>JAZHRO010000024.1:216680000-217930000 GCA_037157565.1 Thalassia testudinum
GCCCATGCGCTACATGCGTGCGGTGGTGTGTGCACCCCCATCAATTGCCTGGATAGTGCCACATGGCACGATCTAGGTCGTCTATACTCTTTGCTTTGTAGGGGCTGCTATAGAAGTTGGATTGAGTTGATTTTCATGTTGTTGGGCTACGATCATCGACCCTAATCCATTCGTGTGGTCGAATTTGTCATTTGAAGCTCCGAATTACATCACCTAGTCCCTTGGCCGTTGATCTTCCATGGACTGCATAAGCTACTACAGGACTCTGATTAAGATGATTTCGGAGGCATTGGACTCCGATCGTCATCCTGATCAAATATGTATAGTCGGATCATCAATCCGACGCTTCGAATTAATTCTCCTCTCTTGGCCAAAAAGGATGCAATTAACCTAAAATTTATACAGACTACTCTAAATGCAGAATGATGCTTGCTATACAATATTTATAATATGGAATGCATATCTAAGCTTAGGAACATGCATAAATAGGTTGTTTATCCTAATTAGTTGTGTCTTCATTAGTCCTCACATGATTAAGCTACCTATAGCCCATTAAACCTTATGGTTAACGTTCCAAACTAACTACTTTACTTGATTTACTCTAAGTTTCTTGCCTTTTTACACAACTTAGTGATAAGAATAGAAATTCAAAGTCAAAAGGACATAACCTAGTCATATTAACTAAATGATGCATGCGTTTCGCGTGGTAGAAATCAGGGTTCAGAGGACCCATCGTGGTAGCTCACAAAACGCGTCTATCAAAAAAAATTTATAACCGAAACTCAAAAGTGAGTCCCAGGTCGAACACGGGGAGGCAAACGTTTGGTTTAGAAAAATTCATGTTTCACTTTTATTTATTTTTATCATTTTTATCTTTTCTAATTTTTTTGGTAAAAAGCAAGAGATTAGGTCGATGAAGACATTATTTACTTGCAAAAAATATAACAGAAAGAGAGAATCACATTATTTCTAAATCTAATGTTTTCTACAACTAAGAAAGCGGGAAAAACTACACTAGAAAGTAGTAAACATGATGGAGATGAGAAAATCCCCCTCCACGATTGCTCGGAGAATAACTCGCTCTGACGTCGCCTGGAGGAAGGTGGTGAGGAGCGGAACGAAGGAGGACATAACCGAAGGACGAAGGATGGGGTAGGATGGTGTCACGGCAAGGATCTTCTTCCCAAAGGGAGGTGAGAGGATGGCCACGGGATGCTTTACGAATGGGGATGAGGGGAGGGAAAGCTATTTGCTTTTCTACTCTAGAGGAGCATCCTGGGCTTGGGACAAGCTATCTCTAGAGCCTTGGAGGTGGTGAGAGGAAGAAAGGAAAAGATGGATTGGAATGGTGGCGGGTAGGTCCTTTTATAGTGGAGGAGGAAGAACAAATTCACATCTGGGTCATTACTGACATCAGTAAACGTCGCTACTGATCCGCCCTTTCTGTTGCTGAAGATCCATGCCTTCAATTCCTTTACTGGCGTGCACGGGCCATTAGTGACAGCTGCAGGTGTCCCTAAAGGCCTGCGTCACTGAAGATCCACGCATACCCTCGTTGGCACACACTCCGCTGGTGCTACATGCTTCACGCACCCATGTCACTCGCACATGCACAGGCTAAGCTGCGCTGCCGCTTTGCTACGCGCTATCGCACTGCATTGCTCCCCGCATGCACACGCATGCCTTGCCGCTGCTGCTCTCAATTACTCAATTGGGGGGGCTGTAGGGATTCGATCCCACACCCCTCCCTTGGAGTCTAGTGCCCCAACCAACATGCCAAGACGTCAGATGCGTCGAGCAAATGACTTAACTCACGCGGTGGAGGAGAGCTTCTCAGCCATTGGATCAAGATCCAACGACTGGGAATGAAGGTCGCAGATGATGGAGAGGTGGGAGCAGGAGTTGCTGGCTGATGTTGGGCGGCCTGGATGGCACAACGTGGCATCGTCTGGGCCATCCATTCTTCTTCCAGTTGCAGAGGGTGCATGGTGCTTGGATCGAGTTGATTTCCACGTTGCCGGACTGCGATCGTCACTTCGGATCCATCCATATGGTTGGATTTTTCATCCGAAGCTCATAAGGATGTCGTATTGCCCTCCTAGCCATTAATCTTCCTAAAACTTCATATGATGCTACGGGACTCCGATCTAGACAATTTCAAGGGCAATAGCCTTTGATCATCATCCTGATCAGATCCGTACGGTCTGGTCATCCATCCGAGGCCTTGAAATAAATCATCTTCACTCCAACCATAAGAAGGACCTAATTAACCTAAAATATATACAACTACTCTAAATGCAAAATGATGCATGCTATGCAATATTTATAACATGAAATGCAAATCTAAGATTAAGAACATGCATGATTAGGCATTTTAACCTAAATAGATGTGTCTATATCATACCCCCATGCCTATATTTTGCTAGTCCCTTGCAAAATTAAACTACATGCTATGTATTAAAACAAAATTAGGATTAGATCGCTTAGGCCAAAGTTGTTTCTTAACAATAGAAAATTTCAACTAAGGTCCTAAACAACGAAAACTCAACAGTACTCAAGTGTCTGCCAAAATGCAGACCGCCCAAGTCCTTGCCTTATTTGAAAAGGGAAGATACACTTTTATGTTTATATTCTTTTCTTTTCTTTTTTTGGACTTTTGAAGTTTGAGAGTTCTGGGATAACTTTTTACGGCTACCCGACCCGCCCAAGACTCGAAAAGGACTCTAAGTGCTAACCATCTAGTGAAAAGAGTGAAAGACTCACTAGGTAGACGTTAAAACAAACTTCAGGTTTCTACGACCCTAAATGACCTTGCCTAAAGGTTTATCTTTTCGAACGGTAGCTTTCTCCCTACTTCTTTTATTTATGGGGTCAACATAAGGGCGAACCCAATATATATCTCCCCGATTTATTCTACCTCCCCACTTCTTCCCTAAGTGTTTTGGGAATAATTGTGCATTTTTGTGAGGTGGGCTCTGGACAACCGGCCAATGGGTTGTTACCCACGGCAACTTGCCAACCATACTCATGCGGTGAAGTGTGGTTTTATTTGTTTATTTTTTTTATTTTCTCCTTTTTCTATTTTTTCTTTTCTTTCATTTCTTTTCTATGTAGGTAGCTTCTCTGATCTAAGATTTACCTAAAGGCAGTACGAAGAAAATGCTCTTGTGGCTGGGCTCTAGACAACTGGCTGATGGGCTGTTACCAACAACAACTTGCCAGCCATACCACCCTAGAAGATTCATTGGCTACCCAATTTTTGAAGAAACCACCGAAATGTGAGTCAGTGCAAAATGTGTGTAAATGCTTAGGCTTAAAGTCCCCTCAAATAAGAGGGCAGGTTGATAAGTCGTATACTTATCACCCCAATTTATTGACCAGTTTAAAATAGAGTTACTTGGCGAGGATTGAAGACTAAATCCACATTCTAGTGGACACCCGGGCTAATTAAGCCAGAAGACCTGAAGAGTCTAAGTGTTTAGGTCCTTTTGTATCATTTCCTAAAGTTAATAACGCTTAAAAGCCTAAGTTCTCTTCTCCTAATTCTATTTTCTTTTTTTTTAATCTTTTTGAATTTTCCTTTTTTAAAAAAAAAAGAAACTAAAAGAAATTCTACGGAGTTAACAAAATGATTTTAGGATAAAGTATCCACCCCCCATGCCTAAATGATGCAATGTCCTCATTGTAAAAATAAAGACATGACAAGGGCAGAGTAAACAGAATATCACTTGGATTTTGTGACAACTCGGTCAGCTCCGCAAAGAGAAGAGAGTATACACACGCATTGAGTTTAATGCCTTCAGCTAGGCATAATATACATACAAAGAAGAAATTGAGAATTCACAAGTGCAGGTCAGAATCAAAATAAAACTATTGATCCTCAGACCCGCCAACAGAATATGTCCACAGATGTGGACCAAGTTATGGTGCAGACCCATGCCCCAGGGTCGAGTGGTTCTAAAGTTCTAGATGAAAATCACCCAGAACCTAAGATTATTGTGTTTGAGGGGCCAGGCATGTGGTTTTGTGGTGTGAAACCCAAGACCAAAGTGTTAGACAATGGGTTGATTAAAATCAGGTGTCCACCTATAGTTCAGCTCAGAAAAATAATCATTTATTTCAAGCTTGGGTTGCACGTGAAATATATTGTAAGGGTCCTGGTAAAAAGTTGGTGGTTTTAGGTCAATAGGAACCCTTAGATCCAAACTTGTTTTTCCCTCAGAATTAACCTCCCAAATTTTTATTTCAACATTTCTATCCACCAACATCAAGTGCTCAGGCTCCGGGACCTCTAGCATACCATTCACCCCATAAGATTTACCCAAGTTCGGAAATCGTGGCTATCTCATAATTGACTTGGGTACAATGATTTCCAAATCAAAATCAATCCCTTTGGGGTGCGGTTGAGAAATAGGGCTATTGATTGAATCTTCCCGTAAATGAGGATTCGAATCCTCCAAGTTAGCCCCAACTGAATCCAAATCTTCAATGAACAGGCTATCATATGGTTCATCAGATTCCTCAAGCCTGTTTGTCTCACTAAAATCATCTTCCTTACGCTCAAGTGAGACTTCACTAAGAGATTCTTCACCCTCAGAGTCAAAGAATTCATGATCCTCATTTATATATGTCTCGAAATCGATTGTCATTTCCTAGTTCAAAGAGACATATTTTTCCTCACTCCCTGGCTTAGGGATCTCGGGTGAATCAATTGGTTCATCCTCAATGGGTTGCTCTAGCCCAACCTAGTCGTCTCCGATCTTAGAAAATGTATCCCCCCTAACAGGTGCCTAAGCAGGTTCAGACATTGTCTCTCCTGAAGGGGGTTCATCTTGAGAATCATCCCAAGATTTGCCTAGGGCAACTACAAATTTCATTCTCAACCTTGACAACTTCCTAAGAAGAAACTCACCCAGGTCCTTTTCCCTAACATTTTGGAGCAAATCCAATAAAGAGCTATTCAGCTCATCAATCATTTTTATCATAGGCTCCAATGCTTCAGTGCATGGTGTTGGCTGAGCTTCTACAGATTGTATAGTGTTCCTCAAATTAGCCAACACCCTGTCCTGGATCTGGTTCACCTGAGCTGACTGGTTTGGTTCAGTGTTGGGTGGGTTCGGGTTAAATCTAGGGGAGTCAAGATGTTGTGGTTCTCAGGTCCCTCCCTAATAGTGGGTCGTCTTGGGGTGTTCAAAAAAAGAAGGTGACCTATATTCAGTGGAATACTGGGGAGGTTAGATGTTATAATCATCATATCCTTCCTGATTGTAGATTAGGTTGGTTTGATCATCAAAGGATCGAGATCTATAAGCATTGTAGCTCTGAGAAGGATAGTAATAATAGTCTTGCTGTCCAAGGTTAGGCCCTGGACGCTGAGGTCCTGATTCATATCCCCAATCAAAGTTATCCGGCTAATGGATGGGTAATTACAAGTCAAGTCGGGATAGTAATCATCTTGGAGTTAAGTGGTGGTAGGAGGATAGGATTGAAAATGTGTGAAAGATGTGGAAGGATACATGGTTGAGTAGGAGGGAAAACAGAAGAGAGAAAGGTGCCCTACAGAACAATCAATCAAACCTGTCCTTATGTGGGTGGCCTAAAGACCTACAGACTCCCAGGACCCGTCTTGAGATTGTAATTCCCTACTTGGAGGGGATGACGTAATAAAGTATGGAATAAAAATAGACAATCTCACAAAAATAAGCAATCACACAATAGCCACAAGTATTTTTAGGTGGAAACCCAAACCAGGTGAAAACCACCTCCTAACCCTCTTGAGTTAGGATTTCCAAATTGACCTAGTCGATCAAATCCACTAAACCCAATCACTTAAACGAGGGTGACTGAACCTCAATTACAACCACACTACTTAAACTGAGGGTAGTGTTCCTCAACACCCCTTCTCTTCACAAGAATGAATTCGTCTCGCGAAGGAGATGGGAATTCGCAATACGAATACCCAACCAAAGACAATATAAAGTACAACAATCCTATAAAGCCTCAAATATTTAATCCTAGCTTCTATAGGAGTTAGGAAACTTTCCTTTGGTGGATGTGCGTCTATATGACAACGCGGATGCGTGAATCACACTTTGGCACAACAGTGCTCCTGTAACGTCGGTGGGAGAGTGGGTGCACAGCAAGACGAAGCTCTTAGGTGAGAAGAGAGTGCTTGCAAAGCTAGAGCTTCTTCTATTTGATCTTCTACTTCTTTTGAAACAAGTGTGTGGAAATATTCTAGCAAGGGTGTGTCTTAGGTGTATCTTACAAGCCAAGGGGTCCTCTATTTATAGAGGGCCTAGGAAGGATTTGGAAGGCCTTGGAAGGCTTCCATAGCCATTGGGTGCAAAGCCAAAGAGAATCAGGCCATAGTCAGAAATAATCATGATTCTGACAGGGTCATCAGACATCTGGTCCTGGCATCAGACGTCTGGAAAACCCGTTTAAGACATCCGGGAGTCAAGTCAAACATCTGATTTTAGGCAGGTTTCCTTCCTGGCTTGAATCAGACCTAAATAGGGTTCTAGTGTATGTCCATCAGATGACACACAGGATGTCTGGCACATGGTCTGGATGTTTGGAAAAATATTTGTTCTCTGGAAATGGATTCCCAATGAGTCTAACGGCAATAAAATCTCTGAAGGAATATTTTGGGTCAGTCGAGGCAAACGATCATGTATCAAACGTCTAGAGTCCTCTACGGACGTCTAATACGAGGCTAACGGTCATTTCCTCATTGTTTGCTAAGGAAGCCAATGGTCCACTAATTGGACGTCTAGCAAAGGCATCAGACGTCTCCTAAGACGTCTGGACTAAGGTCTAGACGTCTGATTTCATCAGACGGAACTAAGTCCAGCCTAAATAATCGAACGTCTGAGTCAACAGTCAGACGTCTTAAAAGTTTTTATCAAACGTCTGAAATTCAGATTAGACGTCTTAAAAGGTTGTCTGATCCCTATTTTGGTTTTCTAAGTTCTCTATAGAAAACCTAAGTATCCTAGGATAGTGCAGGTGTTCCTAGGACTACTTTAAGGGTTCTTTGAGGCTCTTTAACATAAGATCTAAGACAAAACTAAAGAGCACAACAACGAAACAAAAATACATAAAACAAGATAAAATGAAATCTATCCTATTCTTCATCTCCTTTCTTCAAGCTTTCGCTCCTCGCGAAGCTCCTCTAATCTGCCATGGATGCGAGCTAGAACTCCATCTAAACACCTGTCTACATTTGCAATTTGACCTAAAATAGAGGGCTCAAAAGTAAATGTTAAAAGGCACGTGTTTTGTTATCATCAAAATAAACGATCATGGTGCTCTAGCACCAACAATCCTCCTTTTTTGATGATGACAAAATCATAAATAATAATGCATAAAATCCTTCCCCTTTTTGACATTATCAAAAAGATTTAATCAATTTTAAATTTCCTACAACTCCCCCTTAAAACATGCTCTTCTATAATTGGGTTGAATTTCTTTTAACGAGAGTAATGTCCTCCTCCTTTTTGTAACAACATGATAGCTATAATTCTTTCTCCCCCTTTCTAAAGGAAATATAGTTAATTTGACAAGATCTTCCCCTTAATGATTGACAATTAGCTCATAGTTGTAACTCCCCCTATCTATATGCTAATAAAAAAGATAGGCTTAAGGGATACCTCACCTACCATGGCCAATAGAATGGCCCAAATAGAGGTGGTGGATGCCACATCGAATGGGGCTCCCATCCGTAGCTTGGAGGCCCGGGCATCGGCGCCAGTCTCCAATCTGGTGGACTACGTGCGGTGGGTTGTTCGATTGTTTGTCGTCTCATCGGTCTACTCGTTCTCCTCCTTGGTCTACTCCTTGGTCCTCCCAACTTGAGTTGACCAGCCTTGAGCTTGTAGGTCTAGTCCTTTACATTGATATCTTCTTTGAAACCTACAAAACAAGATTCCAATTCTTCCTTCGGTATCCAAGTGAGCTTGGATCTGGATCTATTAGCGGGTCTCCTTGACAGAGATCCTTTCTCAATCTTAGGGCTATGCAAACTATCTATTTTGTTGATTAATTTGTTGAATTTTTTCCTAAGACATGCGATTTCTTTTTTTATAATATTCATCTTAGTCCTTAAATTAGAAATTTCTAATTTTAGACTACCATTTTCCTCAATCAATTTAGTATTTTCATTGATTAAATCTTTATATTCTAATAATAAGTTATTATCCTTAGAACTAGTTTCTAGATCCTCGAGTTTTATTTCTAATCTTTCATTTTCACTTTTAAGAAAACTAAGATTCCTATTAATATTTTTATTTTCTAGCTTAAGTGATTTACTAAGCTCAAATAATTCATCGAAAGCATCTTGTAAATCAGGATTTACCTCATTATCACTATTGTTGCTGCCGCTATCACTTCCGATGGCCATGAAGCCCATGCAAGCGATTTCTTCCTCAGGGTTCTACTCTTCTTCTTCCTCTAAGCTCGTGTCGTCCCAAGTTGCTTGGAATGCCTTCTTCTTAGAATTCTTCTCCTTTTCCATCTTCTTCTCCTTCTTGAGAAGTGGGCACTCTGGTTGTAGATGCCCTCTCTCGTTGCAGTGGTAGCAACATCTCAGGCTTTCCTTCTCCTTTTCTTTCTTTGACTCCCTTGATTGGGTTTTTTTGTTGGTTGTGATGTGTGGTTGTTGTGTTTGAAATTGGTAATAATTGTTGATTATGTCGTTGTAGTACAGGGTGTACAATATAACATTAAGGATGTCGTATAGTGGTGAGTATGGGTGAGTTCCAGTCATTACAACCATTATTATCATTTGCGTATTTATCTAATTTTTACTGGTTTTGTTCCAGGTCGTTCTCTGGGAGGCAATTTATTGAATTTAATTCGGTCACTCTTTGATTATCTCCAAAATTGTCTTCTTATTCAAAAAGAAACTTTACATTTAAAGAATGAATGAATGTTTTGTTTACCTAGTTACTAAGAAGTGCTTGCAAAAATGCTAACTATGAACAAGCATCAAACAATCTATTATTATACTCTAAACTATGTATTTACAAGTTATACTATTAACACTAATATGTTAGTTCATACTCCATTAGGATACCATGGTGTAAAAACTTAACTTACTAGTCATTTATTTATAGTGACATACATATCAGTTTTAGTGACAGATATAAACGTCGCTAAATCTCAGGAAACACTATATACAACCTAAAGAAGCAACCTGAGGTCTTTAGCGACATTTATAGTGTCGTTTTATTCTGTTAGTAATTATGTGGGTTTAATTTTACATATGTACAGAGTCTTTTATGTTGTTATCTCGTGTTATCTCTTTTTTTTAAGTCGTCTGTCCTTTCATTTTGTTCTGTGTAGTCTTTCAGAGGCTGTGGTGGAGTCCTTAGTGTAAAATGTGTTTAATTAGCGGGCGCGCTTTTCGAGGGATACACAGCACCCTTCGGGTGGGACCAGACCTCTACTAAGCGCGCCCTAATCTCAGATTAGGTGCTTAATTACGTTTTCGTATCAGCGCAGGGCCTCAGCCCAACGCCTTCAACAAGTTCGCACACGCTCGGGCTCCCAGCCCCACACAGGAATCACGCATTCAGTATTCAGCACATATCAGAATCGGGTTATCGGATCAGACGGAGCAGGTGAAGTTTCGGGCGCCCGGCGCCATGACGACTGGTAAGGTTATAACATAAATTATATTTATATGCTGCGTTTCGTTTGCAGCCCACGATGTGGCGCTATTCCAGCGCCACATCGTGCGCTGGAAACCAAACGCAGCTGCGTCTGTGCGCGTTTTTGGCCCTCGATTTGGGGGCCATAAATTATTAAAAAAAAATAAAATAAAATATGGTAAATAAAATATTTACATAATAATACATAATTGATTAATTAATTTTGAATTTTAATTATGTTTACTATACAAATAAATTCGCTAAACTAGGCTGATTGTACAGGTTGATTTAGGTGATTAAATAGTTAATTACTTATAAAATAGTTAGTAAATGGTCTAATTGACCTTATATAGATTCAATTTACATACTTAAGTATTTTATACATATTTTTATTGTATATTTACGAATTTATTTCTATTTTATTTAAGCTAAACTAGCTGTTCTGAGTGTTTTAAATAAAACTAAGTTACAGTAAGCTATACTAGGTATAATTGTACTTTAACTAACTTAAATTACTTACTATATATGTTAACCTAAGTCTATAGATTTATTTACTTAATTATAGCTCTAAATTATTAATTTAGCTAATTTATTCTACAATATAGCTACTGAATATGTACATATGAATCTGTATATATACATATACATATATCAGTAAATACATACATAATAGTTCAGTATTTATACATATATTTACATAGATTACATATGTGTATGAATTTCTGTACAGGTTTTATACATATTTACAGTATAACTATGTATCTAACTGATATGCTATAGTTATAGTTATAATACTATGAATGGGTGTATTTACAGTTTTAAAATAAGTCTATGCAATTAGGCTTTTGTATAAAGTTAGGGAATTAGAGTTGATTGATTTTTTTTTTTATTTGAGTTTAGGCAGCAGCTTCAGCTACTGTCAGAGGAGATGGAGAAGAGAACAATGTGTTGTTTTAGTGTTATTTACAGTGGCAGTGGCTTAAGCCACTGTCAAATGGCTAACTGCTGCTGCAGTTAGTCCACTTGAAGAGGGGGGAAGTATTCTACAGAGAAGAGGGAAATTTAGAGAAGAAGGGAGTTTAGAGAAGAGGGGAATGTAGCTGCTATATGCAGCATGTTGCTGTATAACTGGGAGTAAGATAAAATTCAAAACAAACTACAATTTACAGAGTTGAAATCCAAATCTGAAAGGGGTTTAAATCTCACGAAAATCTCATGTAAATTCAGCTCAAACCCTCATTAGAAAACAAACTTAGCAGAAGCATCCTTTCAGATCAAAACAGCAAATGGTATTGAGTTAGTCTTCCTAATGCCATAGACAGCATGAAGGAAGACTTAACTCAATCAATTAAAACCAAAAACATACAATCCCAGTTTCTTGCAACCTTAAGGAGTATGGAAAACTCCTTAGGTTAGAGAATCACCATACAAAAATAATTATCAAACAGGTGGTGTATGGCAGTTCTGAAATGACAAATCAGAAAAAGAATGCATTAAAGGAATTTATAAAAGCTAGCAAATGCATTCAGATCAAGGCAGAAGCAAATTCATGAAAGGCTCTTCTGATTTGTTCTCTGTCACCAGAGAACTTCTCAGAATCCTTGCCCTCAAGGAAAACCAAAATCCCTTCAATTTGTCAGATCTGTCAAGACATTTCAGAAAGCAAAATCTCTTCTAAACCCATGTTAAAGTGAATCTGACAAACTGAGGCAATCAATCTAAAATAAAAAGGGCTTTTGTGAACACAAATGGGGTGAGTGAGAAGCCCCAAATGGTGCTTGTGACGCCAATTTCAGATCTGAGGCAGTACACCATCAGATCTGGAATTGGGTCCAGATGTGTGGGTGACAGATGAAAGATTCGTCGTTAAAAGGAACATAAATCAGAATTGGATGGTGGAAAAACAAAACATGAAGAGGGAGATAAATTGATTAATGAACAGATGATTCTTCCCCTCTGATCTGGACTGATCAGAGGAGGTGAGGGAGGGGATCTAATACTAATTCTACTCCTAAGACTAATCTAACTACAGCTAACATTAAACACTAACAATTAAAACTAAATCTATTCTAAACTACTGTAAACTAAATCTAACACTACTTGTGCAGAATTAAAAACTAAACTAACAGGAAGAATGGGACCTATGGGTCCTTAGCCGGCGGCTAAGGAGGAAGAAAGGAGGAGGGTGACTCCAGCGGAGGGAAGAGTCTGCTAGTGAGACTCCAGGGTCGTCCTCAGGTGCTACGAGGTCCTTAGCGACGAGGAGGGTCGAGAGCAGGCGATGATTCCACAGCCGGTGGCTGTGAAATCAGGGTCCAGATGAGGAGGAGAGACTGGAGTGGAAGAATTGATCGCTAAGAGATGTAGGAGGGAGCGATCCTTCGCGCACGACACCACTGAGGTGCTTAAATAGCAGCTCAGTGACTGAGATCACCGCAAGGGTGAGGTTAATCAGAATCAGGCCGGCGGTGAGGATGAGATGGGTAGAGCGCGCGGCGAGTCAAGAGAGAGATCTGACCGTCAGATGAGATCTGGGAAGAGAGGTGAACGCACGCACCGAATCGCGCGAAGGTTCCATTTGAATCCAGCCGCAGATCGAGATCAAAAGTGCGATGGACGGTCGAGAATGGCTGTGTTCTTCGCGCGCTACAGTGCGCGTGAAGAACACAGGCTTCTCTTTGAAATAAAGGGGAAATTTGCAGACGGACCCTTAGAAGAAGGGGTAGAACATTTGCATGCAGGCCCATAAGCGAGAAGAATAGCAGCTGGAAGGGCCCTGCAGTCTTAAAAAAGGGTCCCTGCGGCTTGCAAATAGGTCCAAGAAGGAGTTTTGAAGGGTAGAAATGTAATGCATGAAGGACCTAATTGTAATCTATTTATTTCTAAGCCTAAATGATGTCCAATTGCTTTCAAATTTTTACATGTGCTTAATTGAACATTTACGACATTTATTTTACTTCTGATTTGGCTTTTCAAACTTGTTTATGTGTTCAATTTATGCATGGATCATCATTTATTCTTTAATTTTCAGAATATCTTATTTTTGTGACCTAATTAGGAGATTTTAACACACATTAAAAGTTTTAGGTCTTTTCTTTAATTCCCACACTTAACCCTTTTTATGTGTTAATTTGATATTGTTTTGCTTAGTATCTAGCTTAATTTCGGCCTTTTAGCTATGATGAGTAGCCACTCATCATACCCCCATGCTTACGTTTTGCTAGTCCCTTAGCAAACAATCTGTTGAAGTGTAAGGCAATTTAAGTATCAGCAAGGTAAGTGTGTAAAGATATCTTTTTCTTCTTTCAAAAATTTTTAAGTGTTTATGATGATCTTTAAGCTGAAACATTTTCCAATACCGACTGTGTTTTTGGACATTGTGAGAACCTGGTTACTGAGGATAACCTACCAGAACTCGAGGCTTAAATGACATAGACCATCTCTCAACCAACAAGGACTCTTGATATTTAAACCTTAAGTCGAATTCCAGGACTCAGGAGGTTTTTACAGAGACTCAGAATGCTATGAAGTTATGGCTGTGCTTTGTGATAAGTCAGGACTAACCAGGTGAATTCTAAGGCTCAATCCCGGGGTTTCACTTCTTTTTAAGTCCAGGTTGGTCCTAACTTCAGCTCATGTTTTCGGATGACTCTCAAAAATTGATGGTATTCAAACCCAATCCTTATTGTATTTGTGGCTCAGAGAAGATTTTTTTGGTGGAAAAATAGGGTATTTATTTTGAACCCTGAAAACATTTTTGGTGGAAGAGTTGTTTTTCAGACATTTTGGAGAACATACTTAACTTCTTTTTTTTTTTTTTTTTTTTTTTTTTTTTTTTTTTTTTTTTTAACAGTATGTCTCCAAAACTTATTTGGTAGAGCGCACTGTATTTGGTGGGTGGATTTCTTTTGTGGAAAGAGCTTCTCCTAGACACAAAACTAAAGATTAGGACAAAGAGTCTACCTGCACGCACAGGTAAGGACTCCACCTTCCCTAATGAACACAAGGGTTGAGGTTTAGGTTCAAGTGGTCTTTCCTGACATTGTGTAGTGTAAGCCAAGGTTACTTAGACTCCTAAGTCAAAGCAAACTAACGAATCCTGTACTGGTGACTCAGGTACAAGAATTGTCCTAAAGTTAGGAGAGACTGTGGTCTATCTTGTCAAGGCTCGAAGTGTATTAAGCCTAAGCTTGTATCAAGCTCCTATGGCCCGGTAGGTCAAACCAGTAATGGTTGAATGTCCATAGACACTTATTCTATTTTTTGTTTTCAGCTATAAGATCACTTATCTTTTCTTTTTTTTTCTTTTTCTCCCTCCTCTCTTGAAATGAATATCCTCCTTTGACAAATAAAGTACATGTCCCTTATTGTATTTTTGGAATTTTTCTGATTTGTTATATTTTTTTTTTTTTTTGTATTTTTAGCTTTGTAATTTTTTTCAAAAAATTTTTTCAAAATTTTTCAATTTTTTTGAAGTATATAATTTTTTTTGATAATACTATATGTACTATAGTTGTGTCTACAATTGCATTTTGGTTTAAATGGTTTACCATTTACACCCCCCCATGCTTAAATGTTTCAATGTCCTCATTGAATGAAAGGGTGGATGCAAATGCATGCTCTGCTTTTCACTATCCTAGGCTGGGTGATGGAAGGAAGTTGGAATGAGGAGATAAAATCTCTGTGCGGACGATTTTAAGTCTGATCTAGGATCAGAGTGAACAGTCGGGCTAGGAAGTGAAATGCATGACATGTGTGTCAATGAATGTATGCTCAGAATGCAAGGGTAGACACTATATGCAAGTAAAGGTAAGAGTAAGAAAAGTGTAAAACAGCTATATACAAGGGTAGGTGTTGCTAAGTTTAACGCCTTCAGCTAGGCGAAAACTTACATGGTAATTCAAAATGTAGGAGCGAAATGGTGGAATTGACAAGTCTGAGATCCTGCGGCTCAATGAAAGGTTTCAGTCTTTGTCCATTAACAATAAAGGGTTCAGATTTGTCAAGTTCAGTGATCTCAACGGCTCCATTATCAAATAATCTCAAGATTTTGAAAGGTCCAATCCATTTTGATCTTAACTTCCCAGGAAAGAGTTTCAGTCTAGAGTCGAAGAGAAGGACTTTTTTACCAGGGTGAAAAGATTTCCTAAGAATGTGACGGTCATGGAAGGCCTTAAGTTTGTCCTTATACATCCTTGAGCTTTCATAAGATTCATTCCTTAATTCATCGAGCTCAGACATTTGTAATTTCCTAAGATCACCGGCCTTCTCTAAGTCTAAGTTACACTTTCTGATGGCCCAATAGGCTTTGTGCTCTAATTCGACAGGAAGATGACAGTGTTTCCCGTACACAAGTCTAAAAGGAGACATGCCTAAAGGGGTTTTGTGGGCTGTCCTATATGCCCACAGCGCATCAGAAAGGCGGGAAGACCAATCCTTTCTATCAGGTCGGATGGTAGTCTGTAAAATCTTTTTGATCTCCCGATTAGATAATTCAGCAAGTCCATTGGTTTGAGGGTGATAAGATGTAGCAATCCTATGTGACACCCCATACTTTTGCAGTAGGGACTGAAAATGTGTGTTTCTAAAATGAGACCCTCCATCACTAATGATGGCTTTAGGTACCCCGAATCTAGAGAAGATGAAATCTTGAACAAATTGTGTCACAACTCTATGATCATTAGTCCTTGAGGGGATGGCTTCAATCCATTTGGAAACATACTCAACTGCCAACAATATGTACTCGAAGCCATAAGATTTAGGAAAAGGTCCCATGAAGTCAATGCCCCAAATGTCAAAGATTTCGCACACCATGATCGGATTCAAGGGCATCATGTCTCGGCGGCCAATACTACCAAGAGACTGACAGCGTGAACATGCCCTGCTATATTCGTGTGCATCCTTGAAGATTGTGGGCCAATAGAAACCACTCTGCAAAATCTTTGCAGCGGTCTTTTTGCCAGAGAAGTGACCGCCGCACGCCTGGTCGTGGCAGAATGATAAGATGCTTCTAATCTCCTTATCAGGGACGCACTTCCTAAAGATCTGGCCTTTACAATGCTTGAAAAGCCAAGGTTCTTCCCAGTAATAGTGCTTGGCCTCGGATCTAAGTCTGTCTTTTTGATGTCGGACCCAATTAGTGGGGATGAGTCCAGAAGCCAGGTAGTTGACAATGTCAGCATACCAGGGAAGATCAGAATGAATGACCAGCAATTGCTCGTCAGGGAAGTGGTCAGAGATGGGTAAAGAAGGAGAAATCGCTTCAGAAGGAAGGCGGGATAAGTGGTCAGCTACCACATTCTGCTTTCCAGCCTTATCACGAATCTCTAAATCAAATTCCTGTAAAAGTAGGATCCATCTAATCAGACGAGATTTCGCGTCCTTCTTGGCGAGAAGATATCGAATTGCCGTGTGGTCAGTGTAGACTATAATGTGGGAACCTAAAAGATAAGGTCTGAATTTTTCCAGTGCATATACTACAGCTAGCAATTCCTTTTCCGTGACGGTGTAATTCCTCTGAGCTTCATCCAAGGTCTTGCTAGCGTAATAGATGACTGTGGGTTTCCCGTCCAATTTTTGACCAAGGACAGCTCCTACTGCATAATTAGAGGCATCACACATGATCTCAAAAGGGTGAGACCAATTTGGGGGTTGCAGTATGGGTGCCTTGGTAATCAGATCACGAAGTGTCGTATAGGCACGAACACAATCGTCAGAGATCTGGAAGTCTACGTCTTTAGAGAGGAGAGTAGTGAGAGGTCGGGCTATTTTCGAGAAATCCGCTATAAAGCGGCGATAAAAACCAACATGCCCGAGGAAAGATCGAATTTGCTTAACCGACGAAGGTAGTGGTAAATCAGAAATCAACTTTACCTTCGCGCGGTCAACCTCAATTCCTCTCTCAGAAATAAGGTGACCTAATACAAGTCCTTCAGTTACCATGAAATGAGATTTCTCCCAGGAAAGTACCAGATTCACATTAATGCATCTTTGCAGGACCTTGGTCAGGTGGTCTAGACATGCATCAAATGTGCTCCCGAAGACCGAGAAGTCATCCATGAAGACTTCTAAACAATCGCCTACTAAGTCAGGAAAGATTGCAAACATACACCGCTGGAATGTAGCAGGTGCGTTGCACAATCCAAAAGGCATCCTACGGAATGCAAAGGTTCCGTAGGTGCAGGTGAATGTTGTTTTCTCCTGATCATCGGGGTGAATTGCCACCTGATTATATCCTGAATAGCCATCCAAAAAGCAGAAAAATCTATTCCCTGCCACTCTTTCCAGTATTTGATCAATGAAGGGCAAAGGGAAATGATCTTTCTTCGTGGCTTGGTTGAGTTTTCGGTAATCTATACATACTCGCCACGAACTAGCAATGCGTGTAGGGATGACTTCTCCAGAATCAGTGGTGATGATGGTAAGTCCGGCCTTTTTTGGCACAACCTGAACAGGACTTACCCATCTACTGTCAGAAATTGGGTAGATAATTCCATTGTCCAGCCATTTAATCATTTCACTGTTTATCACCTCTTGTAATGTAGGATTTAATCTACGCTGGGGCTGTCTAGTAGGTCTAGATCCTTCTTCAGTGAAAATCCTATGTGTGCAATAAGAAGGACTGATGCCAGTAAGGTCAGAAAGGCTCCATCCTATAGCCTGCCTATGTGCTCTTAGGACAGATAAGAGTCGTGACTCTTGATCAGAAGAAAGGGAAGAGTTAACAATCACCGGATAGGTCTGATCAGGTCCTAAGAAAACATATTTGAGAGAGTCAGGAAGAGGTTTGAGTTCAACAGGCACAGGATCAGAAGGAGCAGGTGTGAAAGTTTCAGGAGATCCTAGAGATACTAATGGAATGGGAGGAAGGTCCTCAGTCTCTAAATTTGGTATCTCAGTGGAAGTCACGTCAGAGTCCAAAGAGTGTTGAGGTTCTAAATTTAATGAATTGATCAAGGTGTCCTCAACCAATTGATCCAATGAATCCAGGGAGAAGATTTCTTCAATTAAACTACAGGTCGGTCCTCTTTGGGCCTGAAAAATATCAATTTTTATTTTCTGATCTCCAAACTTTAATTCTATAAGGCCCTCCTCACAATTGATGTTTGCCTTGGCCGTAGCCAAGAAAGGTCTTCCTAAAATGATAGGTGTATTCTGGATATCTTCAGGTACTTCCATGTCAAGGACTATAAAGTCTACAGGGAAGTAAAAATCCTTGACCCGCACTATGACATCTTCCAACACTCCCTGAGGTGTCTTAACTGATCTGTCAGCTAATTGCAGGGACACCTTGGTTGGCTTCAAATTGCCAACCTCAAAATGTGTCAGTAGAGAGGTTGGGATAAGATTGATGGAAGCACCTAGGTCAAGTAGTGCTCTATTGAATGTGGTGTTACCAATCATGCAGGATAAGAGAGGGGTGCCTGGGTCTTTCATCTTAGTTGGGAGGGTACTAGAGATGATGGAACTAGCTTGTTCCGAGAGAATGATTGGACTACTCCCTTTTTGAATTCTTGCTTTACGCTTAGGTGTACATAGGTCTTTTAAAAACTTAGCGTAAAGAGGGATGTGGCGGATTGCATCCAACAAGGGGATGTTTATGTGGACTTGCTCAAAGAGCTTAAGCGAATCCTCCTCAGGTGCCACACAGGTCTTTTTCTTTCCTTTCTCCTTCTTCTTTAAAGCTTCAGGAAAAGGTACTGGAGTTGTGAGAGGTTCAGTTATAGGTAGAGGAGAAGTAGGAAGTGGAGGAGCAGAACTAGAAGTGGTAGGTGTTGGAAGAGGTGGATCTAGTGTGCATTTACCACTCCTAGTGACTATGGCATTTAGTTCAGCTCTAGAGGTAGATGGTAAATCATTGTTAGGTAGCAGAGGTGGTTGCGTTTGTGCAAGAGAGGAATTTGAGTCAGTGAAGAATTCAGTGTTGTGCACTGCTTGTGAAATGTCATGTGTTTGGTTTTGCAGTGTTGGTCTAGGTTGGACATACCTTTGAGCAGGTATGTTCCTAGGGTTGGGTTGTGCTTGGGATGGGAGTGAATGTGGTTGACGGGACTCCGTCAAGTTTGATAGCTGGGCTCTCATCTCAGCTAAGGCCGTGTCCTGTCTCTGCTGCATAGCAATATTCTGTTGTTGCATATCAGCAAGAGCTTTCATGATAGACCCCAACTGGTCATCTCGTGTAGGCCCAGATTGAGAGTATTGGGTGGGCCTGGGTTGGGGTTGCTGGTAGGTACGCGGTGGATATCCGTGTGATTGTGGAGGTGGTGCTCGGATCGGGTTGTGCAATGGTGGTGCAGAAGGTTGTTGAAAAGGAGGTCTTTGTGAATTTCCCGACCACGAGAAATTTGGATGATTACGCCATCCAGGGTTATAGGTTTGTGTGAAAGGATCATTGTGAATGGCGTGAAGCTCCTCCGAAGCTCCAGAAGGTGCAGGGAAGTCAGTGAAGGGAGGAACAAAGGTTCCTCCAACTGGTGAAGGATATGGAAATGGAAAATCCGGTAATGCAGTTTGTGTCACAGAAAGGTTATTCACAGTTTCCCTCCCTGTGGGAAACTGAGAAGAAGTGTTTTGTGCTGGTGACTGAGAAGAAGAAGATGGGTGTTTTGAGAGAAATTTCCATACTTCATCTACTTTCTTCTCGATTAAGCCCACTTTATCCAGTTGACTAGCCACTATCTCTAAGTCTTTGCTACTGGATTGGGCTTCATGTACCCCCGTGTGTGAGTGGGAATGTGAGGACTTTCTATTAAACACGCTCATTGAAGCATTGTTAATAGAGTTTTCGGCCATGCCTTCAAAGAGCTCAAAGGCTGAGTCCTCGTCCCGACACAGGAAATTGCCTCCACAAGCGGCATCTACAAAATTCCGTGTGTCATCATGGAGCCCATGGTAGAAGATCTGGACCTGTTGCCAGCGTGGGACACCATGGTGGGGACATTTTCTCAAAAGCTCATGGAATCTCTCCCAAGCCTCGTGCATAGGTTCTCCTAAATTCTGGGTGAAGGTGGTGATGGCACGCCTTAAGGCATTAGTGCGGCCTACAGGAAAGTACTTCTTTAAGAACTCATGTTCTAAAGAAGCCCAGGAATCTATAGGTGTAGTCCGTGCAAGTGTTCTAAACCAAAAGGCTGCCTTATCTTTTAATGAAAAGGAGAACATTTTCATCAAAAGCGTGTGCTGATCATGTCCTTGCGGACCCAAAGTTTGGGCAAGATTCTTCAGCTCCTCTAAATGCTGAAAAGGGTCCTCAGAAGCAAGTCCATGGAAGTGAGGAATGAGTGCTATAATGTTCGGCTTCAGTTCAGCAGCACGACCCCCATTGGGATAACGTACCACAGGCATTGGTTGGGCAACTGCGGGATTATAGTAATCTCGTAGTTGAGGTCTACGGGGTTGGGGTGGTGCCTGAGGATTTCTAAGTTGAAGTGGTTGTGGTTGGGGATTAGCTAATAGATTTACAGCTTGAGCAAGCTGTTGCACCTGTTGGGTTAAGGTATTCATTTGTAGTTGTGTATCGAAAAGGTGCTGAAGATGAGGCATAGGTCCTCTCTCCGGGGGTGGATTAGGATGATTAGGATAAGGTGGAGGTTGGAACCTAGGGATAGGTGGTTGCTGTGGTAGAGGATGTGCAACTGAGTCTGGAGGAAGTTCTTCAAAATCCTCAAAGTGTGAAGAATCAAGATCATCCTCTTGGCGAGGGGGATTGTGGAAAGTATTTTGAGACTCAGGAGGTAAGGGATTAGAAGTGGAAGGCAAAGAAGATGATGCAGTAGCTTGGGTAGCAGTACCCAAGGGGAGTACAAGTTCTGGGTTTTGGGATCTCCTACCTTCCATTGAGTTGATTTCTTTTTTTTTTTTTTTTTTTTTTTTGAAATCCCGTTTACTCTAATTCGATCCAACTCAATGGGAAAAAATTTTTAACGTTCACAATAAAACAGAAGAATCCCAATAAAATCTCAATTCAAGAAGACCAATCAATCGAAATGAATCGGAGAAAATTTTTCCTAGAGGCTGCTACGCAAAGTATGTTATACGCAAACAATTGTTTCAAGCAATTGTACGTATCCTAAGATAAACCTAGCGAAGTGCAGACCTCTAAAATCCACTGGGAATCTGGATAAGACTGAGCGTGCGGATCCAGATCCTGTGGTTGCAGAAAGATGAGGTAGAAACCCGTGTATTGTGGCCTTAAGTGATCGTGCTGTGTGCACGATAACATTCAACACAAGGCGATTAAAATCTCAAACATGGTTCCACCCAATTTTGCTATCTCCTTTTTGATTTAATTAAAGTGATTAAAATATGTTTTCTATGCTGCTCATTTCACTTTTTACTAAATTCAGAACAAGTAGTGGTCTTCTTTAATTTTAAGTCAAATGCAAATATGGCAGGAGTTAGAGTTAGGTAAGAAATGCGTACCTGACTCCAGCAATCTTCTAATGCAGATTTGACTTGAATTAAAATCTAGCAGGAATGAAATGCAATCCTAAAAATGGATGCCTGAGGTTATGCTGCTGCTAGATAAGTATGAGGTCTTTTTGATTTTTCTTTTTTTTTTTTTTTTTCTTTTTGAAAAATTTTATATGCAATTCAAAAGTAAGGAAAGAAATTAAGAACAGAAAGAAATAAAGTCCAGATAGTCCAGAATTATTACAAAAATTGTGTGAGAACAAGCTCTCACAACTTATGACTAACAATTGCTCCTAATCAATAAACCTAAAACTATCTATACTAAAACTAATACTAAAATCCTACAGCGACTTCGAGGCAAAACTCCACCAGGAAGAC
Organism: Thalassia testudinum; assembly: GCA_037157565.1. NCBI lineage: Eukaryota > Viridiplantae > Streptophyta > Magnoliopsida > Alismatales > Hydrocharitaceae > Thalassia > Thalassia testudinum. Next base: position 216,701,447 of record JAZHRO010000024.1, read on the forward strand.
GGATCTGGAGCGCAGCGACTCCACCAGGAAGACGACACTCCTCCTCAAGTGCTATGGAAAAAAAACAAATGATTAGTAAAAGAATAAAGGAATGCATACACAATTAATTCAATGGAAAATAAAAGCAATTATAATGAATGAATGAAGAATTTCTATATACAAAAGAATGAAAAGAAAATTTTGGTGCAAAGAGTGTTGCCTCCCCGGCAACGGCGCCAAAATAATGATTGGGTTTTTTTTGTTGGTTGTGATGTGTGGTTGTTGTGTTTGAAATTGGTAATAATTGTTGATTATGTCGTTGTAGTACAGGGTGTACAATATAACATTAAGGATGTCGTATAGTGGTGAGTATGGGTGAGTTCCAGTCATTACAACCATTATTATCATTTGCGTATTTATCTAATTTTTACTGGTTTTGTTCCAGGTCGTTCTCTGGGAGGCAATTTATTGAATTTAATTCGGTCACTCTTTGATTATCTCCAAAATTGTCTTCTTATTCAAAAAGAAACTTTACATTTAAAGAATGAATGAATGTTTTGTTTACCTAGTTACTAAGAAGTGCTTGCAAAAATGCTAACTATGAACAAGCATCAAACAATCTATTATTATACTCTAAACTATGTATTTACAAGTTATACTATTAACACTAATATGTTAGTTCATACTCCATTAGGATACCATGGTGTAAAAACTTAACTTACTAGTCATTTATTTATAGTGACATACATATCAGTTTTAGTGACAGATATAAACGTCGCTAAATCTCAGGAAACACTATATACAACCTAAAGAAGCAACCTGAGGTCTTTAGCGACATTTATAGTGTCGTTTTATTCTGTTAGTAATTATGTGGGTTTAATTTTACATATGTACAGAGTCTTTTATGTTGTTATCTCGTGTTATCTCTTTTTTTTAAGTCGTCTGTCCTTTCATTTTGTTCTGTGTAGTCTTTCAGAGGCTGTGGTGGAGTCCTTAGTGTAAAATGTGTTTAATTAGCGGGCGCGCTTTTCGAGGGATACACAGCACCCTTCGGGTGGGACCAGACCTCTACTAAGCGCGCCCTAATCTCAGATTAGGTGCTTAATTACGTTTTCGTATCAGCGCAGGGCCTCAGCCCAACGCCTTCAACAAGTTCGCACACGCTCGGGCTCCCAGCCCCACACAGGAATCACGCATTCAGTATTCAGCACATATCAGAATCGGGTTATCGGATCAGACGGAGCAGGTGAAGTTTCGGGCGCCCGGCGCCATGACGACTGGTAAGGTTATAACATAAATTATATTTATATGCTGCGTTTCGTTTGCAGCCCACGATGTGGCGCTATTCCAGCGCCACATCGTGCGCTGGAAACCAAACGCAGCTGCGTCTGTGCGCGTTTTTGGCCCTCGATTTGGGGGCCATAAATTATTAAAAAAAAATAAAATAAAATATGGTAAATAAAATATTTACATAATAATACATAATTGATTAATTAATTTTGAATTTTAATTATGTTTACTATACAAATAAATTCGCTAAACTAGGCTGATTGTACAGGTTGATTTAGGTGATTAAATAGTTAATTACTTATAAAATAGTTAGTAAATGGTCTAATTGACCTTATACAGATTCAATTTACATACTTAAGTATTTTATACATATTTTTATTGTATATTTACGAATTTATTTCTATTTTATTTAAGCTAAACTAGCTGTTCTGAGTGTTTTAAATAAAACTAAGTTACAGTAAGCTATACTAGGTATAATTGTACTTTAACTAACTTAAATTACTTACTATATATGTTAACCTAAGTCTATAGATTTATTTACTTAATTATAGCTCTAAATTATTAATTTAGCTAATTTATTCTACAATATAGCTACTGAATATGTACATATGAATCTGTATATATACATATACATATATCAGTAAATACATACATAATAGTTCAGTATTTATACATATATTTACATAGATTACATATGTGTATGAATTTCTGTACAGGTTTTATACATATTTACAGTATAACTATGTATCTAACTGATATGCTATAGTTATAGTTATAATACTATGAATGGGTGTATTTACAGTTTTAAAATAAGTCTATGCAATTAGGCTTTTGTATAAAGTTAGGGAATTAGAGTTGATTGATTTTTTTTTTTATTTGAGTTTAGGCAGCAGCTTCAGCTACTGTCAGAGGAGATGGAGAAGAGAACAATGTGTTGTTTTAGTGTTATTTACAGTGGCAGTGGCTTAAGCCACTGTCAAATGGCTAACTGCTGCTGCAGTTAGTCCACTTGAAGAGGGGGGAAGTATTCTACAGAGAAGAGGGAAATTTAGAGAAGAAGGGAGTTTAGAGAAGAGGGGAATGTAGCTGCTATATGCAGCATGTTGCTGTATAACTGGGAGTAAGATAAAATTCAAAACAAACTACAATTTACAGAGTTGAAATCCAAATCTGAAAGGGGTTTAAATCTCACGAAAATCTCATGTAAATTCAGCTCAAACCCTCATTAGAAAACAAACTTAGCAGAAGCATCCTTTCAGATCAAAACAGCAAATGGTATTGAGTTAGTCTTCCTAATGCCATAGACAGCATGAAGGAAGACTTAACTCAATCAATTAAAACCAAAAACATACAATCCCAGTTTCTTGCAACCTTAAGGAGTATGGAAAACTCCTTAGGTTAGAGAATCACCATACAAAAATAATTATCAAACAGGTGGTGTATGGCAGTTCTGAAATGACAAATCAGAAAAAGAATGCATTAAAGGAATTTATAAAAGCTAGCAAATGCATTCAGATCAAGGCAGAAGCAAATTCATGAAAGGCTCTTCTGATTTGTTCTCTGTCACCAGAGAACTTCTCAGAATCCTTGCCCTCAAGGAAAACCAAAATCCCTTCAATTTGTCAGATCTGTCAAGACATTTCAGAAAGCAAAATCTCTTCTAAACCCATGTTAAAGTGAATCTGACAAACTGAGGCAATCAATCTAAAATAAAAAGGGCTTTTGTGAACACAAATGGGGTGAGTGAGAAGCCCCAAATGGTGCTTGTGACGCCAATTTCAGATCTGAGGCAGTACACCATCAGATCTGGAATTGGGTCCAGATGTGTGGGTGACAGATGAAAGATTCGTCGTTAAAAGGAACATAAATCAGAATTGGATGGTGGAAAAACAAAACATGAAGAGGGAGATAAATTGATTAATGAACAGATGATTCTTCCCCTCTGATCTGGACTGATCAGAGGAGGTGAGGGAGGGGATCTAATACTAATTCTACTCCTAAGACTAATCTAACTACAGCTAACATTAAACACTAACAATTAAAACTAAATCTATTCTAAACTACTGTAAACTAAATCTAACACTACTTGTGCAGAATTAAAAACTAAACTAACAGGAAGAATGGGACCTATGGGTCCTTAGCCGGCGGCTAAGGAGGAAGAAAGGAGGAGGGTGACTCCAGCGGAGGGAAGAGTCTGCTAGTGAGACTCCAGGGTCGTCCTCAGGTGCTACGAGGTCCTTAGCGACGAGGAGGGTCGAGAGCAGGCGATGATTCCACAGCCGGTGGCTGTGAAATCAGGGTCCAGATGAGGAGGAGAGACTGGAGTGGAAGAATTGATCGCTAAGAGATGTAGGAGGGAGCGATCCTTCGCGCGCGACACCACTGAGGTGCTTAAATAGCAGCTCAGTGACTGAGATCACCGCAAGGGTGAGGTTAATCAGAATCAGGCCGGCGGTGAGGATGAGATGGGTAGAGCGCGCGGCGAGTCAAGAGAGAGATCTGACCGTCAGATGAGATCTGGGAAGAGAGGTGAACGCACGCACCGAATCGCGCGAAGGTTCCATTTGAATCCAGCCGCAGATCGAGATCAAAAGTGCGATGGACGGTCGAGAATGGCTGTGTTCTTCGCGCGCTACAGTGCGCGTGAAGAACACAGGCTTCTCTTTGAAATAAAGGGGAAATTTGCAGACGGACCCTTAGAAGAAGGGGTAGAACATTTGCATGCAGGCCCATAAGCGAGAAGAATAGCAGCTGGAAGGGCCCTGCAGTCTTAAAAAAGGGTCCCTGCGGCTTGCAAATAGGTCCAAGAAGGAGTTTTGAAGGGTAGAAATGTAATGCATGAAGGACCTAATTGTAATCTATTTATTTCTAAGCCTAAATGATGTCCAATTGCTTTCAAATTTTTACATGTGCTTAATTGAACATTTACGACATTTATTTTACTTCTGATTTGGCTTTTCAAACTTGTTTATGTGTTCAATTTATGCATGGATCATCATTTATTCTTTAATTTTCAGAATATCTTATTTTTGTGACCTAATTAGGAGATTTTAACACACATTAAAAGTTTTAGGTCTTTTCTTTAATTCCCACACTTAACCCTTTTTATGTGTTAATTTGATATTGTTTTGCTTAGTATCTAGCTTAATTTCGGCCTTTTAGCTATGATGAGTAGCCACTCATACAAAACTTGGAAAACCTTTTAAGTAAAAACTTAAAGTCTTCATCATCGGAACTTACCTTGCTATCTAATGCGGCTCTGAATGAGAGGGTCTTCTTTGGTTTTGGCTCTGGTGTGTCCTTCTGCTTCAGCTTTGTCTCGTATGCCATTAGATTGCCTAAGAGATCTTCCATGTTGAGCTCCTCCACCTTGTTCGCCTCCTCGATGGCGGTGCCCTTTTGCTCCCATTTCGGTCTAAGGGAGTGGAGTAGTTTTCCTTGAAGCTCCCCCTTGATAAAGGTCTTACCTAAAGCTTTTAAACTGTTTACAATGAGAGTGAACCTAGTGTTCATCTCACTTAGAGATTCGTTAGACTTCATTGAAAAGGACTCAAATTCTTGAGAAAGTAAATTTATTTTAGAAGTCTTTACCTTAGGCGTACCTTCGTGTGTAACTTCTAGTGTGTGCCATACATCATATGCAGTGGAACACTGAGATATTCAGTTGAACTCCTCCAGGCTAACGTCTCAATACAATGCGTTCATAGCTTTTCCATTGAGGGAAAGGTCACGAGTCTGCTGCTGCGAATAGCCTCTCTCTAGTTTCTCTGAGACTTTGTATGGCATTTCACAATGTTCCCATAAAGCGAAGTCAGTGGCTTGAAGCAACATCTTCATCCATAACTTCCAGTAGTCGTAGTTGCTTCCATTGAAGAAAGGCGGTCGGACGGTGGACTACCCCTCGACGATTCTGGTGGTGGTGACGCTTCCCTCCATCGGATCTTCACCGGTGTGTAACATCGAAAATGCGAAACCTGCTCTGATACCAATTGTAATTCCCTACTTGAAGGGGGTGACATAATAAAGTGTAGAATAAAAATAGACAATCTCACAAAAATAAGCAATCACACAATAGCCACAAGTATTTTTAGGTGGAAACCCAAACCGGGTGAAAACCACCACCTAACCCTCTCGAGTTAGAATTTCCCGATTGACCTAGTCGATCAAATCCACTAAACCCAGTCACTTAAACGAGGGTGACTGAACCTCAATTACAACCACACTGCTTAAACAGAGGGTAGTGTTCCTCAACACCCTTTCTCTTCACAAGAAGGTATTTGTCTTGCGAAGGCGACAGGAATTCGCAACGCGAATACCCAACCAAAGACAATATAAAGTACAACAATCCTATAGAGCCTCAAATATTTAATCCTAGCTTCTATAGGAGTTAGGAAACTTCCCTTTGGTCAAAGTGCGTCGATGTGACGATGCGGATGCATGAATCATGCTTTGGCACAACAGTGCTCTCGTAATGTCGGTGGGAGAGCGGGTGCACAACAGGATGAAGCTTTTAGGTGAGAAGAGAGTGCTTGTAGAGCTAGAGCTTCTTCTATTTGATCTTCTACATCTTTTGACATGTGTGTGGAAATATTCTAGTAAGGGTGTGTCTTGGGTGTATCTTACAAGCCAAGGGATCCTCCTCTATTTATATAGGGCTTAGGAAGGCTTTGGAAGGCCTTAGAAGGCTTCCATAGCCGTTGGGTGCAAAGCCAAAGAGAATCAGGCCGTAGTCAGAAATAATCATGATTCTAGCAGGGTCATCAGACATCTGGTCCTGGCATTGGAAGTCTAGAAAACCCATTTAAGACGTCTAGGAGTTAAGTCAGATGTCTGATTTTAAGCGAGTTTCCTTCCTGATTTGAATCAGACCTAAACAGGGTTCTAGTGTACGTCCATCAGACGAAACACAAGATGTCTGGCACATGGTCTGGACATCTGGAAACCTATTTGTTCTCTGAAAATGGATTCCTAACGAGTCTAACGGCTATAAAATCTCTGAAGGAAGATTTTGGGTCAGTCAAGGCAAAATGGTCATGTATCAGACGTCTGGGGTCCTCTATAGATATCTGATACGAGGCTAACGGTCATCTCCTCAACGTTTGCTAAGGAATCCAATGGTCCACTAATTGGACATCTAGCAAAGGCATCAGACGTCTTCTAAGACGTCTGGACTAAGGCCTGGACGTCTGATTTCATCAGACGGAACTAAGTCCAGCCTAAATAATCGGACATCTAAGTCAACAGTCAAACGTCTTAAAAGTTTTTATCAGATGTCTGAAATTTAGATTAGACGTCTGAAAAGGTTATCTAATCCCTATTTTGGTTTTCTAAGTTCTCTATAGAAAACCTAAGTATCCTAGGATAGTGCAGGTGTTCCTAGGACTACTTTAAGGGTTCTTTGAGGCTCTTTAACATAAGATCTAATACAAAACTAAAGAGCACTGCAATGAAACAAAAATACATAGAATAGGATAAAATGAAATCTATCTTATTCTTCATCTCCTCTCTTCAAGCTTTCACTGCTTGATGCGTGAACTTTACTCAACTTAGTAATTAAGTTAATTTTACTTAATTAAGAGTAGAAAAAGTTACTTAAGTTAACTCGAAATTGTGTCGATTGTGTAGTATAGGGTCGAATTAACCTAATATTTTAGAAATTTTTACTGGTTGAGTCCAGGTTGTTTGCTGGGAGGTATAATTCATTCTAAATTCACCAATTATCTTTTATTTTCTTTTTAAGTTTAGGAGGTATAATTAAATTGATTTTAAGAGCATGAATTTTGCCAAAATATTAATTAAAATGAAGTAATATGCAAAATCCCATAAGAGAACATATTTACTCAAAATGATCTACTTTATTAACAAGTAAACATGTTAGTTTTCCAATTTTATTTCAAAAGAAATTAAGGCAATAAGAGTTCTTTTATTAAAACATGCCTTATCACAATTAAGACAAATTCAAAGAAATTAAAGAAATAAAACTTCATTTCTTCAGCCTCTCTCTTCTTTTTTCCTTCCTTTCTCTCTTTTCCTTTTATTCTCTATCTCGAGCTCTCTTTCTTACCTCTCTTCTTTTGCTCTTCTGCTCCTGCCTTCTTCTCTTCCTGCCTCTTATTCTCTTCCCTTAGTCTTCTTCTTTTGTTCCTGCCTTCTTCGCTTCACTTAACCTTAGCTTTTCCTTTGATCCTTCAGCTGAATCGGGTTTATTTTCCTTTTTAACCAAAAGTTATTTTATTTGAGACGAGGTCCTTTTGAGGATACAAAGCATCCTGAGACCAAGGTGGGACCAGACCCTACTCGGTCCTCGCTTGATTTCAATTAGGTTCGATTTCGATTTATTTTTCGATTCATAGTTTCGAGCCAATCCAGCTCAGCCACCTCCCAAGCCTCGCCCTCCCAGGGCCACACTCACTCACGCCTACTCAGGCTCACACCCACAGGCACACATGCCCGCACACACACACACATATGCTCAAATAGGTTCAAAAGCTCAGATCGGTAACTGGTGTGCTGAGCACTGATGACTGAAGGGCCCGTGCAAGAAATTACATTTATTCCAAGGCGCCCGCTCAGAGCTAACCGATGTGGGACTATGTTCCCCCCTCCAGACCCAACTTCAATCGACGATATCTTCCTACTCAAAGCTCCAAATCAAATGATTCAAGGCTTGTTGGAAAGATCTAAGGTAGATCTACAAGTTTGCAGGGTCAATTTTGAGATAAGAGGATGTTTTCCTCTTCAATTTGAAGAGTGAAATCAAGGGGTTCCTATGGGTTATTATGCCTGGAAATGGTTTTAACATTAACAGAGTCCTCAAATGGACTTTTCTCTCTTATTTAAAGGTCTAAACAGTTTCTAAGGTTAATTTTGCATCTGCAGAAGTAGGTTCTAAGCTCACAAGACCTTTAGGAACAGCAGAGAAGCTCAAAGCTTCTCTAAAAGCTTCAGAGAATAAAATTTTCATACTGAAATAGGTGTACAGGCATAGAGAAACATTACTGATCGATTTAAAAAGTTCTAAGGGTTGTAACAGATTGATCTGGGCAGGATTCAAGATCAAAACTCAACAAAATGGCATTGTCGTCAGTTTGGGTTTGAAAATAACCCAAATTAACAGGGTTTGAATTCTCACCAAATTATTCACCTAAGCTTAGTTTAATCACTTTAAAACCATCCAACAAGATCCCAGAAACAACTTTCACTCATCAATTCCTCTATTCAAGCTTAGAACCTTAGAATCAGACTTAGTTTGACTGTGAAGGCACAAAAATTTGACTTTCTATTAAAAGCTTCTGCACAGCCTCAACACCAGGAACTCATTCAGCCTCTTGAATAGGTGTTCTAACCCAGATTTCTAGGGTTTTAGACTCGTCGCTTGAGCTTCAAAATGTGTTTGATCATCATAACAATCTAGGAGTTGTTACAATAGAATGAGGTCATGAACAGCTTCAGTGCACTACACTGAAGCTTCTAGGCACCTTAAGTACTTCTTAGTTCTCTCTGTCAGACTTCTCCAACTCTGCCGGAGTTGAAGAAGACAAAGATCTATCTACAGTTTCAGTGGCTAAATCCTTAAATAAACATCCTCAAATTAATCAGTGATCCATATTATATCATTCTGGAGCTTCTCACTCAGTTTCACAGGCTGAAGAACAAAAATGATTTGTTGGAGCTCGCAAGAGCTCCGCTGAGTCTAGAAAATGTGTAAATTGTGTATAGATTGTTTAAACTTGCCATTTTTGATCTAAAAAGATTCCTGAGGTTGCAAGAAACCTCAAGAACTCAATTAATTCTTCATTTGTCTAGTTAGAATTAAGATTTGACAGTGAATTTCATTTCTTAAAGGATCTGAGTAGTTAAAGCTCAGGACTTGTTTTAGCACTCAATTAAGTGGTTAAAACAAGTCAATAAGTATTTGTGATGATAAATATATATATAATTAAGAATTTAAACTGCTCCTAAGCCGCCATTGACAGCGAGCTCAGGAACTTAATTAAAATTGGGCGTTTAATTTATATGTGGTAATTATACATATTCTAATGTTGATTAGGGTTCTTAAGTGGTGAATGGATGATGATGAACCCAGTGAAGGTGAATCTAAGCCCACTACTGTCGCCATGGACAGTGACAGTAGTCGGTGGAGGTGAAAGATGAATTAGGCTATTAGGTGATCAATTAAATGATTAAGTGGATTAGAAATGATCATGGGAGATAAAAGAAGGTGGACAGCGATTTCAAAAGATGAAATTAAGGCTCTGGCGAGCTCAAGGAGTTCGCCGGAGTCGGAGAAGATGAACACTGAAATTCTAAAATTACTCTAATCACCTACCTAAACTACCTACCTAACTACCCTACTCCTCCTACTCCTAATCTACTATTACCTGGACGAAGGGGTCAATAGGGTTCTGCCGAAGTCTCATGGCAGATGACGAAATCAGAGGGTGAAAAGAAGAATCTCCGGTGGGCAGATTTGAGGTGAAGCAGAGGATTCCTTTGGTCGACGCCTGTGTCAAAGATGCGGCTGACCACGGCGGATCTCCTCAGCTGATCAGAATGGATGGAGGAAGTCGGAAAGTTAGATGGAAAGTCACCGGAGTTTTGGATGAATAGCCTATCGAAGTCGGCTACAGTGTTAGAAGAGGGAAGGGAGCCAACTTGAGCTAAATCAGAGGGGTAAGGGGGTATTTATAGTAGTTGGCGGTGAAGAGAGTGGCGGGGTCTGGCCGAAGAAGGAGCTTGAGGAGCTTAACCCCCGACGTTGTCTCCGACGATGGTGAGGTTATCCCCCACTGGAAATTAGGATTTCTAGTTAATCCAACCTGGTGAATGAAGAGGAGGTGGTGAGCGCAAGCTATAAGAGCTTGGACAAAGAAGAGTGAAGTCGGCAGGGCGGTGATCGTGTGGTGGTGTGACTCTCTGTCGCCAGCTATTCATTCAGCTGAAGAAGAAGATGAAAAGGGACTTAAATGTAATGAAACTTAAGGACCTGTGTGAAAATTAAGGACCTGATTGAAATGAAAAGTAAGAACCAAAATGTAAACCCAGGTTTTGAAGGTTTATTTTAACTTAGATGTTTTTAACTTTTTATATATGTTAGTAAATAAGGTAAATATTATGTTTTCACCTTGAATTTACATTTCTTATTTTTTAAGTTAATTTATTAGATTAGGTAAAATTACTTAAGTTATTATATACTTAGGTATACATTATGTTTAAGTTACTTAACTTATTAATTAAGGGAATGATTAATAGGATTTCGAGTCCAATTATTATCTAGATTATTAATAATGTTAATTGAATGATAAAATGTCATTTTTAACTTATTTTAAGGTCCTTTACTACATATCCCTTATTCTATAACTAACCCTTATATGATCATAACCTTAGCTAATTAACTAGGAAGACTAGTTAATTAGGGGTAATTAGAGATCATGATGAGTCTCTCATCACTCCTCGCAAAGCTCCTCCGCCTCTATCCAGCTTCTCCAATCCGCCATGGATGCAAGCTAGAACTCCATCTAAACACCTGTCTCCATTGCAATTTGACCTAAAAACTAGGACTCAAAAGCAAATGTTAAAAGACACGTGTTTTGTTATCATCAAAATAAATGATCATGGTGCTCTAGCACCAACAATCCCACCTTTTTGATGATGACAAAATCATAAATAATAATGCATAAAATCCTTCCCCTTTTTGACATTATGAAAAAGGTTTAATCGATTTTAAATTTCCTATAACTCCCCCTCAAAACATGCTCTTCTATAATTGGGTTGAATTTCTTTTAACAAGAGTAATGTCCCCATTTTTGTAACAACAAGATAGCCATTATTCTTTCTCCCCCTTTCTAAAGGAAATATAGCTAATTTAACAAGATCTCCCCCTTAATGATTGACAAATAACTCATAGTTTTAACTCCCCCTATCTATATGCTAATAGAAAAGATAGGGTTAAGGGACACCTCACCTACCATGGCCAATAGAATGGCCCAAATTGAGGTGGTGGATGCCACATCGAATGGGTCTCCATCCATAGCTTGGAGGCCCGGCCATTGGCGCCGATCTCCAATCTGGCAGACGACGTGCGGCAGGCTGTTCGATTGTTCGTCGTCTCATAGGTCTTCTCGTTCTCCTCCTTGGTATACTCCTTGGTCCTCCCAACTCGAGTTCACCAGCCTTGAGCTTGTAGGTCCAGTCCTTTACATTGATATCTTCTTTGAAACCTACAAAACAAGATTCCAATTCTTCCTTCAGTATCCAAGTGAGCTTGGATCTAGATCTGTTAGCGAGTCTCCTTGACAGAGATCCTTTCTCAATCTTAGGGCTATGCAAACTATATATTTTGTTGATTAATTTGTTGAAATTTTTCCTAAGACATGCGATTTCTTTTTTTATAATATTCATCTTAGTCTTTAAATTAGAAATTTCTAATTTTAGACTACCATTTTCCTCAGTCAATTTAGTATTTTCATTGATTAAATCTTTATATTCTAATAACAAGTTATTATCCTTAGAACTAGCTTCTAGATCCTCGAGTTTTATTTCTAATCTTTCATTTTCACTTTTAAGAAAACTAAGATTCCTATTAATATTTTTATTTTCTAGCTTAAGTGATTTACTAAGCTCAAATAATTCATCGAAAGCATCTTGTAAATCGGGATTTACCTCATTATCACTATTGTTGCTGTCGCTATCACTTCCGATGGCCATGAAGCCCATGCAAGCGATTTCTTCCTCGGGGTTCTACTCTTCTTCTTCCTCTAAGCTCGTGTCGTCCCAAGTTGCTTGGAACGCCTTCTTCTTAGAATTCTTCTCCTTTTCCATCTTCTTCTCCTTCTTGAGAAGTGGGCACTCTGGTCGTAGATGCCCTTTCTCGTTGCAGTGGTAGCAACGTCTCGGGCTTTCCTTCTCCTTCTTTTCTTTCTTTGACTTCCTACAAAACTTCGAAAACTTTTTCAGTAAAAACTTAAAGTCTTCATCATTGGAACTTACCTCGCTATCTAATGCAACTTTAAATGCGAAGGTCTTCTTTGGTTTTGGCTCTGATGTGTCCTTCTTCTGCTTCAGCTTTGTCGCGTAGGCCATTAGATTTCCTAGGAGATCTTCCATGTTGAACTCCTCCACCTCGTTCACCTCCTCGATGGCGGTGACCTTTTGCTCCCATTCTGGTCCAAGAGAACGGAGTAGTTTTCCTTGAAGCTCCCCCTTGATAAAGGTCTTACCTAAAGCTTTTAAACTGTTTACAATGAGAGTGAACCTAGTGTTCATCTCACTTAGAGATTCGTTAGACTTCATTGAAAAGGACTCAAATTCTTAAGTAAATTTATTTTAAAAGTCTTTACCTTAGTCGTACCTTCGTGTGTAACTTCTAGAGTGTGCCATACCTCATATGCAGTGGCACACTGAGATATTCGGTTGAACTCCTCTGGGATAACGGCGCAATACAACGCATTCATAGCTTTCGCATTGAGGAAAAGCTCGCGGGTCTACTGCTGCGAATAGCCTCTCTCTAGTTTCTCTACGACTTCGTATGGGGTTTCACAACATTCCAATATAGCGAAGTCGGTGGCTTGAAGCAACATCTTCATCCGTAACTTCCAGTAGTCGTAGTTGCTTCCATCGAAGAAAGGCAGTCGGACGGTGGACTACCCCTCGACGATTCTAGTGGTGGTGATGCTTCCCTCCATCGAATCTTCGCTGGTGTGTAACATCGAAAATGCAAAACCTGCTCTGATACCAATTGTAATTCTCTACTTGGAGGGGGTGACGTAATATTGTGTGGAATAAAAATAGACAATCTCACAAAAAATAAGCAATCACACAATAAGCACAAGTATTTTTAGGTGGAAACCCAAATCGGGTGAAAACCACCACCTAACCCTCTCGAGTTAGGATTTCCCGATCAACCTAGTCAATCAAAACCACTAAACCCAGTCATTTAAACGAGGGTGATTGAACCTCAATTACAACTACACTACTCAAACCGAGGGTAGTGTTCCTCAACACCCCTTCTCTTCACAAGAAGGAATTTGTCTCGCGAAGGAGACAGGAATTCGCAACGCGAATACCCAACCAAAGACAATATAAAGTACAATAATCCTATAGAGCCTCAAATATTTAATCCTAGCTTCTATAGGAGTTAGGAAACTTCCCTTTGGTCGAAGTGCATCAATGTGACGATGCGGATGTGTGAATCATGCTTTGGCACAACAGTGCTCTCGTCACGTCGGTGGGAGAGCGGGTGCACAGCAGGACGAAGCTCTTAGGTGAGAAGAGAGTGCTTGTAGAGCTAGAGCTTCTTCTATTTGATCTTCTACTTCTTTTGACACAAGTGTGTGGAAATATTCTAGTAAGGGTGTGTCTTGGGTGTATCTTACAAGCCAAGGGGTCCTCCTCTATTTATAGAGGGCCTAGGAAGGCTTTGGAAGGCCTTGGAAGGCTTCCATAGACATTGGGTGCAAAGCCAAAGAGAATCAGGCCGTATTCAGAAATAATCATGATTCTAATAGGGTCATCAGACATCTGGTGCTAGCATCAGATGTCTGGAAAACCCATTTAAGACATCTGAGAGTTAAGTCAGACGTCTGATTTTAGGCGGATTTCCTTCCTAACTTGAATCAGACCTAAATAGGGTTCTAGTGTACGTCCATCAGATGACACACATGACATCTGGCACAAGGTCTGGACGTCTGGAAACCTATTTGTTCTTTGGAAATAGATTCCCAACGAGTCTAACGGCTATAAAATCTCTGAAGGAAGATTTTGGGTCAATCGATGAAAAATGGTCATGTATCAGATGTCTGGGGTCCTCTACGGATGTCTGATACAAGGCTAACAGGCATTTTCTCAACGTTTGCTAAGGAAGCCAACGGTCCACTAATTGGACATCTGGAAAAGGCATCGGACATCTCCTAAGATGTCTGGACTAAGGTCTGGACGTCTGATTTCATCAGACGGAACTAAGTCCAGCCTAAATAATCGGACATCTGAGTCAACAGTCAGACGTCTTAAAAGTTTTTATCAAACGTCTGAAATTCAGATTAGACGTCTTAAAAGGTTGTCTGATCCTTATTTTGGTTTTCTAAGTTCTCTATAGAAAACCTAAGTATCCTAGGATAGTGCAGGTATTCTTAGGACTACTTTGAGGGTTCTTTGAGGCTCTTTAACATATGATCTAAGACAAAACAAAAGAGCACAACAACGAAACAAAAATACATAGAACAGGATAAAATGAAATCTATCATATTCTTCATCTCCTTTCTTCAAGCTTTCACTCCTCGTGAAGCTCCTCCGCCTCTGTCTAGCTCCTCCAATCCGCCATGATGCGAGCTAGAACTTCCTCTAAACACCTATCTCCATTTGCAATTTGACCTGAAAACTAGGACTCAAAAGCAAATGTTAAAAGACACATGTTTGTTATCATCAAAATAAACGATCGTGGTGCTCTAGAACCAACAGAGATTATAAGTGATTTGGTCTACTTTTATCCAATCAATCCAACCAGTTAGGAGGGACTGAGGAGAAGGTTCTTCCTTTGCTTACGCCTCCGATTCCTAGTGTACCCCTCAGCCGCTATCGTTTGATGCTACTCCCCTAGCTAGACATCAGATGGACCAACAGAAGCAGATTAATCCAAAAAAATTTGTCTGAGCCCCAAAGAGCGAATCAATCCTTAAGGCCAACGTCTACTCAGTTTTGATTAGGCTTGGGATGATTGTACCCTTGGAATGTGATGGGCTCTTTAGATGGGTTGTGCCCTTAATGATTGATTCAAATGTGTGTGCATGCACAACCAGGGTTTACAAACAAGGTTATTTGATGATGTGTCTTTTAGGGTTCAACCTTGTTTAGTAGCTTTTAGGGTTTGATCTTCAGGTATATTCAATCAAGGTTCAGTAGAACACTCTAAGTTTTGAAAGCATTGGTAATGATATATTCCTCTAGAAATCAAAAAAAAATGTGGAGTGCCTGGTTCAGCCCTAAAAATCAACCCTAAAAGGCAAGCTAGTTGATGGATCAATTTTAAATTGAGTAGTGTAGCCCAAACAGCTCAATCAATTGGCTTGTTGCACCACTTGATTAAGGTACACAAAAGTCTTAACCTAATCATATTTCTACTCACTTATGTGTGTGTTGAGTTAAGGTGTACCGGATCCATAGGTCAGATCTCAGTTAAGTGGTAGAATCAATGTGATTTTAAGCCTTAGGATGAGAATTTGTGGGAGTTAAATGTGTCTCTTTCAGAAAATCCCATAAGGGAAGAGTATATTTTTTATTTTTTATTTTTATATGCAGGGGTGAGATGAGTGGAGGTGGCAAACAAAACACCAAATCTATCCTAGGGTTTATAAAAAATACCTAAGTTGATTTAGGTTTGAGTTATTAGTGTGGTGAAATGAACTAGTGGGTGGGGGTGGTGGGGATAAACTTACAAAACCTTCATCCTCACTTTTCTCCAATCTAACTGCTCTGGCCCACCTCGGATGAGTACCTGCAATCATAGTAAGATCAGATAAAAAGTGAGATAAAAGTTAGATAAGGTGAAAAATCACAGAAAAAAAAATAAAGAGCGTTGCCACCCTGGCAACGGCACCAAAATGATGCACGCGTTTCACGTGGTAGAAATCAGGGTTCAAAGGACCTATCGTCGCAGCATGTAAAACACGTCTATCAGATAAAATTTATAATCAAAACTCAAAAGTGAGTCCCTTGTCGAACACGAGGAGGCGAACATTTGATTTAGAAAAATCCGTGTTTCATTTTTATTTATTTGTCATTTTTATCTTTTCTAATTATTTTTGTATTTTTATCAAGAAAGAGATTAGGTCGATGAAAACTTTATCTACTTGCAAAAAATATAACAGAGAGAGAGAATCACATATATTTCTAAATCAAATGTTTTCTACAACTAAGAAAGTGGGAAAAAGTACACTAGAAAGTAGTAAAGATAAATGGCGATGAGAAAATCCCCCTCAACAGTTGCTTGGAGGACGACTCGCTCTGACGTCACCTGGAAGAAGGTGGTGAGAGGGACGAAGGAGGACGTAACTAGAAGATGGAGGATGGGGTAGGATGGCATTGCAGCAAGGATCTTCTTCCCGAAGGGAGGTGAGAGGACGGCCACAGGATGCTCCACGAATGGGGATGGTGGGAGGGAAAACTATTTGCTTTTCTACTCTAGAGGAGCATCCTAGGCTTGGGACAAGCTCTCTCTAAAGCCTTCAAGGTGGTGAGAGGAAGAAAGGAAGAGAAGGTATGGAATGGTGGTGGGTAGGTCCTTTTATAGTGGAGGAAGAACAAATTCACATCTGGGTCATTACTGACGTCCGTAAACGTCGCTACAGATCCACCCTTTCTGTTGCTAAAGATCAGTGCCTTCAATTCCTTTGCTAGCGCGCACAGGCCATTAGTGACAATAGCAAGCGTCACTGAAGGCCCGCTCGCTGAAGATCCGCACATACCCCCACTGGCACACGCTTTGCCGGCACTACACACTTTAGGTGCCTGCGTTGCGTGCGCTTGCACAGGCTGAGCTGTGCTATCGCTCTGTTGCGTGCTATCAAGCTGCGCTACTCCCCGCATGCACGTGCGTGCCTTACCTCTACTACGCTCAATTCCTCAATTGAGGGGGTGTTCGTCGCTTGAAATTGGGTTTTAAATCGTTGTGTTGTAGTATAGTTGAAATCTCACGAAAAACAAATAAAATTTATACTCGAAAAGTTTGAGGTCATTCACTAGAAGCAAGAATTCAATTCTCAAGATTGCAATTTTAAACAGAGATAAGAAATTATAATCAGGAATAGACTCAGAATAATGTAGCAATGATATCAAGTGTCAAATTGCAAAAAGAATGGAGTAAAATGGTGATTTGAATCACCAATTACCCCGTACAATAATAGCAAGTGGAACTCAATAACTATGTAGAATAAACTCAAGTCAGCCGTCTGATTGAATGATCAGACGTCTTAAACATCTGATGAGTAGTGATCTCTCTTCTTCTTCTGTGGCTCTTCTTCAACTACTTTCCTTCTTCACAGACCCTTCTGCTTCTCTTCTTCGGCTCTGTCTTCTTTCTTCCACTTCTTCTTTTCTTCTTCTTAGATTCTTCCTCTTCTCTTCTTTCACTGCTCTTTTCCTTCTCCTCCTCTTCACACAGAGGGGGAAAGGGTCTTCAGATTTGGCTAAGTGTTAGCCACTTCTCTAGAGAGCAAAACCCCCCTAACCCCCACACGCTTTCTCTCTCTTTCTCTCCTTGGGTCACGCTCTCCCAAAGCCTTCAATAGTGCCGAGTATACAGGTAATCGGACCTAGAGCGCACCTGGGTCCAGGCTCACCAGCAGTGGGTGGTGAGCGAGGAGTGGATAGCGTAGGCGGGTAATCGGGTATGCGCTAGGTCCGCGGGGGCAATGTCGCGAACGAGGCACGTGAGGGGTGTGAGGGACTTCACCCCTTGTGTCTAAGGCAGTAAGCCTCAGGAAAAAATTCAATTTAAGTCACTGCAGCCCCTCGTAAACTTCCGATGTGGGACTATGTCTTGCTTCGTTCTCGCGCACAACTACTGCTGAGGAGATCTGTCAAATTGGTGAGCTGCAGCTGTGGAGATCCTCAATTGAGGACTTGGAGGCTTCCCTGGAGAGATTCCGCTGCGCTTGGAGTTAAGACCTGGAGCTGCAAGCAAGGAATGAGCCTTGAAGCTTGTTTCGAAGGAGGTCCATTAATGGCGATGGGGGCCGGCACCTGAAAATCACAAAAAGGGCCTCATGGCCACGTCAGAGGATTTCAAAAGCTTTGCCAGGTGACGACGAGTGTATTGTAGGTGTTTAGGTGCAGTGGCGTGATCGGAAACCTTCGGGCAAAGGTCGTGAGTGTTGGTGAAGGCGTGTGTGATCGATGGCGATGTAGGGGGATCAATAGCTCTCAGTGAGTG
This sequence comes from Thalassia testudinum, assembly GCA_037157565.1. NCBI lineage: Eukaryota > Viridiplantae > Streptophyta > Magnoliopsida > Alismatales > Hydrocharitaceae > Thalassia > Thalassia testudinum. The sequence continues at coordinate 216,719,640 of JAZHRO010000024.1, forward strand.
AGGGCTTTTGATCGTCGTGATGAGGCGAAGGTGTGAAGGATGGAAGCGATGGCATAGGTGGTCTATAGTGGCCACTGGAGCTCACCGGAGGTATGCCGGTGAGATGGAAGATGGAGTCGTGGACGGTTGTGCGGGGGTGAAGTGAAATGTTGGAATTGCTGTTGTGATGAGAAGAAGCTAAGGAGTCATTTGAGAAAGGGAGTAGACAACAGGGAGCGGAGATGGCGCTGGTTGCGATATGGCTGGCACTGGAGAAGGAAGGAGCTCCGGTAGGGGTTGGACAGAGAGGATGAAGAGGATAGGGGCATCGGCTGGTACTGCTCGACGCAAAAGAAGGCAAGGAAGAAGGATCTGCCACCAGTATCATGATCAAATGATGAGGAGAGGCATGGGAAGTTGCCAGACGTTGAGGAGCACTTCAACCTGAAAAGAAGAGAAGAATTGGAGGTGTTTCTGGCCGAATTTGAGAGTGGGATCTTCAGTCTGATCTGTGGAGTCATTTATAGGTCATCAAGTGGCGAACAAAGCTTGAGAATCAGGCTTTCATGCTTGGAAAGCTTCGATGGAGATAGAAACCCAAATTTCAATTGATTCGCATGGCACTTTGGGTAAGACTTGTAGCCCAAGATGTGGCTCAAATGGATGGCAACTTCGTCGAGAATCTGAGTATCTATTTTGGGACAGATTGATTGAGAATCGCGGGAGAAATCTTCTCTCGATCTCAGCAGTGAAGCTCAAAGTTGCCTTTAATGGTGCCAGGGACCTATTTGTGAAAATGATGACAAAGTTAGGGGCCTTTTTGTAAGGATTTTGAAAGTAAGGGCATATGTGTGATCAGACAGGACCAAGTTGCAAACTAGCTCAAGATGATTTCAGATCGGATCGAAATTTTGGTACAAACTTAATTTAGACCTAGATAATCCAATGGTGAAGTTGGATTTTGGTTTTGACCTTGTTTGACAGGGTAATTTATGTAAAAATCTAAATTAGGGCAAATGTCAATCTGAGACTCTGTTTTAGGTCAAGATGGGTTCTAATGGTCAAATTGAAGGTACCAAATCCTAGAGAATATTTTTCTATGAATTTTAGAGGGTTTAGGTGAATTTTATCTTGACCAGAACCTTAGTTAGTTAAGTGGGTCTATTTTTCAAGTTTCAGAAGTCATTTAATTCTCAAAACACGGGAAAACCCTTTTCTATCTGTATTAACCCACTTGTTAGGCTTTTAGGACCATTTGACCTTTAATTAACCCTTGAGAAAACCTGTGGTTATTATGCATTCATGATATGATGGTAAAATTACAGTTTTAACCTTGGTTTATTATCTTTCCCTCATAATGATTATGCAGTGAGTTAGGATTCTCTGGCGGTTATGTAGGAGCATTTAATGACTTAATCAAATAAAATTAGGCTAATTATGACTCATGATGGTGTTCCCATCATAACCCCATGCCTAGCTTTTTCTAGTCCCTTAGCAAAATCTCAAGAAATTTAACTACATTCTAGACCACATGCCTTTTTATGCTCAGATGTGTGCTTTCTTTTGTAGATTAGGTCAGAATGCCGTTGGTAGGCCTAGAGGTACTCAAGTATCAACCAAGATCCAGACCTAACCTACTCTAGCCTCAATCCACCGCGAAGGTTTCTAAGGCCCACAAGAACTAACCTAAGGTTCATTGAACTTCACAGTTAAAGCACCCATGCTTGTAACATGTTTTAGCTCAAGTTCAGTTTGCAATGTGTTTTCGTAAAAGAGAGACATGAGATTTTTTTGGAGATTTTTCTCTCTCTTTTCTTTTTATTTATAGCTTTGGATTGGCTTTACAACACGGTTTGTATTGGATTCCTAATTCCCACCATCAATCCTCGCAAGGTCCCTGGCAATCGATGCTTTGGGATAACAACACCCATGGCAACTCCCAAAACCCTAGCTTTCGAGATTTTGAGATAATCTTTCCCGTGGCATTCTATAGCTAAATTCAAATCCTGGTAATCAACATTTCATGATAATGCCGCCTATGGCATTTGAACCAGCACAAGGTGCTTACATGCCCTCAGTAGGATATTTAGATATCCTAGGAGACAAACATCGAGGAGACGATATGTTATTATGCATCTTCAAGAGAAATTTCCACCTCTCCATGTCCGGAACTCTTCCAAATCAACTTGTGTTGATCAGCCGCTCCTAATCTAATTTTTTCTCAGAACAGATTTAACGCATTTGTGTGATTTTGATAATTAAGCGCACTGAACCAGATTGTGTGTGGGTCGGGGTGCTTAGGTTATCGAGTCCCACAAACCAGAGGTTAATTAACGAGGTCGAACAATTCCTAAGCCTTAGACCTAATACTTAAGCTTTGCATTTTCCCCAACCTCTTGAGGATTATCCAGATCTTAATGGATACTTGAATTTTTAAGCCTAAAATCACAGCCCAAGAAGCCTAAGATCAGCATTCATACTAATCTCTTTTTGTCTCTTAGCACTTTTTGCCTTTCATTTTCTTTCTTTTTGATTTGGTCTAGAACTAAGTTGATTCCTTAATCTTTTACTAGTGACTATCTCTTTTTTCTTTTTCGAATTGTGCTCCATTTTGACATTTATATCACCTCCCTTTTTCCTCCTCAAAAATGATATGCAATTTGATTCACTCAAAATTTCCTCCCTTCTCCATTTTCTTCTGTTTTTCAATTTTTTATTTTTTTGGTTTTTGGAATATGTAATTTTTTTTATGAAACCCTTTCTTGTGAAGTGATTCTCACAGCATTTTGCACTTTAATACCCCCCATGCCTACGATTTGCAATGTCCTCATTGTAAATTAGGTGGGTTGGAATTCAGCTTAGAACATACATTAGAACAGGTTTTGGGTAGGTGGACAGGTCGGGATGACTGTTGCGGGCGATTTCAAGCTTGGGTACAGGTACCAAAGGTGGTGTCGGGCGTTCTAATGGACGAACCCTAAAGTGCAATATGAGTTCAGCATAAGATGTGTCAAGAAGGGTTTCGGGTTTCTCAATAAGATGATGAGTTGCCTCCCGTTAAGCTTTGAGTTTAACACCATTAGCCAGGCGCAATGAGATTAGGGAGAATGGAGATCAAAAGATACCTCAGCCAAGTTCGTATCGGTGAGTTCAATGAACGGCTTAAGTCGCTGGCCATTCACAATAAGGGGTTTGCAATCAAGGCTAGGTTGACTAATTTCGACGACTCCATTTCCAAAAATCCATCTGATAAGATATGGTCCAATCCATTTTGATCTGAGTTTTCCTGGGAATAGTTTGAGTTTGACATCAAAGAGTAGGACTTTCTAACCAGGGTGAAAGATCTTTCTAGATATGTACTTGTCATGAAAGGCCCTAACCCACTCTTTGTAAATTCACGAGTTCTCATATGCATCATTGTGTAATTCATCGATCTCGCTCATTTGAAGCTTTCTGTAGGTTCCTGCCTTAGAAAGATCTAGATTACACTTCTGTACAGCCCAATAGGCTTTGTGCTCCAACTCGACAGGGAGGTGACATGCCTTCCCGTACACCAATCTGAAAGGAAACATGCCCAATTGGATTTTGTGGGCGGTCCAATAACCCACAAGGCTTTCGAAAGTCAGGATGACCAATCTTTCCTGTCAAGTCGGACAGTGACCTGAAGGACTTTCTTCATCTCCCGATTTGATAGCTTAGCTAGACCATTGGTTTGGGGGAGAAAAGGAGTAGAGATTCGGTGCGACACCCCATATTTGGTCATCAGTGATCTGAACTGAGCATTCATGAAATGGGTCCCTCCATCAGAGATAATGGCACGTGGAATCCCAAACCAAGAAAAGATGTTCCGATGAATGAATTTGATTACCACCTTATGATCGTTGGTTCAGGTCGGAATGGCTTCGACCCATTTTGACACAGTCAATAGCGAGAAGAATGTATTCGAAGCTGTCCGAAATAGGGAAGGGTCCTATGAAATCAATCCCCCAAATGTCAAAGATTTCGCATACGAGAATCGGCTGTAAAGGCATCATATCGTGGTGCTCATGTTGCCCAAGGTCCGGCAATGAGTGCATGCCTTACAGTGATCGTATGCATCTTTGAAAATCATGGGTAGCCACACTAGAGGACTTTTGCTACGGTTTTACGTCTGGAAAGGTGTCCACCGCAAGCCTGGTCATGGCAGAAGGACAAAATGTCCTGAATTTCCACTTCCAGGATGCACCATTTGATGATCTGATCAGCACCAATGCGGAAGAGGTACAAGTCTTCCCAGATGTAGTACTTGGCATCAGAAAGCAATTTGTCTTTCTTGGCCTTCAGCCAATCAGACGAGATCTGATGTGATGCCAAGTATTTCACTAAATAAGCAAACCAAGGAAGTCTCGTACTAATAGTCAAGAGGTGCTCATTAGGAAAGTGTTCTGTGATGGGTCCGAAAGGGTCGATACTATCAGAAGGAAGGCAGGATAAGTGGTCAGCTACCACGTTCTGCTTTCCTGCTTTATCGCGAATCTCGAGATCAAATTCTTGAAATAGCAAGATCCAGTGGATTAGTCGAGGTTTCGTGTCCTTCTTTGCAAGGAGGTGCCTCACTACAGTGTGATCTGAGTATATGATAGCACAGGAACCCAAAAGATATGATCTGATTTTTTTCAGGGCAAATACTACAGCTAACAGCTCTTTCTCTGTAACTGTGTAGCTACGCTGAGCCTCGTGAAGTGTCATGCTAGCATAGTAGATGACCACGGGTTTCCCGTCTATTTTCTACCCAAGTACCACACCTACAGCATAATCAAATGCATCGCACATGATCACAAAGGGTTGAGACTAATCAGGGGACTACAGGATAGGTGCTTGGGTAACTCAATCACATAGGATCTCAAATGCCTGAGTTCACTCCTTGGAAATTTCAAAGGGGACATCCTTAGATAGAAGATTAGTCAGGGGAGATGCAATTTTCAAAAAATCGAGAATGAATCGACGGTAAAAATCGACGTGCCCCAGAAATGATCGGATGTCTTTGACCGAGCTGGGCATAGGGAGTTTGGAAATCATATTCACCTTGGTTCAGTCAACCTGGATGCCTTTTTCATAGATGAGATGTCCTAGGACAATTCCCTCAGGTACCATGAAGTGGCTCTTTTCCCAGGAAAGAACAAAGTTCACGTTAATGCACCGCCTGAGGATTTGGACCAAGTGCAGAAGGCAATCATCAAATGATTCTCCAAATATCGAGAAGTCATCCATGAAGACTTCAAGGTATTCACCTACCATATCTAAGAATATGGCAAGCATGCACATTGAAAGGTAGCAGGTGCATTGCAAAGACCGAACAGCATCCTTCGGAATGAGTATGTCCCGAAGGGGCAAGTGAAGGTGTCTTCTCTTGGTCCTCAGGATGGATTGCGACCTGGTTATAACCGGAGTACCCGTCCAAAAAGAAGAAGAATCGATTTGCCTCAAGTTTCTCAAGGATCTGATCAATGAATGGTAGTTGGAAATGATCCTTCTTCGTGGAGGAATTAAGTTTTCTATAATCAATGCAGACTCTCCACGAGTTCACTATACGGGTGATTGCACCGCAAAAATACACCTGCAATTGTGCTGCCTTGTGCTATTTCCTAGCATTACCAGTGCATATTAGGGTTCCATAGTCGCATTTATGAAAATACATGCATGCATTTAATTGAGAGGGGAGGAGAGTGAATAAAATGGCCTCACAATTCACATTTTCTTCAAGTGCTACTTCGCAATATTTCCAACACCATTTTTATTTGTTTTTTATTTTGAAATCTTTCTTCCCGTGGCTGCTATGCATGGCCTCACCTTCCTCCTCACACCATGCTCTGCAGCAGGCCCTTCCTTACGGCAGCCTCTCCCTGCCATGAGCCGTGCATGAGCCATGCACAGCCAGGGCATGGCTGTGCATGGCTTTCTTCTTCTATAAAGAGAGGGAGGCTTCTTCTTCATGGGCAGTCGGGTCCTTCCACACAAAAAAGCCAACGCAGCTTCTTCTCCTTCCAGGCCACCATCTCCTCCCTCTCCCTCCACACGCCGGCCCTCCTCCTCAGAGGAGACACCCGGCGGACAGGAGCATCTCACGGTGGTGCACAACCACCACCGTGAGACCACCACCGCCCAACTCATCAAAGAGCCGGTGGGCATGGTGGCCTTCTTCCCTGTTCCACCTTCCACGCCATTCCAGCCATTGGAGCGGAGCTTCAAGCTTTGAAGCTCAAAGCTCCGCACACAGCAGCAGCAGCACGCAGCAGCAGCTGCCCAGCCCATTCCACGCACGCCTGCAGGCCGCCCTCACCTCCAGCGCATGCCTGCAGGCCGCCCTCGCCTCCCACTTCTTCGCCCTGTCGTGCTCTCTCTTCCACCCACAACTGGCCACTGCGCGCCTCTGCAGCGGCCAGCCAAGCTTCCCGTGCACCCCAGCCAACACCTGCAGGCCACCACACGCCCTATCGCGCCCCTTCGCTCGCAATCAAGCCCTCCCCGCGTGCTCTGTCGCGAGGTCCCACTCGCAAGCTAGTAGCCGGAGCCACTCCACTGCGCGCGTCGAGCCGTCTGCTCTCACAGCACCACTCACTCCCGATTGCGTGGCTTGCCCAGCCACTGTAGCCACTGTTCATGCGTTTCTACGGAACACTATGGCTATAGTGGGGCGACCAGTGAGTTTCTCACTTAACCGATCACCCAGCGTGCCACTACCTCCGTTCGCCCATGCACGCGTTCAGCCTTGCACCCGCCCTAGCACCCGTCCGCACGTCAGCAAGCATCTACGTCGCCCGCACCTGCCCGCTCCAACGCCCACGTCTGCCAACCCGCTCCTGACCCTTCGTGCAGTGCGGTGCGCTGCGGCCTCCTCTACGTGCGCCCACTCCCTCCAGCACGCTCCTCTCTGCGCGCATACGCACCTGCATGCGCGCGTGGACTCCAGACAGCACGTGGAAGCTCCAGACACCTTAACAGTGCCATCTCTCCCGCTCTCTCTCTCTCTCTCTCTCACTCTCTCTCACAACACTCTCTCACTCTCTTTACCGACGCTTACACACACATACACTCACACTTCCATACACACACACACCTATACACTATTATATACATATATATATATATACATATATTTATATACATATATATATATATACTTATATCTATATATATATAGTATTTATATAACTAAGTATTAGTATACATATATATATATACATATATCTATATACTTATATATATATATATACACATATATACTTACATTTATACATATATTTGTATACATATATATATATATATATATATATATATATACATATATCTATATATATATTATTACCTATATAACTAAGTAAAAGTATAGATACATATATATATATATATATACATATATACACACCTACTTATACATATATATATATATATACACATACTTATATACATATATATCTATATAACTATATATACATATATACATATATATACATATCTAGCTACATATATCTATATATACATATATTACTATATATATATATACATATATATATACATCTATATATTTATATATACATACATATACATATACATATATCTATCTATACATATATTTACATACCCATATATATACATATATATATATACATATATGACTACATATATATATATATATATATATATATATATATATATATATATATATATATATATATATATTTATAACCATATAGATATATTTACATATATACATATGTATATATTTTTTTTCACATTACCTACCTTACATGGTATCGCGGGAATATCTACACCAGTTGCTAATACTCCCCGATACACGCGTACAAAAAGCGTGTTCGCATTCATCTTCCACCAATCCACCTTACACGTGGCACCTCGTCCTGTTGGTTGCGTATTTCTAGACGACGACCGACTCAACACTGTGCTACACTCCATCTCCGCCTCCACCCCCACCCCTTTATACATACATAATATATAGCTATATATATATACATACTATATTTACTTTATTTCTGTTTCGCTTTCCTGCTAGTAAAAAGATAAAAAAATATATATAAAAGAGAAAAGATAATCTTTGACTTGTAGGTAATCCATCTTGCGAATAGCAAGACCCATTTTGAAACCCTGATTTGGCTCAGAGCCAAGAACCTAATTTTGAGGGTGTGCCTCAAGGACCAAGATTATCAGAAAAAAATCTAAATAGAAAAAACACCAAAAACACAATAAACGAACGGAAGAGACTCGTTGTAGGAAAGGCGTAGAAACTTGACTTGTAACCCCACTTCCCTAAGTTCGACCCTGGGCCTAAAAGTGACCAAGATAAAAAATCATGTAGGCTAGGTAAAAAAATTTTGTAAAGAGATGGTTTGGTCCGATTTAGGTTAACCACCATACACACTTCAACGATAAAATCACCATATTAACAACCTATCCGAGTTCGACACCATATCTTTTCTGGCGTCGTTGCCGGGGAGGTGCGCCTGCAAGTAAGTTTCTATTCCATTCCTTTCATTTTTTCTCTTCTCTCTTCACAGGTGTCTCTGTTTTTGGTGTGCAGGTAAACCTGTTGCAAGGAGAAGATAGTCAGACGAAGTCGGAGACGTGGGCAGGTCCAAGGTGGGAACGAGAGCATGAAGACGCCGACACCGCACTGGAGCTCTGCACACGTTGCTGCACAAGTAGGTTCTTGTTTTCTTAGCAACTTAGGTTAACTTGTCACCCTAATAAAAAAAAAAAAACTAAAAACTAGAAAAACTTCTTGGGAACTCTTGGGGCAAGTGGATTAAAATTCACTTGTTTGATTGATTGCCTTTACTCCCACCGCCCCAGGATTTCCCACCTTACTTCGCATAGCGAAAATCCAAGAATCTTGATTCTTGAATTTTTCGCCGTGTGAAGTATTCTTTGAGGCAAACACAAAAAGATTGATTGCCACCCTCTTTGCCTCATTTACCTGTAATTCGGGATCACCTTTTTGGTAGGGAGACTTGGAATTGAGTTGATTCCAACCCTACCACGACTTTTCAACTTGCCTAAGATTCGATCTCGAATAATTCAACCCCAACAATTTGATTTTCTTTACCTTTTGGTTAAGCCTTGTGTGTGGACATTTTTCTTGGTGATTGGAAGCACTTGAATTGCAGTGCTTTGGCTCCTTTTCACACTAATCTAAAACTGATTCTTGCATCCACACATAGAAATCTCCAATTAGGGAAGCCCATTGCATTTTAGAATGTATTAACCAACTGACATTGAAGAAGGGTTTGTTGGGCTTATAAGAAAATAAAAAAACTTGTATTCTCTCAAAATCCAGAGATTGGTTGAATTGGTATTTCAACGAAATCCTAAAATCCATACTTAAGGCTGAACTCTAAAAACCCTTCACCAATTAAAAACTTCAATTCAGGGAGATTTCCCCGTTGCATGCTTGTTTTACACACTCTAAAAATCAATCACTTGGGCATTACCTGTAAAAAACGCCCTTCACATTCCAAAAGCACTTGATCCTAAACCTCTAACTAAAATTGGAAGTAACTTGACCCTTACTAAGGATTGGAGGTCTAACTACCTGCGTGTAGCGCCTACATGCTGGTGAGGGTTCCCGCGTGCTATCGGGTGTCTAAGACTGGGGCAAACGGCCTTTCAATCTGGCCTGGTGGTTCCGTGGTGCTCGCATTCGGTTCCGTAGTCCATGATAGCAGGTAACTTAGATCTTTAGGTCTAAGGGCACACTGTAGAGGTTAGGAATTTGATTGAATTGATTTGTCATCAAGTGTACCTTTGCAGCGTCATTTCTCTCATCTCTTTTCCTTTCTTATCTCCCCAATTCTTCCTGTGGTAGTGCATGTTTGGGAGGAGGTCACAAAATCATAAACTGTGTGAATTGCCTGTTAATTTTAGAAAAGAAGCTGAATCGTCCTCCTCCACAAACATGGCTGCACACCCACCCCCAAATCCCGAGGGAGGAAACCGCCCTCAAAACCCACCAGGTGGTGGAGCCTTAGATCCCATAACCTGCCTCCAAGCCCAAATGGAAATGTATAATGAGAAAATTGAAGCCATTCGGGAAACATTGGAGGAAATGCAGAACCCTCCCGAACGGGAGGAGCCTAGGTCTCTTAGCTCCTATCAGAATCCTGCTACTACAGAGACCATAGGACAAATTCGGGTCCCCATGGGAGGGGACGAATTTGAAATGAAATCGAACATAATTGGCCTAATAAATTTTCACTTTCATGGTCTTGCAAGTGAAGATCTGTTTCTCCACTTGGAAGACTTAACCCGATTAGCTGAAACTGTTAAACCGAGAAATATCGAGTTACCTATAGTCCTCATGAAAATGTTCCCATTTTCATTGCGGGATAAAGCGTCGCAATGGTTACGCACTCTTGGGAGAACCATCCACTCTTGGGAAAAGATGCAAACAGCGTTTCTCAAGAAGTTCTTCCCAATCAAGCAAACCAATGTGCTTCGCCGTGCTATCACCTCATTTACTCAACAAAATGGAAAACAATTTCATGAGGCATGGGAGAGGTATAACGACCTCCTCAGGAAGTGTCCGCACCACGATCTGCCTAAGTGGCATATAGCCTAGATTTTCTACTATGGGCTAAATGAGACTTTGAAGCAGATAGCAGAGGCTTCCTGCGGAGGGAATTTTATGAATAAAGATGAGAATGGAGCATTTGAATTGTTTGAAAATATGAGTGAAAACTCAATGAACAATGACTCCATTGTCGCCTTTAATCGTACCAGCCTGCCCCGAAATGTCCACAAAGTTGACACGGGACCCTCCCATTCATCCACTGATCTCAGCCTTATAGCACATAAATTGGATGAAGTCTCCGTCGTGCACAAGAAGCTGGATGAGCTTCTGGCCAACCCTGCCCGATCTCTGGCAAACACCACCTCTTCACCACTTCGTCACAATCCAAATTCTTCCAACACCAGGCTTATTCCAAGAAACCTCGTAAGACCTTCCTTACCGAGTGTCGCGCCAAGCGACTCGGTAAGTTATGTGGAACTAGCTTCTGCGAGCCAGTATTTCGACATGGAGGACCAAGCCTCCGTGTGCTCGGACACATACTTACATGTGGACACATCTTCTGGCATAGAAGACGCTTGCACCCTGAGGAACAACCCGTTCTCTGCCACTTATAACCCAGGGTGGAGAAATCATCCAAATTTCGCATGGTCCAATAACCCGCAGTGCCAAAACCCCGCAAATGAACCAATGCGACCGTCCGCACCCATTATCCCAAGGGCCCTGTCTAATCCTATGGCAAATCCGCCATCAAGCCCTTGCGTACCGCAAGCAGAACACGCATCAAGTACTCTTGACAAATTGATGTGAATGATGATGGAAATGTCAAAGCGCCATGAAGAGAACATGACCTCTCTTCAGCACCAATTGGCGCAGCAGAATGCTGAGATTAGTCAACTACGCATGGCGACTCGATCTCAAGGCACTCTTCCCGCCCAACCTGTTCCAAACCCGCGAAACTTCATACCCCATGGTCCTCAACCATAGGTATGACCTTCTCAGGGGCAAGTTAATCAAATTCTGCAAGTTCCGAGCATTCCACCGGGATTTCAGGCTAATCCCGCTGCTGCACCGCACTCTTATGTCCCTATTGCAAACCCTCCTCCGCCGTATGATCCCACTGGACCCACATCATCCAATGCTATCACTACAAGGAGTGGTAAGCAGACCATCAATCCACCTCGACCTGATCCTGGCCCGTCTTCTTCATCGCCCTCTCCTTCGGGATGCGCACCGCATTCGTGAGAGGACGATACACCCAAATTGGTGCCAGAATCAGTTCCATTCCCTAAGGCTCTACTGAGGGAGCCAAAAGGAAAAAAGAAAGATACGCAGGCCTTTGATAACCTGCGTAATTTGTTCAGGGATGTAGAAATCATGGTACCCCTACTTGAGACTATCAACCACATACCTACTGTCGCCTGATTTTTCAAAGACTACACAACACCCAGGCGAAAGTCAAAGAAAACCAAGAATCCGGTGGTTCTCTCTCCTCATGCGAGTTGTGCTATACTGTCAAATCTACCACTGAAGCAGAAAGATCCGAGCACACCACTTATCTCCTGTAGCATCCAAGGCTGCAATTTTAGTCATGCCCTGCTTGATCTAGGATCTTTCATAAATCTTATACCGACCATCATGCTCGAAAAATTTTCCTTGGGAAATCTGAAACCCACCCCTGTCACGTTACAGTTGGCAGATCGTTCTGTCAAAATCCCAAAAGGTGTGGTGGAAGAAGTGGTTGTCAAGATCAACAATCTCTGTTTTCCTGTTGACTTTCTTGTTTTAGATATGGAAGTTCCTAGCTCACTTTCTGATTGTTCGATCATCCTTGGTCGACCTTTCTTGGCCACAGCCCACGCCCTTATCAACTACGAGTCGGGCTATATTGAGATTGCCGTTGGATCTGAAAAGATCAAGCTTAACATCTTCAAGGCAGCCAAAAACTTTGATTGCAATTTCATCGAGGATGACACGTCTAACGAGGACATGACCGTCAGTGTGTGTATCGGACTAATTGGGACCTATTCAGACTGCTGCGGATTACCTATAAACACTGACGATTGCTTGACCAACACAAATTGTGACATTCCCCAATCCCTCCCTATTCCCGTACCTTCTCCTGACCAGACTTCTGACGAGGTTTTCTCCGCTTCCCATACCTCGTGGTCTGAGTCATATCCGGGCTACTCACCACTGGTCCACACTCTTGAAGATTGGATTGCCCTTTCTTTCCTGCCAAATCAGGTGGATTTGCAACTCCACACTGGAACCTTGATCCCACATCTTACTCACTGGGGCTATTCCCTTTTGGATTCATCTATCCAAGAAGCCCCTCTTCCTGGCCAATCTGAGGGCCAACTGCTTCCTCCTGACTTGTTTTCTATTCCGCCTGGGACACTCTCATCCCAGAAAATGCCAGATCTTTCACCACCCACCATCCATGAGCCGTGAATGAGCCGTGAATGAGCCATGCACAGCCAGGGCATGGCTGTGCATGGCTTTCTTCTTCTTCATGGGCAGCTTGGTCCTTCCACACAAAAAAGCCAACGCAGCTTCTTCTCCTTCTAGGCCACCATCTCCTCCCTCTCCCTCCACACGCCGGCCCTCCTCCTCAGAGGAGACACCCGGCGGACAGGAGCTTCTCACGGCGATGCATAACCACCACCGTGAGACCACCACCACCCAACTCATCAAAGAGCCGATGGGCGTGGTGGCCTTCTTCCTTGTTCCACCTTCCACGCCATTCCTGCCATTGGAGCGGAGCTTCAAGCTTTGAAGCTCAAAGCTTCGCACACAGCAGCAGCGGCAAGGCGGCAGCAGCACCACGCAGCAGTAGCCGCCCAGCCCATTCCGCGCAACCCTGCAGGCCACCCTCGCCTCCAGCGCACGCCTGCAGGCACCATCGCCTCCCACTTCTTCGAATTGTTGCGCTCTCTCTTCCGCCCGCAACTGACCACTGCGCGCCTCTACAGCGGCCAGCCAAGCTTCCCGTGCACCCCAGCCAACACCCGCAGGCCACCGCACGCCCTGTTGCGCCCCTTCGCTCGCCACCCAGCCCTCCCCGTGCACTCTGTCGCAAGGTCCTGCCCGAAACCAGCAGCCGGAGCCACTCCACTACGCGCGTATAGCCGTCCGCTCTCACAGCACCGCCCACTCCCGGTTGCGCGAGTCGCCTGGCCACTGTAGCCACTGTTCACGCATTTCTGCGGAACGCTGTGGCTACAGTGGGGTGACCAGAGAGTTTCTCACTTCACCGGTCACTTGGCGCGCCGCTACCGTCGTTCGCCCGCGCACGCGTTCAACCCCGCGCCCGCTCCAGCGCCCGCCCGCGCGTCCGCGTGCGTCCGTGTCCCCTGCACCCATCCGCTCCAACGCCCGCGTCTGCCAACCCGCACTTGACCCTTCGCGCAACGCGGTGCGCTGTGGCCTCCTCTGCGTGCACCCACTCCCTCCAGCACGCTCCTCTCTGCACGCATACACGCCTGCACGTGCACGTGGACTCTAGACGGCGTGTGGAAGCTCCGGATGCCTTAACAGCGCCATCTCTCCCGCTCTCTCTCTCTCTCTCACTCTCTCACAACACTCTCTCACTCTCTTTACTGATGCTTACACACACATACACTCACACTTCCATACACACACACACACACACCTATACACTATTATATACATATATATATATATATATACATATATTTATATACATATATATATATACTTATATCTATATATATATAGTATTTATATAACTAAGTATTAGTATAAATATATATATATACATATATCTATATACTTATATATATACATACACATATATACTTACATATATACATATATTTGTATGCATATATATATATATATATATATATATATATATATATATATTTATATATATATGTTATTACCTATATAACTAAGTATAAGTATAGATACATACATATATATATATATACATATATACACACCTACTTATACATATATATATATATAAATATACATACATATATACATATATATACATATCTAGCTACATATATCTATATATACATATATTACTATATATATATATACATATATATATACATCTATATAGTTATATATACATACATATACATATATCTATCTATACATATATTTACATACCCATATATATATACATATATATATATACATATACACTTATATATATACATATATAACTACATATATATATATATATATTTATAACCATATATATATATATATATATATATATATATATATATACATATAGATATATTTACATATATACATATATATATATTTTTTCACATTACTTACCATATGTGGTATCGCGGGAATATCTGCACCAGTTGCTGATACTCCCCGATACACGCGTACAAAAAGTGTGTTTGCATTCATCTTCCACCAATCCACCTTACACGCGGCACCTCGTCCTGTTGGTTGCGTCTTTCTAGATGACGACCGACTTGACAACGTGCTACACTCCATCTCCGCCTCCACCCCCACCCCTTTATACATACATAATATATACCTATATATATATACTATATTTACTTTTTTCCTGTTTCGCTTTCCTGCTAGTAAAAAGATAAAAAATATATATATAAAAGAGAAAAGATAATCTTTGACTTGCAGGTAATCCGTCTTGCGAATAGCAAGACCCATTTTGGAACCCTGATTTGGCTCAAAGCCAAGAACCTAATTTTGAGGGTGTGCCTCAAGGACCAAGATTATCAGAAAAAAATCTAAATAGAAAAAACACCAAAAACACAATAAACGAACGGAAGAGACTCGTTGTAGGAAAGGCGTAGAAACTTGACTTGTAACCCCACTTCCCTGAGTTCGACCCTGGACCTAAAAGTGACCAAGATAAAAAATCAAGTAGGCCAGGTAAAAAAATTTTGTAAAGAGATGGTTAGGTCTGATTTAGGTTAACCACTATACACACTTCAATGATAAAATCACCATATTAACAACCTATCCGGGTCGGACACCAACGGGTCGGTATGGTTTCTCTGATTTCAGTCATGATGACGGTGAGCCCTACCTTCTTAGGCACAACTTGAATTGGACTCACCCAACGACTGTCGGAGATTGGGTAGATGATCCTTGCATCTAACCACTTGGTAATCTCCTTTTTCACGACATCCTGCAGATTTGGATTTAGGCATCTCTGCATTTCACGGGATGGTCGTGAACCCTCTTCAGTGTAGATGTGATGTGTGCAATATGAGAGGCTAATACCAGTCAAATCATCGAGAGTCCATCCAATGGCTCTTCGATGCTACTGGAGAACAAAAATCAAACGTGTTTCCTCATCATGTGTGAGTCGAGAGTTAATAATCACATGAGACGTCTGATTGGAACCTAAAAAGACATATTTCAGATGATCGGGAAGAGGCTTTAATTCCATAACTAT
Source organism: Thalassia testudinum (assembly GCA_037157565.1). Classification (NCBI taxonomy): domain Eukaryota; kingdom Viridiplantae; phylum Streptophyta; class Magnoliopsida; order Alismatales; family Hydrocharitaceae; genus Thalassia; species Thalassia testudinum. Next base: position 216,735,605 of record JAZHRO010000024.1, read on the forward strand.
GTTTTCAGCAGCAGCAGGTGGTTCAGGGTGGGTGTCAGGAGCAAAGGAAGGAGCTATGGGTCTATCTATGTTAGGTTCAGACTCCTCTAATTGCAGGTTTTGATCTTCTTGCTATTGATCAGAAATATTTGTGTTTTCCTCAATACATAGGTTGTCAGCCACAGCCTCGATATTGCAAATTTGTTCTATAACTCCCCAATTAATTCCTTGTTGGGCTTTAAAGATGTCAATCTTCAGTGTCTTTCTCCCAAATTTTAATTCAATTTGGCCCTCCTCACAATTAATATTGGCCCTAGTAGTGGCCAAAAAGGGTCTCCCTAATGTGATCGGTGTATTCTTCACATTTTCAGAAGCATCCATATCTAAGACAATGAAATCCACTGGAAAATAGAAATCATGTACCCTAACTATGACATCCTCGAGAATTCCTTTTGGTGACTTAATAGATCGATCTGCTAACTGCAAAGTCATCTCTGTCGGTTTAAGCTTAGATTCCTAATAGTCTAGAAGGGATGTAGGTATCAAATTTATGGAAGCTCTTAGGTCTAGTAAGACTCAGTCGAATTGTATATCACTGATTGCACAGGAGATCAGAGGGGTGCCTAGGTCTTTTGCCTTAGGTGGGAGTTTGCTCAAAATGACGAAGTTGGCTTGCTCCAACAGTACAATTGGGTTCCTGCCTTTTGTTCATGGCTTACTTTTAGGTGTACACACATCTTTCAGAAATCGTGTGTAAGCTGGTACGTGGAGCATTGCATCCATCAAGGGGATGCTTATTTGGACCTACTCAAAGAGCTTAACCAGGTCCTCCTCAGGTGCCATGGGTTAGGGTTTCCTTTTTCCTTTGGTCAAGGCCTCCGGAAATGGAACTTTTGCAGGTTCCTCTAGAATGGGTCCAGCTTCTTGATCTGGGATAGAGGTATCCTGGATGACTATCCTACGGTTTGAGTTTGCATTACTAGGCTGGGAGTGGCTTGGATAAGGTGGGTCCTATGTTGCTTTGCCACTATGGGTAGTAACAGAATTCAGTCCTGCCTAGTTCTGGTTTGGTGTGGGCAAAAGGGGTGATTGCTGTTGATAACCTACATATGATGTCGAAGCCTCCATCCCGTCAGGTGATGGAGTAGAAGGTGCCTGATAAACAAAGTGAGCTTGGCCCTAAGTTGGGTTCATAACGCGCCTTTGGTTCAACACGTTATTCGGATTAGGTAGAGGTTGTGAAGGAAGTGTACCATGTTGGCGGGGATTTTCCATCTGGGTGAGTTGATTGCGAACCTCTGTGATCTCGTCTTTATGCTGTTTTTGCATAGCCGCATTCGTCTTTTGAATGTCAGGCAAAGTCTAAAGGATAAGAGTCATTTGATCTGCATGAGTCAACCCAGATTGATAAGTTAGGTTGGGCCGAGGCTGAGGCGGCTGATATTGAGATCTCTGATTTTGATTGTTCCCTGACCACGTGAAATTAGGATGATTACACCATCCAGGGTTGTAGGGGTTTGAGAATGGATCATTCTGAATGGCATCGAGGTCCTCGCAGGTCTGAGGAGCCTTGGAAAAGTCAGAATACGAGGGTTCAGAGTTCCCTCAACTAGAATAAGTGGGTCCAGAGTTTTCTCCGAAACCAGAATCAGATAGGGGTGGATACGGGTCCATCCCCTGAGAAGCTCGATGATAGATGTTATGCACAGCCTCTTTGCCAAAGGGCGGTTGTGCGAACGGGTTTTGCGTAGAGGTGGCTCGCTGCAAGTTTTGAGTTAGCTCATCCACCTTCTTCTCAATAATAGAGACCTTGTCCAGGTGACTGGCCATTAATTCCAAGTCGACGAAAGCAGACAGGCTCTACATCTCATGTGCTCCCTTTGGATTCATCAATGCACGGGCATTCGTCCGGTCCAACATGCCCATGGATTCATTATTGATGGAGTTATTATACATATTCTCGAGAATCTCCCACACGGTGTCTTCGTGTTGACCCATGATGTTTCCCCCGTAGGTCGCATTGATGAATAATCGAATATCCTCATAGAGTTCTTGATAAAAAGACTGGACTTGTTCCCATTTAAGAACTCTGTGGTGGGGATACTTTCGCATGAGATCTCGAAAATGATCCCATGCCTCGAGAAGCGATTCTCCTGCTTGCTACATGAAATGTGTGATCTAGTGCCGTAAAGCATTTGTCAGACCAACAGGGAATAACTTTCTTAGAAACTCATATTGAAGTTCCGCTCAGGTGTTGATTGGACACATTTGGGTTTGGTACCAGTAAACAGCCTTGTCCATGAGAGAGAACATTTTCATGAGTAAGACATCTCGATTTTGAGCTTCTGACCCGAAGGTCTAGGCCAGATGCTTGAGTTGCTTGATATGTTGGAAAGGATCCTCGGAATTATGCCCATGGAATTTGGGAATAGCATGAATCATGTTGGGCTTGAGTTTAGTATTAGGACCTCCAACGGGGATTTGTACTTGAGGTTCGATTGCCACCGCAAAGGGATTGTAGTGATCTCGCATCATAGGATGCTGTGGTGGGATCACAAAGGCTTGGAATAGATCATTGAGGCACTGGAGCTTATTTTCAAGATTGTTTTCTTCTGCTGGTTGCCCCATGATGATGGATGAAGGAGAATTAGGTTCAGCTGAATCAGAAGAGATATCGATTGGGTTGGGTCGATGCATAAACAAGGAGGTCGAGTCTTGACCTCGACGAAAATGAGTAGCTAATGGAGGCCTCAAGGATGGTCTTAGAGACCTCCTCCCAAACATGCATCGATGGAGTAGATGAGAAGTAGAATGTAATGGACCCAATCGAGACTCCAAAAAATTTTTGGATGACATAGAGGTTCAGGGCGGATGATACCCCTTAGTCAGAAGGCCGTCCACCTGAGAATTACCTAGCCAGCCAAAGAAGGAGAGTCCCACAAAGACCCCTACATGGTAGAGCACCCCCACAAGTTACAGGGTTTCCCCTACCCGACCTCTCTTGACACTGATGATCTAGGTAGACCAGAATGGGGGCTTGACCTCTTAAGTCTACCAGTTTTTAATTAAGAGCAAGGGTGCTTATGATTTCACTTGAACTTTAAGATGTTTTTTGTGCAAAGTGACCTAATTTGAAGATTGGTTTATGATGTAAACACATTTACACCACTTAAAATATCTATTTATGCATGTTCTTAAGCATATGATTGCATTTCATGATATAAATATTGCATAACATGCATCATCTTGCATTTAGAGTAGTTTGAATAAAATGGAGGTTAATTGTCTCCTTTTATGTGCTTGGACAGGGTAATTATTTTATCGGGACCTCGGATCAAAGATCCAACCGTATGGATGCGTAGTTTTTAAATCAAACGTCCACCTCCCTGTGTTCAACCCGGAATTTCAATTTCGATATAAATTTTATTTGTTGAACACGAATTCTTCGCTTTCAAGCTACAACGACAAGTTTTCCAAAACCAAACACGTTAGCGTAGTGATTCGTAACGTTCAACAGTTAACCTAACAAGGTGAATCAACTTCACCTGTTTTGTCCTTTGAAATATTTAGGTCCCTCTTTTAGTGTTCAAATAAATTTAAGAGCCTGATTTTAGGGTTTTGGTTGAATAGATCAATTTAATCAAGGCTTAGGCACACATTGTTTTGGAAAGATCAATTCTTGATTAAGCAAGTGTGTCTCTAAAACCCTAAATTGGAATCCTTAATTGGTTCTGATTGGTCTAATTTAATTTTGTCCAAATGTGGTACCTAGGGCTCAAACAAGAAGGTGATAGCCCTAGATACCTTAAGCCTTAAGTAGGTGCACAAATTAGGGTTTATATGTTTCTCTAAATAGAAAGTATCAAATCAGGCAACTTGATGACTAATCCAAGAATATAATGCAAGTAGCCCTAATTGATTTTTTCCTTTTTTAGCTTTTTTAGATTTAGGGGCTTAAAAGAAGGTAGATGGAGTTTACCTGCCCCTGGAGTGGTTGATGTGTGGTTGATCTTCTTTCAATGTGTCCCTGAAATAGATCGTAATCAAAAGAGATGTAGCAAGTTAGTACCAAATCTGATATTGCAATCAAGAGATCTAATTGCGTGCTGCTTCCCAGCAATGGCGCCAAAATGTTCGTCGCTTAAAATCAGGTTTTAAATCGTTGCGTTGCATTATAGTAGAAATCTCGCAAAAAATACATAAAAATTATACTTGAAAAGTTCGAGGTCGTTCGCTGGGAGCAAGTAGGAATTCAATTCTCAAGATTGTAATTTTAAATAATAAAGATAAGAAATTATAATTGGGAATAGACTCAGAATAATGTAGCAATAATATCAAGTGTCAAATTGCAAAAAGAATGGAATAAAACGGTGATTTCAATCACCAATTACTCCTTACAATAATAGCAAGTGGAACTCAATAACTATGTAGAAATAAACTCAAGTCAGTCATCTGATTGAATGACCAGACGTCTTAAACATCTGATGAACAGTGATCACTCTTCTTCTATGGCACTTCTTCAACTGCTTTCCTTCTTCTTCATAGACCCTTCTGCTTCTCTTCTTCGGCTCTGTCTTCTTTCTTCCTCTTCTTCTTTTCTTCTTCTTAGAATCTTCCTCTTCTCTTCTTTCTCTACTCTTTTCCTTCTCTACCTTTTCACACAGAGGGGGAATGGGTCTTCAGATTTGGCTAAGTGTTACCCACTTCTCTAGAGAGCAAAATCCCCCTAAACCCTGCAAGCTCTCTCTCTTTCTCTCCTTGGGTCACGCTCTCCCAGAGCTCCAACAGTACCCGGTATATGGGTAATCAGACCTAGAGCGCACCCAGGTCCAAGCTCACTGGCAGTGGATGGTTAGCGAGGAGTGGATATCGTAAGTGGGTAATTGGGTTTGCACCAGGTTTACAGAGGCAATGTCGCGGACGAGGCACGTGAGGGGTGTGAGGGACCTCACCCCTTGTGTCTGAGGCGATAAGCCCTAGGCACAAATTCAATTTAAGTCACTGCAGCTGCTACTGATTCATTCTCACGCACCACTGCTGTTGAGGAGATTTGAAAAATTGGTGAGCTACAGCTGTGGAGATCCTCAATTGAGGACTTGGAGGCTTCCCTGGAGAGATTCCGCTGCACCTGGAGTTATGACCTGGAGCTACAGGCGAGGAATGAGCCTTGAAGCTTACTTCGAAGGAGGTCCATTAATGGAGATGGGGGCTGGCACCTGAAAATCACAAAAAGGGCCTCACAACCGCGTCAGAGAATTTCAAAAGCTTCATTGGGTGACAACAAGTGCAGTACAGGTGTTTAGGTGTAGTGACGTGGTCAGGAACCTTCAGGCGAAGGACATGAGTGCGAGTGAAGGCGTGTGTGTTTGGTGGCATTGTAGGGGGATCAATAGCTCTCAATGAGTGAGGGCTTTTGATCATCGTGATGAGGCAGAGGTATGAAGCATGGAAGCGGTGACGTAGGTGGTCTGTAGTGGCCGCTGGAGCTCATCGGAGGTATGCCGGTGAGATGGAAGATGGAGTCACGAACAGCTGTGCGGGGGTGAAGCAGACGTTGGAGTTGCTGTTGTGATGAGGAGAAGCTGAGGAGTCGTTTGAGAGAGGGAGCGAATGACGGGGAGCGAAGATAGCGTCAGTTGCGGTATGGCTGGTGCCGAAAAAGGAAGGAGCTTCGATAGGGGTTGGACGGCGAGGATGAAGAGGATAGGGGTGCCGGCTGGTACTGCTCGATGTGGAAGAAGGTAGGGAAGAAGGATCTACCACCGGTATCATGATCAGACGATGAGGAGAGGTAGGGGAAGTCGTCAGACGTCGAGGAGCACTTCAGCCCGGTAAGAAGAGAAGAATTGGTGGTGTTTCTAGCAGAATTCAAGTATGGGATCTTCGGTCTAATCTGGGGAGTCTTTTATAGGTCATCAGGAGGCAAACGAAGCTTGAAAATCAAGCTTTCATGCTTGGAAAGATTCATCAGAGATAGAAATCAAAATTTCAATTGATTCGCATGGCACTTTGGGCAAGACTTGGTGCGATTGATTGAGAATTTCAATGGAAGGCAACTTCATCAAGAATCTAAGTATCTATTTTGGGACTGATTGATTGAGAATCGAGTGAGAAATCCTCACTTGATCTCAACAGTGAAGCTCAAAGTTTCCTATAATGGCGCCAGGGACCTATTTGAGAAAATGATGACAAAGTTAGGGGCCTTTTTGTAAGGATTTTGAAAGTTAAGGGCATTTGTGTGATCAGACAAGACCAAGTTGCAAACTAGGTCAAGATGATTTCAGATTGGGTCCAAATTTGGGTACAAACCTAATTTGGACCTAAGGAATCCAATGGTGAAGTTGGATTTTGGTTTTGACCTCATTTGATTAGATAATTTATGCAAAAATCCAAATTAGGCAAATGTTAGTCTGAGACTATTTTGGGTCAAGATGGGTTCTGATGGTGGTACCAAACCCTAGAGAATATTTTTCTATGAATTTTAGAGGGTTTAGGTGAATTTTATCCTGACTAGAACCTCATTTAATTAAGCAGGTTATTTTTAGGGTTTCAAAAGTCGTTTAATTCTCAAAACACGTGAAAACTCTTTTCTGTCAGTCTTAACCCACTTGTCAGCCTTTTAGGACCATTTGACCCTTAATTAACCACTGATAAAACCTGTGATTTTTCTGCATTCATGATATGATGGTAAAATTATAGTTTAACCTTGGTTTCCTATCTTTCCCTCATAATGTTTATGCAGTGACTTAGGGTTCTATGGCTGTTATATAGGAGCATTTAATGGCTTAATTAGATCAAATTGAGCTAGTTATGGCTCATGGTGGTGTTCCCATCAAGGGGCTGCAAGGATTCAAACCCGCACCCCTCCCTTAGAGTCCAACGCCCCAACCAATGCACCAGGACGTCGGATGCGTCGAGCAGATGACTTAATGCATGCGGTGGAGGAGAGCTTCTTAGCCATTAGATCAAGATCCAACGGCTGCGAATGATGGTCACGGATGATGGAGAGGTGGGAGCGGGCGTTGCTGGCCAATGTTGGGCGGCCTGGATGGTGCCACGTAGTGCCATCTAGGTCGTCCATTCTTCTTTCAATTGCAGAGGGTGCCACTGTGCTTGGATCGAGTTGATTTCTGGGTTGCCGGACTGCGATCGTCGCTTCAAATCCATCTGTACGATCAGATTTTTCATCCGAAGCCAGTAAGGATGTCGCATTGCCCTCCTGGCTGTTGATTTTCCTCAAACTTCATATGATGCTACGGGACTCCAATCTAGACGATTTCGGGGGCATTAGCCTTCGATCGTCATCCTGATCATATCTATATGGTCCGATCATCCATCTGAGGCTCTAAAATAATTCATCTTCTCTCCTGACCATAAAAAGGACCTAATTAACCTAAAATATATACAACTACTCTAAATGCAAAATGATGCATGCTATGCAATATTTATAACATAAAATGCAAATCTAAGCCTAGGAACATGCATGATTAGGCATTTTAACCTAAATAGATGTGTTTATATCACTAGAAAAGTTATAATTTAATTCCAAAAATTAAGTCTTGTATATGAATTAATAGCATCTTGGTTACTCTGTTGTCAAAGTAAAGAGTTGGAATATAAATCTCATACTTAGGTTTCAAATTCTTGACTTAACAAAATCCCATGTCAATAACAAAAACAAGCATTTTTTTGAAAAAAATTCAAGACAAAGTCCAAAGTAGGGATTCAATGCTCTTACTTATGTACACTATTTTCATTATATAAATATAGATATATTTTTTATTTTTGACCTTTAAAAGATTACCTTAAAATTCATACTCTTTAAGTTTTTTAATATTAAATAAGGTCCTTTAATGATTTTCTTCATAAATTCTTCTTCTTATGAAAGGATTCCTTTCATGAAAGCAATCCCCATAAAAGGAAAATATTTTTGTTATTTTTATTTTTTATATTTTTGTAGTTTATAATTATTTTCAAATTTTTATGTGTTTTAAAATTTTTAAATTTTTAGGAATTTTTAAAATTTTTCTTCTTTTCTCTAATATTACACTTAAAGTATTAAGATTCACTTTACACCCCCCATGTTAAAATCTTACAATGTCCTCATTGTAAAGAAAAGTAAAAAAGACTCTACACTTCACTTAATATAGGGTAATGGAAAGAGTTGGATAGAAGAGATCAACAGATCTCAGGCAGACGATTTCTACTCTAACAAAGGTCAGAGGGGTCAGTCGGACTAAGTAAAGGAAAGGAAATAAGGAAGTTATATCATAGCTCAGACTTAAGTGCAGAAGCAGACAAAGATGGGAAAAACAAAAAAGAAAGAACCAAAAATAGCTATATATAGGTGCTAAGTTTTATGCCTTCAGCTAAGCATAAACCCTAGTAAAAGATAACTCCTGTAAAACAATAAATACAAATACAAAATGAGAGAGTCAAAAGTGATTCAGAATACAAAATAACCACCCGCAAAAGGATAACAGAAGAATCCTGCCCTGATTGCTTGAAATGATCTTGCAGGACCAAAATCATATTCAAATAAAGATCTCAAATAGATAGGATTTGATTTCATAAATCATAAACTCGATTTGGTTTGAGGCAACAAGTCAAATATTCATGAGGCAAAGATAAGAATCTGAGTTTAATTACGCATAGGATCAACAACCAATCAGTTTTGATTTTGAATCATAGGTGGATCATTTTGATACAATAAAGGTGGCTGCTGAGACGAATTTGGTAACTTACTCTCGAGAGCTGCAGAGGGTGGGTTTTGATTTTAATCTATGGCCTGATTAACTATATGTGCGACTCTGATATCTAAGATGTGGTTGAGTCCCAGGATTTAGAATTGGCTGATGAGACTTAGCCAACTGCATGATTGGATTTCGTAAATTAGCTAGTTCAACCGTGCATTGCCTTTGGATCTTAGCTGGAGCCTCAACATTATGTCGCTAGCTCTCACTAACAGCTCTCAAAATCTGCTTGAGCTTATTGATTGTGTAGCAATCATAGGACTTAAATGATTTGAATTGAGTTAGAACTTAGCATAATTGTAGCATAATTTATGCATTAGTGTTGTGAATCGTATAGCGCGTATTTGATCAGAATGCGTCATAGTATACTTGCGGAATACAATCAACAAAAATATTTATAAAGATAATGAGACTTGGAGTCCCGACCGTTTATCTCTAGGAGGCATTTATGGAAATGCATATTTGAAATCGATCTCTTTCGCTTTACTTGCTTAAAATCTCATGCCGATATATGGTGATTTACGTATTGATGTATGACATGCTAGTTGCCAAAAGATAGTAATTAAAACATGCAACTTCAATCACACCAAACGATGATAACTAGAAACATGGTGATTTTCAACATATATATTTATATATATAAAAGATGATGATGATATTAGAGTTGCAGAGCATAGGTAGAGGAATGCTTGTACAGGGAAATAAAACTACTCGCTACCAAAAAACGACTGCATACATGAATCTATGGGAGGATTTTGCATGCATCATTAGGGGAGAAGTAAGGAACTACACTATTAAGCAATAAATAAAGCATGTAAATCTAAGAAGAACTATAATCTAATCTAGCAGAAATAAAGGCATTTGGAGGTGGCTCCGATGGCCTTTGAGTTGGTTGAGAGGAGAAGGAGGGGCAGCCAATGGTGCTTAGGCTAGCCCTTGGAGAGAGGTTGGAGAGGTGATCCATCATCTTGGCGTGGAGGTGGTGGTGGCCATGGTGAAGCTACTCATGGACATGGAGGTAGAGTGGATGTGGAATGAAACTAAGCTAAATGGAACCAAGAGTGGATGCGTGCAAATGGCGACCCCTTAGGTCTTTTTATAGACCTATGGGAAGCTCTCTAGAGAATTATGGAATTCTCTAGAGAGGCCTTTGGTGGGAGCTCATGGGAGAGTGAGAGAGAGAGAGGATGGATGGTGGTTTTTAGATCCACCAAATGTGGATCTAAAAATTGAATGGCTCTTGGTTGCTAATTTTAGCAACCAAGGCAACAACACATGGTAGAGAGTTCTAGAGAACTCTAGGTTAGGTATTTTCGGGTGGATGGTGTAGGTGGCTAGGTTGATTAGGTTTGGTTCTAGTGGGTTTAGGTCAAGGTAGGTCTCAAATTATGGTTGTAAAAACTAATTCACTAAGGTAAAGTGCAATTAAACTTAATACAAGTTTAATTGGGTGTATGAAAACTTAATTTAGAGTAAAATAACTCAATTAAGTTAGGTCTAGGTCAATTAAACTCTCACTGAGTCCAATTGGATAGTGTGTGCTGAAATCAAGGCTCAATTGGACTCAATGAGTCCAATTGAATAGGCTAATGGAATTGACTAAGATCCAAGTCAATTAAGTTTAGTGAGCACCTAATTAGGTCATCAGGGAGGTCTAGAGGTGATGTACTATGGTTAGGGCACCTTAATTTAGGTTCCTATGAGGTTGGAATTGGGTTTAGGGACATAGAGATCCAAGATCAAGGCGTGAATCTCAAAACAGAGTCTGGAGGGTAGTTCTGGACGTCCAATAATAGTGTTAGACGTCTTATAATGAAAAATCAGAAGTCCAAACTTATTGTCTTGACTTCCAATCAGAGTCAGAAAGGATTCTAGGTTCTGTCTTGGGTATTCTGCAGAAATTGGTTGTCTGACCAAGTGTCTGGACATCCAATAACACTGCAGAAGTGGGTTTAAGGAGTGCAGGAGTTGGCTAAAGGTTCTGGACGTCCTATAACTTATCTAGATGTCCAGATAGAGGTTGGAATTAGGGTTTTAAGGTTTCCTAGGGTGTGCTAACCTAATCTAAGGGTAGCTAAGGCTTGGGAAAGCTTCTAAGCTATCCTAGGACTAGGATAGTCCTAAGTTCTTCACAATTTACTACTCTATTCCTACTTAAATAGAATAACATACCTCAACCCCTTACATTATTGTCTATTACATCTTATTCTAGGTCTTCTGCTCCAACTCTGTTGCAACACCAGTTATTCTTTATTCTTCAAATCCAGCTTTAGATCCAGCTTCAAATCTACCTTTTGATCAGCTTATTACCTCAATTGACATAATGCACCTAATTAGTACATTATAGCATTCTTTTATGCATAGCTAAAAGAAAGTAGTAAAGGTGCTAGTAATGCTTATGTATGCATGAGTTATCCTAACTTATGCTAAGTCTTAGCCTAATTTAGGTCAATTAAGACCTATGATTGCTGCGCAATCATACCCCCATGCCTAAATCTTGCTAGCCCTAGCAAATGCAAGACTAAGTTATTTGGAGCAAGGGTCCCTAAGGGATTGATTATTTTATCAAGTGTATGCCTAGAGATTTTTCTCCTTTTTTTTTCATCCTATGCTCTAGAAATCCAGACAATCGTGAAAGTGCTGCTATGTAGCTTTTGCAATGGATTTGAGTGAAAAAGTAATTCACCTCTAAAGCTTATACTTGACCCCTAGTAAAAATTCTAGCGAGATAGGCGAACTTCTTCCCTAGGGGTATTCAAGATATTCTATGAATTCCACCCAGCTTTAAGCTTAGGTAGAGAATCTTAGAGGGAAAAGATTATATATTTGATGGCTCACTCTTACTTGGTGCTACATAGAAATTAGTACTATAGAATCTAGATTCCCAGATTACTAAGTAACTCAACTCAGAGAAAGACGAGAAAAGCTATGCTCTCTTTTTTGGTTCCTTTGTATTCATTCTCTCTTTTTCTTTTTCTTTTTCTTTTCTTTCTTTTTCTTAGAGTTTACAATCTCACCAAATTCACACATATGATCTGTATTTGGTGGTCACACTTGGCATTAACACTTTAATTGAGTTCCCATAACTCTAGTACTAAGTCAAAATTCCTCAACCAGTATTTGGGCTGTCAGAAACACAAGAAAGGTGGGTTAAGGCCATATTTGGTGAATCTCAAATTTATTTGGTGGTATTACCTCAATGTAACTAAAATAAGCACTAAATATTCACTCTTTTTTTCTTTGTTTTTCTTCTTTTTCTAATTTTTTTCAATTTTTCTTTCTTTTCATCTTTTTTTTCTTTTTTTTCTCTTCTTTCTTTTTTTTTCTCAACATAACACAACTAGCACACATCCATGAATTTTATTGAGGAAGCATTATTAAAGATTGGTGGTACTCAAGAGACATTGGGTGACCTATTTGATGGAAGTGCCTTCTCACGACATCGAGAAAGATGGATAGGATGGTGTATTTCTGATCATGACATCAATACCCTCCTTCAGCCGAGGATTCCATAAAGAATGGTTGTAACCATTCACCTTAGCCCTAGTTTTATGAAAACTCGCTCTCCGCGTATTTGCCTTATTTGGTGGCTCTCAAAATTCATACAAAAATGTATATGTAGGAACCAAGAGTGGAAACTATGCCTAATCTCTGAGTATCATTAACAAATTATCTAAGATTCTGAATTCCTTGTACTAATCTTAGAGCACCAGTACACTCTACTCTCATCTAACACTATTTGGTGGATTTTTGGAAGAAAATCTGCCTAACTCCCAAAACATTGTCCAGGGGTTTAGGAAAAGAAGCACTGCTTCTTTTCGACAGACTAAGGACGTTTATCAGCCTTCATCATGAATCCATTGCAAAATCTACGTGTGTGAAATATTGTACTGGATTCCAGATTACAGGAATCAACTAGAGGATAAAATCCCTAATGCATTCTCTTAATAAAATAATCTTATTCATGAATGCACTATGTATATATGCTATAAACAAGTAACCTCGTATAATTGTACTTCGTAAAATTCCCGTATCGGGTTACATTCAGCTTGATCCTAAATTTCAGAATAGGAAGGGTGAGCGGGTGAGTCGGAAATGGTTGTTGCAGACGATTTCTAGCTCTAATGCTAGCATTGGAGGTGGAGTCGGTTGTTCTTTTATTTAGAGTCCTAAAGTATGTTTGACATGTAGCTCCGAGGTTTTCCTAAATGTTGGCATAAAAACTTTCAGTTTTGTTGTATCTACCCCCCCATTCCTAAGTTCTTGCATGTCCCCATGCATGAATATAAAATAAAATAAATGCAGCAGGGAGTAAATGGGTAGAAATCACCTAGAATTGCTCCTGAAGTTTAACGTTTAGCACCGGCCAACCTGACAGTATGCAATATGCGAAAAGGAAATATGCTAAAAGAAAAATATGCTATGTATAAAAATGGTTATGTATAAATGAGGGATGAGGAGTAGATGCTGAGTTTAACACCTCCAGCTAGGTGAAAACTCAACCAGATGTATCAATTCTAGCATAGGAGCCGGTCAAGATTAAGAGAAAAATGTGCTCATATTCTCCTAGAATCAGTGGTCCGGAGATGCAAACCAACTGATTGTGCACCCCTAGTCCAAAAATTTTAGCTATAAGAAGGTGTGGAGTAGTGGTGGAAAATAGCAGATAATCAGAGGGGGGATCATGATGTTGATTCAACTGATTTATCATGTCCCATAGTTTAGCAGGAAGTTGCTAAGGGAGTAGAACAACATGTATCTCAGAACCAAAATCTGAGTCATAGGGATCCTCATAATGATAATTGACATCAAAGATCATGCCCTCTCCAGGCTTTGGATCATATGGGGGTATCCGTGAAAGTAGAAGATTTGTGGGGAGGTCACTGAAATCCTCATTAGAAATTACTTCATCCTCGTCCGTACTCATATCTGATTCATCAAAAGCTGATTCTACAGGCTCTGAGTTGAGCCATCCATTAGATTGACTAGGATGATAGGTGCATCTCCAGCTCATTTTGCTCAAAGCTTTACCCTCATATGCATTGGGTTCCTCAGTAATTCCTACCTCAGGTAGAATATTTATTTCTTCGATCAAATCATTCAAAGCTATTTCTTGTCTTCGGATGCCAAGATCAGGGATAGAAAGTGTCATCTCAAAATCTCTAACATCCGAATTAGGGATGTAGGTGAAAGAAGAAGAGTGCGGATCAGAAGATGTTGGCTCTAGCACAGGTTCACCTACAATGGGAAGTGGCTTAGATTGATCAGTAGTGTCGCATGTAATGTTTGCCTCAAGATCCATATCCTCAACTGGATCTACTTCCCTTATCTTAGTTGGGTTTTCTAACCCACGAGGTATCTCCCAGAATTTAGGATAATCCGATTGTGGCTCAGTCCTAGAGATATCAGTCCTTTCCTCAATTTCCTAAATGGAGTTCTCAGACGAACCCATTCGGCATACTTCCTGCTCCTGTCTCATATCCAAGCTAGATTCTTCTTCCCCTGAATGATCTTCCAACATCTGCTCCCAAGAAACTTCTGTGTGTCCTTCCGGCGTAGTCATTTCAGATTCTTCGAGGTCTTCAAGGCTATTTTCCACTTAATATCTCAAAAGCAGTAGTTCTTGAGTTTCCTGATTTTGTCTAATTAGCCTTGTTATCCCTGTTGTTCCCTGAAGGAGCTCCATCACAGCTTGTTGATACAGAATCCAGCTTTGTCTTTGGTTTGGCTCAGTGATAGCTTGGATTTCGTGTAGATAGAATGCGGCCTTCTCCTTAGTGCTAGCTATAGCTCTCTATATTCTATAATGCGGTCGCATATGCACTGGTAGTTCTTCAGGGGTTCCAGGGGGTGAATCAGGTCTACCCATATTCCATGGGTGAGAAGCAGGAGTATGAAATCCATATCTTGGGTTATAAGATGTGGTCCTTTGAGGGACCGACTGGTATGGGTCATAGCATCCAGGGTTAGGATATGGGTTAACCATTTCGGTAACCTGAGGAGAAGGATCAGGCGAAGAGAAAAGTCATCTTCACCACCTTGGGTTCTGATCCCAAGGTTGAGCTAATTTAGTGACCCGAGTTCTCAGACAAGCTCGTGGGTGCAGCTCTTCTAGATCCTGATTAGGTCCAAATTCAGGGTTAGCCATTATGGCTAAGTAGATAGAACAAAAGGGTGGAGGACAAGATGGCCCGGGCGAAGTGACTCACCTCCTTAGGAGCAACTCTCAAGGTCCAACCAATCAAGGTCTGAGTGACCTCCTTCCTCGCATGCACCAACCAACCCGTGGGTTGGTGTAGCCAAGCCAAACAAGGCTAAGGCCCTGTCAATCAGATGGTCCTTACGATCAGATGACCATATTTTTCGTTTTAAGTTCTAATTTCTGAAAAAAAAAATTTGTCATGTGGTGTCGGACCCGAATAGGTTGTTAATATGATGATTTTATCATTGAAGTGTATATAGTGGTTAACTTAAATCGGACCTAACCATCTCTTTACAAAATTTTTTTAACCTGGCCTACTTGATTTTATCTTGGTCACTTTTAGGCCTAGGGTCGAACTTAGGGAAGTGGGGTTACAAGTTGAGTTTCTACGCCTTTCCTACAACGAGTCTTTCCGTTCGTTTATTGTGTTTTTGGTGTTTTTCTATTTAGATTTTTTTCTAGTAATCTTTGTCCTTGAGGCACACCCTCAAAATTGGGTTCTTGGCTTTGAGCCAAAACAGGATTCCAAAATGGGTCTTGCTATTCGCAAGATAGAGTACTTGCAAGTCAAAGATTATCTTTTCCCTTTTATATTTTTTTTTTATCTTTTTATGGGCATGCAAGAGAAATAGAAATAAAGTGACTATAGTATAGATATATATGTATATATTATATATGTATAAAGGAGTGGGGGTGGAGGCTGAGATGGAGTGTAGCACAGTGTCGAGTCGGTCATCGTCTAGAAAGACGCAACCAACAGGATGAAGTGCTGCGTGTAAGGTGTAGGATGGATGGTGGAAGATGAATGCGAACACGCTTTTTATACGCGTGTATCGGGGAATATCAGCAACTGGTGCAGATATTACTGCGATACCACGTATGGTAAATAATGTGAAACTATATGTATATGTATGTAAATATATCTATATATATATGGTTATAAATATATAGGTATATATATATGTAGTTATATATATATATATATCTATATGTATATGTATATATTTATAAGTATATGTATATATGTATGTAGCTATATATGTATATATGTATATATATATATATATCTATGTATGTATGTATATAGGAATATGTAGCTAGATATGTATATATAGTTGTATAAATATATATGTATATATGTATGTATATAAATATATATATATATATATATATATATGTATGTATGTATGAGTATATGTATATATATGTATGTATAAGTATATGTATATATATATGTATGTATATATATAAGTATATATGTGTGTGTGTGTGTGTGTGTGTGTGTGTGTGTGTGTGTGTGTATAGACAAATACATATTTACATAAGTACTAATATATGTATAGATATATGTATAAAAATATATATATATATGTATATAAGTATGTGTATATATGTATATATATATATATATGTATATATATAAGTATATAGATATATATATGTATGTATGTATACTAATACATAAGTATATAGGTACTACTATATGTATAAATATAAGTATATATATATATGTATATAAATATATGTATATATATATCCATATATATAAGTATACGTATATATATATGTATATAATAGAGTATAGGTGTGTGTGTGTGTGTGGAAGTGTGAGTGTATGTGTGTGTAAACGTCGGTGAAGAGAGTGAGAGAGTGTTGTGAGAGAGAGTGAGAGAGAGGGCAGGAGAGATGGCACTGCTGGCATTGAGGACTGAGCAAGTTAAGACGTCCGCAACTTCAGAGCGCCGTCTGGAGGCTTCCATGCGCGTGCGCGCAGGCGAGTATGCAAGCAGAGAAGAGTGCGCTGGAGGGAGTGGCCGCACGCAGAGGAGGGGCCGCAGCGCATCGCGCTGCGTGGAGAGTAGGTGCTGGCGCTTGCAAGTGCACGCGGTGAAGGAAGCGAGCGAAGGAAGGCGCTGGGAGAGGGCTGGCACACGCAGACATATGCGAGCGGGTGCGGGCGACGCGAGCGGAGGCGCGCAGGCAGGCGCGCACACTGGAGAACGGCGGTAGCGGCGCACCGGGTCACCGGTAAAGTGAGAAGCTCACCGGTCACCCCACTGTAGCCACAATGTCGCGCAGACTTGCGTGAACAGTGGTTGTAGTGTAAGGCCACGTCGCGCGACCGGGTACGGGTGGTTGTGTGAGTGCGGACGGCTCAGCGCGTGCGGTGGAGTGGCTTCGGCTGGTGGCTTGCGGGCGGAGGATTGCAACAGAGCACGCGGAGAAGGCTGCTGGCGTGCGCGGTGGAGGGCGGGGATGGCTGCTTGCGCGGTGGCTTGTGGGAGTTGGCAGGGGCGCGCGGAGAGGCTTGGGCGGCCACTGCAGTGGCGCGCGGTGGCTGGTTGCAGAAGAGAGAGCGCGACAGGGCACTTGCGCGAAGAAGCTGAAGGCGAGAGCAGTGAGAAGGAGAAGGAGGCAAGGCGCCTGCAGGGGCGTGCGGAAGGGGCTGGGGCTGCTGCTGCCTTCTTGCCACTGCTGCAGGGCATGCGAAGCTTTGACCTTCAAGCTTGAAGCTACCGCTACAATGGCTAGAATGGCGGGAAACGAAGAAATCAAGGAAGAGCCACCACGCCCACCAGCTCTATGGTGAGCTCGGTAGTGGTGGACTCACGGTGGTGGTTGTGCACCACCGTGAGGTGCTCCTGTCCGCCGGGTGTCTCCGAGGAGGGCTGACGTATGGAGGGAGAGGGAGGAGAGGACGGTGACCTGGAGAAGAAGTTGCAGGTGGGTTTTTCTCTGTTGGACCAGGCTGCTGCAAGGAGCCGTGGCTTTTTTATAGAGGCAGAAGCCATGCACGGCCATGCCTTGGCTGTGCATGGCTCATGCATGGCCTCGGCAGGGAGTGGCAGCCGCAGGGAAGGGCTGGAGCAGGGAATGGCGCGAGGAGAAGAAGATGCATGCAGCCGCGGGAAAGATTTAAAAATCAAGTGAAATAAAAAATAAAAA
The DNA here is from genome assembly GCA_037157565.1 of Thalassia testudinum. Lineage (NCBI taxonomy): Eukaryota > Viridiplantae > Streptophyta > Magnoliopsida > Alismatales > Hydrocharitaceae > Thalassia > Thalassia testudinum. The sequence goes on from JAZHRO010000024.1 coordinate 216,753,485, forward strand.
GATGGTGAATTAGCAGAGATGCACTTGAGGAAAAATGTTAATTGCAAGGCCACTTATTTATTCTCCTCTCCTCTCAATTAAATGCATGCATGTATTTTTACAAATGCGATTATGGAACCCTAATATGCATAGGTAATGCTAGGAAATAGCACAAGAAGGCACTATTGCAGGTGTATTTTTGCGGTGCAATCATACCCCCATGCCTATCTTTTGCTAGTCCCTAGCAAAACATTTTTTTGTCGTATTTAGAAATGATCTTTAAGCTGAAGATTTTCTTCTGAGGTGACGTAGGTGTATTTATTGTTGGATATTGTGAGAACCAATTGTAGAGAAGACTACCAGTACTTTAAGTCTCACATCACATAGATCATCTCTAGACTAACTAGGACTCTTGATATTTAAAACTTAAGTACGATTTCCAGAACCTAGAAGGTTTTTGCCATACTTGAGAGCTCAAGAGATTATAGCTTGTGCATAGTGAAGGATCAAGACCGACCAGATGAACATTAAGACTCAAGCCCAGGGTTTCACGAATTTTTAAGTAAAGGTTGGTCCCAATTTCAACTCGTGTTTCCGGATTGACCCTTAAGAAGATGACGGAAAACTCAACTCCCATTTTTTTGACATTTGTGGCTCACAGGAAAATAGGGTATTTGTGACTTACCCTGAAGAACTTTTTAGGGTAGAGACTTTACAGACATTTGCTAGATATACTGACTTATTTGCATCTTTTTTTTTTTATTTTAGAAACACGTGTCAGTATATCTCTTACAACATTCTTTGGAGGAGCACACTTTTCTTTTTGGTGGAAAGAGTCGCTCCTAAACACAAGACTAAAGCCTGGGATAAAAAGTCTACCTGTACACACAAGGACTCCACCTTCCCTAATGAACACTAGGGTTGGGTCTTATGTTCACCTGGTCTTTCATGATATGTGTAGTGTGAACCAAGTTTACTTAAGCTCTCAAGTAAAAGCAAACCAACGGATCCTGTATTGGTGTCTCAAGTACAAGAATACGTCCTTAGTTAGAATAGATTCTGATCTACTTTGTCAATGCTCAAGTGAATTAAGCCCGAGCCTGAGCGAATCAAGCTTCTATGGCCTGGAAAGTCTTCAAAACAGAGGTTGAATATCCATAAGCACTTATTGTATTTTTGTTTTAGCCTTTAGATCATTACTAAACACCATTTTCTTTTTTTTTCTTTTTTTTTTTTCTTTTTTATAGAAACTGCATGATACCCTAAAATACCCAGATCCTAAGGATGCCTATCCACCCCCCCATGCCAAATGATGCTATGTCCTCATATGCATGCAGGGAAGGGTAGAGAAAGGATGAAAGATCGGGTAACGAGAGCTGAAGTGCAGGGTATACAGCAGGGTGGTAGGGTGGGTGGATGGTGGGTGAAGTGAAGTGATCATGACAGTGAAGTGAAAAGTGATGGTGGATGGTGAGTGTTGTTGGGGTGCCTCCAAACGAGAGCTGAATTTAACGTCCCCAGCTGGACTCAGAATGAGGCAAAGAATTAGTTACCCTCCAGCAGGGCAACGGTTTCTCCAATGGGGGCAGGTTCATGAGTCAGATAGGGTTTCAAACGCTGCCCGTTGACTGTAAATTTACGCCCAAATTTGGGATCTTCGATCTCAACGGCCCCATTGGGGAATGGTCCTGAGACCAGGAAAGGACCAGTCCATTTGGACTTCAATTTCCCAGGAAAGAATTTGAGTCGGGCATTATAGAGCCAAACCTGCTAAGATGGCTCAAATTCTTTCCGCCGAATACGACTGTCGTGAAAAGCCTTAGTGCGTTGTTTGAAAGTTAAGGTAGAATCATAGGCTTCACGACAGAGCTCTTCCAGCTCTTGGAGTTGGAGTTTCCTTTCTCGACCACACAGGTCAGGGTCGAGGTTACATTGGCGAACTGCCCAATAAGTGCGATGCTCCAACTCCACAGGCAAATGACAAGGCTTCCCTTAAACAATTCTCTATGGAGACATACCAAGGGGAGCCTTGAAGGCGGTCCGATATGCCCAAAGTGCGTCAATCAGCTTGTCGAACCAATCCTTACGGTCAAGCAGAACCGTTTTCTGGAGAATTTGCTTGATTTGCCAGTTCGACACCTCTGCCTGGCCGTTAGTCTGAGGATGATATGGGGATGTGATATGATGGTGGACTCCGTATTTCCTCAGAAGTGCCCGAAAAGAAGCATGGGTAAAGTGGCTTCCTCCATTCGAGATAATGGCTCAAGGGATCCCAAAGCGCGCAAAGATGTGGTCTTTGACAAATCGGGTGGATATAACATGGTCAGCAAGGCACGCGGGAATGGCCTCGATCCATTTCGAAACATAGTCAACGGCGACGAGGATGAATTCGAAGCCATTGGAAGGAGGAAAGGGATCCATGAAATCAATTCCCCACATGTCGAAGATTTCTGCAGCTAGGATGGGTTGTAAGGGCATCATGTCACGACGTGACATTGACCCTAACGACTAGCACCTAGTGCAATGCTTGGCATAATTGTGTGCATCCTGGTGAAGGGAGGGCCAAAAGAAACCTCACTGCAACACCTTGGCTGCAATTTTCCTCCCAGAGAAATGGCCTCCGCAGGCCTGATCGTGACAGAAAGATAGCACACTGGGGAACTCGCTGTCAGGAATACAGCGACGGATGATTTGATCAGCACCTATCTGAAAAAGAAGTGGATTATCCCAAAAATAATACTTTGCTTCTGCCATGAGAAGCTCGCGCTGGTTTTTAGGCCAGCCACGTGGAAGGGATCTAGAAGCAAGGTAATTGGCAATGTCGGCATACCATGGAAAACTTGCCACATTTATTGCCAATAGGTGCTCATCAGGAAAAATTTCATTAATCGGCAGAGTAAGTCCAATATGGTCAGGGTCCAATCTGGAAAGGTGATCAGCCACAACATTTTGGGCTCCGAACTTATCGCAAATCTCAATGTCAAATTCCTGGAGTAGAAGGATCCAACGAATCAGTCTAGGCTTGGCATCCTTCTTATGCATGAGATGGCAAATGGCCACGTGATCAGTGAAAACAATAACGTGAGAGCCCAGAAGGTAAGAGCGAAATTTCTCCAGCCAAAAGACGACCGCCAGTAGTTCTTTTTCAGTGGTAGTATAATTACGCTGGGCCTCGTCCAATGTCTTACTAGCATAGTACACCACGAAGGGGTGTCTATCACGTCTTAGATCTTTTTCAGTGGTAGTATAATTACGCTGGGCCTCGTCCAACGTCTTACTGGCATAATACACCACGAAGGGGTGTCTATTGCGTCTTTGTCCTAGGATGGCTCCGACTGCAAGGTCGGAAGCGTCACACATGAGTTCAAAGTCGAGGGACCAATCAGGCGGCTGGAGAACAGGAGCCTTGGTGACAGCATTACGCAGCAGTGTGAATGCTTGTATATAGTTGGGGCCCATATTGAAGGGTACGTCGGTTGATAGGAGATGAGTTAAAAGTCGAGAAATCTTGGAGAAGTCTTTGATGAATCTCCTATAGAAACCAACGTGTCCCAGGAAGGAGTGGATTTGTTTGACAGAGCCAGGCACAGGTAAATCAGCAATGACATCGAGCTTAGCTCTGTCAACCTCGATACCCCTATCGGAGATGATATGTCCGAGAACAATTCCCTCGTGCACCATAAAATGATTTTTTTCCCAGGAAAGCATGAGGTTTACATCAATACATCTCCTAAGGATACGAGTCAGGTTGGCAAGACATTTGTTGAAAGATGGTCCAAAGACTAAAAAGTCATCCATGAAGACCTCGAGAAAGTCACCCACCATGTCATGGAATATTGCCAGCATACATCTCTGGAAAGTTGCTGGCGCGTTGCAAAGTCCGAATGGCATCCTTCTAAATGTAAAGGTGCCGAAGGGGCAAGTAAAAGTGATTTTCTCATGGTCTTGGGGATCAATTGCCACCTGGTTAGATCCTGAGAATCCATCCAGGAAATAGAAAAATTTATTTCCTCCTAACCGCTCCAGGATTTGGTCAATGAATGGTAGCGGAAAGTGATCTTTCTTAGTTGTAGTATTGAGTTTCCTATAATCTACACACACTCTCCAAGATGTAGGAGTGCGTGTAGGGATGGATTCGCCCCAGTCATTGACACGGATGGTGAGTCCTGCCATTTTGGGCACAACGTGAATCGGACTTACCCAGGGGCTATCGCTGATCGGGTAGATTATACCCGCATCCAGCCACTTAATGATTTCTTTCTTAACGACCTCTCGCATGTTAGGGTTGAGACGTCGCTGCATCTCGCGGGAAGGTCGAGCCTCCTCCTCCGTATATATATGGTGAGTGCAGTAGGAGGGGCTAATGCCAGATAAGTTTGATAAAGACCATCCAATAGCTGCCTTGTGTTCTATGTGGACCTTAGTTAGTTTGCACTCTTGCTCCCTGGTCAATTTTGAACTGATGATTACAGGGAGCATTTCATTTGGCCCTAGGAAAACATACTTAAGTGTACTAGGCAGCTCTTTCAGCTCGGGAGTGGATGGTGAAAGATCTGGTATTTCATGGGACAAGAGTGTCCCAGGCGGGTTGGAGAACAAGTCAAGAGGAAGGAATTGGCCTTCAGATTGGCCAAGAAGAGGGTCTTCTTGGATAGATGGATCCAAAAAGGAATAGCCCTAGTGAGAAGTATATGGGCTCAAGGTCCCAGTGTGGATTTGCAAATCCGCCTGATTTGGCAGGGAAGAAAGGGCAATCCGATCTTCAAGAGTGTAGACCGGCAGTGAGTAGCCCGGATATGACTCAGACCACGAGGTATGGGAAGCGGAGAAAACCTCGTCAGAAGTCTAGCCAGGAGAGGGTATGGAACAAGGGAGGGATGGGGGAACTTCACAATATGTGTTGGTCAGGCAGTCATCAGTGTTTATAGGTAATTCACAGCAGTCTGAATAGGTCCCAATTAGTCCGATACACACGCTGACGGCCATGTCCTCGTCAGATGTGTCATCCTCGATACAATCGCAATCAAAGTTCTTGGATGCCTTGAAGATGTTAAGCTTGATCTTTTCAGATCCAACGGCAATCTCGATATAGCCCCACTTGCAGTTGATATGGGCACGGGCTGTGGCCAAGAAAGGTTGACCAAGGATGAACGGACAATCAGAAAGTGAGCTAGGAACTTCCATATCTAAAACAAGAAAGTCAACAGGAAAATAGAGACTGTTGACCCTAACCACCACGTCTTCCACCACACCCTTTGGGATTTTGACAGAACGATCTGCCAACTGTAACGTGACAGGGGTGGGTTTCAAATTTCCCAAGGAAAATTTTTTGAGCATAATGGTCGGTATAAGATTTATGGAAGATCCTAGATCAAGCAGGGCACGGTTAAAATTGTAGCCTTGGATGCTACAGGAAATAAGCGGTGTGCCCGGATCTTTCTGCTTCGGTGGTAGGTTTGACAGTGTAGCACAACTCGCATGAGGCGAGAGAACCACCGGATTCTTGATTTTCTTTGACTGTCACCTGGGTGTTGTGTAGTCTTTGAAAAATCGGGCGACAGTAGGTATGTGGTCGATAGCCTCGAGCAGGGGTACCTTGATTTCTACATCCATGAACAAATTACGCAGGTTATCAAAGGCCTGCATATCTTTCATTTTGCCTTTTGGCTCCCTCAGTAGAGCCTCAGGGAATGGAACTGATTCTGGCACCAATTTGGGTGTATCGTCCTCTTGCAAATGTGGTGCGCATCTCGAATGAGAGGGCGATGAAGAAGACGGGCCACGATCAAGTCGAGGCGGATCGACAGTCTGCTTACCGCTCCTCGTAGTGATAGCATGGGACGATGTGGGTCCAGTGGGATCATACGGTGGAGGAGGGTTTGCAATAGGGACATAAGAGTGCGGTGTTGCAGCAGGATTAGCCTAAAATCCCGATGGAAAGCTCGAAGTTTGCAGAATTTGATGAACCTACCCCTGAGAAGGTCGTACCTATGGTTGAGGACCATGGGGTACGAAGTTTCGCGGGTTTGGAACAGGTTGGGCAGGAAGAGTGCCCTGAGATCGATTCGCCATGCGTAGTTGACTGATCTCAGCATTCTGCTGTGCCAATTGGTGTTGAAGAGAGGTCATGTTCTCTTCATGGCACTTTGACATATCTGTCATCATTCGCATCAATTTGTCAAGAGGGCTTGATGCATGTTCTACTTGCGGTACGCAAGGGCCTGATGGCAGATTCGCCATAGGATTAGACTGGGCCCTTGGGATGATAAGTGCGGACGGTCGCATTGGTCCACCCGCAGGATTTTGGTGCTGTGGGTTGTTGGACCATGCGAAGTTCAAATGATTGCGCCACCCTGGGTTATACGTGGTAGAGAACGGGTTGTTCCCTAGGGCGCAAGCGTCTTCTATGCCAGAAGATGCGTCTGTATGTAAGTATGCGTTCGAGCACACGGAGGCTTGGTCCTCCGTGTCGAAATACTGGCTCGCAGAAGCCAGTTCCACAGGACTTACCGAGTCGCTCGACGCAACACTCGGTAAGGAAGGTCTAACGAGGTTTCTTGGGATAAGCCTGGTGTTGGAAGAATTGGAATTGTGACAAAGTGGTGAAGAGGTGGTGTTTGCCAGAGATCGGGCGGGGTTGGCTAGAAGCTCGTCCAGCTTCTTGTGCACGACGGAGACTTCATCCAGTTTTTGTGTGATAAGGCTGAGATCAGTGGATGAATGGGAGGGTCCCGTGTCAACTTCGTGTACATTTCGGGGCTGGCTGGTATGATTAAAGGCAACAATGGAAGCATTGTTCATCGAGTTTTCACTCATATTTTCAAACAATTCAAATGCTCCATTCTCGTCTTTTTTCATAAATTTCCCTCCGTAGGAAGCATCTGCAATCTGCTTCAAAGTCTCATTTAGCAAGTAGTAGAAAATCTGGGCTATATGCCACTTAGGCAGACCGTGGTGCGGACACTTCCTGAGGAGGTCATTATACCTCTCCCATGCCTCATGAAATTATTCGCCGTTTTGTTGCGTAAATGAAGTGATAGCACGGTGAACCGCATTGGTTCACCCGATTGGGAAGAACTTCTTGAGAAATGCTGTTCGCATCTCTTCCCAAGAGTGGATGGTTCTCCCAAGGGTGCGTAGCCACTGCGACGCTTTATCTCGCAATGAAAACGGGAACATTTTCATGAGGACAATAGGTAACCCGATATTTCTCGGTTTAACAGTTTCAGCCAATCAGGTTAAGTCTTCCAAGTGGAGAAAAGGATATTCCCTTGCAAGACCATGGAAGTGAAAATTTATCAGGCCAATTATGTTTGCTTTCAATTCAAAGTCATCCCCGCCCACGGGGACCCGAATTTGTTTTATGGTCTCTGTAGCAGCGGGATTCTAATATGAGCTAAGAGACCTAGGCTCCTCCCGTTCGGGAGGGTTCTGCATTTCCTCCAATGTTTCTTGAATGGCTTCCATTTGCTCATTATACATTTCCATTTGGGCTTGGAGGCGGGTTATGGGATCTAAGGCTCCACCACCTAGTGGGTTTTGAGGGTGGTTTCCTCCCTCAGGATTTGGGGGTGGGCGTGCAGCCATGTTTGTGGAGGAGGATGATTCGACTTCTTTTCTAGACTTATCAGGCAATTCAATCAGTTCAGGGTTTTGTGACCTCCTCCCAAACATGCACTACCGTAGGAAGAATTGGGGAGATAAGAAGGGAAAAGGGATGAGAGAAATGATGCCGCAAAGGTACACTTGATTACAAATCAATTCAATCAAATTCCTAACCTCTACAGTGTGCCCTTAGACCTAAAGATCTAAGTTACCTGTTATCACGGACTACGGAATCGAATGCGAGCACCGCGGAACAACCGGGCCAGATTGAAAGGCCGTTTGCCCCAGTCTTAGACACCCGATAGCACACAGGAACCCTCACCAGCACATAGGCGTTACACGCAAGTAATTAGACCTCCAATGCTTAATAAGGGTCAAGTTACTACCAATTTTAGTTAGAGGCTTAGGGTCAAGTGCTTCTGGAATGTGAATGGTGTTTTTTACGGGTAATGCCCAAGTGATTGATTTTCAGAGTGTGTAAAACAAGCATGCAACGGGGAAATCTCCCCGAATTGAAGTTTTTATTGGTGAATGGTTTTTAGAGTTCAGCCTTAAGTAGTATGGATTTTAGGATTTCGCTGAAATACCAATTCAACCAATCTCCGGATTTTGTGAGAATACAAATTTTCTTTCTAAGCCCAACATGCCCTTCTTCAATATCAGTTAGTTAATGCATGCTAAAATGCAATGGTCTACCCTAAATGGAGATTTCTATGTGTGGATGCACGAATCAGTTTTATATTAGTGTGAAAGGGAGCCAAAGCACTTCATTTCAAGTGTTCCCAATCACCAGAAATGATTTCCATACACAAGGCTTCAACCAAAAGATAAAGAAAATCAAATTGTTGGGGTTGAAGTATTCGGGATCGAATCTTAGGCAAGTTGAAAAGTCATGGTGGGGTTGGAATCAAATCAATTCCAAGACTCCCAACCAAAAATGTGATCCCAAATTTACAGATAAGTGAGGCAAAGAGGAGTGCAATCAATCTTTTTGTGTTTGCCTCAAGGAATACTTCCCACGGTGAGAAATTCAAGAATCAAGATTGTTGGATTTTCGCTATGCGAAGTAAGGCAGGAAATCCCAGGGCAGTGGGAGTGAAAATGATCAATCAAACAAGTGAATTTTAATCCACTTGCTCCAAGAGATCCCAAGAAGTTTTTCTAGTTTTTAGTTTTTAGTTTTTTTTTATTTTATTAAGGTTACAAGTTATCCTAGGTTGCTAAGAAGAGAAGACCTACTTGTTCGGCAACATGTGCGAAGCTCCAATGCGGTGTCGGTGTCTTCATGCTCTCGTTCCAGCCTTAGATCTGCTCACGTCTTCAACTTCGTCTGCCTGCCTTCTCCTTGCACCAGGTTCACCTGCACACCAAAAATAGAGATACCCGTGAAGAGAGAAGAGAAGAGAAAAAAATTACAGGAATGGAGTAAAAACTTACTTGAAGGCGTACTTCCCCGGCAACGGCGCCAGAAAAGGTGTGGTGTCGGACCCGAATAAGTTGTTAATATGATGATTTTATCGTTGAAGTGTGTATAGTGGTTAACCTAAATCGAACCTAACCATCTCTTTACAAAAATTTTTTAACCTGACCTACTTAATTTTATCTTGGTCACTTTTAGGCCTAAGGTCGAACTCAAGGAAGTGGGGTTACAAGTTGAATTTCTACGCCTTTCCTACAATGAGTCTTTCCGTTCGTTTATTGTGTTTTTGGTTTTTTTCTATTTAGATTTTTTTCTAGTAATCTTTGTCCTTGAGGCACACCCTCAAAATTGGGTTCTTGGCTTTGAGCCAAAACAGGGTTCCAAAACGGGTCTTACTATTCGCAAGACGGAGTACCTGCAAGTCAAAGATTATCTTTTCCCTTTTATATATATTTTTTATCTTTTTATGGTCATGCAAGAGAAATAGAAAAAAAGTGACTATAGTATAGATATATATGTATATATTATATATGTATAAAGGGGTGGGGGTGGAGGTGGAGATGGAGTGTAGCACGGTATCGAGTCGGTCGTCGTCTAGAAAGACGCAACCAACAGGACGAAGTGTTGCGTGTAAGGTGTAGGATGGATGGTGGAAGATGAATGCGAACACGCTTTTTGTACACGTGTATCGGGGAATATCAGCAACTGGTGCAGATATTCCCGCGATACCACATATGGTAAATAATGTGAAACTATATGTATATGTATGTAAATATATCTATATATATATGGTTATAAATATATGGTATATATGTATGTAGTTATATATATATATATGTATATGTATATATTTATAAGTATATGTATATATGTATGTAGCTATATATGTATATGTATAGACATATATATATATATAGGTATATGTAGCTAGATATGTATATATATGTATATATGTATATATAGTTGTATAAATATATATGTATATATGTATGTATATATATATATATGTATGACTATATGTATATATATGTATGTATAAGTATATGTATATATATATATAAGTATATAGATGTATATATATATATGTGTGTGTATGTATATAGACTAATACATATTTATATAAGTACTAATAATTATAGATATAGGTATAAATATATATATATGTATATATGTATATGTATATATGTATATATATAAGTATATAGATATATATATATATATGTATGTATGTATACTAATACATAAGTATATAGGTACTACTATATGTATATATATATATATATATATGTATATGTATATAAATATATGTATATATATATGAATATATATAAGTATACGTATATATATATATATATATATATATGTATATAATAGAGTATAGGTGTGTGTGTGTGTGTGGAAGTGTTGAGTGTATGTGTGTGTAAACGTCGGTGAAGAGAGTGAGAGAGTGTTGTGAGAGAGAGTGAGAAAGAGGGCAGGAGAGATGGCGCTGCTGGCATTGAGGACTGAGCGAGTTAAGATGTCCGCAGCTTCAGAGAGCCGTCTGGAGGCTTCCACGCGTGTGCTCGCAGGTGACTATGCACACAGAGGAGTGAACTGGAGGGAGTGGCCGCACAAAGAGGAGGAGTCGCAGTGCACCGCGCTGCCTGGAGAGCAGGCGCTCGCAGGTGCACGCGGTGAAGGAAGCAGACGAAGGAAGGCGCTGGGAGAGGGCTGGCACACGCAGACGTACGCGGGCGGGTGCGGGCGACGTGGGCGGAGACGCGCAGGAGAGCGTGCGCACGGGCGAATGGCGATAGCGGTGCGTCGGGTTACCGGTAAAGTGAGAAGCTCACCGGTCACCCCACTGTAGCCACAGTGTCACGCAAACTCACGTGAATAGTGGCTACCGTGTAAGGCCGCGCCACGCGACCAGGTACGGGCGGTTGTGTGAGTGCGGACGGCTCAGCGCGCGTGGTGGAGTGGCTTTGGCTGGTGGCTTGCTGGCGGAGGATTGCGACAGAGAGCGCGGAGAAGGCTGCTGGCGTGCACGGTGGAGAGTGGGGGCGATGGCTGCTTACGCGGTGGCTTGCGAGAGTTGGCAGGGGCGTGCGGAGAGGCTTGGCCGGCCACTGCAGTGGCGCGCGGTGGCCAGTTGCGGAAGAGAGAGCGCGACAGGGCGCTTGCGCGAAGAAGCTGAAGGCGAGGGCAGTACGAAGGAGGAGGCAAGAGTGCCTGCAGGGGCGCACGGAAGGGGCTGGGGCTGCTGCTGCCTTCTTGCCACTGCTGCAGGGCATGCGAAGCTTTGAGCTTCAAGCTTGAAGCTACCGCTCCAATGGCTGGAATGGCTGGAAATGAAGAAATCAAGCAAGAGCCACCACGCCCACCAGCTCTATGGTGAGTTGGGCGGTGGTGGACTCACGGTGGTGGTTGTGCACCACCGTGAGGTGCTCCTGTCCACCGAGTGTCTCGGAGGAGGGCCAGCGTATGGAGGGAGAGGGAGGAGAGGACGGTGGCATGGAGAAGCTACAGGTGGGTTTTTCTCTGTTGGACCAGGCTGCTACAAGAAGGAGCCGTGGCTTTTTTATAGAGGAAGAAGCCATGCACGGCCATGCCCTGGCTGTGCATGGCTCATGCATGGCCTCGGTAGGTAGTGGCAGCCGCAGGGAAGGGCTGGAGCAGGGAATGGCACGAGGAGAAGAAGAAGATGCATGCAGCTGCAGGAAAGATTTAAAAATCAAGTGAAATAAAAAATAAAAAGATGGTGAATTAGCAGAGATGCACTTGAGGAAAAATGTTAATTGCAAGGACACTTATTTATTCTCCTCTCCTCTCAATTAGATGCATGCATGCATGTATTTTTACAAATGCGATTATGGAACCCTAATATGCATAGGTAATGCTAGGAAATAGCACAGGAAGGCACTATTGCAGGTGTATTTTTACGGTGCAATCATCGTGCAACCGACTGAAAGTGATTTCCGCCTCTCAAGCTAACCCAACTAGTCTGGTTACGAGGGGACTAAGGGGAAGGTTCTTCCTTTGGCTTACGCCTCCGATTCCGTTACCCCTTAGCCACGGTCGTTTGATGCTACCCCGCATACTTAGTCGCCAGGTTTGGCAAGAGAGATTGAAAACTCCCAGTAGTATGACAACGAATTCGAGTTAATTTTGTGCTTTAAAATTAATTTTAGCAATTTTTCTTCAATTGGGGTTTATGGTGAGTGGCCCACAAGGTGACCAAGCTCACCGGCTAAACCCTAGACTTGATTAAGTCTAGTCTAGCCCAAATGTATGGTCTCTAGAGTGTAACCCTAAAGATGTAACCTATGGTTCATGCAATTCTAGGGCATTTTTTTCAGTAGACCACGAAATAAAAATACTTCTTTGGAAAAAATTGCAATCCAAATAAGTTGAAATTTTGCAAATAGATTCCTTTTTCAATTGTCTTTTCATAGAATATTTTTTTTGTAATTTTTACTATTTCAACCAAATTTCTAGAGATTTTTGAATGTTAGAGGGTCAGATTTGGGATTTTGACCCCTGGTTGATTTCTCAAATTGAAACAGTATCAAATGACTTTCAAAAATTCATAAAAAATATGAAAATTAAAGCCAACGAGATCAGCTTTCAAACCCCACCATTTTTAGTCCAAACAGATTCGCAGATTGCTCGAAATTGATTTTGGAATTTTGAAAATTTTCAAATCTAGGTCAGTCTGACCCCCTTCCACTTTACAAATTTTTAAAAATTTTGTGCATGGAATTTTTTTAAATGAATGGTGTCGTTTGAAAGATGGTTTTGAATATGAAGATCTAGCCCGAATTTCAGAATTTTTCCTTCACTAATTTTTTGGCAATTGAATTTTTAAATCAAAATTTGAAATCTAGCCGAAAATTAGAGGGTGGTGGAGAAGCATTTGAAAAGTTGTTTGAATTTGAAATTCAAACTTTCCACCAAAACATTTTTTTTTTTAAATCTTTTGATTTTTTTTGAAGGGAAAAGCTTTTTTTTTCAAAAAAAAATTCTTTTCTTTTTTTTTCTATGCAAACTATCCTGAGATTCAAATGGAAACCTAATCTAACTACGTAGACTTTTTTTTTTATTTTTTTTTTGTTTTTGTTCACGAAAATAAATAGGCCTTTTTTCAAATAAAATTTCTAGAAGGAAATCTAACCTAGGGTTCAAAAAAAAAGGAAATCCTAATCTAAGAGGAGATGTGCACCTGATATTTTGTTTCCACTCTCGTTGTGTGCGCAGATCCTATTTTTCCTATTTTACTGCACATCAAAAGACAAGCAGAGTAAGATTTATCAATGATAATTCAAGAGATTGAAATCAAAAATGACATTGCCACCCCGGCAACGGTGCCATTTTGTTGGGATTTGTAGAGCACATGTTGGATTGAAAAAAAGCATCGTAGTATAGTGCGCAATACGATCAAACAAAAATATTTCTAAAGATAACGAGACTTAGAGTCCCAGTCGTTCATCTCTGGGAGGTATTTATGGAAATGCATATTTGAAATAGATCTCTTTCGCTCTGCTTGCTTAAAATCTCATACCAGTTTATAGTGATTTACGTATTGATGTAAGATATGCTAGTTGCCAAAAGATAGTAATTAAAACATGCAACTTCAATCATACCAAAAGATGATAGCTAGGCACATGGTGATTTTCAACATATATATTTATATATATAAATGATGATGATGATATCAGAGTTGCAGAGCACACGTAGAGGAATGCTTGTACAAGGAAATAAAACTACTCGCTACCAGAAAACGACTGCATACATGAATCTATGGGGGGATTTTGCATGCATCATTGGGGGAGAAGTAAGGAACTACACTATTAAGTAGTAAATAAAGCATGTAAATCTAAGAAGAACTATAATCTAATCTAGCAGAAATAAGGGCATTCGGAGGTGGCTCCGATGGCCTTTGAGTTGGTTGAGAGGAGGAGGGGTAGCCAATGGTGCTTAGGCTGGCCCTTGGAGAGAGGTTGGAGAGGTGATCCAGCATCTTAGCATGGAGGTGGTGGTGGCCATGGTGAAGCTACTGATAAACACCAGTTTATCATCATTCTTATGCATTAAAACAAACCTAGCTCTTAGGATTTTACTCCGCAAACGGGTTTTTGGGTTGCATTTAGGCATAAAATAGGTTAGGCATGCATTGGAATTTTTATTTTCTTTTTAATATGTTTTTGTGAGTGTTAGGGATGTACAGATATACAGATCCCTAAAACCCTAGCACTCAAGAAGGCAAATGGTGAAGGAGAAGCCCAGACTAGCTGGAACTCAGCTTGATCCAGCTCACCACAGCTGGAACCTAGCTCACTTGAACTAGGGTTAGCTCATCCTAGCTCCATTCAGCTAATCTCAGCTGAATGGTAGCTCAAGAGAGTTCATCTTAGCTCACCCCAACTCAAGTCAGCTCAGATCCAGCTCAACTTAGCTGAGTCTAGCTCATCTCAACTCCCACTAGTCCACAGGGAGCCCTAGCTAGCTCAGCTGAGTTGACAGGAGTTCACCGCAGCTCAGATCCAGCTACATCCAGCTCCACTCAACTCCAGCCAGCTGGAGAAGAACTCATCCCAACTCAGGAAGCTCAAGTCCAGCTCCCAGGGACTTAGCTTAGCTCAACTCAGTTGAGCTAAGCTACCTTAGCTGCCTCAACCAGCATGATTCTCCCTGGGAGCACCAGACCTAGCTCACCTCAACTCACTATGGTAGAAGCTAGCTCACTTTAGGTTGGCTTAGCAACTAGCAAAGAACTAGCAAGCTAAGCCAGCTAGAGTAGCCCCATGCCAGCCTCTTCAGCAACAGCCAACTCCAGCTCCAGACTTCTCCTCAACTCCTCCCTCCAAACCCTAGCTCCAACACCTTCTCCTCTACTCCCCCTTTAACTTAGCTTAGCTTAGCTTAGCTAGCAACCAGCTCCTTGGCCATCCACCACCTTCAAATTCAACCCTAGCTAGCTCCACCAACTTAAGCCTACCTAAGCTAGCTACCCTACTCAAGTTGGCGCCAACTTCTAGCCATCCCTTCACCCCATTATCACCACCAAAAGACACCAAAAGTTGGCACCAAAAACTGCCCCTAACTACCTCTATATTGGCACCAACTTTCAGCCCTTAATCCACCCTACACCTACCCACATAATCCATCCTAGCCATCCACCTACCCCTCCTTCTAGAACCCTTCTTGGTGCCAACTTAGACCCCCTTCTAGAAGCCATTTTGGCACCAATATCAAGGGATGTCAACACCCATAACCACCCCCTAGGTGTCCCTTAAGGTGGCACCAATTCACCTTGGCCATTGGATCCTTAACCACCTCCATCTCTTCACCTTAGCCCTCCATTCCAAGAGTCACCTTAGCCCCCTTCCTATTCTATAAAAACCCACCACCTACCACCATTTTGGGGCATCCTCCATTAGTGTATTTTGCTACCTATACCACCTATACCTACGGCCAAGAAGTAGGAGTAGAGAAGGAGATTAAAGGGGCACATCACCAACCCTTTTGGTGCCTTCTTCTCCCCACTCTCTTCAACTTGGGCCACGCCAAGGAGGAGGACTCTTCCACTTCAAGGAGGACGGCCAGGCAAGGGAGAAGGACCTAGGGTGGACGTCCACCTTTGGAGAGAAGCTTAGGGCATGCCCCCTTAGGGCTTGCCTTGAAGGACATCACCTTGGAGTTGGAGGATTCTTTTCAAGCTTGGGAGCTACCAACCTTGGAGCAAGAAGCCCTCTTCTTCACCATCTATCTAGAGGATTTGTGTTTGCTTTTCTTTATTTTAATTTTTCTAGTAGTAGAAGCATTCCTCTACTAGACATTTTTGTAAGACATTTTTGTAAAACACTTTTCATTAATCTAGTTGCCTTCTTTGCAATTTCTTATTTGCATTTCTACTTGCTTTGCTTTTAGCAGTCTTTACTCCCTCTCCCTAATTATTCTAGGCCTCCACTTGCCTAGAGTGAGCTTAGGGAGAGGTTCTACTTGCCACATTAGAAGTAGTTTATTAAACTTGAAGTGTAAATCACCTTCCCGCCACCATTTCGCATGTTGTCTTAATTCAAAAATAAAAAAAAATGATATATTGAAAAATACCAAAAACAAAGTTGAGATTTGTATTCCAAGAAAGAGAATCAATTTTGTAAACATTTGGCCTCCTTGGACGACCCTATATACTCCCCTATCTAGGAATATAAAATTAAGAGTTGATCGATTTTGCGCGTTACAAGGACGTATTTAACAAACCGTGTGAAATCGCTGTTAGCTACTCATGGACATGAAGGTGGAGTGGATGTGGAATGAAACTAAGCTAAATGGAACCAAGAGTGGATGGGTGCAAATGGCCACCCCTTAGGTCTATAATAGACCTAAGGGAAGCTCTCTAGAGAATTATGGAATACTCTAAAGAGGCCTACGGTGGGAGCTCGTGGGAGAGTGAGAGAGAGAAGATGGATGGTTGTTTTTTGATCCACCAAATGTGGATCTAAAAATTGAATGGCTCTTGGTTGCTAATTCTAGCAACCAAGGTAACAACACATTGTAGAGAGTTCCAGAGAACTCTAGGCTAGGTATTTTCGTGTGGATGGTGTGTGTGGGTGTGTGTGGGTGTGTGTAGGTCGAAACATAGGTGGCTAGGTTGATTAGGTTAGGTTCTAGTGGGTTTAAGTCAAGGTAGGTCTCAAATTATGGTTGTAAACCCTAATTCACTAAAGTAAAGTGCAATTAAACTTAATACAAGTTTAATTGGTTGTGTGAAAACTTAATTGAAAGTAAAATAACTCAATTAAGTCAAGTCTAGGTCAATTGGACTCTCAGTAAGTCCAATTGGATAGTGTGTGCTGAGATCATGGCTCAATTGGACTCAATGAGTCCAATTGAATAGGCTGATAGAATTGACTAAGATCCAAGTCAATTAGGTTTGGTGAGGACCTAATTAGGCCCTTAGGGAGGTCTAGAGGTGATGTACTAGGGTTAGGGCACCGTAATTTAGGTTCCTATGGGGTTGGAATTAGGTTTAGGGACCTAGAGATCCAAGATCAAGGCTTAAATCTCAAAACAGGGTCTGGAGGGTAGTTCTGGATGTCCAATAATAGTGTCAAACGTCTTATAATAAAATATCAGAAGTCCAGACTTATTGTCTGGACGTCCAATCAGAGTCAGACGGGATTCTAGGTTCTGTCTTGGGTATTCTGCAGAAATTGGACATCTGACCAAGTGTCTGGATGTCCAATAACACTACAGAAGTGGGTCTAAGGTGTGCGAGATTTGGCTAAGGGTTCTAGATGTCCTATAACTTATTTAGACGTCCAGATAGAGGTTGGAATTAGGGTTTTAAGGTTTCCTAGGGTGTGGTGACCTAATCTAAGGGTGACTAAGGCTTGGGGAAGCTTTTATTCTATCCTAGGGCCAGGATGGTCCTAAGTTCTTCAAAATTTACTGCTTTATTCCTACTTAAATAGAATAGCATACCTCAACCCCTTACATTATTGTCTACTACATCATATTCTAGGTCTTCTGCTCCAGCTTTGTTGCAACACCAGTTATTCTTTATTCTTCAGATCCAACTTTAGATCCAGCTTCAAATCTAGCTTCTGATAAGCTTATTTCAGACCTTGAGAGCTTCTGACCTAGGCTTGGAATGGAGGACAGATATCTGTGGGAGGGGATTTATAGTGTCCAATCTGGCTATAACAGAATGTTGAACACTGAAGAGGGTTGGAGATATGATTCCATTGACAAGAAGATATGGCTGTTAAAAATTCCTCTCAAGGTACAAATTTTCCTCTGGCTATGCAGGAGAGATGGTTTAATCACAAGTGATCTACGCCACAGAAGGTTGGGTACTGATCACCATGTTTGTTTTTTGTGTGAGATGAGTACTGACAATGTAAATCACCTCCTCTCTTCTTGCTTTGTCACTAATGTCATCTGGAGAAAAATTTGTCAGGAGCCATTACCAGAGTGGGATTCTATATGGCACGGGTTTGAGGTGAGAGGGAAGCCACATGTCCACATGGTTGCTACTATTTGATGTGTATGGAAGGCAAGGAATGAGAGACTTTTTCAGGAGAGGCCGGTATGTTGTGAGAGTATTGTAAGAGAGTGCTGGTCCCTCATACACTCTTGGGGATCCTTTTTGTAACTTCCCTTGCTTTGCACATAATATACTGCTCCAGACTGCTATCGTAGGACGATAGCTCTCCTTTCTGTTACAAAAAAAAAACTATGAGGATGCACCCGCCAATGATGAGGAGGAGGAGGACAGTGCTTCATTTGATGAAGGGGATGTTGGGCTGGATGATCAGCCAGAGTAGCTAGCTGATTTAGATCCCTCCCAACCGAGACCTTCTGCACCATGCCCTCACCGTACTGGTATGAAGGTTTAATAAATAGTATAATTTATTCATTTCTTTGTCATTTAATATTATGTTATAATTTTATCTTTCAGGTACAGCACGTAGGGAAGAGGTCCGACGTAGAATAGGGACCTAGAGAGAATTCCACATGGGATTCACATTTTAGTCAGGATCACACCAATGGGGAAAGCAGAAGACTATCCTCCATACATCAGTAGGCTGGCTACGCTAACAAAGGCAATCATCCAACTTTCCTACTTTGACTAGAGGAAGGTGCCAAAAGAGCTGAAAAGGTAGCTCATTCGAGAGTTGGAGGCAATTGGTAAAAAATTATAGCTTATTTACATTGCTTTATATAAGTTTAAATTACATAACAATTACTGCTCTCGTATTAATGCAGGCGATCTTTGATTGGGAAGATAATCCAAACGTTCCTAAATATATCATCAAGCACGTGGCCAAGATTTACAAAGATTGGAGATTGGAGATGAAGAGTAAAGTAAAAGAAAATTTTAACTTTATATGTTTCTTTTTTTCACCATAATTGCAATATTATTTCTAGCATTAAAAATATTTATTTTAGTTTTATAAGAACAAAAACCATGACGAGGCATTGTATAATGGGCCTCTTCTGATACAGCTACACATTTGGAAGGAAGCATGTAAGCAATGGCATGATCCAGCGACGTAGGTAAAAGTATTGTATATATGATAATTTAACTATTTTGAAGTTAATAAATTCTACCTTTATTTCAGGAGCAGGCCTAGAAGAATAACGAAAATAGGGCTAAAGCTCTAGTAAAGACCCATGTCTTGGGTAGAAGGAGCATAGGCGAGATAAAATCCCTATACGTTAGTATTTTTAATCACTATTTTCTTTTACACCTTACAAGATTTATAACTTGTTTCAATTAATTCTTTCAAATAACAATCCCAAATGCATCAAGGTAACCAGCTTGATCGGGTAAGAGTATATGAGTCCACTCATAGCAAGCTGAGTCATGAGGAAAACAGAGAGTGGCTTCATGACCCATAGCAGCATAGACACTTAAGTTAAATAACAAAAAAATTTTATTTCATTTCCTAATTAAATTTACATAATTTTACTTAATGTAATTGAATTTTTTCAGGATAATATTGTGAACTCAATGCATCCGCCTGAAGATGCCAACTTTGGTACAGTTCAGCAGCCACTGACAGTAGAAGAGGTGTTTCAGACCGTCATGCCACCTGAACATGGCAGGTACGTGCGTAGTGCAGGGAGGAGCAAGACCATCTTGATGTAAACACATTTACACTACTTAAAATGTCTATTTATGCATGTTCTTAAGCATAGGATTGCATTTCATGATATAAATATTGCATAACATGCATCATCTTGCATTTAGAGTAGTTTGAATAAAATGGAGGTTAATTGTCTCCTTTTATGTGCTTGGACAGGGCAAACATTTTATCGGGGCCTCGGATCAAAGATCAAACCATATGGATGTGATCAGGGCAACGATTGGAGTTCAACGACTCCAAGATCGCCCTAATCAGGCATCCGTAGCATCAGATAGTGACCTGGGAACCCTAGAAGATCAAGGGCCAGGATGGTATAAATTCACACTTCAGATGATAAATCCGACCACACGGATGAATTCGGATCGACGATCGCAGCCCAACGACACAAAAATCGAGTCAATCCGACATCCGTGGCATCATCTACAACTTCCAGAAGATGGACGGCCAAGATAGCGCCACGTGGCGCCATCTCAGCCGCCCAAATGGCCGCTTGCATCTTGTGAAGGCCCCGCGCCCGATCGCTCTCCGCCGTTGGATCTTAATCCAACGGCTGTGGTCGCTCGCGCTTAAAAGCGTCCTCTCGACCATCCGCGCCCCATAGCGCAGTGGTCGAGTGCGCTTTCGCGAGCGGCAGGCGCGGGATCGAGCCGCGGCGAGGGGCTAGAAGGCGCCGACGATTGGGCGCAGGTGGAGCGTCAGATGGAGATCGGACGGCCGCGCGCGCCCGATAGCGTCCAAGCTCAATTGAACGCGTGGCACGGACGCGCGATCGCACGCGGGCGGGAGCGCAATGCAGCGGGTGGAGACGCATCTTAAGCCATCCGATCTTGCAATCGGATGGCTGAAAATCGACGAACATGCGCAAGCCGTTAAGCACGCGAGCAGGCGAGGAGGCGCGCGCGAGCCGCCCACGTTGAGGGCTTTAGTGACGGATTTATCCGTCACTAAAGACCCCTCTTTTATTATTTTGAAGTTGTAATGTCCATTTTGCCTCCACTCCTTGCAACTATAAAAGGAGACCCCCTCCATACGAAATTCTCATCCCTTCTTTCTCCTCTCTACCCCTCCAAAGCTCAAGAGAAGCTTGTCCCACACCCGGGATGCTTCTCGCGAGATAAAGTCCAATTTTCATTCCCCTTCGGAAGTGGATCCTGCGACGACGACGGCGTGCTGCTTCGTTCCCGTTCTTCTGCTTCATCCTGCTTCGTTCTCCTTCGTCCAGGCGTCGTCCCGTCCGGCTCGTCCTCCAAGCAACTGTCGAGGAGGATTTCTCTCTCCCTATTCTTTTTACTGCTTTCTAGTATAGATTTACTGCTTTCTAATGTAGTTTTGTTCATCCTCCAAGCAATCGTCGAGGAGGGCATTTCTCCCTCCATTCTTTTAATGCTTTCTAGAGTAAATTTATCGCTTTCTAGAGCAATTGTTTTATGCTTTCTAGTTGTAATGAACAATCTCCTCAATGAAAAATTCATTGTTTATTCTACATCTCATTATAATTTCTCTGTGTAATATTCTCTTTCTCTCTTACTCTCTCTCTCTCTTCTATTTATTATAAATAATTAGATAGTTTTAAATTGAATTATTCTGTGACAAATAAAAAGAAACGCGTAGTTTTTAAATCAAATGTCAACCTCCCTGTGTTCGACCCGGAATTTTAATTTCTGTATAAATTTTATTTGTTGAACACGAATTCTTCGCTTTCGAACTACGACAGGTTTTCCAAAATCGAACACGTTAGCGTAGCGATTCGCAAACACGTTCAACATTTTGGCGCCGTTGCCGGGGAGGCAACGATTTCCGATCTTTTCTTCGCATTTCTTGCACTTTATTTGTTTTTCTAACTAGCTTTCTCTTGTGTCTATTGTTTTGCAGAGACCTCCATCAAGGAATCAACAAGCGGTACACTGGAGTAAAGTGCAGTTGAAGACAACTGTAAGTGCTCCCCCATTCTTTCCCCCTCCATAGATTTCATTCGCCACATTAAATCCAAATCCCAATTAACCTAGGTGTTTGCATAAATCCTAGGAATAGTTTGGTTGTTTGGATTTTCACTCACATTCATTCCACCCTCATACATAAAAAAATAATAAAAAGATAATCTTGTGGGGTAATTTCCAACAAACACCCACATTCAAGGCACTTGATAACTCGATTTGTTTTCTACTCAACCGGGTTCTGATCTGTGGAACCGGTACACACAAAGCAACACATAACAGAGTAGAAATTATTCTAGGTTAACCATTTTTTTTGAGTGCCTAACTTAGTGGTGCATTTGTGGCCAATTGTTTGAGTTGTTTGGGCCACACCACTTTATTTTAAAACCAACTCATCAAGTAGCTCCTCCTTAGGTTTTTCAATCTAGGTATATTCCAGGCACTCCACTTTCTTTCTGATTTTAAAGGAAAACAATCTTCACCCGTGTTTTACAACTTGGTTTGCCTAGAAACTTGATTGCAATTCACCTAATTTGAAACCCTAAAAGCTACTTAAGCAAGATTTGAACACTAAAATTCACACATTATCAATAATCTTGCTTGAAAACCCTAGTTGTGCACGCACTTACACAAATCTCAATCAATCATTAAGGGCACAACCCATTGTAAGGGCCCATCACATTCCATAAGCACCACAATCCCAGGCCTTAATAAAATTGAGTAGACGTTGGCCTTAAGGTTTGATTCGCTCTTCAGGGCTTAGTCTGAGATTATTTTTGATTAACCTACTTATACTGATTAATCTGATGTCTAGCTAGGGGAGTAGCGTCAAACGACCGCGGCTGGGGGGTACACTAGGAACCGGAGGTGAAAGCCAAAGGAAGAACCTTTTCCCCAGTCCCTCCTTCTAACTGGTTGGATTAAACAGACGTAAGTAGAGTAAATCACTTACAGTCTTAAGGCTGGTTTTGGGAGTCAGTAGATCCTTAGGCTACCCCACTTAAGGACAGCCTTGTTTTGTTGTGCTGCAGGGTCCCTATCCCCAGTCCTTCCGACCTTCTCCTAATTTATGCTGGGAAGACGGTCATTGAATCCCCGATTGGAAGGACCGTTAGAACATTCTAGGAGGCACAAGTTAGATTTTGGTCAATTTGATCCCATGGCCGAACAACAGCCTCCTCTGCTTGAAAATCCACAGGAAGAATTTCGAAGGCAGCTGGAACAAATGCAGAGAATGCAGGAATGGTTCCAGAGAATGCAGGGCGCTCAGCCCTTGAAGGATTTTTATGATCCTTCAAATTACGGGGAACGTCCCGGCGTCCAGATTCCAGCCGGTGACGTAGAAATCAAGCCCCAGGTGTTAAGCCTGATTAAACATTATCATGGGCTTGGCTCCGAAGATCCGTTTCAGCACTTGGAAGATTTGACCACTTTGGTCCAGACCACCAAGGCTCGAAACGTTAACGAGGAGCAAATGATCATGAGGCTTTTCCCCCACTCTCTTAGGGATAAAGCCGCGCATTGGTATAGGACAATAGGAAGACCAATTACAACTTGGAATGAGTTGAAATCGGCCTTTCTGAAGAAATTCTTCCCAGTCGGTCGTACCAATGCTTTGAGACGGGCAATCACTACCTTTACCCAGCGGCCGGGGGAGCAGTTTCATATGGCCTGGGAGTGATTCCAAGACTTATTGCGGAGGTGTCCACACCACGAGGTGCCGAAATGGCAACTCATGCAGATCTTCTATCATGGGTTGAATGAGCAACTCAGAAACCATGTGGATGCTTCTTGCGGAGGCAATTTCCTCAATAAAGATGCAGATAGTGCACATGATTTATTTGAGGAAATGAGTGAGAATTCAATTAATCATGCCTCCATGCATACTTTTAACCGGTCCCAGCAACCCAGATCAAATGTCAATGAAGTCCATGACTCTCATTCATTTGATATGGAATTGATTTGTAATAAACTTGATAAGGTGGACTTGGTTGCTAAAAGAATGGAAGAGTGGATGGCTGGCAATTCTATGAACAACTCTCAATCCACTCAATCCCAAAATTCGGGATTCCATTCCTCACGAGCTCCTTCTGGACGGGAGTTCGTGAATCAACTCGATGCGACTCAATCTATGAGTCAGCATTTTTCGGAACCCCATGGGTTCCCAACTGGGGCCTTTGATCCCAGTTTTTCTAATCCTTCCCTTTCTTTCTCTCCATCCTCACCCTATGAGGATGTCTGTGCTGTACAAGAGAATGTTAGATCCAACCCCTACTCAAATGCCTATAATCCAGGTTGGAGAAACCACCCTAACTTCTCTTGGAAAAATCTGGGGCAACAGACCCAATTCCGACCCGGCAACTACGCTCCGCAACGACCAATGGGTCAGGGTCAAGTATATACTCAGTTGCCTCCGAATCAGGTCAATCAGCCAGCTTGGAATGCCCGTCAACCTGCAGGGCAAGCTGATTTGAACCGTCAAATGGTAGAGATGCAAGGATCTATGCTCCAGCTCATGCAGCAAATGAAAAACTCGCTGGACAACTTGCAATCCGGGCTCATTGTTAACTCTCGTCAACCCGGATCTCTACCATC
The DNA here is from genome assembly GCA_037157565.1 of Thalassia testudinum. Taxonomy (NCBI): domain Eukaryota; kingdom Viridiplantae; phylum Streptophyta; class Magnoliopsida; order Alismatales; family Hydrocharitaceae; genus Thalassia; species Thalassia testudinum. The sequence goes on from JAZHRO010000024.1 coordinate 216,777,658, forward strand.
CCAACTCGTACCCAACCCGTGAAACATTATAAATTCGGGCAATCAAGCCCAAGGGTACGGAAATCAGAGGGACTCACACGCACATGCTCAGGTGGTTGAGCAAAGTTCCTCGTCTTCTTCTTCTGCTAATCAACAATTCATGGTCAATCAAGCCCCTCCAATCTTTCCTAACCCTCCCCAAGACCCAAATTCTTACGCTTCTGCAAATTCTGTCACTTTGAGGAGTGGTAAGAAGACTCACGATCCACAACCACACTATTCTGATCTTTTGAATCCTGAAGAATCTGAGGAGAGAGAGGAGAATTCTAGAGGAGAAATCAAGGCTCAGGAACCTGATTCCAAAGATCTGACTCATGTTCCTTTTCCTGACGCCTTAGCCAAAGCAAAGAAGAAGAAGTCTGTTGATAGCAATGAGGAGCTTCTGAATTTATTTAAGAATGTTGAGATCAATATTCCGCTCCTTGATGCTATCAAGCACATACCGGCTTACGCAAAATTTTTAAAGGAATTATGTACACAAAAGCGTAAGTCGAGAGAATCTGTTCCGAGGAAAGTGGTACTCTCCGAGCAGGCTAGCTCTATTATCCTGCACTACCTCCCTCAAAAAAAGAGAGATCCTGGTGCTCCTTTGATTTCTTGCGTTATCGGAGATTACACATTTGATAGAGCACTTTTGGATCTCGGTGCATCCATCAACCTAATTCCGACTTCTCTTTATGAGAAGTTTGGGTTAGGTGAACTTCGGCCAACTTCAGTAACGCTACAGTTAGCAGACCGTTCGGTCACAAACCCGCGAGGCGTTATTGAAGATGTTATAGTTAAGGTCAAGGATTTCTATTTTCCTGTAGATTTCCTTGTCCTTGACATGGATGTACCAGATAATCTGAGGTACACGCCCATCATTCTGGAGCGTCCGTTCCCAGCTACCGCAAAGGCCAACATTAATTGTGAAAGTGGTAGCATGGAAATTGCCTTTGGGGACCAACGAATGAAATTGGATATTTTTAAGGTGATCAACAAATTTGAGGATTGTGGATTTATTGAGGAACTTGATGAGGATAATGTTAATATTGAAACTTGTTTGACAGTTTCTTCAATTGAAAGTTCCTCTTTGGTTGATGAATTTGACCCGCAACCCTCTGACCTGACATCTTCGGAAGAGGTTACTGATTTTGTTCACTCAAAACCTCTTCCTCTTATTGAATCTTCAGCATCTACCCTACCATCAATCATTACCCCACCCCAGCTTGAATTGAAACCATTGCCTGAGAATTTAAAATATCAATTTTTAGGACCGCAGAATACGCTCCCTGTGATTATTAGTGCTAAATTGACAAAGGAGAAAGAGATTAAATTAATTAAGGTCCTAAAGGAACATAAGGAGGCAATTGGTTGGACCATTCATGACCTCAGGGGGATCGAGCCATCTTACTGTAATCATAGAATATTTTTGGAAGATGGATTCCACCCTTCTCGCCAGATGCAGAGGAGATTGAATCCAAATATGCGAGAAGTGGTCAAAAAGGAAATCATCAAGTGGCTCGATGCAGGAATTATTTATCCAATCTCTAACAGTCCCTGGGTAAGTCCCGTTCAGATTGTTCCAAAGAAAGCCGGGATTACTGTTGTGACTAATGAGAGAGGTGAATCTATCACAACTCGTTTAGCTTCCTCTTGGAGAGTTTGTATTGATTACAGGAAGCTGAACACAGCCACTAAAAAGAATCATTTTCCCCTACCCTTCATTGATCAAATCTTGGAAAAATTAGCCGAGCAGAAGTACTTCTGTTTTCTTGATGGCTACTCGGAATACAACCAAGTTCCTATCCATCCTGAGGATCAGGAAAAAACTACTTTCACCTGTCCCTACGGAACCTTTGCTTTTCGTAGGATGCCTTTTGGGTTATGCAATGCACCTGCGACTTTTCAAAGGTGTATGCTAGCCATATTTTCCGACATGGTGGGAGAGTTTATGGAAGTCTTCATGGATGATTTCTCTATTTTCGAAAAATCATTTGACTCTTGTTTGGCTAATTTAGAAATGATTCTTAAGCGATGTATCAAGACACGACTGGTCCTTAGCTGGGAAAAGAGTCATTTCATGACCTAAGAGGGCATCGTTTTGAGTCATGTAATCTCTGAACGGGGAATTAAAGTGGACAAAGCTAAGGTTGATGCTATCGCTAAACTTCCTCCTCCCACATCTGTTAAACAAATCAGATCATTTCTTGGCCATGTGGGATTTTATCGAAGATTCATCAAGGATTTCTCAAAGGTTGCTCGTCCTTTGAGCAATCTTCTTACCAAAGAAACGCCGTTTGTTTTTGACGAATCATGCCAAAAGGCATTTGATTTTCTGAAAACGGCAGTCACCTATGCTCCAATTTTGTAACCACCAATTTGGATAGCCCCATTTGAGATCATGACCGACGCTTCTGATTACGCGGTCGGGGCTGTCCTAGGTCAGAAAATTGACCGAAAGCCCTTTGTCATTTACTACGCTAGTAAAACTCTGGATGAAGCCCAGAGGAATTACACTGTTACTGAAAAGGAATTACTAGCTGTAGTATTTGCGTTGGAAAAATTCAGGGCTTATCTCTTGGGGTCTCATGTTATTGTTTATACCGACCACTCGGCCTTGAGAGATCTCTTGGCTAAAAAGGATGCTAAACCCCGGCTTATTCGTTGGATTCTTCTTCTTCAAGAATTTGATCTTGAAATCAAGGATAAAGCTGGGGTGCAAAATGTGGTAGCGGATCATTTGTCGAGACTCCTAGGTGATTCTTCTTGTCCGGACATTCCGATTGCTGACATTTTTCTGGACGAAACCATTCTTACAGTTTTAGGTGTTCACTCCCCATGGTATGCTGACATTGTTAACTATTTGGCCGTTGGTCAAATCCCCCAGGATTGGACCAAGCAACAACGAGATAGACTCAAATTTGAGGCCAAATACTACTTTTGGGAGGACCCTAAACTATATCACATCGACTCTGATTAGATTATTCGCCGATGCATACTGGAGAATGAATTCAACAGTATACTCGAGTTCTGTCATGCATCTGGGTGTGGTGGACATTCCTCCGGGAGAAAGACGGCTGCAAAAATCTTGCAATCTGGCTTCTATTGGCCGTCTTTATTCAAGGATGCCCAGGACTTCTCAAGGTCATGTTCTCGATGTCAGTCACTCGGGAACATAACTAAGAGAGACATGATGCCCCTAAACCCTATTCTTCCTGTAGAAATTTTCGATGTTTGGGGCATCGATTTCATGGGACCCTTTATCCCTTCATTTGGACATCAGTACATTCTTATTGCTGTTGAGTATGTGTTCAAATGGATTGAGGCAATTCCCACCCGAACCAATGACCACAAGGTGGTCATCAATTTTGTCAAAAAAAATATCTTCAGTAGGTTCGGGATTCCGAGGGCTATCATCAGTGATGGTGGCACTCATTTTACTAATGCCCAATTCCGGAATTATTGGCCAAATATGGGGTTAACCATCGAATTTCCACACCTTACCATCCCCAAACGAATGGACAAGCCGAGATCTCCAATCGAGAGATCAAGAACATTCTGCAAAAATCGGTTAGGCCTGATCGCAAGGATTGGACTCAAAAGCTTGAGGACACTCTTTGGGCCTACCGTATGGCGTATAAAACACCCATCGGCATGTCTCCATTCTGTTTGGTGTATGGAAAGGTGTGCCATCTACCCGTAGAGATTGAACACAGGGCATTCTGGGCAATCAAACAATGCAATTTAGATATGAATCTAGCTGGAAAGACCAGGAAACTCCAACTATCTGAGTTGGAGGAGCTTAGAAATGATGCTTATGAGAATGCCAAGATCTACAAGGCTCAGACCAAAGCTCTACATGATCAATTGATTTCCCGCAAGAGCTTTGAGCCAAACCAGAAGGTCTGGTTATTTGATTCTAAACTTAAGCTATTTCCTGGTAAACTTAGATCTAAATGGAATGGCCTATTCATAATTGATCATATTTTTCCTAATGGTGCCGTTCAGATTTCTGACCCAAAGACGGGTAACACCTTTAAAGTCAACGGTCAACGTTTGAAGCCTGTTGTTGACCGTAATCTTCCAGAACCCGTCTCAGATTCTGTTGCTCTAGCCATTCTGTGACTTCTTTGGCTGGACTTCGCCTAGCTGACGGCATTAAACTCAGCAATTGTACATATGACACAAGGCTGATACGAGCTTCATATCCAGGTGACATCTTTCATATTCTACCCTTTCTTTCATGTCTCTTTTTCAATGAGGACATTGCATCAGCTAGGCATGGGGGGGTGGATTCATTCTTGAATTATTTGGTCAGCTTTGTGAAATCCATATAAATTGTCTCTCTTCTTATTTAAAAAAAAAAATTAGGAAGGATTAGTTGGACATTAGAACTTTTCAATCCTAAGAAATTTTACATTAGGATCTGAACACAAAGACCCCACAGGTCTTTGGACTTAATTAGCCTGTGTATCCACTAAAATGTGGATTTATTTTTGAGTCCTGGCCATCTTAATTCTATTATAATTGGAATAAATAAGTTTGGGTGGTAAGTACACGACTTATCAACCCGCCCTCTGATTTGAGGGAATTTTGAGTTTTAAGTATCTACACACTTTCTTTGCACTGACTCGTTGTTCGGCGATTCTAACGGAAATTGGGTAGCTAATGAACCTTCTAGGGTGATATGGCTGGCAAGTTATCGTGGGTAACAGCCCATAAGTAGGTTGTCCAGAGCCCAGTCACTGGACCTTTCTCTGTTTGCTACCTTTAGGTAAATCTTAGACAGGGAAGCCACCTACTTAAAAAAAAAATTGAAAAAGAAAAGGAGAAAAGAAAAAAAATAAATAAGCCACACTTCGCAGCACGAGTATGGCTGGCAAGTTGTCGGTGGTAACAGCTCATCGACCGGTTGTCCAGAACCCAGCTCAGAAAATGCACTAAAAATTTCCAAAACACTTAGGAAGAAGCGGAGAAGTAGAATAAATCGGGGAAATATACACTGGATTCACCCTTGTGTTGACCCCGCAAAAAAAATATATATATATATACATATATATATATATAAAAGTAGGGAGAAAGCTACCGGTTGTAAAGATACACTTTTAGGTAGAATTCTTGTTAGGTTACCTAGAGGCGTAAAAATTCGAAATCCATTTTAATTGCCGGTCAACGAGTCTATCACAATCACAATAAGATGCTTAAAGCTTAGGGTTCTCATCAAATTTTGGGTGAGTTGAATGACCGTAGAAAGCCACTCTTAAACTCGAAAATTTGAAAATCCAAAAAATTAGAAAAGAGAAAAAGAGAAAAAGAAATTTTTCTTTTAATAAGGCGAGGGCTTGAGGCGGTCTGCATTTTGGCTGATACCCGGGCACTGTTGTGTCTTTGAAAGTTCAGTTCCTAAGTAGACAATTTCTTAATAATTGAAAAATAACTCAAGTCCAAATAATCCAACCTAATTCTTTTATAAATAGCATATAGTTTTTGCAAGGGACTAGCAAAAGATAGGTATGGGGGTATGATGTAAATATATTTACACTACTTAAAATGTCTATTTATGCATGTTCTTAAGCATAGGGTTGCATTTCATGATATAAATATTACATAAAATGCATCATCTTGCATTTAGAGTAATTTGAATAAAATGGAGGTTAGTTGTCTCCTTTTATGTGCTTGGACAGGGCAAACATTTTATCGGGGCCTCGGATCAAAGATCCAATCATATGGATGTGATCAGGGCGACGATTGGAGTTCAACGACTCCAAGATCGCCCTAATCAGGCATCCGTAGCATCAGATAGTGACCCGGGAACCCTAGAAGATCAAGGGCCAGGATGGTGTAAATGCGCACTTCAGATGATAAATCCGACCACACGGATGAATTTGGATCGACGATCGCAGCCCAACGACACAAAAATCGAGTCAATCCGACATCCGTGGCACCATCTACAACTTCCAGAAGATGGACGGCCAAGATAGTGCCACGTGGCGCCATCTCAGCCGCCCAAACTGCCGCTTGCATCTTGTGAAGGCCCCACACCCAATTGCTCTCCGCCGTTGGATCTTAATCCAACGGCTGTGGTCACTCGCGCTTAAAAGCGTCCGCTCGACCATCCGCGCCCCATAGCACAATGGTCGAGCGCGCTTTCGCGAGCGGCAGGCGCGGGATCGAGCGGCAGCGAGGGGCTGGAAGGCTCGAGCGATTGGGTGCGGGTGGAGTGTCAGATGGAGATCGGACGGCCGCACGCACCCGATAGCGTCCACGCGTAATTGAACGCGCGATGCGGACGCGCGATCGCACGTGGGCGGGCGCGCAATGCAGTGGGCGGAGATGCATCTTAAGCCGTCCGATCTCGCAATCGGACGGCTGAAAATCGACAAACGTGCGCAAGCTGTTGAGTGTGCAAGCAGGCAAGGAGGCGCGCGCGAGCCGCCCACGTTGAGGGCTTTAGTGACGGATTTATCCGTCACTAAAGACCCCTCTTTTATTATTTTGAAGTTGTAATGTCCATTTTTCCCCCACTCCTTGCAACTATAAAAGGAGACCCCCTCCATACGAAATTCCCATCCCTTCTTTCTCCTCTCTACCCCTCCAAAGCTCAAGAGAAGCTTGTCCCACACCCAGGATGCTTCTCGCAAGATAAAGTCAAATTTTCGTTCCCCTTCGGAAGTGGATCCCGCGACGACAGAGGCGTGCTGCTTCGTTCCCGTTCTTCTGCTTCGTCCTCCTTCGTCCTGCTTCGTTCTCCTTCGTCCAGGCGTAGTCCCGTTCGGCTCGTCCTCCAAGCAACCATCGAGGAGGATTTCTCTCTCCCTATTCTTTTTACTTCTTTCTAGTATAGATTTACTGCTTTCTAGTGTAGTTTTGTTCGTCCTCCAAGCAATCGTCGAGGAGGACATTTCTCCCTCCATTCTTTTAATGCTTTTTAGAGTAAATTTATCGCTTTCTAGAGCAATTATTTTATACTTTTTAGTTGTAATGAACAATCTACTCAATGAAAAATTCATTGTTTATTCTACATCTCATTTTAATTTCTCTGTGTAATATTCTCTCTCTCTTACTCTCTCTCTCTTCTATTTATTATAAATAATTAGATAGTTTTAAATTGAATTATTCTGTGACAAATAAAAAGAAACGCGTAGTTTTTAAATCAAACGTCAACCTCCCTATGTTCGACCCGGAATTTTAATTTCGGTATAAATTTTATTTGTTGAACACGAATTCTTCGCTTTCGAACTACGACAGGTTTTCCAAAATCGAACACGTTAGCGTAGCGATTCGCAAACACGTTTACTTAATGTAATTGAATTTTTTCAGGATAATATTGTGAACTTAATGCATCCTCCTGAAGATGTCAACTTTGGTACAGTTCAGCAGCCACTGACAGTAGAAGAGGTGTTTCAGACCGTCATGCCACCTGAACATGGCAGGTACGTGCGTAGTGCAGGGAGGAACGAGACCATCTCCACCTAGTATGGGAGAAAGGGGGTATCATCCTCTTCAATTGAGGTACTGGAGATGAGGAAGGAGATTGCAGCATTACACTACCCAGACGAGGAGCACCTAATCGAGGAGCTGACCAAGCAAGTCAGGGACTCCGCGGAGTAGTTTGAGTCGACTGCGTAGTTGCAGCAGTCGACTCAGACTATTCAGGAGCTCCTGAAGGTACTTCAGCAGGGAGGTATTGATCACCCATCTTTTCACTAGTATAGAGATTGTCGTGATGACAACATTTAGGTGGTGCTAGAGGCATTGGTGCCCCAGCTTGATTTCTGTATTTTCATACATTACTATTTGTACATATACTTTGTAGACATTATTACATATATGAAATTTTGATTTTGAATCTCATTTCTCATGTTTTGAATGAATGCCTTGGTTTTGGTTGTATTTTTCTCTATAGGATTTCTAACTTTTTACAGGTCTTCCACATTGCTAAAACTTTTAACTAAAAAAAGAAAGCCACTATTTTCATCCATTTTAGAACCGACGAGAATAAGCTACCACCAAATTTTGGTCCATTCTCCTTATATAATATATGAGAATGTTATTATTCTCGTCCATTTTTATTGAACAATCGAGAATAACTCATTAATCGACTGTTATCCAACTGATGATGATGCACTTATTCTCGTTCATTTTTGGTCCACCAACGAGAATGAGAACATCCTTGTCCGTTGTAATAATGATCGACGTAAATGTTTATGTCGACGGTGCATTTGAAATGATCGAGAAAAACCTTCCTCCACCGTTGGAAATAGAGGAAAAAAACACCCACATGTCGTGTGAGGGGTAGCTTTTGTCCTGTTGGTAACGTTGTAAACTGATCAAGAAACACGACACAATATTCCTCGACCCTTTTTCTCGACCATGGATTTCATGTTACTGATCGTTTTTAACAATCGACAATAATGAATATTCTTATAGTGCTAATTACTTAAATTATAGTTAATTAGTACATACTTAATTTACTTATAATTTACTTCCATACTTAATTAAATAACTAATTAATACTTAGTATAATTAATTAGTCTAACTTTAAAAAAAAAAGAACTGAAAGGAAAGCTATCGAGCAATAATAGCAATCTGTGAGGGCATTCAATTATTAATTAAAAGTAAGTAGGACCTTACAAAACAGATCTTTATATACATATGAGAGACTAACACTCATTTACAATTTACTCCACATAAACTGGTCTCTCCTGAAACAAACATTCGTTCCTCACCCTCCAAATACCCCACATCACCGCTGCCATATGCACATGCGGTTTATCCCGAAATAAAAAGCTTTGCCAAAGCAAATCCAGCATGAGTGGTTCTTTGCAAACCCTTCTCCAAATCGAGTCATCACCACACAAGACGAGATGTGTTTGGAACTATCAGTGGGTAACCCACAAAGAATGCAGAACTGCAATGGAGTACCCATCCTCTTGTGTCTCAAGTCACCTGTAATCAACCCATCCCTCCTACATAACCACAAAAAAATTTGGATCTTTAGTGGAACTCTTAATAGCAAAAGCTTCCTACCAATCAGATCAGCCTCCTTAGATCTAGACATCAGCAGAATCTTTTCATATGCACGAGCTGGGGTGAAGATCCACTCCCAACGATATTGATCCTCCACACCAACCACTGATCTGAATGCCAATAGGTCCTACTTTAGTCCAAAGTCTGGGTACCTTCACAACAGAAATCAGACCCTCCAATCTGCCATTCCTCCATTGATTTAGACCAAAAGCTGCTGACAAAGTCCCACTTATTAGTAACACCAGCATAGACTCTTAGATATGCATCCTTCAACATCCCCAGCAATGACCACTCCTGCCAAAAACTGAAGGAGCAACCATCACCTAAGACCAGCTGCAGTAGCTGCCAATTATCCCTCAATACCTGCACCATAGACAACCGGAATGGAGAGGGCTTGGAGGGGTGAAGCTGGTTCAGCATGCTTTGAGATTTGCCGAAGTTATCTCTAATTAGATCAGACCAAATCTTACCCTCACCATTGAACAATTTGATGACCCATTTCAAAAGCAATGCATCGTTGAATTCCTTGAGAGACTTTATTCCCACTCTACCATGTTCCTTTGGCACACATAAATGATCCCATTTCAAAGGTTGTAAAAATCTCCCTTATGTAACGGCCCCTTCAAAAAAAACTTCTTTCGCATCACATCAAGGCACTTCCAAATAGATTTAGGCACTCTGAAAAGGGAAAAGAAGAAGATCAGAATAGATGTAATTACTGAGTTTAGGAGAATAAGTCTCCCACCCTTGGATAGGTAGCAGCTGCTCCAATTTTCCAACTTAACTGCAATTTTATCAAACACATTTCAATCATTCTTCACCAGTTTGGTGCACTTCAACGGTAGTCCCAAATATCGAATCAAAAGTGTAACCAATGGTGTGCCCAACAGAAAAGATATGGCCACTTGCTCTCCACCATTCAGACCAAAACAGACTAAAGAAGACTTCTCCCCATTCAACTTCAAACCTAATATCTCACCAAAAATCTTGACCATAGGCAACAAGGCTTACACTTCATGTTCTTTCTCTTCTACAAAAAACATGGTGTCATCGGCATACTAGAGCCATGGCATTCATATTTGAAATGGAGTAACCTCTAAATCACACTAGCCTCTAACAATCTACACGCATATCTCGCCAAAGTGTCAACTGCAAGGTTGAAAATTAGTGGAGCAAGTGGACATGCTTGTCTAATCCTTCATTGCACGTGAATCCACTCCCCACACGGTCTGCCATTGATCAAAGGAGAAAAAGAAGCAGTGGTGATGCACCTCTGCATCCATTGGAGCCACAAAGGTGGAAATCCTCTTCGCTTGAAAACCTCCCACAAATAAGGCCACGACACCAAATCATAAGCCTTTCAAAAATCCACTTTCCAGAGAAACACCTTGCATTTTCTCCTGTTCCATCCCATCACTATTTCTTGAGTTAAATGGACTCTTGCAGTGATCTTTTAGGGAGAAAGGCAGACTGAACAGGAAGAATCAGATCTTGCAAAACAACCCAAAGTCTATTGGCCAACACTTTATTCACCACCAAATAAATCGAGTTTAAAAGAGCAATAGGCCTGAAGTCTGGGAAGCAATCCTCTCCTTGTTTCTTTGGAAGCAAAAAGAGGTACAACCGATTTATCTTACCGAAATTGGAGTTGCCCTGTTTGAACTCCCTAATGACCTCGATCACCTCCTCCCTTAGCATACTCCATAGCTCCTTGTAGAAGAACACTTGAACACCATCCGGACCTAGCGAACCATCATTGTTCAAATCATTTATAGCATCCATCACCTCCTTTTCAGAAATGGAAGCAATCAGAGTACCGGCCTACTCTTTAGAAATTCGAGGAAACAAAGATGCTGCCATTCTCCAAGCTCCCCTACCTACTACCCGTGAAGTCTCCTTGAAGTATTGGATGGCCTCAAATCAGATTTCTTGTAAGGATAAGGTTCTATGATCCCCCACAATGATAGAAGATATGAAATTGTCTTCTTCATCAGCTGGCTACTAAGTGAAAGTACTTGGTGTTGGCGTCACACTCTCTAAGCCACAATTTCCTAGAGTGTTCTCTCTAATCCATTTCACACTTCAAGTCCTCCGCTATCACATCCTGCCACTTTTTCGTCGTTTCCTACTCTTGGACAGATAGGGGAGAAATAGATTCCCTTGCATCTAGCTACTGCACTTCTAAGAGGGCCTCATGACGTCTTTGTTCTCTCAAGGCTGCTATTACAATCCCATACTCCTTTAGCATCACTCGCATATCTACAAGTTTTGAAGCCAATCTGATTGTAGCAGTACCCCTAACCTGCTTCGCCTACCACCACGCTTCTATCATTTCGTGAGACCCTGGCTCTTTAAGCGATGACCGTCTAAACTTGAAATAGGATCCTACATGTGCACTCTCACCACTATCTCAAACCAGAGGTGTATGGTCCAAGAAAGGGTGCTCTAGACCAACAACAGATAAGAGTTGGAACTTCTCCAAATGGTCTACATTACCAAAAAATTTGTCTAACTACGACATCAAATGGTTGCCATTCCTCCAAGTAAATTCAATCCCAGAGGAAGGGAACTCATTCAGACCCAAAGTTTGCACCATTAGCTTAAAGCCAAGTGAAGCACTATCCACCAAACCATTTGATCTATCCACCCTTGTCAAAGCATAGTTGAAATCACCTCCCACAAGCCACAAAAGCCCCTATACGTGAGTCAAAGCTTCTGATAGATCCTCCCACAATTTATCCCGAAGATTAGCTGCACATGGCCCATAAACTCCTGTAACAAGCCACTCCATCTCCCCCTTCACCATCTTGCACTTACAAGTTATCGTATGCCTGGACTTGAAAACCTCCACCACTTCTAAACAATCCTTTCTCCACCAGAAGGCCACTCCACCAGATCTCCCATGCACACTCAACACCACACATTCAGCTCGCCCTACATGCTTCAACTCATTCCACACCTTCCATTCTCTTCCTCTATATGCATTTCTTAGATGAGTGCATAATCAACCTCCCACTCCCTTAAATATCTCGCTAGTGAGGCCCTTCGAACCTTGTCGCACAACCCACGCACATTCCAAGAGAGGACTCTCATCTCCCCTCTTGAGATCCCCCCTTATTGGAGCATTGCACCCTTTCAACACTAAGTACCACTGTAATAACGTTTTCATCCATCTTCATCTTGTTCTCATTTCTCCTTTGCCTTAATTTGTAAGGGGACCTCCCAATCCCAGATTTCGATGCTAAACCAACACCGAATTTCAGTCCTTCTGCAGAACGAAAGGAGTTATGTTCCAACATGTTAACTAGGAACTCTTGAAGCACCCCCATAGGTACTTCCTCTTCAACAACAGTCTGATCATCCCTTATATTGTCCATCTTTCCCTCTTCCATCCCAGCATGATGATGGTCCTTTCTCTTCTTGGACTTAGGAACTTCCTCTGGCATATCACGGCCCACCTGCACCTAAATTGGCTCCTCCCTCACCACTTCAGCAAAAGTCTTCACCTCTTCTTGCTCCTGAAACCTTGTCTCCCCATATCCAAACTACAACCGAAGAAGCCACGAGCTGCCACCACACCGAAGAATAATTCTCTCTGGTACTGACCCCCCACTAAAAACATCCACATTCACACACAGCGTGCGTCCATCCCCTTCCCATAGGCCTACCTTTGCATCCTCTGCCAACTTCGCAAACCCGACTATCATGGATGCGACCACATCCCTCGACCTCAGATGGAGCGGCAAACCCATGATCTCCAAACTTCTAGATCAAGAACCTGCCATTTGAGGCGGCCGCTCCGACAAGGAACCATCAAAAGGAGAGACAAGTCTCCAAAGAACCGTCACATTCTAAAACACGCTCGATCAAAAACGAAGGCATTCCACATCAATCATCCCCAAACCAAACACCAAAAAATGTGTGGGGGAGAGTGTGGCAATCTTCCAACCTTCAACTGATAAGGATAAGGATCTTACCAATAGCTGAAGGCATTCCATAGACGGGCTTCCAGTCATCACCTCTCCAACCAACACATCTCTTAACACCAACTCAGCAATCTGAATGTCCTCTAAGATGGGGACCTCAACATCAACCGTGTGGCCCATATGTTATGTCATCAAAAATCGTCATAAAATATCGCATTGTAGAATAGTGATGGAAATCGCAACAACATTTAAATTAATAAGTGCTTAAAAAATCGTGAGTTCCAAAGTCATTCACAGGGAGCAAATTTGAAATTCAAACACTAGTCGCAATAATAAATAGTGAGCACAATAATTAATCACAATAAAAATATGCAATGAATATCAATCAAAAATATATTCAATAATGAGACAAATTATATCTCAAAAATCAATGGGATAAAAAGAGAATTAGAGAACTAAAAATGGTTATTTGAATCACCAATTAAATCCCACAACTAAGCATATATCCCAACAATACTCATAATCAAATGTTTCAACAGTACTTTAAACCACTTGCCACGTCAGTAAAGTATTCAATATCTCCACAGTGGTCTCAACCAATATCAGATGTTAGGCGCCAATGTCAGACACCTTAAAGTGTTCAAAACCTCAACCCAAGCCAACTTAGAAATGCCTAAGTGTTGTCACACTTACATGCACCCCGAGGCAAAAACCTCCCCCCACCCTCCTTAGAAACCTCTTCTTTTCTCTTTCCAATTGGATCTTTAATCAAGTAATCAGGTCAGGTATAGGGACCAGGCCCACCGGCATGTAGTGGTCGGCGAGGAGTGAGAGAGAGTGAGGGGACCTCACCCCCATGTCAGAGGCGATAAGCCTATAACACAAAATCAATTTATGCGCTACTCAAAGTTTGGTGTCCATGATGTGGCACTAATTGGTGTCCTCTTCTCCATTGCTTCATGCGCTGCAATTGCGTTTCAAGCTTCGAATTGAAGCTGCTACTGAGGTATGTTCTTCCAATTGGAAGCCTAGAGGGCTTCGTAGCTTCAGTCTACTTCGATAAAGGGTGGCGGTGATGGCGATGACAGCCATAGGTCAACGAACAGAGGTGAACCTGTAGTTGATGATGGTGAGTACCTGATCATCAAAATACGGGCTAAATGCCCCTAATTAGTAAGTTCATAAGAGTTGCCGTGAGTCAAGGAGTTCAACGACGATGATGGCCGGAGGAAGGCGAATAGAGTCAGTGGAGTAGAGCTCATCAACGACACCTAAAATGTCAAAACACGAGCTAAAAGCCCAAATTAAATTGTCCCTGAGCGTCGTCGTGAGGCGAGGAGGATGATAATGGGGGTTTTTGGGTGTGTTGAGGTTGGATGTGATCGGATGAAATCGAGGATGACAACTGATGATGGGTTTGTTTGATGAAGCAGAGTGGTCGAAGCTTCCAATTGGTAGAGGGCTTTTGATCAGTGGAGGACGAGGAAGCTTTTGGTGATGATGGTTTGGTGTTTAGTGGTCAGTGGCATGCGAGCGACCTCGTCGGAGGCGGAGAAGATGAGGTGGGAGACCAGTGAATCGACAGTTCAATTGGAGTGGGAAGGGGTTGAATCTGCCCTACAGAATGAGAGGAAGAAAACGAACCTAATTATGGACGAAGGGGATAGGGATCCAACGGTGGCTTGACTCGTTGGTGCCATGGATGGAGATACCTCCGGTGGGAGATATGGCAACGAGGAAAAGGTCAGGTGGTCATCGCTTTGATTGGCAAGTAGCAGAAGAGAGAAAGGAAGATCGAGGCGTTCCTAATTTAGCCATTGGGAGGCCGTAGAACAACGAAGGGGGAAGGTCACTAGAGCTGCAGCAGAGGTGGCCGGAGAAGAGAAGTGGGAGGTTTGGCCTAGAACCAAGCTCAAATTGGACCTGGGATGTGCACGAGATTAAATAAAGCATGTACCAATCCCAAATCGTATGAAAATCAGTGCAAATTCCTCATGAATATTGCAAGGAATCCACACTAATTTCATGAGTTCGCTAGGGCTTTAGGATACGAATTAGGGCTTGGGATAAAGTCCAATGTGTAGGTGATTGTGTTAGGAACAATCTCTCCAAGTTTAGAGAGATTTAAGAGAGAATCGAGCGAGAAATCCTTGCTCAAAGTTGACGGTGGAGGTTCTGTTCACATTCATGGTGGTAGGGACCTAATTTCAAATATGATGATAAATTTAGGGACCTTTGTGTAAGAAACTTGAAACCTAGGGGCTTGAATGTAAGAAATAAAGATTTTAGGGACTAAATTGCAAATTAGGTCTAGATGGACTCTGAATTAGCCCAAATTTTGGTGTTAACCTAATTTGGACCCAAGGAATCTAATGGTGAACTTGGATTTGAGTTTTGATCATGTTTGATTGGGTAAATTGCATAGGAACCCAAATTAAGCTAAATTCCCATATGAATCTCTATTCTTGATCAAAATGGGTTCAAATGGTCAAACCAAAGGTACCAAACCTCTTAGAATATTTTTCTATAAATGTTAGGAGGTTTAGATTAATTTTATCCTGACCAGAACCTTTTCAATTTAAGTGGGGTTGATAATTAGGGTTTTCAATATTGTTCACTCTCGAAATGCGTGAAATCCTAATTCAGTTAATGTAAACCCACTACATAGTCTTTTATGTTCATTTAACCTTCAATTAACCCCTGAGTAATCCCATGATTACTCTACTTTTGTGATGTGCTGTTAAAACAATAGAATTAACCTTGTTTTCTTATCTTCTCAAATCAGATAAGAGTGGAATTATAGTCCTTAGGTGATCACTTATGAGCATTTATCTCTTGATTCCAACTAAATTAAGTTATTTATGACGAATGATGCTGTTACAATCACCATATATGTGGTGGCGGCGGTGGACCTTCAGTATTCATCCTCTTAGGGTGCAAAAACTCCCCCTCTCCTGATTGCCCTCTATTCATTGCACATGAGTCACGCTTATGGCCATGTCCTCCACAGGCCAAACACATGAGAGGAGAGTGGTATACCATTGCCATATGCCCACGCCGTCGGCAACGAAAGCACACAATCTCCCTATTAACCCTCCTCCACACCTCCTTCGCTGCACGCCCCGAACCCTCAACAGTCCTTCCCATGTGAGTACTCCTCATCCTCTCTCCCCTTCGCCAAGCCTTCGATCTCCACGTCGACCACCCCTTGTCACCCACCTGATCGCCAAAGCCCTTCCCTACCGACGCCATCTTCCTCTACCTATCCTCTAATTAGTCTAATAAATACTAGATTTACTTAATTAAATTATAAGCAAATTGCTAACCAAATTATTACACTAGTTACATTATAATTACTAAGTTACTTAAGATTACTACTTAGATTATACTACTACTTTATACTTATTTATATAACTAGAGTATAAGTTATCTATAATAATTACTTATGTACTTAACTAACTACTTTATTAACTAATTAATTACTACAATATGTTATCCACATGAATAATTGCATAAAAAAGAACATTAATAGCATGGCAATCATTCCATAATGAAAAGAAAGATTTTTGCATTGAATTAGTAAAAAGAAATACTAAAAAAATGTTGTTTTGAAATAACCATTAAATCCAAATTCATCTATTTGCTTTATTCTCATTTAATAGTTAGGCTTAATCAGCCCTTCAAATCTAGCACAAGCATTCACATGACTCTAAGTGTTCTCAACACTTAGTCTCTGAGTCACTTAGTCTATGAGTGTTATAAGAGCACTTAACCAAAAAGGATCAGACTCCATGTGGCATTTTCGCTAGATCAACGGCCACGATGGCCGGATCGGTATCACTACTAGGCCACATGTCATCATCATATCCTCTCACCTAGCGCTCGAAGGTTGCTCTCCTAGAGCCACATGGTCAAATCAAAGGTCAGAGCATATCACGCAAGAGCCTACGCACACGCACAGCGCACGCAACACGCACCGTTGTTGATTGATCGGCTACTGAGGCAATTCATTATATACTGCATCAAGTAACCGTAAGCTTCTGATGTGGGACTATAAATCTCCAGTTCTTCTCTGTGCAGTCGTGCCTCCAGACCTAACTTCATTCTTTGATTCTAATTAACTTAAGGCTTCAATCACTCCAAAACTTTCCAGATCTCTAGATTTATGATCCTTCTTTTAATTCCACCTTTAAATTAAAGATTTGGAATGCACATGAGCTATGTATGAATCTGATCTCTAATGTCAGTCTAACACCATTGGTGCAGAATAGTAGTAGTAACAGATGGATCTTCAAACTAACTTGTTGATTAAAAAAACTCTCATGCCTAAGGGTTGCACTCAGTGCCTAATACAATTCTGCAGCCTTCTAGAGCAGAAATGGAGAATTGGGAAGCTTAAGAAGCTCAAAGAACTTCAGAGCTTCTCGCTGAAGCTCATGTCAGAGAAATCAAGGGATTAATTGGCTCAAACAATAGCTTAAGACCTCTACAAGATTCCTATATGGATTTAGAAGACAAAGAATGATTAATCTACATAGAATGAAGCTCAAATCTAGAATGTACCGAAGCTCATTGAGGTCCATATTGAACCTAAACTGGTCAGAGATGGAATCACACATGACTTGCCTACAAAACTCATTTAAATCAATCCAAATAGATTGCTACAAATCCCTAAAGCATAAATCAACACTTAAACCCTAGCTCAGAAGCTTCAAGCTCCTTAATGGTCAAAGTTGACGCATTAAAGCATGAAAGTTGACTTTGGGATCTAAAGGTATTTAGCTTCAAGTAACAACTCAGATTTACTCCATTAGACCTAAGAAATATATCTAACTCATCAAAATGGGAGTTTGACCAACAGAGCATGAATCTCAGATTTGTTACCTAAGAAAAAAATGAGGTTTGATCGATAAACCTAATCAAGGATTAAACCACTAATCTGAGAGTTGATCTAAACTCCTTAGGTCCTATTGAAGCTTACAAACCTAATAAAAGACTCTAAGATCAAATGAGGAAGCATCCTTGGCTCCACTGGAGCTGAGGAAGATGAAGATGATCAAAGAGAGAGAATCAATGAAACAAAGATTTGATAAGTTGATTTTCATTAGCATATTATTAGTTACTGATCTGGAACTTCTCAAGGAATTCTAAGATCTATGTCTCATATTTTACCTCTCCTTAGAGCTCCGATGAATGCCAGGTGTAGTCGACAAAACTCAAATATTCATGGAAAAGCTTAAAGAATGGATTAAAAGTTTCCTGAGATCATCAAGAATCTCAAGAACACACTACAAGGAAGGGTTTTGGTCATGGTTAAGAACCGTCACCAAAATTTGTGTGGCGAAAGGGTATTTGGTTACGGTTTCACCTAAAATTGTGATCAAAAGTCCCTACTTTTGGTCACGATTTTGAGTGCCACTCAAAACCGTGACCAATGCCCCCACTTTAGTTGGGTTCAACAGTTTTTGGTCATGGTTATAAACTGTGACCAAAGAATTTCAGTCATGGTTGATAATCTCTCTTTGGTCATGGTTTATAACTATGGCCAAAAACTTTGGAGCAGGAAACAAAAATGGTTTGGTCACGGTTCATCAACCGTGAGCAGAGACATTTAGTTATGATTTATCAAACGTCACTAAAGGTCTCTTAAAAAGAAAAAATATATTTTTTTTCTTTCCTGCCATACCTCATCCTTCCCGCACCTCCTTTCATTGGTAAGCTCCCTAAATCACTAGACTGCAAGATGCAGGTGTCATGTATGAGACATCAACCATGAAAGAAATTTGCAACAAAAGTGTCAGCCTTTAATTTTATTGGCTCCAAGACTCCAGAAACAATTGCAACATATGTAGCAATCACAGATAAAAAAGTAATGATTTGTGAAAGGGTAGAATTCACTTCTCAATTTCAAAGTTGACAATCCAAAACAAGAAAGGTGATACATGCATTAACTGGTTCTTAAAGCCTACCCTAGATGGTAGATACAAGGAAAAGCGGTACAAAATATCTACAAAGGCACAGAAGAGTGCCGCTGCAAACTGTAAGACACCAGCACTAGTCTACTTTGACATGTTTATTAACAAAATCCACCATATCTTCTGTAGATTTTTCTTCAGCATCAACTAAGCTTACGCCATAGGATTGCAGGAGTTTCTTTCGAATCTTGAAAGATGATCTGCACCATTAACCATGTACAAATCATTTTCACACTTCTTGCTGGTCTATTCAAACATTTGCAATGAGCATAGATTGTTTTTGCTACCCTGAATTCACAACCAAATAGTATAGGTCAAGCAACAGAGAGTTGCAAATGAGATGTAGAATTCAAGAGGGTAAAAATGCTGACGTAAATGTGACATTACCTGTACAAACATGGTTGGTGCATCAGGCCTATTCGTTTCTAGAACCCAACTACTTTGTCAATCTTGCAGTGGAGCTTGCCAGTCGCTACAAAATGAGACAATTCCTTGGGAAATGATTTACAACAATCATAGGACTTATTCCCGTATAATGTGGAACCGGTAACCAAATTTTCCAGCAGGTTGGACAAGTAAGAATACTTACTGGTCAATAAAGTCTACACTAACACCAAAAGCATTTTGCCATGGCTTCCATTGTCACACTTTTATACAATTCAAGGAATTGGGAATAAACCATGACACAAATTTCCCTCACGTAGTGATCCCTCATGTAGTGATTGAAATGGGGCTGCAGATATCGATCCAGTTTTATCTGCTTCATCAAACCAACTTGGAGGAAAACCAAAGTAAAATCAGAATAGGGGATTTTTAGGCTCACATTTTGAACCCCAAACTATAAGTCCAAAGGAAATCCAATCTTGAGCTTTCAAATATAACAAATAGACTGATCAAATAATTATTCAGCTATAATGCCTTGAGCATCTGGATGTGCTGGGGAAAGCATTCACCACATTATTCAGTTATAATGTGGTAGGATAGAGCACTCACCTCGCAAAATATATATATATAAGCAACCTTAGGAAAGTGTTTTGAGTTTAGTTTAGTACAATGTGGGTCTCTAAAATCCAACGCCTTAGGTTCAAATCCAAAAGTGATTCTACTTTTGTATGACCCAAAAAAAACTTGCAAGGCAACCCTCTAATTACACAGTCTAGTTTAAAGAAGCAATAGGATAAGGTCAATGGCACAAGAGTTTCGAATCCACATCGAGCAGGAAAGGAGTACGAGGGATAAGGGCTGATGCATTTACCATAATGTTGGAATAGCTGCTATCTTTTGATACTAAAATTGAAAATCCTCCAGTATTATAAACTCCACTAGATTCATCCTAATCAAAGATTCAACAATAAAAAATCAAGTTCTATGTGAGTGCCAAATAAAAAATTTATGTCATGGACTCTTAATATATCTAATGTCTAGCTAATCACGTAACCACAAGCTCAAATCATACATCTAAAGATGTCACTAGGGAGATCTTTAAACTGAATTTGGATTTCTACCTTTCTTGAGTTTAATGCTTTGCCTGCATTGGGTATGAAAGGATCTGAATAGATAGAATTTATAAATTAATGATGCAATGTAGTTTATAGGAGAGATTTTTTCTTCAAAACAAATGAACAAAATCATTATAACATGAGAACCATGAGAACCCATGCTTTTCAGAATTGGACAAAGAAAAAGGTGAACTCATGACACATAAATCCACCGCATCTTTTGGAGCATACTGAAGAATAAATCCAATAATCTAACATTCATCACTGTAAGAAAACGTAGGATATCAATACCATCCAATCTCTCATTGTGTATCCTTAGAATAACAGTTGCAAAAGTTGGAGTGTTAAGAGTCTTTTAGAATTGTAGGATCATCTTTATATCCTTCATATTGTCCAATAATAACTTCATCTTTTATTGGGAGGATTGACCGAAGAAACTGAGATTTACAAAAGAAAACACTTTTCTTAGAAAATGAGATATAAATAACAAAATATATAGCCAAGTGGCATTACCACATAAGAAGCAAAAGTTATATTTCAAAGAAATCAATCGAAGGAGAATTTTTGCAAACCTTAAGTTTCTCATCCCATATATGTTCAAGGTTCAGAGAGACCAGCTTCTCATGGAAACAAGGCAGAGAACCTGCAAAAGTTATAGACATGGAATGACGGTAATTAAAAATAGAAAGACCAACAGGAGCCACATGGGGGTAAGGATTGGAATAGAATCCATGCCACGAAAAATGGCTATAGGAATTGCAATAGAATCCATGCCATGAAAAATACTAGACTCCCATCTACCTTCTTAAGAATGAAAGGAACTCCCCACTTCATAAAGACAGCAGTAACCACTGCCAAAAATAAGTTACCAAGCATCTAATTTTCCTCAGCTATTGTGTTGCTCTTATGTTGCAAACAAAAATTCAAGGTCCTTATCTATATCAGATCAATGAGTACAAGTCAAACAGTTGCTCTTCTCCTTTAATGAAGGATAATCTCAACACAAACAAAAGTTTTCATGGAAGAAAGACTGAATCTTACAACATTATCAAGTTCCTCCTCAAAAGAGCATAAGCCCTAACTTTTTTCTGGAACTTTCTACAGCTCGCAATATGGTTAGTGCAGCCTGAAAAGGATCCATTTCCATCTTCTTTTCATTTATAATTGCCCTGAAGCTTTTGTCCTCAGTTGTTTAACATATTCAATTGTGATATCACTTTTGCTCTTTCAGACTGCATGGAATAAAGAATATGAACTGAGGATGCAAGCAAATTTAATAATGCACAGGAAAATTGAAATGCTACTAACCTCCTTAATCATATGTTTTGCCTGACTAGATTGTACTTCCATGACCATGACTTACACTGGTAAATCAAGGAAAGTGACCTGTAAAGCCATTTGAATCAAATGTTTATAAGAAGATCTTCCCCTATATTCAACAATAAACTTACAATCAGATAATAACCAAAATAAAGGATCCTTGATTTTTTGATATTTTAAGCAGCAAGGGACAAATTCACTTGAAAATGGATACTTTGAGCAATAAAGTTACCCAAGTTTGAAATGAGTGGAAACAAGATTGCAAATAAAAGTTACCCTACCAACTTCCAACAGTATTTTTTTCTTTTCTATATAAAAAGAACAACTTAACTCACGTTCAATGAAAACAAATCCAGAAAAGTTGTCCTTCAGTCGTTTCCCCTCCTCCTTTGACAACCAGGCTTGGGACCGACAATGGCGGAGTTAAAAACAACAAAACAAGTAGAATACCTTCTAATCAAACAAACACAAATGACGAAACTCTTCCATAGAGGTAATGGAATGGAATCAGCTCATTAATGAATATCACAAAAATCAAACATGGCCCCTAATTTTTCAATTCAGTAAGGAACACAAGAAAGAAAGTTTGAATCACTCTTTGAAACAAATCTAGCCAGCATATGGAAAACGTCAGATGGTCCATGCCTGTTTAAATTTTGGCAATGCAGGCAAGAATATCAAAAAGGAACTTCGTAGTATCCCTAAAGACCCTTTGCTAACTACCATGCTCAAAATAAACATATGTGGACAATGCCAACAATACAGCAGGAATACTTACAAACGGATGGTAAAATTTTGCTGATAGACATCATACAGATATGCATGCTACATCATTCTCAGGTAACTTCTTGAAATTCACAAAAAATGACAGGATGTACAACTATACGGATTCCAGTCAAAAATGAGATTAACAATCTAGCAAACAAAAGCAACATAAGAACACAATTGAATAGACCCGTGAAAGCTATAGTATACAGCAAAAAGGAGAGAGATATATACTAAAATACCTTCAGAAACAAGATATAACATCCTGAAGCTAACCCCTTGTAATAAGAGGATTTTAAACATAAGCAACTAAATTTAAAAATCATATCCCATAAAGACGAAGGGGCAAGACCTCTTAAATTTGCGAAGAGAAACAAATAAAAATTACCAATTTCCAGGGAATAAGCGGAGAATAGACCTCTATCGATGAAGAAGGGTTGGAGATGAGGAGGCGATGCTCTATCCATTGTTCGATGATGGCGCAGTGAGGAGTTAGAGGAGAGAGGCGATGCTGATCCGGTCAACAAAAGGGAGGGTGAGCTGGAGGGTAATGCTAATCCGGTCAACGAGAGGGAGGGCAAGTTGGAGACAAGAGTCGGTGGGCAATGCCAGTTTAGTCGAGGACAAAGAGGATCATGTTGGTCCAATCTAGCAACGCGAGGAGGAGGGCGATCGATTGAGAGATGGGGTTTGGGTTTGCTCGCTCGAAGGGGTTTGGGAGGGGTTTCGAAATGGACGATGGTTCGACGTTCGAATTCGGGGGTTTGACCGGATAGATGAACATGCGAAGCAACAAAGTGACAAACACTGTATCGGTGGCGAGATGTGGGATCGGCGATCGGCGATCCTGTTGCGATGATTGGGAAATGGAGGGCAATGAAGATCGCAACTCTCATCATGCTCGGGATGTGCCTCGAAGAAGCGATCAACGTCAATCTCCTTCTTTGGCATCAGGGAGGCGAGGAAGGAGCTCTCGTCGAGCCTTGAGGCATCATTGGTGGCTGCGGAGGGAGGCGCAGACTCATCGCCCTGATGCTGCTTTCGACAAAGAAGAGGAAAAGGCGGAAGGGAGAGAGCGCGACGGCAGAGGGGAGGTGGAGGGGGAGGAATTGGGTTGCTGCCTCCGCTGCACGCCGTCGAGGAATGGTATGGTCGGGGAGTGGGGCCACCTACGTCAGGAGAGGGAAGGGGGAGGTGACGCCGTCGGGGAGGGGGGGAGTCAAGAGAGGGGGAAGGTGACGTGGGTGGGAGTAGGCTTGGGGGGAAATTTCTGTGGGAAGGGTCATGTTATTTTTTAATATAAAAATCCTTCGGTCGCATTCCAGTTCGAGTCACGACTAAAGGTTTTTTAAACTCAGAATCGCGACCAAGGTTTAGGTCATAATTTTTAAAATCATTACCAAAGTTAAAATATAAAAATAAATCTCACCTTCATTTTGGCCATGATTTAAGGTGGAATCATAACATAAGTTACTTTTGATTATATTTTTAGAAATCATAATCAAATGACTATGATCAAATCTCCTTTTTATAGTAGTGACACTTCAATATAATTAATCAATACTTAAGATCATGTGTACGAACTCAAATTGATTTAAAATGAGAGTGGAGTTTGTCAAAATAGTAGGATTGTCATTCCGATCAATCGCTTGAGGTGAATTAATCTCTGAGGTGAGGCGATGGTTGTGAACTAGTTGAATAAGATGGGAAGACTTCTCTGATCTTTGCCATGGACAGTGGCGAGTAGAGGTTGAAGATGATTTAGGTGTTTTACATGTGATGACTAATCGAGAAGGAAAGAAGGTGGATTGTGAACGTGGTAAGGTAGAGAAGATGGATGTGAGGATTTTTTTACGGAAGAAAGCCAAGCAAGGCTAGATTTGACCTTGCCGACATCAGAGAAGAAAAGAGGAATCAAAGAACTAAACTAACCTAATCAACCTACTTATCTAGCTAATTCTACTCTAAACTAAGAGCCAAGGCTAAGCTACATGTTACCTAGAAGAATTGGGGTAAAGGACATCAGCGAGGCATCGCTGGATTAGTTGAAATCAGAGTTGGTGAAGAAGCGTCTCCAACGAGAAAGGAACGCGAAGAGGAAGGAGAGATGAGTGCTCGTAAGCTCTATCACATCACCGGAGAGGAAGAGGAGGTGAGAGAGGTGATCAGCTCCATTGGAGCTAGTCAGAGAGAGATATGAGAGGTCGCCAGAGAGAGAAAGGAATAGCCTATCATGAGCTCAGTAAGGGGAAGAGGGAAAGGGAGCTAACACTTGGAATAGGAGGGTTGGAGAACTATTTATAGGCTCCAGCAAAGCTCCAAGGGGATGAATCTGGTGCAGAGGTTGTCTAGGTTCAAGGTAACCACTAATGAGCCCATATTTATGGGCTATTTAGTTATTTCAATGCCTAAACATTAAGTTATCTTTAACATTTATTTAGCATGCATTAGGATGTAAATAGATTAGTTTATATTTTTGACTTGATTGCATAATTCATGCATTACACCTTGTGGCTAGCTCTCGGAGACGTGTTAACTTTATTTCCTCTATTCTCAGGGATGGGCAGAGGGTTACCTCCATTCAGGAGATTAAATCTGAAGCTGCTAAATTCTACAGAGAGGCATCTCGGGCAGCTAAGAGGGGGAAATGGAGGATGGCAGGTAGTGATGGTCCTAGTGTGACGAGTGATCAGGCTGCACAACTGACTGCACTTATCACTGAACAAGAGACCCTACAGGCAATCAGGGATTTGAATATGGAAGGCTCCCCTGGCCCTGATGGAATACAAGTTTTCTTTTACAGAGAGATGTGGAGTGTGGTGGGCAAGGAAGTGATGGATGTTATCAAAGAATTTGAGGTGGGAAACACTAGGTTTGAGAGGATTAACAAGTCATATCTCTTCCTCCTGCCTAAATCAATGGGAGCAGAAAAATTCTCAAACTTTAGGCCGATCTCCCTATCTAATTCCATCTATCTTGTAATCAGTAAGATTTTGGCTAATAGGCTAAGAAATGTGTAGATTCCCTACGAGGAGGGGGTGACGTAATATATTGCGGAAATAAAATATAAAGTAATTTCACAAAAATCAATCGCACAAGGTACACAATTATTTTTAAGTGGAAACCCAAACCGGGTGAAAACCACCACCTAACTCTCTCGAGTTAGGATTTTCCGATCAACCAAGTTGATCAAATCCACTGAACGAATCACTTAAATGAGAGTGATTCAACCTCAATTACAACCACGCTACAAGTGTGAGGGTAGCGTTCCTCAACCGCTTCTCTTCACGAGAAGGATTTTGTCCCACGAAGGAGACGGGAATTCGCAAAGCGAATACCCAACCAAATAACAAAGTAAAATAACAAATATAGTCCTATAGAGCCAACAAAGATTTAAATCTAGCTTCTATAGGAATTAGGAAACTCCCCTTTGCAAGGAGTGCGTTGAATCGATGACGCGGGTGCGTGAGCCACGTGACGGCGCAACGTCGCTCTCGTGAACTACGGCGGGAGAGCGGGTGCGCAAAGGCTTGATTCTCTCAAGATGTAGAACTTGAGTTTGGAGAGCAAGAGCTTTTCTTGGACACAAAAAAGTGTGAAAGTGTATTACTAAGTGTGTCTTGTGTATCTAGGTGTATCTTTTTGTGCAAGAGGTTCCTCTCTATTTATAGAGGCCTTAGGAAAGCTTCCATAGCCGTTGGGAGCAAAGTCCAAGAAAATCAGGTCGAAATCAGGAACAATGATTGCACCGACAAGGTTATCAAACGTCTGATCCTGGCATCAGATGTCTGGGAAACAAGTTTAAGACGTCTGAAAATAAGGTTAAACGTCTGATTTTAGGCGGGTTTCTTCCTGACTTGAATCAGATCTAAACAGGGTTCTAGTGCAAGTCCATCAGACGACATATAGGACATCTGGCACTATGTCTGGACGTCTGGAAACCTACTTTTTCTGCGGGAATGGATTTCCAAGAGTTGCAACGGCTAGAAAATCTCTGAGAAGAGATTTTGGGTCAGCCGAGGCAAAACGGTCATTTATCAGACGTCTGGAAAGGCTTAAGGACGTCTGATAAGGCTTTAACGGTCAGATCCTTCAGTGTTTGCTAAGCTAGCCAACGGTTCACTAATTGGACGTCTGGCAAAACCATCAGACGTCTTCTAAGACGTCTGGACAGAGGTCTGGACGTTTGATTTCATCAGACAGAGCTAACTAAGTCCAGCCAAAATGTTATCAGACGTCTGAATCAACAGTCAGACATCTTAAAACACATTATCAGACTTCTGATTTTGGAATTAGACGTCCGGAGAAGCTGTTTGAACCCTATATTGGTTTTCTGAGTTCTCTACAGAAAACCTAAGTATCCTAGGGTTGTGCTGGTGTTCCTAGGACTACTGTTAGGATACTTTGAAGCTCTTTAACATGAATCTAAGTAACAAAAATAAAGAGCAACAAAAGAAACGAAAAATACAAAGAGTACAAGAGAAGGAAATCTATCCTATTCTTCATCTCTTTCCTTCTTCAAGCCATCGCTCCTCGCGAATCTCCTCTGTTCTCCATCAAGCTCCTCCAGTCCGTCCTGGATGCGATCTCGAACTCCGTCTGGTCACGTCTCCATTTGCAATTTGCCTGAAATCTGAGACTCCAAGTGCAAATGTTAAATGACACGTGTTTTGTTATCATTAAAACAAATGATCGTGGTGCTCTAGTGTTGAACGATTACGAAGCTACGCTAACGTGTTCGGTTTTGGAAAACCTGTCGTTGTAGTTCGAAAGCGAAGGATTCGTGTTCAACAAATAAAATTTATACCGAAATTAAAATTCCGGGTCAAACACAGGGAGGCGGACGTTTGATTTAAAAACTTCGCGTTTCGTTTTTATTTTGTCACGAAGAAATTCAATTTAAACTATCTAAGTATCTACAACAAAATAGAAGAGAGAGAGAGAGAGTAAGAGAGAGAGAGAGAATACTACACATGGAAATCAAAATGAGATGTAGAATAGACAAGGAATTTATAATAAAAGAGATCGTTCGTTACAACTAGAAAGCATAAAGCGATTACTCTAGAAAGCAGTAAATCTATATTAGAAAGCAGTAAAAAGAGTAGGGAGAGAGAATCCTCCTCGACGGTCGCTTGGAGGACGAGCCGGACGGGACGACGCCTGGACGAAGGAGAACGAAGCGGGACGAAGGAGGACGAAGCAGAAGAACGGGAACGAAGCAGCACGCCGTCGTCGTCGCGGGATCCACTTCCGAAGGGGGACGAAAATTTGGACTTTATCTCGCGAGAAGCATCCCGGGTGTGGGACAAGCTTCTCTTGAGCTTTGGAGAGGTAGAGAGGAGAAGGAAGGGATGAAAATTTCGTATGGAGGGGGTCTCCTTTTATAGTTGCAAGGAGTGGGGGCAAAATGGACATTACACTTCCAAAACAATAAATGAGGGGTCTTTAGTGACGGATAAATCCGTCGCTAAAGCCCTCAACGTGGGCGTAGCCTCCGCACCCACGCGCGCCCGCTCGGCTGCCCGCGCGTAACGCCTACGCACGTCGCTTGATTTTCAGCCGTCCAATCGCGCGATCGGACGGCTTAAAATCGCGCCTTCACCGCTGCCGCCCGCCTGCCTGCGCGTACGATCGGCGTTCACGCGAGCGTCCAATTGCGCGTCGGCGCTATCGGGCGCGCGCGGCCGTTGGATCGCGATCGTGCGGTCAATTGGAGCGCGCCCGCTCGCCTCAGAAATTGCTTGGCGAGGCTCGAACGCGCGCCAGCGCCTCGCGATAAGGCGCTGGACCGCTGCGCTGCCTCGCCCAAATGGTCGCGCGGATGCTTTTAACACGATGCGTCCACAGCCGTTGGATTGAGATCCAACGGCGAAGAGGGGATGGGTGCGCGGTCTTCATAGAGTGTAGGCGGCCGTTTGGGCGGCCGAGATGGTGCCACGTGGCGCCATCTTGGCCGTCCATCTTCTGGAAGTTGTAGATGGTGCCACGGATGTCGGATTGACTCGATTTTTGTGTCGTTGGGCTGCGATCGTCGATCCGAATTCATCCGTGTGGTCAGATTTGCCATCTGAAGTGCGGATTTACACCATCCTGGCCCTTGATCTTCTAGGGTTCCCCGGTCTCTATCTGATGCTACGGATGCCTGATTAGGGCGATCTTGGAGTCGTTGAACTCCAATCGTCGCCCTGATCACATCCATACGGTTGGATCTTTGATCCGAGGCCCCGATTAAATGTTTGCCCTGTCCAAGCACATAAAAGGAGACAATTAACCTCCATTTTATTCAAACTACTCTAAATGCAAGATGATGCATGTTATGCAATATTTATATTATGAAATGCAATCCTATGCTTAAGAACATGCATAAATAGACATTTTAAGTAGTGTAAATGTGTTTACATCATCTAGCACCAACAAAATGTTCTACAGGACCTGATCCATCCGATACAAGCTGCCTTCCTACCTAACAGATCACTTCAGGAATCCTTTATCTTGGCTTAAGAAATGGTCAGTGGATGGCATAGAAGAAAATGCAAGGCATTCTTGTGGAAGGTTGATTTCCAGAAGGTGTATGATTCGATCTCTTGGCCGTATCTCTGGGAGGTTTTTAGAAGGCGAGGATTTCCCCCTTTATGGATCCAATGGATGAAAAGGTGTGTCACTACCGCTTCCTTCTCTCCACTGATTAATGGGAAGCCTTGTGGAGTATGGATCCAGCTTCAGCGTGGGGTGAGACAAGGATGTCCTCTTGCCCCGTTGATTTTTAACCTTGAGGTGGATGGGCTTGCAAGGTATGCCTGCAAACTGGCAGAGGTGGGCATAATTAACGGATACTCACTATCTAACAGGAGAACTCTGGCCCCCATTTTACAATATGCAGATGACACGATTTTCTTTGTTGAAGGATCCAAGCCTGCGGCACATGCTCTGGGGTTATTGGTGAAGATATTTGGTGATATTTCGGGCTTATGTTTGAACAAGGAAAAATCTGTATTGATCGGTTTCGGCATGAGTGAGCAGAAGCAACTGGAAGTGGAGGGTACACTAGGGTCACCTCCAGCTAAGTTGCCACTGAAGTACTTTGGATTACCACTGAGGGCAGGAAAACTGAAAAAATCTGATTGGAATGTCTTGTTTGATAAGGTGGATGGAAAACTGAAAGGATGGAGTAGTAAATTTCTGTCTAAGGGTGGCAGATTGATCCTTCTCAATTCAGTCATTACAGCCATACCGGTCTTCTATTTTAGCATATTCAGGGCTCCAAAGTGTATCTGGAAGAGATTGGATGCTATGAGGAAGAGGTTCTTCTGGAAAGGAGCAGGTCATGAAGGTGGTTTCATGCAGCCCATCAACTGGAGCAAGATCTGCAAGCCAAAAGAAATTGGTGGTATGGGAATTAAAGCACTCAAAAATTTCAATGAGGCTTTATTGATCAAATGGGCCATCAGGATCTTGGACTGCAAGGAGGGGCTGATGGCTGATTTGGTCAGGGACAGCTATGGGGGATCAAACAGCAGTCTGCAAAGGTTGCAGCCAATGAAACCTTCTCCTTTCTGGCGTTCAGTGCTCAGTGCAATTAGCAGTTATTGGCATCTGCTGCAACCTAGGCTCGGAGATGGCAGAAATTTCAGCTTGTGGAATGAACGATGGTCTGATTTGGGGATACTGAAAGAGGCCTACCCGAGAGCTTATGCGGCTGCTGCAGACAAGGAAGCCACAGTCAGTAGCTTGTGGTCTGATGCTGAAGACTGCTGGTGGCTGAAAGAACTGCAACAATGTTGGGCTGGCACTCGGCTGTGGGAGAGGCAAAATCTGCTGGCTGGTCTGCAGCAGGTGCAGCTGACGAGGAATGTGACGGATACATACGAATGGCAGGGTATCTTCTCAGTGCAGCACGCATATGAAAAAATTGTTAGATCTAATAATGTGGTGGATTGTGATCCTGTTGACAGAAAGATTTGGCTCTTGAAAATCCCTTTGAAGGTTCAGATATTCCTGTGGCTTTGCAGACTAAGGTTTGATCACTGGTGATCTAAGGCACAGAAGGATGGGGACTACCCTGAATGCCTACCCTCTGTGTGGCTTGTTCTCTGACAAGGCAGCACACATTTTCTCGTCATGTTTGGTCACCGACAAGATCTGGAGGATGGTTTGTTTGGAACCTCTCCCCTCCTGGGACTCTCTATGGCAGAGGTTCATCACTCCTGGCCGGCCA
This sequence comes from Thalassia testudinum, assembly GCA_037157565.1. Classification (NCBI taxonomy): domain Eukaryota; kingdom Viridiplantae; phylum Streptophyta; class Magnoliopsida; order Alismatales; family Hydrocharitaceae; genus Thalassia; species Thalassia testudinum. The sequence goes on from JAZHRO010000024.1 coordinate 216,808,409, forward strand.
TTAGTGGCTATGGCAGCTACTTTGTGGTGTGTGTGGAGGGCGCGTAATGACAAACTCTTTCAGGAGAGACTGATGAGATGTGAGAATATTGTAAAGGAGTGCTAGTCTCTCATACATAGTTGGGAATCTACTTTGTAATACTTTTTTGATAAGAAATATACTGCCCTTCGGATTGCTATCGGTTCATGATAGCAATCCTCACTACTTCAAAAAAAAAAAAATTCATGCATTGCATTCATAATTAAATGCATTTAGAATTGACTTAGAATGTCACGCAATTGATTAGTTAACCAACTAGGTACATTACATGTATTGTTTTGGATTTAACATAGAAGTTAAAGATTTGTACATAAATAACTTATCATTTCTTTTTATTATTTTATTCCCTTTCTTCTCCAACGGATGCATGCAAGAGTCACACCCACCGTAGAGCATCAAGGAAGAGGCGATGGAAGTGGATCTCTGTCACCCATGTTCTTCGTCGCTTCATCTCTTCCCCTCAACCAATGCAAGTTATTCCCCTGCAACATAAAATGAAGCTTCAACAACAGAGCCAATTAGGCCATCATCTTCATCCCAACACTGTGTAGAGCTTGAAGCTCCTCTCGCTCCGCCACTGTGGGCCTCAATCGCCGCAAAGCTTTGCCATCGTGGCCATGTAGGGTGACAGCCCACACCACCATCTGCAGAGTCTTGCACTTCCACCACCGTGAACCAAGCACCACTTACTCCATGCACCACCACTGCCACCATCTCCTTCTCCATCTTCTGCTATTGTTCATCTTCTTCACAAAACAACCCATCACCACCACCATCACTCCATTGCCGACAGCCACCAGCTACTCCTTTACACGCGAGCCCACTAGCGTCGCCACCCCTCACCTCTAGCCCGCGTGCGCCACCCACCCGCATGCAGTAGCCAGCAGCAGCGCCACCCCTCCCCGTGCATGTAACCCAGCAGAGCTGCCGCTCACCTGTCCACCCTACCCACACATGTAGTGAGCCCCTCGCTCTCATTGGTCGACGTGCGCATCTGGCTTCGTCCTGTGTGACTGCCGATGCGCGGTCGACCTCCGCCCTCTGTGCGTGAAGTTGCTCTCCAACAGTAGCTTGCAGCTGGCTACCCACCACCTTCATCTCTGCTGTCCAGTGAGCTCTGGCCACCTCGCACCTCACCACAACCGCCATCACGAAGCCCTCGGCTCACTCATCTCCTCCGCAGAATCTTGCCCCTAGCCTTCGCCTCTCCTCCACGTACACAGCAAGGAAATGAAATACCATGTTTCCCTCTCTATTTGTTTTTACATTTAGATGCCATTGTGGGATTTTAAGATTTAGGATATTAATATTATATGCTGGCCATTTTGTGAAGACAACCCTCCTCCTTGCGTTAATTACTTTATCAACATATGTGAGCCCTATATGCTTCATTTGAGAGGGGTTTTGGCATCAATTTTCTGCGATTTCAATTGTGAACTTTTGTGAAAAACTTTAGTGAATTTTAATAGACCATTACCTCCCTGTGGATATGTTTGGGGCGTAGATTGCGTAAAAGATGAATACGTCGTAGTATAGCACGAAATACGTCTCGACAAATAAAATTAACGAAACTGGGAGTCCTGGTCAATTAAAGGGTGACAGAAAAAATGCTTTTGATTTCATGCACTAAATCTAATTACTAAATAGTAGATACAATGAATCACGATATATATATCACATAAAGCGTTGAACATGAATTTCATACATGAAACTAAACTAAATGATAACATGAATATAAACTACTTATGGAATAGAACAAGGGCACCACAGGTAGATCGTGGTGGCCTTTCAGAGAGGTTAAGAGAAGCAGCGACAATCCAACAGGGTGGCCCAACGGATTTTTCAGACGAAGGCAGAGAAGATGGGAAGAAGAAGAGAGAGAGGTAGAAGAAGGAAGAAGAAAAAGAACGAAGAGAGAGTTGTCTTTCCAAGGGGGGACCCTTATGTCCTTTTATAAGCTTTTTTTTCTCGTGCAAATCCTTCCCCAAATCCTTCTTTTTGGTTGGTTTATTATGGTGCTGCCACGTGGCGGAATCTACGACCTCAAGATCCACATCTCACGACTCCCGCGATCCCCGCACCGCTTCGTCCTGTTTTCATCTTCAAATCTCAGCCGTCCGATATTGCAATCGGATGGCTTACCATTCAAATACTATGTGCGGTTCTCACAACAACCAACACGATCACACCACGTGGATGCCTCTGGGCTCTCCAATCACGCATGCTCGCCAACACGCGCACGCTTGAAACCTGCACCAATTTTTGCGCAGTACAGGGCTCGAACCCGCGCCCCACGCATATGCGGGCACGCGCGTGAGCCAACGCACTACACAAAGCCTTTGTCATACATGCTTACTTAATTATATTTATATTAATCTATTCTGGGTGGCAATGTGGCGCGTTCATGATCGTTGGATGAAGATCCAATGGGCCACGCTGCGAGGCGAGGCACCTTCAAGGGTTGGGGGTGCAACGAGGGGCAGCTGCGATGGTGCCATGTGGTGCCATCGTGGCCGCCCGTTCTTCTTCTCTTTATATCTGATGACGTAAGCCTCCGACTAAGTTGATTTTTGCACCTTTGGAGTGCGAACGTAGATCTGGATCCATCCGTATGGTTGGATTTGTCATCTGAGGTCTGGATCTTCTTCAATTTGCCCCTTGGCTCTTGCTCTTCTACGGACTCCCTGGGGTGCTACGGGAGTCTGATTGATGCAATCTTGGATGCATTGGACTCCTGTCATTATTTCGAACAGATCCATAAGGTTGGATCGGTCATCTGCAACCCTGGATTACCTGTAATCATTAATACCTCTCAATTAACATAGTTTAATATATAAAACACATAGATCAACTACGATGCAGAATACAATGCGTATGCATGTAGAATGTTCATGTTAAGCTAAGTTCTAGCTTAATTCAGGCGAGTAAGGACCTATGATTGCTGCGCAATCATACCCCCATCCTAAATCTTGGTAGTCCTTAGCAAGTGCAAGACTAAATACATTTTACCAAGGGTTAAACTAAAGATTTATTTCTTTGTGCTGTATCCAAAAATTCAGAATCCAGATAACTATGAATATATAAAGTTGTAGCTTATACAATGGATCCAAGCGAAGAGTCGATATACATTTAAAGCTTGTACTAGACCCCTAATAAAATTCTATCGGGATAGGCGAACCTCTTCTCTCGGGGTAATAAAATATTTTCTGATTTTGACCCCGATGTTTGGTTTGGGTAGGAGATGTCTGAGTTAACTGGATTGTATTTGGTGGTTTACTCTTTTCTGGTGCTTCTTAGAGACTAGTATTTTAGAATTTAGATTTCCAAATTATTGAATAAATCAACTTAGAGAGGGGTTGGAAAAACTATGCTGTCTTTAATCTTTTGTACTCTTCTCTCTTTTTTTCTTTTTCTTCCTGAGCTCACATCTCACCAGATTTGCAAATGTATTTGGTGGTTTGATAACCCTACGACTAAGTCAAACTCCTCAGCCCTTATTCAGGTGGTCAGAAATACAGAAGAAGTAGGTTAAGGCTATATTTGGTGGTTCGTGAGGGTGGTAGGTGTTTTTGCCTCAAAACATTTAACTTGACTCACATTACACAACTGTTTCACATAATAATTTTTTTATTATTTATTTTTTTTCCTTTTTTTTCTATTTCTTCTTTTCCCCGTTTTTTTCGAGCAAACAACTCTTTTGTATGCAATTCTATAGGCACAATGCCACAACACGACATACTGCTGTATTTATCAGCACAACATAACACGACATACGTACTTTTATACGTGAGGCATTCTTGGGAATTTTTGGGATGACCAAGAGGATCTCAGGTGGCTTATTTAGTGGAAGTGCCTATTCTCGGCACTAGGTAGGGAACAGATAGGATGACATATTTCTGACCTTGACATCAGTACCCTCCTTCAGTCGAGGATTCCGTAGAGGATGGTCATGACCATCCACCTCAGTCCCAATTTTATCAAAACCCACTCTCTGTGTTTCTATCTTATTTGGTGGCTCTCATATGGAATTTCTCACAAATTTATTATGCAAGAACTGAGAATGAAAACTATGCCCAACTCCAAGTGTCATTATTCAATTATTAAAGATTCCTTATACTAGCTTTAGAGCACCAGTAAACTCTCTACTCTCACCTCACATATATTTTGGTGGAGCTACTAAAAGATAGTTCACCTGACTCCCTGATTGCTGTCCAAGGGTTCAGGAGAAGAAGTGATGCTTCTTCTCGACAAACTAGAGATGTCTATCGATTTTCGCAGAGGATCCATTGCAAAATCTACATGCAAGTATGAAATTATACTGGATTCTAAGTCTAGGAATCTACTAAAGAATAAATATTTAATAAAACCTCTTGATAAAATGATCTAATCCCCCAATTGTTGGCAGAAAATTTTCAGTTTTTATGAACTATCCCCCCCCATGCCTAACTGTTTGCATGTCCTCATGCATGAATGAAAGAAATTGGGTAGGGTGTATGTGGATAGAAATCACCTGAAACTGCTTCTGAGTTGTCGTTCAGCTCATGCCATCACTGCAATACCATACACAATATGCAAAACAATATGCAAAACATTATGCAAAAATGAAATATGCTATGTATATATGGTATGTATATATGTATACATGCTGAGTTTAATCCTCCAACTAGGCAAAACTCATCAGATGGATCAATGAATGTAGGAGACATACTAAAGATAGATAGGAAGATGTGTTCCACTGTCATCAATGGGCCACGAATGTAGAGTATTTGCCCGTGAATACCAAGGCCACAAGGTCAGCAGAATAGAATCGCAAGGTCTGAAACAGGTTGTAGCCAGGTGCTACAAGAGGAATAAATCCAGGTGCCAGAGTGATAGGGAGCAAGTGGCAGCTGTGAAGGGTCAGAAGTTGGAAACCAATCATACGGGTCCCGAAAGTGGTGAAACAGGAATGGGGGGACCCATGTGGTGTAATCAGAAATAGTGTAAAGAACTATTTTGTGATTGGATCTGGGTGTTGGTGGTTGCAGAGGTGTGTCGAATATGATTTTGTGTTCCATCCTAATAGTTGTATTTTCACCCAAATCATTCTCATCCTTGGGTTGATCAGGAATCTCGTACGGATTGCCCAAATTCTGCTCGTGGTGTGAATCCTCAAATGTACTGGGCAGCAATTTATTTTCCCTAAGGTGTGAAGAATCATAATACAGTAAAGTCTCGAATTATTTCATTTTCTGCTCTGTGGCTTTAGTGAAATCCTCGATATCCAAAAGCGAAGATGCGAAAGAATTTGTAATAAATTTGTCTGACTCTAAATCTAAAATTCCTCCAGATTTTTCAGATTATCCTGACAATCGAAAATGGAATTTTTAGTAGATTCTTTCTCAGCTTCGATTGAATTCTCTGGTAATTCAAAATTATCCTCATGGATTTCAATATATTTATCATCTAAGCTTTGTCATGAGGGGTTTAGGCAATTCTACTCCAGATCTCTTATAATCCAAATCATGGACCTCATTAAGTGTATATACCTAAGTCTCAGAATGTACCAAGTCTTAGGTGTCATGATCCTCTATCTCTATCTCCCAAGATTCAGGATTTTTAGATTGAAAATCAATCATGGGACTTTCCTCACTATTTTCTAGGCTAGGGCTCTCAACTAATTTCTTTTCAAATATGCCAAGAACATTTCCCTTAATTCCATCCGATATCTTATCTCTCACTTGAAAATCACCTACATCATCTACTTCGGGCATGTGAGTTGAAGAATCCCTAAAAGTCATCTTAAGTTCCCTAAAATCCTCTAGGCTAGTCTGAACTTGGTACTGCAAAAGGAGTATATCTTGAAGTGTGCAAGTTTGTTGATTCATCCTAGCCACAGATTCTAGTTCTTTAAGGGCTTCCATTAGAGATTCTTCGATTGCAATCAAAGTCTGTCTCTGCCCTGGATCAGTAGTGATCTGTATTTGATGTAGATATCTCACAACTGTGTCCTTGTACTTTGCTATTGTTTGTTTCAGTCTGAGAAGTAGTTGCGAGTCTAATGATGGCTCCCTAGTGGTGATCTATGTGGACGTGGCCTCAGATGCGAGTCTCAAGGAAGATGGAGGGTTATAATATATTTGGTCTGGGGAATTAGAAGGGTGGTGGGTGGGTTCAGTGTAGTTATAGGTTGCGGTTGATTCCTTAACCTTGAGTGGCTCACCATCCACCTGAGGTACATTCTCTCTGAATTCAGGGCCCCAAGAGTTGATGTCTTGGGTTCATTGTCTTTCATACTGAATTGCTTTTCTTAAGTCTTCATATTCCCTTTTTCTAACCTCCTTTTCTTCTTGGACTATGTGAATCAATTCGGTGATCTGAGGGTTCTTGTGAGATGTAGGAGCTTGCCTTTGGTGGGACTGATCAAGATAATCAGTCATCATGATGAGATCTCGATCCCGCATGGAGAGTGTCTCTAAGTGTTGCGAGATTTGTGTGGATGTCCAAGAGGTTTAGGTGGGTATGTCCCAGGCCTGAGGAGCATGCGTATCTGAATAATGAGGAGCAATCTCTCACCCATAAGACGTTGGGGCAGGAGAACCCTGATAATGGTAAGACGAGAAGGAGATGAGTCCATGATTAAGATGGTCAAAGGACACCAGAAGGATCCTAGTGGCGTTACACTAGTTACAAGGGACTAGTGGTAGAATAAGGCAAGGGCCTTGTAATCAAATTGGTTCTTAAAATTAGATGACCAGATTTTTCATTCAAGTTCAAGTTGAAGAAAATTCGGTAAGAGACTGACTGCAAGGAATTCTCGCCTCTCAGGCTAACCCGACCAGGCTGGTTACGAGTGGACTACGAGGAAGGTTCTTCCTTCGATTTTCACCTCCGATTCCATTACCCCGCAGCTGCAGTCATTTGACGCTATGCCGCAGCCTTAGACACCAGGTTTTGCAAGAGAGGTTGAAACTACTCAGTAGTTTCAAGCCAAATGCAGGTTATTTGATGTGTTCTTTGTGAATTTTAACCTGTCTTTACAATGTAGTATTTATAGTGGGTGGTCCACAAGGTGACTCACCTCATCGACTAACTTTTGGACTCGTTAGGGTCCAAGTTAGTCCAATGTGGTCCTATGAGCTCATGCACTTCTAAGTTTTTTTAAAGTAAAGACCACAAATCAAATATAAACTTTCAGGTAAAGATGGAATTCAAATGATTTGAAACTTAGCAAGAAGATTCCTTTTTCAATAAGCTTTTCATAGAATAATTTTTTTAGAATTTTTACTATTCCCAACAATTAGTTATGAATTTTTAACTAGAAGGGGGTCAAACTGGGATTTAGATCTCGTGTTTGTTTTTCTGTTGGAAACAGTATCAAATATGCTCCAAAAATTTTGAAAAAATATGATAATGAAAGCTAATTTGATTATCTTTCAAACCCCTACTAGTTGTGAGTAAATTAGATTTGTATGTTGGTCAGAATTGATTTCAAAGTTTATAAAAGTTCTATTTTTAAGCAATCTGACACATATGTACTCCATGAATTTTCAAAAATTTCACAGATGGAAATTCCTTTTGGGAATAGTGGCGTTGGAAAGATAATTTGAAAATCTAATTCCAGTCCAAATTTCAAGATTTTTAGAGCATTAGAAGCACAACTATTTGTAGGATCGTCCCTACCAGGAGGGGTGACGTAATAATATGCGGAAATAAAATATAAAGCAATCTCATAAAAATCAATCGCACAATGTACACAGGTATTTTTAGGTGGAAACCCAAACCGGGTGAAAACCACCACCTAACCCTCTCGAGTTAGGATTTTCCGATCAACCAAGTTGATCAAAATCCACTAAACGAATCACTTTAAACGAGGGTGATTCAACCTCAGTACAACCACGCTACAAGTACGAGGGTAGCGTTCCTCAACCCCTTCTCTCCACGAGAAGGATTTTGTCCCACGAAGGAGACGGGAATTCGCAAAGCGAATACCCAACCAAATAACAAAGATAAAATAAACAATAGTCCTATAGAGCCAACAAAATAATTAAACCTAGCTTCTATAGGAAATAGGAAACTCCCCTTTGCAAGGAGTGCGTCGACGATGACGCGGTGCGTGTGCCACGCGATGGCGCTACGTCGCTCTCGTTATCAACGCCGGGAGAGCGGGTGCGCAACGGTTGAATGCTCTCAAGAAAATGGAGCTTGAGCTTGGAGAGCAAGAGAGTCTTTTCTTTAGACACAAAAGGTTTGAAAGTGTATATCTTGTGTGTTTTTGTGTTGCAAAGGCTCACCTCTATTTATAGAGGCCTTAGGAAGGCTTTGGAAGGCTTAAGAAAGGTTCTATAGCCGTTGGGTGCAAATCCCAAGAGAATCAGGCCGAAATCAGGACAATGATTGCATTTGACAGGGTTATCAGACGTCTAATTATGGCATCAGACGTCTGGAAGGCCACTTTAAGACGTCTGATTTCAAGGTCAGACGTCTGATTCTGTGCGGGTTTCTCCCTGACTTAAATCAGATCTAAACAGGGTTTTTGTGCAAGTCCATCAGACGACATACAGGACGTCTGGAACTAAGTATGGACGTCTGGAAACCTACTTTTACGGTGGGAATTGATTTCCAAACGTTGCAACGGCTAGAAAATCTCTGAGAAGAGATTTTGGGTCAGCCGAGGCAAAACGGTCATTTATCAGACGTCTGTAAAGTCCTATGGACGTCTGATAAGACTCTAACGGTCATAATCTTGAGTGTTTTCTAAGCCAGCAAACGGTCCACTAACTGGACGTCTGGCAAAGTCATCAGACGTCTCCTAAGACGTCTGGTCTAAGGTCTGGACGTCTGAATTCATCAGACAGAACTAACTATGTCCAGCCTAACAGTTATCAGACGTCTGAAACAACAGTCAGACGTCTTAAAATTCTTTATCAGACGTCTGATTTGTGAATTAGACGTCTGGGAAGTCTATTTTAACCCTATATTGGTTTTCTAAGTGTTCTACAGAAAACCTAAGTATCCTAGGGTTGTGCCGGTGTTCCTAGGACTACTGTTAGGGTACTTTGAGGCTCTTTAACATAATTTTCTAAGGAAAATAAAGAGCAAGAAAAATAAAGATAAAAGTACATGAAAGGATTAAAAAGAATCTATCCTATTCTTCTTGTCTTCTATCTTCAATCTGTCGCTCCACGCGAACCTCCTCTGTTTTCCGTCAAGCTCCTCCAATCCATCCTGGATGCGAGCTCGAACTCCGTCTAAACACGTCCTCATTTGCAATTGACCTGAAATCTAGGACTCAAATTGCAAATGTTAAATAACACGTGTTTTGTTATCATCAAAACAAATGATCGTGGTGCTCTAGCACCAACACTATTGAATTTTGAAGATAACACTTACTTTCTGGCCGAATTTCTAATAGCAATGTGTGCACCTGATTTCCGTAGCACCCGCTTTGATTCGTTCGCCGCTTCTCTGGTTTAATCCTGCACACAAAAATAGTATGTTACATATGAAATCAAAAGTCGCCTTGCTTCCTCGGCAACGACGCCAATTTGTTCGGGGCATAGATCGCGTAAAAGATGAATACGTCGTAGTATAGCGCGAAATACGTCTCGACAAATAAAATTAATAGAACTGGGAGTCCCGATCGATCACAGGGAGGCAGAAAAACACTTTTGATTTCATGCACTAAATCTAATTACTAAATAATAGATACAATGAATCATGATATATATATCACATAAAGCATTTGAACATGAATTTCATACATGAAACTAAACTAAATGATAACATGAATATAAACTACTTATGGAATAGAACAAGGGCACCACGAGTAGATCGTGGTGGCCTTTCGGAGACGTTGAGAGAAGCAGTGACAATCCGATAGGGTGGCCCAACGTATTTTTCAGAAGAAGGCAGAGAAGAAGGTAAGAAGAAGAGAGAGAGGTAGAAGAAGGAAGAAGAAGAAAAAGAATGAAGAGAGAGTTGTCTTTCCAAGGGGGGCCCCTTATGTCCTTTTATAAGCATTTTTTTCTCTTGCAAATCCTTCCCCAAATCCTTCTTCTTGGTTGGTTTATTCTGGTGCTGCCACGTGGCAGAATCTACGCCCTCAGATCCACATCGCATAGCTCCCGCGATCCTGCACCTCTTCTTTGCGTTTTCATCTTCAAATCTCAGCCGTCCGATATTGCAATCGGACGACTTAAACGTGCGCTCATTGCACCATTCAAACCCACGTGATCGCACCACGTGGACGCCTCTAGGCCCTCCAATCACGCATGCTCACCAACATGCGCACGCTCGCAACCCACACCAATTTTTGCGCAGCGCAGGGCTCGAACTCATGCCCTACGCATACATGGGCGCACGCGTGAGCCAACGCGTTGCGCAAAGCCTTTGTCATATATTCTTACTTAATTATATTTATATTAATTTGTTCTGGGTGGCGATGTGGCACGTTCATGGCCATTGGATGAAGATCCAACAGGCCACGCTGCGAGGCGAGGAGCCTTCAGGGATTGGGGTCGTGGCAAGGGCGGCTGTGATGGTGCCACGTGGCGCCATTGTGGTCATCCATTCTTCTCTTTATATCTGATGACGTAAGCCTTCAATTAAGTTGATTTCTGTACCATTGGACTGCGAACATCGATCCGGATCCATCCGTACGGTTGGATTTGTCATCTGAGGTCTGGATCTCCTTCAATTTGCCCCTTGGATCTTACACTTCTGTGAACTCCCTGGGGTGCTACGGGAGTCTGATTGGTGCGATCTTGGATGCGTTGGACTCCCGTTGTTATTCCAAATAGATCCATAAGGTTGGATCGGTCATCTGCAGCCCTGGATTACCTGCAATTATTAATACCTCTCAAATAACATAGTTTAATACATAAAACACATATATCAACTACAATGTAGAATACGATGCGTATGCATGCAGAATGTTCATGTTAACCTAAGTTCTAGCTTAATTCAGGTGAGTTAGGACCTATGATTGCTGCACAATCAGGATACCACTTGCTCTTTTGAGTGGTTATTTTAGTTGTTTTGATGACTAGTTTTCCACCACGTGGGCACGATCGCAATAAATGTGGCCACGTATTTGCCGTCCATCCATGATCTCATGATTAGATTAAATCATGCTTGTGCTAAGGATAGGGTTTCAATTGCAAGTCCCTCCTTTGGGTGCCAAGCACAAGACCAATGCACTATGGTAGGCTTTGTGTTCGAGAGACCACTCATCAGATGGCGGTGAAGAATTGATCTCAGCTTTTGGATGGCAATCCAACCATTATGATTACTTGATGAATGCGCCTTTGAGGAGTGTGCGGTGGCCATGGGTAGATCTAGGTGATCTGGATGGTGCCATGTGGGGCCATTTGGGCCGTCCATCTTGTCTTCCTACGTGACGCTATGGATGTCGAATCAGAGCGATTCTCACTTCGTTAGGCTACAATCGTCGACCAGAATCCATCCCTATAGTTGGATTTTTCTTTTATGGTCCAAATTTGCGTCATCTTTTCCCGTGGTCATCGCTCTTCTATCACTTTTAGAGGATGCTACAGAGGTCTGATAAGGGAGATTTCAAAGGCATTGGACTCTGATTGTTGCCCTGATCATATCCGTATGGTTAGATCATTAATCTGAAGCCTAAAAATTTGTCACCCTATCCCCTAGCCAAATAATTAGGTGGATTATTGCATAATTTAAAAAAATTATTCTAAATGCATAACGATGCTTGTTAAGAAATATTTGTAATGCTGAATGCATCAACAAGCCTAGGAACACACATAAATAATCATTTTATGCTAAGTAAATGTGTCTACATCATGTATGTAGGCCTGCAGTAGATGAGTTGGAGTTGTGCTGACGTGTAGATACAAGAAGATCCACAATAGAACCATCATGAGTTTCCTGCAACAAGTAGAGATAAAGATAGAGCCATGCACGTATGGACACATCTGACCCACACATAGAACCACTTCAAACACCAACCTAATCGATCTACTTCTACATCTAATTAACCTTAACCTATGCACCTAGACCCTCTTTTAGATAAGGCCTACATACTAGACACATAATCCTCAATATGACACTGCACATGCAATGCCACATCACCACCTCTCTCCTAGTCGCACCACTTCACCTTCCACATCGCACTCCATATCACCACCTAGTCTAGATTATTCCTAATCATGCTCCACCATCTAATACCTACATTGTACACTCTTAACCCCTCCTTAAAACCCACCTTAGGAACACACACGCAACACCAAGCCTTATAAAAAGGCGCCTCTACAATGGCTAGCCCCCCCCCATTCTCTCCTCTCAACTCTCCTCTCTAATGGCACCTACATTTCTCCTCCTCTAGGCTGCCAGTGGAAAACTCCTTCGCTTCCTTGGTGAAGCATGTTTTCATGATGGAAAATCAGGGTTTCGGAAAACCCGTCGTTGTAGTCGCAAAAGTTGCTACGAAATAAAATGTATACCGAAACTCAAGATGAGCCCCGGGTCAAACACAGGTGTTAGTCACTCTGAAACGGGTTTTAAAATCCTCACGTTATAGTATAGGTCGAATCAGCGTGAAACATAAATACAATTTATTACTCAAATTTGAAGTTTGAGGTCAAACACATGGAGCAATATGGTAATTTAAAACTCAAGATCACAATCAAAGATGTAAGAATTTGCAATCAAGAAAGATATGAGATCCAATGTCAATAATGCAAAAAGAAGAGAGGGTAAAATGGTGATTTGAATCACCAAATTACCCTACAATGTTAAGCTTAGCAAGCTACTCAAAGTAACAGATCAGATAAGCCAAGCACAACTCAATTTAACCAACAAAGCCAAGGTATCAGATATCAAATGACAAATTTAGGCTCAAACACCTTAATAGAGGCAAAGGCCTCTTCTTCTTCAAATTCTTCAAGCCTCAGGGAGAGGCTTCTCTCTTCTCTTCCTTCCTTTCTTCTTCTTCCTCTTCCTTCAGAGAAGGCACAGCACAAGACTTAGCACACCAGCAGAGGCAAAGGCCTCATCAGATCTCACAAGAGTCAAGAGAAGGGCGGTAGAGCAAAACCCCCCTTTCTCTCTTTTCCTCTTCTTCCTCTTTTAGACCAACCAAACCAGACCAGACCTGGGTATCCAGGTAATTGGACCAAGCCTAGATCTGCAAGGAGTGAGCGCGGGGAAGGGCGTGCGTCGGCACGTGCGAGGGAACCTCACCCCGTGCTATTGAGGCAATAAGGCTATATCACAAAATCAATTTAAGCGCCTGTGCCGCTTCATCAGCTACCGAGGTGGGACTAAAGTCCCACCCTTCTTTGGGCGACCGCAGCTGGAGAGAAGAAGGCTCAAATTGGCACAATTGCTGGCGCTGATGACGCTAACTGAGAGCCTGAAGACCTGGAGCATGTAAATTCGCACCACCTGGAGGTGATGCCTAGGCGTCTAAAGCTAGAACACCACCTGGAGCTCCTTGAAGAAGCTCCGCCAATGGTGGAGGCGATGTGATACCTGAAAAAGATGAACATGGGCTAAGTGCCCTAGTTAGTATGTTCAGGAGCTTTGCCTTGATGAGGCGAATGCAACGGCGGTGGTCCAAGGACGTGTAGATGTGTGTGGAGGGCTGACGGTGAGGCAAATGAGGGTGGCAAGTGGGTGTGTTCGACGAGAAGGTAGAGGGTGTTAAACCCTAAATTTCTTTAGGGCTTTTGGAGGGTGAGTCGTGGCGATTTTGATGGAAGTGGCAGCGGTGAGTTTCGAGCAATGTGGTGGTGAGTAGGCGTCACTGTAGCATCGCCAGAGGCGGAGAAGATGATGGCGTTGAGGGAGAAGTAGTGGTCGTGCGTGTGTTGCGAGGGTGGAAAAAATAGTGTAGAGAGGGAAAGGGGGAGATAGAGGGACCTAAGGATGTGGTTGAGAGGTGGAGGGCTCCGGTGTTGGTTGACTAGAGCCGGAGAAGGAAGTGGAGATGGCAAGGCGGCGACAATGAAGCAGACGTAGGAACACCCTCTCTTTGGCTGGGGAGGGTCGTGAGGAAGAGAGGAAGAACTTAGGCCATCCAATTTTATGGTTGGACGACTGGAGGAGGGGGATCCAAGGAGGTCACCGGAGCAGAGTTGTTTGGTGGTCGGAGAGGGTAGATTAGGGTGATTTGGCTCCCAAAAACTTGCTGAAGAGCTTGGCCGTGTGACATGAGATCTTTTATAGGCCATAGGAAGCCCTTCCAAGCTTGGAAAGAAGCTTCCAAGCTCGGAAAGTTTTTGCGAAATAGGTTACCTGAACGTTTAAAAGGTTCGCATGGCCTTTTGGGAAAAAATTGGAGCCCAAGGAATGGCTTAGATGGAAGGGAATTCCTTGACGAACTTCCTTGTTAAATTTGAGAGGGTTTCGTCAAGGAATCAAGGAGTTCCTGCCAAATTTAGGTCACCGAAGCTTGTAGGAATAGGATTCATGGAGGTAGGGACTTGTTTGTGAAAATGATGACAAAGTTAGGGGCATTTTTGTAAGGATTTTGAAAGTTAAGGGCATATGTGTGATATAAAAGAATCAGATAGGACCAAATTGTAAATTAGGTCAAGATGATCTCAGATTAGGCCCAAATTTTGGTACAAACCTAATTTGAACCTAAGGAATTCAATGGTGAAGTTGGATTTTGGTTTTTACCATGTTTGACTAGGTAATTTATGAAAAAAATAAAATTAAGGCAAATGTCAGTCTAAGACTCTATTTGGGGTTAAGACGGGTTCTGATGGTCAAATTGAAGGTACCAAACCCTAGAGAATATTTTTCTTTGAATTTTAATGGGTTAGGTGAATTTTATCCTTACTAGAACCTCAGTTAATTAAATGGGTTTGTTTTTAGAGTTTCAGAAGTCATTTAATTTTCAAAACACGCGAAATCCCTTTTCTGTCTGTTCTAACCCACTGTTAGCCTTTTAGGACCATTTGACCCTTAATTAACCCTTGAGAAAACCTGTGGTTATTCTGCATTCATGATATGATGGTAAAATTATAATTTTAACCTTGGTTTCTTATCTTTCCCTCAGAATGATTATGCAGTGACTTAGGGCTCTCTAGCGGTTATGTAGGAGCATTTATTCCTTGATAATGACTAAATTGAGCTAGTTATGGCTCATGATGGTGTTCCCATCATACCCCCATGCTTAGCTTTTGCTAGTCCCTTAGAAAAATCTCATGGAATTAACTTAAGAGAAAACCCGTGGTTATTTTGCATTCATGATATGATGGTAAAATTACAGTTTTAACCCTGGTTTCTTATCTTTCCCTCAGAATGATTATGCAATGACTTAGGGCTCTCTGGCGGTTATGTAGGAGCATTTATTCCTTGATAATGACTAAATTGAGCTAGTTTTGGCTCATGATGGTGTTCCCATCATACCCCCATGCCTAGCTTTTGCTAGTCCCTTAGAAAAATCTCATGGAATTAACTTAAATTCTAGACCATGCCTTTTTATGCTCAGAACGCTGATGTGTGCTTTCTTTTGTAGATTAGGTCAGAATGCCTATAGTAGGCCTAGAGGTACTCAAGTGCCAACCAAGATCCGAACCTGACCAGCTTTAGCCTTAGTCCGCCGCGATGGTTTCTAAGGCCCATAGGAACTAACCTAAGGTTTGTTGAACTCCACGGTTAAAGCACCCATGCTTGTAACATGTTTTAACCCATATTTTGTTTGCAGTGCATTTTTGTAAGAGAGATACAGAAGAATTTTTATTTTTGGAGAGTTTTCTCTCTTTTCTTTATTTCTAGATTCAGATTGGCTTTACAAAACAGTTTGTATCAAATTCCTAGCTCCCACCATCACTCCTTGCAGGGTCCCTGGCAATCAATGCTTCGAGATAGCACCACCCATGGCAACCCCCAGAACTCTGGCTTTTGAGATTTCAAGATAATCCCACCCATGGTGTTCTGTAGCTAAATCCAGACCCTGGCAATCGACATTTCGTGATAATGCCACCCATGGCATCTAAACCAACACAAGGTGCTTACATGCCCCCAGTAGGATATTTAGATATCCTAGGAGACAAGCACTGAGGAGATGGTATGTTTTTGCACATCTTCGAGGGGAATTTCTCGCCTCTCCGCATCGGGAGCTCTTCCAAATCAACTTGTGTTGATCAGCCACTCCTAATCTAGGTAGCTTTTTCTCATAATAGATTTAATGCATTTACGTGATTTTGATAATTAAGCACACTGAATCAGACTGTGTGTGGATTGGGGTGCTTAGGTTACCAAGTCCCACAAACTAGAGGTCAGTTAACGAGGTCGAATACTCCCTAAGCCTTAGACCTAATACTTAAGCTTCACATTTTCCCCAACCTCTTGAGGACTATCCAGATCTTAACAAATACTTGAATTTTTAAGCCTAAAATCACAGCCCAAGAGGCCTAAGATCAGCGTTCATACCAATCTCTTTTTGTCTCTTAGCACTTTTTGTCTTCCATTTTCTTTCTTTTTGATTTGGTCTAAAACTAAGTAAATTCCTTAATCTTTTACTAATGACTACCTCTTTTTTCTTTTCAAATTGTGCTCCTTTTTGACATTTTTATCACCTCCCCTTTTTCTCCTAAAAAATGATATGCAATTAATTCACTTAAAATTTCCTCCCTTCTCCATTTTTTGTTCTTTTTCAGTTTTTTATTTTTTTGGTTTTTTGGAATATGTAATTTTTTTTATGAAACCCTTTCTTGTGAAGTGATTCTCATAGTATT
Organism: Thalassia testudinum; assembly: GCA_037157565.1. NCBI lineage: Eukaryota > Viridiplantae > Streptophyta > Magnoliopsida > Alismatales > Hydrocharitaceae > Thalassia > Thalassia testudinum. The sequence goes on from JAZHRO010000024.1 coordinate 216,825,157, forward strand.
TTTGTACTTTAATACCCCTCGATGCCTATGATTTGCAATGTCCTCATTGTAAATTAGGTGGGTTCAAGTTTAGCTTAGATCGTAAATTAGAATAGGTTTTGGGTGGGTGGACGGGTCAGGGTGACTATTGTGGACGATTTCAAGCTCTGGTATAGGTACCAGAGGTGGAGACGGCTATTTTAATGGATGAACCCTAAAGTGCAATATGAGTTCAACATAAGATATGTCAAGAAGGGTTTCAGGTTTTTCAAAAAGATGATGGGTTGCCTCTCGTTAAGCGTTGAGTTTAACGCCATCGGTCGGGTGCAATGAGCTTAGGGAGAATGGAGGGCAAAAGATACTTCAACCATGTTTGAGTCAGTGAGTTCGATGAACGGTTTAAGTCTTTGACCGTTCATGATAAAAGGTTCAGAATCAAGGCTGAGTTCGCTAATTTCAGTGGCTCCATTTCCAATGATTCGTCTCACCCAGAATGGTCCAATCCATTTTGATCTGAGTTTTCTTGGGAACAGTTTTAGTTTGGCATCAAAGAGTAGAACTTTCTGGCCAGGGTGGAAAGATTTTCATACAATGTGCCTATCATGGAAGGCCTTAACCCGCTCTTTATAGATATGCAAGTTCTCATACACATCATTGCGTAGTTCCTCGATCTCACTCAATTGCAACCGGTGGTGTATTCCAGCCTTCATTAGATCTAGATTGCACTTCCATACTGCCCAATAAGCCTTGTGCTCCATCTCGACGGGAAGGTGACATGCCTTTCCGTACACTAATCTGAAGGGAGACATGCCTAATTGGGTCTTATGGGCGGTCCTATAGGCCCACAATGCTTCCGAAAGGTGAGTAGACCAATCCTTCCTATCAGGCAGAACAGTGACCTGAAGGATCTTCTTGATCTCTCAATTTGAAAGTTCTACCAGTCCATTGGTCTGGGGATGGTAAGGAGTTGAGATACGATGGGACACCCTATACTTTTTCATCAGGGACTATAAGTGCACATTGTTAAAATGAGACACGCCATCACTGATGATGGCCTTAGGAACCCTAAATCTGGTAAAGATATTCTCCTGGATAAATTGGAGGACAACTTTATGATCACTAGTTCTCATGGGGATGCTTTGATCCATTTAGAGACATAATCAACAACGAGTAGAATGTACTCGAAGCTATTAGATCTGGGAAAGGGTCCCATAAAATCAATTCCCCATATGTCAAAGATTTCACACACAATAATCTGATTCAAGGGCATCATATCTTGCGGGCCCATGTTGCCAAGGGTCTAACAATGAGTGCATGCCCTACAATACATTTGTGCATCTTTGAACAAAGTGGGTAATGTAGACACAATTATTGAGGGTAAAATGCCTATTCAGGCATGTTCCTAGGCTTAGATTTGCATTTCATGTTATAAATATTGCATAGCATGCATCATTCTGCATTTCGAGTAGTTGTATATAATTTAGGTTAATTGCATCCTTTTTATGGTCAGGAGAGAAGGATATTTATTTCGGAGTCTCAGATTGAGGATCCGACCATATGGATCTGATCAAGACGATGATCGTAGTCCAACGCCCCCAAAATCACCTCAATCGGAGTCCCATAGCACCATATGCAGTCTGAGGAAGATCAACGACCAAGGGACTAGGTGACATAATTTGGAGCTTCTAATGACAAATCCAATCATGCAGATGGATTCGGGTCGACGATCACAGCCCAACTGCGTGAAAATTGACTCAATCCAACCTCTGTAGCAGCCCCTACAACGAAAAGAAGATGGATGGCCTAGATCACGCCACGTGGGGCAACCCAGGATGCCCATGCACATGCACACGCCACCGCATGTGCACAGCAACGCGGACGCACGTGCACATGCAACGGCATGCCTGCCGATGAAATAGCGATCTTCGTTTTTGTTGAAAACTTTAACATAAAATGACGTGTCGTATGTGATCGCATGGTAGAAAATCACTTTTCAAAACATTTTAATTCTCAGAATATAACCACGAAAATAGTTAGGTTGTCTCCATAGGGAGGAATTAGCCTATTGAATGTCTTATTTGTTCAGGAATATCATCAGATGTACATACCAATTATTGCAACTCACTTTCTCACATAAACTCTTAATCTAAATAATTAATTAGGAATGTAGGTGTTTATATGCAAAATTAACACAATATAATATTCTAAATAATGACCTTGGTAATAGAAAACAATGTTAATATTAATCTCCTATCTAATGACACCAATTTACTATAACCAATATCTCATGTTGTATGTCATTCATAAGAAGAAATCAATCATATGTAATTCAAATTTAAGAAAGGGATGTCCATGCAATTTCAGCCAAATATTATATAAGATAAATAAATGAATAGTGCTTCCAGCAATGGCATGATTCATAAATATTAATGCAATCAAAAATAGAGGATTTCTCCTCTCTCTTCCTCATGCGTGAAGAGGGAAGGCTGGTCGGTTGCTAACGAGAGAGGGAGGTTGACGAAGATGAGGTCGATCCGATGGAGGTCGCGGCATTGACGGAGATGGCCGGAGGTGGCCGACCGGCGTAGGAGAAGCTCATCGGTGGCTGGTTTCCAATGCGCGTGCATGGGCTGCAGGAGGCGTTGCCATGGGCATGGGCGAGCACGTGGTGGTGAGGCGAATCCAATGGAGTCGACAGCGTGGGGAACAAAGGTCGTCGGGGACTGCTGCGTGGAGGTCCTCTCGCTATTTGTTGGGTTCCTTTAGTATGCAAAGGAAGATGAAGAAGAAGACGAAGAAGGAGAAGAAGAGGAAGAGACCGGGCGGTGGCGCGTGAGACTGCACAGGTACGCGCAGCGTGCACGTGGCTGGTTGTGTGTGTGTAAGGTGGTATGCGGCGAGAGCAGGTGATGATGGGGGCGGGTGTGGGGGTGGCGTGTCATCTTGGATGCAGGGGGTGGAGTGGCGTTGTGAAAGGAAGAAGGAGGAAAATAAAGGAGAAGACGATGGTTTTAGGTGGTGGTGCTAGTAGTGGTGGAGGCATGCATGCTGTCACCGTGCATACCGTAGAGTCGATGAAGGTGCGGTGGGTTGAAGGGAACGGTGGAGAACGTCTATGCCACAGTGTATGCCATAGCCACTGATGAGAGCCTCATCATGAGCCCTAATTAGCTCATTTTGACCTAAGAAAGAGAATAAGAGCTCCTACATAACCTAAAGAAGGGCCTAATTCAAGGAAGAAATGCTCTGAGAAGAAAACATGAAATAAAGGTTAAAACTACAATTTTACCATTGTAATGCACAAATGGGATTTCTCAGAGGAAAAACATAGGTTAAATGTTCTGAATAAGATAAAAAGTAGGTTGGTTTAGTCAGAAATGGGTTATTATGCAGTCCAAGAATTAAATGACATTCTGTAACCCTAAAACAGATCCGCTTAATTCAATAAGGTTTTGGTCAGTATAAAAATCAACTAAACCCTCTAAAATTCATGAAAAAATATCCCCTAGCATTTAGAACTTTCAATTTGGCCTTTGGAACCTATTTTGACCTAGATTGGGGTCTTAGCTCATTATTTGACCTAATTTGGGTTTTTGTGTAAAATGTCTAGTCAAACATAGTCAAACTTAAAATCCAACTTCACCATTGGATTCCTTAGGTCCAAATTAGGATTGTACCAAAATTTGGACCTAAGGGGAGGTCATCTTGACCTACGTTGCAAAATAGTCCACCTAATTACATTTTAGCTCCTAACTTTTAAAAACTCTTGCGCAGACCCCCCTAACTTCTTCGCCACTCTTACAATCAGGTCCCTTCGCCATTAAAGCAGAGGAATTCTACTCCGGTGAGGAATGGAGGGGGATTACTCCTTGATTCCTCAGAGATCTCCTAGATTTGGAATGGAGATTCTCTTAGAAATTCCCTTCCATCTGAGCATGATTAGAAGGTCTGATTTGCACCCAATCTCTCGTGCGAACACATGAGAGATGTGGGTATCTTCCACATTCCATCTCTGGCGAGGACTCGTGCACTTGGAAACTTGTCTTCCAAGCACAAGAGTCCCTGCAGCGACTATAAAAGCACAACCACCTTTGGCCGCATCTCTTCAGCTTGACTTGGCCGGAGAATCACCCCCAAATTCTTCCCTTCTCCTCCAGCCAAGGGTCTAGCAAGCTCCGGCGAGCCCTCCTACTCTTTCTCGTCACTCTGCCACAATACCAGTGGCAGAGCCGCCTTCACCACCTTCCTCTACGTCACGCAACACCCGCGTGCGCACCTCCAACCCCTTCGTCGTCACCGCTCTCCCTCCACTGGATGTCTTCTTCTCCGGCAGTGGCAGGAACGGCCAGTCGCCTCCTCTCTCCCTTCATCCACTTATCTAGGTTAGAACTACTCCTCTCTCTCCCCTCTTCATTTCGCCTCTTTCTATTTCCACTTTCGACCCCTCGACACCGCAGACCACCTCCATCTTCTCCACCTCTGGCCGACCACCGGCGAGGCGCATCCACTACTCCGCACCTCGACACGCCTCGCCAGACACCTCATCACCCCCACCATCACCCACTGAGCATCATCCGCCCTTCCATCGACCACCAATACCTCCCTAAATGCCCCCGACATAACCCACATTCATGGCCACAGAGCGACCTACGCACGCACGCCTAGGCCGCCCCACGGCCAGCCACCCATTGCCTTATCTTCGCCATGACACGGTGAAGATCCTTATGTGTTTTAATGGGGTCGACAGGCCGTGTTGAGTGAAATGCAGGTCGACCCCCTTTCCGCCATTGACGTTGAAGCAAGCTTGCTTGCAAGGTTGCTCCAGGCTGTGCGCTCCAGGCATAAGAGTTCCAGACGATGCGCGTTGAGTGCGCGAATGCATCTGGCCAGAGAGCAGGCTCTGTGAGGAGTCTTGCTGCCCCAATTGAGCGGAGGTCTCCTGCGGGCACGAGCGTAGAAGCGGGTGGGAGTTTTAGTCCCACCTTTTAAACTCAGGAGTAAGGTGCGTCGTTTATATTGTTTTTATGTTTTTAGCTTACCGCCTCCACTACACGGGGTGAGGTCCCTCGCCCACATGCACCCGCCTCGTCCGTGACCTATGCCCTCGCAGATCTGGCGAGACCGACTCGATTATCCCTTGCACTCCTCGCGCACTACACCATGCTGGTGCGCTTGGACCCAGGTGCGCGAAACCCGACCCAATTACCCGGCTCTAGGAGAGCACACCTAAGAGAGAAATAGAGAGAGCGACGCGAGGAAGGGTAGGGGTAGGTTTTGCTCCGTTGTGTGCAGGAAAGAAGGAAGAAAGAGGAGCTAAGGAAGGAAGAGGCACAACAAAGAAGTGAAGGAAGAAGATTGCAGGAAAGAAGAAGAAAGTACGGTTGAAGGCAAAGGTTGAAGAAGGAAAACAAGGCAGAAGCCAAGGAAGGAAAAGGAAGAAGAAGGAAGGCAGAAGCTAAGGGAAGGAGAAGCACTGTAGCAGAGGCACGACTGAAGAATAAAGAAGAAAGAAATGAATCAAAGTCAGAGAAAGAAAATAGAAGAGAAGTAAAAGAAGGAAGAAAGCCAAAGAGTAGAGGAAGAAAGAAAGAAGAAAGAAGAAGGCCAAAGAATAAGGCAGAAGGAGAAGACAAGGAAGAAGAAGCAGATGGCCAAAGACAGAAGGAAAGAGAAGAAGAAAGAGCCAAAGAAAGCAAGGAAGAAAAAAAGAAGGCTAAAGAAAAGGAGAAGGCAGAAAGAGAAGAAAGAGAGTTAAAGAAGAGAGATATCTTTTTCTATTTTGCTACAATTTTAACTCCTAAACTCTTGCATTTATACTCTGAATTAGGTTTTGAGTAACTTTACGTGTTCAAATTACATTATTGAGATTAGTGAATAAATTCCATTTGCTCCCTATGTTCGACCTCGGATACCTAGGTTTTCGAGTAATAAATTTTTATTTGTTTTCGAGGCGATTTCATTTATACTACAATGTACATCTTTTAAAAACCCCAACTTCGCCCTTGTTAACATTTTGGCACTGTTGCTGGGGAGTAACACGCAATCTATCACTAGTCTCTGCATTCTTTTTGACTATATTGAACACTAACTTGCCCTATTTATTTTGTTGTGAACTTGCAAGGTATTTCATGAGAAGATCCCCCGTGCAAGTCAACCACTCCAGGGTAGGTAATCTCTCTCCTTCCCTAAAATCCATCTTCTAATTCTGAGAAAACAAAAGGAAGAAACCAAATTAGGAACCAATTGCCATCTTTTATAGTAATTACCAACATTTTGGCATCGTTGTCGCGCTTTTCTCGTGTTTTTTCCGCCTTACCTAACTTTTATCTCACTTTTTCTCTGATCTTACTGTGATTGCAGGTACTCTTCCGAGGCGGATCAAAATGGTTAGATTGGAGAAAAGTGCGGATGAAGGTTTTGTAAGTTTATCCCCACCACCCCCACCCACTAGTTCATTTCACCACACTAATAACTCAAACCCAAATCAACTTAGGTGCTTTTTATAAACCTTAGGATAGATTTGGTTGTTTGTTTGCCACCCTCAATCATCTCAACCCCGCATATATAACAAAAAAAAAAAACTCTTGTGGGATTTCTGAAATTTACACACTTAACACCCACAACTTCTCACCCTAAGATGCACAATCACATCGATTCTGCCACTTAACCAAGATCTAACCTGTGGACCAGGTACACTCAATTCAACACACAAATAAGTGAGTAGAAATCTAAATAGGTCAAACATTTATCTGTGCCTTAACTAAGTGGCGCAATAGGCCAATTGATTAAACAGTTTGGGCCGCACCACTTAAGATAAAAGCGATTCATCAAGTAGCTTGCCACTTAGGGTTGACTTTTAGGACTGAACCAGGCACTCCACATTTTATTTCTGATTTTTAATGGAATATATCTACACCAGTGCTTTCAAAACTTGGAGTGTTCTACTGAACATTGATTGAATATACCTAAAGATTAAACCCTAAAAACTATTAAACAAGGTTGAACCCTAAAAGACACATCATCAAATAACCTTGTTTAAAAACCCTGGTTGTGCATGCACACACATTTTAACTGATCATTAAGGGCACAACCCATCTAAAAGGCCTATCACATTCCTGAAGCACCATTGTCCCAAGCCTAACTAAAATTGATTAGACGTTGGCCCTAAGGACTGGTTCGCTCGTTGGGATCCAGATTGAGATTGTTCATGACTAACCTGCTTATACTAGTCAATCTGATGTCTAGCTAGGGGAGTAGCATCAAACGACCATGACTGGGGGTTACACTAGGAACCGGAGGTGCAAGCCAAAGGAAGAACCTTCTCCCCAGTCCCTCCTTCTAACTGGTTGGATTGCTTCGACATAAGTAGAGTAAATCGTCTGTAATCTTAGGACGGATTCTGAGAGTCTGTAGACCTTTAGGCTACCCAACCTAAGGACATGCTTGTATTTTTGTAATGCAAAGCTCCTTCTTTCTCTTCTGATTTTCCTCCTTACTTCATCATGTACCCTTCCACATCTTACACACATTTCCAATCCTATCCTCCTACCACCACTTATCCCCAAGATGATTACTATTCTGACTTGACTTGTAATTACCCATCCACTAGCTAGGATGACTTTGATTGGGGATATGAATACAGACCTCAGTGTCCAGGGCCTAACCCTGGACAACAAGACTATGATTACTATCCTTCCTAGAGCTACAATGATTATAGATCTTCATTCTTTGATCACAAAATCAACCCGATCTCCAATCAGGAAGGATATAATGATTATAACATCTACCCTCCCCAGTATTCCACTAAATATAGGTCGCCACCATCCTTTAAACAACCTAGAATGACCTACTATCAGGGAGGGACTCGAGAACCTCAATATCTTGACTCCCCTAGATTTAACCCAAACCCACCCAAACTTGAATCGAACCAGTTGGTTCAGGTGAACCAGATCTAGGATAGGGTATTAGCTAATTTGAGGAACACTATACAATCTTTAGAAGCTCAGCCAACACCATGCACTAAAGCACTGGAGCTTATGATCAAAATGATTGATGAACTTAATAGTTCCCTATTGGATTTGCTCCAAAGTGTTAGGGATAGGTGGTGATGTTTCCCAACCGCAGCTAGTCTTTGTTTGTTTTAATGCGTATTATAGTAATGTTGTTGTGGTATAAAATAAGACAGCTACGGTTGTCGTTACCATTAAAATTTTACTCGGAAATAGTTTCCCGAGGTCGAACTCAGGGAGCTACTGGAATTCTAGAAGTACAATGTTTCTTTATTACAAAAATAAGAGAGAGAGAGAGAGGGAGAAATAGATTTCTATCTTTTGGCTTTTTCTTCTTCTCTTCTTTCTCTCTTTGCTTGTATTCTTCTTCTCTTCTTTCTCTTTTCTTTATCTTTACGGGTCTTCTTCCTTGGCTCTGATTGCCTTCAGTTCCTCTTCTTCTTCTACTTGTCTTCTAGTTCTTTTCTTCTTCAGTTCTTCTTCTTTTTCTTGTCGTTATCTTCTTTCTTCCTTCTTCTCTTTTCTTTCTCTTCAGCTGTGGAGCCTTTTCTTTTCTTTTTCTTCTTCTTTGCTTTATCTCCTCTGAAGCTTCATCCGTCGTCTGATATCACAGTCAGACGACTTAAACGGTGGTCTGCTACAGTGCTTCCCCTCTTTTCTTCCTTTGCTACTTCTTCTTCTTCTCTTCTTCTTCTCGCTTCTTCTTCCTTGGTCTTCTGCCTTGCTCAGCTGCAGAGCCTTTTCAGAGTTTCTTCTTCCGCTCCTCCTCTTCTTCCTGCGGCCAAGTGGTGAACCTTCTTCCTTCACGCCCTGTTCCTGCACAAGGCATAGCAAAACCTAGCCCTTCCGTATACCCGCATGTCTCTCTCTCTCTGTGTAAATCGCTCATAGGAAGCTCTCCTAGAGCCGGGTTATCGGGTCGGGTAGCGTACCCGTGACCAGGCGCACCGGCGTGGGTGGTGCGTGAGGAGTGCAGGGTAAACGTGTCGGCCAGGTTCGCGTGGCGTGGGTCGCGGACGAGGCGGGCGAGTGGGCGAGGGGACCTCACCCCATGTTCTGAGGCGCTTAGGTAAAAACACAAAATCAATTTAAATGGGTGCGGCGCTTCGAAATCTTACGATGTGGGACTAAACTTCGTCCCTTCTCGCACGCGCCCACAGGAAGAATCGCAACCTTGCCTCAGCAGCTGTGTCCTCTCTTCCCTTTGTGTGCAAGCTGCCTACCTTCACCTGGGTCTCTCCAATTCGCCTCGGCTGGAGTCCTGCTGCTTCGAGGCCTGGAGCTCTCTTGGAAGCTCCTTGCTTCGTCGCCAATGGCGGCCGGGGTTGAAAATCTGCCTAACACAAACAGGGCCTCTTGGACTAATTAGACCACAAGGAAACCTTCGTCGTGGCACGGCGAAGGTAGTGCGGGGTGCAGCAGGTTGCAGGGCGGTGTCTGGCGGCAGCCCTAGGTCGAACTGCAACCGGAAAAATGGGTTTGATCGGGGGAGTGTTGTGGAGGTGTGGAGTGGCAGTGGAGGGGTGGGGGGTGTTGGGTAGGGTGAGGCGGAGCTTTTGGGACAGTTGGCGAGTTGTGTGGAGCGGCGGATCGACGGGGGCAACTCGCCGGAGCGTTGCCGGAGGGATGGAAGATGATGGTGGTCGGGCGCAGTCGAGGGGTAATCAACTGAAAGGAAGTGGGGAAAAGAAAGAAGGGACGAAGGGACATAACAATAACCTACCTACAGGGATGAAGGGGGCCGGAGCAGGGCGGCAGTCGTATCGACTGTCGCCGGAGAAGAAACACCCAGAGGGAGAGAGCGGCGGCGAGGAAGAGGGAAGGGAGGCGTGCGCTTGGTACGGCGTGACGCGGGGAGATCAGGCGAAGGTGGCTCTGCTGCTGGTATTGCGGTAGAGCGACGAGACGGAGGGGGAGGAGCCGCCAGAGCTGGTGGGTTCCTGTCGGAGTGGTTAGAGAGGAAGGGTTGGGGTTTTCTCCGTCATGACCAAGTTGCTCGAATCAGCTGGCGACGCTGGTCTTTATAAAGGCGGTGGCGGAGGGGTGGACGCAGGGAGGCGATGTGCCTCCCTCGCCGAAGAATGGCCGGAGGTGTGACCCATACCTTTCGCGCGTTCGCACGGAAGGTGTGGGCATCGTCAGGTGGCATGGCGGTGTCCCTGCGACAGCAGACGTCGCAGGGAACACCAGGTTCAATTTGCAGGACATCCCCCTCACCCTGCGTGGCACCATGCTCCGCACAAAGTCGCCGGAGCATGGCTCTGCGTAGAGACTTGCAGGAGGAACCTATATGCAAAGAACGACAAGGAAACTAGGGGCCAAAATGCAAGGGTTTCGAAAGTTGGGGGTCAAAAAGTAATAGATGAGGACCAAATTGCAAAGTCGGTCAAGAAGGTCTCTTCTTAGGCTCAAGTTTTTATGCATGAATAAATTGGACCTATGGATTTTAATGGTGAATTTTGTTTCTAGGTCAGACCTTGTTTGATTGGTCAATTTACGTAAAAACCCAAATTAAATCATTAATTGGGCATGGTTCTTAATGTAGGTCAAAATGGGTTTCTAAGGCCAAATTGAAGGTTCTAAACCCTAAAGATTATTTTTCTATGAATTTTAGAGGGTTTAGTCAATTTTTACCCTGCCTCGAACCTCGTGAATTGAAGTGGGTTTGTTTTAGGGTTACAGAATGTCATTTAATTCCTTGGAGTTGCTGTAGCCCTTGTTGGATCAGATCATCCCACTTTCCTTCTTATTAGGTTAGTTTGACCTATGTTTGGACCCTGAGTTACCCTGTTTGCAGATTGTGTTGGTGAAATTGCATTTTTACCCCTTATGACTTATTTTCTTCTTAAACTCAGAATTCTCTGAGTCAAGCCTTTCTTTGATTATGTAGGAGCTTTTTCTCGCATATCTAGGTTAGATTGTGCTAGTTAGGGTTCATGATGAGGTTCTTATCAATAGGCACCTGGGTGAGTTTCTTCTTGGGAAATTGTCGAGGTTGAGGATGAAATTTGTGGTTGCCCTAGTCAGATCTTGGGATGATTCTCAAGATGAATCCCCTTCAGGAGAGCCAATATTTGAACTCGCTCAGGCGCTTGTCGGGAGGGGGTACATATTCTGAGATTGGAGATGACCAGGTTGATCTAGAGCAACCCTTTGAGGATGAACCGAGTTTCTCACTCAAGATCCCTGAGCCAGGGAGCAAGGAAAAATATGTCTCTTTGAACCAAGAAATGACAATCAATTTTGAGACATATATACATGAGGATCATGAATTCTTTGACTCTGAGGGTGAAGAATTTTTTGGTGAAGTTTCACTTGAACTTAAGGAAGAGGATTTTAGTGAGACAAATGGGCTTGAGGAATTTGACGAACCAGTTGATAGCCCAATTATTGAAGATTTGGATTCGGTTGGGGCTAACTGAGAGGATTCGAATCCTCATTTACTAGAAGATTCAATCAATAGCCCCATTCCTCATCAGCATCCCGAAGAGCTGACTTCTGAGATCATTGTGCCCAAGTCAATCTTGATTCAGCCACGATTTCTGGACTTGGGAGAATCATATGGGGTGAATGATATGCTAGAGGTGCTAGAGCCTGAGCTCTTGATTTCGAAGGATAGGAAGTTGGAATTAAAAATCTAGGAAGCTAATTCTTAGGGAACTTTGATTTTGGATCTGAGGGTTCCTGTTGACTTGAAACCACCTACCTTCTATCAAGACCCTTATGATATCTTTCACGTGCGATCCAAGCTTGGAATAATTGACTATCTTCCTGAGCTGAACTTTTAGTGGACACTCGATTTTAATGAATTAGATCAACCCATTGTTCGACACTTTGGTCTTGGGTTGCACACCACAAAATTGTAGGCCCAACCCCGCAAACACAATAATCTTAGGTTTTGGGTGATTTTCATCCAGAACCTTAGGACCACTCGACCCTGGGGCTTGGGTCTACATCATAATTTGGTCCACATCTGTGGACATCTTCTGCTGACAGGTTTCAGGATCAACCTTTTGATTTTGATTCTGACCCGCACTTGTGAATTCCCAATTTCTTCTTTGTATGTATATTATACCTAGCTAAAGGAATTAAACTTAGCGCATGTGTATAATCTCTTCTCTCTGCAGAGCTGACCGGGCTGTCATGAAATTCAGGTGATATTCTGTTTACTCCACCCTTTTCATGTCTCTATTTTTATAATGAGGATATTGCATCATTTTGGCATGGGGGGGTGGATACCTTATCCTGAAATCATTTTTTTAACTCCATAGAATTTCTTTTAGCTTCCTTTTTACAAAAAAATTTAAAAAGATAAAAAAAAGAAAATAGAATTAGGAGAAGAGAACTTAGGCTTTTAGGCATTATTAACTTTAGGAAATGATACGAGAGGACCTAAACACTTAGACTCTTCAAGTCTTAGGGCTTAATTAGCCTGGGTGTCCACTCGAATGTTGACTTAGTCTCGAGTCCTCGCCAATTCAAATTCATTTTAATTTGGCTAATAAATTGGGATGATAAGTATGTGACTTATCAACTTGCCTTCTGATTTGAGGGGATTTTAAGTCTAAGCATCTACACATCACACTGACTCACTTTTCAGTAATTTTCTTGGAAATTGGGTAGCTAATAAACTATCTAGGTTGGTATGGCTGACAAGTTGTCGGTAGTAACAGCTCATCGGCTAGTTGTCCATAGCCCAGCCACAAGACCATTTTCGTTGTACTGCCTTTAGGTAAATCTTAGATCAGGGAAGCCACCTACTTAAAAAAAAAGGAAGAAAAAGAAAAAAATAGAAAAAAATAGAAAAAGGAGAAAATAAAAAAAGAAAACAATAAAACCACACTTCACCGCATGAATATGGCTGGCAAGTGGTCGTGGGTAACAGCCTATTGGCCAGTTGTCTAGAGCCTAGCTCACAAAAATGAACAATAATTCCCAAAACACTTAAGGAAGAAGCAGGGAAGTAGAATAAACCGAGGAGATATACATTGGGTTAACCCTTGTGTTGACCCCATAAATAAAAGTAAGGAGAAAGCTACCGTTTGAAAAGATAAGCCTTTAGGCAAGGTCACCTAGGGTCGTAGAAACCCGAAGTCCATTTCAACGGTCGCCTAGTGAATCATTCACTCTTTTCACTAGATGCTTAGCACTTAGAGTCCTTTTCGAGTCTTGGGCAGGTCGGGTAGCTATAAAAAGTTATCTCGGAACTCTCAAACTTCAAAAGTACAAAAAAAATTAGAAAAGAAGAAAAATAAAAAAAATGTATCTTCCTTTTTCAAATAAGGCAAGAAATTGGGTGGCCCGCATTCTGGCAGGCACCTAGGTACTGTAGAGTTTTCGTTGTTTAGGACCTTAGTTGAAATTTTCTATTGTTAATAAACGACTTAGGCCTAAGCGATTGAATCCTAATTCTACTTTTATACATAGCATATAGTTTAATTTTGCTAGGGACTAGCAAAAAATAGGTATGGGAGTATGATGTAGACACAATTATTGAGGGTAAAATGCCTATTCATGCATGTTCCTAGGCTTAGATTTGCATTTCATGTTATAAATATTGCATAGCATGCATCATTCTACATTTAGAGTAGTTGTATATAATTTAGGTTAATTGCATCCTTTTTGTGGTCAGGAGAGAAGGATATTTATTTCGGAGACTCAGATTGACAATCCGATCTTACGGATCAAATCAAGACGACGATTGGAGTCCAACGTCTCCGAAATTGCCTCAATTGGAGTCCCATAGCATCATATACAGTTCGAGGAAGATCAATAGCCAAGGGACTAGGTGACATAATTTGGAGCTTCAAATGAAAAATCTGACCGCACGGATGGATTCAGGTCGACGACTGCAGCCCAACGACATGAAAATCGACTCAATCTGACCTCTGTAGTAGCCCCTACAACGAAAAGAAGATGGATGGCCTAGATCGCACCATGTGGCGCAACCCAGACTGCCCATGCGCACGCACGCGCCACCGCATGTGCACAGCAGTGCGGGTGCGCGCGTGCGTGCAGCGGCAGTGCATGCAGGTGGAGGCATGCGCCAGCCTAGTGGCAGCGTGGGTGCATGGGCTATCTTCAGCGACGTTTATGACCGTCACTAAATGTCCTGTATACGAATTTGATTCTTTCCTCCACTATAAAAGGACCCCTACCCGTCTCATTTTTCTTCATCTCTTCCTTTCTTTCTCTCACCACCTCAAAGGCTTCAGAGAGAATTTGTCCCAAGCCCGGGATGTTCCTCTAGAGTAGAAAATCAAATAGTTTTCCCTCCCCTCATCCCCATTCATGTAGCATCCTGTGGCTATCCTCTCACCACCCTTTAGGAAGAAGATCCTCGCTGCAACGTCGTCCTGCCCCATCCTCCATCCTCCAGCTCTGTCCTCCTTCATCCCGTTCCTCACTACCTTCCTCCAGGCAACGTCAGAGCAAGTCGTCCTTCGAACAACCGTCGAGGGGGATTTCTCTCACCTCATTCTATCTTTTTACACTTTCGTAGTGTAGATTTTCCCCTTTCGTAGTGTAACAAACATTCGTTTATAAATAGATGATTGTTTCTCTCTCTTTCTCTCTCTTATATTATTGCAAGTAGATTAGCTAAAAGTCATCAACCTAATATCTTGTTTGCTAAATACCAAAAATATTAGAAAAGATAAAAACAACAAAAAGAAATAAAAGTGAAGCGTGGATTTCATAAAATGAAACGTTCGCCTCCCCGTGTTTGACCTGGGACTCACTTTTCGAGTTTCGGTTATAAATTTATCTGATAGATGCTTTTTGCAAGCTACGACGACGGGTCCTCCAAACCCCAAATTTGACACACGAAGCGTGCCCCCATCAGTGGGACAAAAGAACCCACACTAGAGAATTTTTGCTGCGGTTTTACGCCCAGAGAAATGGCCACCGCAGGCCTAGTCGTGACAGAATGATATTACGTCATTGACCTCATCGTGAGGAATGGATCTTCGGATCACCTGATCATTGCCAATGTGGAAAAGGTATGGTTCCTCCCAAATATAGTACTTGGCCTCAACAATCAAATTTTCTTGCTTGGAAGTCGGCTAATCTAGCGGAACTTTCCTTGTAACCAAGTAATTTACAATGTCAGCAAACCATGGGAGATTGTGAATGGCTAGCAGGTGCTCGTCCGGAAAATGCTCGGTGATTGGATCAGACGGATTAATGATGGAAGAAGGAAGATGGGACAAATGGTCAGCTACCATGTTTTATTTTCCCTCTTTATCGCGAATCTCGAGATCGAATTCTTCCAACAGCAAGATCTAGCGGATTAATCAAGGTTTCACGTCCTTCTTCATGAGGAGGTGCCTCACAGTAGTGTGATCTGAGTATATAATAACATGGGAACCCAAAAGATAAGATCTAAATTTTTCCAGGCCAAATACGATGGCTAGCAGCTCTTTCTCAGTAACTGTGTAGTTACACTGAGCCTCGTCAAGTGTCTTGCTAGTGTAGTAGATGACCACAGGTTTCCCATCTATTTTCTGCCCAAGTACCACACCCACAGCATAATCACATGCATTGCACATGATCTCAAAGGTTTTAGACCAATCATGGGACTGCAGGATAGGTGCTTGGGTAACTCGATCAGGTAGGATCTCAAATGCCTGAGTGCACTCCTTGGAAATCTCAAAGGGGACATCCTTAGATAGAAGATTAGTAAGGGGGTGCGCGATTTTTGAAAAATCGGGAATGAATCTATGGTAAAAACTGACGTGCCCCAGAAAGGATCTGATGTCCTTGATCGAGCTAGGCATAGGGAGTTTGAAAATTAGATTCACCTTGGATCGATCAACCTGGATGCCTTTTTCAGAGATGAGATGTCCTAGGACAATTCCCTCAGGTACCATGAAGTAGCTCTTTTCCAAGGAAAGAACCAAATTCATGTCGATGCACCTCCTGAGGATTTGGACCAAGTGTAGGAGGCAATCATCAAAAGATTCTCCAAATACTGAGAAGTCATCCATGAAGATCTCAAGGTATTCACCTACCATATATGAGAATATGGCAAGCATGCACCACTGAAAAGTAGTGGGTGCATTACAGAGATCGAACGACATCCTTCGGAATGCGTACATTCCGAAGGGGTAGGTGAAGGTGGTCTTTTCTTAGTCCTCAGGATGGATTGCCACCTGATTATAACCGAAGTACCCATCCAGAAAGCAGAAGAATCTATTTCCTGCTAGTTTCTCGAGTATCTGATCAATGAACAGCAGTGGGAAATGATCCTTCTTCATGGAGGAATTGAGTCTTCTGTAATCAATGCAGACTCTCCATGAGTTTGCATACGGGTTGGTATGGTTTCTCCGATTTCAGTCGTGATGACGGTGAGCCCTGCCTTCTTAGGCACAACTTGAATTGGACTCACCCACCGACTATCGGAGATCCTGTAGATGATCCCTGCATCTACAACTTGATGATCTCCTTTTTCATGACATCCTGTAGATTTGGATTTAGGCATCTTTGCATTTCACAAGATGGTCGTGAGCCCTCTTCAATATAGATGTGATGTGTGCAGTATGAAGGGCTAATGCCAGTTAGATCATCGAGAGTCCATCCAATGGCTCTTCGATGCTGCTGGAGAATAGAAATCAGGCGTGTTTCCTGATCAGGTGTGAGTCGGGAATTGGTAATCATAGAAAATGTCTGATTGAAACCCAAAAAGACATTTCAGATGGTTAGGGAGGGGCTTCAATTCCATAACTGGGTTGTCGGTAGCAGCAGGTGGTTCAGGGTGGGTGTTGAGAGCAAAGAAAGGAGCTATGGGTGTGTCTAGGTTAGGTTCAGACTCCCATAATTGCAGGTTTTGATCTTCTTGAGGTTGATCAAAAATATTCAGGTTTTCCTCGATACATAGGTCGTCAACCATAGCCTGGATATCGCAAATTTGTTCTATAACTTCATAATTAATTCCTTGTTGGACCTTAAAGATGTCGATCTTCAGTGTTTTGCTCCCAAATTTTATCTAAATTTGGCCCTCCTCGCAATTAATATTGGCCCTAGCAATGGCCAGAAAGGGTCTCCCTAATATGATCAGTGTATTCTTCAAGTTCTCAGGAGCATCCATGTCTAAGACAATAAAATCCATGGGAAAGTAGAAATCATGTACCCAAACTATGACATCCTTAAGAATTCTTTTTGGTGACTTAATAGATTGATCGGTTAACTGCAAAGTCATTTCTATCGATTTAAACTCAGATTCCTCAAAGTAGTCAAGTAGGGATGTAGGTATCAAATTGATGGAAGCTCCTAGGTCTAGTAAGGCTCGGTCGAATTGTATATCACCGATAGCACAGGAGATTAGAGGGGTGCCTAGGTCTTTTGCCTTAAGTGGGAGTTTTCTTAAAATGACAGAGCTGGCTTGCTTTGACAATACGATTGGGTTCCCGTCTTTGGTTCACGGCTTATGCTTAGGTGTACACACGTTGATTAGCCCATATTTGTGGGCTATTTAAGTATTTAAGTGCTTAGACATTAAGTTAATTCTAGCATGTAATTAGCATAAATTAGGATGTAAATAGGTTAATTCATATTTCTAATTTAATTATAAAATTCATGCATTGCATTCATTTAATTAGTTAACTAATTAGGTGCATTGCATACATTAATTTAAGTTAACATAAAAGTTGAGGGTTTGTATATAAATACCATAATATTTTAACATTATTTTTTCTTTCTTCTTCTTATAGCAACGGCTGCATTTCCTTCAGCTTCCGCTTCAACGCCACCGGTTGCTGCACTGAAATTTGCATTCAAGGACGAGTGGAGAATGTGGATCTGCTCCCGCCTCTCCATTCAAATTCATGCATGCAGCTACAAAAAGAGGAAGAGACAACCGAGAGTAGGAGGACACCATCCCAACCATCCACACTGTGCAGAGAGTTCATCTCGTCCATTTCACCACCATCGGCCTCAATCGTGGTGACGAGCCTCCATCATCGTGGGCGTGTGGCGTGACAGGCCACACCGCCATCTGGATCTCGTTTGCATCACTGTGCCTCACCAGAATCAACATCACCACCCTCGCCGTCATCACCAACAACCTCCACAACCGCTACTGCAATTTCACTCCTCAGTCAGTTAAGACGTTTGGGAAGTTTCCCAGACGTTTGAAGCTTCGACCCCCCACTCCAACAGCAAATGGCCTCTCACTTCACTCCCGCGCCTCCGGTTGCACACTTGCGCTGCACCTCCTGTAGCATCCACGGCTTAAGTCCTTGCTGCACAAGATCACCTTCACGCCTGCTACACTGCACACCCCTTCCATCCTCTAGCGCCTTCCACGAGCACTCTGTGCCTCACCTCTACTTCACGCCTGCATCACCTCCAGCTTCCAACGCTTCTTCAGCCTGCAGCAGCAACCACCCTTGCTGCGCTTCACCTCTAGCGCCAACCGCCAACCCACGCATGCACTTCACCTCCAGCGCCAACCGCCAGCCCACCCACCTTGCAGGCTCGCACGCACCCTGCAGCAAGCCCGCCAGCTTGCAGTAAGCCCGCTAGCACTTGCGACCAACGCGCACACAGCAACAGGCACGCGCTCTTCTCTGCACGCGCATCACCTGCACAAGCCCGCCACCTGCAGTGCCTCCGCCTCCTTGCAGTGTGCCCGCTAGCAGCCTGCAGTAGCGCTATCTCTACCCGTCGTGCGCCTTCCTTGCAGCGTTTGCCAGCAGCATCCAGTAGCAGCGGTGCGCCTGTAGCAGCACCATCCTCGGCGCGCGCACAGACCAGTGTGTGTGCCTCCTTGCCAGAAACTCAGTTGCGCAACCCACCTTCGCCAAAGCTCCGTCCGGCCGGCTCCGACCACCTCGCAACTCACCGTCACCACCGCTGCGAAGCCCTCGGTCCAAAGAACTTCCTCCGAGCTTCATGCCTCTGGCCGTTCCTTCCTCTTTGCGCACGGCCAAGGGGAAGAAATCCCCTATTTTGCTACAGTAAAAGGGCTATTAATATTTTCATTTTCTACCATTGCCAACTTTTATTGATATTTTATTGAATCTGCATTGCAAAAAATATCCTTTAGTTGTTCAAAATTGCCATTTCAGCATGTTCTCTTTATTCTACCTTAATCTGAAGCCAGATTTGGCTCGATTCTCGTCTAAACTAACTAAGAACATACGTTTCTAACAGGTGGGAATTTAAATACGTCATTGCCTCCCTGTGGACATGACCCGCTCTTCTGGAGTGGTTATTTTAATTATTGATTAGTCGATTTTTCCACCACATAAAACTACAAACAACTTGAAAAGCGAACAATCGGTTAGTCAAATGGCGCCGTTGCTGGGGAGGCAACAAACGCAATAATTTCACCTAAGTTTATTTTTGATTATTTCTCATTACACAGTGACCTGACCATTTATTATTTTCTTTTCTGTGCGAGAAATTTGTGCAAGGAATCAGCCATCGTGAGAGGCGACCCTTGACGTCACCAGAGGAAGAATTGGTCGAGCTACCTTGCAAAGGAGGGGAAGGATGTGGACGCGAGGATCACCTTTGTACATTTAGTTGTTGATTTAATTAGAGTAGGATTAAGACTTTATATTTAATTTTTCATTGTGTGCATTTGGTTTGAAACCCTTGTTCTGGGGTATATTTTGAGGAGTTTGTTCCCTGATTTTGTTTTAGGCCCGTGTTGGGTAATCTTTGGGAGCCTGTTCCATTTTCTTCAGAATTAGGTTTTTTTTTAATTTATTTTGTGGATTATTTACTTTTATTTTCTTGTGCATAAGTAGTAAAAATAATAATAATAAAAAAATGAGTTGCCTAGTAGAAGTTGCCTGCCCCTAGAACGAATCATTTAGGTCTGTATGAGTAGCCTCTAGATTTACTTCTCTGCATTGCGTGCATTCTCACATCGTTGATTGCTGGAAGCAAGGTACGCATTCTCTTACTTTGCATCCTATTCTTGATCACGCATTGCATTTGGACTTAATGTGAAGACCACCTAATCTGTATTGAATAAATTAAACAAGTGGTCACATATATTCATGAAAAAGGACTAATTAAAGGAGGGACATCTAAAAATCAAGGACTTGATTGTCAAACGTGGTGTGCGATTCAAAATTAAAAATCTTTTTGCGGTGAATGCACACTTAATATATTTTGCACCATGGCACCCATTTAGACACTCCTAAGTCTTGAAACGACTAGGACAAGAGCCCTCCTACCATTGGATTTTGAAGTGTTCGGAACTTGAGATCAAAGGTTTTGTAAATCCAAAGAGGGGGATACCTTGTCACAGATTTTTGGGGGTAGTTGAGAAGCACCGCGAAAGCATAGCTTCAAAGGAAGGCTTAGGCCTACTTGCATCCCTCGATCTTCCGTCTTGGGATTTACTTTATCATTTGAGATTTAGGGAAGAATACCTAAGCTCCAACTAGGTCTTTTTAGGCATTTCGAAGGTTGACAATAAGCGTGTAATTGATTGGGCAACTTGCTTTGTCACCTACAATTTGAACTAAAGTCAAAAGCCTAAATTTATAAAGATCAAACAAGTTCTTCTGAATTGTGTTTGTAGTGCATGCTTGGTAGGCGTTCTCTTAGGAGACAACTTGTATTTGATCCTGAACCTGAAAGAATCTTAAGAAGAGACCTTCCAAGGGTAGAAATGGTTGGTCAAAGGAGCCTTAAGGAATATTTCATCCCAACCAATCAAGTTAGCCCTGCACTATGTAAACCTGAAGGGGACAATCCTTATGAGATCAAAAGTAGTACCATATCCTTGCTGCCCTCCTTTTATGGTACTACTAGGGAAGACCCTTATAGGCATATAGAGGAATTCACCGAGGTCTATTCCACGGTGAAGCTGTAGGGCGTTATTGATGACGCTCAAATGCAGACCCTCTTTCCCTTCTCCTTTAAGGACAAAGCCAAGTATTGGTATCACACCCTTGATAATATTAATACTTGGGATGCCTTGAAGGAGTTTTTGAAGAAGTACTTCCCCATGAGCAAAACCAATCACTTTAGGAGGGAAATTATGAGTTTTGTTCAAAAGGATGGGGAAGCATTCCATGATGCATGGGAGCACTTTAACGACTTGCTGAGACTTTGCCCACACCACCAGGTGCCTAAATGGCAATTGGTTGAAAGGTTCTACACTGGACTTAATGATTCGCATAGGCAAACTGTGGATGGTGCCTGTCCAGGAACCTTTCTATCTAAGACTGAGGATGAAGCTTGGAACTTATTAGATACTTTGAGTGAGAATTCTATTCACTTGAATTCTGCCTACATGGATAGAAAGCCCACTCTCATGTAAAGAAAGTTGGAGGCGAATGAGGCAAGGGACACCCAGAATTTAGCCTATCAGATTCAATTATTGAACCAAAACATGGAAAGGCTTATGTCGAACCCGAGTTCATTCGTATCTAACACCCCCACATCCCAAGCTTTCGAATGCTTAATTTGCCAAGGCAATACACACTCCACTGTGGATTGCCACTTGGCCTCCCGATTCCATAAGCTTGTACAAGCGGATTTGAATGCCTCTCAACGGTTCCATCCTAGACCTCGTAATGACCCTTTCTCCAACACTTATAATGAGGGATGGAGGAACCATCCAAACTTTTCATGGAGACAAGGAAATGTCTCAAATTCAGGGAATTACAAACCATAATCCTTTCAAAACCATCAAATGAACCAACCTCAGACCTTTTCCCAACCTAAGACCTCTGAGATGGATGAATTGAAGGCGATGTTGGAAACTATGCAAGAACGTCAAAGTGCCATCATCCAATCTCATGACAAGGCTATACATGAGATGAAATCACAAATTGGACACCTTGTTGAGGCCGTTAGACAGAGGGAGACTGGGAATCTCCCCAGTGTTGCTGAGGAAAATCCTAAAGGAAAAGGGATTGTCTTTAGGGAGCATGCTCAGGCGGTGACTATTCTGAGGAGTGGGAAAGAAATTTCCAAACCCGATGCTCCTATAGTCTCACCCCCTAAAAAACCATCCACCCCGACTTTCACCCCCACCGGAGAAGACTTCCCCAAATCTTCTCCACTTGAAATCACCTCACCGGAAGAAGTTGCCCCCATTCCACCCCTTACTCGACATGACAACCCTTCCACCCAGAGATCGAGAGTGCCTTCTCTAGAGTGCTTATCCACCTCTGGGCAGACTTCTGCTAGCTCATCTAGAGCCAAAGATGAGACGAATGAGATTATGGAAACTTTCAAGCAAGTGCAGATTAACCTGCCTTTGCTTGAAGCTATCAGGCAGATTTTGTCTTATGCTCGCTTCTTAAAGGACCTATGCACGAAAAAGCGACAATCTAGAAAATAGGTCCAATCAAAAGTTATCCTACCTGATTCTATTAGCTCAATTGTTCAACATGGCACACCCCCAAAACTTAAGGACCCAGGAGCCCCATACATCTCAGTATTTATTGGTGACTTACAAATTGATGAGGCTCTCCTTGATCTGGGTGCGGGGGTGAACATCCTTCCGAGCTACGTGTATGAACAACTTGGGGGAGGCAATCTGAAGCCTAGCCCTGTAATCCTTCAAGTTGCTGATCGATCACTTAAGACACCACGGGGAATTTTGGAAGATGTCCTCATAAGAGTGGAGGATTTCTTCTTTCCCGTTGACTTCTTAGTTTTGGACACTGACCCTACCAACAAGCCAACCAAACCCTCCATCATTTTGGGCTCCCCCTTCCTTGCAACTTCGCATGCTTCAATCAATTGCAAAACTGGGGCATTGAAAATGGGCTTTGGGAATAGGAAAATCCAGCTTAATGTGTTTGATGCTTACAAACAAGCTGGACTTGAGGATTGTTCTCAAGTTGAGGTGATGGATGACCTGATTGAAATGGCAACTCCTGCAATGTTATGTGATGACCCCCTTCAGCATGTCATGCTAAATGAGCATTCCCATCTCTTGGAGGAATGTGAAGGGGATCTACTAGAACTTGAGGAATTGCTTGGTGTTTCTGCTGAGTCTCTTCCCCCATCATTTCCGTCGAAGGTAGATTTGCTACTTGAGATGGGGATATCTATTATGAAACCCTCAACCATACAAGCCCCTGACCTTGAGTTGAAATCCCTCCCTGGCACTCTCAAGTACATTTTCCTAGGTACCAATGATACGCTCCCTGTTATCATTTCGACTGTGCTATCTGAGGCACAGGAGGGAGCCTTGATTGAATGCTTGTCTAGGCACAAGGAAGCTATTGCTTGGAGCATTGCTGACATTAAGGGTATAGACTCTACACTCTGCATGCACCACATTTATACTGATGATTCCATTAAGCCATTTAGGGACATGCAGAGACGTCTGAACCCTAATATGAGGGAGGTGGTAAGAAAGGAAATCCTAAAGTGGTTGGACGTTGGGATCATATCCCATTGCTGATAGCAAATGGGTCAGTCCCATTCATGTGGTGCCAAAGAAGGCAGGCTTTACTGTGGAACTCAACGACCAAGGTGAACAAGTTGTCACTAGACCCTCAACTGGATGGAGGGTCAGTATTGATTATCGCAAGCTGAACACCGCTACACAGAAGGATCACTTTTCTCTGCCTTTTATTGATCAAATTCTTTAGAAATTGGCAGGGAATAAGTACTATTGCTTTCTTGATGGATATTCTGGGTACAATCAGGTGGCAGTCTTTCCTGATGACCAGGAAAAGATGACATCCACGAGTCCTTACGGTACTTTTGCATTCAGGCGTATGCCATTTGGATTATGTAATGCCCCTGCAACTTTCCAGCGGTGTATGATGTCTATCTTTTCGGACATGATTGACGAGTGTGTTGAAGTGTTTATGGATGACTTCTCCATTTATGGCTCGTCTTTCGACCAGTGTCTCCTGCACCTGGAGAATGTGTTGAAGCGATGTAAGGTGACTAGTTTAGTCCTCAGCTGGGAGAAAAGTCACTTCATGGTACAGAAAGGAATTGTACTTGGACATGTTGTATCCGAGCAAGGTTTGGAAGTAGATAAAGCCAATATTGATTCTATTTCCAAACTTCCACTGCCTACGAATATCAAACAGATTAGATCCTTTTTGGGTCATGTTGGCTTTTGTAGGCGCTTTATTAAAAATTTTGGTAAAATTTCTAGGCCACTTTGTGACTTGTTGGCTAAGGAATCTTCCTTCAGTTTTGATTCAAAGTGTGCCGAGGCCTTTCAAACTCTAAAGGAGGCCTTGATCTCTGCGCCTATTCTCCAAGCTCCTGATTGGACACTCCCATTTGAGCTTATGTGTGATGCTTCGGATTATGCAGTGGGAGCAGTCCTTGGACAAAGGGTTGAGGGAAGACCTCATGTGCTGCATTATGCAAGCAAGACTTTAACCGAACCTCAACAAAACTACATCGTCACTAAAAGAGAATTACTTGCTGTAGTTTTTGCTCTTGAGAAGTTTAGATCTTATCTGCTTGGGTCTAAGGTGGTTATTTTTACTGATCATGCAACAGTGAAACATCTCATTGCTAAGAAAGATTCTAGGCCACGTCTGATTAGGTGGATCCTACTCCTTCAAGAATTTGACTTGGAAATACGTGAAAAGAAAGGAGTAGGAAATGTTGTGGCTGACCACTTGTCTTGCCTTCCTCTTAATGACTCTCTTTCTGGAGACATTCTTGAGACATTTCCCGATGAAACTCTGATGGCGGTAACACCAACTTTACCTTGGTATGCAGACACTGTAAATTACTTGGTCACTGGACAAACTCCTGGCTCTTGGGATGAGCAGAAAAGAAAGAGATTCATTTCTCAAGCAAGATATTTTCATTGGGAAGAGCTAGAATTATTTAGAATTGGACAAGACCAAGTATTGAGACGTTGTGTACCTAAAGAGGAACAACAAAGTGTGCTGAGTTTTTGCCATGAACTTCATTGTGGAGGACACTTTGGTGCTAAGAAAACTGCTTTTAATGTTCTCCAGTCTGGTTTTTGGTGGCCTTCCTTATTTAAGGATTCTCATAATTTTGTTAAGGCCTGTATTAGATGTCAACGGACTGGAATGATTGGGAAGAGGAATGAAATGCCTCAACATTCTATTCAATCTATTGAAATTTTTGATGTGTGGGGAATTGACTTTATGGGCCCCTTCCTGTCGTCTCATGGTTATGAATATATCTTGGTGGCAGTTGATTATGTCTCTAAATGGATAGAGGCCATTCCTACATGCACAAATGACCACTCCATGGTTTTGAAATTTGTGAAGGCCAATATCATATCCCGTTTTGGCTGCCCCAAGACTATTATAAGTGATGGGAGACATCATTTCCGAAACCACCACTTCAATCGGCTAATTAAGAGTCTGAGAGTGACTCATAAGGTCGCTACCCCTTACCATCCTCAGACAAGTGGCCAGGTTGAAGTGTCAAATAGGGAGATAAAAAATATTGTGGAAAAGACCATTAGACCTAATAGGAAAGACTGGTCCCAAAAGCTCGATGATGCTTTGTGGGCATATTGAACAGCCTATAAGGCCCCTTTGGGTACTTCTCCCTTTCGGATTGTGTATGGAAAGCATGCCATTTACCTGTTGAGTTGGAACATAAGGCACTTTGGGCTATTTGAAGTGTTAACATGGATTTAGAGAAGGCAGGTAAGGCACGACTTCTAGAATTAAGTGAGCTTGAGGAGCTGAGGAATGATGCTTATGACACCTCTCAAGCTTATAAAGAAAGAACTAAGGTCTTGCATGATAAGTTTATACTTCGAAAGACCTCTGAGCCCAACCAACAAGTCTGGCTTTTCAATTCCAGACTTAAGCTTTTTCCTGGGAAGTTAAAATCTCGTTGGGATGGGCCTTACATAATCACAAAAGTATTTCCGCATGGAGCTGTGGAGATTAAAAATCCTTCCTCTTCAGCAACTCCCTTTATCGTCAACGGTCAATGGTTAAAACCTTACATAACTTTAGATGGCATCTGGTTGACGAAGTCACTCTTGAGGAGCCTTAGCTCCTACCATTCTCCGCCTCAGGTAATATCTTCCTTTAGCTATTTTTGTTTTCAATGAGGACATTGTTTGAACCAGGCAGGGGGGAGAGGACTTGAGGCATTTTGTTTATAGCATGCATACATTTGCATTTAAAAATAAAAAAAAAGAAAAAAAAAGTCTTGAGCTTAACTGGCTAGGTCCTGCATTCTTAACAAATCAGAACTCTAAGGTAGCCTAAGTTAATTCTAGGGTCAAACTTTAGAAGCTAAATGAGCTACTAGCTTTAGACCTTTAGGATCCTTTGTGGACTTAAAAACTTAAGTAGGAGTTAAGTTATGGACCATTCCTCAAGAGGTTGAGGAAGGAAAGCTAGGGTTTGAGTTAAAAGGTGGGGTAGTACTTGGAGTCTTGTTCTACCTTTTGGTTTATGGGTCCTTGTAACCCAGGCATCGAAATTTCACACACTTAGTCTGGTAATCAACTTAATTTCTTTCTTTCTTAAAAGAGATTTGGTTCTCTTAGTTTTGACTTAGGAGAGGCTTGAAAACACAATTTGATTGGAAGAGTTCCCACTGCAGGAGAGGTGGAGTATATACTCACCTTGAGGATGCGATGATAACATATTACCTCCTCGACGCTTGTCTCTTAGGATATCCATCCTACTGGGGGCATGTAAGCGCATTGTGCGGTTCAGGTACCATGGGCGGCCCTATCTCGAAGTGCCGATTGCCATAGGCCTGAATTCACTTAAGAAATCCATGGGCGATACTATCTCGAAGTGTCGATTGCCAGGAGTTCTTGGCGTCGTTATGGGTGGTACTATCTCGAAGCATCGAAAGCCAGGCACCCTTCAAGGTACGGTAATGGGGACAATGAATCCGACACAGACCTTGTTGATAGCTGATTCGAGGTTAGACTCAGGGGAATCAAACAAAAATAAAAAAAAATATATATAAAACAAAAAAAATCCTTTTTCCTTTAACTCAAATAACTCAGACCAACACACATGCACAGATGCTTTAATCTTAGGGATCAATAAACCTTAGGGTAGAGTCAGAAATTAGAGAAACTCGTGCTTGCAACTCATCTTTAGCCGACCTAGTATGTAACTTAGCAATTACTTGGGAACCTTAGGTCTAGAGTCTGAACTTAATATGTTTCTAAAGGAAGACCGATTTAGTTGGCTAGTCTACTTGGAGTGCTAGGTTTTGCTTGGATTTGCTAGGGACTAGCAAAAACTAGGCATAGGGGTATTTGATTAGCCCATATTTGTGGGCTATTTAAGTATTTAAGTGCTTAGACATTAAGTTAATTCTGGCATGTAATTAGCATAAATTATGATGTAAATAGGTTAATTCATATTTCTAATTTAATTATAAAATTCATGCATTGCATTCATTTAATTAGTTAACCAATTAGGTGCATTGCATACATTAATTTAAGTTAACATAAAAGTTGAGGGTTTGTATATAAATAACCATAATATTTTAGCATTATTTTTTCTTTCTTCTTCTTGTAGCAACGGCTGCATTTCCTTCGGTTGCCACTTCAACGCCACCAGCTGTCGCACTGAAATCTGCATTCAAGGACGAGCAGAGAATGTGGATCTGCTCCCACCTCTTCGTTCAAATTCATGCAGGCAGCTACGAAAAGAGGAAGAGACAACTGAGCACAGGAGGCCACCATCCCAACCATCCACACTATGTAGAGAGTTCATCTCATCCATTTCACCACCATCGGCCTCAACTGCGGTGACGAGCCTCCATCACAGTGGGCGTGTGGCGTGACAGGCCACACCGCCATCTGGAGCTCGTCTGCATCACTGTGCCTCACCAGAATCAACATCACCACCCTCGCCGTCATCACCAACAATCTCCACAATCGCTACTGCAATTTCACTCCTCAGTCAGTTAAGACGTCCGGGAAGTTTCCCGGATGTCTGAAGCTTCGACCCCCCACTCCAACAGCAACCGGCCGCTCACTTCACACCTACGCCTCCGGTTGCACACTTGCGCCGCATCTCCTGCAGCATCCACTACGCAAGCCCTTGCTGCACAAGACCGCCTTCACGCCTGCTACACCGCACACTCCTTCCATCCTCCAGTGCCTTCCGCGCGCACCCTGCGCCTCACCTCCACTTCACTCCCGCATCACCTCCAGCTTCAAACGCCTCTCCAGCCTGCAGCAACAACCACCCTTGCTGCGCTTCACCTCCAGTGCCAACCGCCAGCCCACGCACGCACTTCACCTTCAGCGCCAACCATCAGCCCGCTAGCACTTGTGGCCAACGTGCACACAGCAGCAGGCGTGTGCTCTTCTCCGCACGCGCATCACCTGCACAAGCCCGCCACCTGCAGCGCCTCTGCCTCCTTGCAGCGCGCCTGCTAGCAACCTGCAGCAGCGCCATCTCTACCTACCGTGCGCCTTCCTTGCAGCGTCTGCCAATAGCATCCAGCAGCAATGGCGCACCTGCAGCAGCACCATCCTCGGCGTGCGCACAGACCAGTGCATGTGCCTCCTTGCCAGAAACTCAGTCACGCAACCCACCTTTGCCAGAGCTCCGTCCGGCCGGCTTCGACCACCTCGCAACTCACCGCCACCACCGCTGCGAAGCCCTCAGTCCAAAGAACTTCCTCCGAGCTTCATGCCTCCGGCCATTCCTTCCTCTTCGCGCACGGCCAAGGGGAAGAAATCCCCTATTTTGCTACAGTAAAAGGGCTATTAATATTTTCATTTTCTACCATTTCCAACTTTTATTGATATTTTATTGAATCTGCATTGCAAAAAATATCCTTTAGTTGTTCAAAATTGCCATTTCAGCATGTTCTCTTTATTCTACCTTAATCTGAAGCCAGATTTGGCTCGATTCTCGTCTAAACTAAGAACATACGTTTTTAACCGGTGGGAATTTAAATACGTCATTGCCTCCCTGTGGACATGACCCACTCTTCTGGAGTGGTTATTTTAATTATTGATTAATCGATTTTTCCACCACATAAAACTACAAACGACTTGAAAAGCGAACAATCGATTCATCACACGTCTTTCAGAAATCGTGCGTAAGTCAGTACATGGCGTATCGCATTCATCAAGGGGATGTTTATATGGACTTGCTCAAAGAGCTTAACTAGGTCCTCCTTAGGTGCTACCAGTTGGGGTTTCCTTTTTCCTTTGTCAAGGACTCCAGATATGGAACTTTTGCAGGTTCCTCTAGAATGGGTCTCGGTTCTTGATCTGGGATAGAGGTATCTTGGATGACTATCCTAGGGTTTGGGGTTGCATTACCAGGCTGAAAGTGGCTTAGATAAGGTGGGTCTTGTGTTGCTTTGCCATTATGGGTGGTGACGGAATTTAATCCTGCCTGATTTTGGTTTAGGTTGGGCAAAATAGGTGTTTGCTGTTGAAATCCTGAGTATGAAATTGAAGCATCCATCCCATCAGGAGATGGAGAAGGGGCCCGATAAACAAAGTAAGCTTAGCCCTAATTTGGGTTCATAACATGCCTCTAGTTTGGCACGTTATTCAGGTTTGGAAGAGGCTGAGAAGGAAGTGCACTAAGTTGGTGGGGATTTGCCATTTGGGTGAGTTGATTGCAAACCTCTGTGATCTCGTCTTTATGCTATTTTTGCATAGACGCATTCGTTTTCTGAAAGTCAGCCACAGTCTGAAGGATAAGAGTCATTTAATCTTCATGAGTTGGCTCAGATTGATAAGTTGGGTTGGGCTGAGGCTGAGATGGCTGATATGGACGAGGAGCTTGTGGTCGAGGCTGATATTGAGGTCTCTGATTTTGGTTGTTCCCTGACCACGTGAAATTGGGATGATTACACCATCCAGGGTTGTAGTTATTTGAGAATGGATCATTCTGAATGGCGTTGAGGTCCTCGCAGGTCAGAGAAGCCTTGAAAAAGTCAAAATATGAGGGTTCAGAGTTCCCCCAACTAGAGTAGGTGGGTCCAGAGTTTCCTTCGAAACCTGAATCAGATGGGGGTGGATACGGGTCCATCCCTTGAGAAGATTGGTGATAGATGTTATGCACAGCCTCCCTGCCAGAGGGCGATGGCACGAACGGGTCTTGCGTAGAGATTGTTGGTGCTAGAGCACTGGGATCGTTTGTTTTGATGATAACAAAACACGTGTCATTTAACATTTGCACTTAGAGTATTAGATTTCAGGCAAATTGCAAATGGAGACGTGATTAGACGGAATTCGAGCTCGCATCCAGGATGTATTAGAGGAGCTTGATGGAGAACAGAGGAGATTCATGAGGAGCGATAGATTGAAGATGGAAGGACAAGAAGAATAAGATAGAATTATGTTTATTTCCTTCATGTACTTTTGTCTTTATTTCCTTGCTCTTTTTGTTCCTTAGAAAATCTTGTTAAAGAGCCTCAAAGTACCCTAACAGTAGTCCTAGGAACACCAGCACAATCCTAGGATACTTAGGTTTTCTGTAGAGAACTTAGAAAACCAATATAGGGTTCAAACAGCTTTTCCAGACGTCTAATTCCAAAATCAGACGTCTGATAATGTGTTTTAAGACATCTGACTGTTGATTCAGACGTCTGATAACATTTAGGATGGACTTGTTAGCTCTGTCTGATGAAATCCAACGTCCAGACCTTAGTCCAGACATCTTAGAAGACGTCTGATGACTTTTCCAGACGTCCAATTAGTGTACCGTTGGCTCGCTTAGAAAACATTGAAGGATATGATCGTTAGAGCCTTATCAGACGTCCTTAAGCCTTTCCAGACGTCTGATAAATGACCGTTTTGCCTCGGCTGACCCAAAATCTCTTCTCAGAGATTTTCTAGCCGTTGCATTCTCTTGGAAATCCATTCCCACGAAAAAGTAGGTTTCTAGACGTCCAGACATAGTGCCAGACGTCCTATATGTCGTCTGATGGACTTGTACTAGAACCCTGTTTAGATCTGATTCAAGTCAGGAAGAACCCTGCCTAAAATCAGATGTCTGACCTTGTTTTTAGACGTCTTAAAGTGATCTTCCAGACATCTGATGCCAGGATCAGACGTCTGATAACCCTGTCAGTGCAATCATTGTTCCTGATTTTGGCCTGATTCTCTTGGGCTTTGCACCCAACGGCTATGGAAGCTTTCCAAAGCCTTCCAAAGCCTTCCTAAGGCCTCTATAAATAGAGAGGAACCTTTTGCACACCTAGACACACCTAGATACACAAGACACACCTAGTAATACACTTTCACACTCTTTTGTATCCAAAAAGAAGCTCTCGCTCTCCAAGCTCAAGTTCTACATCTTGAGAGCATCAAGCCTTTGCGCACCCGCTCTCCCGCCGTAATTCACGAGAGCGAAGTTGCTCCATCACATGGCTCACCCACCCGTGTCATCGATTCGATGCACTCCTTGCAAAGGGGAGTTTCCTAATTCCTATAGAAGCTAGGTTTAAATATTTGTTGGCTCTATAGGACTATATTTGTTATTTTACTTTGTTATTTGGTTGGGTATTCACTTTGCGAATTTCCATCTCCTTCGTGGGACAAAATCCTTCTCGTGAAGAGAAGGGGTTGAGGAACGCTACCCTCGCACTTGTAGCGTGGTTGTAATTGAGGTTGAATCACCCTCGTTTAAGTGATTCGTTTAGTGGATTTGATCAACTTGGTTGATCGAAAAATCCTAACTCGAGAGGGTTAGGTGGTGGTTTTCACTCGGTTTGGGTTTTCACCTAAAAATAATTGTGCGCATTGTGTGATTGAATTTTTTGTGAGATTGTTTATATTCTATTCCGCATTTTATTACGTCACCCTCTCCTGGTAGGGAAGAATCTACAATTGGTATCAGAGCAGGTTTTGCGTTATCGGCGTTACACACCGGCGAAGATCTTATGGAGGGGAGTAGTTCCGCGAGTAGGATTTCCAAGGGCTAGTCTACGACTCGTCCGCCGTTCTTCGATAGGAGCAACTACCCTTACTGGAAGCTGTGGATGAAGACATGGCTTTAAGCCACCAACTTCACAATTTGGGCTAGGTGCGAGACCCCCTTCGACATCCCAGAAAAATCCACCACAGGATACTCGCAGCAGTAGACCCGAGAACTCTCGCTCAACGCGAAAATAATGAACGCGTTGTACTGCGCGCTCAGCCCAGAGGAGTTCAACAGAATCTCGCAATGCGCCACCGCATACAAGACTTGGCACACACTTGAGGTAACTCATGAAGGGACCTCTAAGGTAAAAAATTCTAAAATTAATTTACTTTCACAAGAATTTGAATCTTTTTCTGTGAAGCCTAACGAATCTTTAAGTGAGATGAACACTAGGTTCACTCTCATTGTAAATAATTTGAAAGCTTTAAGGAAGACTTTCATCAAGGGGGAGCTTCAAGGGAAGCTTCTTCGTTCCCTTGGACCGGAGTCGGAACAGAAAGTCACTGCCATCGAGGAGGCGAACGAAGTGGAGGAGCTCAACATGGAAGATCTCCTAGGCAATCTAATGGCCTATGAGACTAAGTTGAAGCAGAAGAAGGATACACCGGAGCCTAAATCGAAGAAGACTCTCACCTTCAAAGCTGCGTCGGATAGCGAGGTAAGTTCCGACGATGAAGACTTTAAAATTTTACTTAAAAAGTTTTCCAAGTTGTGTAGGGAATTAAAGAAGGAGAAGAAGGAGAGCCCTAGATGTTGCTACCACTGCAACAAGAAAGGGCATCTGTGACCAGAATGCCCTCTTCTCAAAAAGGAGAAGAAGAAGGAAAAGGAGAAGAAATCTAAGAAGAAGGCATTCCAAGCCACTTGGACGATTCGAGCTCGGAGGAAGAGGAAGAAGAAAAGTCTATAGAGGAAGAAACCGCTTGCTTTGGTTTCATGGCTAGAGGAAGTGATAGCGACAGTGAAAGCGGAAGCGACTCAGACAACGAGGTAAGTTACGATTTACAAGAAGCTTTTAATGAACTTTTTGAAGTTAGTAAAGCACTTAAGATAGAAAATAAAAGCATTAAAAAGAATCTTAGTTTTCTTAGAAGTGAAAATGAAAGATTAGAAATAAAACTCAAGGATCTAGAAGCTAGTCCTAAAAATGGTAACCTATTAGAAAATCATAACCTCATCAATGAAAATAATAAATTGATTAAGGAAAATGTTAGTCTAAAAATAGAAATTTCTGATTTAAAGACTAAGATGCATATTATAGAAAAAGAAATTGCATGTCTTAGGGAAAACTCTAACAAATTAATCAACAAAGTAGATAATTTTTATAGCCGTAAGGTTGAGAAAGGATCTCCGTCAAGGAGACCTGCTAATAGATCCGGATCCAAGCTCACTTGGATACCGAAGAAAGAATTGGAATCCTGTTTTGTAGGTTTCAGGGATAACTACAACATGAAGGATTGGACCTACAAGCTCAAAGCTGGTCAACTCGTGTTGGGAGAACCAAGCATTAAACCAAGGAGGAGAACAAGAAGACCGACGAGACAGCGAACAAAAAATGATCCCGCCGCACGTCGACCGCCAGACTGGAGACCGGCGCCAATGCCCGAGCCTCAAGCTATGGATGGGAGCCCCAACCGATGTGGCATCCACCACCTCCATTTGGGCCATTTTATTGGCCATGGTAGGTGAGGTAAAAATTCTTTACCCTATCTTTTTATCATAAGCATTTAAATAGGGGGAATTAAAAAAATTATGAGCTAATTGTCAATTTTTAAGGGGGAGATGCAAGTTAGCTAAATTTCCTTTAGTAAAGGGGAGAAAATAATAGCTATCTTGTTGTTACAGAAAGGAGGAGAACATTGCTTTTGAAATTCATAGAAGAGCATGTTTTAAGGGGGAGTTATAGGAAATTTAAAATCAATAAAACCTTTTTGATAATGTCAAAAAGGGAGAGGATTTTTTTTGCATTATTATTTATGGTTTTGTCATCATCAAAAAGGGGGAGATTGTTGGTGCTAGAGCACAGCGATCGTTTGTTTTGATGATAACAAAACACTTGTCATTTAACATTTGCACTTGGAGTATTAGATTTCAGGCAAATTGCAAATGGAGACGTGATTAGACGGAATTCGAGCTCACATCCAGGATGGATTGGAGGAGCTTGATGGAGAACAGAGGAGATTCGCGAGGAGCGATAGATTGAAGATGGAAGGACAAGAAGAATAAGATAGAATTATGTTTATTTCCTTCATGTACTTTTGTCTTTATTTCCTTGCTCTTTTTGTTCCTTAGAAAATCTTGTTAAAGAGCCTCAAAGTACCCTAACAGTAGTCCTAGGAACACCAGCACAACCCTAGGATACTTAGGTTTTCTGTAGAGAACTTAGAAAACCAATATAGGGTTCAAACAGCTTTTCCAGACGTCTAATTCCAAAATCAGACGTCTGATAATGTGTTTTAAGACATCTGACTGTTGATTCAGACGTCTGATAACATTTAGGCTGGACTTGTTAGCTCTATCTGATGAAATCCAACGTCCAGACCTTAGTCCAGACATCTTAGAAGACGTCTGATGACTTTTCCAGACGTCCAATTAGTGGACCGTTGGCTCGCTTAGCAAACACTGAAGGATATGATCGTTAGAGCCTTATCAGACGCCCTTAAGCCTTTCCAGACGTCTGATAAATGACCGTTTTGCCTTGGCTGACCCAAAATCTCTTCTCAGAGATTTTCTAGCCGTTGCATTCTCTTGGAAATCCATTCCCACGAAAAAGTAGGTTTCTAGACGTCCAGACATAGTGCCAGACATCCTATATGTCGTCTGATGGACTTGTACTAGAACCCTGTTTAGATCTGATTCAAGTCAGGAAGAAACCTGCCTAAAATCAGATGTCTGACCTTGTTTTTAGACGTCTTAAAGTGATCTTCCAGACATCTGATGCCAGGATCAGACGTCTAATAACCCTGTCAGTGCAATCATTATTCCTGATTTTGGCCTGATTCTCTTGGGCTTTGCACCCAACGGCTATGGAAGCTTTCCAAAGCCTTCCAAAGCCTTCCTAAGGCCTCTATAAATAGAGAGGAACCTCTTGCACACCTAGACACACCTAGATACACAAGACACACCTAGTAATACACTTTCACACTCTTTTGTATCCAAAAAGAAGCTCTCGCTCTCCAAGCTCAAGTTCTACATCTTGAGAGCATCAAGCCTTTGCGCACCCGCTCTCCCGCCGTAATTCACGAGAGCGACGTTGCTCCGTCGCGTGGCTTACGCACCCACGTCATCAATTCGACGCACTCCTTGCAAAGGGGAGTTTCCTAATTCCTATAGAAGCTAGGTTTAAATCTTTGTTGGCTCTATAGGACTATATTTGTTATTTTACTTTGTTATTTGGTTGGGTATTCGCTTTGCGAATTCCCGTCTCCTTCGTGGGACAAAATCCTTCTCGTGAAGAGAAGGGGTTGAGGAACGCTAGCCTCGCACTTGTAGCGTGGTTGTAATTGAGGTTGAATCATCCTCGTTTAAGTGATTCGTTTAGTGGATTTGATCAACTTGGTTGATCGGAAAATCCTAACTCGAGAGGGTTAGGTGGTGGTTTTCACCTGGTTTGGGTTTCCACCTAAAAATAATTGTGCACATTGTGTGATTGAATTTTTTGTGAGATTGTTTATATTCTATTCCGTATTTTATTACGTCACCCCCTCCTGGTAGGGAAGAATCTACACTCCCAGGTCAGAGAAGCCTCGAAAAAGTCAAAATATGAGGGTTCAGAGTTCCCCCAACTAGAGTAGGTGGGTCCAGAGTTTCCTTCGAAACCTGAATCAGATGGGGGTGGATACGGGTCCATCCCTTGAGAAGATTGGTGATAGATGTTATGCACAACCTCCCTACCAGAGGGCAGTTGCCCGAACGGGTTTTGCGTAGAGATGGCTCGCTGCAAGTGTCAAGTTAGCTCATCCACCTTCTCAATAATAGAGACCTTATCCAGGTGACTGGCCATCAGTTCCAAGTCGACAGAAGAGGATGGACCCTACGTCTCATGTGCTCCCTTTGGATTCGTTAATGCACAAGCATTCGTTCGGTCGAACATGCCCATGGATTCATTATTGATGGGGTTCTCAAACATATTCTTGAGAATCTCCCACATGGTGTCTTCGTGTTGACCCATGATGTTTGCTCCATAGGTCACATTGACGAATAATCAAATATCCTCATGGAGTCCCTAGTAAAAAGACTGGACTTGTTCCCATTTAGGAACTTCGTGGTGGGGGCACTTTTGCGTGAGATCTAGAAAACGATCCCATGCCTCATGAAGTGGTTCTCCTACTTGCTACATGAAATGCGTGATCTGGTGTCGTAAAGCATTTGTTCGACCAACAGGGAAGAACTTTCTCAGAAACTCGGATTGTAGTTCTGCCCAGGTGTTGTTTGGACGCGTTTAGGTTTGGTACCAGTGAGCAGCCTTGTCCATGAGAGAGAAGGATAATATTTTCATGAGTATGACATCCCAATTTTGAGCTTCTAACCCGAAGGTCTGGGCCAGAAGCTTGAATTGCTTAATATGCTGGAAAGGATCCTCAAAATTATGCCCATGGAATTTGGGAATAGCATGAATCATGTTGGGCTTGAGTTCAGTATCAGGACCTCCAGCGGGGATTTGGACTCGAGGTTCGATTGCCACCGCTGCAAGATTGTAGTGATCTCACATCATAAGATGCTGCGGTGGGTTCATAAAGGTTTGGAATAGATCAATGAGGTGCTGAAGCTGATTTTCAAGATTGTTTTCTTCTGCTGGTTGCTTCATGATGATGGATGAGGGAGAATTAGGCTTAGATGAATCAGAAGAGATATTGATCGGGTTGCGTTGTTGCACAAACAAGGAGGTCGAGGCTTGGCCTCGACAGGAATGAGTAGCTAATGGAGGCCTCAAGGATGGTCTTAGAGACCTCCTCCCAAACATGCACCGATGGAGTAGATGAGAGGTAGAATGTGATGGACCCAATCAAGACACCCAAAAATTTTGGATGACTATAGAGGTTCGGGGCGGATGATACCCCTTAGTCAAAAAGCCGTCCACCTGAGAATTACCTGGGTAGCCAGAGAGGGAGAGTCTTGTAAAGGTTCCTACACGGTAGAGCACTTCCACGAGTTACAGGGTTTCCCTCACCCGACCTCTCTTGTCACTGATGATCTAGGTAGACCAGAATGGGGACTTGACCTCTTAAGTCTACCAGTTTTTAATTAAGAGCAAGGGTGCTTGTGATTTCACTTGAACTTTAAGATGTTTTTATGCAAAGTGGCCTAATTTGAAGATTGGTTAACCAAACAAGGTGGGTCAACTTCAACTGTTTTGTCCTTTGAAAAATTTAGGTCTCTCTTTTAGTGTTCAAATAAGATTAAGAGCCTGATTTTAGGGTTTGCTTGAATAGATCAATTCAATCAAGGCCTAGGCACACATTGTTTGGGAAGGTTAATTCTTGATTAAGCAAGTGTGTCTCTAAAACCCTAAATTGGAATCCTTAATTGGTTTTGATTGGTCTAATTTAATTTTGTCCAAATGTGGTACCTAAGGCTCAAATAAGAAGGTGATAGCCCTAGATACCTTAAGCCTTAAGTAGGTGCACAAATCAGGGTTTAGATGTTTCTTTAAATAGAATGTATCAAATCAGGCAACTTGATGACTAATCCAAGAATATAATGCAAGTAGCCCTAATTGATTTTATTCTTTTTTTTAGCTTTTTAGAATCAGGAGCTTAAAGGTGGGTGAATGGAGTTTGCTTGCCCCTGGAGTGGCTGATGTGTGGCTGATCTTCTTTCGATGTATCCCCCTTGAAACAAATCATAGTAAAGAGAGATAGAGCATGTTAGTACCAATTTAGATATTGCAATCAAGAGATCTAAATTGCACGTTGCTCCCCGGCAATGGCGTCAAAATGTTAATCGCTCTGAAACGGGTTTTAAAATCGTTGCGTTGCAGTATAGGTCGAATCAGCACAAAAAATGAATATAATTTATTACTCAAATTTGAAGTCCAAGGTCGAACACAGGGAGTAATATGGAAATTTAAAACTCAAGATCACAATCAAAGATGTAAGAATTTGCAATCATGAAAGATATGAGATCTAATGTCAATAATGCAAAAAGAAGAGAGGGTAAAATGGTGATTTGAATCACCAAATTACCCTACAATGTTAAGCTTAGCAAGCTACTCAAACTAACAGATCAGATAATTCAAGCACAACTCAATTTAACCAACAGAGCCAAGGTATCAGATATCAAACGACAGATTTAGGCTCAGACGCCTTAATAGAGGCAAAGGCCTCTTCTTCTTCAAATTCTTCAAGCCTTAGGGAGAGGCTTCTCTCTTCTCTTCCTTCTCTTCTTCTTCTTCTTCCTCTTCCTTCAGAGAAGGCACAACACAAGACTTAGCACACCAGTAGAGGCAAAGGCCCCTTTAAATCTCACAAGAGTCAAGAGGAGGGAAGCAGAGCGAAACCTCCCTCTCTCTCTTTTTCTCTTCTTCCTCTTTCAGACCAACCAAACCAGACCAAAGTCGGGTATCTGGGTAATCGGACCAAGCCCAGACCCGTGGGGCGTGAGCATGGGTAAGGGCGTGCATGGGCACGTGTGAGGGGACCTCGCCCCGTTCTACTGAGGTGATAAGGTTGTATCACAAAATCAATTTAAGCGCCTGTGCCGCTTTGTCAGTTAACGAGGTGGGACTAAAGTCCCACCCTTCCTCATGTGACCGCAGTTGTAGAGAAGAAGGCACAAATTGGCTCAATTGTAGGTGCTGATGATGCTAACTGAGAGCCTGGAGACCTGGAGAATGTAAATCCGCACCACCTGGAGGTGATGCCTGGGTGTCTGGAGCTAGAATACCACCTGGAGCTCCTTGAAGAAGCTCCGCCAATGGTGGAGGCGAGGTGATACCTGAAAGAGATGAACACAGGCAAAGTGCCCTAGTCAGTACATTCAGGAGCTTCACCTTGATGAGGTGAATGCAACTGCGGTGGTCTGAGGACGTGTAGATGTGTGTGGAGGGTTGACGGTGAGGCAGATGAGGGTGGCAAGTGGGTGTGTTCGACGAGAAGGTAGAGGGTGTTAGATCCTAAATTTCTTTAGGGATTTTGGAGGGTGAGTCGTGGCGATGCTGATGGAAGTGGCAGCGATGAGTTTCGAGCAGTGTGGCGGTGAGTAGGCATCGCTGGAGGTGGAGAACATGACAGCGTTGAGGGAGAAGCAGTGGTTGTGCGTGTGTCGCGATGGTGGAAAAAATAATGTAGAGAGGGAAAGGGAGAGATAAAGGGACTTAAGGATGCGGTTGAGAGGCAGAGGGCTCTAGTGTTGGTCGACCGGTGCTAGAGAAGGAAGTGGAGGCGACGAGGCGGCGACGATGAAGCAGATGGAGGAACGCCCTCCCTTTGGCTGGGGAGGGTCGCGAGGATGAGAGGAAGAACTTAGGCCATCCAATTTGATGGTTGGACAGCCGGAGGAGGGGGATCTAAGGAGGTTGCCAGAGCAAAGTTGTTTGGTGGCCGGAGAGGGTAGATTATGGTGATTTGGCTCCCAAAAACTTGCTGAAGAGCTTGGCCGTGCGACATGGGATCTTTTATAGGCCATAGGATGCCCTTCCAAGCTTTGAAAGAAGCTTCCAAGCTCGGAAGGTTTTTGAAAAATAGGATACCTGAACCTTTGAAAGGTTCGCATGACCTTTTGGGAAAGAATTGGAGCCCAAGGAATGGCTTAGATGGAAGGGAATTCCTTGGCGAACTTCCCTTTCAAATTTGAGAGGGTTTCATCAAGGAATAGAGGAGTTCTTGCCAAATTTAGGTTGTAGAAGCTTGTAGGAATAGGATTCATGGTGGTAGGGACCTATTTATGAAAATGATGACAAAGTTAGGGGCCTTTTTGTAAGATTTTGAAAGTTAAGGGCATATGTGTGATATAAAAAATCAAATAGGACCAAATTATAAACTAGGTCAAGATAATCTCAGATTAAGCCCAAATTTTGGTACAAATCTAATTTTGACCTAAGGAATTCAATGGTGAAGTTGGATTTTGGTTTTGACCATGTTTGACTAGGTAATTTATGAAAAAAACCAAAATAGGGCAAATGTCAGTCTGAGACTCTATTTTGGGTCAAGATGGGTTCTGATGGTCAAATTGAAGGTACCAAACCCTAGAGAATATTTTTATATGAATTTTAGAGGGTGTGGTGAATTTTATCTTGACCATAACCTCAGTTAATTAAGCAAGTCTATTTTTAGGATTTCAGAAGTCATTTAATTCTCAAAACATGCGAAAACCCCTTTATGTCTGTTCTAACTCACTTGTTAGCCTTTTAAGGATCATTTGACCCTTAATTAGTTCCTGAGAAAACCCGTGGTTATTCTGAATTCATGGTATGATGGTAAAATTACAGTTTTAACCCTAGTTCTTATCTTTCCCTCACAATGATTATGTAGTGACTTAGGACTCTCTAGCGGTTATGTAGGAGCATTTATTCCTTGATAATGACTAAATTGAGCTAGTTATGGCTCATGATGGTGTTCCCGTCAATAAGGAGGCAAACATTTGATTTTGAGAAATCTGCATTTCGCTTTGTTTCTTTTTAT
This sequence comes from Thalassia testudinum, assembly GCA_037157565.1. Taxonomy (NCBI): domain Eukaryota; kingdom Viridiplantae; phylum Streptophyta; class Magnoliopsida; order Alismatales; family Hydrocharitaceae; genus Thalassia; species Thalassia testudinum. Next base: position 216,865,600 of record JAZHRO010000024.1, read on the forward strand.
TGTTTTTATCGTTTATGATTTTCTTTTGTATTTTTCTAAAGCAAGAGATTAGATCGATAAAACTTTAGCTAACTAATATATTTGCAAAATAAGAGGGATAGAGTGAGAGAGAGAGTGGGGGGGGAGAGAGAGAAACAATCAAATATATTTTTAAAATAAGTGTTTGCTACAAATAATTGAGAAACTACAACTAGACTAGAAAGCGATAAAAGATAAAGGTGAGAAGAACACCCCTCGACGGTCGCTTGGAGGATGACTCGCTCTGACATCACCTAGAAGATGGTGGTGAGAAATTGGAGGAAGGAGAATGGTGGTGGAGGAAGGCAGATGGGATAGGACGACATCGCGGTGAGGATCTACTTCCCAAAGTGGTGAGAGGATGGCCACGGGATGCTTCATGAAGGGGTATGAGAGGTGGGAAAAATCTTTGTTTTCTACTTTAGAGGAGCATCTCAGGCTTAGGACAAGCTCTCTTTAGAGCCTTGGATGTGGTGAGGGAGAGAAAGGAAGAGATGATGATGGATGGAGGGGTGTTGGTCCTTTCATAATGGAGGAGAAGAGGAAGAAATCCATCCATGGGCTATAGCAACATCAAAAACGTCGCTAAAGATCCACCCTAAATGTCACTGAAGCTCGTGCACGCTCCTCACTGGCACTGCTGTCACTGCGCGCATCACGTGCCCATGCCTTAGCTACCATGTCACACGCACGTGTTGGTGCTATGCGCTGCTGGTGTACGCCTCTCATGCGTGCGTGTCACGTGCCCTTGTCCATGCGGCTACATTCAATTGAGGATTTGGGGGGGTGGCAGAATTCAAACATGTTCCCTCCCTTTGAGAGCATCCTTTGCGACTGACGTACTGCACCCACAAGAGTGTCGAGAAGAGAAGCTTCTGAAGCATGGTGGAGGCGGCTTCTCAGCCATTGGATATTGATCTAATGGCTGAGAATTGATGGCACAGATCAAGAGGAGGCATTGTGGTTGCTATTGGCCAGTTTGGATGGTTTGGATGGCACCACGTGGTGCCATCTGGATTGTCGATCTTTTGCTTGCAAAGGATGCCATGGTGCTCAGATCAAGATGATTTTTACATTGGCGAACTGCAATTATCACCCTGGATCCATCTGCATGGTTGGATTTTATCCGAAGCCCATAAAGATGTTACATTGTCCCCTGGCCATTGATCTTCCTTGGACTGCATAAGGTGCCACGAGATTCCGATCAAGATGATTTTGGAGGTGTTGGACTCCGATTGTCTCCTGATCAGATCCGTATAGTCGGATCGTCAATCCGAGGCCCCAAAATAAATCTCCTTCTCTCGTGGCCATAAAAGGATGCAATTAACCTAAAATTTATATAGACTACCCTAAATGTAGAATGATGCATGCTATACAATATTTATAATATGGAATGCATATCTAAGCTTAGGAACATGCATAAATAGGAATTTTATCCTAAATAAATGTGATTACATCATACCCCCTTGCCTATCTTTTGCTACTCCTTAGCAAAATCAAACTATATGCTATGTATAAAAATAAAATTAGGATTTGATTACTTAGGCCTAAGATATTTATTAACAATAGAAAATTTCAACTAAGGTCCTAAACTATAAAGACTTAATAGTGTCCAGGTGCCTGCTAGAATGCAGACCACCCAAGTCCTTGCCTTATTTGAAAATGGAAGATACACATTTTTTCTATTTTTCTTATTTTCTAATTTTTTTTTTGGATTTTTAAGTTTAGGGTTTCGGGCCAGCTTTCTACGACTACCCAACCTACCCAAGACTCAAGAAGAACTTCAAGTTCTAAGCATCTTGTGAAAGGTGATAGACTCATGAGGTGGCCATTAAAACGGACTTTAGGTTTCTATGATCCTAGGTGACCTAAAAAATTCTACCTTAAGGTTTATCTTTCCGATCTGTAGCTTTCTCCCTACTTGTTTTCATTTTTCTTTATGGGGTCAACACAAGGGTGAATCTAATGTATATCTCCCTGATTTATTTTACTTCCTCGCTTCTTCCTTAAGTGTTTTGGGAATTATTTGTACATTTCGTGAGCTGGGTTCTGGACAATCGGTCAATGAGCTGTTAGCACTGACAACTTGCCAGCCATACTCGTGCGGTGAAATATGGCTTATTTATTTTTTTCTTCTTTTTATTTTTTTATCTTTTTTTCTTTTTGAGTATATATATTTTTTTCTTTTTCTGAATTGGTAGCTTTCCTGATCTAAGATTTACCTAAAGATAGTACAAAGGGTATGGTCGTGTAGCTGAGCTTTGGACAACCGACCAATGGGCTATTACCCACAATAACTTGCCAGCCATACTACCTTAGAAAGTTCATTAGCAACCTAATTTCCATAAAAACTATTGAAAAGTGAGTCAGTGCAAGTAGTGTGTAGATGCTTTAGACTTAAAGTCCCCTCAAATCAGAGGGTAGGTTGATAAGTCATGTATTTATTACCTTAATTTATTTACCAAATTAAAATAAAATTAACTTAGCGAGGACTTGAGACCAAGTCCACATTTTAGTGGACACCCGGGCTGATTAAGCTCGAAAACTTGAAGAGTCTAAGTGTTTAGGTCCTAAAGTATCATTTCCTGAAGTTAACAACTCCTAATGCCTAAGTTCTCTTCTCCTAATTCTAATTTTTTTTATCTTTTTGAAATTGATTTTTCTTTGTAAAGAAAATAAAAGAAATTCCATGGAACTAACAAAATAATTTCAGAGTTAATTATCCACCCGCCAAGCCTAAATGATGTAATGTCCTCATTGTAAAAATAAAGACATGAAAATGGCGGAATAAATAGAATATCACTTGAATTTCCATACGTGTTAAGTTTATTGCCTTTAGTTAGGCATAATTTACAAACAAAGAGAAGGTTAAGAATTCACAAGTGCAAGTCAGGATTAAAATAAAAATATTGATCACAGGACTCGCCAGTAGGTGTCCATAGATGTGGACCAAAATTATGGTGCAGGCCCATGCCCCAAGGTCGAGTGGTTCTAAGGTTCTAGATGAAAATCACCTAGAATTGGAGATTATTGTGTTTGCGGGGCCAAGCCTGTGATTTTTTGGTGTGCAACCCAAGTCTGAAGTAGTGGACAATGGGCAGATCTAGTTCAATAGATTTGGGTGTCCACTTATAGTTCAGCTCAAAAAGATAATTAATTATTCTGATCTTGGGTTGCACATCCAAGATATCATAAGGGTCCTGATAGAAGGTAGGTGGTTTTAAGTTAATAGGAACCCTTAGATCCACAATTGTATTTCCCTTAGAATTAGGCTTCCAGATTTTAACTTCCAAATTCCCATCCTCTAAGATCAAGTGTTCAGGTTTCGGGACCTCTAGCATATCATTCACCCCATGAGATTTACCCAAGTCCAATAATCGTGGTTTAATTAGGATTTACTTGGATTTGATAATTTCAAAATCATCAATATATTCTTCATGGTGTGGTAGAGGAATGGGGCTACTGATCGAATCTTCTAGTAAATTAGGATTCGGATCCTCCAAGTTAGCCCCAACCGAATCAAATTCCTCAATTATAGGGCTATCAAATAATTCATCAGATTCCTCAGGCCTGTTAGTCTCACTAAAATCATCCTCCTTAAGCTCAAGTGAGACTTCACATAAATATTCTTCATGCTCAGAATTAAAGAATGCGTGATCCTCATTTATATATCTCTCAAAATCATATGTTATTCCTTGGTCCATAGAGACATATTTTTCCTTAGTCCTTGGCTTAGGGATCTCGGGTGAGAAAATCACATCATCCTCAATTGGTTGCTCTAACCCAACTTGGTCATCCCTGGTCCCAAAAAATGTGTCCCCCCTGACAGGCACCTGAGCGAGTTCAGACATTGGCTCTCCTGAAGGGGGTTCATCCTAGGAATCATCCCAAGATTGGACTAAGCCAATCACAAATTTCTTCCTCAATCTTGATAATTTCGCAAGTAAAAACTCACCTGGGCCCTTATCTTTAACATGTTGGAGCCAATCCAATAAAGAACTATTAAAGCTTATCAATCATTTTGATGATAGGCTCCAATGCTTTAGTGCATAGCGTTGACTGATCTTCTAAGGATTGTATAATGTTCCTCATGTTAGGCAACACCCTATCCTGGACCTGATTCACTTGAATCGAATGGTTTGGTTTAGGTTGGGTGGGTTTGGGTTAAATCTATGGGAGTCAAGAAATTGAGGTTCTTGGGTCCCTCCCTGATAGTAGGTCATTTCTGGTTGTTCAAAGAATGGTGGTGACCTATGTTCAAGATAATCTAGAGGAGGGTAGGTGTTATAATCCTCATATCCTTGCTGATTGTAGATCGGGTTGGTTTGCTCATAAGAGGGCGATGATCTATAATCAGTGTAGCTCTAGGAAGAATAATAATCATGATCATGATGTCTAGGGTTAGGTCCTAGACATTGAGGTTCGGAATCATATCTATAATCAAAGATTTTGGTTAAGTGGTAGAATCAATGTAGAGTGGTGCACCTTAGGTCAAGAGTTGTGGGTGTTTAATGTGTGTAACTTTCAGTAAATCCCATAATCAAATAGTTTTTTTTTTTTTCTTAATTTATGCGGGTGAGTGAGGTGAGTGGAGTAATAATCAAACAACCAAGATCTAACCTAGGGTTTATGCAAGCACCTAAGTTGATTTGGGTTTGAGTTATTAGTGTGGTGAAATGAAATCTAGGGTGGGGGTGGTGGGGATACACTTACATAACTTTCTAACTACAATTTACTTCCATGTATTCCGCTTTTGCTCGCCTTGGAAGGGTACCTGTAATCACAGAATGAAATGAGCAAAGTGAGCTAAAAAGTTAAGTAAGGCGGAAAAATGTGGAAAAACTAAAGAGCGTTGCCTCCCCAGCAACGACGCCAAAATGGTGAAGCGTGTTTTCGCGATGGAAAATCAGGATTTCGGAAAACTCATCGCCGTAGTCGCAAAAATCACTACCAAATAAAATTTACACTAAAACTCAAGATGAACCCTAGGTCGAATATAGGGAGGCGAATGCTTGGTTTTGAGAAATCCATGTTTTGCTTTGTTTCTTTTTGTTGTTTGTATCTTTTATGATTTTTTTTGTATTTTTATAAAGCAAGAGATCAGATCGACAAAACTTTATCCAACTAATCTACTTGCAAAATAATAGGGAGAGAGAGAGAGAGAAATAATCACATATATTTTCCAAACAAGTGTTTGCTACAAATAATCGAGAAACTACAACTAGACTAGAAAGTGATAAAAGATAAAGGTGAGAAGAATTCCCCTCGATGGTCGCTTGGAGGATGACTCACTCTGACGTCGCCTGTGATGGTGAGAAGCTGGAGGAAGGAGAATGGCGGCGGAGGAAGGAGGATGGGGTAGGACAGTGTTGCGGCAAGGATCTACTTCCTGAAGTGGTGAGAGGACGACCATAGGATGCTCCATGAAGGGGGATGAGAGGTAGGAAAAATCTTTGTTTTCTACACTAAAGGAGCATCTCAAGCTCTCTCTAGAGCCTTGGAGGTGATGAGGGAGAGAAAGGAAGAGATGATGATGGATGGAGGGGTGTTGGTCCTTTTATAGTGGAGAAGCAGAAGAAATTCGTCCATGAGCTATAGCGACATCAAAGACATCGCTAAAGATCCACCCTAAACATCACTGAAGCTCATGCACACCACCACTGGCGCTCGCGCATGCGCCTTGCTGGCATTGTTGCCGCTGCTTGCATCACACGCCCATGCCTCGCGATGCCCTATCGCGCGCATGCGCTGGTATTTTGCATTGCTAGTGCGTGCCTCTCGCGTGAGCGTGTCATGTGCCATTGTCTGTGCAGCTACATTCAATTGAGGATTTGGGTTGGGGGGTGGCAGAATTCGAACTCGCGCCCTCCTTTTGAGAGCATCCTTCGCAACTGACGTGCTACACCCGCGAGAGTGTCGAGAAGAGAAGCTTCTGAAGCTTGGTGGATGCAGCTTCTCAGCTGTTGGATCTTGATCCAATGACATAGAATTGATAGTGCAGACGAAGAGGAGGCATTGTGGTTGCTGCTGGCCAGTTTGGTTGGTCTGGATGGCACCACGTGGTGCCATCTGGACCATCCATCTTCTTTTCCTTGCAGAGGATGCCACGACACTCGTATCAAGATGATTTTCACATTGGCGGACTGCGATTGTCGCTTCAGATACATCCATACGATCGAATTTTTCATCCGAAGCTTGTAAAGATGTTGCATTGGCTTATGGCCATTGATCTTCCTCAGACTGCATGAGGTGCTACGGGATTCCAATCAACACGATTTCAGAGGCATTGGACTCTGATCGTCGTCCTGATCAGATCCATATGGTCAGATCGTCAATCCGAGGCCCCAAAATAAATCTCCTTCTCTCATAGCCATAAAAGGATGCAATTAACCTAAAATTTACACAGACTACTCTAAATGCAGAATGATGCATGCTATGCAATATTTATAATATGGAATGCATATCTAAGCTTAGGAACATGCATAAATAGGCATTTTATCCTAAATAAATGTGTCTACATCACTCCCTGGTCACCACCTAGTGGTGGTGCAAGCAGCCTCATTGCAACCAAGGGCACCACCATTCCCACACAAAACTGGCAGTTGGTTGTGGCGTAAATCACATTTTTAAAATGATTTTGTCATAGTATAGCACGGAATACCTCTCGACAAATAAATTTTAACGGGACAGGTGAGTTCCAGTTGAACTCAGGGAGGCAGAAAACGTTTTCCATCTCAAAATTGATTTGGATATAAATACTAACTAGATAATAATCACAATATATATAAAGAGAATGTAATCATGAGTTTGATCAAATAATTCTAGAGTTATGACTATGTAATGCTAGAACAAGAGTAATTGAGTTGCAGAAATAAACTAGAATATCACTATCTAATTTGGCAGAATAAGGGCACCATGGGTGGTCCGTGGTGGCCTCTTGGAGCGCTTGGGGAGAGAAGCGGTGGTCTGCCAAGGTGGCTTGGTGGGCACTTCAGGAGGATAGTCGGAGACAGAGAGAGATGGAGAAGAAGGTCTGAAGAGTTGGAGAGGGTCTGGAGAAGTTCTGGTGGAAGATGTCCTTCTGGGGGGGCCCTGGGCCTTCTTTTATAGCTTTTATGAGGGGCAAGATGGGCATTTGAGCCCTCCAAACTATGCAACAACCTTGCTATGATTAGATCCATCAATTAGGGGATCAACGGACCAAATCGTACCTTAAAAACACCTTCATCGCACCTTAAACGTTTGGAGCGCACGAGATGTTGACACGTGGCATCGTCTTGTCACTTGGATCTTCATCGCACAGTCCTGCACTCTCCTCCTGCACCGCTGCAGTTGGTTTTCTCTCCTCACGTGCCTTCTCGCCTTTAAATCGTGACTTATGATGTAGCAAATCTCAACTGTCCGATCTCATGATCGGATAGCTTAAAAATTCGCATCCACTGCCTCTTGAAATTCAGACATGCACACTCGTGCGGTCACTCGCATGTCATCATGTGCGTCTTCATTCGATGTCCCTCTGTGTGCCACGCGGTCGTGGCTCCACCTCCTAATGGCCATCCAACGGATGGATTTCCTCCGCGTCCATGACCACCTTGGATCAACGCAGATTGTGAGTCGACCTCATGACATGCGTTGTTGGTTGAGTACACTTGCCAACACGCTACGCAGCCAAGCTATTGCAGTTGCCATCGTGTATGCATCCACCCTCAACCATTCAATGGAGATCCAACAACTGAGGTTTGATCATCTTGATGAAGTGCGGCAAGGCCGGTGACGTGGGTGCATCATGGCCATTGGATGGTGATCCAACGGTCCACGATGCGTGGGGGTTGCCTTCAGAAGTTGGGGCCAGTGTGGGGGGGTGCAGCTGTGATGGTGCCACATGGCACCATCGTGGCTGTTCATCTTCTCTCTTTTGTAAATGATGATGTAGGCCTCCGATTGAGATGATTCTTGTGCCTTTGCACTACGATTGCTGATCTGGATCCATCCATGCAGTTGGATTTATCATCTAAGGTTTGGATTTTCTCCTATTTGCCTCTTGACTCTTGCTCTTCTACAGACTCCATAAGGTGCTACGGGAGTCTGATCGATGTGATTTTGGAAGTGTTGGACTCTCGTCGTCGTTCTGAGCTGATCCCTAAGGTTGGATCGTTCATCTGTAGTCTCGAATTTCCTGTGATTATTAATATCTCTCAATTAGAACATAATACGACATTATTTACAAAACTATTAAATAAGCTATGATGCAAAGTACGATGCGTTTGTATGCAAAATGCCTAAATTAGGCTAGGTTCTAAGTTAATTCAGGTGGATTAGGGCATATGATTGCTGTGCAATTAGTAGCCTCCTTGGCCCTCTTGGCATAGCGAGATTCTCCATCTTTTTCTTATTCTTATTCTCATTTGCAATAGTATAGTGTATTTTCGTTGCAATAATATAGTTCCATTTCCATTTGCATTTGCTTTAGTTCTTATATTGTTCTTGTTCTTGTTTCTAGTTACTAAACACACCCACACTCACACGTACACACACTCCTTACCCTTACACACTCATGACCAGCACCCTCACTGATAGACATACATTTATTTCGTATAAAATACCTCTTATGCGTGTTCCTAAGCTAGTTAGCTATATGTAGCATTGTAAATAATGAATAATAGTTGTCATCCTTCATTTAGAACAATTTGTGTAATTTGTGCATTAATTTGTCCCTTTTTATGGCCAAGGTACAAGGCTACACTGAAATGGGCCTCAAACAAAAAATCTAACCATACAGATGTGATCAGGGTGACGATCAGAGACCAACGCCTCTGAAATTGCCCCAATCGAACATCCGTAGCACCATCTTCAAGCAATAAAAGATGGATGGCCCAGGTAGCACCACGTGGCACCATCCCAGCTGTCCATAGCTAGCCGTTGCATCCTCTCCTCCCTCACTTCATCAATTCCAATTGTTAGATGAAACCCTTGGATCTTCATCCAATGGTTGCGGAGAGACCACATTGCCCACTCTTTCTTGCCTTAACATTTCCTACGGGCCATTTCTTGTTCGTTGGATCTCCATCCAACGGTCAAAATTTTGCCGCGTCGATACCTCATTGCCTCAACATGCAATCAGATGTGCATCCTCCACCATTAGATCATCATCTAACAGTTTAGGTGCCTTGTCCTTTCCATCGCAATCTCTCAACATTTGGTGAATGTGCAATCTCGATCGTCGGATCAAGATCGTGTGGTCGAGATCATGCCTCACTGGTGGCAACTCAGTGGTGAGAGTGCTGTCCTCTCAAGGATGAGGTGCAGGTTCAAACCATGATTCGTGAGCGTGTGAATGAATTAATCTAGTTATGCAATCGTGAATGTATGGCCTAGATCAAGCCACATGTCCTGTTAATCGGTGAAGTGCGCGCTCGTGCGATCTCGACCGCGCGATTGAACTCATGTGGTGCTGATGGTGTTACATAATACCATGGATGGCAAGGAGCATGATATGTGTGATCGTACGCACACTATGAAAGATTTGAAGGTGCGATCGCAACACCCTTTCTGTCCTTCGATCTTAATCCAACAACCGTCATTTTTCCTCACCTCGCCCACGTGGTGCCAGCACTACATGCACGCATGCTGTGTGCGATGCACGAGCATGCGCGTGGGTGCTGCGCACTGTAGCCATGCCTTGCATGTGCATTAAGTGCCTTACTTACACTTTAGCCAAGCAAGCTCCCTCCTCTCCACTATATAAAGCCTACGACCCCCTCCATTGCCATTCATCTCTTTCTACACATCCTGCACCCTACCTAGAGCTTAGGAAGCCTTCCTAAAGCTACACTCTCCACTCTCAAGCCCCAAGGCCACCTATTAGCATAAGAATTCCCTCTCCCCACCTAAATTCATCCTACTCCTCTCCACCTTCGTAGGAGACCATAAGATCGTCCTCTCAGCCCCATTTTAAGAAGAGATCGCTTCCACCTCATCATCCCCATTCCCTTAGTATAGCAGCTCCATCCCCTCATCCCAAATCCACCATTAGCATGGCCTAAGCATTACTCTACCCACATTTGTCGTATACCCCATCCCCATCGTCCAAACTCCGTATCTCCTTCATTCAACTGCCACCAAGTGCTGTCTCCTTGCCGAGCAATTGTCTTGGGAGAATCTTCTCACCCGCTCTCCCTTTTATTTCATTTTTCATTTGTTATTGTATTTTGGTTCATTTAGATTGTAATAAAACTTCTATTTTAATATAGCAAGTTATCTCTCTTTCTCTCCATTTATTTTTGCCTCAGCTTGTCAAGTGCTCTCTCTCTCTCTCTTTATATTCTATCACTTAACTTTGTCTTAAATTATTGTTATGTTTATATCTAAAATCACAAAAACATTACAAAGCCAAAAATTCCAAAAAGAAATAAATTGTAACACAGATTTGAAATCAAATAATCACCTCCCCATGTTTGACCTACGACTAGTCTCGATTAAATAATATTTGATCTCGGATTTTCGCATATACTACGGTGTGGTTTTCAAAACCCTAATTTTATCATGAATTTTTTGAGTATCGTTTTGGCATCGTTGTCGAGGAGGCAACGGACTTTGATTCTCCACATTCTTTCCGCACTTACTCATCTCTTAACTATCTCTTTTCTTCAAATTGCTATGTTGTAGGTACCTAATCAAGGCGAGCTAAGGGTAGTAGATTGGAGAAAGGTGCTAAGCCAAGGTTTTGTAAGTGCCACATTCCTCCCCCTTGGTCGGGCGTGTTTCACATGTTAGAAATCGGGGTTACAAGTAACCTGTCGTCTAGTTGCAAAACACGTCGATCAGATAAAATTTATACCGAAACTCCAAGGGAGTTCATTACGACCCAGTTCCCGAATCCCTATAGGACACGGGACCGGACCGACTCGACTGATCCCAAGACCTAGTCGTCCAACGAGGAAGTAACCAAAAAGAAGTAAAAATAGACCACATTCACCATGCAAGCAACTAACAGTAACAAAAGTACAACAGTAAAGAAGTAACTACTACAGTACACACCACCACAACAGTAGAGAATTTAAAAAAATACAGGAATATAAAGTTTACAATACACGAGTACAGAAGTGTAACAAAAATACTCACTACAACGGAAATGGAGTACAACAAAAAGGTAAAACTACTGGGCTCTACTAGGCCAAGCACCCTCTACAGCCGTAGGCTCTGGCTGCTCAACAGCTGGACCTGAAAAAGGTTACGAGTACAACACGTCAGCGAACGTTGAGTAGAGTGGCAACCAGCTAAGTAAGGAAAACAGTAAAGGTGGACAGGTAGCTATTGCTTTCAATTTCTTTATTTAACTAATTATTCATTCTTTCATCACTTGGTTTATTTATCAGGTCTTTTTCTTGATCTCGAATGTTCCTCATGGGAACGATCTTGATTGCAGTCTTTTTCGAAGAGTAGAAGAAGAACGTGGTGCTTTCCTGGCTGGGAGAGTCCCCCGTGGTGGTCCTACACCCAGTCAACCACCCCAAGGTCACTAACAGACATAATAGTGACTACGACATGCGTGATAAACGCACAGGTAGCCGCCTTGCACTGGCACGCGGTCAGTCGTTTCCGTTAATGGGTGTGCCCAAAGCATAGCACGGAACCAGTATAGGGCATAGCCCTCTCAGTAACAGGGGTTTAGCCCCTCCACAATAACCAAACAAGGGTCTCGCCCCTCCACAGTCCACGCACCCTCGCCTGACTACCCTGGTTTGACGAGAGGGCCTAACAAGTCGGTGTAAGGTGGCTAGCTGAACCCCGGGCCTCGTGGGGTGGCTAGCTCCCTCTCTACACTGGTAGCTCTCCCCAGTACAGTGTACACGAGGGCCAAAGAGTCCGTGCAAGGTGACCAAACCTACCCTGGGTCTCGACCCGAAGGAGGCAAGCTCCCCTCGACACTAAGAGGTAACATGTGCTTCCCTTGGTACTACGTACTAAAGGAATAGCACACTTCCCAGCACATTCCTAGATCCATTCCGTTTACTTCCAAGAGCTCTACTCCTATTTCCCCGTAGGGTTTATGCTCATGTTTCTCATGCCAAGCCATACTAGGTTTCATCATTTAGGGTTTATTCGCAGGTAGCTCGTGTTTCCAACATTCAAACTTTCATTTCCAATTCGTATACAGGCAGCTCGTATTTAATTGCAACAACAGGAATTACATTAAACAGTTGCTAACAACAGTACTTTACAATTCACAGGCAGCTATTATCCAATTACAGGCAATTATTATTATTCTATTTACTCGTCCAAGACTGCAATTCATGCATTTCCATACAATTATTCCAGTGTTTCTAACCCTAAGATTCATGCCATACCCTAGGATCTAACATTCAATCTAGTGTTTCTGGTCCTAGGATTCATGCCATACCTTAGGATTTAACATTCAATCCAGTGTTTCTCATCCTAGGATTCATGCCACACCCTAGGAACTAACATTCATTCCAGATATGCCTTTATGTTTGTAATTAAACTAGGGGAAGCCACTCTACCAGCAAAACTAGGAGTAATGGGGCTTGATCGGTAGGTCCGCGTGCCTCCGCAACCCCTAATTCCGCAATGGAATGAGGTCCTAACACAAGGATCAACCACAAGAACCTACTCAGAACATGGCAAAAGCGTTCCAACAAGTATAGAAACTTATACAAAGAAGAACAGAATCTTAAATGCGAAAATCAGACCTCAAATGGACCCTAAATGAGTCAAAAATGACAATCCTGACTTAAATCAGATGTCTGGAACACCTTCTAGACGTCTTAAAAGGAGTCCAGAACCATACTCACCCTGCATTGCTCCTTAGACGTCCAGGGATCCTTCTGAACCATCTGGACCTAGTTCCAGACCTCCGACCACCTCTCCGAACGTTTGGATACGCTCTCCGTCGTCTGGTGCCTCACCCAGACGTCTAAACCGTGTGGGAGGGCGTGTCCTCGTACCTTCCTAAAATGAATCCTGCACGTGCAACGTAATCTCCTCAACACGGCACGTATCAGAGTCCTCGGCGGAACGGCCTGCATGGCCGTATCCACAAAATGAGAGCACAGGGCGCAGGACGTACCTCTTAGTCGTCTGGAGCTTCCTTCAGACATCGTCCGCGCCATCTAGATGTAGGTCCAGACGTCTGATTCTGGGAAAAATCCCAGAATCAAAATCTCCTTCATCTTCTTCCTGCTACGCCCGGCCGCGTCGCGCTCGCTCGTTCGCTGCTCTAGCTGCAGTGGCATCGAGGGAAACCTCCCTGGCACACCTCTCCGCCGTGCGCACGTCGACCGGCCGTGAGCCTCTCTGGTGAGCTCTCTCTCAGCTTGTGCTCTCCTCTCTTCCCCCTCACTGCTCCTCTCCTCTCCGCCGCTGCACTCGGCTGCAACTCACCGCGCTCGCTCTCGCTCTCGTTGGAGGAAGGAGAAGGTGGATGGGAGTGGGATGGCGTGAGGGAGAGGAGGGGGTATATGTAGGTGCGGGGGAGCACTCTGTCATCGGTGAGGGGAGAGAAGAAAGGGAAGAAAGAGAAGAAATGCGGCTGAGCTCAGTCTGCACGTGGCACGCGCGTAGACTCGGGGTGGTACGCACGCAAAAATTGATTTCCAGACGTCTAATCCAACTCCCAGACGTCTTAAAGTGTTTTGATGGCACGGGTCTTATCAATATAACAAACTCAAAGGAAGTTTCGTCCCTGAAACTTGAGCTAGCTAGGGTGAGGAAAAAGAGCCACATACACATAATAAGCTCAAAGAGGACTGAAGCCGGTCCAAAAGGACGTACCCTCAAAGAGCTTCGGGTACCGCTCTCGCATCGCCTTCTCAGGCTCCCAGGTAGCCTCCTCATACTGTTGGCTCCTCCACAAGACCTCCACCAGGGGTACCTGCTTCCATCTCAGACTCCGGACGGCTCTATCGAGAATCTGCACTGGCCGCTCAAGGTAGGTTAGGTCTTCACCCACCTCGACGCTCTCGTGGCTCAAAACGTGATTGGAATCGGTGACATACTTCTTGAGGTTGGACACGTGGAACACGTCGCGCACACCAGAAAGCCGGGGAGGAAGGGCAAGCCTGTAGGCAACGGGCCCAACCCGCTCCAGGACCTCAAAGGATCCCACAAACCTCGGTGCGAGCTTCCTTCTCACCCTAAACCATTGCAGGCCCTTCATGGGTGAAACACAAAGGAAGACGTGGTCCCCAACCTCAACTGCACCTCTCTGCATTTCTAATCTGCATAGCTCTTCTGCCTACTCCTGATAGTGCGGGGTCGCCTGTGAATCTACTCGATCACCTCCTGACTCTGCCGGATCAGCTTGGGGCCAACCTCCCCTTGGTCCCCACCTCAACCCAACTCAAGGGTGCCATACACCTCCATTTGTATGGAGCCTCGTAGGGTGCCATGCCGATGCTCGAGTGATAGTTGTCATTATATGCAAACTCCGCCAGGGGCAAGTGCTCCTCCCAAGAGCCCCTCCAATCCAGTACACAAGCACACAAAAAGTCCTCAAGTGTCTGTATTGCGCACTCTGACTGTCCGTCCGTCTGGGAGTGTTATGCTGTACTGAACCTCAACTGTGTCCCCAAGGCCTAATGAAACTCAGCTCAAAACTGGGACGTAAAGAGAGTATCCCGATAGGATACAATCTCCCGTAGAACTCCGTGCAGACGTACCACGTCGCGGATATACCTCTCTGCCAACTGTGCTGGTCCCAAAGTGACTCAGATTGGCAAGAAACGTGCCATCTTCGTTAATCTGTCTACTATCACCCAGACTGCTTCGTGTCCTCACTGGGTAACGGACAAGCCCACCACCAAGTCCATGGTGATGCTCCCCCACTTCCACTCTGGCATTGGAAGTGGTTGCAACGACCCTACAGGCTTTTGATGCTAGGCCTTCACCTGCTAGCACACTAAACACTGCTGCACGAATCACCTACATCCCGCTTCATTCCCCTCCACCAAAAGTCGCATCTCAAATCATTATACATCTTTGTGTTTCTAGGATGTATGGTGAACCTAGAACCGTGTGCCTCAGTCAGGACTCTCTCAACAGCTCCTTGTCCCTGGGAACACACAACGTCCCCCCATGCGTAGCACCTCGTCTGTAAAGGGGGAGTCCCCAGGGTCCCCAGACAGTGCTCTGTCACGCAACTACTGCAAGTACGGGTTGGCCATCTGTCCTTTGATGATGCGTTCTATCAGCTCTGGCCTCGTCTGTCGTGTCACAGTCACTGCCCCCACAGTGCCCCAGTAACTCTATGGTCGCCAACTGCTCATCTCCTCCATGGGGCTCCAACTCTGCGCTTGATCTCGAGAGTAGATGAGCACATCCTCAATAAATACCACCACGAACTGATCTAGATACGGTCTGAACACCCGGTTCATCCAATCCGTGATGGCAGCAGGGGCGTTGGTCAGTCTAAACGGCATGACCAAAAACTCGTGGTGTTTGTACCGGGTGCAGAAAGCTGTCTTGGAGATATCTGTCTCCTTGATCGTCAACTGGTGGTACTCAGACTTCAAGTCTACCCTGGAGAATACCGTGGCACCTCGTAACTGGTCAAACAAGTCGTCAGCCCTCGGTAGCGGATACCTATTCTTGATGGTAACCCTATTCAGCTATCTGTAGTCCACACAAAGGCGTAGGGTACCATCCTTCTTCTTCACAAACAAAATCCGAGCTCCCCATGGAGATGCACTGGGCCTCACAAAGCCCTTCTCCAGAAGGCCCTGCAACCTATCTGGGAACACATCGAGGTACTCTGAAAGTCTGCCATAGAGCTGGGCTCTGCCACTACACAAGCTAGGAAGCCCTCACACCCTTGGCCCAAAAGCCTCGCTGCCCGAAATGCAGAAATGCACTTGAAGCCTCCGTCCACTGGCTGTCCGTGAAACTCGAAAGAAGGCAACTCCGGTATGGAGAAGACGATCTTTCTCTCAAAACAATCCCCAAGGCGTGGTAAGCGGACAGCCAGTCCATCCTCAGAATCATGCTAGAGTCCTCCATTGGTATCACAAACAAATCAGCGGGGAGGCGGTGACCCCAACACTGATCTTCCACCCTATATTACCTTCCCAGCTACAAACAGTTGGCCACCTAGGTCCCTGATTACAACTAATCCCCCCAATGGAGTGATATCGGACTCCAATGTAGTGAACAACTTGTGGGGCAAGAAGGTACGTCGTGCTAGAAATAGGAATTACGTACTCCAAAAAGACCAAACATTGTAATCATACCTGTCACCGTACAAATTGAAGCTATGATGTCTCTGTGAGTCACGACGTCGCGACACTCAGTCCTGGGAGCAGACAAAACAGCTGGGCCTGGGGCGGAGCTAGTGACAGTTGGCCGGTATCCTCCTAGTGATGGCTGTCCTTCCTCATGCAACTGGAACCCACGACCACCCGACTGGCCTCTAGTGCTTGGAGCGGTGAGAGTTTGCTGTGCTCTAGCCCTAGACGGGCAGTCCCTTCTAAAGTGGCCCGGCTGGCCACACTGGTAGCAGAGGGGGACTCGACTCCCTCCCTCGGTCGGTCCCTGCTGACGGCTCGGTGGGGGTCCAGTGCTGACAGCTAGCCCCTGTTGGGGCCCCCAGAGGCTACTGACGGCCCCGCAAAGCGTGACGGCTCTCCTGCGGGCATCGCGTGCCTCCCATGAGCTCTCCTGACCCATCTAGTGTGACGGTAGAAATCTTGTTCCACAAAGAACTCCCCTACCGTACCCTCGGAAGAGATATGAGGGGGTGGCGGAGTAGGTGGAAGCTGAAATTCCTCTCGTACAACCTCGCAGATCAGATAGACAAGGTTCGGAGACTGTATGCTCAGGAGAAGAGAAGGGGTAGCACGTACTCCAAGCTCGACACATCTGCCTCTCTGGCCTCGACCTCGGCCGCGCCTGCGACCCACCCTTTTGTGTTCCACGTTGAGGCATCTCTTGTAAGGAGACGCGAACACATAATAGAAAAGTCATCAATTCTAACCGACATTCAACGAAAGAACCTCAGAACAGATGTCAAAAGGTACGTTGTGGTGGTTACTCTAGTTACAAGCACGTGAATTGGTTATTTTTTAGCTAGTTGGTTCACTTCTCGGGACGACCTTGCTCTGATACCATCTTGTTACGACCCGATTCCCGAATCCCTACAAGACATCGGACCGGACCGACTCGACTGACCCCAAGACCTAGTCATCCAACGAGGAAGTAACCAAAAAGTAGTAAAAATAGACCACATTCACCATGCAAGTAACTAACAGTAACAAAAGTACAGTAGTAAAGAACTACTACAGTACACACCACCACAATAGTAGAGAATTTAAAAAAATACAGGAATATAAAGTTTACAATACACGAGTACAGAAGTGTAACAAAAATACTCACTACAACGGAAATGGAGTACAACAAAAAGGTACAACTACTGGGCTCTACTAGGCCCAGCACCCTCTATAGTTGTAGGCTCTGGCTGCTCAACAGCTGGACCTGAAAAAGGTTATGAGTACAACACGTCAGCGAACGCTGAGTAGAGTGGCAACCAGCTAACTAAGGAAAACAGTAAAGGTGGATAGGTAGCTGTTGCTTTCAATTTCTTTCTTTATTTAACAAATTATTCATTCTTTCATCACTTGGTTTATTTATCAGGTCTTTTTCTTGATCTCGAATGTTCCTCGTGGGAACGATCTTGATTGCAGTCTTTTTCGAAGAGTAGAAGTAGCACGTGGTGCTCTCCTGGCCAGGAGAGTCCCCCATGGTGGTCCTACACCCAGTCATCCACCCCAAGGTCACTGACAGACGTAACGGTGACTACAGCACGTGCGATAAATGCACGGGTAGCTACCCCACACTGGCACGCGATCAGTCGTTTCCATTAACGGGTGCGCCCAAAGCATAGCACGGAACCAGTATAGGGCATAGCCCTCTCAGTAACAGGGGTCCAGCCCCTCGACAGTAACCAAACAGGGGTCTCGCCCCTCCACAGTTCGCGTACCCTCGCCTGACTACCCTAGTTTGCCCAGAGGGCCTAACAAGTCGGTGTAAGGCGGCTAGCTGAACCCTGGGCCCCGTGGGGTGGCTAGCTCCCTTCCTACACTAGTAGCTCTCCCCAGTACAGTGTACATGATGGCCAAAGAGTCAGTGCAAGGTGACCAAACCTACCCTGGGTCTCGACCCGAAGGAGGCAAGCTCCCCTCGACACTAAGAGGTAACATGTGCTTCCCTTGGTACTACGTACCCAAGGAATAGCACACTTCCCAGCACATTCATAGATCCATTCCGTTTACTTCCAGGAGCTTTACTCCTATTTCCCCCTAGGGTTCATGCTCATGTTTCTCAGGCCAAGCCATACTAGGTTTCATCATTTCGGGTTTATTCACAGGTAGCTCGTGTTTCCAACATCCAATCTTTCATTTTCAATTCGTATATAGGTAGCTCGTATTTAATTGCAAGAACAGGAATTACATGCAACAGTTGCTAACAACAGTACTTTACAATTCACAGGCAGCTACTATCCAATTACAGGCAATTATTATTATTCTATTTACTCGTCCAAGACTGCAATTCATGCATTTCCATACAATTATTCCAGTGTTTCTAACCCTAAGATTCATGCCATACCCTAGGATCTAACATTCAATCTAGTGTTTCTGGTCCTAGGATTCATGCCATACCTTAGGATTTAACATTCAATCCAGTGTTTCTCATCCTAGGATTCATGCCACACCCTAGGAACTAACATTCATTCCAGATATGCCTTTATGTTTGTAATTAAACTAGGGGAAGCCACTCTACCAGCAAAACTAGGAGTAATGGGGGCTTGATCGACAGGTCCGCGTGCCTCTGCAACCCCCAATTCTGCAACGAAATGAGGTCCTAACACAATGATCAACCACAAGAACCCACTCAGAACATGACAAATGCATTCCAACAAGTAGAGGAACTTATACGAAGAAGAACAGAATCTTAAATGCGGAAATCGGACTTCAAACGGATCCTAAATGGGTCAAAAATGACAATCCTGACTCAAATCAGACGTCTGGGACACCTTCCAGACGTCTTAAAAGGAGTCCAGAACCATACTCACCCTGCGCTTCTCCTCAGACGTCCAGGGATCCTTTTGAACCGTCTGGACCTAGTTCCAGACGTCCAACCACCTCTTCGGATGTCTGGATACGCTCTCCGCCGTCTGATGCCTCGCCCAGACATCTGAACCGCGTGGGAGGGCGTGTCCTCGCACCTTCCCAAAATGAATCCTGCACGCGCAACGTAATCTCCTCAACACGACACATATCAGAGTCCTCGGCAGATACGGCCTGCATGGCCGTATCTGCAAAAAGGGATCATAGGGCGCGGGATGTACCTCTCAGTCGTCTGGAGCTTCCTCCAGACATCGTCCACGTCGTCTGGATGTAGGTCCAGACATCTTATTTTGGGAAAAATCCCATAATCAGAAGCTCCTTTGTCTTCTTCCTATTGAGCGCGGCCACATCGCGCTCACTCGTCCGCTGCTCTAGCTGCAGCAGCGTCGGGGGAAACCTCCTTGACACACCCCTCCGCCGTGCGCACGCCGACCGACCGTGAGCCTCTCCGGTGAGCTCTCTCTTGGCTCACACTCTCCTCTCTTCCCCCTCACTGCTCCTTTCCTCTCCACCGCTGCACTCGGCTGCAACTCACCGCGCTCGCTCTCGCTCTCGCTCTCGCTGGAGGAAAAAGAAGGTGGATGGGAGTGGGGTGGCATGAGGGAGAGGAAGGGGTATATGTAGGCTTGGGGGAGGGCTTTATCATCGGTGAGGGGAGAGAAGAAAGGGAAGAAAGAGAAGAAATGTGGTTGAGCTCAGTTTGTGCACGGCACGCGCGCAGACTCGGGGTTGTATGCACACAAAAATTGATTTCCAGACATCTGGCAAATCGGCTGTTCGGAGAGACGACGGCGCCTGGCGGAAGCTCGAATGAAGGAGGTGAGGAGAGGGATGACAAAGGTAAGATGCAAGAGGACATCGGGTAGAGGAAAGCTTCGGCGTGGCTCCGGAATGGAGGTGAGAAGACAGAGGTGATCTGCTACCGGAATGAAGGTGGGAGGATAGCTCCAAGGTGACCTATGAATGGGGATGGGAAGATGGACAAATATTTGGTGAGGCAGAGGTTTGTTACACTAATAGGAGCCTTGGGAGCTTGAGAACAAGCTCTAATGGAGCGTTGGTAGGCTTGCTAGAGCTTGGGAGTAGGTGGGAGTAGAGTAAGTAGAGACGAAGAGGAATGGGGGGTTTAGGGGTGTTTATATAGTGGAGGGAAGGAGAGAGCCCCGCGCATAGGCATTCAGTGATAGCTATAACCGTCACTAAAGGCCGCTCAAGTTGTTGTTGAAGATTCATGCCTTTTCATTGCTTAGGCTGGTGCATGCACTACGTAGGCCATTTAGTGACAGCCATAAGCATCACAAAAGGCCCGCCCTTCTATCGTTATAAAGCCTGCGCCCGTCGCCCACGCCCGCAGCTGTCATCGTGCACGCAGACGTGGGTGCATCCTGACCATCGCATGAAGGATCAAACGGCAGAGAGAAGATCGCGCCCTTTCGCCAAATTTGAATTGTGCGCCTCGCCCTCATCCGTTGGATGCCGCGTGCATCAGATGCGCATTCTCGATGTGCGTCGACGCCCTCATGCCTCATCCGTGCTCTACGGTGCATCCACGTAGCCGCTTTCTTCGTCGCCTGATCTTCCATTGATGGCTCCATTTCCTCCCGCCTTCACTTCAGTGGATAAAATCCACACACAGGGTCTCGAATGCAAGGCTGCGCTTTGAGAGTGGAGGCGCAGACCACTGTGTTGAGGGTCGTCTTGTGTCTTGTTTTTGAATTAAGCTCCTGCATGCATGACCGTTGGATGGAGATTCAACGGTTGTGGTGACTCCTCGCTTGATGAGGCGCTTCTTCAGCCGTGGAGTGCACATCTCAACCGTTGGATTGAGATCCAACGGCTGGGATCTGATCTTGCGACGGGCTTGGAGGCTCCTTGGCTCAAATGTGGCAGCCTGTATGGTGCCACGTGGTGCCATCTGGGCTTGGAGGCTCCTTGGCCCAAATGTGGCATCCATCTTCTTCTTCTTGTGGAGGGTGCTATAGAGTCTCAGATTTGGACGATTCTCGCGTTGACGGATTGCGATCGTTGCTCTGAATCCATTTATACGGTTGGATTCTTCATCCGAGGCTCGTAAAGATGTCGCACTGCCTCCTGGCCATGCAAAATGATGGAATTAATGTACATAATATACAATTATCCTAGATGCAATGCAATGGATGTTGATGTAATATTTATATCATGATATGCAATGCTATGCCTAGGAACTATTATAAATAAGCATTTTATGATGAATTTATATGTGCTTATCATACCCCAATGCTTACTTTTTGCTAGTCCCTAGCAAAAATGAACCTAAATGCTATGTATAAAAGTAGAATCAGGATTTGAGTATTTAGGCAAAATTTGTTGATTGCTTTAGAAAATCTCAACCCCATGACCTAATTACAAAAATTTAACAGTGCTTGGGTGCCTGCTAGAATGCAGACCGTCCAAGCCCTTGCCTTATTTGAGAAGGGAAAATACATTTTTTTATTTTTCTTCTTTTCTATTTTTTTTTGTACTTTTGGAGTTTGAGAGTTCTGGGATAACTTTTTACGACTACCCGACCTACCCAAGACTCGACAAGGACTCTGAGTGCTAAGCATCTTGTGCAAATAGTGAAAGACTCACTAGACGACCGTTAAAACGGACTTCGGGTCTCTACGACTCTAGGTAACCTTGCCTAGAGGTTTATCTTTTCGATTGGTAGCTTTCTTCCTACTTTTATTTATGGGGTCAACACAAGGGTGGACCCAGTGTATATCTCCCCAGTTTATTCTACTTCCCCACTTCTTCCTTAAGTGTTTTGGGAATTATTGTGCATTTTTTTGTGAGCTGGGTTCTGGACAACCGGCTGATGAGCTGTTACCACCGACAACTTGCCAGCCATACTCGTGCGGTGAAGTGTGGTTTTGTTGATTTATTTATTTATTTTTTTTTCTCCTTTTTTTTTAAGTAGGTGACTTCCCTGATCTAAGATTTACCTAATGGCAGTACAATGAAAATGGTCTTTTGACTGGGCTCTCGACAACTTGCCAATGAGCTGTTACCAGTGACAACTTGCCAGCCATACCACCCTAGATAGTTTATTAGCTACCCAAATTTTGAAGAAACTGCCAAAAAGTGAGTCAGTGTAAAAAAATGTGTGTAGATGCTTAGGCTTAAAGTCCTCCTAAATTAGAGGGCGAATTGATAAGTCTCATACTTATCATCCCAATTTATTAGCCAAATTAAAAATGAATTTGAATTGGCGAGGACTCAAGACTAAGTCTACATTCGAGTGGACACCCAAGCTAATTAAGCTCGAAGACCTGAAGAGTCTAAGTGTTTAGGTCTCAAAGTATCAATTCCTAAAGCTTGCAACTCTTAATGCCTAAGTTGTCGTTTCCTAATTCTAATTTTTTTTTTAAATGGAATAAAAGAAAGCAAGAAATCACTATTATAGCTGACAAAATGATTATAAGATATTTCCACCTCCCATGCTTATCTATTTCAATGTCCTCATTGTTCAAAATGAAAGCATGCAGGAGAGTAGAAGTGGAAGAATAGCATCTGGTTTCCATGAGACTCTAATAAGCTTGGAACAGTCTTTACATGTGCTGAGTTTAGTGCCTTCAGCTGGGCAATGATCAGCCTGCGGTGGTTACGGCAAGGTAAGAGCAACCTTGTCCGAGACAAGTTCAGGGAGCACATGGTCAACAAAGGGTTTGAGACACTGTTTGTTGACCTTGAAAATATTATCCGTCTTTGGGTCAGAGATTTTGACGATGTTGTTGCGATCGTAGATCACATATTTGATCAAAAATGTGTCGTAGTACAGTTGCGAAATATGATCAATAAAAATAATTTCTAAGATAACGAGACTTGGAGTTCCGGTTGTTCGTCTCTGGGAGGTGTTTATGGACATGTAGATTTGAAATCGATCTCTTTCGCTCTGCTTGCTTAAAATCTCATGCCGATTTATGGTGATTTACGTATTGATGTATGACATACTAGTTGCCAAAAGATAATAATTCAAACATGCAACTTCAATCACACCAAAAGATGATAACTAGGCACATGGTGATTTTCAACATATATATTTATATATATAAAAGATGATGATGATATCAAAGTTGCAGAGCATAGGTAGAGGAATGCTTGTACAGGGAAATAAAACTACTCGCTATCAGAAAATGACTGCATACATGAATATATGGGGGGATTTTGTATGCATCAATGGGGGAGAAGTAAGGAACTACACTATTAAGCAGTAAATAAAGCATGTAAATCTAAGAAGAACTAAGCTACTAATCTAGCGAAAATAAGGGCATTCGGAGGTGGGCTCCGATGGCCTTTGAGTTGGTTGAGAGGAGAAGGAGGGGCAGCCAATGGTGCTTAGGCCGACCGTTGGAGAGAGCTTGAGGAGGTGATCCAACATCTCTGCATGGAGATGGTGGTGGCCATGGTGATGATACTCGTGGAGATGGAGTGGAGGTGGATGTAGCTAAACTAAATGGAAGCCAAGAGTGAATGGGTGCAAATGGCCACCCCTTAGGTCATTTTATAGACCTGAGGGAAGCTCTCTAGAGAATTATGGAACTCTCTAGAGAGGCATATGGTGGGAGATCGTGGGAGAGTGAGAGAGAGAGAGAGGATGGATGGTGGTTTTTAGATCCAACAAATGTGGATCGAAAAATTAATGGCTCTTGGTTGCTAATTTTAGCAACCAAGGAAACAACACATGGTAGAGAGTTCTAGAGAACTCTAGGCTAGGTATTTTCATGTTGATGGTGTGTGTGGGTTGAAACTTAGGTGGCTAGGTTGATTAGGTTAGGTTCTAGTGGGTTTGGGTCAAGGTAGGTCTCAAATTAGGGTTGTAAACCCTAATTCACTAAGGTAAAGTGCAATTAAACTTAATACAAGTTTAATTGGGTGTATGAAAGAGAGTAAAATAAGTCAATTAAATCAGGTCTAGGTCAATTGGACTCTCACTGAGTCCAATTGGATAGTGTGTGCTGAGATCAAGGCTCAATTGGACTCAATGAGTCCAATTGAATAGGCTGATGGAATTAACTAAGATCCAAGTTAGTTAGGTTTAGTGAGGACCTAATTAGGTCCTTAGGGAGGTCTAGAGGTGATGTACTAGGGTTAGGGCACCTTAATTTAGGTTCCTATTTGGTTGGAATTAGGTTTAGGGACCTAGAGATCCAAGATCAAGGCTTGAATCTCAAAACAGGGTTTGGAGGGTAGTTCTGGATATCCAATAATAGTGTCAGACATCCTATAATGAAAAATCATAAGTCCAGATTTATTGTCTGGATGTCCAGTCAGAGTCATTAGGGATTCTAGGTTCTGTCTTGGGTATTCTGCAGAAATTGGACATCTGACCAAGTGTCTGGACGTCCAATAACACTGCAGAAGTGGGTTTAAGGTGTGCGGGAGTTGGCTAAGGGTTTTGATGTCCTATAACTCATCTGGACGTCCAGATAGAGGCTAGAATTAGGGTTTTAGGATTTCCTAGGGTGCGGTGACCTAATCTAAGGGTAGCTAAGGCTTGGGGAGGCTTCTAGGCTATCCTAGGGCTAGGATGGACCTAAGTTCATTACAATTTATTACTTTATTCCTACCTAATAGAATAGCATACCTTAACTTCCTTACATTATTATCTACTACATCCAATCTAGGTCTTCCTCTCCAGCTCTGCTGCAACACCAGTTATTCTTTATTCTTCAGATCCAGCTTTAGATCCAGCTTCAGATCTAGCTTCTGATCAGCTTATTACTTGTAATTGACATAATGCACCTAATCAATACATTATAGCATTATTTTATGCATAGCTAAAAGAAAGCAGTAAGGATGCAAATAATGCTTATGCATGCATGAACTTCCCTAACTTATGCTAAGTCCAAGCCTAATTTAGGTCAATTAAGACCCATGATTGCTGTGCAATCAACGACTCTGTTAGGGAAAATCCTCTCAATAACATATGGGACATCCCACTTAGACCTAAGTTTTCTGGAGAAAAGCTTTAATCGAGAATCAAAAAGCCAGACCTTCTGGTTCGGCTCAAAGCTCTTACATGAAATCATCTGGTCATGGAGAGCTTTGGTCCTTGCCTTATAGATTCTGGCATTTTCATAAGCATCATTTCGAAGCTCCTCCAACTCAGATAGTTGGAGTTTCTTGGTTTTCCTGACCAACTCAAGGTCCACATTACATTTCTTAATGGCCCAAAATGCCCGATGTTCAAGTTCTACGGGTAAGTGACACGCCTTGCCAAACATCAGACGAAATGGAGACATACCGATAGGCGTTTTGTATGCCGTACAGTAAGCCCAAAGAGCATCATCTAGCTTTTGGGTCCAATCCTTCCTATCAGGCGTAACGATTTTCTTCAAAATGTTCTTAATCTCCCGATTGGAGACCTCGACCTGTCTGTTCGTCTGAGGGTGGTAAGGCATGGAAATCTAATGATTCTCCCCGTATTTTCCCAGAAAATTCCGAAACTTTGCATGAGTGAAATGTGTGCCACCATCACTGATAATTGCCCTAGGAACCTTGAACCGACTGAAGATATTTCTCTTCACAAAATCGATGACCACCTTGTGGTCATTGGTCTGGGTGGGAATTGCCTTAATCCACTTAGACATGTAATCAACAGCGACCAGAATATACTGGTGTCCAAATGAAGGAGGGAAGGGTCCCATAAAGTCGATGCCCCAAATGTCAAAAATTTCAATGGAAAGAATTGGGTTCAGGGGCATCATATCTCTCTTAGCCATGTTCCTGAGTGTCTGGCATCGGGTGCATGACTTAGAGAATTCCTGGGTATCCTTAAATAATGACGACCAATAGAATCCGGATTGCAAAATCTTTACGGCCGTCTTTTTCCTAGAAAAGTGTCCACGACATGCAAATGTGTGGCATAACTCAAGTATGCTATGGAACTCAACTTTCGGGATGCATCGGTGAATAATCTGGTCTACGCCGATGCGGTACAGCTTGGGATCATCCCAAAAATAATATTTAGCCTTAGACACAAGTCTATCTCGTTGTTGTTTGGTCCAATCCTGGGGGATTTGACCAATGACCAAATAATTGACAATATCCACAAACTAGGGGGTTCGGATACCTGAGACTGTGAGGATAGTCTCATTCGAAAAAGTATCAGGGATTAGGACATTTGGATGAGGGGAATCAATTAGGATTCTCGAGAGGTGATTCGCCACTACATTTTGTGCCTTGTCTTTATCCCTGATTTCAAGATCGAACTCTTGAAGTAGCAGAATCCGGCGAATAAGCCAGGGTTGGGCATCCTTTTTGGCCAAGAGATGTTTCAAGGCTGAGTGGTCGGTATAGATGATGACACGAGAACCTAACAGATAGGCCCTGAATTTTTCTAAAGCGAAAACTACGGTTAGTAATTATTTTTTAGTAACGGTGTAGTTCCTCTGGGCCTCGTCTAGAGTCTTGCTAGCATAGTAAATCACAGAGGGCATTTTCTCAATCTTTTGACCTAATACAGCCCCAACGGTATAATCAGATGAGTCAATCATAATCTCAAATGGGGCTTTCTAGATCGGTGGTTGCAATACCAGGGCATAGGTGACTGCTGTTTTCAATAAATCAAATGCCTTATGGCATGATTCATCAAACTCAAACGGTGTGTCTTTGGCCAGAAGGTTACTTAAGGGCTGAGCAACCTTAGAGAAATCCTTAATGAATCTTCTGTAAAAACCCACATGCCCAAGGAAAGAGCGGATCTATTTTACAGATGTGGGTGGAGGAAGTCTAGGGATAGCATCCACGTTAGGTTTATCAACTTCAATACCCTGACTAATGACCACATTACCCAGGACAATGCCTTCCTGAGTCATAAAGTGGCTCTTTTCCCACCTAAGGACCAGCCGTGTTTTGATGCATCTCTGACGAATCAATTCCAGGTTAGCCAGGAAAGACTCAAAAGAATCTCGGAAAATGGAGAAATCATCCATGAACACCTCAAGACAATCTCCCACCATGTCAGAAAAGATGGCCTGCATGCACCTTTGAAAAGTAGTAGGTGTATTGCAAAGCTCGAACAACATTCTAAGGAATGCAAAGATTCCAAAGGGACATGTGAAAGTTGTCTTTTCTTGGCCTTCGGGATGGATAGGGACTTGGTTATATCCCGAAGAACCATCCAGGAAACAAAAATATTTTGCCCGGCTAACCTTTCATGGATTTGATCGATGAATGGCAAGGGAAAGTGATCCTTTTTAGTGGCTGTGTTCAGCTTCCTATAGTCAATACAGACTCTCTAAGCAGAGGCTGAATGAGTGGTGAAGGTTTCCCTTTTCTCATTAGTCGTAACGGTTATCCCCGCCTTCTTGTGTACAATCTGAATGGGGCTAACCCATGAACTATCCGAGATTGGGTAAATAATCCTAGCATCGAGCCACTTGATTATCTCCTTCTTGATCACTTCTCGCATATTCGGGTTTAGTCTTCTTTGCATTTCTCGAGAAGGGCGAGATCCATCTTCCATGAAAATATGATGATTACAGTAAGATGGCTCGATCCCCCTAAGGTCGTGGATGGTCCAACCAATTGCCTCCTTGTTGTTCTTAAGGACCTTAATTAACCTTGATTCTTGCTCCTTAGTCAAATCAGCACTAATAGCGTGTTTTCAGGACTTAAGAACTCATATTTCAAATTTTTGGGTAATGGTTTTAATTCCAGCTGGGATGGGTTTAGAATAGAAGGAAGGGAGGATGCTGATGAAGATTCATTAGGACGATCCGGTGGAAGAGGTTGGGAATGAACAAAATCAACAGCCTCTTCAGAATGTGGAGGTCTACCATGGAGGGTTGTGGGTTGGGTTCGCTAAAGCTGGTGGAGTCCTCGAGTGCACTGATTGTCATACAAGTCTCAAGATCCTGATCCTCGAGCTCCTCAATGAATCCACAATCCTTAAATCCTCTTATTGCCTTAAAAATATCCAAAGTTAATTTCTTATCCCCAAAGGCGATCTCCATACTACCGCTTTTACAGTTTATGTTGGCCTTGGTGGTAGCAAGGAACAGACGCTCCAAAATGATGGGCATGTTCCTCAAATCATTAGGTACATCCATGTCAAGGTCGAGGAAATCTACAGCAAAACAGAAATACTTGACCTTGACAATTACATCCTCAATAACGCCTCTCGGTGTGGTGATCGATCGGTCTGCTAATTGTAGTGTTACTGAGGTTGGCCTTAGTTCACCTAACCTAAACCTCTCATAAAGAGAAGTCGGGATTAGGTTGATGGATGCACCTAGATCCAATAGTGCCCTATCAAAAGTGTATTCCCTAATAAGGCATGAGATCAAGGGGGCACCTGGATCTTTCTTCTTTTGAGGAAGGTGATATAGGATCACAGAACTTGCCTACTCAGAGAGAATCACCTTCCTCGGTGTGGGTTCTCTCGGTTTATGCTTTTAGGTACATAGTTCTTTCAAAAATTTAGCGTAAGCCGGGATGTGCTTAATAGCATCGAGGAGCAGAATATTGATCTCTACGCTCTTGAATAAATCCAGAAGCTCCTCGTTGCTATCTAGGGTTTTCTTCTTGGTTTTCAATAGGGCCTCAGGGAACGGGATATGGGTGGAATTTTCAATTTCCAGTCCCTAGGCCTTATTGTCTTTTTCAATCTCCTCCTTTTCTCTCTCAAGCTCCCCAGGGTTTTGGCATCTAGAGGGCAATTTAGGGTCTTGGGTTTGCTTTCCACTTCTCAAGGTGACAGAGTTTGTAGAGGCATACAGGTTTGGGTCTTATGGTGGGCTAGTGAAGATTGGAGGTCCTTGGTTAGTCATGTAACTAGAGGGAGAAGAAGATAAGGGACCCTGCTCAACCACCTGAGCATGTGCGTGTGAGTCCCTTTAGTGCTCGTACCCTTGGGCACTATTGCCCTGATTTTGCACATTGCGTGGGTTGGGTACAGGTTGAGATGGTAGAGATCCAGGTTGTTGGGTGTTAGCAATTAACCCGGATTGCAAGTTATCCAAGGATGTCTTCATTTGTTGCATAAGCTGAAGCATGGATCCTTGCATTTCCATCATCTGCCAGTTTAAATCAGCTTGCCCTGCAGATTGTTGGGCATTCCAAGATGGCTGATTAACTGATCTCGGGGGCAACTAGGTGTATACTTGACCCTGACCCATAGGTTTTTGAGATGCATAGTTGCTGGGTTTAGATTGGGTCTATTGTCCCTGATTTTTCCAGGAGAAGTTAGAGTGGTTCCTCCATCTCGAGTTATAAGTGTTGGAATACGGGTTGGACCTAACATTCTACTGCATTGCATATGCATCCTCATAAAATGAGGAAGGATCAGAGAAACTGGGATCAAAGGCCCCAGTTTGGAACCCATATGGTTCCAAGAAATCCTGGCTCACAAGTTGAGCCGAATCGAGTTGGTACACGAATTCCTGCCCCATGGGAGCTCATGAGGAATGGAATCCCGAATTTTTGGATTGAGTGGGTAAAGAAGTGTTTCCTGAATTCCCAGACATCCATTCTTCCATTTTCTTAGAAACCAAGTCCATTCTATTCAGTTTATTACAAATTAATTCCATGTCAAATGAATGAGAATCCTGGATCTCATTAGCACTTGACCTAGGTTGTTGGGACCAGTTGAATGCATCCATGGAGGCATGATTAATTGAGTTCTTGCTCATTTCCTCGAACAGGTCGTATGCGCTATCTGCATCCCTGTTGAGGAAATTGCCTCCGCAGGAGGCGTCCACGTGATTACGGAGTTGCTCAACCAACTTGTGATAGAAAATCTGTGCGAGTTGCCATTTTGGCACCTCGTGGTGTGGACACTTCCTCAAAAGTTCCTGGAATCGCTCCCAGGCACCATGAAATGGTTCCCTCGGCTGCTGGGCGAAAGTGGCAATCACCCGTTGCGAGGCATTGGTCCTTCTGATAGGGAAGAATTTCTTCAAGAAAGTCGACTTAAGAGCAGCCCAAGTTTCAATCGACCTTCCTATAGTCCGGTACCAATGTGCGGCCTTATCCCTGAGAGAGTGGGGGAAAAGCCTCATGATCATTTGCTCTTCGTTCACATTCCTTGCTCTAGTGGTCTGAACCAAAGTGGTCAGATTCTCCAGGTGCTGGAATGGGTCCTCCGAGCCAAGCCCATGGAAATGCTTAATCAAACTTAAGACTTGGGGCTTGATTTCTATGTCTTCGGTGGGAATCATGACGCCGGGATGTTCCCCATAGTTTGAAGGATCGTAAAAATCCTTCAAGGGCTGAGCGCCCTGACCATGCATACGTTGGAACCATTGCTGCATCTGCTGCAATTCTTCCAACTACCTCTGAATCAGCTCCTGCTGGTTCGGAGGCGAGGGAGGTGGTTTTTGATTAGCCATGGGATCTGCTTGGCTATAGCTCAACCTCTGCCTCCTAGAATGGTCTAAGGGTCCTTCTAATCTAGGGTTCAATGACCTCCTCCCAAGCATACATTGGAAGGAAGTCGGAAGGATGGGGAAAAGAGGGAACCTTGCTGCACAAGAATACAAGCCTGTCCTTAGATGGGGTAGCCTAAGGTCTACTGACTCTCAGAATCCATCCTAAGATTATGGACGATTTACTCTACTTAAGTCCAGTCAATCCAACCAGTTAGAAGGAGGGACTGGGGAGAAGGTTCTTCCTTTGGTTTGCACCTCTGGTTCCTAGTGTACCCCCCAGCTGTAGTCGTTTGATGCTACTCCCCTAGCTAGACATCAGATTGACTAGTATAAGCAGGTTAATCGTGAATAATCTCAATCTGGATCTTGATAAGCAAATGAATCCTTAGGGAAAATGTCTAATTGATTTTAGTTAGGCTTAGGAAATTGGTGCTCTGGAATGTGATGGGCCCTTAATGGGTTGTGTCCTTAATGATTTGTTTGAGAACGTGTGAACGTGCACAACCAAGAGGTTTTCAAACAAGATTACTAATGATGAGGTGAGTTTTAGGGTTCGAATCTTGCTTAATAGCTTTTAGGATTCAAATATTAGGTGTTTTCAATCAAGTTTTGTGAGGTAAATCAAGTTTGTTTTTGAAAGCACGTGTTCAAGTATTTTCCTTTAGAAAGCAAGAAAAATATGAAGTGCCTGGCTTGACCTAGTTATTGAATCTTATGGGGCAGCTACAAAATGAACCTCTTTTAGATTAGGTGGTGCAGCCCAAACAATTCAATCAATCAGCTTAAATGCACCACCGATTAAGGCACACAAAAAGGTGGTTAACCTAATATGATTTCTACTCTTTTATGTGTTGAATTCATGTACTAGGTCCACAAGTCGGAAGCCCGTTTGAGTAGATGAAAATCAAGTTCGATTATGTGCCTCAAATGTGGGTGTATAGAGTGTGTATATTGAGTTGTCCCACAGAAAGTATCTCTCTTTTTTTTTTTTTTAAATGCGGGGGTGAGGTGGATGAAGGTGGCAAACAAGACAAACAATACTATCCTAGGGTTTATGCAAACACCTAAGTAGATTAGGTCTTCGTTATGAGTGTGGAAAAATGAACTAGTAGAGGAGGAATGTGGGAGACACTTATAGAGTACTCTACCTGCACTTTACTTCGATCTACCACACTTGGATCTCCATGCTAGGGTACCTGCAAGATAGTAGATCAAAGACAAGTAGGGTTAGTGCTATGTAAATGCAAAGAAACGCAATAAACAATAAAGTAAATTCCGTTGCCTCCCTGGCAATGGTGCTAAAATGGTCGCACGTGTTTTGCGTGTTAGAAATCGGGGTTACAAGTAACTCATTGTCGTAGTTGCGAAACACGTCGATCAGATAAAATTTATACTAAAACTCCAAGGGAGTCCCAGGTCAAACACAGGGAGGAGACGTTTACTTTAACTGAAAATCATGCTTCGATTTGTTTCTTTTTGGTATTTTATGGTTTTGTTATTTTTTGTATTTTTGTAAGAAGAAAACAAGCAAATGAATCACAAGATAGAGATGGAACGAAAATGGCATAGATATCACTTCAATGTCTATTACAATCAAATATGAAAGCATAAAAAGAGAGGGGGGTGAGAGGAAATCTCCTGAATTGGCTGTTTAGCGAGACGACATCGCCTGGCAGAAGCTCGGATGAAGGAGGTGAGGAGCGGGATGATGGAGGTGAGATGCAGGAGGACGTTGGGTAGAGGAAAGCTTCGGCGTGGCTTCGGAATGGAGGTGAGAAGACAGAGGTGATCTGCTACTGGAATGGAGGTGTGAGGATAGCTCCAAGGCGACCTATGAATGGGGATGGGAAGATGGACGAATATTTGGTGAGGCAGAGGTTTGTTATACTAATAGGAGCCTTGGGAGCTTGAGAATAAGCTCTAATGGAGCGTTCGTAGGCTTGCTAGAGCTTGGGAGTAGGTGGGAGTAGAGTAAGTAGAGATGAAGAGGAATGGGCGGTGTAGGGGTGTTTATATAGTGGAGGGAAGGAGAGAGCCCCGTGCACAGGCATTTAATGACAGCTATAGGCATCACTAAAGGCTGCTCAAGCTGTCGCTGAAGATGCGCGCCTATTCATTGCTTAGGCTGGCGCACGCACTGCACAAGCCACTTAGTGACAGCTATAAGCGTCACTAAAGGCCATCCCTTCTGTCGTTGTAAAGCCCATGCCCGCCGCCCACGCTTGCAGCTGTCATTGTGCACGCAGGCACGGGTGCATCCTGACCGTCGGATGAAGGATCAAACGGCCGAGAGAAGATCGTGCCCTTTCGCCAAATTTGAATCACGCATCTCGCCTCAGCAGTCGGATGCCGTGCACCTCAGATGGCACGTTCTCAATGTGCGTCGATGCCCGCGTGCCGCATCCGCACTCTATGGTAAATCCACGTAGCCGTTTCCTTCACTGCCCGATCTTCCATCGACAGCCCCATTTCCTCCAGCCTTCGCTTCAGCGGATAAAATCCGTGCGTGGGGTCTCGAACGCATGGCTGCGCTTTGAGAGTGGAGGTGTAGACCACTGTGCTGAGGGTCGTCTTGTGTCTCATTTTTTAATTAAGCTCCTGCACCCATGATCGTTGGATGGAGATCCAACGGTTGTGGTGACTCCT
Organism: Thalassia testudinum; assembly: GCA_037157565.1. Lineage (NCBI taxonomy): Eukaryota > Viridiplantae > Streptophyta > Magnoliopsida > Alismatales > Hydrocharitaceae > Thalassia > Thalassia testudinum. The sequence goes on from JAZHRO010000024.1 coordinate 216,898,793, forward strand.
CTTTTGATGAGGCGCTTCTTCAGCCGTGGAGTGCACATCTCAGCCATTGGATTGAGATCCAACGGCTAGGATCTAATCTTGCGGTGGGCTTGGAGGCTCCTTAGCTCAGGTGGGGTAGCCTGGATGGCACCACGTGGCACCATTTGGGCCGTCCATCTTCTTCTTGTGGAGGGTGCTATAGAGCTCAGATCTGGGCGATTCCCGTGTCGACGGACTGTGATCGATGCTCTGAATTCATCCGTACGGTTGGATTCTTCATTCGAGGCCCGTAAAGATGTCGCACTGCCTCCTGGCCATGTAAAATGATGGAATTAATGTACATAATATACAACTATCCTAGATGAATGCAATGGATGTTTATGTAATATTTATATCATGATATGCAACGCTATGCCTAGGAACTATTATAAATAAGCATTTTATGATGAATTTATATGTGCTTATCACGCTCCCCACCCACTACATTTTATTTCGCGATACAAATAACTTAGATCTAAATCTACTTAGGTGTTCGCATAAACCCTAGGGTAAATTTGGGTGCTATTTATGACCTCTACTCACCTCATCCACCTAAAATATATATAAAAAAATCTTCTCTGATTGTGGGATGTGATTAAAATCAATACACTTTACACACCCACATTATTTACTTAAGGCACACCACTTTTTCCTGATTTAGTCACTCAACTGGAATTTTGATCTATGGATCTGGTACACTTCAACTAAACATACACATAAGTGGCTAGCAACCTGAATAGATTAAACATCATTGTGTGCCTTAAATTAGTGGTGTGAAAGGCCAAGTGTTTGATTTATTTAGGTCACATCACTTAATTTAAAAGTGATTCATTCAGTAGCTGCCCCATAGGATTTAATCTTTAGGACTAAGCTAGGCACCCCATATTCTTTTATGATTTTCAAAGGAATACATCTATACCTGTTGATATAGACACATCTATTTAGGTTAAAATGCCTAATCATGCATGTTCCTAGGCTTAGATTTGCATTTCATGTTATAAATATTGCATATTATGCATCATTCTGCATTTAGAGTAGTTGTATATATTTTAGGTTAATCAGGTCCTTTTGATGGTCAGGAGAGAAGAGGATTTATTTTAGGGTCTTGGATGGACACTTGGACTGTATGGATCTAATCAGGACGACGATCAGAGTCTAACGCCTCCGAAATCATCTAGATCGGAGTCTTGTAGCATCTCATGAAGTTCGAGGAAGATCAATGGCCAGGGGGCAATGCGACATCCATACGAGTTTTGGATGGAAAATCCAACCATAAGGATGGATTCGGAGCGATGATCGTAGTTCGGCAATGCGGGAATCATCTCGATCTGAGCACCGTGGCACCCTCTGCAACAGAAAGAAGATGGACGACCTAGATGGCACCACGTGGCCTCATCCAGACCACCCAACACTGGCCAGCACCCACTCTTCATCAAGGCATCACCCATTCTCAGCCGTTGGTCTTGATTCAACGGCTGAGGATCCATCTCCACGTGTGCCCTTAAGTCATCTTCACAACACCTCTTGGATGCAGCACGTCGGTTGTGAAGGCTCCTCTTAAAGAGAGGGCACGGGTTCGAAAACTGCTGCCCCCTCAATTGAACACTTGAGGTGCGGCACAGCAGCAACACACGCACGTACGCGCAGGAGCAGAGTAAAGAGGCAGCGCACCTGCGTGCAACAACAGCCAAGCATGCTAGCGCATGTGCACTCGACAAGGAGCGCGATGCCCACGCCAGCTGGGTGTGAGCAACGGGGAGGGCGGATCTTCAGCGACACATATGCGGGCCTTTAGTGATTTGCAGCTGTCACTAATGGCCTGTGTGTGCCAGTAAAGGAACTGAAGGTGCGAATCTTTAGCAACAGAAAGGGTGGATCTGTAGTGATGTTTACGGACGTCAGCAATGACCCATATACGAATTTGTTCTTCCTCCTCCACTATAAAAGGACCTACCCCTCTCCATTCCAAACCATCTCTTCCTTTCTTCCTCTCACCACCTCCAAGGCTCTACAGAGAGCTTGTCCCAAGCCTGGGATGCTCCTCTAGAGTAGAAAATCAAATAGTTTTCCCTCCCCTCATCTGCATTTGTGGAGCATCTCGTGGCCGTCGTCTCACTGCCCCTTAGGAAGAAGGTCCCTGCCGCGAAGCTATCCTACCCCTCCCTCCTTCTTCCAGCTAAGTCCTCGTTCGTCCCGCTCCTCACCACCTTCCTTCAGGCGACATCAGAGAGAGTCGTCCTCCGAGAAACCGTCGAGGGGGATTTTCTGATCTCCATCTATCTTTTCTACTTTCTAGTGTAGCTTTTCCCACTTTCTTAGTTGTAGAAAACATTGGATTTAGAAATATATGTGATTATCTCTCTCTGTTATATTTTTTGCAAGTAGATAAAGTTTTCATCAACCTAATCTCTTGCTTGATAAAAATAACAAAAAAAATTAGAAAAGATAAAAATGACAAAAATAAATAAAGGTGAAATGCAAATTTTTTAAAAGCAATTGTTTGCCTTGCCGTGTTTGACTCGGGACTCACTTTTTCAGTTTCGATTATAAATTTTATCTGATAGACATGTTTTGTGAGCTACAATGATGGGTCCTCCAAACCCTCAATTTTAATTCGTGAAACACACCTTCATCATTTTGGCGCCATTGTCGGGGAGGCAACGCTCTTTTTTTTTCGTGTTTTTCCTCCTTACCTAACTTTTATCTCACTTTTTCTCTGATCTTACTGTGATTGCAGGTACTCATCCTAGGTGGGCCAGAGCGGTTAGATCGAAGAAAAGTGCGGATGAAGGTTTTGTAAGTGTACCCCCACCACCCCCACCCGAGTTTTCATTCCATAACCTAATAACTCAAACCCAAATCAACTTAGGTGCTTGCATAAACCCCAGGGTAGATTTTGGTTGTTTGATTGTCACTCCACTCACCTCACCCACTCGTATATATAAAAAGAAACAAATATATATATACTCTTCCCTTGTGGGATTTTCTGAAAGAGACACATTAACACCCACAACTCTTGACTTAAGGTGGACCACTCTACTTTGATTCTACCACTTAACCAGGATCTAACCCATGGACCCGGTACACTTCAAGTCAAAACACATAAGTGAGCAGAAATGTGATTAGGCTAAGACATTGTATGCCTTAATCTGTGGTGCGAATAGGCCAATTGATTGATTTATTTGGGCCGCACCACTCAAATTAAAAGAGATTCATCATTAGTGATGAGAGCCTCATCATGAGCCCTAACTAGCTCATTTTGACCTAAGAAAGAGAATAAGAGCTCCTACATAACCTAAAGAAGGGCTTAATTAAAGGAATAAGTGTTCTGAGAAGAAAACATAAAATAAAGGTTAAAACTGCAATTTTACCATTACAGTACATAAATGGGATTTCTCAGAGGCAAAACATAGGTCAAATGATCTAAATATGATGAAAAGTGGGTTGGTTCAATCAGAAATGGGTTCATGTGCAATCTAGGAATTAATGATATCTCGTAACCCTAAAACAGACCTGCTTAATTCAACAAGGTTTTGGTCAGGATAAAAATCAATTAAACCATCTAAAATTCATGGAAAAATATCCCCTAGGGTTTAGAACCTTCAAATTGGCCTTTAGAACCTATTTTGACATAGATTGGGGTCCTAGCTCATCAATTGACCTAATTTGGGTTTTCATGCAAATTGTCCAGTCAAACGTGGTCAAACCTAAAATCCAACTTCACCATTTGATTCCTTAGGTCAAAATTAGGTTTGTACCAAAATTTGGACCTAAGGAAAGGTCATCTTGTCCTACTTTGCAAAATAGTACACCTAATTACATTTTGGCCCCTACCTTTTGAAAACCATTGCACAGACCCCCATAACTTCCTCGCCACTCTTACAAACAGGTCCCTCCACCATTAATGGGGAGAAATCATACTCCGGCGAGGAATGGAGGGGGAGTACTCACTGATTCCTCAGAGATCTCGCAGATTTGGAAGGGAGATTCTCTGAGGAATTCCCTTCCATCTGAGCTCGATCCTAATCTCTGATTTGCACCCAATCTCTCATGCAAATGCACGAGAGATTTGGGTCTCTAACTGATTCCATATCCAGCGAGGATTCGCGTGCTTGGAAGCTTGTCTTCCAAGCACAGGAACCCCTACCAGCATCTATAAAAGGATCCCCAGCCCTGGCCGCACCTCCTCAGCTCGACTTGGCCAGAGATCCACCCCAACTTCATCCTCTTCTCCTCCAGTCAAGTAGTCCAACGAGCTCTGGCGAGCCTCCCTCCTCTTTCTCGTCTCTCTGCCACAATACCAGTGGCAGAGCCACCCTCACCATCTTCCTCCGCGTCGCGTAGCACCTATGCGAGCATCTCTAGCCCTGTCGTCGCCGTCGTCTCCCTCCACTGGATACCTTCTTCTCCGGTGACAACAGGTACTGCCAGTCGCCACCTCTCCCCATTCATCCATGTAATTAGGTTAGACTTACTCCTCTCTATCCCCTCTTCAATTCAGGTATTGTGGCAGAGCCACCCTCACCATCTTCCTCCGCGTTGCGTAACACCTATGCGAGCATCTCTAGCCCCGTCGTCGCCGTCGTCTCCCTCCACTGGATACCTTCTTCTCCGGTGACAACAGGTACTGCCAGTCGCCACCTCTCCCCCTTCATCCATGTAATTAGGTTAGACTTACTCCTCTCTATTCCCTCTTCAATTCCCCTTAGTCTATTTCACAAATTACCCCTCGACTGCCACTGTCCACCGCCATCTTCCCCATCTCTAGCCAACCTTCGGCGAGACGCACCCATCACTCCACACCTCCACACATCTCGCCACCAACCCCTTCACCTCCGCCACAGTCCACTAAACATCTTCCACCCATCCATCGACTGCCTACACCTCCCTAAACACCCCCGACCTAACCCATAAGCATGGCCACAGGGTGACCTAGGAACGCATGCCTAGGCCACCCCGTGGCCTGCCACCTACCGTCCCACCTTCGCCTTGACACGGCGAAGCTTCCCATGTATTTTAATGGGGCCACTAGGCCATATTCATGTATGACAGATTAGAGTTCCCGTTTGCCATTAACAAGCACACGAGCTTGTTTGTTCTCTAGCTTCAGGCCGCAAGCTTTAGGATTCAGGCTCCCAGGCTGTGCGGCCTGAGAGTGTGCGCAAGTCTAGCCTGAGAGCAGCTACTGCGAGACCTTCAGCTGCCACAATTGTGCAAAGTCATCCTCCTGTAGGTGCACGCAGAAGCGGGTGGGCATTTAGTCCCACCTCGTGAACGCAGGAGTGAGGTGCGTGGGATAAATTGATTTTGTGTTTTACTTTGTTCGCCTCGAGACACACATGGGGTGAGGTCCCTTGCCCTTACCACGCTTTGTCCGCGACACTCCCCCACAGACCTGGCACCCGACCCGAATAACCTACTGAGCACTCCTTGCGCACCACACCCATGCCGGTGTGCCTGGACCCTGGCACGTGACCGACCCGATTTCCTGACTCTGGGAGAGCGTACCGAAGAGAGATTTACAGAGAGAGAGATGTGGGGGTGGGTAGAGGGGTAGGTTTTGCTCTTCAGTGTGTGTAGGGAAGAAGGAGGAAGAAAGGCGCAGCAGGGAAGATAAGCCAAGGGAAGGCACGGCTGAAGTGAAGCTAACACTTAGCCGTAGATAAGAGAAGTCAGAAGAGAAGGAAGGTGCAGCTGAAGCCAGGGCATGGTGAAGCGATAAGAAGGAAGGAAGACTAAAGGAAGAAGAAGAGAACGTCAGAAGAGAAAAAGGGAAGACAAGGCTGAAGCTAATGGAAGCAGAGCGCTAAGGAAGGAAGCAGAATGAAGAAAGGCACTGTGCAGAGGAAGAAGAGAAGGAAGAAAGCAAATAAGAGAAGGTAGAAGAGAAGCAACTGAAGCAGAGATAGAAAGAGAAGAAGAAGAAGCTGCAAGGAGAAGAAAATAAGAGGCCATCATTTAAGATGTCTGATCATAGAATTAGACGTCCAACTCTTTTATTTTTGCTACAATTTTAATTCATAAACTCTTGCATTTACATTCTGAATTAAGTTTTGAGTAATTTTAAGTGTTCAATTACATTATTGAGATTAGTGAATAAATTCCATTTGCTCCTTGTGTTCGACCTTGGATACTTAGGTTTTTGAGTAATAAATTTTTATTTTTTGTCAATGCTTGGTCACCTATACTACAGCGCAACTGACTTAAAAAAGCACGATCAAGCACTGGCAACATTTTGGCACCATTGCCGGGGAGCAATGCGCAATTTATCACTAATCTCTACATTCTTTTTGATCATATTGAACACTAACTTGCCCTACTTTACTTTGTTGTGATCTTGCAAGGTATTTCACAAGAAGATCCCTCCCGCAAGTCAACTACTCCAGGGCAGGTAATTTCTTTTCTTCCTTAAACCATCCCCTAATCCTTGAAAGACAAAAGGATGCAATTAATTTAGCAATCAATCGCCTTCTTTCTATAGTAATCACCATCATTAAGGCAAACCTTTCCTGATTTTGCGAAAATTTTTCAAAACTTATTGAAGTAGAAGTGATTTCTTATCCCACAAAATTCCTGTGCCTAATAAAAATCGTGCTTAATCTCCGCGGACAAGCACACTTCTTGCTTTTAAGTCCAAAGAGAATTTTTGTGAAAAAGAGGATTGGAAATAGAACCAAATTAGTGTTTCAACAGTAGGGTTTTTGGAGTTCTAGTTCACACATGCCTATATAAAAGGAAATGAAACCTCCCGCATCAGTGTGCTACCCAAGCCCTTGATTGAAGAAATCTAAACAAGACAAACCCTAAAAATTAAGCTCTAACAACACTTGAATCTTAAAATCTTGGACCTAATAAGCTGTGAGTCAAATCAGGGTGGTCTCTAGGTCCCAAGCCTAGAATCATTCTGCCATCTTTAGGACAGGTCAGGTGAAGTTGACCCCTGGGGTCAACCAAACCTCCAAATTAGGTCACAACATCAAAATAGCTAAAGTTCAAGTGAAAACCCTAAAGCACCTTGGAAATAAAAGTGGTAGACTTAAGAGGTCAAGGTCCTCATTCTGGTCTACCTTGAATCTCAATGACGAGGTCGGGTAGGGGAAACCCTATAACCCGTGGGGCGCTCTACCGTGTAGGGGTCTTTGCGGGACTCTCCCTCTCTTGCTGCCCAGGTAATTCTTAGGTGGACGACCTTCTGATCCAGGGGTATCATCCACCCCAAACCTCCATAATCATCCAACATCTTTGGGTGTCTTAATTAGGTCAAAAATATCTCTAGTCACTCATCTTTTCTCTTTAGAGCACAGACATACATTTTCAGTGGGACTCTTTATTCAGATCTAATCGCTTCATAACTTGATTCTACATCTTGATTCAAACTCTGATTCTACATCTTGATTCCACCACCTGATCCAAATATGCAGTCAAACCACTTAGGACTACCATTCAAGAAACTTGAATATCAGAGATCCATGAGAGATAGGATGATTGAGGATGCCCTGAAATTCTATGAAAAGGAAGACAACCTCAACACCAGTAAAAAACATTCAGGTTGATGTCCCAACAACCACAACCTTTATCATAACTTGTGCCCAAGTACTATTGGTAGAAGCCACAAAGGGATCAACCTGAGACTTGCTCATCACAGGATACATTGAGATAGAAAAATTGCACAATCTTGAATACCTTCAATGCATGACAAATCCTATACTTTGGAAGCAACACCAAGATGATCTTGAAAAATGGGAAGAGATAATGAGATTATTAAAATAAATTATCGACTAGAAATACTCATATATGCCACAAACAGAGGATGAACCATCTTTTGAAAACATCGAGGATCAATCTGATCTCGGGTTTGAGGCACAAAATGGTTGTGGATTCCCAACCTAGATGGAGTACAATGTGCCTGATATTGAAGAAGGTTGGGAAGCTCCAATTGCAGGAGAACACATTGTCGAGCCCACTCTAGACCATGAATCACCAGGCTTAGAATCCCAAAACTCCTACAATAATGAGAGTAGAACTGAACCTCTCGAGGGTGTAAATTCCGCCGCTTATTCTGATAAGGTGACCCTCGAAGGTTATTCAAACCTAGATTCTAGTGATTCAACCCACATCCTAAGCCCAGAATCTAGATCTGAAACCTATTAGGAAGATTTCGAGGTCCCATATGAGGAAGATCAATTTTTCAATGAAGAATATGATTTTGGGCCTCCATTTGATGAATATCCCTCGCCAACATCCTCAGAGAAACCAATCGATTTTTCATAAGTTATGCCAACTTACGATACAGAAACTGAGGAGTTGGGCGAGTGGGGTTTCAATTGGGTTTGTCCTACTAGCTTAGAACCTGAGCCTCTACCAGATAAGGACACCTTTTTAAGCTTAGAATTGACATCTAGGCTAGACCCTAGTCAGGCTGCTGAATCTACAGCATATGATTTATTCTATGTTGGAAGTCATGATCTTGAATCTCATTCAGATTTTGATTTTTGTAAACTCCCAGACGATTTCGAATCTGATTATAACATCGGAGAAAATCTGCTTCCTGATTATAACAAGCCAATCTACGACCTCAGCTCACATGACTCATTCTCTAACTCTGATTTTCAAAGTTACTATGAGGACTCTCTACATGAGACCACCTGTCATTCCTTTCTAAAAGAGCCCTCAGACATGATTCTCATTGAAGCCACCTCTTCCACACATACAGAATCGATCAAAACCCGTTCTCTACCCTGACCTGCAATCGGACTCAATTTCTATTCTGATTCACCTCTCACTAAGCCATTTGCAGATGATTCAACTCCACATCTATACTGGGTATCGGGCATCGATTAGACTGAGAAACTTGATCCATCATTCTCTGATCACCCTTGTAGGGTTTCCACACCATGCACTGATTATTTTTCGGAACCCTACTCTGACCAGGCTGATTCGACTCAGCCTAAACCCGAGTTTTCATTTCCACATCCATTAGAACTTCATTGTATATGGTGGGTTCTGCATCTGTTGATCTATATCTATCTACCCACCAGACTGATGGGGTTTGGGCTGCACCATCAGCCTGTTAATCTTAACAAGCACCTGGTTGGACCAACCAAGCTCTTAATTATGGTGCTTGTTTTACAAAACTCCACTGATTTAACCACTCCCTCTCCACCCCATTTTCCGCTCGGCTGATGGCGTTGAATTTAGCGCTTAACGGGAGGCAACCCGTCATTCCAAAAATAGAGACCCGTCTGATTATCTGTCTGTACTCCACGTCCGTTGCACCTTGAGTTCAGCCTTAGACAGTTGATCCCACCTCTGGTACACGTACCAGATCTTGAAATCGTCCGCATCAGTCATTTTGGACCCATTCACCCAGTCGATGTATCCTGTTCTAAGTCCCTGACCTCAACACTATTTCACACCCTCCGTTTACAATGAGGACATTGCAAAACTTAGGCATGGGGGGTGATAAAGTGCATACATATAGAACCAAGAAAAAGTTAGAAGGATTTTCACAAAAAAATTCACATATGTCAAAAACACAAAAAAATTGAAAAATTGTGAAAAAAGAACAAAAAAATGGAGGGAGGAAATTTTGTGAGCCACATAATCATAAGGAGAAAAAGAGAAACAATGACAAAAAGGAGCACAAAATGAAAAAGAAAAAGAGATAGTCATTAGTAAGAGATTAAGGAATTAACCAAAGTTCTAGACCACATCAAGAAAAGAGAAAAATGAAAGAAAAGTGCTAAGGAGACATATAAAGAGATTAGCAGGAACGCTGATCTTAGGCCTTCTAGGCTAGACTCTTAGGCTTAAAAATTCACGTACCCACTAAGATCTGGATAATCCTCAAGAGGTTGGGGAAAATGTGAAGCTTAAGTATTAGGTTTAAGGCTTAGGAAGTATTCGGCCTTGTTAACTGACCTTCGGTTTGTGGGATTCGGTAACCTAAGCACCCCAATCCACACACAGTCTGGTTCAGTGTGCATAAATATCAAAATCACACAAAAGTGTTTTAATGCTCTTAAAAAGTTGCCTAGATTAGGAGTGGCCGATCAACACAAGTTGATTTGGATGAGTTCCTGATGCAAAGAGGCGGGAAATTCCCCTCAAAGATGCGTAACAACATATTGTCTCCTCGGTGCTTGTCTCTTAGGATATTTAAATATCCTACCGGGGGCATGTAAGCACTCTGCTTGTTCAGATACCATGGGCGGTATTATCTCGAAATGTCAATTGCCAGGGTTTGGATTCGGCCATGGAACGCCATGGGCAGGATTATCTCGAAATCTCGAAAGCTAGGGTTCTGGGGGTTGCCATGGGCGGTGCTATCACGAAGCATCGATTGTCAGGGACCCTTGAGGATTGATGATGGGGACGAGGAATCCGATACAGACCATGTTGAGGAGCCAATTCAAAGATAGAAATAAAAAGAAAAGAGAGAAAAAGCTCTCTAAACAAATAAATCCTCTATCTCTCTCTTACAAAAATGCACTATAAACTGAACCTAGGCTAAAAATATCTCAAGCACGGGTGCTTTAACCACAGAGTCCAACAAACCCTAGGATAGTTTCTATGAACCTTAAAAACCTTCATAGAGGACTGAGGCTAAAGCAGGTCAGGTCTGGATTTTGGTTAGTACTTGAGTACCTCTATGCCTATTGTCAGCATTCTTAACCTAATCAAAAGAAAAAGAAAAGCACGTATCATAATTAGTAACAGACACTCAGGGTCTAGAACAGAAGTTAAAACCTTAAAATTTTGTTAAGGGACTAGCAAAATCTAGGCATGGGGGTATGATGAAAGACTCATCATGAGCCCTAACTAGCTCATTTTGACCTAAGAAAGAGAATAAGAGCTCCTACATAACTTAGAGAAGGGCTTAATTCAAGGAATAAGTGTTCTGAGAAGAAAACATTAAATAAAGGTTAAAACTGTAATTTTACCATTGCAGTACATAAATGGGATTTCTCAAAGGCAAAACATAGGTCAAATGATCTGAATAAGATGAAAAGTTGGTTGGTTCAATCAGAAATGGGTTTATGTGCAATCCAGGAATTAAATGACATCTTATAACCCTAAAATAGACTCGCTTAATTCAACATGGTTCTGGTCAGGATAAAAATCAAGTAAACCCTCTAAAATTCATGGAAAAATATCCCCTAGGGTTTAGAACCTTCAAATTTGCCTTTGAAACCTATTTTGACCTAGATTGGGGTCCTAGCTCATCAATTGACCTAATTTAGGTTTTTATGCAAATTGTCCAGTCAAACATGGTCAAACCTAAAATCCAACTTCACCATTAGATTCCTTAGGTCTAAATTAGGTTTGTGCAAAAATTTGGACCTAAGAAGAGGTCATCTTGACCTACTTTGCAAAATAGTACACCCAATTACATTTTGGCCCCTACCTTTTGAAAACCATTACACAGACCCCCCTAACTTATTTACCACTCTTACAAATAGGTCCCTCCACCATTAATGGGGAGAAATCTCACTCCGACGAGGAATGGAGGGGGAGTGCTCCCTGATTGCTTAGAGATCTCCTCTCAGATTTGGAAGGGAGATTCTCTGAGGAATTCCCTTCCATGTGAGCTCGATCCTAATCTCTGATTTGCACGCAATCTCTCATGCAAACGCATGAGAGATTTGGGTCTCTAATTGATTCCATCTCCGGTGAGGATTCACGCACTTGGAAGCTTGTCTTCCAAGCACAGGAACCCCTGCCAGCATCTATAAAAGGATCCTCAACCCTGGCTGCACCTCCTCAGCTTGACTTGGCTAGAGATCCACCCCAACTTCATCCTCTTCTCCTCCGGTCAAGTAGTCTAGCGAGCTCTGGCAAGCCTTCCTCCTCTTTCTCGTCACTCTGCCACAATACCAGTGGCAGAGCCACCCTCACCATCTTCCTCCGCGTCGCGCAACACCTACACGAGCATCTCTAGCCCCGTCGTCGCCGCCGTCTCCCTCCACTGGATACCTTCTTCTCTAGCGATAGCAAGTACTGCCAGTCGCCACCTCTCCCCCTTCGTCCACGTATTTATGTTAGACTTACTCCTCTCTATCCCCTCTTCAATTCCCCTCAATCTATTTCACAAATTACCCCTCGACTGCCACTGTCCACTGCCATCTTCCCCATCTCCGGCCAACCTCCAACGAGACGCAGCCATCACTCCACACCTCCACATGTCTCGTCACCAACCTCTTCACCTCCGCCACAGTCCATTGAACATCTTGCACCCATCCATCGATCACCTACACCTCCCTGAACACCCCCTGATCTAACCCATAAGCACGGCCACAGGGTGACCTAGGCACGCACGCCTAGGCCACCCCGTGGCCTGCCACCTACCGTCCCACCTTCGCCTTGACACGGTGAAGCTTCCCATGTATTTTAATGGGGCCACCAGGATGTATTCATGTGTGACAGATCAGAGTTCCCATCCGCCATTAACATGCACACGAGCTTGCTTGTTCTCTAGCTTCAGGCCGCAAGCTTTAGGATTCAGGCTCCTAGGCTGTGCGGGTTGAGAGTGTGTGCAAGTCCAGCCTGAGAGCAATTGCCGTGAGACCTTCAGCTGCGACAATTGTGCGAAGTCATCCGCCTGCAGGTGCGTGCAGAAGCGGGTGGGACATTTAGTTCCACCTCGTGAATGCAAGAGTGTGGCGCGTGGGATAAATTGATTTTGTGTTTTACTCTGTTCGCCTCGAGACACACATGGGGTGAGGTCCCTCCCCCTTACCACTCCTCGTTCGTGACACTCCCCCGTGGACCTGGCACCCAACCCGACTAACCTACTGAGCACTCCTCGCGCACCACACCCACGCCGGTGTGCCTGGACCCGGGAACGCGACCGACCCGATTACCCAGCTCTGGGAGAGCATACTGAAGAGAGATTTACAGAGAGAGAGATGCGGGGGTGGGTAGAGGGGTAGGTTTTGCTCTTCAGTGTGTGCAGGGAAGAAGGAGGAAGTAAGGCGCAACAGGGAAGATAAGCCAAGGGAAGGCATAGCTGAAGTGAAGTTGACACTTAGCCGCAGATAAGAGAAGTCAGAAGAGAAGGAAGGTGCAGCTGAAGCTAGGGCACGGTGAAGCGAGAAGAAGGAAGGAAGGCTAAAGGAAGAAGAAGAGAACATCAGAAGAGAAAAAGGGAAGACAAGGCTGAAGCTAAGGGAAGCAGAGCACTAAGGAAGGAAGTAGAAGGAAGAAAGGGACTTTGCAGAGGAAGAAGAGAAGGAAGAAAGCAAATAAGAGAAGGCAGAAGAGAAGTAACTGAAGCAGAGACAGAAAGAGAGAAAAAAGAGAAGAAGAAGCTGCAAGGAGAAGAAAATAAGAGGCCATCATTTAAGACATCTGATCATAGAATTAGACATCCAACTCTTTTATTTTTGCTACAATTTTAATTCATAAACTCTTGCATTTACATTCTGAATTAAGTTTTGAGTAATTTTAAGTGTTCAATTACATTATTGAGATTAGTGAATAAATTCCATTTGCTCCCTGTGTTCGACCTCAGATACTTAGGTTTTCGAGTAATAAATTTTTATTTGTTGTCAACACTTGGTCACCTATACTACAACGCAACTGACTTAGAAAAACATGATCAAGCGTTGCCAACAATTAGTTTGCCACTTAGGGTTGATTTTCTGGGCTGAACTAGGCACTCCACATTTTTTTTTCTGATTTCTAAAGGAATACATCATCACCAGTGCTTGTAAAACCTGGAGTGTTCTATTGAACCTTGATTGAACGAACCTAAAGATTAAACCCTAAAAGCTACTAAACAAGGTTAAACCCTAAAAGACACATCATCAAATAACCTTGTTTGCAAACCCTGGTTGTGCATGCACACACATTTTAACTGATCATTAAAGGCACAATCCTTCTAAATGGCCCATCACATTCCAAGAGTACAATCATCCCAAGCCTAATTAAAACTGAGTAGATGTTGGCCTTAAGGATTGATTCACTCTTTGGGGCTCAGATTGAGACTTTTTTTCAATTAATCTACTTTTGCTGGTCCATTTGATGTTAAGCTAGGGGAGTAATGTCAAATGACCATGGCTGGGTGGTACACTAGGAATCGGAGGCGTAAGCTAAAGGAAGAACCTTCTCCCTAGTCCCTCCTTCCAACTGGTTGGATTGACTGGATAAAAGTAGACCAAATCATTTATAATCTCAAGATGGGTCCTAAGAGTCTGTAGCTCTTCAGGCTAACCCATTTAAGGACAAGGTTGATTGCTTGTATTGCGTGGCTCCTTTCTCTCTTCTGATTTCCCTCCTATTCTACCATGTATCCTTCCACATCCAACATGCATTTCACAACCTATCCTCCTACCACCACTTATCCCCAAGATGATTACTATCCCGACTTGACTTGTAATTACCCATCCACTAGCTAGGATAACTTTGATTGGGGATATGAATCCAGACCTCAGTGTCTAGGGCCTAAACTTGGACAATAAGACTATGATTACTATCCTTCCCAGAGCTATAATGATTATAGATCTCCATCCTTTGATGACCAAACCAACTCGATCTACAATTAGGAAGGATATAATGATTATAACACCTACCTTCCCCAGTATTCCACTGAATATAGGTTGCCACCATCCTAAGAACAACCTAGAATGACCTACTTTTAGGGAGGGACCCGAGAGCCTTGATATCTTGACTCCCCTAGATTTAACTCAAACCCACCTAAACTTGAATCGAACCATTCGGTTCGGGTGAACCAGATCCAGGATAGGGTGTTGGCTAATTTGAGGAACACTATACAATCTTTAGAAGCTTAGCCAACACCATGCATTGAAGCATTGGAGCCTATGATCAAAATGATTGATGAACTTAATAGTTCTCTATTAGATTTGCTCCAAAATGTTAGGGATAGGATCCTGGGTGAGTTTATTCTTGGGAAATTATCTAGGTTGAGGATGAAATTTGTTGTTGCCTTAGTCAAATCTTCGGATGATTCTCAAGATGAACCCCCTTCAGGAGAGCCAATGTCTGAACCTGCTTAGGCGCCTGTCAAAGGGGATACATTTTCTGAGATCGGAGATGACCAGGATGGTCTAGAGCAACCAATTAAGGATGAACTGATTAATTCACCTGAGATCCTCGAGCTAGGGAGCGTGGAAAAATGTCTCTATGGATAAGGAAATGACAAGCAATTTTGAGACATATATAAATGAGGATCATGAATTCTTTGATTCTGAGGGTGAAGAATCTTTTGGTGAAGTCTCACTTGAACTTAAGGAAGAGGATTTTAGTGAGACAATTGGGCTTGAGGAGCATGACGAACTATATGATAGCCCGATCATTAAAGATTGTGATCCGATTGGGGCTGACATGGAGGATACTGATCCTAATATAATAGATGATCCAATCGATAGCCCTAACCTTCAACCACACCCTAAAGAATTGAATGATGATATTTTTGAGATCACTAGACCCAAGTCAATCTTGATTCAACCACAATTGTTGGACTTGGGTACTTTAGATGGGGTGTACAACGATTTGGAGGTCTCAGAAACATTGATTTTAGAGGGTAGAAATGTGGAAATGAAAATTTGGTAAGCTACTTTTGAGGGAACTATGATTTTAGATCTAAGGGTTCCTATTGACCTAAAACCACCAACTTTTTACTAGGACCCTTATGATATCTTTGAGGTGCAACCTAAGCTTGAAATAACTGATTATTTTTCTGAGTTGGATGTTAAGTGGACAACTGCACCTTTTGATCCATCTTACCCATTGTCTGACATTTTGGTCTTGAGTTACACACCACAAAACCGTAGGCCCAGCCCTGTAGACACAACAAGCTTAGGTTCTGGGTGATTTTCATCCAGAACCTTAGAACCACTCGACCCTGGGGCATGGGTTTGCACCATAATCTGGTCAACGTCTGTGGACATCTTCTGCTGGTGGGACTAAGGATTAATATTTTTATTTTGACTCTGACCTGCACTTGTGAATTCTCAAATTCTTCTTTGTATGTATACTATGCCTAGCTAAAGGCTTAAACTTAATGCGTGTGTATACTCTCTTCTCTTTGCGGAGCTGATCGGGTTGTCATGAAATTCAGGTGATATTCTGTTTACTCCGCCCTTTTCTTGTCTTTGTTTTTACAATGAGGATATTGCATCATTTAGGCATGGGGGGTGGATACTTTATCCTGAAATCATTTTGTGAACTCTATAGAATTTCTTTTAGTTTCTTTAAAAGAAAAATTGAAAATTCAAAAAGATAAAAAAAAAGAAGAATTAGGAGAAGAGAACTTAGGCATTTAGAAGTTATTAATTTTAGGAAATAATATGATAGGACATGAACACTTGACTCTTCAGGTCTTTGGGCTTAATTAGCCTAGGTGTCCACTTGAATGTGGACTTGTCTTGAGTCCTCGCCAAGTAATTCTATTTTAAATTGGTCAATAAATTGGGGTGATAAGCATACGACTTATCAACCTTCCATTTGATTTGAGGGGACTTTAAGCCTAAGCATCTACACGCTTTTTGCACTGACTCATTTTTCGGTGGTTTCTTTTAGAAATTGGGTAGCTAATGAACTATCTAGGGTGGTATGGCTGGCAAGTTGTCGATGGTAACAGCTCATCAGTCGGTTGTCTAGAGTCCAGCCATAAGACCATTTTTCTTCATACTGCCTTTAGGTAAATCTTAGATCAGGGAAGCCACCTACTTTAAAAAAAAAAAGAAAAGAAAAAGAAAAAGGAGAAAATAAAAAAATAAATAAAACCACATTTCGCAGCACGAGTATGGCTGGCAAGTTACCGTGGGCAACAGCCCATTGGCTGGTTGTCCTGAGCCCAACTCACAAAAATGCACAATAATTCCCAAAACACTTAGGGAAGAAGCGGGGAAGTAGAATAAACTGGGGAGATATACACTGGGTTCACCCTTATGTTGACCCCATAAATAAAAGAAGTAGAGAGAAAGCTACCATTTGAAAAGATAAACCTCTAGGAAAGGTCACCTAGGTTCGTAGAAACCCGAAGTCTGTTTTAACGGTCACCTAGTGAGTCTTTCACTCTTTTCACTGGATGCTTAGCACTTAGAGTCTTTTTCGAGTCTTGGGCGGGTCGGTTAGTCGTAAAAAGTTATCTTAGAACTCTCAAACTCCAAAAGTATAAAAAAAATTAAAAAAGATGAAAAATAAAAAAATTATATCTTCTGTTTTCAAATAAGGCGAGGACTTGGGCTGTCTGCATTCTGGCAGACACCTGGGTACTGTTGAGTCTTCGTAGTTTAGGACCTTAGTTGAAATTTTCTACTGTTAATAAAGAACTTAGGCCTAATCAATCAAGTCCTAATTTTTTTTTTTACATATCATGTAATTTAATTTTGCTAGGGACTAGCAAAAGATAGGAATGAGTGTATGATATAAACACATCTATTTAGGTTAAAATGCCTAATCAAGCATGTTCTTAGGCTTAGATTTGCATTTCATGCTATAAATATTGCATAGCATGCATCATTCTGCATTTAGAGTAGTTGTATATATTTTAGGCTAATTAGATCCTTTTTATGGTCAGGAGAGAAGATGATTTATTTTAGGGCCTCGGATGGATGATCGGACTATACGAATCTGATCAAGACAATGATCAAAGTCTAACGCCTCCGAAATTGTCTAGATCGGAGTCTCGTAGCATCACACGAAGTCCGAGGAAGATCAATGGTCGGGGGGCAATGTGACATCCATACAAGTTTCAGATGGAAAATCCGACTGTATGAATGGATTTGGAGCCACGATTGCAGTTCGACAATGAGGGAATCATCTTGATCTGAGCACCGTGGCACCCTCTGCAATAGAAAGAAGATGGATGGTCCAGATGGTGCCACGTGGTGCCATCCAGGTTGCCCAACACTGGCCAGCACCCACTCTTCATTAAGGCATCACCCATTCTCAGCCATTAGATCTTAATCCAACGGCTGAGGATCCATCTCCACGCGCGACCTTAAGTCATCTTCACAACACCTCTTGGCTGCAGCACGATGGCTCCTCTCAAAGAGACAGTGTGGGTTCGAAACCCACTGCCCCCTCAATTGAACACTTGAGGTGCGGTGCAGTAGCAAGGCATGCACGCACGCACAGGTGCGCAGAAAAGCAGCAGTGCACGGTAGCGTAGCTGCGCACAGCAGCAGCCAGCGCATGCCAGCGCACGCGCGCTTGACAAGGAGTGCAATGCGCGTGCCAGCGAGGCATGAGCAGCGGGGAGGGTGGATCTTCAGCGACACATACGAGGGCCTTTAGTGACTCTTGCAGCTGTCACTAATGGCCTGTGAGCACCAGCAAAGGAATTGAAGGCGCAGATCTTCAGCGACAGTTAGGGTGGATCTGTAGCGACCTTTACGGACGTAAGTAATGACCTATATGCAAATTTGTTCTTCCTCCTCTACTATAAAAGGACCTACTCCCCTCCATTCCAAACCATCTCTTCCTTTCTTCCTCTCACCACCTCTAAGGCTCTAGAGAGAGCTTGTCCCAAGCTCGGGATGCTCCTTTAGAGTAGAAAATCAAATAGTTTTCCCTCCCCTCATCCCCATTCATGGAGCATCCTGTGGTGGTCCTCTCACCGCCCTTCAGGAAGAAGATCCTCGCCGTGATGCCGTCCTTCTTTGCCCTCTGTCCTCTGGCTCAGTCCTCGTTCATCCCGCTCCTCACCACCTTCCTCCAGGCGATGTCAGAGCAAGTCATCCTCCAAGCAACCGTTGAGGGGGAATTGCTCATCTCCATCTATCTTTTCTACTTTCTAGTGTAGTTTTTCCTGCTTTCCTAGTTGTAGAAAACATTGGATTCAGAAATATATGTGATTCTCTCTCTATTTGTTATATTTTTTGCAAGTAGATAAAGTTTTCATCGACCTAATCTCTTGCTTGATAAAAATACCAAAAAAAATTATAAAAGATAAAAATGACAAAAATAAATAAAAGTGAAATGCGAATTTTTCAAAACCAAATGTTCGCCTCCCCGTGTTCAACTTGGAACTCACTTTTTGAGTTTCGGTTATAAATTTTACCTGATAGATGCATTTTGCGAGCTACGATGATGGGTCCTCCAAACCCCTAATTTTAATTCGCGAAACACGCCTTCATCACCTGTGATTGCAAAACTTGATTTGCCTCACATAACCTTGGGTGAATACATCTAAATTGAATCCTAAAAGCTACTAAACAAGGTAGAACCCTACAAGATACCTCATTTTAAATAACCTTTTTTGAAAACCTTGGTTGTGCACACACACACATGACTTAATTGATTTCTAAGGGCATAACCTATTTTAAAGGGCCCATTACATTCCATAGAACACTCAATCCTAAGCCTAATTAAAATTGAGTAGACATTGCCTTAAGGATTGGACTCGCTCTTCGTGGCTCATGTTGAGATTATTAACAATTAATTTCTTCTATTGGTGTATCTGATGTCTAGCTAGGGCAGTATTGTCAAACAATAGTAGTCGAGGAGTATTAAAGGAACCAGAGGTGAAAGCTAAAGGAAGAACCTTCTCCCTAATTCCTCCCTTTAACTTGTTCGATTGACTAGATAGAAGTAGACCAAATCATTCTTCATCTTAAGCTAGGCTATGAGAGTATGTAGGTCTTTAAGCTACCCAACCTATGAATAGGATTGTTTTCTTGTGCTGTAGGGCTTATCTATTGCCCTTTCGACTTCCTTCCAGTGCATGCTTGGAAGGAGGTTATTGAACCGTCGCTTAGAAGGACCATTAGACCATTCTAGGAGGCGAACGTTAAGTTTCAACCAAGTAGATCCCATGGCTGATAACCAACCACCACCACCTCTACCTCTGAATTAGTAGGAGCTATTGCAGAGGCAGTTAGACCAGTTGCAGCAGATGTAAAAATGGTTCCAGCAGATGAATGGTCAGGACACTAAACCCTTGAAGGATTTTTATGATCCTTCAAATTACGGGGATCGTCCCGGAGTAATGATCCCAGCTGGTGATGTAGAAATCGAGCCTTAGGTTTTAAGCCTGCTTAAACATTTTCTCACCCTTGGCTTTGAGGATCCATTCCAACATTTGGAGGATATGACCACCTTGGTTTAGATCGCCAAAGTAAGGAATGTAGACGAGGTGTAGATGATCATGAGGCTTTTCGTCCACTCACTTAGGGATAAGGCACACATTGGTATTGCACAATGGGAAGAACAATAGTTACGTGGACTGATTTGAAATCAGCCTTCCTAAAGAAATTTTTCCCAGTTGGGTGAACCAATGCCCTGCGACTGTGACAAGCGATTATGACTTTCACCCAGCGGCCAGGGAAACTGCTTCATGGTGCCTAGAAGCGATTCTAGGATTTATTGCAGATGTGTCCACACCATGAGGTACCTAAAAGGAAACTCATGCAGATCTTCTATCACGAGTTGACTAATCAACTCTGTAATCATGTGGATGCTTCTTGTGGAGGCAATTTTCTCAACAAAGACACAGATAGCACGTACGAATTGTTCAAGGAAATGAGCAAGAATTCTATCAATCAAGCCTCCATGGACACTTGTAATTGATCCCAACAACCCAGATCAATTGCCATTGAGGTTCAAGCTGATTCTTATAAATATGATATGAAATTGATTTGTAATAAATTAGATAAGGTGGATCTGGTTGCTAAAAGAATGGAAGAGTGGATGGCTGGCAGTTCTAGAAACACTTCTAGATCCACTCAATCCTAGAGTTCAAAACTCCATTCTTCACAAACTCCCATGGGACGAGAGTTTGTGAATCAACTTGAGTCAGCTCAACCTTCGAGCCAACACTTCTCGACACCCTATGGGTTCCAAAATAGGGCCTTTAATCCCAGTTTTTCTGATCTTTCCTACTCTCCATCCTTACCTTATGACAATGTTCAGGCTATTCAGGAGGACATTAGGTCCAAGCCATATCTAACACTTATAATTTGGGTTGGAGGAACCACCCTAACTTCTCCAAGAACAATCAGGGGCAGCAGACCTAGTCTCAACCCAACAATTATGGACTGCAAAAATCTATGGGTTAAGGCTAGGTATACACTCAGTTGCCCCCAAATCAGGTCACTTAGCCCGCATGGAATGCCCAACAACCATCAGGTCAATCAAGATGGTGGAGAAGCAAGGTTCCATGCTCCAACTCATGCAACAAATAAAGACCTCGCTCAACAACTTGCAATCCAAGCTCATTACTAATAATCGACAACCTGGATCTCTACCATCCCAACTCATACCCAATCCAAGGAATGTCCAAAACTAGGGCAACAAGGCCTAGAGGTACAATAATTTGAGGGATCCACACGCACATGCTCAAGTGGTTGAGTAAGGTCCCTCATCTTTTAATCTTGGATATCTAGCAAACCAAGCTCCACCAATCTTTCCTAACCCACCCCAAGACCCGAACCCATATGCTTCAACTAATTCCATCACCTTGAGGAGTGGAAAGCAAACCCAGGTCCCAAATAGACCCTCTTCTAGCAGAGAACACCTAGGTGAGCCTAAGGATAAGTGGAGAATGATGAAGAAGAGATAGAGGCGTAGGAACCCGAGAAGAATGACCCAACCCATGTCCCATTCGCTGAGGCCCATCTTAAATCCAAGAAGAAGAAGCCAATTGATAGCAACGAGTAGCTTCTAAATATATTTAAACAAGTTGAGATTAATATATCGCCCCTAGATGCTATAAAGTACATTTTGGCTAATGCTAAATTCTTGAATGAATTATGTACTCAGAAGCGTAAGCCGAAGGAATCCACCCCGAGGAAGGTGATTCTCTTTGAGTAGGCTAGTTTTGTTATCCTACATCGCCTTCCTTAGAAGAAAAGAGATCTAGGTGCCTGATGTACCGTTTGGACTACTGGTTAATTAGGGTAAATTAGTCATTGTAGTAGTATAGTACAATCTAGATGGATGTCATTTTATTTATATACAATTGTTATTGGTTTATTCTAGGTCATTCATTAGGAGGCAGTTATTGATATAAATCACTTTCTTATATCCAAAATTATCTTTTATTCCAAAAATATCAGTTTTATTTACAAAAGGTTGAGCTACAATCAATATAATCAAAGAATGAACTAATCTAAGTCAATTATTTATAAATTAGAACAAAAGCATTAAGATTAGTGAAGCAATGCCTTAAACAATATTTACAAAATAGAGGCATAAAAAATTATTCTAAACTAAACTATGTTACAAGCTAACTATGTGCAAATGAACAAAATATTGCCCTAAAACTTATAAACGAAGACGACAAAAATACATGAAGAAAAGAATTAACATTAATTTTCTAAACCTCAAAAACATTTATATATTAGGCTAAATAAAGTATACTATGCTTAGTTTAATTATATACTAACATATAGTACTAGACCATATATACATGTGCATAAGTCACACAATATATACACATATATATAGAAATATATATTAACTTAACATAGATAACACATACTAATATTACTTACAGCTATATATATGTACATATAACACACACACACACATATATATACACATATAAACATTTAGTATGTATATATGTAAAGACCCATTCTGTTCTGAGCCCTTTATGACATCTGGACTGTCAGTCAGACGTCTAGACCCCTTCCCAGACGTCTGGAAATTGAAAACTTGGTACGTAACTTTGCGTCTGCGTGCGAGCTACGCGCAGACAGCTTCGCATCTTTCTCTTTCCCTCTTCTCTCCTCCACCCGAACCCTAGTACACCCTTATAAAACCCCTCTCCCCCTTCCTCTCTTCCCCACTTCAACCCAGCCACCTTCCTTCCTTCCTCTCCACTGCAACGAGAGGGGCGAGCGCGAGAGAGGATGCGAGAGCGAGCGACAAGGAGGAGAGGCAATGTGAGGAGAGGAGGAAGAGCTTGAGCTCGCCAGAGGATGCACAGTCGAAGCGACGCGTGCGGGAGGAGGAGTGCATCGGGTGAGACATCCCCGACACTTGCTGCAACGGGAGCTGCAGATGACGAGGAGAGGCTATGGTTGCTCATGGCGAGGAGGAGCAGAAGGTAGTTTTGGTTCGGGGATTTTCCCAGAATCAGACTTATGGCGTGCTGTCCAGACGACGGGTTGGATGTCTGGTGACAACACCAGACATCTGAAAGCAGTGTTCCACGAAGGTATGTTCCTCTTGCGGATACGACCATGCAGGCCGCACCGCAACTTCAATCTGCATGGCTAAATATAGGTGATGTGGTCTATCACGTGCAGAGATAGCTTTGGAAAGGCACGGGGCATGCACTCCACACATCTTGGATGTCTAGATAGCTTACCAGATGACCGGAAGTACTCCCAGATGATTGGAGGATAAGTCGGACATCTGGAGCTGGGTATAGATATCCAAGAAGGGGGTTCTGGATGTCTGAAGTTGACGTAGGAACCTGAGGTGAGACTCTAGTTACTTTTAAGACGTCTGGACCTTGTGCCAAACATCTGATTTAGGTCTGTAGCCCTGTTTTTGACCCGTTTAGGGTCGGTTTGAGGTTTATTTTACGCAAACAAGATATCAGTGTTTTCCTTGTGAGTTCCTCTACTTGTTAGAAGGCCTTTTATACTATTCTAAATGTTCCATTGTGGTATGTTCCTTGGTATAGGACTTCAATTAGTTGCGGGTTCGGGGCTTGCTGAGGCACGTGAGCCTGCCGTTCGAGCCCCTAATACTCCCGGGTCATCTGGTAGAGTGGTTTTCCCCTATTTTAATTATAAAACCTGAATGCATATGTGAAATTGGATAACTAGAAACCTAGGATGTGGCATGAATCCTAAAACGAGAAGTACTTACACTGTTTGTATGCGTGTTTGAAATTGCAGTCTTAAATGAATGAATAGAAATGTGAACAACTGCTTGTTAATAAACAAGAGCTGCCTGTGAAATATGAAATGCATGTGCTAGTTAAATAGTTACCTGTGACATTACTTGTTGTATATGTTAAATGATGGAAATACGAGTTGCATGTGTATAATCTGAGAATGGAAATGTGAATGATGAGACTTGGTATGGAATGACATGGGGAATACGAGCATGAACCCTACGGGGAATTAGGAGTAGAGCTCCTATGGATAAATGGAATGGATCTAAAAATGTGAGTCGGAAGTATGCTGGCCATTGAGTACGTCGTACTAAGGAGAGTGAGTGTCCCCTGTTTAGTGTAGAGTGGAGCTAGCCGCCCTTGGGTTGGGACCGAGGGTTAGGATTGGCCACTCGACACCGACTTCTTTGGCTCTCACGTACATTGTATCGAGGAGAGCTACTAGTGTAGGGAGAGAACTAGGCACCCCACGGGGCCCGGGGTTCAGCTAGCCACCGTACATTGACTTGTTAGGCCCACTGGGCAAACCGAGGTAGTCAGACAAGGGTGTGTGGACTGTGGAGGGGTGAGACCCCTGTTTGGTTCTGAGGGGATAGACCCCTGTTACTGAGAGGGCTAGGCCCTATATTGTTCTGTGCTGTACTTTGGACGTACCCACTAGCAGAAACGACTGACCGC
The DNA here is from genome assembly GCA_037157565.1 of Thalassia testudinum. Taxonomy (NCBI): domain Eukaryota; kingdom Viridiplantae; phylum Streptophyta; class Magnoliopsida; order Alismatales; family Hydrocharitaceae; genus Thalassia; species Thalassia testudinum. The sequence continues at coordinate 216,923,310 of JAZHRO010000024.1, forward strand.
GTGCCAGTGTGGGGTAGCTACCCGTGCGCTTATCGCACGTGCCGTAGTCACCGCTGTCTGTCCGTGATCTTGGGGTGGTTGACTGGGTGTAGGATCACCACGGGGGACTTTCTCGGCCAGAAGAGCACCACGTGTGCTTTCTACTCTTCAGAAAAGACTGCAATCAAGATGTTTCCCATGAGGAACACTCGAGATCAAGAAAGAGATATGAAAAGTAAACCAATGGGTGAAAAGGAATAACTTGTGAATTAAAATAATTGGAAAAGACAAATTACCTGTTAGCTTTTACTGCTTTAATTAGTTGGTTACCACTCTACTCAGCGTTCGCTGACTCCGTTTACTCATAACCCTTTTCAGGTCTAGGTGTTGAGCAGCCCGAGTCACTGGTTGTAGAGGGTGCTGGGCCCAGTCGAGCCCAGCCGTAGTTTCCTGTTGTTGTACTTCCTTTTGTTGTGAGTTCAAACTGTTGTTACTGTTTCTATTTCTGTACTTTGTTTCCTCTTTACTATTGTGGTGGTGATATGTACTGTTAGCAGTTTTTACTCCCTTTATTGCTTGTACTCTTTTACTGTTAGCTACTTAGCATAGTGAATGTGGTTTACTTTCCTACTTTTTGGTTATTTCTTGTTGGACGACTGGGTCTTGGGATTAGTCGAGTCGAGTCGGTCTTGGGTCCTGTAGGGATTTAGGAACTAGGTCATAACAATATATATACACTTAACACCGACACACAAAATACTAACGTAGAGCATGCTAACACATTAATTACTTAGTTAATAAATATTGTACATACTATATATATAAATCTAACTGTAATACACAATCAACACTTAACTTATTTTGTTTCGCTATAACTTAGCACTTTATATATATATACATAACAGACTAACACTCACATAACTCACACACAAACTGCATTTAACTTAAGACCTTAAAGCTTATTTCAACTCTTAGTTTTTATTTTAAGTTAAACACTCAACTCAGCTCACACCAAAAAGATTGGTGGACTTTTCGCACATTCTCAACGGCCTAAGGGTCGAAGCGGCTGCTACTAGGCCCACCCAATGAGAAATTATAGCCTAGCACCTGGAGGCCACCTCTCAAGGCCACACCCCTAGTGGGACATCCCAATTGGGCCTTAACCTAATGGGCTATAGTCTATAGGTTTATCAGAGATCAGGTCATGAGTAATGAGTGTATGAGCATTACTTGAGAGAGCCCTTCCCCTCTATCTCGGGCAAGAGGCCATCAGAAGAGAAACCTTAAATACAGCATTGGCTCTCTGTCGGTGCATGATGTGCGACTATAGGGAGCACTTTATAGCACTGTGCTGTGCATGGATTATTAGCAATTTTAGGGATTTAATTAGGCATTAAATAGGGTTCTAAATTACAATTAAATTACATGAATGTGTAGCCAATATATAGGTCTACTTATTGGTATAATTATTTTAAGTTAATTAAATTAATATATAAATATATTTTTAAATTAGTTAATTTAAAGGTTTTTACACATAAATTACTATAATTACTTATATACAATATAAATCATGAAATAAATTACTCAATTGAGACTTAATTTAGTTAATTTATGTATTTACATGTTTAATTAATATTTTTAGATAATTTAATTATATTTTTAAAGGTATTTACATGTTTTTATGCATGGATCATATAGTTTACATATAAATTATATAATGTATATAGTATTATACAATATAAATAAGATAATAAATATATTTAGTATAAGTTAAAATATAAACTATTAGAATACAGTATAACTTAGCTACTTAATTAAATTACAAACTTAGGTTTACTTAAATTATTAACAGACATCATTAACTTAGAATAATATACATATACATTACATAATTAAGTAAGCAAATTATAAATATGTTACATTGTATAATAAATACTATAAATACTATATTAAGATATATATACATATTTATATATATATAATAATATACATACTTAAGTTATATACATATAAGTTATTTACAATAATTAAATATACATATAATCTACCTATATAATATACATATATATAATACTATACAATATAACTTAATATAAATATATATTATAACTTAACTACACATAAATATTATATATATATATACACACAATATATAGATAAGTTTATGTACATGTATACATATAAGATAGTATAATATGCTTTAGTACACTATATACACTATGTACAGCAGGGATTTTTAGGGTTTTTGGGTATTTTTTTATTTTGTTTTGTTTGAGTTTTATAAGAAGAGAGAAAAGGGAGAGATAACAATGGAAGAGGAGAGAAGACTCTTTTTGGTGTTTTAGTTTTGACTTTCTTTATTTCTAACCTAAGAAGTCTAGAACTTCTGTAGGTATGTTCTATATACAAACAAACTAAAAACCTAAACTTGAGGACTCTACCACCTAAAACACACTAAACACTCACTCAAGACACATTTTATTTATTTATTTACAACTATTTTTGTATTTTTCACACTATTTACAAGAAAATGCTAGAAAATGGCCAATTAAAGAATAGAAATTGAAATTAAGCCACAAAAATCATTTAAAGATGTTGGAAATAAAGATATACACATACTAAACACCCAGACATCATAAAGGATTAGATTCAAACTCAATTTCATGAATTAAACATTGAAATCAGTAAAGATATGGAATTTAGGTAGAAATCAGGTTCATTAGTTGCTGACAATAGACTTCAACATGGTTTTTCATGCTACTTAGTTTAATCCATAGTAAAACGGCAATACATGAATGCTTCTAAACTTGATCTAACATCAAAATAACTTGAAGAATGCATTTAAACTCTAAACACTCATTAGAATCAACTTCAGTCTCTAGCAAGTCTTTACTTAGTTTCATGTTGTTGTCAGTTATTGATTAGATTAATCCAAGACTATCTCAATACCTAAAATATAACTCCATACAATTTTTGTACTGAAGCTTTCCTTACAAACACTAAATCAGCCAAACTTGCTTAAATTCTATGATTAAAGCCCATTAGAATGCTCGCTCAGAAATGCAATTTATGCATCAATGATACTAAAAAACCACTTAAAACATTTCAGATCTTAACTCTTCAATTCTAGAATTGATGAAATCACTCAAATAAAATCTCAGAATATTGATAATCGTTTAAGAACCCTATTCAAACCATACGAACTTAGATCGACTCTTCATGTATCAAGATTAACTTTAGACCTGGGTGATGAAGCTTTTCATCCAGATCTGATTCACATTGGCAAAATGCTTTGACAAATCATTGCAAACACTCATAAGCAGGTTTAGAATCTTATTAAAACCAAATCAAGGGTCAGAGAACCCCAAACCCCCAATCTGATCCCTCTCTTATGCTATTGATAGCATAAAGAGGAATAGATCAAATTAGGTAATCCATTCTCTTGCAAATCAAGTCCAAACCTTTACTCAACTCTATCAAGCATCATTCAAGCCCCAAATCATGGATTGAAACATTTTAAAATCTAAATAAGGTGTCACCCAGGTAGGCTTTTAATCTATGCTCGCTAATGTGATTTGATTACCTAATCATCCTACACACTATAAATTAGTGTTTAGGATGCTTGGGCAAAGACCTAGAATTGATTAGTTCATTGCATTAATCTCCAATCTATGCATCAGATTTCTCCTCGATCAATGCTACCAAGCGAAAACAAAAATCAATGCTCAATGAGAAAATTAGGCGTGAAGACTTCAAGTAAGGAAAATTCAATTAAATGCAATCAAAGCAATCACAATACATCTAATTCAATCCTAGATTACTCAATTTCATTGATCAAATCCAAATTATTCACAATTGCCTCAAAAACTTTTGATCAACCATTACAAACCAAATCAGAATCAAATAGTCCAATCATCTCAATTCAAACTCAAGAGAGGGTCCTTGTGATCTTTTGGACTGAATTAGACGACCCTCAAGTGGAATCGAGCACAATCTAGATCTAGAAGCTAGAAAGCTTTAGGTCAAAATTGACTCTGATGGATGAAGTGAATTGGCGATTAAAATATGAGGCAATCGAGAAGAAATGTTCATGGGATAAAGGGAAAAGTAATGGATTGAAGTGAACAAATGGAACATCCTCTCTAATCTAAATTCATCAGAGAGGGGCGATTGATAAGGACTACAAATTAGTTGATGATGACATCATCATCAGCCATATCTAGCTTTAATTAAGCAAAATCCATTAATAAATGCTCCTACATAACCGCCAAAGGACCGTTTAACATTAAACTAGGGTTAAAACTATAATTTTACCATCATATCATGAATGCAGAACAACCGTGGGTTTTCTCAGGGGTTTATTAAAGTCAAATATGCATTAAAGTCTAACAAGATTGTCCGTGCAGACAGAAAGGGTTTTCACATGTTACGAGAATTAAATGACATCTGAAACCCTAAAAACAAACCCACTTAATTCATTGAGCTTCTGATCAGGATAAAATTCACTTAAACCTTCTATAAATCATATAAAAATACTTTCTAAGGTTTAGTACCCTTGATTTGACTATTGGAACCCATTTTGACCAAAAATAGAGTCTTAGGCAAATAATTACCTTAATTTGGGTTTCTACGTAAATTACCTATCAAACTTGGTCAAAACCTAAATATGACTCCACCATCAGATTCCTTGGCTCCAAATTAGGTCTTTACCAAAATTTGGGCCCAATCAGAAATGATCATGACCTAGTTTGCATTTTAGTCTAGTCTGACTCTTTTTCTCTCACTTAAACTTGTAGCTTTCCAAAATCTATTGCAATTAGGTCCCTAACTTTATCATCATTCTTTGCAAAAAGTTCCTCGTGCTATTTTTAAAAAGTCAGACCTTTACCGACGAGTTTCGAGCAAGGATTTCTCGCTCGATTCTCAATCAAAAACTCCCAAAATTGAAAGGTAGATTCCTTGAGGAATTCCCTTTGAAATGAGACCATTCATAGATCCTAAAACCCTCTAGATTCCTCATGCGAACGGTTTGAATGCACATGTATCGTACATGCATAAGAAGCTTAGAGTTTCCAAGCTTGTTTCCAAGCTTGGAACTCCATCGTAAGCCCTATAAAAGCATGCTCAATGCAAGGTCGTGCTCCTTAGCTAGGTTTAAGGCCAAAATACTCCTCTTCTCTCCTCGGCCAAGCTCCAACCTAATCTCCGATGACTACTTCCCCCGTCTTCTTAAGACCTCTCAATGGTCAAATTGAGAGCGCCTCCTTCTTCCTCTTCTTCTGCATCTGGTGGGCCAAAACCAGAGCTTCCTAACCTCTTCATCACCGCTGTTCCTTCCTCGGAGCACTCATCTTCCACAGCGTCGGCCAATCAAAGCCGACACCTTCCTGCCCCTTTCATCTGCTAATTTAGGTCTTATTAGCTTCCTCTCCCTCTTTAGACCATCCTCGACACCTTTATTCTTCAAATCGACCCCGACCATGCTCTCCCCTACTGTCTTCTCCCGCTCTGGCTGTACTCTGGCGAAGTTGCAAGCTCGACACAGACCACTATCTGGTCTGCCATCAACCCCATAAGCTCCACAGTACTCCCTCCATCAAAACCCCCATAGTTATTTCATCGTCCACGCACTCACGACTGCTACCGAGCAGCCCACCTTCCCACCTCCATTCCTGACTCCGTCTGACGACCATGCACCTCCATCCTCTATGAAACCACTTCCATTACATTCGCCAATGTCCGACGAACATTTTGAGATGCTTTGACGTGGCCGAAAGGCCTTATTTTCTATTTCAAGTTCCCGATTGGAGCTCCACCACTGTGCCTTATCGACGCCTTCATTCTTCGTGTTCTAAGTCATGCGAGCCCCAGGTGTTACACCTAGAAGACACGGAGTTGCTCCAGGCTTCATCACAGGTCATCGATTGGAGGCCACACTTTCAATTCCACCCGCAATTGGAGATGTCTCCCTACTGCGGTGTATGCGAAGAAGGCGTGGCTTTGGTGCCACATCGTGAAGAGCCAATTAACTATGCACGCAAAGGAATTTGTGCTGTGGCTTTATCGCCTAGGAACTGAAGGGAAGGGTCCCTCTTCACATATGCCTCACACTTTGGTCACTACCTCATGCCGGTGACCCTAGTCCCTTATGCTCATGACCTGATAACCCAATTACCAGGATCCAACTGCAAGCCTTTTGGGGTTTGAGAGAAGAAAAGGAGAGAGTGAGCATGGGGAAGGGGGGTTTTGCTCTGTAGAGTGGCTAACACTTAGCCAAATTTAAGGGGTTGTTTCCCTTGTGCTGCGAAGGGAAGAAAGAGAAAGGCTGAAGGAGAGAGAGAAAGAAGAAGAAAGGCTTTGAGAAGCCTTGTGCTTGTGTCCACTTAAGCCGCTTGATGCATAGGATCGACGTCTGATAACCCCTTTAAGATTGATACTGTTAGTTTATTTCATGACATGCAAATTGGCTAAGTGGTCCTGATTACTGTAGCAATATTGATTAGCTCATATATATGTATCTAGACTAAATAATTGGTGATATAAATCACCATTGTTTTTGCTCTAGGTTTCTTTTTACTATGTCAAACTCTTAATATACTCATGTTATACATTGATGATCAATTTTGAGTAATTATTATTCATTGCATATCATTATTTGGCTTATTTTCTCGTGCTCATATATATATTAATTGAGACTAGCTCTTGAATTCCTATTTGCTCCCTATGTTCGACCTCAGACTTCAAATTCGAGTTATAAATTGTATTTGTTTGAGCACATTTGTCCTATACTACAACACATCTTAAACAATGATGAATTCTCTTTAATGTTACTTTAATCTACTCCTAATTTAAGGCAATCAGATAGTGAATTCTAATCTAAATGATCTAACTAAGCTAGAAAAGCAATTAAATCTAAATGAAAGCATTAAAACTAATTTATGAAAGTAGTAAAAGTCCTAATCTAAACGGATGAAAGGGGGTATCTAGGTTGCAAGGAACCTCTAGTAGAAGAATGAGATCCCTGGATCCACAACGGGTTGCTATGGCGATAAAGAGGATGGAGAAACCTACCGCTGTCACCAATAGTAGAGGAAGGGGAATTAGAGTTGGAGGGGTAGAATGAATAGACCAACTCAATGGGGAGTGAGCTAGTGAAGGACTCAAGGGTGCTTTGGAGGTGTTTATATAGGGAGACGGAGCTTAGGTGACCAACAATCAGGAGTGTTGGGCCATTGAAGGTCTATAGTTAGGATGAAGGTAGAGGAGCGTGTGAGGGTTTTGGATGAAATATTATCGTAGGATTAGATCTAGAGTATGTGCGAGAAAGTTTTAGCATAGGCAGCAGCAGGTTGATTGCAAATCCACCGTTGATCTGATGGAGAACAGAGTGGACGACTACGGTGAGTTATGTTCTTCGTGGAAGAACACTTGAGGAAGAGAAGAGACCAATAGGTGTGTTGGTGCTTCTGCACCAAGGCACAAGTGGTGAAATGATAGAACATTAGTACACAGGCCCATAAGTGGTAGAAATCATTGTAGAAATGTCCCTATGGGCTTACAACTAAGTCCCTGATATTTTAAGTGAATAAAATGCAAGGGGCTTGAGAAAGAGGAAGGACCTAAATGTAAATCACTAATTCTAAGGCCCTAATAAGGTCAAATATCAATGCCCCTTTTATGGCATGTATTTTGAACACATTAGAAAATATTCCCATCATTGATTTGTGAATTTGTGCTCAAATTTGTGTTCAATTGGCATTTAATACATCCACTTACATATTTAGTACAAAATCTCTCAAATATGACCTAATTATGAAATTTTAACATATTTTTGATGTTTTAGGTCCCTTTCCTTAATTCCTACACTTAACCCATTTCTTATGTTAAATTGAGAGTGTTTAACCTAGTTTCTAACTTGGGCATTTTAGCTATGATGAGCCACACCTCATCAAACCCCCATGCTTAGGTTTTGTTAGTCCCTTAGAAAATAACTCATTTAAGTGCAAAGCATTCAACATCAGCAAGGCAAGTGTGAAGAGATTTCTTTTAACTCATTTCAAATGTAAACTATTCAAAGATGATCTTTAAGCTGAGAATTTTTTGAAATCAAAGCAATTGTGTTTATATATTGGACATTGTGAAAACTAATTACCTAGAAAGACTAACAGTACTCAAGACTTACATGACATAGACCATTTCTCGACTAACAAGGACTCTTGATATTTAAACCCTTAGTACGTCTTCCGAGACTCAGAAAGTTTTACCAAGCTCAAGAGTAAACAAGTCATTATTGTGCTTAGTGGATATCAGGACTAACTAGACGAACTTTAAGACTCAAGTCCAAGGTTTCACTTCTTTTTAAGTCCAAGTTGGTCTTAGCTTCAGCTCATGTTTTCGGATTAACTCTAAAAAATGGTGATGACTCAAACCCAACTCTTATTGCTTTTGTGGCTCAAAGAATATTTGGTAGAAGACATAGGGTATATGTAGTGCAACCTGAAGCAATCGTATTTGGTGGAAATATAGAGGTATTTATAACTAGAATTGGAGAACATACCGACTTATTCTAAAGAATGACTTTTTTTTCTTTTCTTTTTGACTTTTTTTATTTTTTTCTATTTTTTCTCATTTTTTCTTGAGTTTTTTCATTTTCTGAAAGCAAAATGTCGGTATATCTCTCTCAACTTTATTTGGTGGAGCGCACTTATTTTGTGGGTGAGTACTTGATGGAAAGAGTTTCTTCTAGGCACAAGACTAAAGATTGAGACAAAGTGTTTACCTGTATGCACAGGTAAGGACTCCACCTTCATTAATGAGCACTTAGGTTGAGACTTAAGTTCACTTGGTCTTTCCTGAATCCGTGTCATGTAAATCAAAGTTACTCAACTCTTAAATAGAGGAAAATGAACAAATCCTATACTGGATGACTTAGGTACAAGAATATGTCCTAAGTTAAGAAACATTTTCATTCTATCTTGTCAAAGCTCAATTGTATTAAGCCCTAAGCTTGAGTGAATCAAGCTATTGTGGCCAAGCAAGTCTAACCAGCAAAGGTTGAATGTCCATAAACACTTATTCTATTTTTGGTTCAGCTGTAAGATCATAGTTAAATACTTATAAGAATTCTTTCTTTTTCTCCTTTTTAAACTTTTATTGAGCTTCTTCCTTAGAAGTGAATATAGAGGTCCCTTATTTCTTTTTTTGGAACTTTTGTTTTTTCAAATTTTTATGTACTTTTGTTTTCTAATTTTTTTTTAAATTTTCATAATTTTTCAATTCTTTTAAGATGATCTAGATTGGGTTCTTGATGTCTTGAGGTCTAGATTTTTACAACTTTAGATGCCTATAGGATGAATCTACTTCACCGACACAGACATTTTAATCTCATAGCTACTAAACCTTAATTTGGTAGTGAAGCCTAAGAAATCGGATTTTGGAGACTAATGGTTGAGGCTTTAAGGAGACAGATTGACAAAGTCTTGGGTCTAGAAGTTCGTCCTTTATGCTGTAGGTTGGTTGGTTTAAGGGTCCTACTTACTTTCTGAATTTGGTTAATAAAGTGTGTTTAGTTGATTTACAAAAGCTTAAGTTTATAAAAATTAGAATTCATAAGCTTAAGGATTGACCTATGTTTGTTGAATTTTTGAGTTAGAATTTGATTTCCAGCCGTTGAGTTTTGTTACATTATCCATCTTGACTTCTTTGATTTTTAGGGTTTAGAGTGGTGTACAAATAATAAAATGGGTATCAGATCTAATTTAGAATTGAATTCCTATTGAGAGTATTTTTCACAAGTATCTGTTTTGAAATATATCTAGGGTTGAGTCATTTGTCAGAGGATTCCTGTCAAATGCTCTATTTTATTTATGGATATTTATTTATAAAAGTATAGAAAAACATAAAAGATAAAATTTCAAAAATATTCTAACCTAATCATTTTTCTACTTAAGAATTCATTTTATTATTATTAATCACCCTAGTGTTTAAATCATCATATTCACTGTCTATTTTGCTAGGGACTAGCAGAACTTTGGCATGAGGGTATGATGATGGACTCATCATGGCTCCTAATTCATCAATATTAGTTAGTTTTCCTATTTAAATTACTAGTGGATAGCATTATATTAGGGTTAATTATATATTTAGGGTAATAATAGCAAGGACCATATTTATATGTTAAAATACTTAAATTAAGGGCTAATAAACATTTATTAATGTTTAATTTATGATCAGGACTCGAATCCAAGGATTTAGTTGTGGATAAGTAGTATATATAACTTATAACATTTATATCACATAAGTTGTTAATTAACTTAAAAATGTTAAGTACATAAATAGATATAGGTAAAAGACGTAAAAATACAATTTCTTGTCATATACATATTATTTACAACATTTATAATTATATATAAAAAGATGAAAAATAAACAATTTAAATTAAGCTTTAAAACTCACTATTTGCATCTAACTTCTATTGCAATTGGGTCCTTTTTATCACATGTAGGTCCTTATCTATTTACATTTAGGTCCCTGTGTACACTTCCTTCTTCATCCCTCTTCTTCTCCATCAACGATTGACGAACGTCCGTGTGTATATCCTTCGATGACCGTTGTATTGACATTAGATTCTCTTTTCCTTGATTGTGAAGCTTTACCTCAACTTCTCATCCAATGAATTGGATGAACCCTAAATCCTACTTCTAACTGGAGAATAAGCTCACTATCATTGGAGATGACGGTGGTGGTTCTCTTGCATTTGGACGCTTTCCCAGCCATGTACATCCCCCTAGACCTCTACCTCCATGCATAAATACCCATTGACCCCTCCAATGATCAGAGTCGATTCCTTAGCCTTCTTCCCTAACTGAATCAGTAATAGGCTATGGACTTTCCTCTCCAATGACCTCTCATCCTTCCTTCGGAGCTTTTCTAGCGGAGAAGCTCGTCTCCCTCACTTCCTCTTCCTCTTTAGATGTTGTGACAAAGCTGAGGAGCATCAACTCTCCTTCCTCTTCGCTTTTGTTTCTCGTTGGATCTTCTTCTCTAACCATTTTGATTTCCTCAATCTAGTGAGCCAAAGCTGGTGTCCTCTTCCTCCAATTCGTCCAGGTAACAGTAGATTAAGCAATAGTGATGTAGGTTAGATCTAGGTAGCTAATCTATTAGATAGCTTAGTTCAAATATCAAGTTATCATCTCCTCCGACCCCAACGAGATCAAATTCAATTTCATTGGCCTTTGTTCCTTCAAATTACCACTCCCCTCACCTTTCTCACCACTCTACGTTCACAATCCTCCTTCTTTCCTTCTCGATTAGTCATCTGACACAAAATGCCTAAATCTCACTCAACCTCGGACCTCCACTATCTACGGAGGAGGAATGAGGAGTTCTTCCAGCTAAATCAACGATCTTATAACCATCACTAAGCCTCATATACCTTTTCACCTCATTCAATTAAACAATTCAATGTATCTTGAGTTATGATGAACTCAAGACCTGTTTAAAGTTAATTTGATCTTACAGATCTTCTTCAAGCTTTTTAGTTAATTGATGTGGTTATGAGCTTCATCTGGAGCTCAGGAATCTTTTGAACTTATTCTCGAATTATTTCATGAAGGTTTACATTTTGAAGATCAAATTAGGTGGTCACTAGAGCTCTGATGAGCTCCAATGACTCGCTCTTTGATAAACTGAGTTTGAAACACCTCCAGAAGATCCAGATTGCTCAACTGAGACTTAATGATTACATTCCACACTTTCAATCTCAGTTTTATGGATTTTATCTCCTTATTCAGTTTCATCTTCCTGAGCTACGGCAAAGCTAAGGATGATTGTTCTTACATTCTCAAACCTCCTCAACAGGTTCTAAAGCATCCTTAGGACTTTCTGAGTTTACATCAAACTTCAAATAGATTGCTAGCTTTCTAGGATGTTCTGACGAACAACCTCACTTTAGACCTCAGGCGATAGACCTGGTATTCAAGGTTAGAAGGTTCAATTTCTACACTTGATGATTCCAATGACTTCCTAAGTTTATTTAAAACTTTCTAGACTATTAATTTGATATGAAATTCTCTGAAGTTAAAAGTCAACTTTCACAACTTAATTGGTCAAGTTTGAGTTGCTTTGGAATATTAGAGCTTTTGAGCTCAAATCTAAGGGTTATTACGAGTTCTGGAAGTCCTTTTTATGAAGTTTATGGTTGTTTTGTATATGATTAGTTCTCTACTTAGTATGGGTTCAATACATACTTTAGTAGACTTCATATGGCTTAGTTTGAAATTCTAAGCCAAAATTAGCTTGAAGCAGTTGGATTTGATTTCTTGAAGCTGTTTAGAACACTTCTAGAGGTTCTAACCTCTTATTTGAGCCATTTAAGATTTTGATTGGTCTGTTCTGAGCTTCAGCGTGAAGCTTTAAAGTTCTTTAAGCTTTTTAAGCTTCCAAACACCTCCAATGCTCTTCCAGGTGTTGTGAAATTGTTCCAAGCACCTTAAGTGAACCTTAGTGGTGAGAGAGAGAGAGAAATCTCAGGTTGATTCGAAGAGTAGCTGCTGATGCTGTTGTTCTACACTCATGGTGTCAAACCAACTTAGTAGCTGATAGGTCCATTTTAGTGGACTAATTTAGTTCCTAAGTGCATTATTATTGAAATGAAAATGTAATACGAATCATGCATTACATAGATAAAATTAATAAAGCTGTATAATTATCATTCAATGCATTTTTACATCTTAATCCAATGAATTTGAGTCATTATGGGAAGAGAAATCTGAATGAAACCATACTTAAATTTAGAGTGTATCTTTAGAGATTTAATTTGTCATATAAGAGAAAAGGAAAGAAAAAAGGAAATAAATAAAAACCTTCCTTCTCTCTCCCTTAAATCTCTCCTGTCTTTAACAACTCTCCTTCTCTCTTTGACTCTTTCCTTCTTTGTTCTCTCTCTTATTCATATCTTTTTTTATATATGTGCAGGAAAGAAGAGACAAAAGGAATCGATCTGCCCCCCCCCCCCCCCCCCAAGGAGAGGATGACACTCTCCAACTCTCTCCCTCTCCAGAGGGAGGAGGCAACTCCTCCACCGCCAACGCCACAACCACCACTGTGTCTTGCCTCAGACAACCACCACTGCGGTTGGTGGTGACAGCACCGACACCTGCAACCACGTTCGCCACTGCGTTTCCAACTTCACGACTATGCTCGACCTCGATGAGAATCACCAGTGTGAGCCACCATTAGAACCCACAACAGTGTGCCATCTTGTTCTTTGAAGACGTCTGGGAAGGTTCCCAGACATCCAGAGACCACATCTTCCTCTTCTTCTGTGTCCTCCACAACAACAGTAGGTTCCTCCTCTTCTACCGATCACCCTCACGCACGCATGTGCGCCTACGCCTTCGCACAACAGCACTTCCTCCAGACACACACACTAGCCTTGTGCGCATCTCCTCTCCACGCGACCTTCCTGCTCATCCATGACAGCGACAATACATCAGATTGTGACCTCATCGTGCCTCGTCTTCCTTCCTTGATTGCGCCAATAGGGAGCTGTAACGAGCGCGTGCCCCAGACGTCTTTTAAGACGTCTGGGAGGTGGCCCAGACGTCTGTAAAGACGTCTGGGATCACATACAGACGTCTGACCAGACGTCCGGGATAGTTTACAGACGTCTGGCGAACAGTTATGCTCGCACGGGATATTCGTCTGCGCGCCTGTGCGCGCAGACCTGCGATCCTGCATCTTCCTCTGCGGCTGCAGGCGACTGCGACCGCCTCTCTCTCCTCTCCGCGCGGCGTTAAAAGGGGGGGGCGCGCCTCCCCTCCCGTCTCCACCATCTTCCTCCTTCTCTCCTGCCTGTGCGCGAGAGCGAGCGGACGCGAGGGCGCAGCGGCAGCGGCAGCCGCAGTAGGCGCGGAGGAGCTGCGGCGTGCGAGGGCGGGGCTCTGCCGTGAGGGCGAGCTCGTCGGGAGCGGCTTGGCCGGCCGGCGGAGGGCGCAGGGGGCGCAGAGCGTCGCGGAAAGGGACCTGCTGCAGGCGGAGCAGCGGACGCGCAAGGTGCGACGCGGGCGGCGTCGCGAGCGGAGGCCGAGCAAGGTTCTGATTCTGGAAAAATTTCCAGAATCAGACGTCTGGACTGATATCCAGACGGCAAGGTCGACGTCTGTGAGATCATACAGACGTCTGAAAGGTGAGTTCCGCTTTCTTCTTCTTTTGTCGACTGACCGTACTGAGGGAGGGGGGTTGGCTGTGCGCAGGTGTTCTGATTCGTCATCCTTTGCGAATCAGACGTCTGGAAGTTGTACCAGACGGCGGGAGTGACCTCCAGACGTCCGGAGTGACCATCGGACGTCTGGGATCTAGGAGAGACGTCCCCACAGACTTCTAGACGTCCGGGGAACCAAGCCGAACAGGTAATTCTCTGATCCACCGTTTAAGACGTCTGGAAGGAGTTCCAGACGTCTGATTTTGCACAGTATTGTCTTTCTCGACCCGTTTAGGGCCCGTTTGGGCTCCGTTTTCCGCGATTCGAGTTGCGTTCGTTTCAGAATTTATTCCTCTACCCGCCTACAGTAGCTATACACTATTTTGAGACACTCCTTGTGTTTGATCCTTGTGACAGGATCCCGTTCAGTTGCAGTCTTGAGAGTCGCGGAGGCGCGCGGGATTCCCGATCACGCCCCCATTACTCCCGTTGTACCTGGTAGAGTGGTTTTAAGTATTAATAAAATCTGTTAAAGTATGGAACCATAACTAGAACCTAGGGCATTGCATGAATCCTAGGAATGAGAAATATATGGAATGATAGCTCCTAGGTGTTGCATGAATCCTAGGGCCTGAAAACTAGATTGTATGATAGATCCTAGGATATGGCATGAATCCTAGGATGGAAAAACTAGTGGAATGTATATTACTGCAGTCTTGGAAAAATGGAAAGGAATATATAAGCTGCCTGTGAATTTAATTAACAGCTGCCTGTTATGAACAAAGAAACAGGTTTGAGATCATGGAAATTGAGAACGTGAATCTGGAAAGTGAAACATATGATGTTCTGAGATAAAGAGCTGGAACCCTACGGGGAATTAGGAGTGGAACTCCTGGAAAGAAAAGGAATGGAACTGAGATGTAGTTTGTACTGTCTCCTGGGTACGCAGTACCAAGGGAAGTACCTGTACCTATTTTAGTGCAGAGTGGGGCCAGCCGCCCCAGGGACCCGAGGTTAGGCTTGGCCGCTCTGTACCGACTTGTTGGCCCTCGTGTACGTAGTACCGAGGAGAGCTAGTAGTGTTAGGAGAGTACTAGCTACCCCACGGGCCCCGGGGTTCTGCTAGCCTCCTTCACCGACTTGTTAGGCCCACTAGGGCAAACCAGGGTAGTCAGGCGAGGGTGCGCGGACTGTGGAGGGGCAAGGCCCCGGTTTGGTTACTGTGGAGGGGTTGGACCCCTGTTACTGAGAGGGCTCTGCCCTGGTTCCGTGCTGTGCTTTGGGCGCACCCGTTAACGGAAACGACTGACCGCGTGCCAGTACGGGCTAGCTACCTGTGCGTTTATCGCGCGTGCCGTAGTCACCGTTACGTCTGTCAGTGACCTTGGGGTGGTTGACTGAGGGTAGGATCACCACGGGGGACTCTCCCGGCCAGGAGAGCACCACGTGCTACTTCTACTGTTGGAAAAGACTGCAATCAAGATCGTCCCACGAGGACATTCGAGATCAAGTAAAGGATCTGAGAAGTAAATGAAATAGTGAGAAAAATTGAAAGATGTAAATAAAGGAAGTAATAGAACATAACAGCTACTGTACACTCTACTGTTGCCTTTAGTTAGTTTGCCACTCTACTCAGCGTTTTGCTGACGTGTTACACTCGTTACCTTTTTCAGGACCAGGTGTTGAGCAGCCAGGGTCGGCGGCTGCAGAGGACGCTGGGCCGAGTAGGGTCCAGTAGAGTTACCACAGCTTTGTACCTTCTTTTTGTTTCTGTTCTAGTGAGTAGTTTTGTTTCCGCTGTACCTTCTTTACCTGCAGTTTTTGTTATATGATAAATGTTGTTTTACGGAAGCGTGGTGGTGCCTACTGTAGTAGTTTCTTTCCTTACTGCTGTACTTTCTTACTGTTAGTTATATTCATGCTGAATGTGGTTTATTTTACTATCTTTTGGTTACTTCCTCGTTGGACGACTGGGTCTTGGGATTAGTCGAGTCGGTCCGGTTCTCGTGTCTCGTAGGGACTCGGGAACCAGGTCGTTACAAGATGGTATCAGAGCAAGGTCGTCCCGAGAAGTGAATCAACTGACTGGAAAATAACCAATTCACATGTTTATAGCTAGAGTAGCCACCACAACATATCTCTTGACTTGAGCTCTTAGAAGTGTTGTTAGGCACCGTCTGTTTTGACGTTTCCATTTTGTTTCGCGTCTCCTTGCAGGAGATGCCTCGTCGTGGGACTGGCGAGACTGGCCGCGGGCGCGGCCGAGGGCGAGGTCGGCGAGGTGGACGTGCTGTCGTTGACGTCTCGGTGGACCAGCCACCACTCCCTGGCATCCAGGCCCAGGACCTCGCCAGACTGATACGGGATATTGTACGAGAGGAGCTCCACCCACCGCCCCGAGCACCTCCTCCTGGGGTTGCAGAGGGGGAGTCCTCTGTGGGACCACGCGACGGACGCGGCGCCGGACACGAGGGAGGGGATGGGCCCCTGCCGCCCCCACCTTCCTCCGACACTTCTGTACACGAGGCACCTTCGCCTGGAGGTGCACCAGCACCTCCCCTACAGCACCACTTCGAGCTTTTCGGACAGTTCCGGAAGCTGAAGCCCCCCTCCTTCAAGAGGGATGAGGACCCGACCGAGGCAGAGGACTGGCTTGAGCAGCTGGAGAAGATCTTCGACACCCTTCGCCCCCCGGTGGAGTGCCGCGTGGCCTTTGCCACGTACCAGCTGGAGAGTGCGGCACACCGGTGGTGGAGGGCGGTCCGGGGACAGGAGAGGGACGAGCCGACGTGGGACCAGTTTGTCACCCTCTTCTGCGAGCAGTACTTTCCCCAGACGTGGCAGGACCAGAGGAGGCGGGAGTTCCACACTCTCCGCCAAGGGACGATGACCGTGAGCGCGTACCGCACGCGTTTCTTGGAGCTGTCCCGCTTTCCAGCGACAGCGGTAGCCACTGAGGAGGAGCGCCTTTGGAGGTTCACCGAGGGGCTCCGGCCTACGATCCGGGGGTATGTCAAACCCCTGAAGCTGCCGATGTTTTCGAGGGTGGTAGAGGCAGCCATGACTTACGAGGAGACCAACCCGTCCGCGCGAGAGACCGACGGCGGGCGGAAGAGGCCCTTTCAGCCAGACTTCTCACAGGGCCGGCGAGAACGGAGACACGTGGCGTCCGCAGGAGAGCCGTCACGTTGTGCAGGGCCATCAGTGGCCTTTGGGGGCCCTCGACAGGGGCCAGTCACCAGCACCGGACCCTCGCCTAGCCGACAGCAGGGACTCACTGAGGGCGGGAGTCGGGTTCCCCTCTGCTACCAGTGTGGCCAGCCGGGCCACGTCAGGAGGGACTGCCCATCTAGGGCAGGAGGTCAGCAGATACTTCCCGTGCAGAGCACTGGAGGGCACGCAGGAGGCCGCGGTTTCCAGGCGCGAGGAGGAGGACCGCAGTCGCGAGGAGGGTACCGGCCAGCACCTACCCGTCCGACGCAGAGTGTGGCTGCTTCGTCCGCACCTAGAGCTGAGGGGCGTATCAACGCCCTAACACACAGGGACGCCAGAGCTTCGGGATCCGTGGTAGCAGGTATGGTTTCAGTTTCTGGCAGACTCGTTTACACGCTTTTCGATTCCGGCGCTACGCACTCGTTTGTCGCAGACAGTTTCGCAGTTAGTTTGGACCAGGATTATACATTGTTAGAGAACCCGTTCGTAATCAGAGGTCCGAGTGGTCAGCTGTTTGTAGCTGAGGAGGTGTACACGGGTTGCGGGGTCAGCATCGGGGGACACAGCCTGCCAGCTGACCTGATTATGATACAGATGGAGGACTTTGGGGTGATCCTGGGGATGGATTGGCTGTCCGCTTACCACGCCTTGGTAGACTGCTTTGAGAGGAAGATTGTCTTCTCCATTCCGGAGTTGCCTTCCTTCGAGTTACATGGGCAGCCAGTGGACGGAGGTTTCAGGTGCATTTCGGCACTTCGGGCGGCGAGACTTTTGAGCCAGGGGTGTGAGGGCTTCTTAGCTTGTGTGGTGGCAGAGCACAGCCCCGTGGCAGACTTCCAGAGCATCCCGGTGGTCAGAGAGTACCCCGACGTGTTTCCAGACGAGTTACCAGGACTACCGCCCGAGCGTGAGATCGAGTTTGAGATCTCACTAGTACCAGGGACCAGCCCCATCTCCACCGCGCCATACAGGATGGCACCGCTTGAGCTGCGAGAGCTCAAGTCTCAGTTGCAGGACCTTTTGGAGAAGGGTTTCGTGAGGCCCAGTGCGTCTCCCTGGGGAGCCCCGGTACTGTTTGTGAAGAAGAAGGATGGGACCCTACGCCTTTGTGTGGACTACCGACAGCTGAATAGGGTCACCATCAAGAACAGATATCCGCTGTCGAGGATTGATGATTTGTTTGACCAGTTGCGGGGTGCCACGGTGTTTTCCAAGATCGACTTGAGGTCTGGATACCACCAGCTGAGGATCAGGGAGACCGACGTCTCCAAGACAGCTTTCCGCACCCGGTACGGACACTACGAGTTTTTGGTCATGCCGTTTGGGCTGACCAATGCCCCCGCTGCTTTCATGGACCTGATGAACCGGGTGTTCAGACCGTACTTGGACCAGTTTGTGGTGGTTTTCATAGATGATGTACTCATCTATTCTAGAGATCGGACGCAGCACGGACAGCACTTGCGGATGGTTCTGGACACTCTGAGACGACGCAGGCTGTACGCCAAATACAGCAAGTGCGAGTTCTGGTTGAGGGAGGTGACCTTTTTGGGTCATGTGATCTCTGGAGATGGCCTGGCGGTGGATCCCGCCAAGGTCGAGGCAGTGCTCAGGTGGGAGAGACCGCGTTCAGTCACTGAGATTCGCAGTTTCCTGGGACTGGCAGGTTACTACAGACGGTTCATCAGAGGGTTTTCGCAGATTGCACGTCCTATGACACAGTTGACTCGGAAGGATGTGCCTTTCGCTTGGACAGACGCCTGTGAGGCGTGTTTTCTGGAGCTGAAGGAGAGGTTGACCTTGGCTCCCGTGCTCACCATCCCTGACAGTAGTGGCGGGTTCGTTGTGTACACGGACGCTTCCTTGCAGGGGTTAGGAGGTGTGCTCATGCAGAGGGGTCACGTGGTCGCTTACGCTTCGCGGCAACTGAAGCCCCATGAGCATACCTACCCTACCCACGATCTAGAGTTGGCAGCTGTTGTCTTCGCGCTGAAGACATGGAGGCACTACTTGTACGGTGAGACCTTCGAGATTTTTACAGATCACAAGAGCCTCAGATATCTTTTTGACCAGAAGGAGCTCAACATGAGACAGAGACGTTGGTTGGAACTCCTGAAGGACTACGACTGCAGCATCTCCTACCACCCGGGAAAGGCTAATGTGGTGGCTGACGCCTTGAGCCGTAAGGCGCCCGCACGCTTGGCCAGTCTACAGTTACAGAGTTGGAGCCTTTTGGAGGAGGTGGGCAGTTGGCGACCTCTAGAGTTACGAGGGTACTGTGGGGCAGTGACGGTGACACGGCAGACCAGACCAGAGTTGATAGACCGCATCATCACGGGACAGATGGCCGATCCGTACTTGCAGTCTTTGCGCGACAGAGTACTGTCAGGGGACCCAGGGGACTTCTCTTTCACAGACCAGGTGTTACGCTTGAGGGGACGGCTGTGCGTCCCCAGAGACGAGGAGCTGTTGAGAGAGCTCCTGACTGAGGCACACGGTTCCAGATTCACCATACATCCTGGAAACACGAAAATGTACCATGACTTGAGACGCGAGTTCTGGTGGAGAGGGATGAAGCGGGATGTGGGTGAGTTCGTGCAGCAGTGCTTAGTGTGCCAGCAGGTGAAAGCCGAGCATCAGAGGCCTGCAGGGCCGCTTCAGCCGCTTCCAGTGCCAGAGTGGAAGTGGGAGAGCATCACCATGGACTTGGTGGTGGGCTTACCTGTTACCCAGCGAGGACACGACGCAGTCTGGGTAATAGTGGATAGATTGACGAAGACGGCACGATTCTTGCCGATCCGAGTCACTTTGGGACCAGCACAGTTGGCAGAGAGGTATATCCGTGATGTGGTGCGACTACACGGAGTTCCGCGGGAGATCGTATCCGACCGGGATACCCGCTTTACGTCCCAGTTTTGGGCTGAGTTTCAGCAGGCTTTGGGGACGAGGTTGACGTTTAGCACGGCTTACCACCCCCAGACGGACGGACAGTCGGAACGCACGATACAGACACTTGAGGATCTTTTGCGTGCCTGTGTACTAGACTGGAGGGGCTCTTGGGAGGAGCACCTACCCCTGGCAGAGTTTGCATACAACAACAGTTATCACTCGAGCATCGGCATGGCTCCCTATGAGGCTCTGTACGGACGGAAATGCACGGCACCCTTGAGTTGGGTTGAGGTGGGGACCAAGTGGGAGGTTGGCCCCAGGTTGATCCGGCAGAGTCAGGAGGTAGTTGGGCAGATCCACAGACGACTCCGCACTGTCAGGAGCAGACAGAAGAGCTACGCAGATCGCAGACGCAGAGAGGTGCAGTTCGAGGTCGGGGACCACGTCTTTCTTCGTGTTTCGCCCATGAAGGGCTTACAGCGGTTTGGGGTGAGAGGGAAGCTCGCGCCGAGGTTCGTGGGGCCCTTCGAGGTCCTGGAGCGGGTTGGACCCGTTGCTTACAGACTTGCCCTTCCCCCGCAGCTTTCTGGTGTGCACGACGTGTTCCACGTGTCCAACCTCAGGAAGTACGTAGCCGATCCCAGCCACGTACTGAGTCACGAGAGCGTCGAGGTGAGCGACGACCTGACCTACCCCGAGCGGCCAGTGCAGATCCTAGACCGAGCCGTCCGCAGGTTGAGACGAAAGCAAGTACCCCTGGTAAAGGTTTTGTGGAGGAGCCAGCGGTACGAGGAGGCTACCTGGGAGCCTGAGGCGGCAATGCGGGAGCGGTACCCAGAGCTTTTCGCGGGTACGTCTTTTCGGACCGGCTTCGGTCCTCTTTGAGTTTGTTATGGTTATTTGGGCATCTTTTTCCCGCACCCTAGTTGGCGCAAGTTTCGGGGACGAAACTTCCTTTGAGTTTGTTATATTGTAACGAGCGCGTGCCCCAGACGTCTTTTAAGATGTCTGGGAGGTGGCCCAGACGTCTGTAAAGACGTCTGGGATCACATACAGACGTCTGACCAGACGTCCGGGATAGTTTACAGACGTCTGGCGAATAGTTATGCTCGCACGGGATATTCGTCTGCGCGCCTGTGCGCGCAGACCTGCGATCCTGCATCTTCCTCTGCGGCTGCAGGCGACTGCGACCGCCTCTCTCTCCTCTCCGAGCGGCGTTAAAAGGGGGGGGCGCGCCTCCCCTCCCGTCTCCACCATCTTCCTCCTTCTCTCCTGCCTGTGCGCGAGAGCGAGCGGACGCGAGGGCGCAGCGGCAGCGGCAGCCGCAGTAGGCACGGAGGAGCTGCGGCGTGCGAGGGCGGGGCTCTGCCGTGAGGGCGAGCTCGCCGGGAGCGGCTTGGCCGGCCGGCGGAGGGCGCAGGGGGCGCAGAGCGTCGCGGAAAGGGACCTGCTGCGGGCGGAGCAGCGGACGCGCGAGGTGCGACGCGGGCGGCGTCGCGAGCGGAGGCCGAGCAAGGTTCTGATTCTGGAAAAATTTCCAGAATCAGACGTCTGGACTGATATCCAGACGGCAAGGTCGACGTCTGTGAGATCATACAGACGTCTGAAAGGTGAGTTCCGCTTTCTTCTTCTTTTGTCGACTGACCGTACTGAGGGAGGGGGGTTGGCTGTGCGCAGGTGTTCTGATTCATCATCCTTTGCGAATCAGACGTCTGCAAGTTGTACCAGACGGCGGGAGTGACCTCCAGACGTCCGGAGTGACCATCGGACGTCTGGGATCTAGGAGAGACGTCCCCACAGACTTCTGGACGTCCGGGGAACCAAGCCGAACAGGTAATTCTCTGATCCACCGTTTAAGACGTCTGGAAGGAGTTCCAGACGTCTGATTTTGCACAGTATTGTCTTTCTCGACCCGTTTAGGGCCCGTTTGGGCTCCGTTTTCCGCGATTCGAGTTGCGTTCGTTTCAGAATTTATTCCTCTACCCGCCTACAGTAGCTATACACTATTTTGAGACACTCCTTGTGTTTGATCCTTGTGACAGGATCCCGTTCAGTTGCAGTCTTGAGAGTCGCGGAGGCGCGCGGGATTCCCGATCACGCCCCCATTACTCCCGTTGTACCTGGTAGAGTGGTTTTAAGTATTAATAAAATCTGTTAAAGTATGGAACCATAACTAGAACCTAGGGCATTGCATGAATCCTAGGAATGAGAAATATATGGAATGATAGCTCCTAGGTGTTGCATGAATCCTAGGGCCTGAAAACTAGATTGTATGATAGATCCTAGGATATGGCATGAATCCTAGGATGGAAAAACTAGTGGAATGTATATTACTGCAGTCTTGGAAAAATGGAAAGGAATATATAAGCTGCCTGTGAATTTAATTAGCAGCTGCCTGTTATGAACAAAGAAACATGTTTGAGATCATGGAAATTGAGAACGTGAATCTGGAAAGTGAAATATATGATGTTCTGAGATAAAGAGCTGGAACCCTACGGGGAATTAGGAGTGGAACTCCTGGAAAGAAAAGGAATGGAACTGAGATGTAGTTTGTACTGTCTCCTGGGTACGCAGTACCAAGGGAAGTACCTGTACCTGTTTTAGTGCAGAGTGGGGCCAGCCGCCCCAGGGACCCGGGGTTAGTCTTGGCCGCTCTGTACCGACTTGTTGGCCCTCGTGTACGTAGTACCGAGGAGAGCTAGTAGTGTTAGGAGAGTACTAGCTACCCCACGGGCCCCGGGGTTCTGCTAGCCTCCTTCACCGACTTGTTAGGCCCACTAGGGCAAACCAGGGTAGTCAGGCGAGGGTGCGCGGACTGTGGAGGGGCAAGGCCCCGGTTTGGTTACTGTGGAGGGGTTGGACCCCTGTTACTGAGAGGGCTCTGCCCTGGTTTCGTGCTGTGCTTTGGGCGCACCCGTTAACGGAAACGACTGACCGCGTGCCAGTACGGGCTAGCTACCTGTGCGTTTATCGCGCGTGCCGTAGTCACCGTTACGTCTGTCAGTGACCTTGGGGTGGTTGACTGAGGGTAGGATCACCACGGGGGACTCTCCCGGCCAGGAGAGCACCACGTGCTACTTCTACTGTTGGAAAAGACTGCAATCAAGATCGTCCCACGAGGACATTCGAGATCAAGTAAAGGATCTGAGAAGTAAATGAAATAGTGAGAAAAATTGAAAGATGTAAATAAAGGAAGTAATAGAACATAACAGCTACTGTACACTCTACTGTTGCCTTTAGTTAGTTTGCCACTCTACTCAGCGTTTTGCTGACGTGTTACACTCGTTACCTTTTTCAGGACCAGGTGTTGAGCAGCCAGGGTCGGCGGCTGCAGAGGACGCTGGGCCGAGTAGGGTCCAGTAGAGTTACCACAACTTTGTACCTTCTTTTTGTTTCTGTTCTAGTGAGTAGTTTTGTTTCCGCTGTACCTTCTTTACCTGCAGTTTTTGTTATATGATAAATGTTGTTTTACGGAAGCGTGGTGGTGCCTACTGTAGTAGTTTCTTTCCTTACTGCTGTACTTTCTTACTGTTAGTTATATTCATGCTGAATGTGGTTTATTTTACTGTCTTTTGGTTACTTCCTCGTTGGACGACTGGGTCTTGGGATTAGTCGAGTCGGTCTGGTTCTCGTGTCTCGTAGGGACTCGGGAACCGGGTCGTTACAGGAGCACTCGCCGACCATAGTGCACCAAAGGTGCCTCTACTCTTGCTCATGACCACTAGCGCTCCCTCTCTGATCTCAACATCAAGTGGCAGCAACGCGCATCCTTCTCGTCTTCCTCTTCTTCTCCATCAACAGCCAAAAGAGAGGAACCCAAAGCTACCAAAATGCAGCCATCGACTTCGGCCACGAAGCTTTGCTTCGGGAACTCCATCGGACTCATCTTGACCTCCCGAGCACCACTGCACCCTCCGACGGGCCGACAACAGTCCATGCGCACGTGTGGATAGCCCCTGCCACAGGCCATCATCCTCGTCATTGGCGAGACTGCCGACCACCGTTCAACGCACCATCACCTCCCATACGTAGCCCTCGTTGCGAGCAACCTCCACCGAGCTCCTTACGTTCCGCCATTGCCTCTCCTCCACGTACGCATGAAGGGAAGAAAATCTCTATTTTGGGTTTCATTTTTATTTACATTTGCATGCCATTAATGAGTTGTAGGATTTTGATTTTTTGATTATAATATTGAGGTGAATTTATAGATATGCACTTACACTTTCCCGTATTTACTGAACTCTTGTTATGCAAATTATTTTGCATTAAAATTGGATTCAGAATGGCATGCAATTAAGAATTACATACTCTGCCACTACACATGCATCATCTACATATTTTTGGAAGCTTGATTTCTAACGTGAAATTTACATAAATAGCCTTGAACTTCTTATGAAATTCAAAGTGACATTCAGAGCAGTAAATTCATTAAATTGATTTCGCGAATGTTTCTGCAAACATGATGGCTCTCTACTCGTGAATTTATTGCATCTATTCCTCCTTGTGGATACGACCTAATCCATAGTGGTTAGTTTTATTGATAATTAGTTTTGTTTGGGATTTTTCCACCATGCGATTTCACTACAACATATTTCTGATACATTATTTCTGCCAAGCAAAAACCCCCGATCAGTAGCATGATTCAATGGAGCTTTTGTGCTTCTTTGATGGAATTGAAGGGTGGAATCGACAAAAGAATCGTAGGGCTTTTGATTGAGTCCTTAACTTTGGAGGTCAGAGCTTTGAGTCACTGGGAATCGATCAAGAAAGTTAGACCTAGACACATAGCTACGTAGAACAAAAGGGACTTGTATAGTCCCACATCGTCTAATGAGAATCACCTATTAGCAGATAAAATGAATCACACTCTCAAGCCGATCAGTCAACAACAACGCGGGCTACATGCACTACGTGCGTATGTAGGCACTTGCATGATATACTCTAACCTATGATTTGACCATTGACTATGCTCTGGGAGAGCAGCCTCCAGGTTCCAGGTGGGAGGATGTGATGGCGACACGTGGCCTAGTAGTGGTACCGATCTGGTTCTCAGCCGTTAATCCTACAAAGAGCCATGTGGATTCTAATCCTATTAGTCTAAGTGTTAGCCAACACTTAGTGACATTCGAGGTTCCTTGTGTTGTGAAGGTGATGAGTATATTGTGAAGGCTTTTATGCCAAAGTCCTAACTTAGAATGTGCCTTAATATTAAAAAAATGTTGAACATAGATTGTTGTTCTAAAACAACACTTTTTGTATAATATTTTTTTTTATAATTTAATGCAAAAATCTTTCTTTTCATTATGGAATGATTACCATGTTATTAATGTTCATTTTTATGCAATTATTCATGTAGATAACATATTGAAGTAATTAATTAGTTAATTATATAGTTAACTTATACTATAACTATATTTATACTATATTTTAAAGTAATAGTATTATCTAAGTAGTAATCTTAAAGTAACTTAGTAATTATAATGTAATTAATGTAGTAGTTAGGTTGGTAATTTGTTTATAGTTTAATTAAGTAAATCTTGTATCTATTAGACTAATTAATTAAAGTATTAATTAGTTATATAACTTAAATATGGAAGCAAATTATAAGTTAATTAAGTTAAGTAGCTATAATTTAAGTAATTAGTAAATTTATGTTATTAAGTTATAACTAGTAAGTATATATTTAAGTTATATAAGTATTTTCTATATAAGTTATGTAATAATTAGTTAATTATTATAATTAAGAATAAGTGGTGAATCTTTTGTTAATTTAGCCTTTTAGTGAACGACCTAGAATTAACTAGTATAAATTTATAAAATGAGTTGATTACCTTGCTCATTATACTGTGACTTAACAATGACTAATTAACTATGTAAGGTAGTTGTACATCATTTTTCTAGTGTCGTTGCCGAGAAGGCAATATTTTGTTTCATTTCATTCACCAAAATATTCCCTTTTTTATTTTTTATTTTGTAATTATGATCCTTTTGTATATATTATATTATTTTATATTCTTTAGTATATACTATTCTTTCTTGTAACATAGTGTGTATAGCATTTTTTGGAATTTTTTGATGCCGTTACTAGGGAGGCAATTCACATAAATTATATTCACCATTATCATTTAATTTATTCTTTCTTTTGTATTATTTATTTCTAACTTATTGTGTTTTCCTTGTCTTCTTCTAGGTATCTGTCTGATAGATACCTGTAAAGAAAGGAGATGGGTTTTTCTTTCTGCATTTCTTGCTTTTCTCATGTATATACTCTGTGAGATACTTTCTTTCCCTAGCCTTTAGATAGTTTGCTTTGTTGCATTTAGTTAGATATATAAAAAAAAACCAAAAAGACATCTCTATCTGACTAACAGCTGTATCCATTAGGCATACATTCCTAGGAGTGCATATTTTCTTCTAGATTTTTGATTCGGGATTCTTTTGTGGAGATAGAGTAGATTTTGTCATGTAGATCCCTATCTTGGACTTAAGCAAGATCACCACTTGTATTGAAAATGCGAAAAAGCAAAACATAGCTTGTTATCTTCTTTTCATTAGAAGACATTTGATAAAAAGAAGAATTCATTAAAACTCGTGACATATATTTGTATTGAGGACTTGTGTGTGGGTTTTTATTGCTATCTGTTGTATGATATTGTGCACACAATGCAATCACTACGGTCACATGAGTCTGTCCTTCTACCTCTCCTCTTTTCACCTCTTAGGGCTTTGGTCGAAGATCAACAAGTCTGTCTCACTACTAGAGCCTCAGGGAGCCAATAGTGAGTGCTCTTGATCCAAGACCTTAGACCTTTGAGCCTTAAGGATACGCACTACGTAGACACGTAGGAGTGTTTGTACGTATACCATATTGATGACTCTACAGTTATTAACGTTAATTATATCTGTTAGTGTCAATTTCGAGGGCTCATGCACGTAAATATGATAATATAGTGGGTTTGAGGGCATGCATGCATGTAGTATAATCTTTATATTAAGATTGCTTGAAATTAATGTTTAATGCCCAAGTTGTACAAGTGCACATTGAAACAGATCTCAGATGAGCAATTGAGTCTCACGAAAGGATTCAGGATGAAAATCAGAGTCCAAAAGCTCTGAAATCACCCCAATCTAACCTCTGTAGCTACCACAAAGAGCCCGTGAAGTCCTGGCCATTGTTTTGATGATCAACGGCCTAAGCATGCCACATGGCTCTCACTCCACTATTCATTTCTGCCTACCAGTGCCTGCCTCTTCTCTTTATCACATGGGCACGTGTGATGTCAACTGTTCGATCACCATCGAATGCTTCACATCGTGCCACGCCACCCACCATCGCCGACTGCACAATCAAGCATTAACAGCTAGGATCAGCCCAAACTAAAGCGAAAGAGGGGCACCTTGCTCAAGCACACGAAATAAGTTCGAATCGTGACACTCCACGCGCTCCTCATTGAAATTCGACCATACGATAGTGGGCATACGACTGTAATGTAGCCACGACAGTGTGTATTGCACCTTAGCGGAGCAGAAAGCACACACTTGTACGATGACAGCCAGGTGATGCATGGTTAATGGTGGAGATCACTCCATGTGGTGGAGATCACTCCATGTGTCACGACGGATGGATAAAGCGGGATACGCACATGATCACTAACGATTTTACGCAGGATCTACGTGATGCGAAGGCACGCACGAGGTGTGTTCTCAGCCTTACGATGGCGATCCTATGGCCATGAGGGGTCCTCATGCGATGCAGCGGGCTCCAGCGTAGTTGTGCGTGCGATGCTTGGCAAGGTTGTGGGTTGCACATGTAGGCGTGCACTTGTTGAGGCCTTGGTGTGGGCCAAATCATTTGCCCAACACTTGTAGATACCTCCATACCCTCTCCCTTTCATATAATCTCTTCCACAAGTCTTCCACCACCTCCATAGAGCTCAAAGTTGGTCCCTGGAGCCACCAAGCCATCGACGGAGCCTCTCCCATCACCATGGCTACCTCGCCTTGCTCCTCTTAGAAATAATTTCTAGTTCTTCTTTACTTTGTATTTCATATTTTATTCAAGCATTCTTCTAGCTTTTGTGCTCATGTTCTCAAGATGATTTTAATGATTTATAGAGGTAACCTTTGCTATTATCTTTGTGTCATCTTCATTCCTATGTATGTTTCTCCTTGCTACTATTAAGATGTGTAGTTAACTACCATATTATACCTAAGATTTCCAACTCTCTCTCTTTTAGGCTCTTCTATTGTCATGCAAGGAAATGAAATAAAATGCCATGTGGCAATAAACTAAGCAACAAAAAGATTTGATTTCTTTCCTCCTTGTGTTCGACACTTGGACTCACCATCTTAGTATTTTAAAATTAATGTCGTAATCACATGCTACAATGTACAAATTAACTTAATGCATTTTTCGACATCAATTTTTCGCATCGTTGTCGGGAGGCAACGGATCTTATTTGTCTCTTTTATACTTGCGTTGGTGGTATTCACGAGAGCTAACTTTCTTCTCTCTCTTCTGATATGGTTGTAGGAACTCGACGCGTAAGCGACAGGAGGAGTGCACTCGAAGTTCGTAGATTAGGAGTAAAGTGCTATGAAGACTTTGGTAAGTATCATCCTACCTAGTGTAGTCCCATCTTTCTAAAAATATAAAAAATTACATTTAGGTTCTTGCATAAATCTTAGGTTAGTTTGTTTGCTTGCTTTCAAAAAATCTAAAAAAATTGGCATGGTAAATTGTTACTTGATCCACATCTTGAACCCACCACCCAAAGAAAGATCACTCTAAAATTTTTATTTGTGTCTTATATTAGGTTGCACCATTCAACAAAAATTAAAATCAATTCACCTAGTAGACTTGCATGAACTCTAGTGGTGAATACATTAGGGTTGTTTATCTCTAGGGCTATACTACTCTTAAAGGAAATTGATCCTCGCCTGTTGTGTGCAAAACATTGTGTGTCCACTACAAACATTGTTTGGATACATAAAGAAATCTCAACCCTAAAAATCACTAAAGCAAGGATGAATCATTAAAGGATAATACATCTTGAATAACCTTACTTGAAGATCATGTTTTGTTGAGTACATAGACAAGCTCAAATTGGACTAATTAAGAGGCACAAACCCCCAAGAATGTCTCATCAAATACCTTGAGCACAAGCATTGTCCTAGCCTTAATTTAAAAAGCATTAGACGTTGGCCCTAAGGTTCAATTGAGTAGTCTCAAGATACAAGCCTGTGTTGTAGGACTAATCAAGTATTTTTTCCAAAAGCAACTAAGTTGGAAGGCCTGATTGTGAAATGATACTATCCCCCTGCTCTACCTAGCCCAACTTATTCAACTTTTAGATTAAACATAACACCAATTTGTGCTGTGGTGAGAGTTGTACCTTAGAGACTTAGGTCACCTAGGTCAACAATATAGGGCTTAGTTTTGTTTGCTTGGCTATGCACACACAGTTCTCTCTTTTGTTTCCTTTGCATCTCTCTTGATTCTTCTCCAGTGTATGCACGGAAGGCGCTCACTTAACCCTGAATTGGTTGCACTAGAGAGAAACCCAAGAAGGAGACTCAGTTATCTAAGGCTAGAATTGAGGAAATGGCCGACCCGAGAATTGAGGATATGGAGGACCAACCTCAACCTGATGCTATGACCATTATCCAATCTCAGATTATAGCTAACCACCAACTCTAGCAACAACAAATCCAAACCATAATGCAGGCCATACAACAATTGCATAACCCTCAAGGGCAACCACCTCCAAACCCACCAAGATCCCCTGAGGGCCAACCAAGGCCTCTTCATGATTTCTATAATACTTCTGCTATCCCTATTGAACCTTACCTTAGGGTCCTTGAAGGGGGAGATGATTTTGAGCTGAAACCCAATGTCTTTAGCTTGATCAAGTCACTTTTGTGGGAGCTCAAATGAAGACCCCTTCCAACACCTAGAAGATCTAGATCGGATTGCCTGAATTGTGAAGCCTAGGAACATTCGCCTTAATATTGTCTTGATGAAGATGCTCCCGTTCTCCCTAAAAGATAAATCTTCCCATTTGTTTAGAACATTAGGGAGACCCATCTCTACTTTGGAGGAACTGAGTGGTGTCAGACCTGGATAGGTTGATAATATGGTGATTTTATCGTTGAAGTGTGTATAGTGGTTAACCTAAATCGGACCTAACCATCTCTTTACAAAATTTTTAACCTGGCCTACCTGATTTTATCTTGGCCACTTTTAGGCCCAGGGTCGAACTTAGGGAAGTGGGGTTACAAGTCAAGTTTCTATGCCTTTCCTACAACGAATCTCTTCTGTTCGATTATTGTGTTTTTGGTGTTTTTCTATTTAGATTTTTTTTTCTGATAATCTTGGTCCTTGAGGCACACCCTCAAAATTAAGTTCTTGGCTTTGAGTCAGATCAGGGTTCCAAAATGGGTCTTGCTATTCGCAAGATGGAGTACCTGCAAGTCAAAGATTATCTTTTCTCTTTTATATATTTTTTTTATCTTTTTACTAGTAGGAAAGCGAAACAGAAATAAAGCAAATATAGTATATATATATAGGTATATATTATATATGTATAAAGGAGTGGGGGTGGAGGTGGAGTGCAACACGGTGTCGAGTCGGTCGTCGTCTAGAAAGACGCAACCAACAGGACTAGGTGCCGCGTGGAGTGTAAGGTGGATGGCGGAAGATGTATGTGACCACACTTTTTGTACATGTTTATCGGGAAATATCAGCAACTGGTGCAGATATTCCCACGATACCACATATGATAAGTAACGTGAATATATATATATATGTATATATGTAAATATATCTATATATATATATATGGTTATAAATATATAGGTATATATATGTAGGTATATATGTATATACATATGTGTATATGTATATATATATATATATATATATAAGTATATGTATAGATAAATATATGTATAGATATATATATATATATATATATATATGTATATATAACTATATAGATGTAAATATATATATATGTATATAGTAATATATGTATATATAGATATATGTAGATAAGTATATATATATATATATGTATGTATGTATGTATATCTAGTTATAGATATATATATGTATATATGTATGTATATATGTATATATGTATATATATATATATGTATATAAGTATATGTATATATGTAGATATATACGTATATATATAAGTATATATATATATATCTATGTATGTATGTATGTATGTATATAGACTAATACATAGTTATATAAGTACTAATATATATATAGATATATGTGTATATATATATATATATATGTATATGAATATATGTATATATATCAATATATATATGTATACGTATATATATGTATATAAATATATGTATATATATCAATATATATATGTATACGTATATATATATATGTATATAATAATATATAGGTGTGTGTGTGTATGAAAGTGTAGGTGTATGTGTGTAAGCGTCGGTAAAGAGATAGGGAGATAGTGTTGTGAGAAAGAGAGAGAGAGAGAGAGAGAGAGATCGATCCTGCTGGAGTGAAGAAGAGGTTGGTTAAGCCGTCTGAGCTTCAGGGCCAACGTCTGAGGCTTCCACATGCGCGCGCAGGCGCGTATGTGCGTAGAGAGGAGCGTGCTGGGGGGATTGGGCGCGGAGAGAAGACCGCAGCACACAGTGCTGCACGGAGAGCTGGAGCTGACACGTAGAGGCACGTGGGCGAAGGGAGCGGGCGCTGACAGAGGACCGCACGTAGATGCACAGGCGACGGTCGGTTGCGGCACGCCGGGTGACCGGATAAGTGAGAAGCTTACCAGTCACCCCACTGTAGCCATAGTGTTCCACAGATTGGCGTGAACAGTGGCTACAGTGTATGGCCGAGCCGCGCGACCGGGAGCGGGCGGTGCTGTGAGTGCGGACGGCTCGGGGCTGGCACGCGTGAGCTGGTGCACACGTGGAAGGGGTGCGCCGACCGGTGGCTTGCAGGTGGAACGTTGCAACAGAGCGCGCAGTGAGGGTTGGGTTGAGGGCGAAGGGGGGCGACAGGGTGTGCGGTGGCCTGCGGGTGTTGTCTGCCGGGTGCGGTGAAGCTTGGCTGGCCGCTGCAGGGGTGCGCGGTGGCCAGTTGCGGGTGGAAGAGAGAGCGCGACAGGGTGCTTGCACGAAGAAGTTGGAGGCGAGGGTGCCTGCAGGCGCACGCGGAAGGCCTGCGTGTGTTGCTGCCGCCTTGCTGGTGCTGCTGTAGGGCTTGGTCGGCTGCTGCAGGGCGTGCGGTGGCCAGTTGAGCTTCACAGCTGAAGCTTTGCTCCAATGGCTGAAGGGCTTCAAACGGAAAAAACAAGGAAAGAGCCACCACGCCCATCGGCTCTTTGGTGAGTTGGGCGGTGGTGGACTCACGGTGGTGGTTGTGCACCACCGTGCGGTGCTCCTGTCCGTCGGGTGTCTCCTCAGAGAAGGAGGTCCTGCATATGGTGGGAGAGGGAGGAGATGGTGGCCTGGAGAAGAAGCTGTGTTGGGTCTTTTTTTTGTGGAGGACCAGGTTGGTTGCAAAGAAGAAACCGCCCTCTTTTTAAAGAAGAGGAGAGCATGCACAGCCATGCCCTGGCTGTGCATAGCTCATGCATGGCTCATGGCAGGGAGAGGCTGGGCATGCGGTTGCTGGGCAAGGTGCGAAGAAGTCAAGCTTTGCAGCCGCGGGGAAGATTTAAAAAATCAAATAGAAATAAAAATAAAGATGGAAATTTTGCGAAGCAGCACTTGGAGAAAATGTAAATTGCGAGGCCATTTTATTCACTCTCCTCCCCTCTCAATTAAATGCATGCATGTATTTTTACAAATGCGACTATGGAAACCTAATATGCACTGGTAATGCTAGGAAATAGCACAAGATGGCACAATTGCAGGTGTATTTTTGCTGAGCAGTCACTGAGGCATGCCTTCTTAAAGAAATTTTTCCCCATAGGAAAAACTAATGCCCTTAGGAGAGCTATTACTACATCACCCAGTAGAGTGGAGAGTAATTTCATGAGGCATGGGAACGATTTAATGAATTATTGAGGAAATGCCCACACCACGAGGTTTCGAGGTGGCAATTGGCCTAGATCTTCTACCATGGCATGGACAATACCCTTAGGAATTTCATAGATGCCTTATGAGAAGGCAATTTTCTAAATAAATTTCTTTAAAGATGAGGAAAGCTCGTTTGAACTTTTTAAGTTGATGAGTGAGAACTCATTCAATAATGCCTCCATGACTACATTCAACAAGTCTAGTCAACCCCGTAGTGTAATTTACGAGGTTTAGACTAATTTGGGAATGGTTAACATGGACATCATAGCCAAGAAGCTGGATCAGGTTGAGTTGGTGGATAAAAAGATAGATGAGTTTCTGAACCAATCTTGAGACCCTATGCAAACCTTCTCCTTAACCAAGGGATCTCACAATGTTAACCTGGTTCAGCCTATGAACCAAATGCACCAAGAACAACCCTCGACTATGTTCCAGGGAGGGACCTCTGTTCTCTCATACCCTAATTATTCCTTCTCCTCCCCTTTGGCACCTCCTACTTTTGAAGATGCCAATGTCATCCAGGGTTGCTTTAAGCATGATCCATTCTCAAACACATACAACCTTGGATGGTACAACCACCCAAACTTTGCCTGGTCCAATAAAAAATCATAACAATACCAAAACCAACCCAGGCTTAACCCTTCCTCCTTCCAGCAAAGGCAGCCTACTAGACCACCCTATAACCAGAATTGGGTGGGCCCAACACAACAAAGCTAGATGGACACCCTGATTAAGATGATGACTTTAATGAACCAGAAACATCAGGAGGAAATGCCTTGAGTGAAGGGATAGTTGAGTTAGTTGTTGGAAACAAAACAAGCATCCCTTCCATCTCAGCCACAAATGAACCTAAGGAATGTAATGAATTGAGGCCACAGTCCTCAAGGGTTCCAACAAAACTAGGGGCAAGCCCATGTGATTATACAAGCCCCTTAGACACCCCCTGGACTTGCCTTTTCTTCTCAAGGATCCAACCCTGGTTCCAGTGCCTCAGCTAATGCGGTTATGTCAAAAAGTAGTACCCAAACCCAAAACCCACAATGGCCAACCCCTCCCATAACAGCAAATCCTGAGATAATTGATGATTTTGAGGATGAGTAGGAGGAACCCAAGGTTCAGGAACTTGACCTAATTTAGACCCAAATCCCTTACCCTAAAGCCTTCGATAAGGTCAAGAAGAAGAAAAATGTGGCTAATAATAAGGAGTTATTGGAAATATTCAAGTAAGTGCAAATTAGCATACCTCTCCTCGAAGCAATTAAGCATATCGCAGCTTATGTGAAGTTTTTAAAAGGTGTTTGTACACCCAAGCGTAAGCCAAGAACCCAAGCATCTAGGAAGTAGTGCTATCAGAATAGGCTAGCTCGATGATTTTAAGTAGCCTACCTCCTAAAAGGAAAGACCTTGGACCACCTCTGATCTCTTGCAAAATTGGTGATTTAACTTTTGATAGAGAACTCCTTGACTTAGATGCTTCAATAAACTTGATCCTGACTACGCTCTATCACCAGTTCGGATTTTAAGAACTCAAGCCTACACCTGTGACTATCCAACTGGCAGACCGATCAGTAAAATCTTCAAACGAGGTAGTTGAGGATGTAATTTTTTGGGTTAAGGACTTGTACTTCTTGGTTGACTTTCTAGTACTTGTTGGGTTGTAAAACATGTATTTGATTAAAAACACGTCGTAGTATAGTGTTAGTTATGACTCAAGCAAAAATTTAAATGAGACAGTGAGTCTCGGTTGATCTCAGGGAGGCATTAAGATACGAGATTGATTTTGACTCTTTTACTTGCTTAAAATTGGATGCCGGTTTCAAGCTTGCGAATGTAAGTTTTACCTATCGTGTTGTTAACCCTAACTACATGTTCATGTGTGAGATAAAAAATAAACGTGAATGTGTGAGTACTTGTGTGCACCATTCTAACTTCGCGATGGTTATTAATGAAAAACGTGCCAATCGCAAGGTCATTGATACCTTCAGGAATCAACATTTTGTTGTAATATAATAAGAATATAACTCAAGCAACTGATGAATGCAATAGATATGAATAAATCAAACAAGTGGTGATTTCATTACCGCAAAGATATTGTCATTACAATCATAGGTAGAGGAAAGTTTGTACATGAAAGCTTAAAAAGCAATTTTAGCTATCAAAAAATGGATGCATGCATGGATCTAAGAAAGATTATGCATGCATAATTCAAGCTGAGGATTACTATTCTACTAATCAGAAAATTAATGCAGAAATTAACTACGAAGAACATCTAGCTAGCTAATAGAACTTATGGCATTGGAGGTGGTCTCCAATGGCCATGTGGCTTGAGGTGTTAGGAGGGAGGAGAGGGATGACCAAGGTGGTTGGCCGGCTTCTTGAGAAGGTGGTGGAGGTATGCTCTAGCCTTGGATGTGAAGGTGGAAGTGATGGAGCTCATGAGATGGTGTGCACATGAATGGAAGCTAAGGCTAGATGGGGGTTCATGGCTATCCAAGGGTGTGCTATATATAAACTAAGGGAAAGACCCTCTAGAGAAGTGTGGAGTTCTATAGAAGATCCTCCCTTTGGCCGGCCACCCGATTTGAAATGGGTCTTCATTGTAGGATCTATAAATCACAAGCACACTA
Source organism: Thalassia testudinum (assembly GCA_037157565.1). NCBI lineage: Eukaryota > Viridiplantae > Streptophyta > Magnoliopsida > Alismatales > Hydrocharitaceae > Thalassia > Thalassia testudinum. The sequence goes on from JAZHRO010000024.1 coordinate 216,959,301, forward strand.
GAAGGAGGGGTGAATAGTGTGGGAAATAAAAATTGCAAGACAAAACAAACCACAAAAAAAAGGCACAAGATATATAGTGGTTCCTCTCACTTGGGTACTCCACTGCCTAAGTCTCTTGACTTAAGATTTTTAACCCAATTCCCTCAACTCAGAGGGAATCAATTTACTAATATCAGAGGTAATTAATAGGTTACCTCAACCCAATTACAAGATATGAAAAGAGATAAAGGTACAGGTGTAAGCAAAATGTAAGTAGTAGCTTACAACTATTTCCTAAGTCTCCAACAAGAATATTTCTTACAACAAGTATAACCAAATCTAACAAGAAAACTAAGGTGTAAAACAAATGATTGAATACAGAAAAACACAATCACCTTTGATGATTTGTTGTAAATGGTGAGAGGCCTTGAAAGGTATGCAACAAACTAAGCTCTTTTTCAGCTTGAAAATTGAGGATTGAAGGTGTAGGCAAGAGTATGATTTTTTGTTTTTTTTTTTGAGATATCAAGAAAACACTCAAAGAGTGCTTATATAAGCCACTAATCACCTCTCCCACAAATTGTAGCCATTAGGGGTATTTTAGGAACATTAGAAATATGATTAATTACAAAATAGCCATTCAGACTGGTCACAATGGTTAGTCGATACTGGTACTGAACTCTTGGTATCGGAAATGACTGCATACAGTCAGTACAACCAAATCACTAGGTATCGGTACTCATTGTGAGTACCGGTACTTGTGAAACATAGACTTGGGTCCTGTGACCTACATGTACATGTACTAATGATGAGTATCGGTACTTGTAAGATCCAGGCAAAAGCCCAGTGCACAAACTATGACCAGTTGATATCGGTACTCATGATGAGTATCGGTAGTTGATGTTCACAGTTTGGAACTTAGGTCCAAACCTGTAGCAAGTACCGAAGATCATTAGTGTAAATCAATTTTTAGAGGAATCCAATCTACTCTAGGTGACTTTGTTTTGAAAGAGTTGATTTTGAGTTAAGAACCGAGTAAATGAACGATATTTTGAATTCTAGTTATCTCTACTTTGATTTTAACACCTAGAATATGGTTTACTTGTTTGGAGACATACAAAAATTCTAAGATACAATAAAAACTAAAGTCTTCAAAACTTCTTCCTTCATGTGTAATATTTTTGCTTGCATCCACAGATTCTTTTGACCTGTAATTACTTCATAAACATATTAGATTTTAAAATGGTTTTGTTAACACCAAAACACAATAGAGAGAAGGAATTAGGGTCCAACATTCATATATCCACATTTCATGGGTTGGTTGGTGGACTCCTTGAAAGACTAAAAATAATCTTTCAAGGTGGTGCCACTTGTAGAGGGTTCTAGAGATCTCTAGAGTGGGCAACTAAGTGTGTGTGTGTAGATGTGTGTGAGTGACTATGTGGGTGTGGCTAGGTAGTCTAGGTCAAGTCCCATAGGTCTAGGTGATTGAGTTTAGGTAGGTTCCTAGAACTGGGGTTACAAACCCTAATACTAATGTGAAAGTGCAATTAAACTTATTACAAGTTTAATTGAGTGGATGTGTGTCTAATTGGGAGATAAAATACTTAATTAGGTCAAGCTTAAGTCAATTGGACTCTTACTGAGTCCAATTAGACTTGTATTGGTTGAGATCTGAGCTTAATTGGACTCTATGAGTCTAATTGACTAGGTATAGCATGACTTCTTGTGACGCCCCTACCATTTCATCGGTCGGAGGAATTTCCCTTCACATTTTGCTCCATTCCAAAAGAAACGTTTGCGCATCATGTCCAACCTTTTCCAAATGGATTTCTGTGCTCGGAACATAGAGAAGTAGGACATTGGAATAGATGTGATAAATGTTGATAAACACATGTGAATTCATGATAAAATGCTTATTTATGATAGTTCCTAGGTATAGCATTGCATATCATAGTATAAATATTGCATAGCATTCATTGCATTGCATTTAGGATAGTTTGTATATTTTGTATATTAATTCCAACATTTATGTGGCTAGGAGGTAGTGCGACATCTTTATGAGCTTCAGATGAAGAATTTGACTATATTGATGGATCTAAAGCAACAATCGCAATTCGTCATCGCGAAAATCACCCTAATTAGAGCTCCGTAGCATCCTCTACAAAAAGGAGATGGACGGCCTGATGACGCCATGTGGCGCCATCCAGGTCACACTATAAGAGCCGCAGCCCCCAGCCTCGCCTCAAGGAGAAGATTCCAATCATTGGATGTCAATCCAACGGTTGAGAATCGCCCAAACATCACCCGTCCTCCTCCAAAAGCACCTCAAGGAAGATCTGATAATGATCGTTGGATTCTCATCCAACGATCGAGGTCGCAACAAGCTACAGTGTCCATGCGACCAATTAGCACCCTCACCACAGTGGTAACACACTCATTTCACAAAGAAGGGATACGAGATAGAGCGGTGATTCACTGTGCCTTCAGCGCCCAAAGAAATTAGATTGCTTGATCTTGATCAAGCAATCAGCATTGCACACGCGCGAAGGAACGTCGCTCGAAGATGTGTAGATGCACGCCCAGCTAGATGGTGTAGACCCGGATCGGTTGTGTTAATATGGTGATTTAATCATTGAAATGAGTATAGTGGTTAACCTAAATCGAGCCTAACCATCTTTTTACAAAATTTTTTAACCTGGCCTACTTGATTTTATCTTGGTCACTTTTAGGCCTAGGGTCGAACTCAGGGAAGTGGGATTAGAGGTGAATAAGTTTCTACGCCTTACCTACAATGAATCTCTTCCGTTCGTTTATTATGTTTTTGGTGTTTTTCTATTTAAGATTTTTTTTCTGATAATTTTTGTCCTTGAGGTACACCCTCAAAATCAGGTTCTTGGCTTTGAGCCAAATTAGGGTTCCAAAACTGGTCTTGCTATTCGCAAGACTGAGTACCTGCAAGTCAAGGATTATCTTTTCTCTTTTATATATATTTTTATCTTTTTAATGGCAAGAAAGAGAAATAGAAATAAGGTAAATATAGTACATATATATATGTATATATTACATATGTATATAGGGGTGGGGGTGGAAATGGCGTGTAGCACGGTGTCGAGTTGATCGTCTTCTAGGAGGACGCAACCAACAGGACGAAGTGCCACGTAGAGTGTAGGATGGATGGGTGGAAGATGTATGTGAAGACGCTTTCTATATGCATGTATCGGGGAATATCAGCAATTGGTGCTGATATTCCTGCGATACAACGTATGGTAGGTGATATGAAAAAATATATATATATATATGTATATATGTAAATACATATGTATATGTATATATATATATGGTTATAATTATATCTGCGTATATGTAGTTATATATGTATATATATATATGTATATGTATATAGATATGTAAATATATGTATAGATAGATGTATGTATATGTATATATATGTATATATATTTATAATTAGATATATATATATATGTATATATAGTAATATATGTATATAATTATATAGATGTGTATATGTATATATATATATATTAGTATTAGTATCATGTATATAAATATATGTAGATAGATATACATCTATATATATATATATATGTATTTATAGCTATAGATATATGTATATATCTATATATGTATATATACTTATACTTAGTTATATAAGTACTAATATATTTATAGATATATGTATATATATATATGTATATAAATAAATATATATAAATATATATATGTATATATATATAAGTATATAGTAGTGTACAAGTGAGTGGGTGTGTGTACGAGAGTGCGTGTGTGTGCATGTGTCTGCAGGAGGGAGTGAAAGAGTGCTGTGAGAGAGAGAGAGAGAGAGAGATAGTCAGCTGGAGGAAGAGGCGCGGGCGAGTTAAGTCGTCCAGATGCCTCAGCCGTCGTCTGATGGCCATGTGCAGGCGCAGGCGCGTAGGCATGCGAAGAGGCGCGCGCACGTAGGAGGGAGTGAGCGTGGGAGGATGGTGTAGCGCAGCGTGCTGTGGACCGCAGCGCACCACGCTGCATGCTGAGATGAACGCAAGTGAAGAAGCGGGCGAAGACGCGAGTGGGTGTAGATGTGAGAGCGGGCGTGGGGATAGATGCGTGCGCGGACGGGCTGGCGACGGTAGCGGCACGGAGAGAGAGCGTGCGGTGACCGGATAAGTGGGAAACTTTCCGATCACCGCACTGTAGCCACAGTGTCGCGCTCTCTAGCGTGAACAGTGGCTACAGTGCGCGCTCGCTCGCGCAACCGGGTGCTGGTGGTTCTGCGTGTGCGGGAGCCGTAGAGTGAGCTGGTGCGCACGTGGAAGGAGCTGCGCCGAGTGCTGGCGTGCGTAGTGGCCTGCGTGCGGGCGAGAGGTGGCCGGTACCTTGCTGCAGCTGCGGTTAAGCTTCAAAGCTTGACTCTGTGGCAATGGTGGAAATGGCTTGGAACGACGAAACAAAGAAGAGAACCACCATGCCTACCGACTCTTTGATGAGCTGGGCAGTGGTGGGACTCACAGTGGTGGTTGTGTACCACTGTGAGCTGCTCCTGCCCGCAGCGTAGCTCTTCAAGAAGGAGAGAGGCTGCGTATGGAGGGGAGAGGGGAGGAGACGGCTTGGAAGGGTGCTGTGTGTGTGTTTTTTTCTCTATTGGACCAGGCTCCCCTCCAAGAAGATGGACTTGCCCTTTTTAAAGAGGAAAGAGGCATGCACAGCCATGCCCTGGCTGTGCATGGCTGTGTATGCAGTTGGCAAGGCAGGCTTGCTGCAGAGAATGGCGTGAAGAAGATCAAGCCATGCCTTGCAGCCGTGGAGAAGAAATTCAAAGTCAAATAAAAATAAAAATAAAGATGGTGAATTTGCGAGGTAGCACTTGAGGAATACGTTAATTTCAAGGCCATTTTATTCACTCTCCTCCCCTCTCAAATAAATGCATGCATGTGTTTATTTTTACAAATGCGACTACGGCTGTCTAATATACACTGGCAATGCTTGGAAATAGCACAAGATGGCACAATTGCTGGTGCATTTTTGCTGTGCAAACATACCCCTAATCCTATCTTTTGATAGTCCCTAGCAAAACATTTTTTTGTATTGTATTTAGAAATGATCTTAAGCTAAAGATTTTCTTATGAGGCGACATAGGTGTGTTTATTGTTGGATATTGTGAGAACCAATTGTAGAGAAGACTACCAGTACTTTAAGTCTTATGTGACATAGATCATCTCTCGACTAACCAGGACTCTTGATATTTAAACCTTAAGTACGATTTCCAAGATCCAGGAGGTTTTTGTCATACTCGAGAGCTCAAGAGATTATGGCTTGTGCTTAGTGAAGGATCAAGACTGACCAGATGAACATTAAGACTCAAGCCCAGGGTTTCACGAATTTTTAAGTGCAGGTTGGTCCCAGTTTCAACTCATGTCTTCGGATTGACCCTTAAAAAGATGACGGAAAACTCAACTCCCATTTTATGACATTTGTGGCTCAAAGAAAATAGGGTATTTGCCTTGAAGAACTTTTGTCGAGTGGAGACTTTACGCACATTTGCGAGACATACTGACTTTTTTGTACCTTTTTTTTTTTTTTTTTGAAACACATGTCAGTATATCTCTTACAACTTTATTTGGAGGAGCACACTTTTCTTTCGGTGGGAGAGTTTCTTTTTGGTGGAAAGAGTCTCTCCTAAACACAAGACTAAAGCCTGGGATAAAAAGTCTACCTGCGTGCACAGGTAAGGACTCCACCTTCCTTAATGAACACTAGGGTTGGATCTTATGTTCACTTGGTCTTTCTTGATATGTGTAGTGTGAACCAAGATTACTTAGGCTCTCAAGTAGAAGCAAACCAACGAATCCTGTACTGGTGTCTCAAGTACAAGAATACATCCTAAGTTAGGAGAGATTCCGATCTATTTTGTCAATGCTCAAGTGAATTAAGCTGAGCCTGAGCAAATCAAGCTTCTGTGGCTTGGAAAGTCTTCAAAATAGTGGTTGAATATCCATAAACACTTATTGTATTTTTGTTTCAGCCTTCAGATCATTACTAAACACCTTTTTTTTTTTCATATTTATAGATAAATGGAGACTACATGATACCATAAAATACCCAGATCTTATGGATGCCTATCCACCCCCCCATGCCAAACGATGCTGTCCTCATATGCATGCAGGGTAGGGTAGAGCAAGGACCAAAGATCGGGTAACGAGAGTTGAGGTGCAGGGTAAACAGCAGGGTGGTAGGGTGGGCGGATGGTGGGTGGTGAGGTGAAGTGTGAAGTGAGCATGACAGTGAAGTGAAAATTGATGGTGGATAGTGAGTGTTGTTGGGGTGCCTCCCAACGAGCGCTGAATTTAACGTCCCCAGCTGGACTCTGAATGAGGCACAAAATTAGTTACCCTCTAGCAGGGCAACAGTTTCTCCAACGGGGGCAGGTGCATGAGTAAGATAGGGTTTCAAATGCTGCCCATTGACCGTAAATTTATGCCCAGATTTGGGATCTTCAATCTCAATGGCCCCATTGGGAAATGGTCTCCAGACCAGGAAAGGACCAGTCCATTTGGACTTTAATTTTCTAGGAAAGAATTTGAGCTGGGCATTGTAGAGCCAAACTTGCTGAGATGGCTCAAATTCCTTCCGCCGAATACGGCTGTCGTGAAAAGCCTTAGTGCATTGCTTGAAAGTTAAGGCAGAATCATAGGCTTCACGATGGAGCTCTTCCAGCTCCTGGAGTTGGAGCTTCCTTTCTCGACCACACAGGTCTGGGTCGAGGTTACATTGGCGAACCACCAAATAAGCGCGGTGCTCCAGCTCCACGGGAAAATGACAAGGCTTCCCGTAAATGATTCTATAAGGAGACATACCAAGGGGAGCCTTGAAGGCGGTCCGATACGCCCAAAGTGCATCAATCAGCTTGTTGGACCAGTCCTTACGGTCAGGCTGAACCGTTTTCTGGAGAATTTGCTTGATTTTCCAGTTCAACACCTCTGCCTGGCCGTTCGTCTGAGGATGATATGGGGATCGATACGATGGTGAACTCTGTATTTCCTCAGAAGTGCCCAAAAAGAAGCATGGCTAAAGTGGCTTCCTTCATCCGAGATAATGTTTCGAGGGATCCCAAAGCACGCAAAGATGTGGTCTTTGACAAATCTAGTGGATATAACATGGTCAGCATGGCGCGTGGGAATAGCCCCGATCCATTTCGAAGCATAATCAACAGCCACGAGAATGAATTCGAAGCCGTTGGAAGGAGGAAAGGGACCAATGAAATCAATTCCCCAAATGTCGAAGATTTCCGCAGCTAGGATGGGTTGCAAGGGCATAGATGTGTATATGTATATATATATATTAGTATTAGTATCTATGTATATAGATATATGTAGATAGATATACATATATATATATATATGTATTAACAGCTATAGATATATGTATATATGTGTATGTATATTTGTATATATATATGTATAAATATATGTGTATATATATATGTATATATATATATATGTATATATACTTATACTTAGTTATATAAGTACTAATATATATATAGATATATGTATATATATATGTATATAAATATATATATAAATATATATATGTATATATATATATAAGTATATAGTAGTGTACAAGTGAGTGGGTGTGTGTACGAGAGTGTGTGTGTGTGTGTATGTGTCTGCAGAAGGGAGTGAGAGAGTGCTGTGAGAGAGAGAGAGATCGTCTTCTGGAGGAAGAGGCGCGGGCGAGTTAAGTCGTCCGGATGCCTCAGCCGTCATCTGATGGCCACGTGCAGGCGCAGGCGCATAGGCGCGCAAAGAGGTGCGCGCACGCAGGAGGGAGCGAGCGCGGGAGGAAGGTGTAGCGCAGCCCGCTGCACGCTGAGATGAACGTAGGCGAAGAAGCAGGCGAAGATGCGGGCAGGTGCAGACGTGAGAGTAGGCACGGGGAGAGACGCAGGCGCGGGAGTGCGCGGACAGGCTGGCGATGGTTGCGACACGGAGAGAGAGCACGTGGTGACTGAATAAGTGAGAAACTTTTCGGTGACCGCACTGTAGCCACAGTGTCGCGCTCTCTAGCGTGAATAGTGGCTATAGTGCACGCTCGGCTTGCGCGACTGGGTGCTGGAGGTTCTGTGTGTGAGGGAGCCGCAGAGCGAGCTGGTGCGTGCGTGGAAGGAGCTGCGCCGAGTGCTGGTGTGTGCGGTGGACTGCGTGCGGGTGAGAGGTGGCCAGCGCCTTGCTGCAGCTGCGGTTGAGCTTCAAAGTTTGACTCTGTGGAAATGGCGGAAATGGCTTGGAATGACAAAACAGAGAAGAGAACCACCACGCCCACCAGCTCTTTAATGAGCTGGGCGGTGGTGGGACTCACAGTGGTGGTTGTGTACCACTGTGAGCTGCTCCTACCCGCAGCGTAGCTCTTCAAGAAGGAGAGAGGCTGTGTATGGAGGGGAGAGGGGAGGAGACGGCTTGGAAGGGTGCTGTGTGTGTGTTTTTTTCTCTGTTGGACTAGGCTCCCCTCCAAGAAGATGGCCGTGCCCTTTTTAAAGACGAAAGAGGCATGCACAGCCATGCCCTGGCTGTGCATGGCTGTGTATGCAGTTGGCAAGGCAGGCTTGCTGCAGAGAATGGCGTGAAGAAGATCAAGCCATGCCTTGCAGCCGTGGAGAAGAAATTCAAAGTCAAATAAAAATAAAAATAAAGATGGTGAATTTGCGAGGTAGAACTTGAGGAATACGTTAATTTCAAGGCCATTTTATTCACTCTCCTCCCCTCTCAAATAAATGCATGCATGCATTTATTTTTACAAATGTGACTATGGCTATCTAATATACACTGGCAATGCCTGGAAATAGCACAAGATGGCACAATTGCTGGTGCATTTTTGTTGTGCAAACACCAGATGTGCACCATCTAAAGCGCTTACCTATGTCGACCAGGCATATCATCTGTCGTCCTATCTTCTCGATCGCATGATGCGAGTGATTCAACTCTCTTGAGAGGCACGATCCGTGCGTGCTCCCCAGCCACACGATCAAGATTGAATGATGGAGATGCTTCCTCGACTAGTGGGCACGTGATTTGAATGATTGAGAGGGTGCGATCTACAGGTGTCCCTAGCCATGAGATGGCTCATCCAATGACTGCTAGCGAGCACACGATTTGAATGCAAGCAAGCACGTGCTTCCTGTTCGGGATCTTAGCCATCCATGCTTGATCCAACGACTGGAGATCTTGTTGCACTGTGCCAATTGCAGCCGCGCCTCCTCACACCAACCAAGCGCATGAATGATTTAGCAACACCCTCGATAGGTCTTTATCGACGTTTTAAATGTCGTTGAAGATCCGTGTGCGCAAAAGACCTCCATTCCTTCACTATGTAAACCCCATGACCCCTCCCCTTCCAAACCATCTCTACCTACTCTACTCCCACCTACTCCTAAGTTCTAGTAGCCTACCGAAGCTCCCTTAGAGCTTATTCTCAAGCTCCAAAGGCCTCTTATTAGTGTAATACTCCTATATCTCACCAAATATTCGTCCTTCATCCCACCACCTTCATAAGAAGCCTTGGAGCTGTCCTCCCACATCCATTCTGTTAGAAGATCATCTCCATCTCCTCATCCCCATTCCAAAGCCTTGATGAAGCATTCCTCTACCCGGCATCCTCCATCTCACCTCCGTCGTCCAGCACCTCACCCTCTTCATCCAACCTGCTGCCAAGAGCCGTCGTCTCGCCAAACAGCCGATTTAGGAGATTTCTTCTCACCTCTATCTCTTTTATATTTTAGCATATTGTAAGACATTTGAATGCCATTATGAAATATCATATTTGTTCTCCACTTTGTAAAGTTATCTCGCTTGTCTTTTTATTTCAAAAACATCAAAACAATCACAAAACCCTAAAACACCAAAAAGAAACAAAACGAAGCGCAGATTTCAACAAAGGTAAACGTCGCTTCCCTGCGCTCGATCCGAGACTCCCTTGGAGTTTCGGTTAAAAATTGTATTTGATAACGCATTGATCAACGGTATTAAGGAGGATCAATCTACCACCCTTAGATAGGAAGTGAGCACTCTAGTTTTCAAGTTTGGCAGCGATCTTATCAAACAGGATGTTCCAATCATTTTTTTTTAGTTTTGAATCTCTCAATGGCAACCCCAAATACTTCACAGGTAGAGTAGTGATTGGTGTGTGCAGAATTGCAGAAATCATATTGCATTCCTAACCCTCAATGCCAAAACAAATCAGTGAAGATTTGCCGCCATTATGCTTTAGGCCAGAGATCTCCTCGAATGTGGACACCATACTGTACAATACTTTTGCCTCCTTTCTTCCTCCCTCCACAGAGAGGATTGTGTCGTCAATGTACTATAGAACCGGTGCCAAAGCATGAGAGTTCAACACCGAATAGCCTCTCACCACTCTCGCACTTGATAACTTACAAGCAAATCTAGCAAGAGTATCCACAACCAAATTAAAAAGCACCGGAGACAACAGACACCCCTGTCGGACTCCACATTGTGCTTGAATCCAATTACCAAACGGTTTCCCATTAATAAATGGAGAAAAGGATGTTGTAGTTATGCATCTTTTCATCCATTGGATCCAAATGGGAGGGAAGCCCCTTTGTTTCAATATTTCCCAAAGATAGGGCTAGGAGACTGAATCGTAGGCCCTTCTGAAGTCCACCTTCCACATATAGGCCTTACACCTTCTTCTGGGCCATCCCATCACAATCTCTTGTGCAATAACAAAGGATCCCTACAAAGATCTATTTGGAAGGAAAGCAGATTGTACAGGGTTGATCTGATCCTTCAATACCTTCTTTAGTCTATTGGCCAAAATTTTACCAATAATTAGATTGATGGAGTTAGACAACACGATCGGTCTAAACTCCGATAAGCTCTCTGCCCCCAATTTCTTTAGTAGTAGGAAGAGATATGATCTACTGATTCGCTCAAAGCCTGGGTTCCCCCCTTGAAATTCTCTTATGACCTCCAAAACGTCATGCTTAACAGTTGGCCAGAATTCCTTATAGAAGAAGATCTGGAACCCGTTCAGACCTGGAGACCCTTCGGCATTCAAATTCTGCATGGCCTCTACCACTTCCTACTTTGAAATGGGTATTATCAGCTGGTCCCACTCCACGTTCCCCACTCTTAGCATATTTGAAGATGTCATCCTCCAGTTTCCTCTTCCCAAGGATCTAGTAGAGTCTTTAAAAAATTTGATTGTTTCCCTTTTGACATTATCCATAGAAGTTAGGACTTGATCTCTAGGTCTCAATGAAGAAATGAAGTTATAACGTTGCCTAGAGCTAGTAGCTAAGTGGAAAAACTTGGTATTTGCATCCCCTTCTTTTAGCCATAGTTGTTGAAACTTCTCCCTCCAGTTGATCTCTCTCTTCAAATCCTCCTCCGCCACCACCAACTGCTAATGGGGCCTCTTTCCATGTCTAACATCAGGCCCAAGTTTTCTCTATTATCCGGGCTCTTCACCCTCTTGAAAGCCTCTAAATTTCGTTGGTCCCTCACAATCTCAGAGGTGCGTCTAAACTCCATCAAGGTTCTCAGTTCCCTCAACTTAGTGGATAATCTGAAAGTTGCCGAACCCTCCACATGTTTTGAGTTCCACCATTGAGCAATCATATCCTTGCAGCCCTCCTCCTTCAGCCATGATTTCCTGAATTTAAAATAGTTAACACATTGGGTAACTTCCCCACAATCCCACATAAGTAGGGTGTGGTCTGGAAATGGTCGACCCAAACCCATTACTGACGATAGTTGAAATTTCTCCAGCAGTTCAAAGTTACCAAAAAATCGATCCAACTTGGCCATTTGCCCGTTATCGTTTCTCCATGTATATTTAGCTCCAGTTGAGGTGTACTCATTTAAACCCAACTCTGATACAGCCAAATGAAACCCAAGCGACGACTGGTCCACCCTCCTACTCGCCCTATCTCCCTCAGGTAAAGTGCAATTAAAATCTCTCCCTACTAGCCACGGTTTCCCATTCAATCTTGCTGCCACATGCGCCAGTCCTTCGCATAACAGAGCTCTCCGGTTGGCTGCACATGGACCATAGATGCATGTAATGAATAGATCATGCTCCCCACATATGGTTCTAAAATTGCAGGTTAGTTGGAATGTTTCACTCTATGTCTCTACTAGCAGTAGGTGTGAATGCTTCCACCAGATAGCCATACCACCAGATCTGCCCACCGCTGCAATGTATCGCACATCTGCTTGGCCTGACTACAGCAAGGCATACCACATAGAGGCATCCCCTTCTTCAAGATGTGTCTCTTGAAGCAGTGCACAGTCCACCTCCCATTCCCATAGATAGCACGCAAAAGATGCCTTCTGAACCTCATCATGTAGCCCACGCACATTCCAAGTGAGGACCTCCATCGCATCACTTGGTTATCGCCCACTATTATTTTTGCAACACGCTCCACCTTCAAAATGGTTGCAATGGCTTTCTCGTCCATCATCTTCCCTCCTCCCATCATGCATTCCCTTAGTTTATAAGGAGACCTGACAGCCTTCTCCTTTGAAGATGGTCCAACACCAATTTAAGATTCCCCAATATATTGGGTGAAAGGAACTCCCCTGCCATCTCATCTCGCCTGTCCCCCTGATTCCTCCCTTGAATTCCTTCCATTGCATTGTCATCTTCTTGATCCCCTCTCATGTCGATACTATCATCCACCACCCTGCTAGATTACTCCTCTTCTGCCTCCTCCATGATCTCAAACACATGATGCTCCTTCCTCTTCTTAGATTCTGGATAATCTTTAGGGCCTGTTCTAATGCCGTGGGTGCTATTTCTTCCACTTACAACCTTGGCAAAGGATCTTCCATCCTTTTGCTTGGTGATTTTTACTTCACCAAAGGAAATTTTCAATCATAGCAGCCATGAACTCCCCCTATACTAGAGTACGATCTTCTTCAGCATAGGCCCCACTCTATTCATTCTCTAGTTTTGACATGATCTTTCACATAATTCCATAAGTAAAATCATTCACTAATCTTTATTCATAATCAAGAATCACTATTTTAGTGATTTAAATTAGGATAGATCGTTGTTGCTAATGATCTACACAGGAGCTATCATATACCCCTAAATTATTAATGCGACATGTAAAATCGATTTTCATTCATTAATTCCTCTTAAATTAATTCCTAAGTTATAACAATCATGCATAATTAGCCATTTAATTATTACTTAATCAATGTGTGGCTTAAGTACTCGAGGGTCCACAAAAAATAATCACCAGGAACTCGATACCCAACAAGAAACAAAATATTCTACGTAAACAAGAATTCAATGTAATATAACATGGAACATTAACATCAAAAGTGGAATCAAGGGCTACTCTACCTTGGTTCATTGAGGGGTCATGGTGACTTTGAGAAACACGTCGGAGGCTCATCGAACTTTGCACACGCTTCAGGTGTCTGTTTCCAATTGAAATGAGAATAACACATCAAAATGTAAATAAAAAGAAACTCAGCGGATATTTGTAATTTACCACTTCAAATGGAAAATTAGATCTCGCCATATCAAAGAATGTCTCGACGTAATTCCAACAGCAAGTGACTCATCAAAAACTGACTTCAATGCTCCCTGAATTAAACAAATAAAGGAATGGTCATCAAGGACCCATACGTAATATTCAAAACTTAAAATTTAAAAGTTGAATTTTGTTTTTAAATCAAAACCCTCCCCTTCTCTTCTTCCTAGATGAGATCACTTCTCCCTCAACATATTAGTCATGTGGTGCACCCATGCATGGGCACTACCATGGTCGGCCACCATTGGCCCCACCGGCTCAACGCCAACCACTGGCGACCTTTGCCCTCAGGATGAAAGCCCCACTGGCCTATGCCTCCCTCCTTTTTCTTCTCCTTCTCTCATGTAATCACACCTTCGTTCTTCCTATTAGGGCACTATTCACGTGCTCCCTCCTCCTTCTTTCTCTCATGCGACCAGGCCTCTTCCTCATTGATGCTCTAGCCATGGCTGTATCCCCATCGCCTTGCCGGTGACTCTCCGACCATCCTTCCTCTCCTTCTCTTCTTCATGGTGTGGCCACCATCGACTACTTGCGTGCAAGCACCCATGCCCCACACCTACGTTGACACGACCTCGGCTGCTGGAGGGCTCCACGCTGGCCACGGCCACCTTCCCTCCTTGTCTCGTGGCTTGATGTCTCCTTTCCTCTCTTGACCGACCACCACCCCAACATCTTTGATAAAAGTACCATGTGTGCATGAAACAAAAGATAAGGAGGAGGACGATGAAATTCACCTTACCATTGTGCACTCTCTTCCCTCGCTGGCATCCGCATCCCTCTAACGATGCTGCTGTTATAGCCTCATAGTGAGGATGGAGGAAGAAACGACGAAGAAGAAGATATACGGTATCTCCTCTTCTCTCTGTATATATTTCAAAGACTCATGTTGGATGCATGCAACCATAAAGTTGGCGGCAAGAAAATTAGTCACTCTAGGGCTTTGAAGGGTTTATTTAAAGAGGGAGGGGAGAGAAAAAGAGGTTAGATAGTGAGAACTTAAGGATCAAATAAAGTTGTTAATATTCTATCCTTGTATTTACGATTTCTTTCTAGTTTATACAATAAACGACCTATGATTTTTGCAAAATTAGTCTCGTTGGAAAGATAGATGGGAGGAATCCAATGATAACAAATTGACAATAGCTACTCTAATTCCCTGAGGTTTGACCAGCTATTCGAATGACTTGAGACAATTTATAATCAATCATAATAAAGCACTATTGTCGGGTTTTTGCCCCTACCAACAGTGCCAAAAAATATGATCAACAACACAATAAAAATGGTGTTTTAAGTGTCGTTGTAGTATATTCGTTATAATGCAAACAGATGTCGTGTCATTTTATTTAATTACAATTTTATTGGTTAGATTCCAAGTCATTCACTGGGAGACAGTTATTGATATACATCACTCTCTAAGTCCAAAAATGTTCTTTTATTCCAAAAATGCTAATTTTATTTATAAAATGAATCAAACAATAAATGAATGGGTTAAATATATAAAAAAGAATCAACTATTAAACATGATAAGCTCATATTTGTGAGCTAATTAAATGTCTAAATGCTTAAACATTAAGGTAATGCATTCATTTATTTAGCATGCATTAGGATGTAAATAAATTAATTTATATTTCTGATTTAATTACATAATTCATGCATCGCATTCGTAATTAAAGGCATTTGGAATTGACTTAGAATGGCATGTAATTTGGTGCATTACATGCATTATTTTAATTAACATAGAACTTAAGGATTTGTGTATAAATAATCCTAATATTTTATTTTATTAATTCTTCTCCTTCCCGTAGGCAACCGCTCCACTACCTCCGCCTGCACATTCACTCTCCGCTAGCTGCCTGCACTCAAGACCCCATTCATGGAGGAGTGGGAGAGATGGATTTGGTCGAGGCAGTTGCGACTACAAGGGAGAGGAGGAGGCAGCTGTGCTTAGGGAGACACTGCCCCACTCCACCACCGTGGTCTCCAAGGTCGAGCTCCACCACACCGTGGGCCGGCGAGGTGACAGCTCGCCGTGACAATCCGATGAGCTTGGCCATCATCGTGCAACTACCAGATCATTCTCCCTGTCCACGCACCACCAACACCACCTTCTTTTCTTCTTCTTCTTCCTCTATTTTCAGAACAAAGCCATCCCCACATCCTCCTTGCTGCACCTCCGCCCTACAGATGCAGCAGCGCGCAACCTCCTACGCACGCTCCCTTGCCATTCCAGACCGCACGCCCTCCAGCTCCACCGTGGCAGGTGCACTCACGCCCTTGCTGCATGCACTGACCTCCATGCTCCAGCCCCTAGTGCATGCCCACCAACACCCCTCAGTGCACCCACTCGCCTCCTGCGTGCACCCGTACTCCCTGAAGCGCACCGTCGATGCTTGCAGCAGCTACTACACGTCCTCTAGCCAACCGACCCTCGCCCGCATGCGCTACAGCTGCCGCTCCGCCCACGTGCAGCGATTGATCCCTCACCGTTCCAGACCACACATCCTCCAGTAGCTTTGGCTGTGCACACCTCCAACGTGCGCAGTAGGTAGCGCATGCACCCCTTGTCGATCAACCTCACCCGTGCGAAGCTCTCCACCTGTGCCCACACGCCCATCGTGCTCGCATCCCTTCACCTTCGAAAGCTCCAACAGCAAACAAGGCTGCAGCCCGCTGCCACCCACCGTCGACCTCTCTTCTGTTCTCTCGTCTCCAGCCACCTCGCGATGAGCTGCCACCGCCATCGAGTGTGGCCCAGCCTGAAGGATCTCCGACGAGCTTCGCATCTCCAGCCAAGCCTTCCTTGTCGTGCACGATGGAGGGGAAATCTTTCCCCTATTTTGCAGTTGATTTCTTATTACATTTCACTGCCATCGCAAAAGGAGAATTTTTTATTTAATAATATTATATTCAAGTGATTTTATAAGAACCCCCTTATCTTTCATTGAAATTCAAGTTCAGCGATTATATGCATTGTTATCCTAATTAGAAAGGGGTTTTTAGCTTGCTTACTTAGGAAAACTAATTGTGAACATTATTATTTTCAAATTTAGCGAGTCTTAATAGGTTATTGCCTCCCTGTGGAGACGACCCTGTGAGTGGTTTAATATTAATTCTAATTATTTTGATTAGTCGATTTTCCACCACTTAGAAATATGACAAAATCTTCTTAATCATCATTTTCGAAAGTGAAAAATGACTCGTCAAATGGCGTCGTTGCCAGGGAGGCAATGAGCCTGTTAAACTTGCATTCATTTATTTTTTGGTTCACACATTATTTTTGAGGCGTATTTAACTTCAATCTTTTTGGTGATAAGTACTCATATTTGCTTGACGAGTTGTTGCACCCGCCTTAGCTACATCAAGGTGGACCTTGTTTCCACTTCTCAGAGGACACTGGGAGCTCCATTTCTGAAGGTAGGAGGAGCTCGACGAACTGTGGTGGGCCTTGTCTCCACTACCGAAGGACATCTGGAGTGATCATCTTCATTTCTATTGATTTTTTTTCAGTAGATAGAATTTAGGTTTTAGAACTTAATTTTCCTTGCACATTTGGTTTGAGACCCTTATTCTGGGATACATTTTAGGGGTTTGTTCCCCGACCTTTTTTTTTTTTTTTTTGAAACAACAACGAAAGCTATCGTACTATGATAGCTATCCGGGAGAGCAATTTATTAATATATAAAAGAAAAGGTTACAAAATAGATCCCCATAAATGTATGAGGGACCAGCACACATTTACAATTTGTTCCACACATATTGGCCTCTCCTGAAATAAAAACTCATTTCTTGCTCTCTGAAAGAGAGAGTTTCCCTTATTTATGATTGCAGTAGAAGGATATGTCATTGTAATTAATGTGGTGGAAATCTCTCAATCAAATATTAACATAGATATGAATTTAAACCATCAAAGGATGTCGTATCCATAGGGAGGAGCAGATTAATAAGTTCACAAAATATTTTTCCTTTGTACATATTCAATCACATGTGCAATCCATGTTCAAATCAGATGCGAAACAAGGTGAAAAGAAGGAACACGTAATAATTTAGAAATGTAGGGATATGAATGTAATTTTCCCTTCATGAAATAACTTGTAATGGCATGTAACATAGTCGTATTTCAAGATATGGGGCTTTCTCTTCTAGGTCATGTGAGTTTCTGGATGAGATTTTATGCATTTATCAACATCACCATATAAGAGTTAAGTGCATGAAAGAAATACTATAACATGTAAGGGCACACATGTAATTTCACTCAAATATAATAATCAACTAAATATTGAAATAGGGTTTTTGGCAATGGCACAAATGGTAATTTTTAATGTCACCAAAAATAGAGGAAATTTCCTCTCTCCTTTTTGCACGCGTGGAGGCTTGGTGGCTGGTCGATTGAGGCCCGCTGGTGGTGCGTGGGAGAGAGGTGATCGTGACGGCGGGTGAAGCATGGTCGGAGGTGGTGGGTGGCGGTCAGTTGGAGAGCTTTACGTCGACCGAGCTTGCTGCAGGGGGCTGTAGTCGCTGCTGTTGTTGTGCGCGTGCACGGTTAGGCATCGCGGCATGCTGACTATTGGTCGCACGAGGGGTGTGCCGCGCAAGGCCGCTGTTGGGCAGGCTGGGGGCTCGCATTGCTGCTGTAGAGAAGCGGAGGAGGAAGAAGATGGAGAGGCATAGGCGTGCGTGGCTGCGTGCGAGAAGATGGAGGCGCGGTGCGGTCTGTAGTGTGGGCATGGGCACTGGTGTTGCTGAAGGCTGGAACGCAAGGGCGCTGGAGGGGGTGGTGAGAGCGCTGGAAGGGGCGCGGTGAGAGCATAGGTGAAGTGCCTGCAGGCAGTGCGGACGCGGGTGCTAGGGCTGCTAAAGGCTGGGCGCAGCGCCTACGGGTGGCTGCTACTTGCGATGAGGGAAGGTTGGCCTGCGCCTGCAGAGGGCGCAAGTGCGCGGTGTGCCTACAAGGGTGTTGGGTGGAGATGGCACAGTGCAGTGCAGGCTGGGGTAATGCGCTTGGCAGTAGAGCGGGGGCGGGTGCAGCACCTGCTGGATGCACAAGGGTAGGCGGTGGAGGGCGCTTGGTGAGGGCGCGCGAGGCAGGCTGTGGGGGCGTTGGTGCGTAGTGCATGCTGGTTGCACAGTGCATGCAGTCTTCGATGGGATCTCCCCAATTCCCTCAGCCTCTCGCTCTATATCTCCTCTCTTTCGCCTCTCAAGGGATTTTCAAAATCCTTTTCTAAATATGGCTAGCACTATTTTCATTTGTTAAGGGAGGTGTTGAGGCCGGCTGGAGGATGAGGGAGGTGTTGAGGCTACGGTTTGTTGGGGGAAATCTATCCCCCCCTCCTTGTTCTTTTCCACCATCATTCCTGCAACAACAAAACATAAAATAATTACATACTAAGTTATAAAATGCGATAAAATAGATAAAAACTCAAGTAATGATGCATGCACTTATTTAATGACCTAATGTGATTATCAACAAACATACTGTGTTAGAATTGAAGTACTTAGGCGTAACAATAGTCCATTAAAATGGACACATCAAATACCCCCATGCCTAAGATTTCCTAGTCCCTAGCAAAAATGAAAAATAATAGAAGTAATAAGAAGATTTCTTATTTTCTTATTTCAAAACTTTAGAGGTCCAGAAAAATGTGAAGTGATGATAGCCTAGGTAATAGATCCATGTGAAAAGCCATTTTGCATTGAGAGTTCGTACTTTACCCTTTGTAAATATTTCTGTCGGGATAGGCAACTACTTCCCTTAGGGATAAATAAGAAGATAATCTGTAATTTGACCTTGGCTTTTGGCTTAGATAGGAGATATCGAGTTGAATGGATTTGTATTTGGTGGCACACACTCATCTGGTGCTACATGTAATCTAGTACTACAGACTCTAGATCTCTAGACTATTAGACAAGTTAACTCGGAGAGAGGCTAAATAACTGTGCTCTCTTGATGTTCCTGGGCGCTCACTCTTTTCTTTCTTTTCTTTCTAAGATCACAAATCTTGCCAGATTTAGTAATTGTACTCACTGTTTGGTGGCCTCACATGGCATCCACACTTCAATTAAAGTCCTAATAACTCTACAACTAAGTTAAAGTCCTCAACTAGTATTCGGGCGATCAGAAATACTGAAAGGTAGATATGGGTCATATTTGGTGGAATGCGATAGGTGTTTTGTTGCCTCAGAAACAATGTTGCAACGATAAAATTATAACCCTGGACTCTTTTCTTTTTCTTTTATCTCTCTCTATTTTTTTAATATAATTGTTTCTTCTTTTTCTTCTTTTTTTTTCTTTCTTTGTTTTCTTTTTTTTCTTTCTTCATTTTTTATTAATCAACACAACATGATACAAACTTTTATTTATGAGGCATTATTAGGGATGATGATGGTCAAGAGGATATTGTGTGGCTTATTTGGTGGAAGTGGCTATTCTCAGCATCGGGAAGGAATGAATAGGACAGGTGTATTTCTGACCTTTGACACTATTACCCTCCTTCAGCTGAGGACTCTATGAAGGACAGTCATAACCATCCACCATAGTCATAGCTTTATCAAGACTCAATCTCTGTGTATCTGCCTTATTTGGTCACTCTTAGGAATTCACACAAAGTATGCACATAGGAACAGAGAGCTAAAACTATGCCCAACTCTAAAGTATCATCATCTACTTATCCAAAACTTAAGAGTCCTTGCACTAGACTTAGTGCACCAGCAATCTCTCTACTTTCATCTCACAAATATGGGGTGGATCTACTAGAAGATAGTATGCCAGACTCCCTATTAACTATCCAAGGGCTTAGCAGACTACAAATGCTTACTAGTTTTCTTCAAAGATCCATTACCCAGTCTACATCCACGTGAAATAAATGTACTCGATTCTAAACTTAAGAAATAATTCAAGAAGAAAAGCCTCCAATGACAAAGGTATTTTGCTAGGGACTAACCCACTCAGCTCAAGAAAATAAGAGTTTATATATATATAAATATATATGTATGCAAATATTTATAAATGCTATAAATAATCTCAAGTTATACCCCCCCATGTCTAAGATTGACAATGTCCTCATTGGAAAAATGCAGACATAGAAGAATATCACCTGAGGAGGAGAGTGGGAGGAGCTAAGGCTCCTCAAGCCAAAGTACATCCAAAACCTAGCCATTTGAAAGAGTAATGTAAGGTTTAAGTCGCTGGCCATTTACCTTAAAGGTCACACCTGAAGTAGGGTTCTGAATTTCTACAGCTCCATGAGGGAAAGTATTGATAACAATGTATGGCCCATCCCAGTGGGACTTGAGCTTTCCAGGAAATAATTTAAGTCTAGAATTGAGAAGCCAGACCCATTGGTTGGGCTCAAAAGTCTTTCTACTGATGTGCTTATCATGTAAGACTTTTGTACGTTGCTTGTAAGCTTGAGAAGTTTCATAAGCTTCATTACGAAGCTCCTCAAGCTCACTTAATTCTAACATACGTGCCTTTCCCGCTTTATCCAAATTCAAGTTAACATTTTTAATAGTCCAATAGGCTTTATGTTGGATTTCAATGGGAAGGTGGCACGCTTTTCTGTAGACAAGATGAAAAGGAGACATGCCCAAGGGAGTCTTATACGTAGTTCTGTAGGTCCAAAGTGCATCATTTAGTTTTTTAGACCAATCCTTCCGATAGGGCCTGACAGTTTTTTCTAAAATTCGCTTAATCTCCCTATTAGACACTTCAACTTGTCCACTCGTTTGGGGATGGTAAGGTCTGGCGATCATGTGGTTGACTCCCAAATTTTGGAGTAGTCTTGTGAAGTGTACATTCTTGAAGTGAGGTCCTCCATCACTTGTGATCGTCCTTGGGCACCCATATCGAGAAATGATATTAGCCTTAACAAAGGCCAAGACCACGGAATGGTCATTGGTTTGCGTGGGTATGGCTTCTATCCATTTCAATATATAGTCTATAGCCACCAGGATGTATTCATATCCGAAGGACACAGGAAAGGGACCCATGAAGTCAATGCCCCAAATATCAAAGATTTCAACAGGGAGGACAGGTTGTTGGGGCATCTCATCCCTTTTTCCAATGGTTCCAGTCTGCTGGAAACGTAGACATGCGCCCATGTATGTATGTGCATCTCAAAATAATGTGGGCCACTAAAAGCCAGACTGAAGAACCTTATGGGCAGTCTTCCTCTCACTAAAATGTCCCCCACAATGGAGGTCATGGCAGAAACTTAGAACACTTCTTTGTTCTTCATCAGGGACGCAACGGCGAAAAAGCTGGTCAGGGCCTACTCTAAAAAGCTCGAGTTCCTCCCAGTAATAAAATTTAGCATTGGCAAGAAACTTGTCTCGCTTCTGCTTGTCCCAAGCACTGGGGGTAATGCCCGTGACCAGATAGTTCACTATGTTAGCGAACCAAGGAGTTTTAGCTTCCACGGCCATCAGAGACTCATCAGGGAATGTCTCTTGAATACCGCCAGCAGGGTTTGATGCCTCAATAGGGATCCTAAACAGATGATTTGCTACCACATTCTCAACTCCTTTCTTGTCTTTAATTTCCAGGTCAAATTCTTGGAGTAGCAGAATCTAACGAATTAGGCGAGGTTTGGTGTCCTTTTTAGCAAGAAGATGCTTTAGGGCAGAATGATCAGTGAGCACCATAACCTTGGATCCCAAAAGATAAGACCGAAACTTTTCCAAAGAAAATACTATAGCAAGTAGTTCCTTTTCAGTGACCGTGTAGTTTTGCTGAGGATCCATAAGGTTCCTGCTGACATAATGCAGCACATGAGGTTTTCCATCAACCCTTTGACCTAAGACTGCTCCCACTACAAAATTAGAAGCATTGCACATAAGCTCAAATGGGAGGGTCCAATCTGGTGCTTGGAGAATTGGTGCGGTAATGAGGACTTTCTTCAAAACTTGGAAAGCCTCACCACATCTATCATCAAAATCGAAGGAGACATCCTTCGCTAACAGGTCGTAGAGTGGCTTAGAGATTTTACTGAAATCTCTAATGAAGCGCCTATAAAATCCAGCATGGCTAAGGAAAGATCTAACCTGACAAACATTTGCGGGCAATGGAAGCTTAGAGGTGGAATCGATTTTTGTGGTGTCCACCTCTAATCCTCTCTTAGAAACTATATGCCCTAGCACAATGCCTTACTGGACCATAAAGTGGCTTTTCTCCCAGCTAAGCACCAGCTTTGCCAATTCGCAATGGGTTAAGACTTTATCAAGGTGCGAAAGGCATAGGTCAAACGACGAGCCATAAATGGAGAAGTCATCCATGAAACTTTCAATGAACTCGTCGATAATATCAGAAAATATAGCCGTCATACAACGTTGGAAAGTGGCAGGAGCATTACATAACCCGAATGGCATTCGGTGGAATGCAAATGTGCCATACGGACTTGTGAAGGTGGTACGCTCCTGATCATCAGGAAAAATGGCTATCTGATTATACCCAGAGTACCCGTCAAGAAAACAGAAGTACTTATTCCCCGCCAATCATTCCAAAATTTGATCGATAAACGGTAAGGGGAAATGGTCATTTTGGGTAGCCGTGTTCAAACGGCGGTAATCAATGCAGACCCTCCAACCAGTTGAGGGTCTAGTGGTCACACAGCTCTCCTTGGTCATTCTCCTCCACAGTGATTCCTACCTTTTTTGAACTACATGAATAGGACTGACCCATTTACTATCTGAAATGGGATAGATAATCCCTGCATCCAGCCATTTCAGAATCTCCTTTTTAACAACCTCTCACAAATTTGGATTGAGCCTTCTCTACATGTCTCAGAAATGCTTCATGGACTCGTCTGTGTATATATAATGCATGCAAAGAGAGGGATCAACACCCTTAATATCAACAATTGACCAGGCAATTGCTTCCTTGTGCCTTTGTAAACACTCAAGCAGAGCTCCCTCCAGCAATTCAGATAATGCAGACGAGATAATAACGGGGAGAATGTTATTAGGGCCAAGGAAAGCATATTTCAATGTGCTCAAGAGGGGTTTCAACTCCAACTCAGGAGCCTTTTGGATTGAGGCTTTTAGTTGAGATGTCCCCTCCTCAGGTAGCGGATCTACCTTCACAGTCCAGGGTGGGGATAGAGACTCAGTGTGTATCCCTAGCAACTCTTCTAATTCGAGCATTTCCCTTTCAGTTTCTTTAATAATCGAGGGATGGTCCTTAGATATGACCTTCTGAAGGGGATATCTACATAAGAGTGCTGGAGTAGTCTCTTCAATTATTTCATCAACGACCTTAATCTAAGAACAATCTTCAAATCCGAATTGCTTGTAAGTATCAAAAACATTCAACCGGATCTTCTTGTTCCCAAAGCCCATTTTAAGTGCCCCAGATCTACAATTTATAGAGGCATTGGCTGTGGGCAAGAAGGGGCATCCCAGAATAATGGACACCTTTTTTGGGCTTATTTGATGGGTCAGTATCAAGCACCAGAAAGTCAATAGGGAAGAAGAAATCCTCCACTCTCACAAGGACATCTTCCAACAATCCCCATGGTGTCTTAAGTGATCTGTCTGCAACCTGGAGGATTATTGGACTAGGCTTTAGCTTGCCTCCTCCCAAAAGGTCATAGACAGAGCTCGGTAGAATGTTCACCCCCGCACCCAGATCGAGCAGAGCCTCGTCAATGTGTTGGTTACCTATAACCACTGAAATATATGGGGCCCCTAGGTCTTTCATTTTGGGGGGTGTTCCATGCTGGAGAACCGAGCTAACATGGTCAAGTAGGATGAGCTTGGTTTGGACTTGTTTCCTAGATCGACACTCCTGGGTGCACAGGTCCTCCATAAACTTGGCGTAGGACAGGATCTGTTTAATAGCTTCCAATAGAGGCAAGTTAATCTAGACTTGCCTAAAAGTATCCATAATCTCTTAGTCCTATCCTTGGCTCCAGACGAGCCAACAGAAGATTCCCAAGGAGCAGATAGGTGCTCTGGATAGGGCACCCTCGGCTTCTGGGTAGAGGGGTCGTCATGGCAGGAAAGGGGTGGTGGAAGGATGACATCCTCATTGTGGGTGATTTTGTGCGAGGGAGAGCAGTGTGGCTCTTCCTCGGTGGAGATGGAAGTCAGGTCAGGTGTGGAAGGGGAATTATGAGACGTAACTGTAGGAGTGTTATCAGGCTTGTCAATCTTTTTTCCACTCCTCAACACGGTCACTGCTTGGGTGTGCTCCCTGAATACAACCCCCTTGCCCTTAGGGTTATCCTCAGAAGACCTAGGCAGCTTCCCCACATCACGTTGCCTAACTGCCTCAGTAAGATGACCAATTTGGGATTGCATATCAGTAATCATCTTATTCTGAGATTGGATGACCATATTCTGATGCTCTTGCATTGTTTCATCATGGCCTTCAGTTCATCCATCTTAGAGGGCTTATTTTGAGGAGGGTTTTCATAAGATGGTTGGCATATGGGTTGGGGAGGTAAGGGTCTTGTATTCATTCAGTTAGAAGCATCACCTTGTTTCCAAGACAAGTTGGATGGTTCTGCCACCCTGGATTATAGGTATTGGAATAAGGGTTATTGCGAGGAGGGTGGAAACCTTGGGCTACGTTCAAGTCGGCTTGAATCAACTTAGGGAATTGATTTGCCTGATGGCACTCCGCAGTGGCATGCGTTGTGCTTTGGCAAATGGAGCATTCTCTTGAAGCCTGAAAGTTAGAGGCTACTTGCAGGTTCATGCCGGAGTTTGCTAAAAGGCTATCAAAGTTTTTATCCAATAGTTGAATCTGATAAGCCAAATCCTGAGAAGCCCTGGCTTCATGGGCCTCTATCTTCTTCTGTAAGATTGATGTTTTTCTTTCTTGATAGGCAGATGATAGATGTATGGAGTTGTCGCTTAATGTTTCAAATAATGCCCAGGCTTCATCCTCAGTTCTGGTCATGAAGGTTCCTGCACAGGCTGCATCAATGGTTTGCTTATGCCTTTTAGATAATCCGTTATAGAACCTTTCGACCAACTGCCATCTTGGCACCTAATGGTGGGGGCATAACCTAAGAAGGTCATTAAAGTGCTCCCAAATCTCATGAAATTGCTCCCCTTCTTGTTGAGTAAAACCCATAATCTCTCTTTTGTAATGGTTGGTTTTACTCATAGGAAAATACCTTTTCAAAAATTCTCCCTTAAGGGTGGCCCAATCATTTACCCTTGCATCGAGGGTATGATACCAGTGCTTGGCCTTATCCTTTAGGGAGAAAGGAAATAGAGTCCTCATCAGGGCTTCATCAGTAAAACCCTGGAGCTTCACCGTGGAATAGACCTCGGTGAATTCCTCCAAATACCGGTAGGGATCCTTCCTAGTAGTACCATAAAAGCAGGGCAATAAAGATATGGTACTGCTCTTGATCTCATATGGATTATCCCTTGCTGGTCGTTTTAGTGCTTGTGCAGGTTGGTTAGTTGGAATAAAATAGTTCCTTAGGGTCCTTTGTTGATTTGCTCCTTGATCAGCCATTCCTTCTCTTTTCTCTCCTAGGTGAGCACTCGTAAGAATTCTCTCAGGCTCAGGATCAAACACTAGACTACCCCCAAGAGAGCGTCTACCAAGCATACAATATCAAACACAATTCAGGCTCTTATTAAGTAAGTGAAACCTCCACTCCAAAGATAAGTAAAAAGGTCAAGGCTTATCCTTCTGTTCCCACGTAAGTGGTATAAGAGGGGTGTGGACTTGAAATCTTAACCTTCTTTGTTGCGGAGGTTGAATTAGTTGATATAAATGGCCAAACAAGTTTTTCACTGCAATTACATG
The DNA here is from genome assembly GCA_037157565.1 of Thalassia testudinum. Taxonomy (NCBI): domain Eukaryota; kingdom Viridiplantae; phylum Streptophyta; class Magnoliopsida; order Alismatales; family Hydrocharitaceae; genus Thalassia; species Thalassia testudinum. The sequence goes on from JAZHRO010000024.1 coordinate 216,985,640, forward strand.
CCATAATTCAACCTTTGAGTGCCCTAGGACTTATACTTTGCTTGGATGATACTCCCAGGTGATCAAGTGAGAAGTTACTCCAAGGACGAACAAAGGGATGCAAATAGGGCGAACCCTTCCTTTGAGGCGATGCGTATGCGGTGCCCCTTAACTACCCTTTTATTCCTTTAAGGGGTTTCCCCCTCTGTGAAGTATCAAAACACTTGGTCAAAAGATAGTATCACCACCACCACAAAGCACAATAGGAGGGTTTGCACCGATAAAGTGATCGGTGCCTATGGCCTTAGGGGATCGAGCCTTAGTGCGGTGCCTAACATGCGTGCTCAGTGTCAAAAGTGTGCAACACATTGCAAATCTTTTTAATTTTTTTTTTTGAAAACGCAGACAAGTCCCTTAGAATCAGATCAAATGTGAATTGATTTTATGGTTGAATCTGATTATCAGTCCCACTTGTAGTTTTGTGACCACTGAATTAGTAAATTCAAACAACTTGGTGCTCTTGAATTTTAATTTGAATGCAAATGTGTGAACAGGAGCTGGATGCAAAAGTTAGAAAGGTGTACTTGTCTCCGGCAATCTTTGTGTTAATATGCTTGCAATGCAATAATAAGATCTAATGTGCTGCTCAATCACCCTTAAATGCACGCACCTAAGGGCATGAAGCTTCTAAATAGGCAGCTCGATATTTTCTTTTGTTGGTTTTAAAGGCAAGAAAGTAGAGAATGGAATCACGCATGCAAAATGTAAACCCTAGTAGCTAAAGAATGTGGGGACAGACCCCTAAAAATTCAACCCCAATTACTACAAGGGCAAAAAGACAAAAATAAATTTTGTGACGACGGAGAATCCCTTGTGAAAGCAGGATCTTGGTCTCCTACGTCTTTTCCTCATGTGGCTTAGCTCGTGGTTGCTGTCGCCGCTCTATTGCGCCTCATCACCTCGTTAGATTCCTCGCACAATAAAAAAAATTGATCAGATAATTGCGCAACTTAGAATATTCAAAAATAATAACGTGAGTCTACTGCGTTTGTTGCCTCCTCAGCAACGGTGCCAATTTGAAAGAGAGAGTTTTGCTTATTTATGATAGCAATAGAAGGATATGTCGTTGTAATTAATGTGGTGGAAATCTCTCAATCAAAGATTAACATAGATATGAATTTAAACCATGAAAAGGATGTCGTATCCACAGGGAGGAACAGATTAATAAGTTCACAAAATATTTTTCCTTTGTAGTTATTCGATCACGTGTGCAATCCGTGTTCAAATCAGATGCGAAACAAGGCGAAAAGAAGGAACACGTAATAATTTAGAAATGCAGGGATATGAATGTAATTTTCCTTTCATGAAATAACTTGTAATGGCATGTAACATAGTCGTATTTCAAGACATGGGGCTTTCTCTTCTAGGTCATGTGAGTTTCTAGATGAGATTTTATGCATTTATCAACATCACCATATAAGAGTTAAGTGCATGAAAGAAATACTATAACATGTAAGGGCATGCATGCAATTTCCTCAAATATAATAATCAACTAAATATTGCAATAGGGATTTTGGCAATGGCACAAATGGCAATTTTTAATGTCACCAAAAACAGAGGAAATTTTCTTTCTCCTCTATGCACGCATGGAGGCTTGGTGGCCGGCCAACCGAGGCCTGCCGGCGGTGCGTGTGAGAGAGGTGATCACGACAGCGGGGGAAGCACGGCTGGAGGTGGCGGGTGGTGGTTAGCAGGAGAGCCTTACACCGGCCGAGATTGCTGCAGGGGGCTATCACCGCTGCTGCTATCGTGCGCACGGCTAGGCATCACGGCTTGCTGACTGTTGGTTGCACGAGGGGTGCGCCGCGCAAGGCTACTGTTGGGCAGGCTGGAGGCTCGCGCTGCTGCTGTAGAGAAGCGGAGGATGAAGACGGAGAGGCACAGGCATGCATGGCTGTGTGCTAGAAGATGGAGGCGTGGTGCGGTCTGCAGTGCGGGCGCGGGCGCTGGTGCTGCTGAAGGCTGGCACGCAAGGGCGCTGGAGGGGGCAGTGAGAGCACTGGAAGGGGCACGGTGAGAGCATGGGTGAAGCGCCTGTTGATTAGCCCATATTTGTGGGCTATTTAAGTATTTGAGTGCCTAGACATTAAGTTAATCCTAACATTTATTTAGCATGTATTAGGATGTAAATAGATTAATTCATATTTCTGATTTAATTACATAATTCATGCATTGCATTCATAACTAAATGCATTTAGAATTAAACTTAGAATTGCATTCATTTAATTAGTTAACCAATAGGTGCATTGCATGCATTGTTTTCATTTAACATAGAAGTTAAGGGCTTATATATAAATAATCATAATATTTTATTCTTTTATTCTTTTTTCTCCTTTGCACAGGTAACTCTTCCAGCTTCAGCTCCGCCTCCTCCTACGCGTCACATTTATGCTACGACATTTTGAATTTGAAATGATGGCCGTGGCTATAAAAGGAGGAGGGAGAGCTGCCATGCTCCGGAGGCCACCACCCCTTGTCCATCACTGTGTTGAGAGGACCTTGCTCCTCTTCCATTCCATACCACCGGCCTCACTGTGGTTGAACGACTCTCCACCGTGGGTGTGTGGGGTGACAACCCACACCACCAAAAGAGTCTCTGCAACTCTTCACCTCAGCCAGCAACTCACGCCCACTTCCTTCTGACCCTGCACACCACACGCCAGCTGCTCACAGCAGCCTTCGCCTTCAGAACAGCCGTGCCTCCTCATCTCCACCAGAACCTCCAGCAGTGCCTGCAAACCACCGCGCGTGCACTCACTTCACCCTCAACATACGCGCCAGTAGCGCCTATCCCTGCTCCATCAGACTCACCACGCGCTTCCAGCCAGCCTGCAGAACCTGCGCCTCAACAACTTCTACAGCGCACCTTGCCTCCAGCCCATCCTGCAAAACCCGTGCCCACCTCCAACGCCACTACACTTCTGCACCTCCGCTCGCCCACAGTGTGCGCTCACGTGCTTTCACACCCGCCAGCACCCCGCGCTCTAGCCTTCATGCCCGCGCCCTCCTTACTGCCTACAGAGCCGCACCTCCACGTGCCCACCTCTAGTGCTGCTCTCCTTGCACCTGCAGCCGGCACCACCACCACACCCATGCAGGCCTACGAGCTCTGCAGAGCGCCCAGTGCCCACGCCTTCATGCCTCCACGCGCGCGTTCACCAGCAAGCGCGGCCAGCAGTAGGCTTCTCCACCGCCGCCACTCCTCTCCTCCGGCAGGCTGGCTCCAGCCATCTCACGACGCACTGCTACCACCACCGCGACGGCCTTACTTCAGCCAACCTCTTGTAGGAGTCTCTCCTCGATTGAACCTCTCTCCCATGCGCAAGGAGGAGAGATGTAAAATCCCCTGTTTTTGTGTTAATTAAAATTTACATTTGAATGCCATTGCCACCAAAATCAATTTTAATTTATGATTATTTTATTATGGTGAAATTGTGACTGCATACTCATGCTTTCTGATAATTGTGTGGTTACTGATATTCACATATTTTAACATTGGTTTTGGGATTAAAATGTGCACAAATTTTCTTTAATACATGTCAATTGAAAATTACATAAAATCATCACATATTTATTGAATATTTCAGTGAGGAAAAATTGCACATATACCCTTGTATTTTTGAGTTATTGTGCATCTTCTTTCCATCGCATTTCATGTCGGATTTGATTATGGATTTCACACTTGATTGAAAGAATACGAAATAATTGAGATTTTATTGCATCATTGCCTCCCTGTGGACACAACCTGCTTATCTGTGAGTGGTAATTTTTATTGTAATTATTTTGTTAAGTGGTTTTCCACCACTTTGTTACTAAAATGACAGATCATGTTAATCACATTATTCGAAAGCGAAAATCGACATATCAAATGGCGCCATTGCCGGGGAGACAACAGGCTTAATTAAATCGCATTCATTCATTCATTCGTTCACATTGGTTTAAATTTTGAATCATATTTAACTCTGAATTTTTTTTTCTGAGGCGAGTGCAACGATCTGCGACACATATTCTACGACTCGCAATCACACCAGCCATCGTGAGAGGCGACCCATGACGTCGCCAGAGGAGAAATTGATCGAGGTACCTTGCAAGGGAGGGGAAGGTCGAGGACGCGATGATTATCTCTGTACATTTAGTCGCTAATTTGATTAGAGTAGGATTAAGACTTTAGACTTAATTTTTCATCGCACATTTGGTTTGAGACCCTTGTTCTAGGGTATATTTTTAGGGGTTTGTTCCCTGATTTTATTTTAGGCCCGTGTTGGGTAATTTTTGGGAGTCTGTTCCCTCTTCTCTTTAGATTTAGGTTTTTAATTTATTTTGTTGATTGTTTACCCTTTATTTTCTTGTGCATAAGTAGCTAAAAACAAAAAAAAAACAAAAAAAAAGAGCTGCCTGCTAAAAGTTTCCTGCCCCTAGGACGAACCATTTAGGTCTGTATGAGCAGCCTCTAGATTTATTTCTCTGCATTGCATGCATTCTCGCATCGTTGATTGCTGGAAGTAAGGTACGCATTCTCTTACTTTGCATCCTATTCTTGATCACTCATTGCATTTGGACTTAATTCTAAGACCACATAATTTATCTTGAAGAGATCTAACAAGTAGTCACATATATTCTGGAAAAAGGACTAATTAAAGGAGGGACATCTAAAAATTAAGGACTTGATTTTCAAACATGGTGTGTGATTCAAAATTCAAAATCTTTTTGCGGTGTATGCACACTTATATCTTTTGCACCACGGCACGCATTTAGACAATCTTAAGTCTTGGAATGACTAGAACAAGAGCCCTCCTACCGTTGGATTCTGAAGTGTTCGGAACTTGAGATCAAAGGTTTTGTAAATCCAAAGAGGGGGATACCCTGTCAAGGATTTTTGGGGGTAGTTGAGAAGCACCGCGAAAGCATAGCTTCAAAGGAAGGCTTAGGCCTACTTGCATCCCTCGATCTTCCGTCTTTGGATTTGCTTTACCATTTGAGATTTAGGGAAGAATACCTAAGCTCCAACTAGGTCTTTTTAGGCATTTCGAAGGTTGACAATAGGGCAACTTGCTTTGTCACCTACAATTTGAACTAAAGTCAAAAGCCTAAATTTGTAAAGATCGAACAAGTCCTTTTGAATTATGTTTGTTGTGCATGCTTGGTAGGCGTTCTCTTAGGAGACAACTTGTGTTTGATCCTGAACCTGAAAGAATCTTAAGAAGAAACCTTCCAAGGGTAGAAATGGTCGGTCAAAGGAGCCTTAAGGAATATTTCATTCCAACCAATCAAGCTGGCCCTGCACTACGTAGACCTAGAGGGGACAATCCTTATGAGATCAAAAGTAGTACCATATCCTTGCTGCCCTCCTTTTATGGTACTGCTAGGGAAGACCCTTACAGGCATATAGAGGAATTCACCGAGGTGTGTTCCACAGTGAAGCTGCAGGGCGTTACTGATGACGCTCAAATGTGGACCCTCTTTCCCTTCTACCTTAAGGACAAAGCCAAGTATTGGTATCACACCCTTGATAATATTAACACTTGGGATGCCTTGAAGAAAGAGTTTTTGAAGAAGTACTTCCCCATGAGCAAAACCAATCACTTTAGGAGGGAAATTATGAGTTTTGTTCAAAAGGATGGAGAAGCTTTCCATGATGCGTGGGAGCACTTTAACGACTTGTTCAGACTTTGCCCACATCACCAGGTGCCTAATGGCAACTGGTTGAAAGGTTCTACACCGGACTTAATGATTTGCATAGGCAAACTGTGGATGGTGCCTGTGTAGGAACCTTTCTATCTAAGACTGAGGATGAAGCTTGGAACCTTTTTGATACTTTGAGTGAGAGTTCTATTCACTTGAATTCTGCCTACATGGATAGAAAGCCCACTCTCATGCAAAGAAAGTTGGAGGCGAATGAGGCAAGGGACACCCAGAATTTAGCCTATCAGATTCAATTATTGAATCAAAACATGGAAAGGCTTATGTCGAACCCGAGTCCATTCGTATCTAACACCTCCACATCCCAAGCTTCCGAATGCTCAATTTGCCAGGGCAATACACATGTCACTGTGGATTGCCACTTAGCCTCCCAATTCCCTGAGCTTGTACAAGCAGATCTGAATGCCGCTCATGGGTTCCATCCTAGACCTCGTAATGGCCCTTTCTCCAACACTTATAATGAGGGATGGAGGAACCACCCAAACTTTTCATGGAGACAAGGAAATGTCTCAAATTGAGGGAATTATAAACCACAATCCTTTCAAAACCATCAAATGAACCAACCTCAAACCTTTGCCCAACCTAAGACCTCTGAGATGGATGAATTGAAGGCAATGTTGAAAACTATGCAAGAAAGTCAAAGTGCCATCATCCAATCTCGTGACAAGGCTATACATGAGATGAAACCACAAATAGGACACCTTGTTGAGGCCGTTAGACAGAGGGAAACTGGGAAGCTCCCCAGTGCTGCTGAGGAGAATCCTAAAGGAAAAGGGATTATCTTTAGGGAGCATGCTCAGGCGGTGACTATTATGAGGAGTGGGAAAGAAATTTCCAAACCCGCTGCTCCTATAGTCTCATTCCCTAAAAAAAATGTCCACCCCGACTTTCACCCCCACCGGAGAAGACTTGCCCAAATCTTCTCCGCTTGAAATCACCTCACCGGAAGAAGTTTCCCCCGTTCCACCCCTTACTCAACATGACAACCCTTCCACCCAGAGGTCGAGAGTGCCCTTTCCAGAGCACTTATCCACCTTTGGGCAAACTTCTGCTGGCTCATCTATAGCCAAAGATAAGACAGATAAGATCTTGGAAACTTTCAAGCAAGTGTAGATTAACCTGCCCTTGCTTGAAGCTATTAGGCAGATTTCGTCTTATGCCTGCTTCTTAAAGGATCTGTGCACGACAAAGTGGCAATCTAGAAAACAGGTCCAATCAAAAGTTGTCCTGCCTGATTCTGTTAGCTTAATTGTTCAACATGGCACACCCCCGAAACTTAAGGACCCAGGAGCCCCATACATCTCAGTAGTTATTGGTGACTTACAAATTGATGAGGCTCTACTTGATCTGGGTGCTGGGGTGAACATCCTTCCAAGCTATGTGTATGAACAACTTGGGGGAGGCAATCTGAAGCCTAGCCCTGTAATCCTTCAAGTTGCTGATCGATCACTTAAGACACCACGGGTAATTTTGGAAGATGTCCTCATAAGAGTGGAGGATTTCTTCTTTCCCATTGACTTCTTAGTTTTGGACACTGACCCTACCAACAAGCCAACCAAACCCATCATCATTTTGGGCCACCCCTTCCTTGCAACTTTGCATGCTTCAATCAATTGCAATACTGGGGCATTGAAAATGGGCTTTGGGAATAGGAAAATCTGGCTTAATGTGTTTGATGCTTACAAGCAAGTTGGACTTGAGGATTGTTCTCAAGTTGAGGTGATAGATGACCTAATTGAAGAGGCAACCCCTGCAATGTTATGTAATGACCCCCTTCAGCATGTCATGCTAAATGAGCATTCCCATCTCTTGGAGGAATGGGAAGGGGATATACTAGATCTTGAGGAATTGCTGGGTGTTTCTGCTGAGTCTCTTTCCCCATCATCTCTGCCTAAGGTAGATCTGCTACCTGAGATGGGGACATCTATTATGAAACCCTCAACCATACAAGCCCCCGACCTTGAGTTGAAACCCCTCCCTAACACTCTCAAGTACATTTTCCTAGGTGGCAATAATACGCTCCCCGTTATCATTTCGGCTGTGCTATCTGAGGCACAGGAGGGAGCCCTGATTGAATGCTTGTCTAGGCACAAGGAAGCTATTGCTTGGAGCATTGCTGACATTAAGGGTATAGACTGTACATTCTGCATGCACCACATTTATACTGATGATTCCATCAAGCCATTTACGGACATGCAGAGACGTCTGAACCATAATATGAGGGAGGTGGTCAAAAAGGGAATCCTGAAGTGGTTGGACGCTGGGATCATATATCCTATTGCAGATAATAAATGGGCAAGTCATATTCATGTGGTGCCAAAGAAGGCAGGCTTTACTGTGGAATTCAACGACCAAGGTGAACAAGTTGTCACTAGACCCTCAACTGGATGGAGGGTCTGTATTGATTACCGCAAGCTGAACACCGCTACCTAGAAGGATCACTTTCCCTTGCCTTTTATTGATCAAATTCTCGAGAAATTGGCAGGGAATAAGTACTATTGCTTTCTCGATGGATATTCTGGGTACAACCAGGTGGCAGTCTTTCCTGATGACCAGGAGAAGACAACATTCATGAGTCCTTACGGTACTTTTGCATTCAGGTGTATGCCATTTGGATTATGTAATGCCCCTGCAACCTTCCAACGGTGTATGATGTCTATTTTTTCGGACATGATTGACGAGTTTGTTGAAGTGTTTATGGATGACTTCTCCATTTATGGCTCATCTTTCTACCAGTGTCTCCTGCACTTGGAGAAAGTGTTGAAGCGATGTAAGGAGATTGGTTTAGTCCTCAGCTGGGAGAAAAGTTATTTCATGGTACAGAAAGGAATTGTAGTTGGGCATGTTGTATCCAAGCGAGGTTTGGAAGTAGATAAAGCCAAGATTGATTCTATTTCCAAACTCCCATTGCCCACGAGTGTCAAACAAATTAGATTCTTTAGAAGCTAGCTTTTATAGGTGCTTTATTAAAAATTTTAGTAAAATTTCTAGGCCACTTTGTGACTTGTTGGAGAAGGAGTCTTCCTTCAATTTTGATTCAAAGTGTGCCGAGGCCTTTCAAACTCTGAAGGAGGCCTTGATCTCTACACCTATTCTCCAAGCTCCTGATTGGACACTCCCATTTGAGCTAATGTGTGATGCTTCGGATTATGTAGTGGGAGCAGTCCTTGGACAAAGGGTTGAGGGAAGACCTCATGTGCTGCATTATGTAAGCAAGACTTTAACCAAACCTCAGCAAAACTACACCGTCACTGAAAAGGAATTACTTGCTATAGTTTTTGCTTTGGAGAAGTTTAGGTCTTATCTGCTTGGGTCTAAGGTGGTTATTTTTATTGATCATGTGGTAGTGAAACATCTCATTGCTAAGAAAGATTCTAAGCCATGTCTAATTAGGTGGATCCTATTCCTTCAAGAATTTGACTTGGAGATACGTGAAAAGAAAGGAGTTGAAAATGTTGTGGCTGACTACCTATCTCGCCTTTCACTTAATGACTCTCTTTCTGGAGACATTCGCAAGACATTTCCCAATGAAACTTTGATGGCGGTAACACCAACTTTACCTTGGTATGCAGATATCGTAAATTACTTGGTCACTGGACAAACTCCTAGCTCTTGTGTTGAGCAGAAAAGAAAGAGATTCATTTCCCAAGCAAGATATTTTCATTGGGAAGAGCCAGAATTATTTAGAATTGGACAAGACCAAGTATTGAGACGTTGTGTACCTGAAGAGGAACAATAAAGTGTGCTGAGTTTTTGCCATGAACTTCATTATGGAGGACACTTTGGTGCTAAGAAAATTGCTTTTAAGTTTCTCCAGTCTGATTTTTGGTGGCCTTCCTTATTTAAGGATTCTCATAATTTTGTTAAGGCATGTATTAGATGTCAACGGACTAGAACGATTGGGAAGAGGAATGAAATGTCTCAACATCCTATTCAATTTGTTGAATTTTTTGATGTGTGGGGAATTGACTTTATGGGCCCCTTCCCGTCGTCCCATGGTTTTGAATATATCTTGGTGGTAGTTGATTATGTCTCTAAATGGATAGAGGCCATTCCTATGCGTACAAATGACCACTCTGTGGTTTTGAAATTTGTGAAGGCCAATATCATATCTCGTTTCGGCTGCCCCAAGACCATTATAAGTGATGGGGGACCTCATTTCCGAAACCACCACTTCAATCGGTTAATCAGGAGTCTGGGAGTGACTCACAAGGTCGCTACCCCTTACCATCCTCAGACGAGTGGCCAGGTTGAAGTGTCGAATAGGGAGATAAAAAATATTTTGGAAAAGACCGTTAGACCTGATAGGAAAGACTGGTCCCAAAAGCTCGATGATGCTTTGTGGGCATATCGAACGGCCTATAAGACCCCTTTGGGTACTTCTCCCTTTCGGATTGTGTATGGGAAAGTGTGTCATTTACCTGTTGAGTTGGAACATAAGGCACTTTGGGCTATTTGAAGTGTTAACATGGATTTAGAGAAGGTGGGTAAGGCACGACTTCTGGAATTAAGTGAGCTTGAGGAGTTGAGGAATGATGCTTATGACACCTCTCAAGCTTATAAAGAAAGAACTAAGCTCTTGCATGATATGTATATACTTCGAAAGACCTTTGAGCCCAACCAACAAGTCTGGCTTTTCAATTCCAGACTTAAGCTTTTTCCTGGGAAGTTAAAATCTCATTGGGATGGGCCTTACATAATGACTAAAGTGTTCGATGGGATCTCCCCAATCCCTCAGCCTCTCTCTCTATATCTCCTCTCTTCCACCTCTCAAGGGATTTTCAAAATCCTTTTCTAAATATGGCCAGCACCGTTTTCATTTGTTGAGGGAGGTGTTGAGGTCGGCTGGAGGATGAGGGAGGTGTTGAGGCGGTGGTTTGTTGGGGGAAATTTATCCCCCCGTCCTTGTTCTTTTCCACCATCATTCTTGCAACAACAAAACATAAAATAATTACATACTAAGTTATAAAATGTGATGAAATAGATAAAAACTCAAGTAATGATGCATGCACTTATTTAATGACCTAATGTGATTATTAACAAACATACTATGTTAGAATTGAAGTAATTAGGCGTAACAATAGTCCATTAAAATGGACTCATCACTCTCCAAATGCACCACATCGTTGTTGCCATATTTATGTGCAATTTATCCTTCATCAGAATTTTTCTCCATAATAAGTCCCACGTGGGTAGTGGCTCCCCACAGACTCTCCTCCAAACTGTATCTGTGACCACGCACGATGAGAATATGTGCCTAGAGCTGTCAGTAAGAAGACCACAAAGCAAGTACCACTGTAGCACCACTCCCATCCTTCTATGTCTGAGGTCCCCAGTGACTAAGTCGTCTCTCCAACACAGCCATAAAAAGATTTGTACCTTTGTTGGAACTTTCAAGAGCCATATTTTTCTTGATATCAAATCTGCCTCCTCGGAGATTGCTAAAAATCTGATCTTGTCGTATGCACTGGCTGGGGTGAAGACCCCATTCCATCTGTAGTGATCCTCAATTCCAGCCACTAGACTGAATGCCTTCAGGTCTAGCTGCAGCCTTGCCTTTAACTCCCATGTTCTGGTGCCATCTCTGTTTGATTCAGTCCCTTCAATATGTAATTCCCTAGTTGGAGGGGGTGAGATGTGCGTGACGTAATAAAAAATGAAGAATTAAAATAGACAATCTCACAAAATGAACAATCACACAATGGGCACAAGTATTTTTAGGTGGAAACCCACACCGGGTGAAAACCACAACCTAACCCTCTTGAGTTAGGATTTCCTGATCGACCTAGTCGATCAAATCCACTAAACCCAGTCACTTGAACTAGGGTGACTGAACCTCAAATACAACACTACTTAGACCGAGGGTAGTGTACCTCAAAACCCCTTCTCTTCACAAGAAGGATTTTGTATTGTGAAGGAGATGGGAATTCGCAAAGCAAATACCCAACCAAAGACAATAAAAAGTACAACAATCTTGTAGAGCCACAAATATTTAAGCCTAGCTAATATAGGAGTTAGAAAACTTCCCTTTGGTGGAAGTGCGTCGATGTGATGTTGCGGATGCGTGAACCACGCTTTGGCACAACAGCGCTCTCGTAATGTTGGCGGGAGAGCGGGTGCACAATAGTACGAAGCTCTTAGGTGTGAAGTGAGTGCTTGTAGAGCTAGAGCTTCTTCTATTTGATCTTCTACTTCATTTTGACACAAGTGAGTGGAAATATTCTTGCAAGGTGTGTCTTGGGTGTATATTTCAAGCCAAGGGGTCCTCCTCTATTTATAGAGGGCCTAGGAAGGCTTTGGAAGGCCCTGGAAGGCTTCCATAGCCGTTGGGTGCAAATCCAAAGAAAATCAGGCCGTAGTCAGAATTAATCATGATTCTGACAGGGTCATCAGACGTCTGGTCCTGGCATCAAACTTCTGGAAAACCCGTTTAAGACATCTGGGAACTAAGTCAGACATCTGATTCTAGGCGGGTTTCCTTCCTGATTTGAATCAGACCTAAATAGGGTTCTAGTGTATGCCCATTAGACGACACACAAGACGTCTGGCACTAGGTATGGACATCTGGAAACCTATTGTTCTGCAGAAATGGATTCCCAAGGAAGTACAATGGCTAGAAAATCTCTGAAGGAAGATTTTGAGTTAGTCGAGGTAAAACGGTCATGTGTCAAACGTCTAGGGTCCTCTATGGACATCTGATACAAGGCTAATGGTCATTTCCTCAATGATTACTAAGGCAGCCAACGTTCCACTAATTGGACGTTTGGCAAAGGCATCAAACGTCTGCTAAGATGCCTGGACTAAGGCCTAGACAACTGATTCTATTAGACAGAACCTATTAAGTCTAGCCTAGATGTTTTGGACGTCTGATCAAGCAGTCAGAAGTCTTAAAAGTCAATATCAGACGTCTGATTTCCAGATTGGATGTCTGATAAGGTTGTCTGAACCCTATTTTGATTTTCTAAGTTCTTTGCAGAAAACCTAAGTATTCTAGGGTAGTGCAGGTGTTCCTAGGACTACTTTAATAATTTTTTGAGGCTCTTTAACATAAGATCTAAGAAAGAAATAAAGAGTGAAACAAAGAAACAAAATTACATAGAACAAGATAAAAGAAAATCTATCCTATTCTTCATCTCCTTCCTTCTTCAAGCTTTTGCTCGTCATGAAGCTCCTCCGTCTCTGTCCAGCGTCTCTAATCTACCATGGATGCGAGCTTGAACTCCGTCTAAACACCTATCTCCATTTGCAATTTGACCTGACAACTAGGACTCAAAAGCAAATGTTAAAAGACACGTGTTTTGTTATCATCAAAATAAATGATCATGGTGCTCTAGCACCAACAATCTCCCCCTTTTTTGTTGATGACAAAACCAAAAATAATAATGCATAAAATCCTCCCCCTTTTTGATATTATCAAAAAGGTTTTTATCAATTTCAAATTTCCTATAGCTCCCCCTTAAAACATTCTCTTCTATAATTGAGCTGAATTTCTTTTAACAAGAGTAATGTCTTCCCCCCTTTTGTAACAACAAGATAGCTATTATTTTTCTCCCCCTTTCTAAAGGAAATATAACTAACTTAACAAGATCTCCCCCTTAATGATTGGCAAATAACTAATAATTTTAACTCCCCCTATCTATATGCTAATAAAAAGATAGGGTTAAGGGATACCTCACCTACCCTGGCCAATAGAATGGCCCAAATGGAGGTGGTGGATGCCACATCGAATGGGGCTCCCATCCGAAGCTTGGAGGCCCGGGCATCGGCGCCGGTCTCCAATCTGGCGAACGACGTGCGGCGGGTTGTTCGGTGGTTCATCGTCTCATCGATCTTCTCGTTCTCCTCCTTGCTCTACTCCTTGGTCCTCCCAACTCGAGTTGTCCAGCCTTGAGCTTGCAGGTCCAGTCCTTTACGTTGATATCTTCTTTGAAACCTACAAAACAAGATTCCAATTCTTTCTTTGATATCCAAGTGAGCTTGGATCCGGATCTGTTAGCGGGTCTCCTTGATAGAGATCCTTTCTCAATCTTAGGGCTATGCAAAATTTCTATTTTGTTGATTAATTTGTTGGAATTTTCCCTAAGACATGCGATTTCTTTTTTTTATAATAATCATCTTAGTCTTTAAATCAGAAATTTCTAATTTTAGACTAGCATTTTCGTCAATCAATTTAGTTTTTTCATTGATTAAATCTTTATTTTCTAATAACAAGTTATTATCCATAGGACTAGCTTCTAGATCCTTGAGTTTTATTTCTAATCTTTCATTTTCACTTTTAAGAAAACTAATATTCCTTTTAATATTTTTATTTTCAACCTAAAGTGATTTACTAAGCTCAAATAATTCATCGAAAGAATCTTGTAAATTGGGATTTACCTCATTGTCGTTGTTGCCGCTGTCGCTATCACTTCCCATGGCCATGAAGCCCATGCAGGCGATTTCTTCCTCGGTGTTCTGCTCTTCTTCTTCCTCTGAGCTCGTGTCGTCCCAAGTTGCTTGGAACACCTTCTTCTTAGACTTCTCCTTTTCCTTCTTCTCCTTCTTGAGAAAATGGCACTCTGGTTGTAGATGCCCTTTCTCATTGCAGTGGTAGCAACATCTCGGGCTTTCCTTCTCCTTCTTTTCTTTCTTTGATTCCCTACAAAACTTTGAAAATTTCTTAAGTAAAATTTTAAAGTCTTCGTCGTCGAAACTTACCTCGCTATCCGACGCAGCATTGAAGGCGAGAGTCTTCTTAAGCTTTGGTTCTGGTGTGTCCTTCTTCTACTTTAGTTTCATCTCATAGGCCATTAGGTTGCCTAGGAGATCCTCCATATTGAGCTCCTCTACTTCGTTTGCCTCCTCGATTGCGGTGACCTTCTGCTCCCATTCTGATCCAAGGGAATAGAGTAGCTTTCCTTGAAGCTCCCCCTTGATGAAGGTCTTACCTAAAGCTTTTAAATTATTTATAATGAGAGTGAACCTAGTGTTCATCTCACTTAGAGATTCATTAGACTTCATTGAAAAAGACTCAAATTCTTGAGAAAGTAAATTTATTTTAGAAGTCTTTACCTTTGAGGTACCTTCGTGAGTTACCTCGAGTGTGTGCCAGATGTCGTATGCGTTGGCGCATTGTGAGATTCTGTTGAACTCCTCTGGGTTGAGCGTGCAGTACAACGCGTTCATCATTTTTGCGTTGAGCGAGAGTTCCTGGATTTGTTGTTGTGAGTATCCTACGGCGGGTCTCTCCAAGATGTCGAAGGGGGTCTCGCATCTGTTCCATATTGTGAAGTCATTGGCTTGAAGCCATGTCTTCATCCACAGCTTCTAGTACGAGTAATTGCTTCCGTCAAAAAATGGCAGACGGGTCATAGACTTCCCCTCAGAAATCCTGCTCACGGAATTGCTTCCCTCCATGATCTTCTTGCTTGGTTGTTACGCCGAAACAGCAAGAACCTGCTCTGATACCAGTTGTAATTCCCTTGTTAGAAGGGGTGAGATGTGTGTGACGTAATAAAAAATGCGAAATTAAAATACACAATCTCACAAAATGAACAATCACACAATGGGCACAAGTATTTTTAGGTAGAAACCCACATTGGGTGAAAACCACCACCTAATCCTCTCGAGTTAGGATTTCCCGATCGACGTAGTCGATCAAATCCACTAAACCCAGTCACTTGAACCAGGGTGACTGAACATCAAATACAACAACACTACATAGACCGAGGGTAGTGTACCTCAAAACCTTGCGAAGGAGATGGGAATTCACAAAGCGAATAACCAACCAAAGACAATAAAAAGTACAACAATCCTATAGAGCCACAAATATTTAAGCCTAGCTTCTATAGGAGTTAGGAAACTTCCCTTTGGTGGAAGTGCATCGATGTGACGACGCGGATGCGTGAACCACGCTTTGGCACAACAACGCTCTCGTAACATCGGCTGGAGAGCGGGTGCACAACAGGACGAAGCTCTTAAGTGTGAAGTGAGTGCTTGTAGAGCTAGAGCTTCTTCTATTTGATCTTCTACTTCATTTTTACACAAGTGAGTGGAAATATTCTTGCAAGGTGTGTCGTGGGTGTATATTTCAAGCCAATGGGTCCTCCTCTATTTATAGAGGGCCTAGGAAGGCTTTGGAAGGCCTTGGAAGGCTTCCATAGCCGTTGGGTGCAAATCCAAAGAAAATCAGGCTGTAGTCAGAATTAATCAAGATTCTGATAGGGTCATCAAACGTTTGGTCCTGGCATCAGACGTCTGGAAAACCCATTTAAGACGTCTGGGAACTATGTCAGACGTCTGATTCTAGGCAGGTTTCTTTCCTAATTTGAATCAGACCTAAACAGGGTTCTAGTGTATGTCCATCAGACGACACACAGGATGTCTGGCACTAGGTCTGGACATCTGGAAACCTATTATTCTGCAGATATGGATTCCCAAGGAAGTACAATGGCTAGAAAATCTCTGAAGGAATATTTTGGGTCAGTCGAGGCAAAACGGTCATGTATCAGATGTCTGGGGTCCTCTATGGATGTCTGATATGAGGCTAACGGTCATTTCCTCAGTGATTACTAAGGTAGCCAACGTTCCACTAATTTGATGTCTGGTAAAGGCATTAGACGTCTGCTAAGACATTTGGACTAAGGCCTGGACGACTGATTCTAGCAGACAGAACCTATTAACTCCAGCCTAGATGTTTTGGACGTCTGATCAAATAATCAGATGTCTTAAAAGTCAATATCAGATGTTTGATTTCTAGATTGGACATCTGATAAGGCTGTCTGAACCCTATTTTGGTTTTCTAAGTTCTTTACAGAAAACCTAAGTATTCTAGGATAGTGTAGGTGTTCCTAGGACTACTTTAAGGGTTCTTTAAGGCTCTTTAACATAAGATATAAGAAAGAAATAAAGAGTGAAACAAAGAAACAAATTACATAGCACAAGATAAAAGGAAATCTATCCTATTCTTCATTTCCTTCCTTCTTCATGCTTTCACTCGTCGTGAAGCTCCACCGTCTCTGTCTAGCTTCTCTAATCTGCCATGGATGCAAGCTTGAATTCTGTTTAAACACCTATCTCCATTTGCAATTTCACCTAAAAACTAGGACTCAAAAGCAAATGTTAAAAGACACGTGTTTTTTAATCATCAAAATAAACGATCGTGGTGCTCTAGCACCAACACAATCCTCCAAGATTTATCAGATTCAGACCAGCAGCAATTGACTGGAACCCACTTATCTTCAGCAGCAACGTATGCCCTTGGATATGCAGTTTTGAGCACCCCCAGAGTTGACCACTCCTCCTGCCAAAAATTGAAAGGCCTGCCATCACCTAAGACTGGTTGAAATAGCTGCCAGTTATTCCCCATGGCCTGTACCACTGATGCCTAAAAGGGAGATGGTTTGATCTGGTGGAGTCTGTTCAGCGGATTATGTGGCTTGCCATAGCTATCACCAATCAAGATTGTCCAATTTTTACTGTCGCCATTAAAAAGCTTGACAACCCACTTAAGGAGAAGAGCCTCATTGAATTCTTTTAGCGATTTAATCCCTAAACCCCCCTATTTTTTTGGCCTGGTCAGTAGGTCCCATTTCAATGGCTGGAAAAACTACCCCTCATGCTTCGAACCCCTCCAAAAGAAGCGTTTTCTCAAAATATAGATGTGCTTCCAAATAGATTTAGGTGCTTTAAAAAGAGAGAAAAATAACATCGGGATGGAAGTTATCATTGAATTTAGGTGGGTGAGTCTACCCCTCTTTGATAGATAGCGGCTGCTCCACCCTTGCAGCTTGATTGCAACTTTATCAAATAGGAAGTTCCAATAGCTTTTTTTTTAGTTTAGAGCACTTCAGAGGATGACCCAAATACCTGATAGGAAGAGTGACCAAGGGTGTACCCATCTGTGATGAAATGGTCTTTTGTTCAGCACTTGTTAACCCAAAACAGACCAAAGATGATTTGTCCCCATTCAATTTCAGACTTGATATTTCTCCAAATATCTTCACGATATGAAACAAAGCTTGTGCTTCCTGCTCTTTCCCTTCTACAA
Organism: Thalassia testudinum; assembly: GCA_037157565.1. Lineage (NCBI taxonomy): Eukaryota > Viridiplantae > Streptophyta > Magnoliopsida > Alismatales > Hydrocharitaceae > Thalassia > Thalassia testudinum. Next base: position 217,003,407 of record JAZHRO010000024.1, read on the forward strand.
AAAATACCGTGTCGTTGGCATATTGCAAGACCGGAGCCAAAGCACTCCTATTTGATATGGAATAGCCTCTAATCAAACCCACTTCAGCTAATCGACATGCATACCTTGCAAGCATGTCAACCTCAAGATTAAAGACAAGGGGGCGAGAGGACACCTTTGTCGAACCCCACATTGAGGTTGAATCCATGCCCCACATGGTTTTCCATTAATAAGAGGAGAAAAGGATGCAGTGGTGATGCACCTTTTCATCCAATGCAGCCATATAGCAGGGAACCCCCTCTTGAAAATCTCCTATAAATACGGCCAAGAAACAGAATCATACGCTTTACGGAAATCTACTTTCCATAAAAAAGCTTTGCACTTCCTCCGGTGCCATCCCACCACCATTTCCTGACCCATTATGAAAGACTCGTGTAGAGATTTGTTAGGAAGAAAAGCTGACTGGACTGGAAGGATATGATCTTGTAAGACACTACGAAGTCTATTGGCCAAGACTTTGCTCACTATCAAATAGATAGAGTTTGATAGTGCAATAGGTCTAAAGTCGGGGAATTTTTCCACTCCTTGTTTCTTTGGAAGCAAAAAAAGATAGGATCAGTTAATCTTATCGAAGTCATAGTTCCCCCTTTCAAATTCAGATAGCACCCCCATCACCTCCTCCTTCAATACATTCTAAAATATTTTGTAAAAGAAAACTTGGATGCCATCTGGACCTGGTGCACCTTCACTGTGCAAGTCATTTATAGCATCCAAAACTTCATTTTCAGATATTGGAACAACTAGTTTGCCTGCCTGATCCTCAGAGATATGAGGAAAGATTGATCCAACCATTCTCCAATCTCCCCTAGCTGCTGCCCACTAGGTTTCCTTGAAATATCTGGTAGCTGCAGCCCGTATATCTTGCATACAGGATGTTCTCTGACCATCCAACTCAATCGTGCAGATGAAGTTGTGTCTTCTACGAGAACTAGCTGCCAAATGAAAATATTTCGTATTGGAGTCCCCCTCTTTAAGCCACAACTGTCTGGAGCGTTCTCGCCAATCCATCACTCATTTCAAATCTTCCTCTGCTATAACCTCCTACCACCTTCTCCTAACACCCATTTCATGTTCAGATAGAGTTGCAGCAGCTTCCTTTTCATCCAGCTACTGCACCTCCAAGAGAGCTTCCTGACACTTTTGCTCTCTCAGAATTGTAACAACTGACCCATATTCCTTTAACATTTGCCGCATGGCTGCAAGCTTTGATGCTAGCCTAATGGTAGCCATACCCTGCACTTGCTGAGCTCTCCACTAGGCCTCCAACATTTCACAAAAACCCGCTTCTCTAAGCCACGACCGTCTGAACTTGAAGTAGGAACCAGTTTGCACATTTTCGCCACTATCCCAGACCAAAGGAGTATGGTCTGAGAAAAGTCGTTGAAGCCTAGCAACTAAAGACAGTTGGAAATTTTCCATCAATTCCGCATTTTCGAAGAATCTGTCGAGCTTTGACATCAAGCCACTTTCGTTCCTCCAAGTAAAATCCACCCTAAAAGTTGGGAACTCATTAAGACCCAGATTTTGTAGTGTCAGCATAAAGCCAGTGGATGCAGAGTCAATTGACCCCGATGGTCTGTCCGTCTTAGTCAGTGTACAGTTGAAGTCACCACCCACTATCCATGACAGCCCCTGCACCAGTGTTTCAGCAGAAGATAAGTCCTCCCATAGTTCAGGTCTGAGATTTGCAACACAGGGTCCGTACACTGCTATGATTAATAGTTCCTTCTCCCCATGTTTCAGCATACATCTACAAGAAATCACATGCCTATATTTAGTTACCTTAGTCACACTCAGACATGCCTCTTTCCACCAGATGCTATACCTCCTGATCTCCCATGAGCATTTAAAGACACGCAGTCCGAAAAGCCTTCTCTTTTCAGATCGCACCACGAATATTCATTCTCATCCTCAATGTGCGCTTCTTGGATGATAGCACAATCGATCTCCCATTCCCTTAGATACCTCATAAGCGAGGCCCTTCTCACTCAGTTGCACAGCCCACGTACATTCCAAGAGAAGACACGCATCACATAGCTTGAGAACCCCTACTTTTAAACAGTTTGATTTTTTCAAATTTAAGAGCAGCAGCTATAGAGTTTTCATCCGATCTTACTGCATTTGCATTTCTTCTTGGTCTCAATTTATATGGAGATCTCCCACCTCCAGACTTTGAGGTAGAACCCGACCCGAACTTTAGTCCATCAGTAGCATGAAAGGAAGATTGGTTCTTCAACGAGTTACCATCGATCTCGTGAAGCACCCCCACTGAACTATCCACTTCCACCATTTGCATCTCATTCTTTGAATCCACCATCACATCTTCTTCAATTCCATGTGATGGGAAACTTTTCTCTTTTTCGATTTCGGAGCCTCATCTGGGGTATCACGACCCATCTGTTTCACAATGGGGTCATTCTTAACAGCCTCTGCATAGGTTTTTAAACCTTCCTATTCTTGGAAAGTTGTCTCTTCTCATCCAAATTGCAGACGTATCAGCCAAGAGCTACCTCCACACCTTAAAATGATTTTCTTCGGAATTGAACCACCATGAAATACCTTGACCTGGAGGCAAAGCATTCGGCCATCCCCTTCCCCTAATCCTATCTCAGCGCCTTCTGCCAATTTTGCAAAACTAACCATCATGGATTCAACCACACTCCTTGATCTTAGATGCAATGGTAATCCTTTGATTTCTAGCATACCAGATTGCACGCTTGCCCTCTGCTGCAAATGTTCCAGCAAGGCACCATCGAAAGGCGAGACAAGTCTCCATAAAACCGTCGTAGACTCAAAATTACTCGATTGAAACTTGAGGTGCTCCACATCTACCATCCCCAGTCCAAATAGCAGAAAATGCTTGGGAGAAAGCGTGGTAATTTTCCATCCATCTACTGACAGAGAAAGAGAGCTTACTAACTTTTGAAGTCACTCCAATGAGGGGTTTCCTGTCATCACCTCTCAGAACCAAGCTCGTAACCCTAATATCGTCAGACATTAGAACCTCCACATCAATGGTATGTCTCGAGTAGGTGGAAGGTGATGGTGGCAGTGGACCACCCGTGTATCGTCCATTAGGTTGCATGAAGATCCCCTCCCTAGTCCTCCCTCTACTCATTGTGCGTGAATCATGTTGGTGCCCATAGCCACAGCAAGCAAGGCATACCAGCGGGTAACGGCATATCGCTGCCATGTGCCCTCGTCGTCGGTATCGGTAGCAGAGAATCTCTCTATTGATTTCTTTTTGCTCCCCCATTTTTTTGCGGCCCCTTCTCACCCCCTTCATCCCAATTTGATCCACCTCTCTCTTCTCTCTTCTACACCACATCTTCGACCTCCAGGTCGACCATCCCTCATCGACCCCCCACCGCCATTACTCTCCTTCCCAATCGCCCTTATCCCTCTAGCCACCCCCTTCATTCCACCATTAGAGATAAAACATAAGGACCTCCCCCGACCTTCTTTTAAGCCTGTGTTGGGTAACTTTTTCGGAGCCTGTTCCCTTTTCTTTAGATCTAGGTTTTTCTTTTATGGATTGATTTTATCTTTCTTTCTTGTGCATAAGTAGCTAAAAAAAAAACATGAGCTGCCTGCTAGAAGCTGCCTACCTTAGGATGACCATTTAGGTGTGAATGAGTAGCCTCTAGATTTATTTTTCTTGCATTTGCATGTATCTTGCATTGCTGATTGCTGGAGGAAAGGTACGTCCTCTTTCTTTGCATTCTATATTGTTCACGAATGTGCATTTGGATTTAATTGCAAGATCACCTAATTGAATTGAAAAGATCTAACAAGTGGTCACATATTTTCTTGAAAAAGGACTTTGAGTTAAGGAGGAACACTAAAAACCAAGGACTTGAATTGAGACATTGTGTTGCGGTTCAAAATTCAAAACTCAAAATTTTTACGATGTATGCACACTTGTATCTCTTGCACCACGGCACTCATTTAGACACTCCTAGGTATTGGAACTACTAGGACAAGAGCCCTCCTACCGTTGGATTCTGAAGTGTTCGGAACTTGAGATCAAAGGTTTTGTAAATCCAAAGAGGGGATACCCTATCACGGATTTTTAGGGGTAGTTAAGAAGCACCGCTGGTAGACGACTTTTCGCTTAGTGTTATAGATTTAAGTGGTGGAAAAATCGACTAATCAAAAATAATGAAAATAACTACTCGAAGAAGAGCAGGTCGTGTCCACAGGGAGGCAATGATGCAATCAATACTTAATTATTTAATGTTATTTCAGATAGTGTGAAATCCCTTTTCAAATCGGACTTAAAATGTGAAGGAAAGTAGATTTGCAATAACCTAAAAAGTTAAGGGTATAAGTGTAGTTTTCCCTCACAGAAATCCTCAATAAATTTAGGATGAATTCGTGCAGTTTTCACGTGATTATAGAGGAAAGACAATTAGTACTTAAATTAAGTCCAAAATCAATCTTTAAACTAGTAATATCAATACCATGCAATTATAAAGAACTATGAGTGTTTGAACACAATTCTGCCATAATATAATAATAATAAAAATAATAAAATTGGTGGCAATGGCATTGAATGTAAATTTTAATTAAGATGAAAATAGGGCTTTCTTCCTCTCTTCTCCTTGCGAGAGAGAGAACTGCGGGGGTTGATGCGAGGCTCAAGAGGACAGCGAGGTCGAGAGCTCTCCGATGGTGGCAACGGCAGCGACAGAGGTGGCCAGAGCTCCGGCCTGTTGACAAAGAAGGCGTAGCTACTGCAGTGCCGCCTGCGACTGTGGCGTGTGGGCTTGGCGCGCGTTGGTGTGGGGGTAGGCTCTTGCAGGTTGCGGTCTACAGGTGGTTGGAGGCGCGCGGCGTGGACGCGCGCAGGCGGAGAGCGCCTGCAATGGTTGGAGATGGCACGCGGTTGAGAGCGCCTGCAGATGGCGGTGGAGCGCGCTTGCAGATGGCCAGCGGTCTGCAGGAAGGTGGAGCGGTGGGGCGCACTGGTGCACGCGCTGGAAGATGGCGAGCAGGCAGGCGCTTGCAGAGGGAAGTTGCAGGGTGCGGGCGTCTGCTTGAGAGGTTGGGGCACGCTGGAGGAGAGGAGTGGGCTTTGTGCGTGAGCGCCAGCTGTGGCGTCGGCGGAAGGTGATGAGGGGCGCACTGGAAGGTAGACGCGCGGGCTTTGTTGAGGTGCGGGAGAGGTGTGAAGGTGCTGGAAAGGCAGGAAGGTGCACGGTTGCGCGCTGCGTGTGTCTTGTAGGGGCACGTGTGCGCGCATGGGCTGAAGAACTGCTTGCAGTAGGGGGCACTGGAGGGCTTGGTGTTGCACCTGCGGGCTCTTAGGAGGATGATGGCGCGGTGGCTGCAGGGGTGGTATGCCTTCTCCACAGTGCGCACTCTCTCCACAGTGGAGAGGAAGGATATCCCCCCAGGGGGAGGAAGAAGGACCCGTCAATCCCGATCTTTTCTTTGCTCCCGTCCTCATCCTTTTTAACTTCTCCCTTGCGCGTGAGTTCAGGGATTTTCCCAAATCCCCGGTCATAGTTGTTGAGAAAGGCAGCGGAAGAACAAGATTACCCCAATGTCCAGCGGGGGAGGGGGGAAAGAGTTGCAGTTGTTTGGGGAAATTTATCCCCCACCCTTGCTCTTTGTGCATTTTATTACCTGCACATAAAAACAATAAAATCATTAAGTTATAGAATGTTATAACTTAAATCATGAGGTGTACAAATCTTCTACAACTTAATTGTCATTATTAACATACCTAAATTGTACAATTAAAGATACTTAGCCTTAATATTAGTCCATTTTAATGGACTCATCAAATACCCCCATGCCTAAGATTTACTAGTCTCTAGCAAAAATGAAAAATAATCAGAAGATTTCTTCTTTTCTTACTTGAAAACTTTAGAAATCCAGACAAATGTGAAGTGCTAATAGCCTAGGTAACAGATCCAAGTGAAAGAGCCGATTCGCATTGGGAGTTCATACATCACCCTTGGCAAAAATTTCTATCGAGATAGGCAACTACTTCCCTCGGGGATAAAGCAGACGATAATCTGTAATTTGACCTCGGCGTTTGGCTTAGGTAGGAGATATCAAATTGAATGGATTTGTATTTGGTGGCACACACTCAACTGGTGCTACATATAGTCTAGTACTGCAGACTTTAGCTCTCTAGACTATTAGATAAGTCAACTCTGAGAGAGGCTACACAACTGTGCTCTCCTGATGTTCCTGGGCACTCTGTTTTCTTTCTTTTTGAGATCACGAATCTCGCCAAATTTAGAAATTGTACTCACTATTTGGTGGCCTCACATGGCATCCACACTTCAATTCAAGTCCTAATAACTCTACAACTAAGTTAGAGTTCTCAACCAGTATTTTGGCGATCAGAAATACTAGAAGGTAGGTATGGGTCATATTTGGTGGAACGCGATAAGTGTTTTGCTGCCTCAGAAACAGTGTTACATCATACACTTGGACCTTTTTTTTTTTTTGGAATATAACTATTTTTTCTTTTTCTTCTTTTTGTTTCTTCTTTTTCTTCTTTTCTCTCTCTCTCTCTTTTTTTTTTATTTTTCTTCTTGTTTTTGTCTCTTTTTCAATCAACACAACACGATACAGACTTTTATTTACGAGGCATTATTAGGGATGATGATGGTCAAAAGGAAGTTGTGTGGCTTATTTGGTGAAAGTGCCTATTCTCAGCACTGGGAAGGAATGGATAGGATAGGCGTATTTCTGACCTTTGACACTATTACCCTTCTTCAGCTGAGGACTCTATGAAGGACGGTCGTAACCATCCACCATAGTTATAGCTTTATTAAGACTCAATCTCTGTGTATCTGCCTTATTTGGTGACTCTCAGGAATTCACTCAAAGTACATATACAGGAACAGAGAGTGAAAATTACGCCTAACTCTGAAGTATCATTATCTAATTTTCCAAAACTTAAGAGTCCTTGCACTAGACTTAGCGCACCAGTAATCTCTCTACTTTCTTCTCACAAATATGAGGTAGATTTATTAGAAGATAGTATGCCTGACTCCCTATGAACTATCCAAGGGTTCAGTAGACTTACAAATGCTCATTGGTTTTCCTTAAGGATCCATTACCAAATCTACGTGCACGTGAAATAAATGCACTACATTCTAAACTTAAGAAATAATTCCAGAAGAAGAACCTCCAATAACAAAGGTATTTTGCTAAGGACTAACCCATTCAGCTCAAATTTTTTTTTTTTTTAAACTAACCTAAATGCATAAATACTTCCTAAAACGCAAATGCTATCCCCCATGCCTAAATCCTACAATGTCCCCATTGTAAAATTAAAATAGGAGGAAAAAGGAAAAATATCACCTGACACAGTTTGCTGGGTTGCCTCTCAACAAGCGCTGCATTTTTTGTTAGTAGCCAGACTAAGAAGGAACCTATAAGTTTGGTTCCAACCAAATAAAGTTAGGCCCTAAAAATATTCGTAACAGTGCAGGCCTAGAAAACAGGTAACCACAGATGTTGGTGAGCTGATGATGCAATGTAATTCCAAATGCTCGCCAGAAGAAATGAAAATAGAAAATCTCATTGGCTACCTTGGGAGGTCTAGGAATAATAAACAGAATATGAAAAGGGACCTCCTGAAACGGAGTAAGTGGAGGATAACAAGGATCCTCCAGAGCAGGATGGGTTTTAAAAGATATACAAATAATTAGTTCAAACCCTTGAATGGCGAGAGTAAAAGTACAAGCATCAATCCATACTCGCCATTCTACCCTAGGATGTATTGGCCTGATATATTCTCCAGAAAGAATGTGCATGAGCAGAGATGTGAGCCAAGGATCGGTTAGGGAGTATAAGGGTTGTTTGTAGTGTTGGAAGGTAATGGTTAAGTCCAATGAGGGCTTAGTTGGTGTTAGGTCCAATTCCAACAATGATTTAGATTGTGTAGACTCCCTAACAGTAGTAGACAACTTCAAGTTATCCTACCTAGCATTAATGATCGGAGTCATATTTGAATCAAGGGTAGACTCCAAATTACAACTTTTTGATGGCAAGGTTAAAATGTAAGAATCATTATCATTCAGCTCATCCCGAGATTCGTTTGGTTCACTGAAATATTTGTCGGGGTGTATATGTGATTCATTAGGAGTTGGATCAGTATCCTCAATTATTTCTAAAGGAGGATCAGTCTTAATATTTTGGAGGAAGCCTATATCATTGAATTCGTTATTCTTCTCGGGGTATAAATCCTGAATTGACGTGTTTTGTTCCTGAGAGTCTCCAATAGACTTCTCATTATTTTGTTTGTCCTCCTCTAATATCAACTCCTATTTTGATGGAGGATGGCTCTCAAAAGAAAGGAGGAAGCTAGATTTAATCATATTATTTCTACCCTCAGGAGGTAAATCCTCAAATGATAAATAATTCTCCTGTGATTCACTCCAGATTTTCAGTCTAGGTTCCTCTATTGGGGCATCCTCATCCTCTGAATTAGACTCTTCATATCCCTGAGACCAGAATTGATCATCCTCTATTCCCTTAGGGTCAACTTCATTAGGTGCATTTGAATCCTTAGAATATTGAAGGGTAGGTGTTGATTCCCTAAGTGGAGGGTCAGTAGGCTCACTAAGAGTAGAATGGGATTCCACCAAATAATCAAGAGGGGAAGTGATAGGAACAATATAACCTTGACTCGGGTTGGTAGGGGTAAGGAGAATACCATCATTGGGGTCAAGGTCCTCAAGAGATACCATCTTCCCTTGCTTTTGACTACAATATAATTCAGGTGGATAATCACTATGATCACATGTCTCATTGGAAGAGTCTAAGTGATGGCTACCTAAAATCGGATCCCTATTGTCATTAGGTTCCTCAGAATTATTTTCATAATCATGGTTTATTGGGTAGGGATCAGGATTATTGGGAAGCATGTAGCTAAGTTGTCTTATTTCTTCATTTAAGTGTTGACTATTCCTCAACATCTCTCCCATTGATTCCATTATTTCCTTTTGCTATTTTTGCGTTTCTATCATAAAAGACGAGAGGCTACTATTATCAGGTTGGGGAGGATAGTCAATTTCAGGCTCTAGTTGCCTAGGGGTATCGGTCCAACCTCGATACGGAAAATCATGAAGGGTGGGAGGGTTGGGTGTTTGCATGGAAGTAGGGATTTCAGGATTGGAAAATCCTGCTCCTAGGCTTTGCTCAAAAGTGGGAGTTATCAAGCTAGTACTCCCAGGGTAAGAATGATAATGATCCCATGAATTATCAATGTACCCATCAAAGGATGGATACGCTCGGAGCATGGGATCCTACTTAAAAGATGGGAAGTATTGACTCTGATAATCTGAATGATAGGAGTAAGAGTAATCCATTTCTTTAAGCAAAACAATTCTAACTCTCTTATGCTTTAGCATAATTCAGAATATAAGCAGAAAACTTCCTAGAGAGTTCTATTGTCAAAGCAAACGCAAATTCAACGGGATCTGTTTTTAGTAGATTGTAGGTCTTAGAGTTATATGTTTAGTTGGTGGCCAAACAAGTTTTGCAAAAATTACGCTTCCTAGGCCAACCTTCGTTGGTGCCTATAACCTACTCGCAAGGGATGGAAGTCTCGAATCGAGCCCACACACGAGGAACCGAAGTAACTTGGTGGATAGGCTTGTTGATTTCTGACTTACTTCCCTTGTGGTGCAAAAAAGGAGAGGTAGAAATTTATCTAGTGACCTTATGTGTGCGATGCACAGTGTCTCAAGTGTGCAAGCATACGATCGTGTTTTGATTTTTTGAAATTCCACAAACAGGATCCTTTTACACACAATTTTCAGTCACAGATTTTAAAGTCCAACCTCTTAATAGTCCCAATTTTTTTTTAAAGGTGACCACTGAATTAATTTGATTCAAGCACTTTAGTGGTCTTAGATTTAGGTTCAATGCATATGCATGACAAGTAATTAATGCTCAAGAGAAGATGTACCTTACTCCAGCTTTCTTCATGCAATGAATGCAGTGCAATAAAAGTAAAGTAGATGCTGCTCATTCAGTCCTAGATGGTCGTCCTATAGATATGCAACTTCTAGCAGGCAGTTCGAATTTTTTCTTTTTTAGTAAGAATAACAAACATACCTAATCTAACTAACTGAAATGCAGTTCAAAATAGTTCAAATAATCCTATAATTTAAATAAATGGGAACACGCTCCCGAAAATATGCTCCCGCATACAAGAGCGATCAGAAATAAAATGGCACTGGGAACACATTCCCAAAAATACCCAACAAGGGCCCAAAAGACAGTAATTTAAATTCTAATGTCTATCTAACTAAATCTAACTAAGTCCTACTGCCTAAATCAGAAATAGGCTTCTCCGTATGCCTATATGCGTGGGATCAAGGCCCACGTGTTCCTGTTGTCGTCCTCTAGGTGGCGTCAAGATCCACCAAAAAGATCGTCTCCGCCGTGCGTGTTGTTCACGTTCAAAGTCGTCGCTTTGCTGCGCCTCATCACCGTGTCAGATTCCTCGCACAATAATAAAAATGATTAGATAATTCCGCAACTCAAAAGATTTAAAAACAATAAAGTAAATCTATTGCGTCTGTTGCCTCCCCGGCAATGGCGCCAATTTTGGTAGACGACTTTTCGCTTAGCGTTATAGTATTTAAGTGGTGGAAAAATCGACTAATCAAAAACAATGAAAATAACCACTCACAGAAGAGCGGGTCGTGTCCACAGGGAGGCAATGATGCAATCAATACTTAATTATTTAATGTTATTTCGGATAGTGCGAAATCCCCTTTCAGATCGGACTTAAAATGTTAAGGAAAGTAGATTTGCAATAACCTAAAAAGTTAAGGGTATAAGTGTAGTTTTCCCTCACAGAAATCCTTAATAAATTTAGGATGAATTCATGTAGTTTTCACGTGATTATAAAGGAAAGACAATTAGTACTTAAATTAAGTCCAAAATCAATCTTTAAACTAGTTAATATCAATACAATGTAATTATAAAGAACTGAGTGTTTGAATGCAATTCTGCCATAATATAATAATAATAAAAAAATCAAATTGGTGGAAATGGCATTGAATGTAAATTTTAATTAAGACGAAAATAGGGCTTTCTTCCTCTCTCCTCCTCGCGCGAGAGAGAGAGAACCGCGAGGGTTGATGCGAGGCTCAAGAGGATGGCGAGGTCGAGAGCTCTCCGATGGTGGCAGCAGCGGCGACGGAGGTGGCTGGAGGTGGTGGCCGGAGCTCCGGCCTGTTGACAGAGAAGGCATAGCTGCTGCAGTGCCGCCTGCGGCTGTGGCGTGTAGGCTTGAGCACGCGCTGGTGCTCGGGCAGGCTCTTGTAGGTTGCGGTCTGCAAGTGGTTGGAGGCGCGCGGCGTGGATGCACGTAGGCGGAGAGCGCCTGCAGTGGCTGGAGATGGCGCGTGGTTGAGAGTGCCTGCAGATGGCGGTGGAGCGTGCTTGCAGATGGGTGGCGGTCTGCAGGAAGGTGGAGCGGTAGGGCGCGCTGGTGCGCGCACTGGAAGATGGCGAGCGGGCAGGCGCTTGCAGAGGGAAGTTGCAGGGCGCAGGCATCTGCTTGAGAGGTTGGGGCGCACTGGAGGAGAGGCACGGGCCTTGTGCGTGAGCGCCTGCTGTGGCGTGGGCGGAAGGTGATGAGGGGCGCGCTGGAAGGTAGATGTGCGGGAGAGGCGTGAAGGTGTTTGAAAGGCAGGAAGGCGCGTGGTTGCGCATTGCGTGTGTCTTGCAGGGGTGCGTGTGCACGCATGGGTTGAAGAACTGCTTGCAGTAGGGGCGCACTGGAGGACTTAGTGTTGCACCTGTGGGCTCTTAGGAGGATGATGGCGCGGTGGCTGCAGGGGTGGTACGCCTTCTCCACAGTGCGTACTCTCTCCACAGTGGAGAGGAAGGATATCCCCCCAGGGGGAGGAAGAAGGACCCATCAATCCCGATCTTTTCTTTGCTCCCCTCCTCTTCCTTTTTAACTTCTCCCTTGCACGTGAGTTCAGGATTTTCCCAAATCCCCGGTCATAGTTGTTGAGAAAGGCGGCAGAAGAACAAGATTACCCCAATGTCCGGCGAGGGAGGGGGGAAAGAGTTGCGGTTGTTTGGGGAAATTTATCCCCCTACCCTTGCTCTTTGTGCATTTTATTACCTGCACATAAAAACAATAAAATCATTATGTTATAGAATGTTATAACTTAAATCATGAGGTGTACAAATCTTCTACAACTTAATTGTCATTATTAACATACCTAAATTGTACAATTAAAGATACTTAGGCTTAATATTAGTCCATTTTAATGGACTCATCAACCGCGAAAGCACAGCTTCAAAGGAAGGCTTAGGCCCACTTGCATCCCTCGATATTCTATCTTTGGAGTTGCTCTACCATTTCAGATTTAGGGAAGAACACCTAAGCTCCAACTAGGTCTTTTTAGGCATTTCGAAGGTCAACAATAGGTGCATAATTGATTGGGCAACTTGCTTTGTCCCCTACAATTTGAATTAAAGTCAAAAGCCTAAATTTGTAAAGACCTATCAAGTTCTTTTGAATTGTGTTTGTAGTGCATGCTTGGTAGGCGATCTCTTAGGAGACAACTTGTGTTTGATCTTGAACCTGAAAGAATCTTAACAAGAAACCTCCCAAGGGAAGAAATGCCTGGACAAAGGAGCTTAAGGAATATTTCATTCCAACTAATCAAGCTGGCCCTGCACTACATAGACCTAGAGGGGACAATCCTTATGAGATCAAAAGCAGCACCATATCCTTGCTGCCCTCCTTTTATGGTATTGCTAGGGAAGACCCTTATAGGCATATAGAGAAATTCACTGAGGTCTGTTCCACAGTGAAGCTACAGGGCGTTACTAATGACGCTCAAATGCGGACCCTCTTTTCTTTCTCCCTCAAGGACAAAGCCAAGTATTGGTATCATACCCTTGATGATATCAACACTTGGGATGCCTTGAAGGAGTTTTTGAAGTACTTTCCCATGAGCAAAACAAATCACTTTAGGAGGGAAACTGGTTGAAAGGTTCTACACTGGACTTAATGATTCGCACAGGCAAATTGTGGTTGGTGCCTGTGCAGGAAGCTTTCTATCTAAGACTGAGGATGAAGCTTGGAACCTTTTTGATACTTTGAGTGAGAATTCTATTCACTTGAATTCTGCCTACATGGATAGAAAACCCACTCTCATGAAAAGAAAGTTGGAGGCAAATGAGGCAAGGGACACCCAAAATTTAGCCTATCAGATTTAATTGTTGAATCAAAATATGGAAAGGCTTATGTTGAGCCCAAGGCAATTCGTATCTAGCACCTCCACATCCCAAGCTTCTGAATGCTCCATTTGCCAAGGTAATACACATGCCACTGTGGATTGCCACTTGGCCTCCCAATTCCCTGAGCTTGTACAGGTGGATTTGAATGCCACTCAAGGGTTCCGTCCTAGACCTCGTAATGACCCCTTTTCCAACACTTATAATGAGGGATGGAGGAATGTTGAATGCCGAGTTGCTACGCTAACGTGTTCAATTTTGAAAAACCTGTCGTCGTAGTAGGAAAGCGAAGAACTCATGTTCGACAAATAAAATTTATACCGTAATGGAAATCCTGGGTCGAACACAGGGAGGCGGATGTTTGATTTAAAAATGCGCGTTTATTTTATTTGTCACGAAGTAAATTAATTGATTAGAACTATCTAACTATTTACAATAAATAGAAGAGAGAGAGAGAGAGAGAGAGAGAATAAGAGAGAGAGAATAATACAAAAATCAAAAGAGATATAGAATGCACATGGAATTCATTATCGAAAGGATTGTTCATTACACTAAATATTACGACTAGAAAGTGGGAAGATGATTACACTAGAAAGCAGTAAATCTATTCTAGAAAGTAGTAAAAAGAACGAGGAGGGAGCTGGTTAGCACACACGAGGAGCTCAGGTGGTGATTAAGTAGCTGATGCAATGATTATCATCACCGAGAGGTGAGATTAGGTGGAGCTAGGTTAGACGATGGGATGTGAGGGATGATGCACGGGAAGCTTTAGATTGAAATCCAACCGTAGGATCAGATCTAGGTGAAATTATGATTCTTCATGCAAAGGTGCGGGAAATTTTGATTGGAATCGGCCATTGGATCATGGGATTAAAGGAACAACGGCCCAGATGGGCCATGTTCTTCAAGTGGAATAATGTACCTCAACCAACAGGTGTAAAGGGAAAATTACGAGGAAGCCCTTAAGGGCGAAGGGCTATGACAATTACTCAAAAACGTATTAGTGAAGAGAACTAATGCAAAGCGGCCCTCAGATCTTTCAGATAGGTCCCCAGAGGTTATCAAAGAGGTCCTTGGAGGTTTTAAATATAGATAAATCTTAATGATGAAGGACCTATTTGTAATGTTATGAATGCAAAGTTCTAATGATGTCCAAATGCAACCAAGTTTCTATTGAAGTACAATTGAACATTTAAGAATATGATTTCTCTTTTAATTTGATCTTTTGAACCCAAATATGTGTTCAATTTGCAATTGAATCACCAAATTACATTTTTGAATAGAATATCTCAATTTGTGACCAAATTGTACGTTTTTAACACTGATTGTTGTTTTAGGCCATTTCTGCTAATTCTTACACGTAACCCATTTCTTATGTTAGTTATGTAGTGTTTAACCTAGTTTCTAACTTAACTTGGGCATTTTAGCTACGATGAGCCACACCTCATCACTAGCGTTGGCCAAAAATAGAAAAATTCTTCATTTTTAGGCTACGCAACCCAATTCAAGGCCGACAAGCATCGATGGGTTTGTCCCGATACACTAATCTAAATTTCGGCTTGGATTTCATTTTTTATTTGGGTCATAAAAGAGCTTCTTCTCTAACCATTTTGATTTCCCCAATCTAGTGAGCCAAATGATGCAAACTTTGAATCTACTATAGATGGTGATAAACACGCATGAATTCATGATAAAATGCTTATTATGATAGTTCCAAGGCTTAGCATTGCATATCATGGTATAAATAATTCATAAACATCCATTGCATTATGTACATTAATTCTTTCATCTTACATGGCCAGGAGGCAGTGCGACATCTTTACAGACTTCGAATGAAGAATCCTACCGTACGGATGGATTTGGAGCGACGATTGCAGTCCGTCAACGTGAAAATCACCCCGATCAGAGCTCTGTAGCATCCTCTATAAGGAGAAGATGGACGGTCCATATGGCGCCAGGTCCAGACCTCCCTACATGGACCATAGCGTCCCTAGCTTCACGCATGGAGGTGATCACAGCCATTGGATCTCAATCCAACGGCTGAGGGGCACTCTACATTGCTCGGCCTCAAGCATCTCAAGGAAGGCTCCATCGCAACTGTTGGATCTTCATCCAATGGTTGAGACACGTGATCGCATCACCCTCCACACGGCAATCCATCTGTTTGGCCAAACGGTGAAGTGCCCATTTTGCAAAGCAAAGGCGCAGGTTCGAACCGCAATCCGCCATGACCGTTACAGTGCTGGCTGAAATAGGACCGCTCAATCTTGACCAAGCAGTCGAGATTATTCATGTGTGATTTGACGCTGCCCATCGACGCGAGGATGCACACCAGATCGCACACACGTAATCAAAGGGATCACATAAGTCGACTGGATGCATTGTTGACCGTCAGATCTTCGAGAAGGCACGGTCCACGCGCATTCAAAGCAGTGAAGGCATGATTCGCGAGCATCTCTTGGCCGTGCGATGCTTCATCCAATAGTTTCCAGCGATGCATGCATGTTTGAATCCACGAGCATGCACGATCTTTGTGCAATCTCATCCACCCACACCAGATCCAACGGTTGTCGATTGCCTCGCGCTACGCCAGCTGTAGTTGTGCCTCTCCATGCCAACCAAGGCACTTGAATGAACAGCGACACCATTGGAGGGTCTCTAGTGACATTTTAAATGTCACTAAAGACCCGAGCAAGCAAACCACCTCCATTCCACCACTATATAAACACTCCTACACCCCCATTCCTCTCATCTCTACCTACTCTACTCCCACCTACTCCTAAGCTCTAGTGATAGAAAGCCATTTTCGTGCATTTGAAAGTCGTCAGAATCGTAGTATAGTTGTGCAAAAATGTTCGTCAAAATAAGTTTGTAAAAATAATGAGACTTTGAGTCCTGGTCGTTCATCTCTAGGAGGTGTTTGTTTAATTCTGAAATTGATCTTTTATCACTCTACTTTATTTAAAATCGCACGGTGATTTCCAATCTTTGAATTAAAACTTCACCACTTCTATTCTGAATTCTGATTACGCACGCGTGTTAAATAGATAACGAAAGTGAAAGTGTGGGTTTCGGTGCACACAATTCTAGTTATGTGGTAGCTATTTACAGAAAATGCATCAATAGTTAGATTTTCTATATTTTTTGGAACCGACATGCTTGTTGCAAAATATGTATGTAAGTGAAAAATAGCCAACTTGAATCACGCAGAAAGGATGGAATCCAATAATCTCATGGTGATTTCAAACATAGAGATGTGTATAAAAATATATTTTTTCATTCATTCAAAGAAGTGCTTGCAACATGGAATGTAGAGGAAAGCTTGTACAGGAATGCTTAAAAATGTAAACCTAGCTACCAGAAAATGATCGCATATAGGAATCTACGGGGGGATTTTGCATGCCTCATTGGGGGAGAATAAGGACTACACTACTAAGCAGTAAATAGAAGCAATAAATGTAAAGAGCTAGCTACTAATCTATCAGAAAGTGAGGGCATTCAGAGGTTGGCTCCGATGGCCTTGGAGTGGTTGAGAGGAGAATGAGGGGCGACCAATGGAGCTTAGGCTGGCCCTTGGAGAGAGATTGGAGGAGTGATCCAGCATCCTGGCGTGGAGATGGTGTCCTTCATGGTGGTGCCCAACTCGTGGAGATGGGGTGGAGATGGAAGCGGCTAGCCTAAGTGGAGGTGGATGTGAATGGAGCCAAGCATGTATGGCCAAGAGTGGATGGGTGCAAATGGCCACCCCTTAGACTTTTTTATAGACCTAAGGGAGTCTCTCTAGAGAAGTGTGGAACTCTCTAGAGAGAGTCCAAGAGTGGCTGGCCAAGAGAGAGAGAGGTGGTTTCTTAGATCCACCATTTGTGGATCTAAGAATTGAATGCCTCTTGGTTGCTAAATTTGCCTCTTGGTTGCTAAATTTGGCAACCAAGAGTTGGCGCCACTTGAAGAGAGTTCTAGAGAACTCTAGAGGAGTGTGTGTGCATGAATGGGTGTGTGTGTGTGTGTGTGTGGTCGTGCCCTAGTTGCCTAAGAGGTCTAGGTTAGTTCCTAAGGGGTTTGGGTAGGTGTATGCCTTGAATTAGGGTTGCAAACCCTAATTGCTAAAGGGAAATTGCAATTAAACTAAACCTAAGTTTAATTGAATGAGTGTGAACCTAATTGAGAGTGGAATAACTCAATTAGGTTGGGCTTAGGTCAATTGGACTCTCACTAAGTCCAATTGGACTTGTGTAGGTTGAGATCTGAGCTCAATTGGACTCACTGAGTCCAATTGGCTTAGGTGATGGCAATTGACTTTGATCTAAGTCAATTGGGTTTGGTGAGGACCTAATTAGGTCCTTAGGTAGGTCTAGAGGTGATGTAATAGGGATAGGACACCTTAATTTAGGTTCCTATTAGGTTGGGATTAGGTCTAGGGAGCTAGAGATCCAAGATCAAGGCTTGAATCTCAAAACAGGAACTGGAGATCAGTTCCAGATGTCCAAAAATAGGATTAGATGACTTATACTCAAAATTTAGAAGTCCAGACTTCAGTTTTGGACATCAAATCTGAGTCAGGGGGAATTCTAGGTTCTATTTTGGGTATTCTGTAGAAATTGGACGTCTAACAAAGTGTCTGGACGTCCAATAACACTGCAGAAGTGGGTTTGAGGTGTGCGGGAGTTGGCTAAGGGTTCTGGATGTCCTATAACTTATCTGGACGTCCAGATAAGGGTTGGAACTAGGGTTTTAGGGCTTCCTATGGTGCTGTAACCTAATCTAAGGGTGGCTAAGGCTTGGGGGAAGTCTCTAGGCTATCCTTGGGCTAGGATGGACCTAAGCTCTTCACATTTTACTGCTTTATTCCTACTTAATAGAATATCATACCTTAATTCCCTTACATCATTATTCCTACATCTAATCTAAGTCTTCTGCTCCAGCTCTATTGCAACACCCATTATTCCTGATCCAGCTTCAGATTCTGCTCCTGATCAGCTTATTGCCTGCCATCGACATAATGCACTTAATCAGCACATTATAACATTATTTTATGCATAGCTAAAGTAAAGCAGTAAAGATGCAGATAATGCTTATGCATGCATGAATTACCCTAATTTATGCTAAGTCCTAGCCTAATTTTAGTCAATTAAGACCTATGATTGCTGCGCAATCATTTAGCAGCCTACCAAAGCTCCATTAGAGCTTACTCTCAAGCTCCAAAGGCCTCCTATTAGTGTAATATTCCTATTTCCCACCAAATATTCATCCTTCATCGCACCACCTTCGTAGGTTGCCTTGGGGTCGTCCTCCTACCTCCATTTCGGTAGAAGATCTCCTTCGTCTCCTCACCTCCATTCTAGAGCCTCGGTGAAGCATTCCTCTACCCGATGTTATCCTACTTCTCACCTCCTTCATCCAAGCTTTCGCTAGGTGCCATCATCTCGTTGAACAGCCGATTCAAGAAATTTCCTCTCACCCCTATCTCTTTTATGCTTTCATAAATTATTGTAATAAACATTTACATGATATATCATAGTTGTTTCATCTCTCTTGTGATCTATCTTGCTTGCTTCTTCTATAAAAACAAAAGAAAAAAATAACAAAACCCCAAAACACCAAAAAGAAACAAAATGAAATGCGGATTTCAACCAAAGTAAGCGTTGCCTCCCTGTGTTCGACTCGGGACTCCCTTAGAGTTTCGGTTATAAATTGTATATGATAATGTGTTTTGCGAGCTACGACGATGGGTTCTTGAAACTCCGATTTCAACCTCGCGAAACATGACTCATCATTTTGGCGTCATTGCCAGGGAGGCAACGAAATTTACTTTCATGTTTTCTGTGCTTCTTTGCATTCACATATTATTACACCCACTTGACTCTGATCTACTGTCTTGCAGGTACACTATCATGGAGATCCAAGTGCGGTAGACCAGAGTAAAGTGAGGGTAGAGTAATTTGTAAGTGCCCCTCACATTCCCCCCCACTAGTTTCATTTTGCCACATTCATAACCAAGACCTAATCTACTTAGGTGTTTGCATAAAACCTAGGATAGAATTTGTTTGTCTTGTTTGCCACCTCCACTCATCTCACATTCGCATATAAAAAAAGCAAGGATATTTTTTGTGGGACGAATCACCATACACACTTTATACACCTACCTTTAAGGCACATAACCTAACTTGATTTTTATCTACTCAACCGAGATTCCGACCTGTGGAACCGGTACACACAAATCAACACATAAAGGAGTAGAAATCATTCTAGGTTAATCATCTTTGCGTGCCTAATTGGTGGTGCATCTGGGTCACTTGATCGAATTGTTTGGACTGCACCACCCAATTTAAAATTGATTCATTTTGTAGCTTCCCCATAGGATTCAATATTTAGGTCAAGCCAGGCACTCCATAGTTTCTAGATTTGTAAAGGAAAATACATGAACACATGATTTCAAACTTGGTTTGTGATGAGACACTCATCATGATCTCTAATTACCCCTAATTAACTAGTCTTCCTAGTTAATTAGCTAAGGTTATGAACATATAAGGGTTAATTATAGAATAAGGGATATTTAGTCAAGGACCTTAAAATAAATTTAAAATGACATTTTATCATTCAATTAACATTATTAATAATTTAGATAATAATTGGACTCGAAATTTTATTAATCATTCCTTAATTAATAAGTTAAGTAACTTAAACTTAATGTAAACCTAAGTATATAATAACTCAAGTGATTTTACTTAATCTAATAAATTAACCTAAAAAGGTCAAAAATGTAAATTCAAGGTGTAAACATAATATTTACCTTATTTACTAACATATATAAAAAGTTGAAAAAGATCTAAATTAAAATAAACTTTCAAAACCTGGGTTTACATTTTAGTCCTTACTTTTCATTATAGTCGGATCCTTATTTCTCACACAGGTCCTTAAGTTTTATTTCATTTAAGTCCCTCTTTGTCTTCTTCTTCTTCTTCTTTTTCTTCAGCCGAATGAACCGCTGGCGGCAGAGAGTCACCCCACCGCGCGATTACCGCCCTACCGACATCATCCTTCTTTGTCTAAGCTCTTGCAGCTTGCACTCACCACCTCCTCTTGATCCACCGGTCTGGATTAACCGGAAATCCTATTTTTCAGTGGGAGATAACCTCACTGTCGTCGAAGACGACGACGGAGGTTATGCTCCTCAAGCTCCTTCTTTGGCTAGACCCCGCCATTCTCTTCGCCGCCAACTGCTATAAATACCCCCTCACACCTCTGATTTTATTCAAGTTGGCTCCCTTCCCTCTTCTAACACTGCAGCTGACCTAATAGGTTATTCGTCCAAGACTCCGGCAACTTTCCATTCCAATTTCCAACTTCCTCCGTCCATCTTAAATAGCCGAGGAGATCCGCCGAGGTCTTCCGCGTCTCTGACACAGGCGCTGACTCAAGGAATCCTCTGCTCCACCTCAAATCTGCCCGTCAGAGATCTTTCTTCCACCCTCTGATTTCGTCATTCGCCATGAGACTTCGGTGGAACCCTATTGACCCTTTCGTCCAGGTAATAGTTGATTAAGAGTAGGAGTAGTAGGCTAGCTTAGTTAGTTAGTTTAGGTAGTTAGATTAGAGTTAATGTTAGATTTTAGTTTTATCTTCTCCGACTCCGGCGAGTTCCTTGAGCTCGCTAGAGACTTAATTTCATCTTTTTAACTCACTATACACCTTCTTATATCTTCCATGATCACTTCTAAATCACTTAATCGCTAATTGAATCACTTAATCGCCCAATTCATATTCCACCTTCACCGACTACTATCACTGTCCATGGTGACAGTAATCGATCTAATTCCACCTTCATGGGTTCTTTCATCATCTATCCACCACTTATGAACCCTAATCGACACTATAATACATATTACTATCACATATAAATTAAACACCCAAATCTTAATTTAGTTCCTAAGCTCACTGTCCATGGCGGCTTAGGAATAGTTTAAATCCTAAATTAAATATATATTTATAAATATAAACACTTGTTGACTTGTTTTAACCTCTCAATTGAGTGGTTAAACAAGTCCTGAGCTTTAACCACTCAGATCCTTTAAGAAATGAATTCATTGTCAAATCTTAACTCTAATGAAATAATGAGGAATTAAATGTGATAATGAGGATCCTTGCAACCTCAGGATCTTTTCTAGATTAAAAATGGTAAGTTTTAACAATCTGTACACACTTTTTACATTTTTTGGACTCACCGGAGCTTCAGCGAGCTCTGGTGAGTCAAATCTGTGTTTCAGCCTCTAGAATCTGTTGAGAAGCTCCAGAATGATATTAAATGGATCACTGATTGTTTTAAGAATGTTTATTTGAGAATTTAACCACTGGAGTTGTAGATATGATTTCATCTTCTCCAACTCCGGTGGAGTTGGAGAAGTCTGTCAGAAAAGATCTGAAGAGTATTGGAGGAACTCAGAAGCTTCAGTGCAATGCACTGAAGCTGTTTAAACCTTTAAAACACTGTAACAACCTCTGAATGATTCTGACGAACACACACCTTTTTAAGTTCAGGCGGCAAGCCTGCAACCCTAAAAATGTTGGTCAGAACACCTTCCTGAAGATCTGAATAAGTTTTGGATTTTGAGGAGACTCTAATTGAGGCTTTGATTTCCTGTGGAAAAGCTTTGAACAGAAAGTCAATTTTTGTGCTTCCACAGTCAAACATGAGTCTGTTAATGGAGATCTGAGCTCGAATTGAGATATTGAGGAGATAAACTATTTTTGGGATCTTGTTTGATGGTTTTAGAGAGAATTAAGTGAGTTCAAGTGAATAAATGTTTGAGAATTTAGATCCTGTCAATTTGGGTTACTTTCGAACCCAAACCAACAGCAGTGCCATTTTGTTGAAATTTTAACTTAAATCCTGCCCAGATGAGTTAATTATAACCCTTAGAATTAATTTGAATTGATTAGAAGCATTCTTAAGTGTCTGTTGCACATAATGAAGTCTGAAGATTTGAACTCTGAAGCTTTCAGAGAAGTGAACAGCTTCTCTGCTGTTCTTGAAGGTCTTAAGAGCTTAAAATCTACTCTAACAGATGCAGAATCAATTGTATAACATGTATAGAACTTTAAATAAGAAAGAGAAGTCCATCTGAGGACTCTGTAGATTAAATTTCACT
Source organism: Thalassia testudinum (assembly GCA_037157565.1). Classification (NCBI taxonomy): domain Eukaryota; kingdom Viridiplantae; phylum Streptophyta; class Magnoliopsida; order Alismatales; family Hydrocharitaceae; genus Thalassia; species Thalassia testudinum. The sequence continues at coordinate 217,025,840 of JAZHRO010000024.1, forward strand.
TCCAGGCTAGTAATAACCTGTAGGAACCCCTGATTTCATCTTTCAAATTGAAGAGGAAAACATCATCAAAACCTTAAATTGACCCTGCAATTGCGTAGATCTATCTTAGAGCTTTCTAACAAACTTGAAATCACTCGATTTGGAGCTCTGGGTAGAAAGTTATGATCAATTGAAGTTTGGTTTGGAAGGGGTAGGTTAGTCCCACATCACTAATTCACGAGCATGCGCCTGGGGATAAAACAAATTCGTTGCATTGTCTCTTCAGTCGTTAGCGCTTGGTGCACCGGCTACCGATCTGATCTGAGCATGTGCATGTGTGTGTGTGTGCGGGCTTGTGCCTGCGGGTGTGCGCCCTTGGGGGCATGAGCGAGCATGTGCCCTGGGAGGGCGAGAGGGCCTGGGAGGCTGGGTTGAGCCGAATTGGCTCGAGACTGTGAACTGATAAGAAATAAATCGAAAACGAAACTAATTGAGATTAGGCGAGGATCGAGTAGGGTCTGGTCCCACCCTGGTCTCAGGGTGCTGTGTATCCTTGAATGGTCCTCGTCGCAAATAAAATAAATTTTGGTTAAAAAGGTAAAAAAAACCCAGTTCAGCTGAAGGACTTAAGGAAAATAAGAGTTGATGGTTAAAATGTTAAGTGTTGAGCAAAGGCTAAGGAACAAAGAGCACAGGCACTAAAGAAGGAAAAGATTAAGGAACAAAAGGAGAAGACTAAGGGAAGAAAAGAAGGTAGGAGAAGACAGGAACAAGAGAAGAAAGGTAAGAAAGAGAGCTTTAGAGAGAAGAAAATAAATGAAAGAAAGAACAAGAGAGAGGCTGAAGAAAATCTTTTCTTGCATCATTTTTAATTACTTTTTGTTCTTAATTGTAAAAAGGCATGTTTTAATAGAATAACTGTTAATTGCCTTAATTTCTTTGGAATGAAATTGAATTAGAAAACTAACATGTTTACTTGTTAATAAAGTAGATCATTTTGAGTAAATATGATTTTTATATGGAATTTTGTATATTCTTTATAGTTTAAATATTTTGACAAAATTCATGTTTTAAAAGTCAAACTAGTTATACCTCCTAAACTTATAAGAAATAAAAGAAAATTGGTGAATTTGGAGAAAATTATTATACCTCCCAGTGAAAGACCTGGACTCAACCAGTAAAAATTTCTAAAATATTAGGTTAATTTGACCCTATACTACACAACTGACACAACTTCGAGTTAACCTAAGTGATTTCTTCTACTCTTAATTAAGTGAAATTAACTTAATTACTGAGTTGAGTGAAATCTCATCATCAGTTTGCCTCTTGGAAATTTGGTTGAATATACCTAACACTTAAATCCTAAAAGCTACTAAGCAAGATCTGAATCTTAAAACTTACTTCATCCTTAATAATCTTGCTTGAAAACTTTTTGGTTATGCACATCCACACATTCTCAAACAAATCATTAAGAGCCCATCACATTCCAGAATCACAATACCCCAAGTCTAACTAAAATTGATTAGATGTTGGCCATAAGGATTGATTCGCTCTTCAGGATCCAGATTGAGATTGTTCACAATTAACCTGCTTATACTAGTCAATTGGATGTCTAGCTAGGGGAGTAGCATCAAACGACTGCGGTTGGGGGGTACACTAGGAATCAGAGGCACAAGCCAAAGGAAGAACCTTCTCCCTAGTCCCTCCTCCTAACTGGTTGGATTGCCTGGATACAAGTAGAGTAAATCATCCATAATCTTAAGACGGATTCTGAGAGTCTGTAGACCTTTAGGCTACCCAACCCAAGGACAGACTTGTATTTTTGTGTTGTAGGGTTCCTTCACTTCACCGTCCTTCTGATTTCGTTCCAGTGTATGCTTGGAAGGAGGTCATTGAACCCTAGATTGGAAGGACCTTTAGACCATTCCTGGAGGTGGAGGTTGAGCTATAGCCAAGCAGATCCCATGGCTAATCAACAACCACCTCCCCCACCCCTGAACCAGTAGGAGCTGATTCAGAGGCAGTTGGACCAATTGCAACAGATGCAACAATGGTTCCAATGAATGAATGGTCAAGGTGCTTAGCCCTTGATGGATTTCTATGATCCTTCAAACTTTGGGGAACGTCTCAATGTCATGATACCTGCCAGAGACATAGAAATCAAGCCCCAGGTCTTAAGTTTGATTAAACACTTCCATGGGCTTGGCTCGGATGACCCATTCCAGCCCTTGGAGGAGCTGACCACTTTGGTACAGTCCACCAAAGCTAGGAATGTTGATGAGGAGCAAATGATCATGAGGCTCTTTCCCCACTCTCTCAAGGATAAGGTTGCACATTGGTATCGGACCATCGGAAGGCCGATAGAAACATGAGCTGCTCTTAAGTCATCTTTCTTGAAGAAATTCTTCCCAATCGGATGGACCAATGCCTTGTGACAGGCGATTACCACTTTTCCCTAGCGGCTGGGGGAACTGTATCATGGTGCCTAGGAGCGATTCCAAGAACTTTTGAGGAAGTGTCCACACCACGAGGTGCCGAAATGGAAACTCATGCAGATTTTTTATCACGGGTTGGTTGAACAACTTTGTAATCACGTAGACACCTCCTGCGGAGGTAATTTCTTCAATAGGGATGCAGATAGCACATATGACTTGTTTGAGGAAATGAGTGAGAACTCAATTAATCACACCTCCATGCATGCATTCAATCGGTCTCACTAACCTAGGTCAGATGCTAATGAGATCTAGGATTCTCATTCATTTGACATGGAATTGATTTTTAATAAGCTTGGTAAGATGGACTTGGTTGCTAAAAGAATGGAAGAATGGATGTCTGGGAATTCGGGAAACACATCTACACCTACTCAATCCCAGAATTCAAGATTCCATTTCTCACGAGCTCCCACGGGGTAGGAGTTCGTGAACCAACTTGAATCAACTCAACCTATGAGACAGAATTTCTCGGAACCTTATGGGTGCCAAACTGGGGCCTTTGATCCCAGTTTTTTTGATCCTTCCTTCCCTCCATCCTCGCCCTATGAGGATGCGTATGCAATGCAGGAGAATGTTAGGTCCAACCAGTATTCCAACACTTATAAATCGGCTTGGAGGAACCACCCTAACTTCTCCTAGAAAAGTCAAGGGCAACAACCCAAACACGACCCAGCAACTATGCATCTCAAGGACCTATGGGTTAGGGTCAAGTATACACCCAGTTGCCCCCGAGATTGGTTACTCAGCCATCTTGGAATGCCCAACAATCTGCAAGGCAGGCTAATTTAAATCGGCCGATGGTGGAAATGCAAGGGTCCATGCTTTAGCTTATACAGCAAATGAATACATCATTGGACAACTTGCAATCCGGGTTGATTGCCAACACCCGACAACCTGGATCTCTACCATCCCAACTTGTATCCATCCTACGCAATGTGTAAAATTAGGGCAACAGAGCCCAAGGATACAGAAATCAAAGGGACCCACACACACATGCTCAGGTGGTTGAGAAGGGTCCCTCCTCTTCTTTTTCTGGTTACATGACCAACCAAGGCCATCCAATCTTCACTAACCCACCTCAAGACTCGAACCCATATGCCTCTACAAACTCCTTCACCTTGAGAATTGGAAAGCAGACCCAGGACCCTAAACTACCTTCTAGAAGCCAAAACCTTGAGGAGCTTGAGAGAGAGAAGGAGGAGATTGAAGAAGACAATAAGGCCCAAGGACTGGAAATTGAAAATACCACACACATCCCTTTCCCTAAAGCCCTATTGAAAACTAGGAAGAAGAAAACCTTAGATAGCAACGAGGAGCTCCTGAATTTATTCAAGAGCGTGGAGATCAATATTCTGCTAGTCGATGCTATTAAGCCCATCCTGGCTTACGCTAAATTTATGAAAGGACTATGTACCCAAAAGCGTAAGTAGAGAGAACCCACTCTGAAGAAGGTGATTCTCTCTGAGCAGGCAAGTTCTGTCATCTTACATTACCTTCCTCAAAAGAAGAAAGATCCAGGTGCCCCCTTGATTTCATGCGTTATTGGGGAATAAACTTTTCATAGGGCACTGTTGGATCTAGGTGTATCCATCAACCTAATCCTGACTTCTCTTTATGAGAGGTTTGGGTTAGGCGAACTTAAGCCAACCTCAGTAACGCTACAATTAGTGGACCGCTCGGTCACCACACCAAAGGGTGTTATTGAGGATGTAATCGTCAAGGTCAAGGATTTCTATTTTTCCATGGACTTCCTGGTCCATGACATGGATGTACCTAACGATTTGAGGAACACACCCATCATTCTAGGGTGCCCGTTCTTTGCTACCGCCAAGGCCAACATAAACTGAGAGCGGTAGTATAGAGATCGCCTTTGGCGATAGGAAGCTAACTCTTGATATTTTTAAGGCGATAGGAGGATATGAGGATTGTGGATTCATTGAGGAGCTCAAGGATCATGATTTTGAGACTTGTATGATGATCAGTGCACTCAAGGACTCCACCAGCTTTAGCGAACCCAACCCACAACCCTCCATGGTAGACTTGCCATATCCTGAAGAGGCTGTTGATTTTGTTCATTCCCAACCTCTTCCATTGGATCGTCCTGATGAATCTTCGTCAGCATCCTCCCTACCTTCTATTCTAAACCAACCTCAGCTTGAATTGAAACCATTGCCCAAAAAATTGAAATGTGAGTTCTTAGGACCTAAAAACATGCTCCTTGTGATTATTAGTGCTGATTTGACTAAGGAGCAAGAATTGAGGTTAATTAAGGTTCTTAAGAACAATAAGGAGGCAATTGGTTGGACCATCCATGACATTAGGGGGATCGAGCCATCTTATTGTAATCATCGTATTTTCGTGGAAGATGGATCCCACCCTTCTTGCAAAATACAAAGGAGACTAAACCCGAATATGCGAAAAGTGGTCAAGAAGGAGATAATCAAGTGGCATGATTCTAGAATTATATACCCAATCTCGGATAGTCCGTGGGTTAGCCCCGTTCAAATTGTTCCCAAGAAGGCGGGAATAACTGTTATGACTAACAAGATTCTTTTAAGTCTTGCGTAGCTAACTTGGAATTATCCTCCAAAGATGCATCAAGACACGGCTAGTCCTTAGCTGGGAAAAGAGCCACTTTATGACTTAGGAAGGCATTGTCCTTGGTTATGTGGTCTCAAATTGGGGTATTGAGGTTGATAAGGCTAAGGTGGATGCTATCTCTAGACTTCCTCCACCCACATCCGTGAAATGGATCCGCTCTTTCCTTGGGCATGTGGGTTTTATAGAAGATTCATCAAGAACTTCTCGAAGGTTGGTTGACCCTTGAGTAACCTTTTGGCCAAAGACACATGGTTCAAGTTTGATGAATCATGCCATAAGGCATTTGATTTGTTAAAAATGGTCACCTATGCCCCAGTGTTGCAACTACCAGTCTGGACAACCCCATTTGAGATTATGGCTGACGCATTTGATTATGCCGTCGGGGCTATCTTGGGTCAGAAGATTGAGAAAAATCCCTCTATGATCTAATATGCTATCAAGACTCTGGACAAGGCCCAGAGGAACTACACCGTTACTGAAAAAGAATTGCTAGCTGTAGTTTTCACTTTAGAAAAATTCAAGGCATATCTTTTAGGTTCTCATGTAATCATTTATACGGACCACTTGGCCTTGAAACATCTCTTGGCCAAAAAAGATGCCAAGGCCCAGCTTATTCACTGGATTCTGTTACTTCAAGAATTTGATCTTGAAATCACTAATAAAGCTGGGGCACAAAATGTAGTGGTGGATCACCTCTCGAGAATCCTAATTGATTCTCCTCATCTAGATATCCTTATTTCAGACACTTTTATGGATGAGACTATCCTTGGAATCTCAGGTATCCAAACCCCCTAGTTTGTGGATATCGTCAATTATTTAGCCGTTGGTCAAATCCCTAACGATTGGACCAAACAACAACGTGACAGACTTGTGTCTGAGGCCAAATATTATTTTTGGGACGATCCCGAGCTGTACTGAATCAGTGCAGACCAGATTATTCGCCGATGTGTCCCTGAAATTGAGTTCCATAGTATACTTCAGTTTTGCCATACATTTGCGTGTGATGGACACTTTTCGGGGAAAAAGATGGCAGCAAAAATCTTGCAGTCTAGATTCTATTGGTCGTCATTATTTAAGGATGCCTAGGAATTCTCAAAGTCATGCGTCCGATGCTAGACACTCGGAAACATGGCTAAGAGAGATATGATGCCCCTAAACCCAACACTTTTCGTCGAAATTTTTGACATTTGGGGCATTAACTTCATGGGACCTTTCTCTCCTTCATTTGGACACTAGTATATTCTGGTCGATATTGATTATGTGTCCAAATGGATTCAGGCAATCCCCACCCGGACCAATGACCACAAGGTGGTCATCGATTTTGTGAAGAAAAATATCTTCAGTTGGTTCAGGGTTCCTCGGGAAATTATCAGTGATGGTGGCACACATTTCACTCATGCCCAGTTTTAGAATTTACTGGGAAATATAGGGTAAATCATCTAATCTCCACACCCTATCACCCACAGACGAATGGATAGGTTGAGGTCTCCAATCGGGAGATCAAAAACATTTTGTAGAAAACCGTAAGGCCTTATAGGAAGGATTGGACACAAAAGCAAGATGATGCTCTTTGGGCCTACTGTACAGTGGACAAAATGCCTATCAGTATGTCTCCATTCTATTTGGTGTTTGGTAAGGCGTGTCACTTACCCGTTGAGCTAGAACACTGGGCATTTTGGGCCATCAAGAAATGTAACTTTTACCTAGAGTTGGCCAGGAAGGCCAAGAAACTCCAACTATCTGAGTTGGAGGAGCTTAGAAATGATTCCTATGAAAATGCCAGAATCTGTAAGGCAAGGACCAAAGCTCTCCATGACCAGATGATTTCATGTAAGAGATTTGAATCGAACTAGAAGATCTGGCTTTTCGATTAAGCGGCTCGTTCATTGTTGAGCGGATTTTTTCTAACGAGGATGTCAAAATCTCTGACTAATAAACACGCATAAATTCATCATAAAATGCATATTTACGATAGTTCCTAGGCCTAACATTGCACATCATGATATAAATATTGCATAAACATCCATTGCATTGTATTAGGATAGTTGTACGTTTTGTATATTAATTCCTTCATTTTATATGGCCAAGAGACAATGTGACATCCTTATGGACTTTGGATTAAAAATCCAACCATACGGATGGATCCGGAGCGACGATCGCAGTCCAACAACGTAGAAATCACCTCGATCCGAGCATCGTGGCATCCTCTGTAAGCAAAGAAGGGTGGACGGTCCAGATGGTGCCACGTAGCACCATCTGGAGTGCCCATGGTCACCTGCCCTACTTCCAATGGCCACTCAACAAGTGTTCTCAGCCATTGGATGAAAATCCAATGGCTGAGTGCCCGCCTTCACCACGTGGCCTCAACACATCCTCTCGACACATTTGTAGACACGATGCAACGGTGGAGGCGATGGATCGCAAGAGAGGGGCATGGGTTTGAGACTCACAAGAACCCCCCAATTCGTCAATTGGGCATGCCAGCATGCATCAGCAACACACGCACGTGAGTACGCCAGCGCATGCCAGCGCGCACGCCAACAGGGCCTACGCGCAATTTGAGCGCATGATGGAGGGACAACGCAGCTCGCATGGGCAGGCATGAGGTGGCTATAGTGACGCCTGAGTTTTACCTACAGCAACATCTGAGAGGTTGTTAATTACCCTATATCCATTTTTAGCCCCTTCCCATCCACTATATAAAGGCCTACACACCCCCCTTGCCAAGCCATCTCTACCTACTCTACTCCCACCTACTCTTAAGCTCTAGCAAGCCTACCAACGCTCTGTTAGAGCTTACTCTCAATCTCCCAAGGCACCTATTAGTGTAACGAAACTTTGCCCCACCAAATACTCCTCCATCTTCCCATTCCCATTCATAGGTCGCCTTGGAGCTATCCTCCCACCTCCATTTCGATAGCAGATCATCTCCGCCTTCTCACCTCCATTCCAGAGCCACGCTCAAGCTTTCCTCTACCCGACATCCTCCCGCTTCTCACCTCTATCGTCTTGCTTCCCAACTCCTTCATCCGAGCTTCCGCCAGGCGCCATCGTCTCACCGAACAACCACTTCGGGAGATTTCTTCTCACCCCTTTTCTCTTTTATGCTTTCATAGTTTATTGTAATTGACATTCATGAAATATATCATATTTGATTTCATCTCTTTCTTGTGATTGGTTGTCATTTTATTTCAAAAACAAAAAAAAAACAAAGCCACGAAACACCAAAAAGAAACAAATCGAAGCGCAGTTTTCATACGAAGTAAACGTCGCCTCTTGTGTTCGACCCAGGACTCCCTTGGAGTTTCGGTATAAATTATATTTGATTGCGAGTTTTGCAACTACGACGACTGGTTACTCGTAACCCCAATTTCAAACACGCAAAACATGTACATCATTTTGGCGCTGTTGTGAGGGAGGCAACGGAATTTACTTTATTGTTTTCTGTGCTTCTTTGCATTTACGTAGCACTAACCTTGCTTATCTCTGATCTATTGCCTTGCAGATACCCTAGCATGGAGATCCAAGTGCGGTAAACCAGAGTAAAGTGCGGGTAGAGTGCTTTGTAAGTGTCCCCCACATTCCCCCTCCATTAGTTTCATTTCTCCACACCCATAACCAAGACTTAATCTACTTAGGTGTTTGCATAAACCCAAGGATAGAATTGTTTGTCTTGTTTGCCACCTTCATCCACTTCACCCCTACATTTTTTTAAAAAAAAAAAATAAAAAGACACTTTCTGTGGGATGAATCAATTTACACACTTTATACACCCACATTGGAGGTACATAACCTAACTTGATTTTCATCTACTCAACCGGGATTCCGAACTGTGGACCCGGTACACTAATTCAACACATAAAACAGTAGAAATCATATTAGGTTAATCACCTTTCTTTGTGCCTTAATCGGTGGTGCATTTGAGCCAATTGATTGAATTGTTTGGGCTGCACCACCTAATTTAAAAGAAATTCATTTTGTAGCTGCCCCATAGGATTCAATATTTAGGTCAAGCCAAGCACTCCATATTCTTTTGATTTATAAAGGAAAAACACTTGACCTCATGCTTTCAAAACTTGGTTTGCCTCACAAAACTTTGTTGAATACACCTAATATTTGAATCCTAAAAGCTACTAAGCAAGATTCGAACCCTAAAACTCACTTCATCATTAATAATCTTGCTTGAAAACTTCTTGGTTGTGCACATTCATACATTCTCAATAAATCATTATGGGCACAACCCATTAAGGGCCCATCACATTCTAGAAGCACTAATATCCAAAGCCTAACCAAAAAGGAGTAGACGTTGGCCCTAAGGATTGGTTCGCTCGTCGGGATCCAGATTGAGAATATTCACGATTAACCTACTTATACTAGTCAATCTGATGTCTAGCTAGGGGAGTAGCGTCAAACGACTGCAGTTAGGGTACACTAGGAATCGAAGGTGCAAGCCAAAGGAAGAACCTTCTCCCCAGTCCCTCCTTCTAACTGGTTGGATTGCTCAGACATAAGTAGAGTAAATCATCAATAATGTTAGGACAAATTCTGAGAGTCTGTAGACCTTTAGGCTACCCAACCTAAGGACAGGCTTGTATTTTTGTGCTGCAATGTCCCTTCTCTTCCCCATCCTTCCGACTTCCTTCTAGTGTATGCTTGGAAGGAGGTCATTGAACCCTAGATTGGAAGGACCTTTAGACCATTCCCAGAGGTGGAGGTTGATCTTTAGCCAAGCAGATTCCATGGCTGATCAACAACCACCTCCCCCGCCTCCAAACCAACAGGAGCTGATTCAGAGGCAGTTGGAAGAATTGCAGCAGATGCAGCAATGGCTCCAATGTATGAATGGTCAGGGCTCTCGGCCCTTGAATGATTTTCGTAATCCTTCAAACTATGGGGAACGTCTCAGCGTCATGATTCTCGAGAAATCAAGCCCCAAGTCTTAAGTTTGATTAAGCATTTCCATGGCCTTGGCTCGAAGGACCCACTCCAGCACTTAGAGGATCTGACCACTTTGGTTTAGACCACTAAAGCAAGGAACGTGAATGAAGAGCAAATGATCATGAGGCTCTTCCCCCACTCTCTCAGAGATAAAGCCTCACATTGGTACTAGACCATAGGAAGGCCGATAGAAACTTGGGCTACTTTTAAGTCGGCTTTCTTGAAGAAATTCTTCCCTATCAGAAGGACTAATGCCTTGCGACGGGCGATTAGCACTTTCGTCCAGCGGCCGGGGGAACCGTTTCATGGTTCTTGGGAGTGATTCCAGGAACTTTTGAGGAAGTGTCCACACCACGAGGTGCCGAAATGGCAACTCGGACAGATTTTCTATCACGGGTTGGTTGAGCAACTCTGTAATCACGTGGATGCGTCCTGCGGAGGCAATTTCCTCAACAAGGATGTAGATAGCGCATACGACTTGTTTGAGGAAATGAGCGAGAACTCAATTACTCACACCTCCATGGATGCATTCAACTAGTCCCAACAACCCAGGTCAAGTGCTAATGAGATCCAGGATAATCACTCATTTGACATGGAATTGGTTTGTAATAAATTGGATAAAATGGACTTGGCTGCTAAGAGAATGGAAGAATGGATGTCTGGGAATTCGAGAAACATTTCTACACCTACTCAATCCCAGAATTCGGGATTTCATTCCTTACGAGCTCCCACGGGGTGAGAGTCGTGAACCAACTTGAATCGGCTCAGCCTGTGAGCCATGATTTCTCAGAACCTTATGGGTTCCAAACTGGGGTCTTTGATCCTAGTTTTTCTGATCCTTCCTTCTCTCCATCCTCATCCTATGAGGATGCATATGCAATGCAGGAGAATGTTAGGACCAACCCATATTCCAACATTTATAACTCGAGTTGGAGGAACCACCCTAACTTCTCCTGGAAAAGTCAGGGGCAACAGACCCAAACTCGGCCCAGCAACTATGCATCTCAAAGACCTATGGGTCAGGGTCAAGTATACACCCAGTTGCCCCTGAGACTGGTTACTTAGCCATCTTGGAATGCCCAACAATCTGTAGGGCAGGTTGACTTAAATCGGCAGATGGTGGAAATGTAAGGGCCCATGCTTCAGCTTATGCAGAAAATGAAGACATCATTGGATAACTTGCAATCCGAGTTAATTGCTAACACCCGACAACTTGGATCTCTACCATCCCAACACGTACCCAACTCGCGTAATGTGCAAAATCAAGGCAATAGATTCCAAGGGTACGGGAATCAAAGGGACCCACACGCACATGCTCAGGTGGTTGAGCAGGGTCCCTCATCTTCTTCTTCTGGTTATATGACCAACCAAGGCCCTCCAATCTTCACTACCCCACCTTAAGACCCAAACCCATATGCCTCTGCAAACTCCATCACCTTGAGAAGTAGGAAGTAGACCCAGAACCCTAAATTACCTTCTAGAAGTTAAAACCATGGGGAGCATGAGAGAGGACATTGAAGAAGAAAATAAAGCCCAAGGACCAAAAATTGAAAATACCACCCATATCCCGTTCCCTGAGTCCCTATTGAAAACCAAGAAGAAGAAAACCATAGATAGCAACGAGGAGCTCCTGAATTTATTCAAGAGCATAGAGATTAATATTCCGCTCCTCGATGCTATTAAGCACATCCCAGCTTAAGCTAAATTCTTGAAAGAACTACATACCCAAAAGCGTAAGCCGAGAGAACCCACTCCAAGGAAGGTGACTCTCTCTGAGTAGGCAAGTTCTGCTATCCTGCATCACCTTCCTCAAAAGAAGAAAGATCCTGGTGCCCCCTTGATCTCATGCGTTATTGGGGAATACACTTTTGATAGGGCATTATTGGACCTAGGTGCATCCATCAACCTAATCCTTACTTCTCTTTATGAGAGGTTTGGGTTAGGTGAACTCAAGCCAACCTTAGTAATGCTACAATTAGTAGACCGTTCGGTCACCACACTGAAAGGCGTTATTAAGGATGTAATTGTCAAGGTTAAGGATTTCTATTTTCCCATAGATTTCCTCATTCTTGACATGGATGCACCTAACGATTTGAGGAACACGCCCATCATTTTGGGGCGTCCGTTCCTAGCTACTACCAAGGCCAACATAAACTGTGAAAGTGGTAGTATGGAGATCGCCTTTGGGGATAAGAAGCTAACTCTGGATATTTTTAAGGTGATAAGAGGATTTGGGATTGTGGATTCATTGAGGAGCTCAAGGATCGGGATCTTGAGACTTGTATGACAATCAGTGCACTCGAGGACTCCACCAGCTTTAGCGAACCCAACCCACAGCCCTCTGTGGTAGACTTGCCACATCTTGAAGAGGCTGTTGATTTTGTTCATTCCTAGCCTCTTCCACTGGATCGTCCTATTGAATCTTTGTCAGCATCCTCTCTACCTTCTATTCTAAACCCACCTCAGCTTGAATTGAAACCATTGCCCAAAAAATTGAAATATGAGTTCTTAGGACCTAAAAACATGCTCCTTGTGATTATTAGTGCTGATTTGACTAAGGAGCAAGAATCGAGGTTAATTAAGGTTCTTAAGAACAATAAGGAGGCAATTGGTTGGACCATCCATGACCTTAGGGGGATCGAGCCATCTTATTGTAATCATCGTATTTTCATGGAAGATGGATCCCGCCCTTCTCGCGAGATGTAGAGGAGACTAAACCCAAATATGTGAGAAGTGGTCAAGAAGGAGATAACCAAGTGGCTTGATGCCAGGATTATATACCCAATCCCGGATAGTCCGTGGGTCAGCCCCATTCAGATTATACTGAAGAAGGAAGGAATAACCATTACGACTAACGAGAAAGGGGAAACCTTCACCACTCATTCAGCTTCTGCTTGGAGAGTCTATATTGACATAGGAAGATGAACACAGCCATTAAAAGGGATCACTTTCCCTTTCCATTCATAGATCAAATCCTTGAAAGGTTAGCTGGGAAGAAATACTTTTGCTTCCTGGACGGTTATTCGATATATAACCAAGTCCCTATCCATCCTGAAGACCATGAAAAGGCAACCTTCACATGTCCCTACGGAACCTTTGCATTTCGTAGAATGCCATTCGGGATTTGCAATGCACCTGCGACTTTTCAAAGGTACATGTTGGCCATCTTTTCTGACATGTGGGAGATTGTCTTGAAGTGTTCATGGATGATTTCTACGTTTTCAGAGATTCTTTTGACTCTTGCTTAGCAAACTTGAAATTGATCCTCCAGAGATGCATTAAAACACGACTGGTCCTTAGTTGGGAAAAGAGCCACTTTATGACTCAGGAAGGCATTATCCTGGGTCATGTGGTCTCAAGTCAGGGTATTGAGGTTGATAAAGCTAAGGTGGATGCTATCTTTAGACTTCCTCCACCAGCATCCGTAAAATAGATCCGCTCTTTCCTTGGGCATGTGGGTTTTTACAGAAGATTCATTAAGGACTTCTCGAAGGTTGTTCGACCCTTGAGTAACCTTTTGGCCAAAGACACGCCATTCGAGTTTAATGAATCATGCCATAAGGGATTTGATTTATTAAAAATGGTAGTCACCTGTGCCCCGGTGTTGCAACCACCAGTCTGGACAGCCCCATTTGAGATTATGGCTAATGCATCTGATTATGCCGTTAGGGCTGTCTTAGGTCAGAAGATTGAGAAAAAGCCCTCTGTGATTTACTACACTAGCAAGACTCTGGACGACGCCCAAAGGAACTGCATAGTTATTGAAAAAGAATTGCTAGCTGTAGTTTTCACTTTAGAAAAATTCAAGGCTTATCTTTTAGGTTCTCGTGTTATCATTTATATCGACCACTCAACCTTGAAACATCTCTTGGCCAAAAGGGATGCCAAACCCTGGCTTATTCACTGGATTCTACTGCTTCAAGAATTCGATCTTGAAATCAGGGATAAAGCTGGGGCACAAAATGTAGTGGTCGATCACCTCTCGAGAATCCTAATTGCTTTTCCTCATCTGGATGTCCCAATCTCTGATACTTTTTTGGATGAGACTATCCTTACAATCATGGGTATCTAAACCCTCTGGTTTGTAGATATCATCAATTATTTGACCGTTGGTCAAATCCCCTAGGATTGGACCAAACGACAACAGGATAGACTTGTGTCTAAGGCCAAATATAATTTTTGGGATGATCCTGAGCTACACCGCATCGGTGTAGACCAGATTATTCATTGATGCATCCTGAAAATCGAGTTCCATAGTATACTTGAGTTCTGCCACACATCTACGTGTCGTGGACACTTTTTCAGGAAAAAGATGGTAGAAAAAATCTTGCAATCCAGATTCTATTGGCCATCATTATTTAAGGATGCCATGGAATTCTCAATGTCATGAACCCAATGCCAGACACTCAGGAGCATGGCTAAGAGAGATATGATGCCTCTGAACCCAATACTTTTTGTCAAAATTTTTGACATTTGGGGCATCGACTTTATGGGACTCTTCCCTCCATTTGGACACCAGTATATTCTGGTTGCTGTTGATTATGTGTCCAAATGGATTGAGGCAATTCCCACCCGGACCAATGACCACAAGGTGGTCATCGATTTTGTGAAGAAAAATATCTTCAGTCGGTTCGAGATTCCTTGGGAAGTTATCAGTGATGGTGGCACACATTTCACTCATGCCCAGTTTCAGAATTTACTAGGGAAATACGGGGTGAATCATCGGATTTCCACAACTTACCACCCTTAGACGAATAGACAGGTCGAGGTCTCCCATCGGGAGATCAAAAATATTTTGCAGAAAATCGTTAGGCCTGATAGGAAGGATTGGACCCAAAAGCTAGATGATGCTCTTTGGGCTTACTGTACAGTGTACAAAATTCCTATTGGTATGTCTCCGTTATGTCTGGTGTTTGGTAAGGCATGTCACTTACCCGTAGAACTTGAACACTGGGCATTTTCGGCCATCAAGAAATGTAATTTTGACCTTGAATTGGCCAGGAAAACTAGGAAACTCTAACTATCTGAGTTGGAGGAGCTTCGAAATGATGCTTATGAAAATGCCAGAATCTATATGGCAAGACCAAAGCTCTCCATGACCAGATGATTTCACAAAAGAGCTTTGAGCTGAACTATAAGGTCGGGCTTTTCGATTCTTGATTGAAGCTTTTCCCCAGAAAACTCAGGTCTAAGTGGGATGGCCCGTTCGTTATTGAGCGGATTTTCCCTAACGGGGCCATCAAAATCTCTAACCCAAAGACGAGTAATATCTTCAAGGTCAACGGATAGCATCTCAAACGTTTTGTTGACCATATGCTCCCTAAACCCATCTCGAACAAGGTTGCTCTTACCTTGCCTTAACCACCGTGGGCCGATCATCGCCTAGCTGAAGGCACTAAACTTAGCACATGTAAAGATTGTTCCAAGTTGATCAGTGTCTCACGGAAACCAGGTGCTATTCTTCCACTTCTACTCTCCTACATGCTTTCATTTTTCACAATGGGGACATTGCAATAGCTAAGCATGGGGGGTTGGACATATTTTATAACCTTTTTGTTAGCTGTAACAGTAATTTCCTATTTTTTTTAAAAAAAAGAATTAGGAGATGAGAACTTAGGCATTAGGAGTTGCGAACTTTAGGAATTGATACTTTGAGACTTGAATACTTAGACTCTTCAGGTCTTCAGGCTTAATTAGCCTGGGTGTCCACTCGAATGTGGACTTAGTCTCTAGTCCTTTCCAATTAAAATTCACTCTAATTTGGTAAATAAATTGGGATGATAAGTATGCGACTTATGAACCCACCCTCTGATTTGAGGGAACTTTAAGCCTAAGCATCTACACACTTTTTTGCACTGACTCACTTTTCGACGGTTTCTTTGGAAATTGGGTAGCTAATGAACTATCTAGGGTGGCATGGCTGGCAAGTTATCAGTAGTAATAACTCATCACCCAGTTGTCTAGAGCCCAGCCACAAGACCATCTTCATTGTACTACCTTTAGGAAAATCTTAGATCAGGGAAGTCACCTACTTAAAAAGAAAAAAAAAAAGAAAAAGAAATAAAAAGGAGAAAAAAAATAATAATAAACAAATAAAACCATACTTCACTGCACGAGTATGGCTGGCAAGTTGTTGTGGGTAATAGCCCATTGGTTGGTTGTCCATAGCCTAGCTCACAAAAATGCACAATAATTCCCTAAACATTTAGGGAAGAAGTGGGGAAGTATAATAAATCGGGGAAATATACACTGGGTTCGCCCTTGTGTTGACCCCATTAATAAAATAATTAAGGAGAAAGCTACCGTTCGAAAAGATAAACCCCTAGGCAAGGTCACCTAGGGTCGTAGAAACCCGAAGTCCATTTTAACGGCCACCTAGTGAGTCTTTCACTCTTTTC
Organism: Thalassia testudinum; assembly: GCA_037157565.1. NCBI lineage: Eukaryota > Viridiplantae > Streptophyta > Magnoliopsida > Alismatales > Hydrocharitaceae > Thalassia > Thalassia testudinum. The sequence goes on from JAZHRO010000024.1 coordinate 217,042,248, forward strand.
ACTAGATGCTTAGCACTTAGAGTCCTTTTCGAGTCTTGAGTAGGTTGGGTAGCCGTAAAAAGTTATCCTGAAACTCTCAAACTCTAAAAGTACAAAAAAAAAATTAAAAAAGAAGAAAAACAAGAAAAAAATTTTGTGTATCTTCTCTTTTCAAATAAGGCAAGGGCTTGGACAGTCTGCATTCTAGCAGACACCTGGGCACTGTCGAGTCTTTGTAACCTGGTCTTGGGTTGAAAGTTCCTAAAATAACCAATAAATTATGCCTAAGAGATCGAATCCTAATTCTACTTTTATACATAGCATTTAGGCTAATTTTGCTAGGGACTAACAAAAAGTAAGCATGGTGGTATGATAAACATGCATAAATTCATCATAAAATGCTTATTTGCGATAGTTCCTAGGCCTAGCATTGCACATCATGATATAAATATTGTATAAACATCCATTGGATTGTATTTAGGATAGTTGTATGTTTTATATACTAATTCCTTCATTTTATATGGCCAGGAGACAATGCGACATCCTTATGGACTTCGGATGAAAAATCCAACCGTACGGATGGATCCGAAGCAACGATCGCAGTCCGACAACATAGAAATCACCTCGATCTGAGCATCGTGGCATCCTCTGAAAGCAAAGAAGTCTGGATGATCCAAATGGTGTTATGTGGCACCATCTGGAGCATCCAAGGTCACCCGCCATACTTCCAATGGCCACCCAACAAGTGATCTCAGCCGCTGGATGAAAATCCAACGGTTGAGAGCCCGCCTTCACCACGCGGCCTCAGTACATCCTCTCGACACATTTGTGGACACACCGCAATGGTGGAGGCACTGGATCGCAAGGGAGTGGCATGGGTTCGAGACCCGCAGAACCCCCAATTTGTCAATTGGGCACGCCAGCGGGCACGCCATCACGCACCAGCAGCGTGCACGCACGTACACCAGTGCAAGCTAGCGTAGCTCACATGGGCGGGCATGAGGTGGCTACAGCGACGCCTGAGCTGGACCTACAGTGACATTCGGGAGGTTGCTAACTACCCTGTATCCATTTTTAACCCCTTCCCTTCAACTATATAAAGGCCTACACACCCCCCTTGCTAAGCCATCTCTACCTACTCTACTCCCACCTACTCCTAAGCTCTAGCAAGCCTACCAACGCTTTGTTTGAGCTTACTCACAAGCTCCCAAGGCACCTGTTAGTGTAACGAAACTCTACCCCACCAAATACTCCTCCATCTTCCCATCCCCATTCATAGGTCGCCTTGAAGCCATCCTCCAACCTCCATTTCGGTAGTAGATCATCTCCGCCTTCTCACCTCCATTCCGGAGCCACGCTCAAGCTTTCCTCTACTCGACATCCTCTCGCTTCTCACCTTCGTCGTCCTACTTCCTAACTCCTTCGTCTGAGCTTCCGCCAAGTGCCATCGTCTCACTGAATAGCTGCTTCAGGAGATTTCTTCTCACCCCTTTTCTCTTTTACGCTTTCATAGTTTATTGTAATCGACATTCATGAAATATATCATATTTGATTCCATCTCTTTCTTGTGATTGCTTGTCATTTTATTTCAAAAATAAAAAAAAATAAAACCACAAAACACCAAAAAGAAACAAATCAAAGCGCAGTTTTCATACAAAGTAAACGTTGCCTCCCTGTGTTCAACCCAGGATCCCTTGGAGTTTCGGTATAAATTATATTTGATTATGAGTTTTGCAACTATGACAACAGGTTACTCATAATGAAAATTTCAAACACGCGAAACACGTACATCACTAACCCAAAGACAGGTAATTGCTTCAAGGTCAATGGACAGCGTCTCAAATCCTTTGTTGACCATGTGCTACCTGAACCCATCTCGGACAAGGTTGCTCTTACCTTTCCTTAACCACCGCTGGTTGATCATCGCCTAGCTGAAGGCCGTAAACTCAGCACTTGTAAAGTCTGTTTGGAGCTGACTAGAACCTGATGGAAATCAGGTGCTATTCTTCCAATTCTACCCTCTTATATGCTTTTATTTTAAGAATAAGGGCATTGCATTAGCTAAGCATGGGGGATGGATATTTTGTGCAATGAATATTTTGTTAGCTCATAACAGTAATTTCCTCCCTTTAAAAATAAAAAAATTAGAATCAGGAGAAGAGAACTTAGGCATTATGAGTTGCAAACTTTAGTAATTGATACTTTAGGACCTGAACACTTAGAATCTTCAGGTCTTCGGGCTTGATTAGCCTAGGTGTCCACTCGAATGTGGACTTAGTCTCGAGTCCTCGCCAAGTAATTTTATCTTAATTTGGTAAATAAATTGGGGTGATAAGTACACAACTTATCAACCCACCCTCTGTTTTGAGGGGACTTTAAATCTAAGCATCTACACACTATTTGCACTGACTCACTTTTCGACGGTTTTTATGAAAATTGGGTAGCTAATGAACTTTCTAGGGTAGTATGGCTGGCAAGTTGTCGTGGGTAATAGCCCATTGGCTAGTTGTCTAGAGCCCAGCTACATGACCATACTCATTCTACTGCTTTTAGGTAAATCTTAGATCAGGGAAGCCACCTACTTAGAAAAAAGGAAAAAAGAAATACATAAAAAAAAGAAAAAAAATATAAAATGGAGAAAATAAAAAATAAAACCACACTTCACCACACGAGTTTGGCTCGCAAGTTGCCGTGGGTAACAACCCATTGGCTGGTTGTCCAGAGCTCAGCTCACAAAAATGCACAATAATTCCCAAAACACATGGGGAAGAAGCAGGGAAGTAGAATAAACCGGGGAGATATACATTGGGTTCTCCCTTATTTTACCCCATAAAAAATTAAGTAGGAAGAAAGCTACAGTTCGGAAAGATAAACCTTTAGGCAGAAACTCTTAAGGTCACTTGGGGTCGTAGAAATCCGAAGTCCATTTTAATAGTCGCCTAGTGAGTCTTTCAGTCTTTTCATAAGATGCTTAGCACTTAGAGTCCTTTTCGAGTCTTGGGTGGGTCGGGAAGCCGTAAAAAGTTATCCTGAAACTCTCAAACTCCAAAAGTCCAAAAAAGAAAAAGAAAAGAAGAAAAAGCACAACCAAAAAAAAGTATCTTCTCTTTTCAAATAAGGTGAGGGCTTGGGCGGTCTGCATTCTGGCAGACACCTAGACACTATCAAGTTTTTATAACCAGGTCTTGGGTTGAAGTTTTCTAAAACAACCAACAAATCATGCCTAGGTGATCAAATACTAATTCTACTTTTATACATAACATTTAGGTTAATTTTGCTAGGGACTAGCAAAAAGTAAGCATGGGGGTATGATAAACATGCATGAATTCATGATAAAATGGTTATTATGATAGTTCATAGGCTTAGCATAGCATATCATGGTATAAATATTGCATAAACATCCATTACATTGCATTTAGGATAATTGTATATTATGTACATTAATTCTTTTGCCTTACATGGCCAGGAGGCAGTGCAACATCTTTATGGGATTTGGATGAAGAATCCGATCATACGGATGAATTTGGAGTGACGATTGCAGTCCATCAATGCAAAAATCACCTCGATCAGAGCTCTATAGCATCCTCTATAAGGAGAAGAAGATGGACGGTCCAGATGGTGCCACGTGGCACCATCCAGACTACCCTACACGAACCACGGCCTCCCCAGCTTCACGCATGGAGTGATCCTAGCCGTTGGATCTCAATCCAACGGCTGAGGGGTGCTCTACATCGCTCGACCTCAAGCATCTCAAGGAAGGCTCCATCGTGACCATTGGATCTTCATCCAGTGGTCAAGATGTGCAACTGCATCGCCCTCCACATGATAATCCATCTCTTTGGCCAAACGGTGAAGCACCCATTTCACAAAGCAAAGGCGCGGGTTCAAACTGTAATCTGCCATGACTGCTACAGTGCCAGCTAAAATAGGACTGCTCGATCTTGATCGAGCAGCCGAGATTCTTTACGTGTGATCTGACGTTGCCCACCGACACAAGAATGCACGCCAGATCGCACCCGTGCAATCAAAGGTGCTCACATAAGTTGATCAGATGTGCTGTCGACTGTCGGATCTTTACGAAGGCACGATCTGCGGGCATTCAAAGCAATGAAGGTGCGATCCGCAGGCGTCTCTCAGACCTGCGATGATTCATCCAATGGCTGCCAGCAATGCATGCGCGTTTGAATCCACAAGCGTGCGTGATCTCCGTGTGATCTTATCCATCCACGCCTGATCCAATGGTTGTCGATCGCATCGCGCTATGCCAACTGCAATCGTGCCTCTCCACGCTATCCAAGGCGCTTGAATGAACAGTGACACCACCGGCGGGTCTCTAGGGACGTTTTAAATGTCGCTAAAGACTCGAGCATGCCAACCACCTCCATTGCACCACTATATAACACCCCTACACCCGCCTTCCTCTTCATCTCTGCCTACTCTACTCCCACCTACTCCTAAGCTCTAGCAGCCTACCAAAGCTCCATTAGAGCTTATTCTCAAGCTCCAAAGGCCTCCTATTAGTGTAATATTCCTATTTCCCACCAAATATTCATCCTTCATCCCACCACCTTCATAGGTTGCCTTGGAGCCATCCTCCCACCTTCATTCCGATAGAAGATCGCCTCCGTCTCCTCACCTCCATTCCAGAGCCTCGGTGAGGCATTCCTCTACCTGGCATCCTCCTGCATCTCACCTCCTTCATCCAAGCTTCTGCCAGGCATTGTCATCTCGCCGAACAGCCGATTTAGGAGATTTCCTCTCATCCCTATCTCTTTTATGCTATCATAGATTATTGTAGTAAACATTTGCGTGATATATCATAGTTGTTTCATCTCTCTTGTGATCTATCTTGCTTTCTTCTTCTGTAAAAACAAAACAAAACCCCAAAACACCAAAAAGAAACAAAACGAAACGCGGATTTCAACCAAGTAAACGTCACCTCCCTGTGTTTGACCTGGGACTCCCTTGGAGTTTCGGTTATAAATTGTATTTGATAACGTGTTTTGTGAGCTACGACAATGGGTTCTTGAAACCCTGATTTCAACCTCACGAAACACAACTCATCAAATGGCTACGTGCACACAAACACTCAAGTGGATATTAATAATAACAAGAAATATTTGCACAAAGATTCAAACCACAAAGGACACAAAATATATAGTGGTTCCCCACTCACTTGGGTGCTCCACTACCTAAGCCTCCCAGCTTAGGATTTTTAACCTGATTCCCTCAACCATGAGGGAATCACTTTACTAACCGAGGTAATTAGCGGGTTACCTCTACCCAAGTACAACAAAGGGTTTGTTACAACCCAACAAGCAACAAGCTCAATTACAAATAAGAACTGGTGTAAGCAAAAGAAATCTTACAACAAGAAAACCTAAGCCTCTCAACAATAATATAAATTGAATAGCAATTGGAGAACCTAGGAAGGACGTGAATGCTCTGTAATTGTGTAAGAAAAGCACGTCGATGTGTTTGCAAATCGTAGAGAGATTGAGAGCAGGAAATAATTTCTTCTCTTCAAAATATGGTGGAAATATGAAATATAGCTCTTATATTTTTCCTTCTATTTCTTGTGTGCAAAGTAAGAGTCTTAGGGTTTTTTTTATAGAGTTAGGACCTTAGTAATACGTCTGCTAGATGTTGGGGTTTAAATCCTGACGTTCATCTTCTCAAAATTAATTTTATAGTCATTCAGTTTTGAGCTAACGACTAACTGGTACTGGTACTAGCTATTCATTGTTGTCTGGCAGCCAGTACAACAAGAGTCCTGGTACAGATACTCATTAAGGGTACTGGTACTTGTGACTCCCAGGTTTGAGACACTCTAGGCACTGTGACTTACCTGCACTGGTACTTATAAGGTCTAGGCCCAAACTGCTTCTTCAAACTGTTACCATCAGGAACTGGTACTCTTGATTAGTACTCGTACTTGTTGTTTATAGTTTGAGACAAAGGCTCAAACTTGTGCCTTGCATGTACCGGCACTTATAAATAGTAACGGTACTTGTTTTCAAGTACCTTGTTTTACAATGATTAACAATTAAGTACGTTCTTTGAAAAAATCGTAATATTTATCCTAATTTATTTCTAATTAATTTTACGATCTAAGTTATATTTCTTTTTTAAGAGGCATACAATCTTGGAAATAAAATCCTAATCTAGAAAACTAAAGATCAAAGGTGATCTCCACCTCAATGTCTTTTCTCCTTGTCATCATGCACCTCCTTGCCATAGTTCAATGTTTGCCTTGATCTTCACCTAAATCTGGAAAGCACTCAATTGCAAATATTAATCTATAATAATTTTGTTAACACCAGAACAAGATGTGGAACAAGGTTCCAACAATCTTCTTTTTGGTGTTGACAAAACTATCTTGCAAATAGATAATTTTAAGACAAATTATTTTTAGCAATTTAAACTAGTTAATTCTCCCCCTCAATATATGCTACCCTTAAAAATATGACTATTTGTTTCTTTTTCTTTTTTCTCCCCCTTTTTGTCAATCATCAAAAAAAATAATGAAGGGGTAAAAAATATCATACTGTAAAATTACTAATAGTAGAATGGTGCTTGTGAATACCAAGCTTCATCAGTCTACCTTTCTTGATCTTCATGTACCTTATAAAATTGTTGGAGTGTTCCATTGTGTGCCTTGAACACCCATTGATCATGTTGATCCCATCAATCTAATCCTACAAAATAATGTAAAATATCATTTCTAGGTACCCATTTTCTTGTGGGTCCTTTTGGGTTAGCACCTTTCAAACTCTGAGATCTATAATTCTTGGGATTTTTAGCCTTTTGATACATCCATTCATGCCTAGATTCATGTGATTTAGTATGTGTATTCTTTTTACTTTGAAATTTGGATTTTAGAGCATTACAAAATTCAGTATTTAAATGAGTTGTTTTGAGATTATTCAAAGTCTCCTCAAAATTCTCATAGATATCTTCTAGCTCTACTATTTTTGCATGCAATTGATTATTAGTTTGTTTTGACATTTCTAACTACATTTCTAACCATGATTTCTTTATTTCTAATGTTTGATAATTACTCTTTAAGACCTTATTTTTCTTTTCAAACGACCTAACTTTGTGATATAACTCTTCATAAGCTTCTAGCAATTCTTAAAGAGAGAAATCATGGTTTACCTCATTGTCTGTGTCTTCCATAGTGGCTACTAAGCATAAATGAGCTACCTCATTGTTATTCGAAACATCGGAGTTGGCATCTATGTCGGAGTCGCTATCATCCCATGTTGCTTTGAAAGCTCTCCTCTTCTTCTTCTTGACTTCTTTTGTGTCTTTCCAGTTGTCTTCCTTCTTCTTGTTCATGGGGCAATCCTTTTGCAAGTGTCTCTTTTTCTTGCCCTCATAACAAACAATATTAGATGAAACTTTATTGATTTTCTTACCCTACTTTCGGAGGAATTTCTAAAATTTTCTTGTGCGCATCTCCATTTCTTCATCATCTTCGGATTCCAAGGTGCTTGAATCCAAGTCCTCCTTAAGTGCTCTAAATGTAGTATTCTTCTTCATGTTTTCTAGTTGGACTTCATAGGCCATAAGGCTACCAACTAGATCATCTAAGGGGAGAGTGGAGAGGTCCTTTGCCTCTTGGATTACTGTGGTCTTTGGAAACCAATCACTTGTAAGAGATCTTAGGATCTTCCTTACAAGCTATTCTTCTGTGAACCTTACTCCAGGGTTCTTCATGGGGTTCACAATTTCCCTAAACCTTGTGTACATGTCTTTAATTGTTTCTCCCTTCTCCATCCTAAAACACTCATAATTTTCTGTTAGAATAGAGATATGAGTTTCTTTTACCTTGCTCGTTCCTTCATAGGTAACCTCAAGAGTGTTCCAAATTTCGTATGCAGATTCGCATGCTGAAATTTGTTTAAACTCTTCTTTTGATAATGCACAATACAGTGCATTCATCGCCTTCACATTGATCACAATCTTCTTCTGATCTGTCATCCATACTACTCCTTGTGGCTCCAGATCTAAATATCTTTCTTGAATGAGGGTCCATGACTCCTCATCCATCGCCTTGAGGAAGACTTGCATCCTCCTCTTCCAATACCCATAGTCCGTCCCACCGAAATAGGGAGGATGGGTCGATGATTGTCCTTCAGTGCGTCTTGTTCAGGATGATGCCATCGCGAAGAGATTTGTTACATCTTCTTTGCAACCTGCTCTAATACCACTTGATGGAAAGTTCGGATTTAGTATAGATGGCTACGTGCATGCAAACATGCAAGTGGATATTAGTAATAACAAGAAATATTTTCACAAAGATTCAAACCACAAAGGACACAAAATATATAGTGGTTTTCCACTCACTTGGGTACTCCACTACCTAAGCCTCCTAGCTTAGGATTTTTAACCCGATTCCCTCAACCCTGAGGCAATCACTTTACTAACTGAGGTAATTAACGGGATACCTCAACCCAAGTACAACAAAGGGCTTGTTACAACCCAATGAGCAACAAGCTCAATTACAAATCAGAACTAATGTAAGAAAAGGAAATCTTACAACAAGAATACCTAAGCCTCTCAACAATAATATAAATTGAATACCAATTTGAGAACCTAGGAAGGACGTGAATGCTCTCTAATTGCATAAGAAAAGCACGTCGATATGTTTGCAAATCATAGAGAGATCGAGAGTAGCAAACAATTTCTTCTTTTCAAAATATGGTGGAAATATGAAATATAGCTCTTATATTTTTCCTTCTCTTTCTTATGTGCAAACTAAGAGTCCTAGGGTCTTTTTATAGAGTTAGGACAATAGTAATACATCTACTGGATGTTGGAGTTTAAATCACAACGTTCATCTTCTCAAAATTAATTTTACAGTGGCTCAGTTTTTAGTCAATGGATAATTGGTATTGGTACTAAAGTACGGGTACCAATATTAGCTGCTCACTATTGTCCAGCAACCAGCACAATAAGAGTCCTGGTACCAGTACTCATCAAGGGTATCGGTACTTGTGACTCCTAGGTTTGAGACTCACTAGGCACAATGACTTACCTGTACCGGTACTCACCATGGATACCAATACTCATAAGGTCCAGTCGCAAATTGAGTCTTCAAACTGTGACCATCAGGTATTGGTACTCTTGATTAGTATTGGTACTTGTTCACAGTTTGAGACAAAAGCTCAAACATGCGCCTTGCATGTACCGATACTTATGAATAGTATTGTTACTTGCTTTCAAGTACCTTGTTTTACAAAGATTAACAATTAAGTACGTTCTTCGAAAAAAATTATAATGTTTATTCTAATTTATCTCTAATTAATTTTACTATCTAAGTTATATTTCTTTGTTAAGAGGCATACAATCTAAGAAATAAAATCCTAATCTAAAAAACTAAAGATCAGAGATGATCTTCTCCTCCTTGATGTCTTTCCTCCTTGTCATCATGCACCTCCTTACCTTAGGTCAATGTTTGCCTTGATCTTCACCTAAATCTGAAAAGCACTCAAGTGCAAACATTAATCTATAATAATTTTGTTAACACCAAAACAAGATGTGGAATAAGGTTCCAACACTAAAGTCTGTGTCCTCTTCCTCCAATTCATCTAGGTAATAGTAGATTAAGCTTTAGTTAGTGATGTAGGTTAGATCTAGGTAGCTAATTTGTTAGATAGCTTAGTTTGAATATCCAATTTCTCATCTCCTTCCCTGACATCGATGTGATCAAATCTGATCTTGTTGGCCTTTGTTTTGTCAAATCAACACTCCCCTTACCTTTCTCAGCACTCTCCAGTCATAATCCACCTTCTTTCCTTCTCGAATAGTCATCTGACACAAAACACCTATCCACTGTCTATGTAGGAGGACTGAAGAGTTCTTCCAGCTAAATCAACCATCTCATAGCCATTGCTAAGCCTTATATACCTTTTTGCCTCATTCAATTAAAGAATTCAATGTATCTTGAGTTATGAACTCAAGACCTCTTTCAGGTTAATTTGATCTTATAGAACTTCTTCAAGCTTTCCTCTAGTTAATTGCTATGGTTATTAGCTTCATTTGTAGGTTAGGAATCTTTTGAACCTATTCTTGAATTGTTTCATGAAGATTTACATTCTGATGGTCAAATCAGGTGGTCACCAGAGCTCCGGTGACTCACTATTTGATTAATAGAGGTTGAAACACCTCCAGAAGCTCTAGATCACTCAATTAAGACTTAATGATTACATTCCACACTTTCAATCTTAGTTTTATGGATTTTATCTCCTCGTTCAATTTCAACTTCCTCAGCTCTGGTAGAGTTGAGGACGATTGTTCCTTCATTCTCAGACCTCCGTAATAGGTTCTAAAACATCCTTAGGACTTTCTGAATTTAGATAAAGCTTTAAATAGATTGTTAACTTTCTAGGATGTTCTAACGAACAACCTTACTTTAGACCTCAGCCGAAACACTTGGTATTCAAGGTTAGTGGTCTCAATTTCTACACTTGTTGATTCTAATGACTTCCTAAGTTTATTTAGAACTTATCTAGACTATTAATTTAATATGAAATTCTCTGAAGCTAAAAGTCAACTTTCATAATTGAATTGCTCAACTTTAAGTTGCTTTGGGAGATTAGAGCTTTTGAGCTCAAATCTAAGGGTTGTTACGAGTTCTGGAAGTCATTAAGAATTTATCTGATCTATTTTTATGAAGTTTTGAGATTGTTTTGTATTTGATTTGTTCTCTGCTCAGTTTGGGTTCAATACATACTTCAATAGACTTCATATGGCTTAATATGGAATTCTACGCCAAAATTAGCTTGAAATAGTTGGATTTGATTTCTTGAAGCTATTCTGAACTCTTCTAGAGGTTCTAACCTCTTGTTTGAGCCATTTGAGATTTTGATTTATCTGTTTTGAGCTTCAGCGTGAAGCTCTGAAGTTCTTTGAGGTTTCTAAGCTTCCAAACACCTCCAATCCTTTTCCAGGGTTGCAAAATTGTTCCAGGGACCTTGATTGAACCATAAGCGCATGAGAGAGAGAAATCTCAGGTTGATTCGAAGATTAGCTACTGGTGCTACTATTCTGTACTCATGGTGTCAAACCAATAGCATGATTCAATGGAGCTATTATGTTTATTTGATGGAATTGATGGGTGGAAGCGATAAAAGAATCATAGGGCTTTTGATTAAGTCCTTAACTTTGGAGATCAAAGCTTTGAGTCACTGGGAATCGATCGAGAAAGTTGGATCTTGAGACAGCTACGTAGAACAAATGGGACTTCTATAATCCCACATCGTATGATGAGAAGCACTTGTTAGCATATAAAATGAATTATGCTCTCATGCGGATTAGTTGACAATAATGCAGGCTTCATGTGTTGTGTGCATGCGTAGGCTCTTACGTGATATACTCTGACCTCTGATTTGACCATTGACTGTGCTCTGGGAGAGTGGCCTTTGAGTGCAAGGTGGGAGGTATGATGGTGACATGTGGGCTAGTAGTGGTACTGATTCGGTTCTTAGCCGTTGATCGTACAAAGAGCCACGTGGATCTTGATCCTTTTAGTCTAACTGGTAGCCAACACTGAGTGAAATTTGAGTCTCCTTGTGTTGTGAAGTTGATGAGTATATTGTGAAGGCTCCTATGCCTAAGTTCTAAATGAGAATAAATGTTGAATATAGATTGTTGTTCGAAAACAACACTTTTTGTATAAATTTATTTTTTAGAATTTAATGCAAAAGTGTTTCTTTTCATTATTGAATGATTGCCATGTTATTAATGTTCATTTTTATACAATTATTCATGTGGTAATTAATTAGTTAATTATATAGTTAACTTATACTGTAATTATATTTATACTATATTATTAATTAGTAGTATAGTCTAAGTAGTAATCTTAAAGTAACTTAGTAATTATAAAGTAATTAATGTAGTTGTTAGGGTAGTAATTTTTTTATAGTTTCATTAAGTAAATCTAGTATCTATTAGACTAATTAATTAAAGTAACTATTAATTAAATATATAACTTATGTATGGAAGTAAATTATAAGTTAATTAAGTATGTACTAATTAAGTAGCTATAATTTATGTAATTAGTAATATTGATGTTATTAAGTTATGGCTAGTAAGTATATATTTAAGTAAGTTATATAAGTATTATCGATATAAGTTAAGTATGTAATAATTAGTTAATTATTATAATTAAGAAAAAGAATTAAATTAAGAATAAATGGTGAATCTTATGCTAATTTAGCCTCCCAGTGAACGATCAGGACTTAACTAGTATAAATTTAGAAAATGTGTCCATTATCTTGCTTACCATACTATAACTTAACAACAACTAACTATGTAAGGTAGTTGTACATCAGGTACTATCTCATAAATTAATCCTTTTATTAATATTCACATTATTCTGTTCATTTTACAAGTTAAGCCCAACTTGTTACAATCAAAATCCTATTAATCAACACCTCAGGGCACGAGGCAATTTCATGTGACTTCTTGAGGTGCAAGGTCGGTATAAGCCACCCTTTTGGCTAAGAAGATGGCTTATACCCATCGACTTACCACACTCCGTCACCCTGGGGTCATTACGACAAGGGGTGGTAGCTACATCGTATGTCATGAACATGTGTTATCTACACACGATGAATCATAGACAACCAATGACCCTCTCACTGGCTGACTAAAGAAAGCCAACTCTAACCCTGGAGCCACACATACCGCTATCACAGTCGTCACTAAGGCTAACGAAGAGTCGTAGGGAGGCCAGCAACTCCCTAAATCAGCCCAAACTGGTCTAAAAGACCAAAGCTACAGCCAAAGTCCCAGCGAGTAGTAGGGCTAAATTAGTTATCCAATTTATTTTCGACCAATCCATCACATCAATTTAATAACTTATTTCAGATAATCGAAATAATAATATCCATTAATTAACCCATAACTCTCATCATTTTAAAGCATTAATCTAAAGTTACATCACTCCAAAATTAACTATTAAACGACTTAGTTTCCAACTTCTGATAATGGTTCCAATTAAATTATTAATTAACAATCATAATGATACTAGTCTCATGAAAAATGGGGTTCGTTTCACACATGCGATAATAAGACCATATCTCATATAGTAAGTACTTCATAATTCATTTAATTCATGAAAATTATCTAATAAATTGCAGGTAATCCCTTTTAATCCACCAGTTAATTATATCAAATTGATTATTCACATTTAAAGTCATCAATCTGATTCACAGTATTAATATTTAATATTTAAGTACCCAAAATGGCAAGAAACATGAAGTCAGGTTCCGATCCCAGTAGGAGACAAGAGCAAACACTAAATGGTGGAATTACGCAAAGAAAATTGCAATATAGACAAATCACACGAGGAAAGAGACTACTCTACCTAAAGTCGTCAGGGGTTCACGATGACTCTGAAGAAAAATAGTGTTAAGGGGTACTGTCTACGTGCCCTTGATCTGCGCCTCAGAATTAAAAGTGGAATTCATCCAATCCAACTTTACAGATGTGTCCACCATGCTCAAGAGCCCTAAGATCCAATCTTGGATTGTTAAAATCCAGCCTTAGATGGCCACTATCTTAACATTGTTGCCTACTATATGCTTCATGGGCATCGCCGCTGTCATTATTGCTCTCATTCCTATGCTACTACTTGATGGTGATGCCATCATTTGTCATAACTAACTTGAATTAGTTGTAATGAAGAGATAAATGCTCCTAAATGATCTCTTGAGGACTACAATTCCATTATAATTTGATTTGAGAAGAAGATAGTACAATAGGGTTAATTCTACTATTTTAATAGCACATCACGAATGCAGATTAACCACAACTTCACTCAAGGGTTAATTAATGTCAATTGAGCATAAAAGTCTAAAAAGTGAATTTACATTGACTGAAACAAGGTTTCATGCATTTCGAGAGAGAAAACAGTACCAAAACCAGTACCAAACCTTAATTATCAACCCTACATAAATTGGAAAGGTTTTAGTTAGGATAAAATTAATCTAAACCTCCTAAAATTCATAGAAAAATATTATAAGAGGTTTGGTATCTTCGGTTTGACCATCTGGACACATTTTAACCTAGAATAAAGCTTCAGACGGGAATTTACCCTGATTTAGGCTTCTCTGCAATTTACCCAGTCAAACGTGGTCAAACTCAAATCCTAGTTCACCATTAGATTCCTTGGGTCCAAATTAGGTTAACACCAAAATTTGGGCCCAATCAGAATCCATCTTGACCTAGTTTGCATTTTAGCCCTTGAAAACTCTCATTCTCTTATTTAAAACCCTAGGTTTCAATTTTATTGCAAATTAGTCCCTAACTTTGTCATCATTATTGCAATTTTGTCCCTACTACCATTGTTTGTGGGAACACACCTGTAGTGAGATTCGAGGGAGCTCTTCTCTCTTAAATTTGCTCAATATCCCTCTAAAATTGGAGGGATTAATGCTTAAGCAATGAGGAATCAGATCAACCCCATCTTAGAGATCGGAATTGATTCTTGAGCTCAGGCGAGCATGATAAATTTGAGTAACATTTTATTCCAAATCAATAACCTAATTGGAGGAGTTTCTCCAATTATAGCTCGAATTCGAGCTCTATATAAATGCCCCATCATTCCACGGTCAAAATCAGCCAGGTCTACGATAGAATCTCCTCTTCTTCCTCCTCTCCGACCGCGAACTCCAACGGCTTCGGTGGCCCTCTCTCCTTCCTCTTCCATGCATCCAACGGTAAAATTGGATGCACCATCATCTTCCCTGTCTTCCTCCAACGGCAGCCGGCCAAAGGTCCATCCTCTTCTATCCCTTCTTTGCTGTCGCTCCTCTTGCTGGAGAATTCATCTTCTTCATGACCGGGAAGCCACACCGACACGATTCCTGCCCCCTTCATCCCTTAGACTAGGTCCTATCTCTCCCTCTCCTTCTTTAGCTTATGTCTAGCCTTATAGGATCTCGATTCGCTCGCCGACCACCTCGCTTTGCCCTCGTCTTCTCTACCTCCAACATTGCTCTAACAAGCTCGCCACACTGCTACATGCCTCGAAACACCATGCTACCACTACCAGAAGCTCCTCCTCACTTCCCTCATTAAAATCACTCAACAAATTTCACCACACACACTCAACCGCCCCACCAGATGACCCACCCTTCCTCCGTCGTCTCCGATGTCATCTGGCCATTCCACACCTCCAACCACCAAATCAAGATTGCCACTAAATTCCTTGCTCCACGGCGAACCTCAAGAATAATTTAATTGGGTCATTAGGCCATTTTATTGCATTTTAGGTCACCACCGAAGCTTCATCGCTATCGTTGCTTATCCACCTACGTCCACCGCAACCCATCCACCTTTGGCCATAGCTTCACATCCTATAGTTGCAGATTCACTTTGTGAAGGAAGCTGCAACTCCAATTGAATGAAGGCATCCCAGAAGCAGCTCTAATTTGACACCTCAATTCCATGTAGTTGATGGTAATGCCATCATGAGCCATAATTAGCTTTACTTAGTCAGAATCAAGTGACAAATGCTCCTACAAAACCTCCTGAGAGTCATAATTCCATGCAAATCCATTCTGAGAAGAAAACACTAAAACATGGTTAATTCTGTAGTTTTAACATCACATCATAAATGCAGAATAACCACAGAGTTTGTCAGGGGTTAATTGAAGGTCAAATGAGCATTAAAGTTCAAAGAGTGGGTCCACACAGACAGAAATAGGGTTCCACATGTTTCGAAAACCACAACAGCACATACAACCCTAATTCCTGACCTACTTAAATTAAAGAGGTTCTAGTTAGGATAAAGTTCATCTAAACCTCCTAAAATTCATAAAAAACTATTCTGAGAGATTTGGAACCCTTGGTTTGACCATCTGAACCCATTTTGACCATCTGAACCCATTTTGACCTTAAACATAGTCTCAGATGGAATTTTACCCAAATTTGGGTCTCTGTGCAAATTGTCTAGTCAAACATGGTCAAAACTCAAATCCAACTTCACCATTAGATTCCATTGGTCCAAACTAGGTTTGTACCAAAATTTGGATCCAATCAGACTCCATCTTGACCTAGTTTGCATTTCAGTCCATTAAATCTCTCTTTCTCTCAATTAAGGCCCTAACTTTCAAAATCTCCTGCAAATAGGCCCCTAGGTTTGTCATCTTCTTCACACTTAGGTCCCTACCACCATGGCAGGTGTGAACCCAAGCCACCAACCTTAATCAATTCCTCCCAAATTTGGAAGGATTGTGAACCAAGAGATCCCCCATCGAATGGGCATGATCTTGGCCTTATGAAGTAAGGAGCTCAGGCGAAACTCCAAAACTCCACGATGAAACCTAAGCCCAAATTGCAATGAAATCATGATAATTCCCCTTGATTTAGTCATGGCCGAGCTCTATATGAGCTCCAGATCATTTGATCGTCCTCTTTAGTTGAGTTTAGACCCAAAATACCCTAGTTCTTCCCTTCTACCGACCCCCGGCTCGACTCTGGCGATATTCCCAAACCCCTTCATCAGGATTGCCAACAACTAAATTGGCCAGTCCTTCTTCTTCCTAACCTTCCTCCACATCTCGCCAGCCATAGCGGGAGTTGCCTCCTCCTCTCCTCGTTGCCGTTGTCATCTTCGGAGAAATCTTCATCTCTGGTGTCAGCCAATCATCCCTAATTTAGGTCCAACCTACTCCTGTCCCTCTCTAGATCTTCCATAACCCTTTCCCTTCTTATTTCGACAATCGTTTCACTATCTCCCTCACCATCGTCTTCATGACCAACCATGCCTTCGGCGAGGCCATGTGCCTGCTACAGCACACCAATCGCCTCGCCACAACTCTTAGAAGCATTGCCGTATCACCCTCATCAAAAGGCCTCTGATTATTTCATCTTCCACCCACTCCATAACTCCCCCGAACAGACCCACCATCCGCCACCCTAATAGCCACCGTCTGGCCACCACAATCACCCACTCACCAATTCACGCCCACCACTACATTCGCCACTCGACGACAAAGGTCTCTGGCTATTTAATTGGGCTCTAAGGACAGCTTTTATTTTAGGACCATCATTGGCGAAGCTTGTCTTCCCCACCACTATCCAAGCACCACACACAGCCATTCATTACACCGTCACCACCATCGTTTTCCATACATCACGGCAATCACCCTGAGCTTTCTATTTGGGGCATCAAGCCCATGTTCTGATCTCCAAGTCATCATCGGACAGCTACCTCCACCCTCGTCTTCTCTGATCACAGCAGTGCTTCTCGAACCATCCAACACCTTACTGCTACCTTCTCATAATGTGGCTCCAGGTCTTGAAGCAAGTTTAGGTGACAATCGAGGCAGAACAAGCTCCAGCAGCCTTGATTTGGCACATAATTTAGTCGCACATGCACGTGGAGGATGTGCAAGTCTTTAGTCCCACATCGAGGGCGTATAGGATTGCGAAGGCACATAAGTTGTTTTTCTGCCTACAGCTCTTCGCCCAGTAACACAGGGGGTTTGGTCCCCCTTTACACGTGCCTCCTTGCGCTCTCACTCCTTGCCCGTGCACACATGCACATGGGTCTGGACCCCATACCTGGTTCTGATTATCCGCTTAAATCTGATCATCTGGTTCTAATAGAAGAGGAGAATTTGTGAGTGGGGAGGGTTTTGCTTCAGGATTTGTGTTCTGTTGCCTCAAGATGCGTGCCTAGTCTCCGCAAGAATTTGAAGGCCTATGACCTTGTGTTGGCTATGTGCTCTTGTGCTGTGCTTGAGAAAGAAGTCTTGTGCTAAGGATGCTTCTGAGTTTATAAAGGCCTTGTGCCTTATTCTAAGGTTCTGATAGTTAAGTCGACTGAGAAGGATTGCGACGTCAGATTAAAGAATACTATAGATTCATTTTGATTCTTAGTTGATGCTTGATCTGAGATACTATTGAGATATTTGATTACATTAAATGCTTGGGATGTATGCCCAAAATTGAGGGAGTTAAGTAGTAATCTAAATCACCATTTTTAAGCTCTTTTATTCTTTTTATCCATCTATTTCTTGAGATACTCTTCTTTATCATTGAATATCATTTTGAATAAATCATTCATTGCATATCTTTGTGACAATTAATTATTATGCTCATCTATTTTATATTGTGATTAGTGCGTAAATTCCATATTTGCTCCCTGCAAACAACCTCAGACTCACATTATTTTCGAGTTTTATAAATTTAAGTGTTTGTTGCATTTTTGTCAATTATACTACAATGCAAACACATTTCTTAAGAGACGACTCAAATGCTTAGAAATATTTTGGCACCGTTGCCGAGGAGCAACGTGTAATTCACAACTAATCATATCTTTCTTAATTGATTTGAGACTAACTTGCCTTATATGTTTTGTTTGTGTTTTTGTGAGCTACATCATGAGAAGATTTTCCGCGCAATCAACCACTCTAGTGGTAGGTAAAATTTCTCTTTTTCCCTAGTTAACCTCCTAATCTTGGGAAGAGAAAAAGGAAACAAATGAATTAAGATCCACTTGCCTTTTTTTCCTAGTAATTATCATTCAAAGGCAAAAATTTCCTGATTTGCGAACTTGATTGATATCTAATTGAAGATTGAGACTATTTGTTTAGAGATCCTATACCTATTAGGGATTTACGCTTAATTTTCTAAGCATTTTGGAGTACTCACTTTTTCATTTGAGTCCAAGGTATTACATTTAAGATCAATTTAGACTTGAAATAGAGCCAATTAGGGTTTCCACTTTAGGGTTTTTGAAGTGTTAGTACAAACTTACTTACATTAAAGGAAATTGATCTTCCCGCAATTGTGTGCCACCCAAGTCCTTGTTTGAAAGGATCTATTCAAGTAAACCCTAAAATCAGGTTCTAAATTCACTTGAACCCTAAAATTTTTAACCTAATAACATGAGAGTCAACTAAGGGTGATTTTTGGGTCTTGACCCAAATTTCATCCTCCATCTTTAGGGCAGGTCAGGTGAAGTTGGTCCACCTTGTGGGTCAGCCAACCTCCAAATTAGGTCATAAATTGAATCAACTTCTAAATCAAGTGAAATTCAAGGCACAAATTAGGACTAAAATTGATAGACTTAAGGTCTCAATTCGCACATTTCGATCTACTTGGAACCGTAATGACAAGGAAGGTCAGGTGGGGGAAACCCTGTAACCCATGGGGATGCTCTACCGTGTAGGGGTCTTTGTGGGGCTCTCCCTTCCTGGCTGCCCAAGTAATTCTCGGGTGTGTGGATTTTTGATTCAGAGGTATCATCTGCCTTGAAATAGCCTTAGCCATCCAAAAATCTTTGGGTGCTGATGAGCGGGTTTTCACGGGGGAAAAGTTAGGGTTTAGACAAACCCGTTGTCATAGTCACAAAACTCGCTATCAAATAATATTTTACCGAAACTCCAAGGGAGTCCCAGGTCGAACACAAGGAGGCGATGTTTGCTTCTGTTGAAATCTGCATTTCTCTTTATATTTGTTTTTGTCATTTTTATCTTTTATAATTTTTTTGTGTTTTTATCAAACAAGAGATCGAGTCGATGAAAACTTTATCTACTTGCAAAAATAATGCTGATAGAGAGAGAGAGGAACAATCATATATTTATGAACAAATGTTTCCACAACTATGAAAGCAAGGAAACTACACTACAAAACTGAAAAGATAGAGATAGGTGAGAAGAATCCCCCTTGACGATCGCTTGGAGGACATCTTGCTCTGACGACACCCTGAAGAAGGTGGTGAGGAGCAGGACAAAGGAGAACGGCAGCGGAAGGAGGATGGGGTTGGACATCGTCACAGAGAGGATCTTCTTCCCAGAGGTAGGTAAGAGGATAGCCGAGGGATGCTCCACGAAGGGGGATGAGAGGTGGGAAAATGTTTGGTTTTCAACTCTAGAGGAGCATCCCGAGGTTGGGACAAGCTCTCTCTAGAGCCTTGAAGGTGGTGAGGAGAAGAAAGGAAGAGATGGTGAAGAATAGAGGGGGTAGGTCCTTTTATAATGGAAGGAAGAGGAAGAAATCCATCCAAGGGCTTTAGTGACAGCTGCAATCGTCACTAAAGGCCATGCAAGTTGTCGTTGAAGATCCGCTCCACTGCTGATGCACACGTCACGTGCCCGTGCCCCTTGAGCCTTGTCATGCGCGCATGCGCTGGCGTTGAGCTTATGCATGCTGCTGATGTGCTAAGTGCTTGTGTGCGTTGCAAGGCTGTGCTGTGCACTCGACTGGTGCGTCCAATTGTGAATTGGCGAGGCTACAGGGATTCGAACCCATGCCCCTCCCTTGGAAGCCAAAACCTCTACCTTTGTGCCATGCTACCCGAAGTGTCGAGAAGATGGCATGGGAGCTATGGGCATAGGGGAACCTCAGTCATTGGATCTTGATCCAAGGGCTATGGTACGAGATGATGTGGTGCCCGTAGTCGCTGATGGTCGGTGTTGGGTAGCCTAGATGGCGCCACATGGTGCCATCTAGGCCGTCCATCTTCTTTCTATTGCAGAGGTTGCCACAGTTCTCGGATAGAGATGACTTCTGAGTTATCGGATTGAGATCGTCGCTCTGGATCCATCCGTATGATCGGATTTTTCATCCAAAGCATGTAAGGATGTCACATTGCCCTAGCCATTGATCTTCTTCAGACTTCATATGGTGCTATGAGATTCTGATTTAGACGATTTTGGAGGCGTTAGACTTCGATCGTCGTCCTGATCAGATCCGTATGATCAGATCATCCATTTGAGGCCTTGAAATAAATCTCCTTCCCTCTTGGCCATAAAGAGAATGCAATTAACCTAAAGTATACACAACTACTCTAAATGCAGAATGATGCATGCTATGTAATATTTATAATGTGAAATGCAAATTAAGCCTAGGAACATGCATGAATAGGCATTTTAACCTAAATAGATGTGTCTACATCATACCCCCATGCCCATCTTTTGCTAGTTCCTAGCAAAATTAAACTACATGCAATGTATAAAAATAGAATTAGGACTCAATCGCTTAGGCCTAAGTTGTTTCAACTAAGGTCCTAACTACGGAAACTCAATAGTACCCGAGTGTCTACCAGAATGTAGACCGCCCAAGCCCTCGCCTTATTTGAAAAGGGAAGATACGTTTGTTTTATTCTTCTTTTCTAATTTTTTTGGACTTTTGGAGTTTGAGAGTTTTGGGATAACATTTTACAGCTACCCAACTTGCCTAAGACTCGAGAAGGACTCTAACTACTAAGCATCTTGTGAAAGGGTGATAGACTCACAAAGTGGCCGTTAAAATGAATTTAGGTTTTTACGACCCTAGGTGACCTAAAAAATTCTGCCTAAAGGTTTATCCTTTGGATTAGTAGCTTTCTCCCTTCTTTTTTTTTTTTATGGGGACAACACAAGGGTGAACCCATTGTATATCTCCCTAGTTTATTCTACTTCCTCGCTTCTTCCCTAAGTGTTTTGGGAATTATTTGTGCATTTTGTTAGCTAGGCTCTGGACAACCGGCTAATAGGCTGTTACCCATGGCAACTCACTAGCCATACTCATGCGGTGAAGTGTGGTTTTATTTTTATTTTTTTTATTTTCTCCTTTTTCTATTTCTTTATTTTACTTTTTGGGTGTTTCTTTTTCTCTTTTTTTCTAAGTAGGTGGCTTCCCTGATCTAAGATTTTCCTAAAGGCAGCAGGAAGAGAATGGTCTTGTGGCTAGGCTTTGCATAACTGATCGATGAGCTATTACGATTGACCACTTGTCAGCCATACCACCCTAGATGGTTCATTAGCTACCCAATTTCCGTAAAAATCGTTGGAAAGTGAGTCAGTACAAATACTGTGTAGATGCTTAGACTTATAGTCCCCTCAAATCAGAGGGCGGGTTGCTAAATCATGTACTTATCACCCTGATTTATTTACCAAATTAAAATAAAATTACTTGGTGAGAACTTGAGACATAGTCCACATTTGAGTGGACACCCAGGCTGAATTTATTGCCTTCAGCTAGGCACGGTTCACAAGTAAAGAAGACATGAAAAGTTCAGAAGTACAGGTCAAAATTAGAATAAGGAGATTGATTTTGGAACCTGCAAAAAGATGTCCATAGATGTGGACCAGATTATGATGCAGACTCATGCCCCAGGGTCGAGTGGTTCTAAGGTTCTGGATAAAAAATCACCCAAAACCTAAGATTATTGTGCCTATGGGGTCGGGCCTGCGATTTTGTAGTATGCAATCCATGACTAAAGTGTCGAACAAATGGTAGATTTGATTCACTAGATTCGGATGTTCTTTTAGATTTCAACTCAAAAAGATAATGAATGATTCTAAGCTTTGGTTGCACTTGAAAGATATCATAAGGGTCCTAGTAAAAAGTATGTGGTTTTAGGTCAACAAGAACCCTTAAATCCAAAATTATGTTTCCCTCTAAGTTAGCCTTCCAGATTTTTATTACCAAGTTCCTATCCTATAAAGTCAATGTTTTTGGGATTTCCAAATTGTTGTACACCCCATCTAAAGTACCCAAGCCCAACAATTGTGGCTCAATCAGGATTGACTTGAGTCGGGTGATCTCAAGAATATATAATTCAGCTCTTTGGGGTGTGGTTGAGCAATAGGGCTACTGATTGAATCATCAGGATTCAGATCATCCAAGTTAGCCCCAACATGATCATAATCTTCAATAATCGGGGTATCAAAAGGTTCATCATGCTCCCCGAGCCCATTCGTCTCACTAAAATCCTCTTCCTTAAGCTCAAGTGAGACTTCACCTAAAGATTCTTCACCCTCAGAGTCAATGAATTCTTGATCCTCATTTACATATGTCTCAAAATCGTATGTCATTTCCTGGTCCATAGAGACATATTTTTCTGCGCTCCCTAGCTCGAGGATCTGGAGTGACGCAATTGGTTCATCCTCAATGGGTTGCTTTAGATCGACTTGGTCATCTCGGGTCTTAGAAAATGTATCCCCCCCGACATGCAACTAAGTTGGTTTAGACATTGGCTCTCCTAAAGGAGGTTCATCTTGAGAATCATCCCAAGACTGGACTAGGGCAACCACTAATTTCATCCTCAATCTCAACAATTTCCTAAGTAGAAACTCACTTGGGCCCCTATCCCTAACATCTTGGAGCAAATCCAATAAAAAGCTATTCAGCTCATCAATCATTTTGATCATGGGCTCCAATGCTTCAGTGCATGGTATTGGCTAAACTTCTAAAGATTGTATGGTGTTCCTCAAGTTAGCCAACACCCTATCTTGGACCTGGTTCACCTAAACTGAATGGTTCGGTTTAGGGTTGGGTAGGTTTGGGTTAAATCTAGGGGAGTTAAGATATTGAGATTCTCGGAATCCTCCCTAATAGTAGGCCATTTCAGGTTGTTCAAAAAATGGTGGTGACCTATATTCAGTGGAATACTGGGGAGGGTAGGTGTTATAATCATCATATCCTTCCTGATTGTAGATCAGGTTGGTTTGGTCATCAAAGGGTGGAGATCTATAATCATTGTAGGTGTGAGAAGGATAATAATCATAGTCTTGTTATCCAGGGTTAAGGCTGGACACTGAGGTCCAGATTCATATCCCCAATCAAAGTTATCCTGGCTACACTATTGGGATTGTAGAGCGCATATTTGATCGGAAATGCATTGTAGTACAGTTGCGAAATACGATCAATAGAAATAATTTCTAAGATAACGAGACTTGATGGATTTTATTCTTTTGAAAACTTGAGTCCCAGTCGTTCGTCCCTGAGAGGCATGAAAACAAGTCAAGATTTTGATTGGCTTAATCTAACCTTAATCTAATCTAACCTAATTTTTTTTTTATCTTTTTGTGTTTTTGATTTTTATTTTGAAAAGCGATAGGAAAACAAACTTGAAGACAATCACAAAAGCGATGATCACACAATATTATTCATGCATAGAATACTCAAAATAATGTCACACAATATCTATACTAGAAAGCATTTAAATAGAAGAAATCACTCACGCCAAGAAGGTGCCAATAGGGAAATCGACCTTGTGTGAGGGTGTAGGCTAGACCATGGGTATACAAACCCATCTACATGCCTACCAACAAGAGATGGCCAGCCACAAGAGGCTATGGGTGAGCCTTCATGGCTGTCCAAAAAGAAGAAGAAAAGAGGGTGCATCCTCTCTATGGAGAAGAAAGGACACGCCCAAGTGAAGAGAGGAGAAGAGGGTGTTGCACCCTAGTGCTCAACTTCTTCTTGTCACCCACATGAAGATACCTTGGAGGAGCTTCTTCTTTAGCCGTCCATGGAGGGGCCCTTGGAGGAGGATGACGGCCCTAGGGTTGTGGAGGGTGGAAGGGTGTCACAAGTGGGAGGAGAATGGATGGGAGAGTGAATGAATTTCGTGGCTCTCTTCTCTCCTTGGCTTTTATGGGAAGGCCTCTCCATTTCAAATGGGTCACCACTTTTGGTGGCTCCCAAAATAGCAAGTGCCACCAATGTAGGATCTAGGTTGGTGACCAACTAATGAGGGCTAGAATGGGCAAGTGGGATTTAGGAAAGTGTATGTATGTGTAGGTGTAATTTTGATGGAGTAGGGTAGTGGGTTTGGTGAATCTAGGTTGGGTTAACCTACATTAACTGGGTGGGGACCTAATTAGTCTTAGGAAAGTTTAATCGGATAGGAGTGAACCTAATTAGGTCTAGTTCAAGTCTAATTGGATGTGTGCATGTGATTAAGCTAGGGTAACCCTAATAGGTATGAGTCAATTAGATCCTAGGTGGATCTAATTGGTTTCAGGTGCACTCAATCAACTGTAGATGCACCCAATTAGGTATGGGATGGTTCAATTGGGTTAGGGATAGGATAAGTAGGGCTATGGATAGTGGACTAGACTTAGGAGGTCTCTCATTGGGTTTCCTAGGGTGTCCGGTGGGGTTCCTAGGTCAAAATAGGTAAGATCAGGCTTCTAGCACCAAAATCAGGAACCAGACAGTAGTATCAGACATCCAGGATAGTGGTCAGACATATTATACTACAAAATTGGATATCTGGACAATAAATTGGATATCCAATTCTGTGTCAGTATGAATTTTGGCTTCTTGGATTGTTATTCTATAGAAATCAAACATCCAGCAAGATGTCTGGACGTCTTACAAGGTGCTGGAGAGTGGGTTTTAGGTTTTCTAAGGTGGGTTTTTGTTCCTAAGTGTTTGGGAGAGGGGTAGGGTGGATAAGAACATGGATAGTGCTTTCCATGTTTGGGTTTTAAGGCTAAGGTGTCCTAATGGAGGTTGTTTTGGGTTTGGGAAGATTGTCCTAGGGTTTCTAAGGGTAGGGATAAGGCTATCCTCCTCACTCCTCTTATCTGGATCAATCTTCTTCCTTTATTGCTTTATTCCGCTATCTCCTTCATCTTGGACCACTTTATTACCTGGAAATAGTAATAAAAATCATTAATTATAGGATTTCTCATTTTATTCTAAATAGACTGATGCAATGCATGATATGCAAGATATGAGTGCAATATCCACAAATTAATCTAGGTTTAGACATTATTTAGGTTGATTAAGACCCATGATTGCTGTGCAATCATACCCCCATGCCTATACTTTGCTAATCGCTAGCAAATGCAACACAAAATTATTCACATACGGGTACCTAAGGGATTGATTATTTTATCAAGTGTATGACTAGAGATTTTTCTCCTTTTTGTTTTCATCTTATGTTCTAGAAATCTAGACAAATGTAAAGTGCAGCACGTAGCTTTTGCAATGGATTCTAGTGAAAGACCTGATTCACCTCTAAAGCCTATACTTGCCCCCTAGTAAGATTCTAACGGGATAGGCAGACTTCTTCCCTCAGGGTATTCAAGTTATTCTATGAATTCCACCCCAGCTTAAGCTTGGGTAGAGAGTGTCTGAGGGATACGTGTGTTTATTTGGTGGCTTACTATCACTTGGTTCTACATAGAAATTAGTACTATAGAATCTAGATTCCTAAATTGTTAAGTCAACTCAGAGAAAGATGAGAAAAATAATGCTCTCTTTTGGGTCCTTTGTATTCATTCTCTCTTACTCTCTGTTTTTTTTTTCTTAGAGCTCACAATCTCACCAGATTCTTACGTATGATCCGTATTTGGTTGTCTCACTTGGCATTAACAATTTAATTGAGTTCGATAACCCTAACACTAAGTTAGAATTCCTCAGTCAGTATTCGGGCAGTTAGAAACATAGAAAGATAGGTTATGGCCTTATTTGGTGGATCTCAAATTTATTTGGTGGTATTGCCTCAATGCAACTGAAATAAACACTAAATATTCACATACTCTTTTTTTCTTGCTTTTTCTTCTTTTTCTAATTTTTTTTTCTTTTTTTTTCATTTTATTTTTTTTCTTTTTCTTCTCTTTTTTTTATTTGTATAATTTTTTTTCAACACAACACAAGCTAGCATACATTCATAAACTTTATTGAGGAGGCATTATTAAGGATTGGTGGTACTCAAGTGACATTGGGTGGCTTATTTGGTGAAAGTGTGATGTAAGCACATTTACACTACTTAAAATGTCTATTTATGCATGTTCTTAAGCATAGGATTGCATTTCATGATATAAATATTGCATAACATGCATCATCTTGCATTTAGAGTAGTTTGAATAAAATGGAGGTTAATTATCTCCTTTTATGTGCTTGGATAGGGCAAACATTTTATTGGAGCCTCGGATCAAAGGTCCAACCGTATGGATGTGATCAGGGCGACGATTGGAGTTCAACGACTCCAAGATCGACCTAATCAGGCATCCGTAGCATTAGATAGTGACTGGGGAACCCTAGAAGATCAAGGGCCAGGATGGTGAAGATTCACACTTCAGATGACAAATCCGACCACACGGATGAATTCGGATCGACGATCGCAGCCCAACGACACAAAAATCAAGTCAATCCGACATCCGTGGCACCATCTACAACTTCCAGAAGATGGACAGCCAAGATGGTGCCACATGGCACCATCTCAGCCGCCCAAATGGCCTCACGCATTCTACGAAGGACCCGCACCCGCTTGTTCTCCGCTGTTGGATCTTGATCCAATGGCTGTGGTCGGCCGCACTTAAAAGCGTCCGCTTGACCATCCGCGCCCCGTAGCGCAGCAGTCGAGCGCGCTTACGCAACTGACGGGCCCGGGTTCGAGCCGCAGCAGAGGGCTGGAGGCACGGGCGATTGGGCTCGGGCGGGCATTGGATCGCGATCGGACAGCCGCACGCGCCCAATAGCGTTCACGCACGATTGAGCGTGCGGTGTCACACGCGATCGCACGCGCCAGGCGGGCACAGCGCAGCGGGCGGAGATGCATCTTAATCCGTCCAATCTCGCGATCGGACGGCTGAGAATCAAAGTGCATGCGATGGCGTTGAGCGTGCGGGCAGCTGAAGTGACGCGCATGGGTGCGGAAGCTACGCCCACGTTGGGGGCTTTAGTGACGGATTTATCCGTCACTAAAGACCCCTCATTTATTATTTTGAAGTTGTAATGTCCATTTTGCCCCCACTCCTTGCAACTAAAAAGGCGACCCCCTCCATACGAAATTCTCATCCCTTCCTTCTCCTCTCTACCCCTCCAAAGCTCAAGAGAAGCTTGTCCCACACCCGAGATGCTTCTCGCGAGATAAAGTCCAATTTTTGTTCCCCTTCGGAAGTGGATCCCACGACATCGACGGCGTGCTGCTTCGTTCCCTTTCTTCTGCTTCGTCCTCCTTCATCCTGCTTCATTCTCCTTCGTCCAGGCATCGTCCCGTCCGGCTCGTCCTCCAAGCAACTGTCGAGGAGGATTTCTCTCTCCCTATTCTTTTTACTGCTTTCTAGTATAGATTTACTGCTTTCTAGTGTAGTTTTGTTCATCCTCCAAGCAATCGTAGAGGAGGACATTTCTCCCTCCATTCTTTTAATGCTTTCTAGAGTAAATTTATCGCTTTCTAGAGTAATTGTTTTATGCTTTGTAGTTGTAAGAGTGAAATGAACAATCTCCTTAATGAAAAATTCCTTATTTATTCTACATCTCATTTTGATTTCTCTGTGTAATATTCTCTTTCTCTCTTACTCTCTCTCTCTCTCTTCTATTTATTATAAATAATTAGATAGTTTTAAATTGAATTATTCCGTGACAAATAAAAAGAAACGCGTAGTTTTTAAATCAAATGTCCGCCTCCCTGTGTTCGACCCGGAATTTTAATTTCTGTATAAATTTTCTTTGTTGAACACGAATTCTTCGCTTTCGAACTACAACGACAGGTTTTCCAAAATCGAACATGTTAGCGTAGCGATTCGCACGTTCAACATTTTGGCGCTGTTGCCAGGGAGGCGACGATCTTTGATTTCTCTTCACGTTTTGTAACTTACAAATCATTTACTTCACTTTTCTCCTTTCTTATTGTAATTGCAGGTACTCTTTTGAGATGAGCAAAAGCGGTAGATTGGAGTAAAGTGCTGTGGAAGGTTTTGTAAGTTATCCCCCATTATTTCCCCCTCCATAGATTTCATTCGCCACATTAAATCCAAATTCCAATTAATCTAGGTGTTTGCATAAATCCTAGGAATAGTTTGGTTGTTTGGATTCTCACTCACATTCATTCCACCTTCATTTAAAAACAAAAAAAATAAAAAGATAATTTTGTGGGGTAATTTTCAACAAACACACAACATACACCCACATTCAAAGGCACTTAACCTAATTGATTTGTTTCTACTCAACCGAGTTCTGATCTGTGGAACCGGTACACATAAAGCAACACATAAAAGAGTAGAAATCATTCTAGGTTAACCATCTTTGTGTGCCTAACTTAGTGGTGCATTTGTGGCCAGTTGTTTGAGTTGTTTGGGCCGCACCACTTCAATTAAAATCAACTCATCAAGTAGCTGCCAATTAGGTTCAACTCTTAGGGATTTACCAGGCACTCTACATTCTTTTTAAACTTTAAAGGAAAACATCTTCACCTATGCTTGCAAAACCTGGTGTGCCAACGAGACTTGTTTGAAAACACCTAAAGTTGAATCCTAAAAGCTACTAAGTAAGATTTAAACCTTAAAATTCACCACATCAAAAATAATCTTGCTTGAAATCCACTGGTTGTGCACGCACACACAAATCAATCAATCATTAAGGGCACAACCCATTTAAAGGGCCCATCACATTCCAAAGCACATTCAAACCTAGCCCTAAATAAAACAGAGTAGACGTTGGCCTTAAGGATTGAACTCGCTCTTCAGAACTCAGAATGAGATTATTTTCGATTAGTCTGTTTCTATTGTTCAATCTGATGTCTAGCTAGGGGAGCAGAGTCAAACGATCGCGGCTGGGGGGTACACTAGGAACCGGAGGCGTAAATCGAAGGAAGAACCTTATCCCCGGTCCCTCCTTCTAACTGGTTGGATTGAACAGACAGAAGTAGATCAAATCATTCTTTTATCTCAAGATGGGTTTTGAGAGTCTGTAGGTCTTTAGGCTAACCCATTTAAGGACAGGTTTGATTGTTTGTATTGCAGGGCACCTTTCTTCCTCCCGTGTCTCATGAATCCTTCCACATATTTCACGCATTCCCGCTCTTTTCCTCCTATTGTGAATTATCCTCAACATGACGATTATCCCAACTCATATTTTAATCAACCATCAGTCAGTTGGGATAATTCGGATTGGGATACAATTCCAGACCCCCGTGTTTAGGGTCTAACCCTGAACACTTTGATTCTGATTTCTATCCTTCTCAGAGCTACATCGATTATAGATCGTCTTCCTTTCATGAACAGCCTAATACGATCCACAATCAAGAAGGATACACTGATCCTTACCCATCCTTTGATTTCACTGCCTTTAGGTCGTCACCATCTTTTCAACAATCTGAAATGAGCTATTATCAGGAAGGGTATAACAAATTTCAATTCGTTAATTCCCTTACATTGAGCCCAAACCCGCCCAACCCTGAACCAACTCATTTGGTTCAAGTTAACCAGGTTCAAGATAAGGTTCTGGCTAACTTGAGGAATATCATACAATCTTTAGAAGTTCAGCCAATACCTTGCATTGAGAGATTGGAGCCCCTGATTGAAATAATTAATGATTTAAACAAGTCTTTGTTGGATTGGCTCCAGGATGTTAAGGATAAGAACCCGGGTGAGTTTCTACTTGGGAAATTAGCGAAATTGAGGATGAGATTCATGGTTGCTTTGATTCAATCTTGGAATAATTCCCAGGATGAACCCTCTTCAGGAAAGCCAATGACAGAACCTGCTCAGGCACTTGTTGGGGGGGACACGTGTTATGAGGCTGACCAGATTGAATTAAAACAACCAATTAGGAATGATCTGATTTCTTCACCTGAGATCCCTAAGCCAGGTTACGAGGAAACGTATGTCTCCTTAAAACAGAAAGTGACAAATGATTTTGGGACATACATTGATACGGACCCTAATGGTGAAGATTCAAGTTGCGAAGTCTCACGCGAGTTTTCTGAACACGATTTCTGTGAGATGATTGGGCTTGAGGAATCTGATAGATCATTTGATAGCCCAATAACTGAGGAAACTGATCTTATTAGGGCACACATTACGAATCCAGAATCGCATTTTTTAGAGGAATCAATTCAATGCCCTGATTATCAGTTACACCCTGTTGAGCTTATTGATGATTTTAATTCTGAGATAATTAGACCCAAGTCAATTTTGATTCTGCCACATCATTTAGACTTGGAGATTTCAGACGGGGTGATGAATATACAAGAGGTCCTGGAATTTGATATGCTGCATGAGGAGGATAGGAGCTGGGAAGTTTTGATTTGTGAAGTTAATTTTAGAGGAAATGGAAGATTGAGTCAAAGGGTTCCTTTTAAGCTGAAACCATCAAATCAGAACCCTTACGACATTTGTTTCGAGGATGTTCAACTCAAGCACACATTCAACGATTATCCTTTTGAGCTTCAATTCTCTGTAACCCGACTTTTTGGTCTTGGGTTGCATCCTCATAAATCGCAGGCCCGGCCCTGCTTGCATTCTGATTTCAGGTTTTGGATATTTTTTATCCAGAACCTAAGATATTCTCGATTATGGGGTGTGGGTCTGCACCACAATCTGGTCCACATCTGTGGACCTCTGCTGACAGGTTAGAGGATTCTTCTGTTCATTCTGATTCTGACCTGCACTTGTGATTTCTTCATTTTTTTTTTCTTTGTATAGTGTGCCTAGTTGAAGGCACTAAATTCAGCATATATACAGTCTTTCTTAGTTTTCATCTCGGAGCGGACCTGACATTCACGCAATTCAGGTGCTTTCTTCTCTTTTCCACTCTGTTTTATGTCTTTTTAATACAATGAGGACATTGCATTAGATAGGCATGGGGGGGTGGATATTCATCTCTGAATTCATTCGTCAGCTCTGTAGATTTGTTTTATTTTCTTTTATAAAAAAAAAATTGAAATTAGGAACGAGAATTTGGGTTTAAGAAAATTTTTAATCTTAGGAAATACTACATTAAGATTTGAACACAAAGACCCTTCAGGTCTTTGGACTTAATTAGCCTGTGTATCCACTAAAATGTGGATTTATCTTTGAGTCCTCGCCATCTTAATTCTATTATGATTGGAATAAATAAGTTTGGGTGATAAGTACACGACTTATCAACCCGCCCTCTGATTTGAGGGAATTTTGAGTTTTAAGCATCTACACACTTTCTTTGCACTAACTTGTTATTCGGAGATTCTAACGGAATTTGGGTAGCTAATGAACCTTCTACGGTGATATGGCTGGCAAGTTATCATGGGTAACAGCCCATAGGTAGGTTGTCTAGAGCCCAGTCACTGGACCTGTCTCTTTTTGTTGCCTTTAGGTAAATCTTAGACCAGGGAAGCCACCTACTTAAAAGAAAAAAAAAATCAAAAAAGAAAAGGAGAAAAGAACAAAAAGAAATAAGCCACACTTTGCCGCATGTGTATGGCTGGCAAGTTGTCGATGGTAACAGCTCATCAACCGGTTGTCCAGAACCCAGCTCAGAAAATGCACTAAAAGTTCGCAAAACACTTAGGAAGTAGCGGAGAAGTAGAATAAACCGGGGAGATATACATTGGATTCACCCTTGTGTTGACCCCGTAAAAAATAAAAGTATGGAGAAAGCTACCAGTTGTAAAGATACACTTTTAGGCAGAATTCTTTTTGAGGTCACCTAGAGGCGTAGAAATCCGAGGTCCGTTTTAATTGCCGGTCAACGAGTCTATCACAATCACAATAAGATGCTTAAAACTTAGGGTTCTCATCAAATCTTGGGTGAGTTGAATGGCCGTAGAAAGCCACTCTTAAACCCTAAAATTTGAAAATCCAAAAAAAAATTTAAAAACAGTAAAAAGAGAAAAAGAAAATTTTCTTTGAATAAGGCGAGGGCTTGAGGCGGTCTGCATTTTGGCTGAAACCCGGGCGCTGTTGTGTCTTTGAAAGTTTAGTTCCTAAGTAGACAATATCTTAATGATTGAAAATAACTCAGGTCCAAATAACCCAACCTAATTCTTTTATAAATAGCATATAGTTTTTGCTAGGGACTAGCAAAAGATAGGCATGGGGGTATGATGTAAACACATTTACACTACTTAAAATGTCTATTTATTCATGTGCTTAAGCATAGGATTGTATTTCATGATATAAATATTGCATAACATGCATCATCTTGCATTTAGAGTAGTTTGAATAAAATGGAGGTTAATTGTCTCCTTTTATGTGCTTGGACAGGGAAAACATTTTATTGGAGCCTCGGATCAAAGATCCAACAGCATGGATGTGATCAGGGCGATGATTGGAGTTCAACGACTCCAAGATCGCCCTAATCAGGCATCCGTAGCATCAGATAGTGATCGGGGAACCCTAGAAGATCAAGGGCTAGGATGGTAAAGATCCACACTTTAGATGACAAATCTGACCACACAGATGGATTGGGATCGACGATCGCAGCCCAACGACACAAAAATCAAGTCAATCCGACATCCGTGGCACCATCTACGACTTCTAGAAGATGGACGGCCAAGATGGCACCACGTGGCACCATCTCGACTGCCCAAACGGCCGCACGCATTCTACGAAGGCCACGCACCCGCTCGTTCTTTGTCGTTGGATCTTGATCCAACGGCTGTGGTCGGCCATGCTTAAAAGCGTACGCTCGACCATCCGCGCCCTGTAGCGCAGCGGTCGAGCGCGCTTACGTGACTGACGGGCGCGGGTTCGAGCCGCAGCAGAGGGCTGGAGGCGCGGGCGATTGGGTGCGGGCGGGCGTTGGATCGCGATTGGACGACCGCGCGTGCCCAATAGCATTCACGCGCGATTGAATGCTCGGCGTCACGCGCGATCGCACGCGCCAGGCGGGCGAAGATGCATCTTAAGCCGTTCGATCTCGCGATCGGACGGTTGAGAATCAAAGTGCGTGCGATGGCATTGAGCGCGTGGGCAGATGAAGCAGCACGCGTAGGCGCGGAAGCTACGCCCACATTGGGGACTTTAGTGACGGATTTATCCGTCACTAAAAACCCCTCATTTACTATTTTGAAGTTGTAATGTCCATTTTGCCCCCACTCCTTGCAACTATAAAAGGAGACCCCCTCCATACAAAATTCTCATCCCTTCCTTCTCCTCTCTACCCCTCCAAAGCTCAAGAGAAGCTTGTCCCACACCCGAGATGCTTCTCGCGAGATAAGGTCCAATTTTGGTTCCCCTTCGGAAGTGGATCCCACGACGACGATGGCATCCTGCTTCGTTCCCGTTCTTCTGCTTCGTCCTCCTTCGTCCTGCTTCATTCTCCTTCATCCAGGCGTCGTCCCATCCGGCTCGTCCTCCAAGCAACCGTCGAGGAGGATTTCTCTCTCCCTATTCTTTTTACTACTTTCTAGTATAGATTTACTGCTTTCTAGTGTAGTTTTGTTCGTCCTCCAAGCAATCGTCGAGGAGGACATTTCTCCCTCCATTCTTTTAATGCTTTCTAGAGTAAATTTATCGCTTTTTAGAGTAATTGTTTTATGCTTTGTAATTGTAAGAGTGAAATGAACAATCTCCTTAATGAAAAATTCCTTGTTTATTCTACATCTC
Organism: Thalassia testudinum; assembly: GCA_037157565.1. Classification (NCBI taxonomy): domain Eukaryota; kingdom Viridiplantae; phylum Streptophyta; class Magnoliopsida; order Alismatales; family Hydrocharitaceae; genus Thalassia; species Thalassia testudinum. The sequence continues at coordinate 217,076,288 of JAZHRO010000024.1, forward strand.
ATTTTGATTTCTCTATGTAATATTCTCTTTCTCTCTTACTCTCTCTCTCTCTTCTATTTATTGTAAATCATTAGATAGTTTTAAATTGAATTATTCCGTGACAAATAAAAAGAAACACGTAGTTTTTAAATCAAACGTCCTCCTCCCTATGTTCGACCTGGAATTTTAATTTCGGTATAATTTTTATTTGTTGAACACGAATTCTTCACTTTCGAACTACAACGATAGGTTTTCCAAAATCGAACACGTTAGCGTAGCGATTCGCACGTTCAACAAAGTGCCTACTCGCGGCACCAGGAGAGATGGATAGGATGGTGTATTTCTAACCTTGATATCAATACCCTCCTTCAGCCGAGGATTCCGTAAAGAATAGTCCTAACCATTCACCTTAGCCCTAGTTTTATGAAAACTCACTCTCTGCTATTTGCCTTATCGGTGGCTCTCAAAATTTCATGCAACAATGCATACGTAGGATCCAAGAGTGAAAACTATGCCCAATCTTTGAGTATCATTACCTAATTATCTAGGATTCCAAATTCCTTGCACTAATCTTAGAGTACTAGTACACTCTACTCTCATCTCACACTATTTGGTGGATTTTTGGAAGAAAATCTGACTGACTCCCAAAACACTGTCCAGGAGTTCAGGAAAAGAAGCACTGCCTCTTCTCGACAAACTGAAGATGTTCATCAGTCTTCACCGTGAATCCATTGCAAAATCTACATGTGAGTGAAAATTGTACTGGATTCCAGATTACAGGAATCAACCAGAGGATAAAATCCCTAATACATTCTTTTGATAAAAATCTTATTCATGAATGCAATATATATAAATGCTATTTGTAACCTTTCAAAGTTGCACTTCGAAAATTTCCCTAATTCGGGTTATATTCAGCTTGACCCTAATTTTAGAACAAAAAGGTGAACGGATGAGTCGAAAGTGGCTGTTGCGAACGATTTTTAGCTCCAATGTGAACATTGGAGGTGGAATCGGTTGTTCTTAATTTGAGGACCCTAATGTGCAATTAGCATGATGTACGAAAGGTTTTTCCTAGGTGTTGGCAAAAAAAAAATTCAGTTTACAATTACTACCCCCCTATGCCTACTTTCTTGCACGTCCTCATGCATGAATATAATGAAAAATTACTTAAGACAGGGGTAAATGGGTAGAGTCACCTGGAATAGCTCCTGAATTTTGATGTTCCGCTTATTCCAACACCTAAAATTGAATATGTAGGGAAAATATGATAAATAAAATATGCTATATATAAGCTGAGATTAACGCCTCCAACTGGGAGTACACTGAAAAAGGATACATCAATATAGTGTTGAGAATGGCGAGTAAGATGATATGAATTTTAGTCTCATTCGTTAACAGCGAACTGCAAATGCGGACCAACTGTCCATGAATTCCAAGCCCAAGTAATCGAAAAAATATGTAGATGGGGCTTGGGATTATCTGTAGCCAGATGCTACAGAAGAAAGATAAATACGGGTGCTTGGAAGAAATGAAGGTGAAGGCATCCCGAAGAGGTGTTGGAGAATGTGGGTGGTAGGGGTATGGGTAGAGTCGTGTGGTGTGAAATCATATGGGTCTTGACTGGAAGGCAAGACCCAAGTAGTGTGGTCAGATCTGGAAATCAATGTCCAGTGATCAGTCTCTACTAAAGATGTTTGGTCATCATCCTTTTTTATCTCTTCAAAATTTTTCAATTCTAATTCCCAATTATTACATGATTCCCCAAAATTTTTAATTTCCTCCAATAACTCATCATATGAAATCCCCAATAATCTTTCAATCTCTTGAATATCCTTTTCCTCACTTAGATGAAATTGGTCATTAGATTTAGTAGTGAGTCCCTCCATGAAAGTGTAATGGGTTGAATCATTGATTGAGGAGTTGTTACAGTCCTTTTGATTTTGTTGCTCTGTGTATGAGATCATTTGAATTAATTCATCAATGTCTCCATGGGTATTCTCAAATACAACAAAATCGTATTCAGGTCCCTTAATACTTGGTTCCTTAAAATGAAATGATTCGTACTCAGGCCCAAAATCAAGATCAAGTTTCTCGAATAAATCTCCATTCTCAAATTCAATAGGATTATCAATATCATCCACCTCGGGTGTTTGATTAATAGAATCCTGCATGACCACCATCGAATCACAAATCGGTTGTGACACACCTGACCCAAATTCAAATGTTTCTGATTTTTGTTGCTCGTCCTGGATTCTATGAAGCTCTTTTCTTATATCATCATATTCTCTTGCACTTGCTTCTTTTATTTCATGAATCATTTTGATCAATTGAGTAATCTGGGATTCATTGCAAGGGGCAGGGGTTTGAATTGGGCTAGGTCGATCAAGATAGTCAACCATAATATCAATGATTTGATCTGGTATTGAGGGTGACTTATGTGATCTAGTGTATTGTTGATTCGGGTCATGTGGTTCTATCCAGGTGTCAATTGCCATAGTTTCTTCCGAATTGCCCTCCACATCATTTTCCGTGTTATCGAGAAAATACCCTTACTTCGTTTTATTAGCAGCTGCATAAATATCAAAGTGAATCTTCTCATTGCCGCTAGTCATCTCCATACATCTTGAGTAACAGTCAATCCATCATTGGCCGTAGCCAAGAAAAGTCAACCCAGAATGATGGGTGAATTACGTAGCTTCTCCGGTATATTCATTTCAAAGACAATAAAATCGACCGGAAAGCTAAGACCTCCTTAGGTGTTTTGATGGAGCCATCTACCATTTTAATGGTGACAGGTGTGTGGTGCAGATCTCCAAGTCTAGTGTGGTCAAAAAGGGTGGTAGGAATCAAGCTAATGGATGACCCTAGATCCACAAGGGCTCTATTAAAGGTGAATCCCTTTGTGGCACACGATATAAAAGGCTTTCCAGGGTCAGTCATTTTGGGTGGTAGAGTGCTGGAAACAAATGCACTTCTGTTAGCTGATAAAACCACCTCTTTAGATGTGCAAGTCTTTTTCTTCTTTTGTGACTCTTTCTTTAAGGCCTCAGAAAAGGGTAAATAGGTCAAATCAACTTCAGAAGCCTTTTTCTTCTTTTTGTCTGTAGTGTCAGAGCAGAGTTGGATGTGGGTTTGGTCATATGAGTTTTGGTTGAGCCCAAATCAGACCGTTTGGGTGGGCTCTTAGCTTTTCTCTTCCTTTTAAAGGTCAAAGAGTTGGCCCTTGCACATTGACACGTATGATAGATTGGAGGAGGGGTTGAAGTCTCTTAATTTGATCCCCTTGAGATTTCACTTGATTTTCCAACTTAGTCAGTCTTTCTTTATTTTTCTTGTCAAAGTCCAACAAAATGTTCATGATATCTTCAAGGGTGGTTGTGTGTTGGGTTGGACTAGATGGTTGCCCTAAAGTGGATTGAGTGGAGTACTGGGCTGGCCTACATTGATGTTCAGTCTGAGTTGGTCTCTGTGGTAGCCATGAAATATCAGGGTTGTCTCTCCACTCAGGGTTATACGAATCTGGATATGAATTAATAGGTGTATCACCCTGAGTGGGGCTTACTATAGAGGGAGTTGATTGAGAACCTGTTATGTGGTCTTGTACTTGTGATCCATTATTCCAATTCCTTAGTGATATATCATCAGGTACAACTGTATCAAAAATGGTGCATTCCTCAAATGATCTACCTAATTCACGGAGTAGGTCCAAAGGTGCCTTTTGGGTTGGCTGAGTCTAGGATGCCTCCCCATGGTAGCGAGAATCAGTAGAGTAGCTAGTGGATCCAAAATTTGGGTCACTAGACCCACTAGGCTGGTTGTTCCAAGTCTCTTGTTCCCGGGAGGAGTGATAATATTGAGATTGTGCCTGAGATCATTTAATTTGCTCCAGGAGCTTGGCACATTAATCTGTATAGTCCTTATATTCCCAGAATTCAGCAAGTATGGCTTTCAATTAGTTCTAATCTAGATAAGGGTCGGATCCATGAGGTTCAGGTTCTAAATAAGCTGGGGGATAAGGATAATCATATCCCAGCTGGTTAGGATGAGTCTCCCAACCAGCAGGAGTCGAAATCATGGTTGGGTTGGGAGATGGAGAACCTTGAGGGTCACAAGCATGATATGGGTTCATGGATAATTGAGAAAAGATGCAGATAGAGATAAGAGATAGTCTTCCTTAGGAAGACACAACCAGCTACAAGGGGCTAGTGGAATTAAGGCAAAGACCTAGAAAGAAAGATGAGAGAGCCTCAAATCAAGCAAACAAGCTAGCTTTAAATTGTATACCCTAATTGGATCTAAACCTGGTATCCTGAAATGGAACTGGGTTAAACCAACTCTTGAATTATTTGGCTAGCCAGAATGGTGGGACCCCCTAGGACATCTTGCACGACAGGACACCACTAGAGGTTAACGCAACTACTGCACCAACCTTTCTTGTCACCACTTGGTCCAAATAGACAAGGCCTTGATTTTTACCCAATTAAAATTTTAGTTACCAAGTAAATTTTTCCTACTTAGGGCACGCCTACTTAGTTTTAGGCTTGGGCTTAGAGTGCTCTTAGAATGTGATTGGGCATTTTAGGGGTGTTGCCCTTAAAATTAGATTTAGAAGTGTGAAGTGCACAAACAAAGGGTTTGCAATACAAGCTTTAATTGGTGTAGTGGCTTTTATGGTTCAAGTGCTTGTATTAATTTCTTTTAGGGTTTCCTTGTTTAAGTTAATTCAAACAAGGTCGTAGTGGAGCACACAACAAGTTTTGCAAGTCCCAATTGTTATATGAATTTCCTTTAAGTATGGCATGCAAATGTGCTCTACCCTAACATTAGATAGGTCTATATGATGCTTTTAAGTCCAATAAGGTAGAAGTAGTGCGACCCAATCAAGGAAAACAATGGTCCTAATGCACCACCACTAAGTGAAATAGACCTAATTGGTTGCCTAGATTGAAATGTAAATTAATTTCAATTCAAGTGGGTGAGGGGGTGGACAACCAATCAAATCAGATCCCCTCTCATGCAATCACACATGAATCAAGCTCAGATAGGTTTGTTTTGGGTCTCTAAATTTAAACCCTAATGTGAAACACCTAGGGTTTATTCTTCTTCTAACAATCAGCAGTCAAACCTTAGTCTGAATTGAAATCATTCCCCAAATCAGTAAATAAATCAAAATAAAATGAAATTTGGTAGAGATCTTATTTTCTCAATAATATTTTCAAAAAATATTTTTTTATGATTTTTTTTATTTCATGCAATTTTTCAATAATTTTTTAGCATCAAGAGGTCAAACAGGCCAGATAGACCACCTGCGAGTAATTCTATTTGAAACAGTATCAAAGAAATCCAAAAATTCTTAAAAATTTATAGAAACGACTACCTTTCAGTGGTTTTCCAACCAAACAAATTTCAAAGAGATCTGATTTATGTAGAGGTCAAAACGAATGTTTAAAGTTATATAAAATTAGAGTGCAGACTGTTCTGACCCCCTTCCATTGTACAAATTTTTAAAATTCGTACATTGTGAAGTTTTCCAACTAAAAGGTGGCGCTGGAAAGCTGGTTTGAAAATATAATACTAGACAAGATCCCAAGATTTTTGGACGCCTAATTTGATGGAAATAAATTTTTTAAAATCGTCAACAATTTCTGGCCAGATTTCCAAATTTGACTTTGGTGTATTTAAATAGTTTCCAAGTTAAAACACAAACCAAAGGAAGAATTTTTTTTTTGTAAATTCAAATCCAAAAATTTGAATTTGAATTTATATATATATATATTTCTTTTTTTTTAAACTAAGAAAGCAACAAAGCGAGGATGAAGAAAATACCTATGGTCTTCACCATAGGTCGATGCATGCGTGGATCGTCGTCTTGACCTACAATCAAAACAAACAGAAGTTAGGAAAATCCAATTCTAAACTCGTGTGTTGCCTCCCCGGCAACGGTGCCATTTGTTGGGATCGTAGAGCACGTATTTGATCAGAAATGTGTCATAGTACAATTGCAAAATGTGATTAACAAAAATAATTTCTAAGATAACGAGACTTGATGGATTTATTCTTTTGAAAACTTGAGTCCCGGTCGTTCATCTTTGGGAGGCGTGAAAACAAGTCAAGATTTGGATCCGCTTAATCTAACCTAATATTTTTTCTTGTCTTTTTGTGTTTTTTATTTTTATTTTGAAAAGCAATAAGAAAATAAACTTGAATACAATCATAAAAGCGATGATCACACAATATTATTCATGCATAGAGTACTCAAAATAATGTCACACAATATCTATACTAGAAAGCATTTAAATAGAAGAAATCCCTCACACCGAGAAGGTGCCACTAGGGCCATCGGCCTTGTGTGAGGGTGTAGGCTAGACCATGGGTATACAAACCTGTCTACATGCCTACCAACAAGAGATGGCCAGCCACAAGAGGCTATGGGTGAGCCTTCATGGCCATCCAAAAAGAAGAAGAAAAAGAGGGTGGGTCCTCTCTATGGAGAAGAAAGGACATGCCCAATTGAAGAGCGGAGAAGAGGGTGTTGCACCCTAGTGGTCTCCTTCTTCTTGCCGCCCACATGAAGATGCCTTGGAGGAGCTTCTTCTTTAGCTGTCCATGGAAGGGGCCTTGGAGGAGGAGGACAGCCATAGGGTTGTGGAGGGTGGAAGGGTGTCGCATGTGGGAAGAGAATGGATGGGAGAGTGAATGAATTTCGTGTCTCTCTTGTCTCCTTGGCTTTTATGGGAAGGCCTCTCCATTTCAAATGGGTCACCACTTTTTGTGGCTCCCAAAATAGCAAGTGCCACCAATGTAGGATCTAGGTTGGTGACCAACTAATGAGGGCTAGAATGGGCAAGTGGGATTTAGGAAAGTGTATGTATGTGTAGGTGTAATTTTGATGGAGTAGGGTAGTGGGTTTGGTGAATCTAGGTTGGGTTAACCTACATTAACTGGGTGGGGATCTAATTAGTCTTAGGAAAGTTTAATCGGATAGGAGTGAATCTAATTAGGTCTAGGTCAAGTCTAATTGGATGTGTGCATGTGATTAAGCTAGGGTAACCCTAATAGGTATGAGTCAATTAGATCCTGGGTGGATCTAATTGGTTTCAGGTGCACCCAATCAACTGTAGATGCACCCAATTAGGTATGGGATGGTTCAATTGGGTTAGGGATAGGATAAGTAGGGCTATGGATAGTGGACTAGGCTTAGGAGGTCTCTAATTAGGATTCCTAAGGTGTCCAGTGGGGTTCCTAGGTCAAAATTGGCAAGATCAGGCTTCTAGCACCAAAATCAGGAACTAGACAATAGTATCAGACGTCCAGGATAGTGGTCAGGTGCATATACTACAAAATTGGACATCTGGAAAATAAGTTGGATATCCAATTATGTGTCAGTGTGAGTTTTGGCTTCCTGGATTGTTATTCTGCAGAAATCAGATGTCCAGCAAGATGTCTGGACATCTTAAAAGGTGCTGGAGAGTGGGTTTTAGGTTTTCTAAGGTGGGTTTTTGTTCCTAAGTGTTTGGGAGAGGGATAGGGTGGATAAGAACATGGATAGTGCTATCCATGTTTGGGTTTTGAGGCTAAGGTGTCCTAATGGAGGTTGTTCTGGGTTTGGGAAGGTTGTCCTAGGGTTTCTGAGGGTAGGGATAAGGCTATCTTCCTCAGTCCTCTTATCTGGATCAGTCTTCTTCCTTTATTGCTTTATTCCACTATCTCCTTCATCCTGGACCACTTTATTACCTGCAAATAGTAATAAAAAATCATTAAATAGTAGGATATCTCATTTTATTCAAAATAGATTGATGCAATGCATGATATATAAGATATGAGTTCAATATCCACAAATTAAGCTTGGTTCAAACATTATTTAGGTTAATTAGGACCCATGATTGCTGTGCAATCATACACTATTAGAAAAATGGGATATGCCATCAGTTACTTGCCGTCGGTTTGGATAACCGACAGCAAATATATTTTCCTCGTTGGTTCTTAAAATGAGCAATGGCGAAGGTCTATACTTGACTGATGAAAAGGGGATGGGCGTGCAGTGGTCAAAAATTTTTACTGTCAGTTATTAAAGCGATGGTAAGTATAGTTTCTCCATCACTTCTGGTAATAACTGATGATAAAAAGACCTTAGAAGTTGTTCCTAAAATTTTGGAGGGATTACTGTTGGTTAAGGAGAGAAATGACTGCAAAAAGTAGGTTAAATTTACCGGCCAAAATTTTGGCACGTTGGTGGATTTGAAGTAAGCCTTTGCTGTTAGTTATCTTAAGAAGTAACGATGAAAAGACGGTTAAAATTTGTACATAAATTTTACGTGGGATTAGTCACCTATACCGTCGGTTAGCATAAGAACCGATGGTGAAAGATAGGTTATATTTAGCGGCCAAAATTTTAGGCCTATACGAGGGTGAACTGAATTGATCCTGTGGCATCCATTTGTAATATAACCGATGACATATATCGGTTCATCTATAACGCCAACCAACCTCCCCGTCATTGTCCATCATCTTCCCTAGAACCTAACGCACGTCATCCCCTCCTCCTCCTCCTCGTTAGGTAATCTCCCTAACACCCTCGTCCTGCTCCTCCTCCGTCTTGCTGATCATCATCCCCTTCGCCATCCTTGGCAACCTCCTTCCCATCCGCGATGCCCTCCTCCACCTTCTCTAACGAGGTAATCCTCCTCGTCCTTCTCCTCCTCCCCAACACCCTCCTCCTCCTCCTCCTCCTGTCATCCTCCTCTTCCTCCCTGAGCCCTCGTGCTGGCCTCCTCCTCCACCTCAACCCCCTCCTGCTGGTCTCCTCCTCTACCCTGCCCCCCGCCTATCGCCCCCCTCGTACCGCCCCTCCTCCTCCTCCCCAACCCCCTCCTCCTCCTCTTCCTCCTTGACCCCTCCTGCTGGCCTCCTCCTCCACCCCGACCCCCTCCTGCCGGTCTCCTCCTCTGCCCTACCTCTTGCCTGTTGCCCCTTCCTATAGCCCCTCCTCCTCCTCCCTAACCCCCTCCTTCTCCTCCCTAACCCCCTCCTTCTCCTCCTCTTCCTCCCTAAACCCCTCCTGCTAGCCTCCTCCTCCACCCTGACCCCCTCCTGCCATCCTCCTCATCCCTGACCCCTCCTGTCGCCCTCCTCCTCCTTCCCAACCTCCTTCTACCGCCTCCCTCCTCCTTCCCAACCCCCTCCTCCTCCTCCTCTAGCCTGAGCCCCTATTACCGACTTCCACCTCCACCCTGTCATCTTCCTACTGCCCCTCCTCCTCCTCCCCCTCCTACCATCCTCCTCTTTTCCACCCTCCTCGTCTTGCAGGGAATGCCTTTGCCCTCCCTCCTCCTCCGCCTGCCATCCCCCTCCTCCTCCTCCTCCTCCTGCTACTACGCCTTCCCCTATCCTCCTCTCCTTCTTACTTCCACCCTCCTCTTCATCCCCTTCTAATATTACTTTCCTTATATCAAATTAATATGTTAAGTTGTTAACAACATAATGATTTAATATTTAATTTATTGTATGTTATTGAATTTACAGATTGTTGGTGACGATCACGCTCGGTCACACTCAGAGGCTATAGTACATCGGAGGTATAATTTCATTTCTTTAAATTTATTTTTATGCTATTTTAGGATTATATTAGATGTGGGATGTGCCCACATAATGTCATTTGTGTGAATGTATGGTGGGGTGTGCCCACATAATGTTGTTTGTTTGAATGTATGGTGGGGTGTGCCCACATAATGTCGTTTGTTTGAATGTATGGTGGGGTGTGCCCACTTTTATGCACTTTATGTTTTTGTGTGATGCACTGTTATTGTGGGGTGTGCCCACTTTTATTATGTCTGTTATTTTCATATGCAGGTTTATGAAAAAGCTTAAAATTTAAGGGGAAACTCTATCAAAATTTTTAAAATTCTTTAATGTTAAATGTATTGGCTGGTTGGGGATTAAGGGTTAGGTTGGGCTCTAGTTAGGTTATGTTAGAATTTGGTTAGGTGATGTGTACAGCCTCCGGTTTCCACTACACCGTTCACCCCTCTCACCACCATCCTTGTTGTCGTGAAGGGGATCTCCTCCACCATTGCCGTCTCACGAGTTGTTGTTGAGGTGGATGGTGGGGCGGAAGGCATCAAGGTGGATGTCGTCGTCGTGTGGAGAGGGGAAGGAAAGGGGGGAAATAGAGGGAGAGGAATTGGAGCTCGATGGATATGTCGAAGGAGAAGGAGGGAGAGTAAGAGAGGGAGAGACACCAATGAGGGAGTGAACGACAACGAGGGAGAGATGTGAACATGTTAGGGCAATAATGTTGAGGATCTTATGTCGAGGAGAGATGCCTGTGAGAGCCTTCTCTCCAGTTGCTTCCCTTCTCTGCTGCAAGTCGTTATACTTTATCAGCTATTCTCTCAAGTGCCGCAGTCTACCAACCAAAGCCCTCTTGGCGGGGGTGGTGAAGGAGTGGTCACCCATAAGATTGTAGAGGAGAACGATAGAGTTGATGGTGGAGAAAGGATGCACTTGAAGAGGCAAACGATGACTGTGATGCAGATGGCGAGGAGGCAGTCGAGTTAGAGGACGACTGGTGCTGGTGGGAGGAGTCGCCGTTGCTAGGGGCGTGGGGGAGGGGTCGAGGGTGGAAGTGTCCCTATTAGGGCTCTGGTGAGGGGGTGGGTGGGAGGGGTCAGAGGGTGGAGGTGTCCCTGTTAGGGCTCTAGTGAGGGGGTGGGTGGGAGGGGCTGGGGAGGGATGTCCAAGGGGGGATAGGGGTGTGGGGGTGAAGGGGTGGTGGTGGAAGTTGCCCTCATAGCAATCAATCTAGGTGGTGCTTTCTTCCATTTTTCATGGACTAGGTCCCTAAAGCTCGATTCCATAAGCCATGATTTTTCAAATTTGAAGTAAATGGACACCTACAAGCATTTGAGATGTTAATCTACAAACAACTAAGCCCAAAAAATCCATTTCATGTGTATGGTTAATCAAAACTAGTTTCAATCTCCAATCAAATTAATTCAAGGTCCATTTAAAAACTCCATCTGAGCTTCTGAACCATTTTTGAACCTTAATCAACACCTTAACCCTTTAAATGAATGCTTGAAATCCATAAATCACCTCAGACCTGGGTGATGAAAGTGTTCATCCCAGATCTGATTCAGAGCAGTAAATATCCATTCTAACTTGTTGCAAATAATCTGTGATATATCTAGAATTCAATCCAACTTATTTTGGGAATCTTTAGATGCTAGAAACCCTAATTGATCCCGCTCCTTACGCTACAGACAACGTGAAGGAGGAAAATCACATCATGTATTAAAATCAACTCGAAACCAATCATAGACCTTCATTCAAATCTCTCAAGCATTGCTCAAACTCAGATAGACAAATTAAAACAACTTTCAATTGCTCAAGCTGTCACCCAGGAAGGCATTTGATCTTATGTTCATATAATTTATTGTTCTGAAGCTACGTCATCCACTTTGTAGTTCTATTTGATTTATTGTACATTTCTTTCTAGCATTTAATAAAAATAATTTTATTTCTTATCAGATGATTGCTTATGTTTATGTCAATTTCTTTGCAATTATGAGTATTATTTTAGATACAGACATGTGCTAAACAAGATATATGCATGCAAGGCCAAATATTAGGAATTCTAATCCCTAGGGTAAAAGTCTTCCGAGTCAAATTGTGTCAAAATTAGTCGCCCATTGAGACTTATGATCATGTTATACAGACAATGCAGGAAGTGTATGTATACCTCACTTACATGCATGATGTGTTGTCTTTGTAGCATGCCATAAGACTCAATCGAGTTTAGTTCGGTGAAGTACCGAATTAAAGAAGGTCCTTAAAGATTTGATGATAAATTATTTTTGCTCATTATATGTAACCACGTGCGGAGAAATTTTGGTTGCTTATTCCTGTTCTTCTCTGGTATACCAACTAATATTACTTAGTTTCTTGTGGTGCCCTTAATTAGGTGTTAACGGAAATCTAGCTAAGGTTAGTGTTGGGGGGTATAGTGGAGAAGTGCGGGGAGATGCTGTTGATATTTCACCGCATTAAGGTTACATGTAACTAACAAAACTAAGTTGTCATCAAATCTTTGAGGATAGGCTATAAAGTGAAAATCTTAATCAACATACACATTATTCGGTCATTTCCCTTCCTAATAAGTGATTTGTCTACATTAAATTTTAGGTTATAATGGATAAGTCTTGGATTGGATTGCAGGGTTCAAATTACACTAGATATAAGGATGGAGTAATTTCATTCCTGGATTGGGCCTTTCATAATGATATGAAGATATTTAAGCCAGGAGGTCAACTTGATAATATCATCTGCCCATGCAGAAGATGTTTAAATAGTTCCTTGCATGATCGTAATACTATGCTCGAGCATTGCATTTGTAATGGGTGGTGACAGCATTACATTACTTGCGTAGCTCATGGAAAGGAGTTGAATGAGAAAGTCATAAATAATGAGAACATTGTTGACCAAGAGATCGACGAGAACATAGTTGATATTGGAGGTGAAAACATAGAAGAAATGTTGAACAAGATGAGAGCACGAGAGGATATAAATACAGATGAGGAAGATCTGTTTAGTTGTGATCCGTTCTATGATGCTGTTAAGGAGGGTAAGGATCCTATTGCTCCTAGTGTTATGAAAATGTCAAAGTTGTCATTTTTGTTGAAGATGTTTCAATTGAAGGTTATGAATAGAGCTAGTGCTAAATTCATGTCAGAAATACTTCAGTTTATTGCTGAGCTGTTGAATAACCCTAATGGTTTTCCGGCTTCATGGTATGAGGCAAGGAAATAGATTTGTAAGCTTGGTTTGGATTGTCAGAAAATTGATGCATGTCCGAATGACTGCATTCTTTTCAAAAATGAATTTGCAAATTTGAGTAATGGTCCCGAATGTGGACATGAGAGATATAAGGAAGGTAAAAATGAAAGTAAGAGGAAACAGCCTCAGAAAGTTCTTCGTTACTTTCCACTGACACATAGGCTTCAACACCTTTTTATATCAACTAAAACTATATAGTGGATGACATGGCACGAGGATTGTAAATCTCAAGATGGAAGAATACATCATCCTACTGATTTAGAGGAGTGGAAGAGATTTTAAGAAAGAAATAATTTATTCACTTTAGAAGCAAGGAACAAGCGGTTGGGTCTTGCATGCGATGGATTCAATCCATTTAAGAGTATGTACCCGTCGTAGTCTATATGGCCAGTGATAATGGTCACTTATAACTTACCTCCCTGATTGTGTATGAGATCGTCATTCATGATGCTCACCCTATTAATCCCCGATCCAAAACAACAAGGAAATGTAACAGATGTTTATCTTCAGCCATTAATCGATGAACTAAAATAGTTGTGGTACACAGGTGTGAAGACGTATGATGCAGAAAAGAAAGAATTTTACAATATGCATGCAGCATTGTTGTGGACCATAAAAGACTTCCCGACGTATGCAAATTTGTCAAGTTGGAGCACTAAAGGAAAGCTTACTTGCCCAATCTATATGGAAGACACTCATTACCTACGATTATCAGAAAGTAAGAAATTCTGTTACTTAGGACATCGTAGATTTCTACCTATTAAACATAGATGGTGAACGTAGTACAGAATAACAGGTTTACTTAGGATATCGTAGATTACCAGAATAGTAGGTTATTCTCCTTTTTAAAGGAAATTTGGGTGCTAGATGGGTTTTCATCACAATTTTCTTGTTGTGTGAATGAAGCACAGAGAAAGATATCTAGCTTGAAAAGTCATGACTCCTATGTTTATATGCAAGTATTATTTTCACTTGCGATACAGGGGATACTGCCAGAGCAGTTGTTGATTCATTCATAGAGATGAGCAGGTTTTTCAAAGCTATTTGTAAAGAGACACTACAAAATGATACGTTGGATCACTAGGATAAATAAATAGTCATTACTCTTCGTAAGATAGAACAGATTCTTCCCCCAGCCTTCTTTGATGTAATGGTTCATCCCATGTTGCATCATGCAAATGAAGCGAGAATCGGTGGACCTATGCAATTTAGATGGATGTATCCTGTGGAGCGATTTTTGAAAAAGCTTTAAGATTATATTTTGAATAAGGTAAAGTTGGAAGGATCCATTGTAGAAGGGTATCTCATGGAGGAATGCATAAATTTTACTTCCATGTACATGAATGAAACAGATAATCACTTTGAAAAACTTCAAAGGAATGATGATGGGGAATACAATGACAGTAATGAAGAATGTTTGTCAACTTTTGATATCAGAGGAAGGTTGATTCTTCATACAGAGTACAAGGCAATTTCATAAAATGACAGAAGTTGCACACATTTATATATTTTAAAACAAATTCCTGAAATTGATCCATTTTACAAGGAATTAGAGCAATTACCTCTTTCAAGGACAACTGAATTTGACTTCTGAGATTGGTTTAAAGATCAAGTTAATCAATTGAAAGAGGATAAGGACCCACGATGGGTACCAGATTTTGATGTAATTGCCAATTCACGATTACATCATGCACATTACCACTCTGGGTATATAATAAATGGGTTCAGATTCAGGATAAAAGAAATTGATGGTAGAAAGGCTACACAACAAGCCAGACTTGTTGATTCAGATCTTTCCACCGATCAAGATGGATATTATAGTGAAATTAGAGAAATTGTGGAGATCAGCTTCAAATTTGATTGCAGAGTTGTCCTATTTAAATGTCATTGGTTTGATGTTTCCAAATGGGGCACCAATTTCAAAATTAACAAGAAACACAATTTCTTGAGCTTAAATCATAATTATCAAATTCTTCAGTCTGATGAACCATTCACATTGGCATGTTAAGCGGCACAAGTTTTCTATGTCCCTAATAATTGCTAAAGGGGATGGGTTATACCCATAAGAACAGTACCGTGCAACCATTTTGACGCACAGTTTGAAGCATACCAAGAATTAACAGAAGGTCATTTATTTGCAACCGATGTTGACATCTAAGGTTAGTAACAATTTCTTTGCTTGTTTCATTTCTGTTTAAATGAAATTCATATTAAAATAAAATTTATACAGGCATTATGTCATTACAAAGGGGGTTTGGAGTAAAATTGAAATTCATGTCTATTGACTTATATATTAATGATTTTTAATTATATTAATTATTGCATTTTTTATGTGTTACATATGAAGTTGCTTAAGAAAAAAAAAAAAAAAAAGAGTCCTCTTGAGACACAACCCTCCACATAGCTCGATTCATCTCATCAGGCTCAGCCATCCCCCCCACAGCAGGCTTAGCCACCCCTTCAACAACAAGTTCAGCCGCCCCCTAGTCACATTTCATGCGACCTGGGGAGATGGCACGTTTACTACATACGTGGGGGAAGGGAAAGAGGAAGGAGATTGCTCTGGCCTTGCCAGATAGAGTAGAGGATGATCCAGATTATGGAGGATCAGATGAGGAGGATAGGGAGGAGGAGGGGGAGGAGGCAGGAGAGGAGGGAGATGAGGAGGGCGAGGAGGCAGAGGATGAGATGGTGGGGAGTACATCCCAAGTTCATGTTGACCCCTCAGCGGCGGGCTCAAGTTTTGGTAAGAAATCATATACCTTTAAGAAGTAAATTACTTATATATTTTAAAGTTTATTATAACTTCAAAAATATATAATGAATATGATTAATGTTTATGCAGGTAGACTAGCAAGAGGATGGGGGATGACGAAAAATCTAGACCTCCAGCGTATCTCCGAGGGTGTAAGAATAACAATTAGGCTTAGAATCACAAGGGAGGTGGAGAATTACCCAGGATTTATCAGTCGAGTGGGCACAATTGTTAAGTCCATTGTGCTTATTTGCTACTTCGATTGGAGGAAGGTGCCTGTAGAACTGAAGAGGCAGTTCCTCCATCAGTTGGAGGTAATTTTATTTATAAAAGTTATTTCTTTTATAACTTTATCTTAAAATTATTATAAAGTAAGATTGACATATAATTTTTAAAATTAATGTATGCAAATTACGATTGGGGTGATGACCCCAATGCCTCTCGATATATCCTTAAGCACGCTGCCAAAATCCACAGAGATTGGAGGATGAAGACCAAGAGAAATGTAAGAATTTTTAAACATTTACATTTTTATTATATACATAATTTCTTATATTATTTCTAACAATTTATATTTGGTATTTAGTTTTTCTCGAACAAGAATTCACCTGAGGAGGCAATGGATGATACTCCTCCTAATGTCATGCCTGACAATTGGAAGAAGGCATGCGAGCATTGGCTAAATCCAAAGACGGAGGTTAGTAAACGATTATAAATTATTCTATTAATTTCATATATCTTAAATTAATAAAAAATATTATTATGTATATGTACAAGAGCAAGAAAGAAAAAATAAGGCCAATAGGGCTAACGCTCCACCATTGACCCATTACTTGGGTCGAAGGAGTATTGAGATGGTCAGGAGCTGTTACGTAAGTGTTGGAACTACTTTTTAGTTGAATATTACTTAATTTTTATGTTATCTTAATATAACTATATTGTTTTTATATTTTCAATCCACTACTCATGATGGGATGGAAATGAGTAGGATGGATATATGCGAGGTCACCCACAGTAAGGTTGCAGCTAAGGGTGCTTGTAAGTGGATTCATGAGTTATACCAGGAGAAACACGTAAGTTTCTTAAACTCAAAAATATTTATAAATTTCTATATATATTATAATAATATTTTTTAATACATGTAGGAGCAAATGGTATAGTTAATACATCCCCCATTGACGAGACGTCCGACAACGTCCACCAGCCTTTGCAGCCAGAGGATGCATTTAGGAGAGTGATGCCACTGGACCACAGTGGTTTTGTTCATAGTGCGGGGAGGGCACATATGTTAGTGCTAGAGCACCACGATCATTTGTTTTGATGATAACAAAACACGTGTTACTTAACATTTGCAATTTGAGTCCTAGATTTCAGGTCAATTGCAAATGAAGACGTGTTTAGACGGAACTCGAGCTCGCATCCAGGACGGATTGGAGGAGCTTGACGGAAAATAGAGGAGGTTCACATGGAGCGAAAGATTGAAGATGGAAGGAAATGAAGAATAGGATAGATTCTTTCTTTTGTACTTGTTGTATTTTTCATTTCTTTTGTTGCTCTTTATTTCCTTAGATATTTCAAGTTAAAGAGCCTCAAAAAAACCCTAACAGTAGTCCTAGGAACACCGGCACAACCCTAGGATACTTAGGTTTTCTGTAGAATACTTAGAAAACCAATATAGGGTTCAAACAACACTTCCAGACGTCTAATTCCCAAATCAGACGTCTGATAAAGCATTTTAAGACGTCTGACTGTTGTTTCAGACGTCTGATAACTGTTAGGCTGGACATAGTTAGTTATGTCTGATGAATTCAGACGTCCAGACCATAGACCAGACATCTTAGGAGACGTCTGATGACTTTGCCAGACGTCCAATTAGTGGACCGTTGGCTAGCTTAGCAGGCACTCAAGATTATGACCGTTAGAGCCTTATCAGACGTCCTTAGGCCTTTCCAGACGTCTGATAAATGACCGTTTTGCCTCGGCTGACCCAAAATCTCTTCTCAGAGATTTTCTAGCCGTTGCAACGTTTGGAAATCAATTCCCACAGTAAAAGTAGGTTTCCAGACGTCCAGACATAGTGCCAGACGTCCTGTATGTCGTCTGATGGACTTGTACAAAAACCCTGTTTAGATCTGATTCAAGTCAGGGAGAAACACGCATAGAATCAGACGTCTGACCTTGAAATCAGACGTCTTAAAGTGGCCTTCCAGACGTCTGATGCCAGAGTTAGACGTCTGATAACCCTGTCAAATGCAATCATTGTCCTGATTTCGGCCTGATTCTCTTGGACTTTGCTCCCAACGGCTATGGAAGCTTTCCTAAGCCTTCTAAAGCCTTCCTAAGGCCTCTATAAATAGAGGGGAGCCTTTACACACCTACACAACAAGAAAAACACTAAGACACACACCTTGCAATACACTTTCAAACCTTTTGTGTCCAAAGAAAAGACTCTCTTGCTCTCCAAGCTCAAACTCCATTCCCTTGAGAGCATCAAGCATTGCGCACCCGCTCTCCCGGCGTTGTTAACGAGAGCGACGTAGCGCCATCGCGTGGCACACGCACCGCGTCATCGTCGACGCACTCCTTGCAAAGGGGAGTTTCCTATTTCCTATAGAAGCTAGGTTTAATTATTTTGTTGGCTCTATAGGACTATTGTTTATTTTATCTTTGTTATTTGGTTGGGTATTCGCTTTGCGAATTCCCGTCTCCTTCGTGGGACAAAATCCTTCTCGTGGAGAGAAGGGGTTGAGGAACGCTACCCTCGTACTTGTAGCGTGGTTGTATTGAGGTTGAATCACCCTCGTTTTAAGTGATTCGGTTTAGTGGATTTGATCAACTAGGTTGATCGGAAAATCCTAACTCGAGAGGGTTAGGTGGTGGTTTTCACCCGGTTTGGGTTTCCACCTAAAATACCTGTGTACATTTTGTGATTGATTTTTGTGATATTGCTTTATATATTCAATTCCGCAATTTTATTACGTCACCCCTCCAAGTAGGGAACTATCAATTGGTATCAGAGCAGGTCTCGCATTTTCGGCGTTACAAACTGGCGAGGATCTAAATATGGAGGGAAAAGCATTCGTGTGCACCGAAGGACACGACACCTCGCGACCACCATACTTTGCAGGTATAGATTTCATTTATTGGAAAAATCGTATGACTATGTGGTTGCAGGCCAACGACTTCCGGGTGTGGGAAAAATGTGAATCCGCATTTGTGATTCCCAAAAAACCCGCAAGAGGTTACTCAGAAGATCAGGTTCGAAATCTCAACCTCAACGCAAAGGCAATGAATGCCTTGTATTGCGCGTTGAGTCCGAAAGAATTCGAACGAATCCAAGAGTGCACCACCGCTCACGAGATATGGAGGAGGTTGGAAGGCACTCATGAGGATTCCAGCTCGGAGGAAGAAGAAGAAGAAAAAGAAGAAGAAACCACTTGCTTTGGTTTCATGGCAAGAGGAACCAATAGCGACAGTGAAAGTGGAAGCGACTCCGACGACGAGGTAAATTTTGATTTACAAGAAGCTTTTAATGAATTATTCGAGATTAGTAAATCACTAAAAATAGAAAACAAAAGCATGAAGAAGAACCTTAGTTTTCTTAAAAATGAAAATGATAGGTTAGAAAAACAACTTAAGGACATAGAAGCTAGTCCTAAAAATGATAACCTGTTATTAGAAAATCAAGACCTCATCAATGAAAATAATAAATTGATTGAGGAAAATGATAGTCTAAAGTTAGAAATCTCTAATTTAAAGACTAAGATGAGTATTATAGAAAAAGAAATTGCATGTCTTAGGGAAAATTCTAACAAATTAATCAACAAAGTTGATAATTTTTATAGCCCTAAGGTTGAGAAAGGATCTCCGTCAAGGAGACCCACTAACAAATCCGGATCCAAGCTTACTTGGATACCGAAGAAAAATCTGGAATCTTGTTTTGTAGGATTCAGGGATAACTACAATACACAGGACTGGACCTACAAACTCAAGGCTGGTCAACTCGAGTTAGGAGAACTAAGGAGTAGACCAAGGAGGAGAACAAGAAGACCGACAAGACGGCGAACAAACGACGGACCCGTCGCACATCGACCACCAGATTGGAGACCGGCGCCAATGCCCGGGCCTCCAAGCTACGGATGGGAGCCCCATCCGATGTGGCATCCACCACCACAATTCGGGCCATTTTATTGGCCATGGTAGGTGAGGTAAAACCCTTTACCCTATCTTTTTATCAGTAGCATTTAGATAGGGGGAGTTAAAAATTTTATGAGCTAATTGTCAATTTTTAAGGGGGAGAAATAAGGTAGCTAAATTTCCTTTAGTAAGGGGGAGAAAAATAATAGCTATCTTGTTGTTACAAAAAGGGGAGAATATTACCTTTGTCAAAATAAACTCATAGAAGAGCATGTTTTAAGGGGGAGTTATAGGAAATATAAAACCAATTAAACCTTTTTGATAATGTCAAAAAGGGGGAGGATTTTTATGTATTATTATTTACGATTTTGTCATCATCAAAAAGGGGGAGATTGTTGGTGCTAGAGCACCACGATCATTTGTTTTGATGATAACAAAACACGTGTTACTTAACATTTGCAATTTGAGTCCTAGATTTCAGGTCAATTGCAAATGAAGACGTGTTTAGACGGAACTCGAGCTCGCATCCAGGACGGATTGGAGGAGCTTGACGGAAAACAGAGGAGGTTCACATGGAGCGAAAGATTGAAGATGGAAGGAAATGAAGAATAGGATAGATTCTTTCTTTTGTACTTGTTGTATTTTTCATTTCTTTTGTTGCTCTTTATTTCCTTAGATATTTCATGTTAAAGAGCCTCAAAAAAACCCTAACAGTAGTCCTAGGAACACCGGCACAAGCCTAGGATACTTAGGTTTTCTGTAGAATACTTAGAAAACCAATATAGGGTTCAAACAGCACTTCCAGACGTCTAATTCCCAAATCAGACGTCTGATAAAGCATTTTAAGACGTCTGACTGTTGTTTCAGACGTCTGATAACTGTTAGGCTGGACATAGTTAGTTCTGTCTGATGAATTCAGACGTCCAGACCTTAGACCAGACGTCTTAGGAGACGTCTGATGACTTTGCCAGACGCCCAATTAGTGGACCGTTGGCTGGCTTAGAAAACACTCAAGATTATGACCGTTAGAGCCTTATCAGACGTCCATAGGACTTTTCAGACGTCTGATAAATGACCGTTTTGCTCGGCTGACCCAAAATCTCTTCTCAGAGATTTTCTAGCCGTTGCAACGTTTGGAAATCAATTCCCACAGTAAAAGTTGGTTTCCAGACGTCCAGACATAGTGCCAGACGTCCTGTATGTCGTCTGATGGACTTGCACAAAAACCCTGTTTAGATCTGATTCAAGTTAGGGAGAAACCCGCATAGAATCAGACGTCTGACCTTGAAATCAGACGTCTTAAAGTGGCCTTCCAGACGTCTGATGCCAGAGTTAGACGTCTGATAACCCTGTCAAATGTAATCATTGTCCTGATTTCGGCCTGATTCTCTTGGGCTTTGCACCCAACAGCTATGGAAGCTTTTCCAAGCCTTCCAAAGCCTTCCTAAGGCCTCTATAAATAGAGGGGAACCTTTGTGACACATATACACACTAAGACACACACCTTGCAATACACTTTCAAACCTTTTGTGTCCAAAGAAAAGACTCTCTTGCTCTCCAAGCTCAAACTCCATTCTCTTGAGAGCATCAAGCGTTGCGCACCCGCTCTCCCGGCGTTGTTAACGAGAGCGACGTAGCGCCATCGCGTGGCACACGCACCGCGTCATCGTCGACGCACTCCTTGCAAAGGGGAGTTTCCTATTTCCTATAGAAGCTAGGTTTAATTATTTTGTTGGCTCTATAGGACTATTGTTTATTTTATCTTTGTTATTTGGTTGGGTATTCGCTTTGCGAATTCCCGTCTCCTTCGTGGGACAAAATCCTTCTCGTGGAGAGAAGGGGTTGAGGAACGCTACCCTCGTACTTGTAGCGTGGTTGTACTGAGGTTGAATCACCCTCGTTTCAAAGTGATTCGGTTAGTGGATTTGATCAACTAGGTTGATCGGAAAATCCTAACTCGAGAGGGTTAGGTGGTGGTTTTCACCCGGTTTGGGTTTCCACCTAAAAATTCCTGTGTACATTTTGTGATTGCTTATTTCTTGTGATATTGCTTTATATTTTTATTTCCGCAATTTATTACGTCACCCCTCCTGGTAGGGACGAATCCACAATTGGTATCAGAGCAGGTTTTCCGCCGACAGGAGTAACATCCGCGGAAAGATCACATGGAGGGAAGCTGTTCCACAAGCAGGATTTCCGAGGGGCAGTCCACAACCCGTCCGCCGTTCTTCGACGGGAGCAACTACCCCTACTGGAAGTTGCGGATGAAGACGTGGCTTCAAGCCATCGACTTCACAGTCTGGGCCAGGTGCGAGACCCCCTTCGACATCCCAGAGAAACCCGCCAGAGGATACTCGCAGCAGCAGATCCGGGAGCTCTCTCTCAACGCGAAAACAATGAACGCGTTGTATTGCGCGCTCAGCCCGGAGGAGTTCAACAGAATCTCGCAATGCGCCACCGCATACGAGATCTGGCACACACTCGAGGTAACTCATGAAGGTACCTCTAAGGTAAAAACTTCTAAACTCAATTTACTTTCACAAGAATTTGAGGCTTTTTCTATGAAAACTAACGAAACTTTAAGTGAGATGAACACTAGGTTCACTCTCATAGTAAATAACTTGAAAGCTTTAGGGAAGACTTTCATCAAGGGGGAGCTTCAAGGGAAGCTTCTTCGTTCCCTTGGACCGGAATGGGAACAGAAAGTCACCGCCATCGAAGAGGCGAACGAAATGGAGGAGCTCAACATGGAAGATCTCCTAGGCAATCTGATGGCCTACGAGACTAAGTTGAAGCAGAAGAAGAAGGATACACCGGAGCCTAAACTAAAGAAGACTCTCGCCTTCAGAGCCGCGTCGGATAGCGAGGTAAGTTCCGACGACGAAGACTTTAGAATTTTATTTAAAAATTTTTCCAAGTTTTGTAGGGAATTAAAGAAAAAGAAAAAGGAGAAGAAGGAAAGCCCGAGACGTTGCTACCACTGCAACGGGAAAGGGCATCTGCGACCAGAATGCCCTCTTCTCAAAAAGGAGAAAAAGAAGGAAAAGGAGAAGAAATCTAAGAAGAAGGCGTTCCAAGCCACTTGGGACGATTCTAGCTCGGAGGAAGAAGAAGAAAAGACCATAGAAGAAGAAACCGCTTGCTTCGGCTTCATGGCCAGAGGAAGCGACAGCGAAAGCGAAAGCGACTCAGACAACGAGGTAAATCTCGATCTTCAAGAAGCTTTTAATGAACTTTTTGAGATTAGTAAATCACTTAGGATAGAAAATAAAAGTATTAAGAAGAACCTTAGTTTTCTTAAAAATGAAAATGATAGGTTAGAAAAACAACTTAAGGACATAGAAGCTAGTCCTAAGGATGATAACCTATTATTAGATAATCATAACCTCATCAATGAAAATAATAAATTGATTGAGGAAAATGTTAGTCTAAAATTAGAAATTTCAGATTTAAAGACTAAAATGAACATTATAGAAAAAGAAATTGCATGTCTTAGGGAAAATTCTAACAAATTAATCAACAAAGTAGACAAGTTTTATGGCCCTAAGGTTGAGAAAGGATCTCCATCAAGGAGATCCTCTAACAAATCCGGATCCAAGCCCACTTGGATACCGAAAAAAGAATTAGAATCTTGTTTTGTAGGATTCAGGGATAACTACAATACACAGGACTGGACCTACAAACTCAAGGCTGGTCAACTCGAGTTAGGAGAACTAAGGAGTAGACCAAGGAGGAGAACAAGAAGACCGACAAGACGGCGAACAAACGACGGACCCGCCGCACGTCGACCACCAGATTGGAGACCGGCGCCAATGCCCGGGCCTCCAAGCTACGGATGGGAGCCCCATCCGATGTGGCATCCACCACCATCATTCGGGCCATTTTATTGGCCATGGTAGGTGAGGTAAAACCCTTTACCCTATCTTTTTATCAGTAGCATTTAGATAGGGGGAGTTAAAAATTTTATGAGCTAATTGTCAATTTTTAAGGGGGAGAAATAAGGTAGCTAAATTTCCTTTAGTAAGGGGGAGAAAAATAATAGCTATCTTGTTACAAAAAGGGGAGAATATTACCTTTGTTAGAATAAATTCATAGAAGAGCATGTTTTAAGGGGGAGTTATAGGAAATTTAAAATCAAACCTTTTTGATAATGTCAAAAAGGGGGAGGATTTTTTGTATTATTATTTACGGTTTTGTCATCATCAAAAAGGGGGAGATTGTTGGTGCTAGAGCACCACGATCATTTGTTTTGATGATAACAAAACACGTGTTACTTAACATTTGCAATTTGAGTCCTAGATTTCAGGTCAATTGCAAATGAAGACGTGTTTAGACGGAACTCGAGCTCGCATCCAGGACGGATTGGAGGAGCTTGACGGAAAACAGAGGAGGTTCACATGGAGCGAAAGATTGAAGATGGAAGGAAATGAAGAATAGGATAGATTCTTTCTTTTGTACTTGTTGTATTTTTCATTTCTTTTGTTGCTCTCTATTTCCTTAGATATTTCATGTTAAAGAGCCTCAAAAAAACCCTAACAGTAGTCCTAGGAACACCGGCACAACCCTAGGATACTTAGGTTTTCTGTAGAATACTTAGTAAACCAATATAGGGTTCAAACAGCACTTCCAGACGTCTAATTCCCAAATCAGACGTCTGATAAAGCATTTTAAGACGTCTGACTGTTGTTTCAGACGTCTGATAACTGTTAGGCTGGACATAGTTAGTTATGTCTGATGAATTCAGACGTCCAGACCATAGACCAGACATCTTAGGAGACGTCTGATGACTTTGCCAGACGTCCAATTAGTGGACCGTTGGCTAGCTTAGCAGGCACTCAAGATTATGACCGTTAGAGCCTTATCAGACGTCCTTAGGCCTTTCCAGACGTCTGATAAATGACCGTTTTGCCTCGGCTGACCCAAAATCTCTTCTCAGAGATTTTCTAGCCGTTGCAACGTTTGGAAATCAATTCCCACAGTAAAAGTAGGTTTCCAGACGTCCAGACTTAGTGCCAGACGTCCTGTATGTCGTCTGATGGACTTGTACAAAAACCCTGTTTAGATCTGATTCAAGTTAGGGAGAAACCCGCATAGAATCAGACGTCTGACCTTGAAATCAGACGTCTTAAAGTGGCCTTCCAGACGTCTGATGCCAGAGTTAGACGTCTGATAACCCTGTCAAATGCAATCATTGTCCTGATTTCGGCCTGATTCTCTTGGACTTTGTTCCCAACGGCTATGGAAGCTTTCCTAAGCCTTCCAAAGCCTTCCTAAGGCCTCTATAAATAGAGGGGAGCCTTTACACACCTACACAACAAGAAAAACACTAAGACACACACCTTGCAATACACTTTCAAACCTTTTGTGTCCAAAGAAAAGACTCTTTTGCTCTCCAAGCTCAAACTCCATTCTCTTGAGAGCATCAAGCATTGCGCACCCGCTCTCCCGGCGTTGTTAACGAGAGCGACGTAGCGCCATCGCGTGGCACACGCACCGCGTCATCGTCGACGCACTCCTTGCAAAGGGGAGTTTCCTATTTCCTATAGAAGCTAGGTTTAATTATTTTGTTGGCTCTATAGGACTATTGTTTATTTTATCTTTGTTATTTGGTTGGGTATTCGCTTTGCGAATTCCCGTCTCCTTCGTGGGACAAAATCCTTCTCGTGGAGAGTAGGGGTTGAGGAACGCTACCCTCGTACTTGTAGCGTGGTTGTACTGAGGTTGAATCACCCTCGTTTCAAAGTGATTCGGTTAGTGGATTTGATCAACTAGGTTGATCGGAAAATCCTAACTCGAGAGGGTTAGGTGGTGGTTTTCACCCGGTTTGGGTTTCCACCTAAAAATTCCTGTGTACATTTTGTGATTGCTTATTTCTTGTGATATTGCTTTATATTTTTATTCCCGCAATTTATTACGTCACCCCTCCTGGTAGGGACGAATCTTCCACATACGTTGTCTACTTGGTATGAGAGGAAAGGTGCCATCTCATCTATTGTTGTCGATCAGTTGCATCAAAAAATCGACACACTACAGAGACAAGAGGAAGAGAGGGAGCCGAGAGAGACATATATGAAGAGTCCAATGGATGCCATGCAATCACAGATGAATAAGACAGATAGTAAGATTGAGAAGTTTCTAACCCTTCTTTTGAAGAAGGGTTAGTCAGAGCATTCGTCTTCATCAGATCCCAGCATCCATAGATGAGACGATGACGACATGGGTGGAGTTGGTGGCATCAGCGTAGTTGCATAGTAATATTTATATATTTTATTTTCTTATGTTTCTCATGTAAATATTTTATTTTCATTTTATGTAAAATTTTTATTTTTAAACTTTTTATGTATTAGACTTTTTATATTTATGCAATATAAACTTCTCTTCATTAGTAATTGTTTTAAGTATATTTAGTATGTAGTTCCATCATTTTGTAATTTCTCATTAAAAAAAAAATTTGTAATTTCTTTTTAAAAAAAATTTCATACATTTGTCATTAGTTAGTTAATTAATTGATGGCTTATCAATGACGGGAAAAATATTTTTTCCATCGCTTTCTAGAATAACTGACATCGAAAATATCTTCCAAACTAACCACATCACATATTTTCCATCGCTTATAAGTAAACTGATGGAAAAAATATTTTTTCCATCACATATATGCCGTCGATTTTAACAAGACACGACGGCAAAAATATTTTTGTCGTCACTTATATAACCGACAATAAATGTATATAACCGACAAGGAAACTTCAGAAAAGGGCATGTAATGGTAATAAAAAGGGATGGATTAATGCCGTCGCTTGACAAATAAGCGATGGCACATACACGTACCGTCAGTTTTGAAATGACGGCGAAGCATCTAAATCGGCGCTAGGTGAACACTTTTTTTGCCGTCGGTTATTAATAAATCGATGGTAATTGTATTTTCTGTCGGTTTGTAACCGACGTCAAAATGGCCAAACCATCTTGTGGTCAGACACTATTTTGCCGTCATATGTGCTCTTCAACCAACGGGAAAATGAAACAGCAAAAATCATAATGGCGTCGCTTAATGGCCTCAGTTATTAGCTTTTTGCTGTTGGTTTCTAACCAACGGCAAAAGTGGAATATGTTATAGTGCTAGGAGATGGGTAATCATAAGTTGAGTCAGGATAGTAATCATCTTGAGGATACACGTTGGTAGGAGGGTAGGATTGGTAATGTGTGAAAGATGTGGAAGGATACATTGTGGAGTAGGAGGGAAAACAGAAGAGAGAAAGGTGCCCTGTAGTATAATCAACCAAACCTATCCTTATGTCGGTAGCCTAAAGACCTACAGACTCCCAGAACCCATCTTGAGATGATAGAAAAGATTTGATCTACTTCTATCCGATCAATCCAACCAGCTAGAGGGAGGGGCTGGGGAGAAGGTTCTTCCTTTGCATTGTGCCTCTAGTTCCTTTGATACCCCCTAACCACAGTCGTTTGATGCTACTCCCCTAGCTAAACATTAGATGGACCAATAAAAACGTATTAATCGAAAAAAATCTCAATCTGAGCCCCGAAGAGTGAATCAATCCTTAAGGCCAACGTCTACTCAATTTTAATTAGGCATGGGATGATTGTGCTCTTGGAATGTGATGGGCTCTTTAGATGGGCTATGCCCTTAATGATCAGTTAAAATGTGTGTGTGTGCACAATCAAGGTTTACAAACAAGGTTATTTGATGATGTGTCTTTTAGGGTTTAAACTTGTTTAGTAGCTTTTAGGGTTTAATCATTAGGTTCGTTCAACCAGGTTTAGTAGAATAATCCAAGTTTTGAAAGCACTGGTGATGATATATTCCTTTAGAAATCAAAAAATAATGTGGAGTGCCTAGTTCAGCCCTAAAGATCAACCTTAAGTGGCAAGTTACTTGATGGCTCGCTTTATCTTAAGTGGTGTGGCCCGAAGAGCTCAATCAATCTGCTTGTTACACCACTTGATTAAGGCACACAAAATGTTTAACCTATTCAAATTTTCTACTCACTTATTTGTGTATTGAGTTAAGGTGTACCAGATCCACAGGTTAGACTCTGGTTAAGTGGAAGAATCAATGTAAAGTGGTGTGTTATGTAGACACATTCATTTAGGTTAAAATGCCTATTCATGCATGTTCCTAGGCTTAGATTTGCATTTCATGTTATAAATATTACATAGCATGCATCATCCTGCATTTAGAGTAGTTGTGTATATTTTAGGTTAATTTCGTCCTTTTTATGGCCAGGAGGGAAGGAGATTTATTTCAGGGCCTCGGATGGACGATCCAATTGTACAGATCGAATCAAGACGACGATTGGAGTGTAACACCACCAAAAATGTCTAGATCGGAATCCCATAGCATCATATGAAGTTTGAGGAAAATCAATGGCCAGGAGGCAATGTGACATCCATATGGGTTTCGAATGGAAAATCCGAATATACGATGGATCTGGAGTGACGATCACAGTCCGCCAGTGTGGGAATTATCTCAATCTGAGCACCGTGTCACCTTCTACAATAGATGAAAGATGGTCGGCCCAAATGGCACCACATGGCGCCATCTAGGCTACCCAACACCAGCCAGCAGCAATTGGAAGGTGCCCCTTCATCATCTTCATCATCAATTCTCAGCCGTTGGATCTTGATCCAACGACTGAGAGCTCTCCTCCACCGCACGCCATAAGACGTCCGCGTGACCATCTGGATGACTTCGCGTAATGGTGGAGGCGTGGGCTTTCAACAGAGGGGCACGGGTTCGAATCCCCGCAGCCCCCCCAATTGGCCAATTGGGCACGCAAGGGTGCAGCGCATAGCGCTCACAGCTCAGCACAGCCGCGCGCACAAGCTCGCACATCGTGGTGCCAGTACGTGAGCGTGCGCGCGACAACGAGCGCACAATGCGCGCACCAGCAAGGCGTGAGTGGCAGGGCACGATCTTCAGCGACAGTTGGGAGGGCCTTTAGTGACGCTTGTAGCTATCACTAATGGCCTATGCTATGCACGTGCTAGCAAAGGAATTGAAGAGTGCAGATCTTCAGTGACAGTTGGGCGGATCTTTAGCGACGATTACAGCTGCCACTAATTACCCATGCACGATTTTGCCTCTCCTCCACTATAAAAGGACCTACCCCCCTCCATTCCAAAGCATCTCTTCCTTTATTCCTCTCACTACCTCTAAGGCTTTAGAGAGAGCTTGTCCTAAGCCCGGGATGCTCCTCTAGAGTAGAAAAGATAATAGTTTTCCCATCTCTCATCCCCATTCGTGGAGCATCCCGTGGTCATCCTCTCACTACCCTTCGGGAAGAAGATCCCTGCCACGACACCGTCCTGCCCCACCCTTCGTCCTTCGGCTACGTCCTCCTTTGTCCTGCTCCTCACCACCTTCCTCCAGGCGATGTCAGAGTGAGTCATCCTCCGGGCAACCGTTCATGGGGATTCTCTCAGCTCTTTCTATCTTTATTGCTTTCGTAGTGTAATCTTTCTCGCTTTCGTAGTTGTAAAAAACATTTGATTAGAAATCAATGATTGTTTCTCTCTCTCTCTTATATTTTTGCAAGTAGATTAGCTAGATAAAATTTCATCACCTAATCTCTTGCTTAATAAAAAATACCAAAAAAAATAGAAAAGATAAAAACAACAAAAAGAAATAAAAGTGAAATGTGGATTTCATAAAACTAAACGTTTGCCTCCCCGTGTTCGACCTGGGACTCACATTTCAAGTTTCAGTTGTTAATTTTATCTGATCGATGGATTTTCTTGCGAATCAAACTATGATGATGGGTTTTCCAAAATTTGAACCTTTCCGCATGCGAATCCGCTACCATCAGTGTGCCTTAAGTCAAGACTTGTGGGTGTTAATGTGTGTTTCTTTCGTTAAATCTCACAAGATAGGAGTATATTTTTTTTTTATTTTTCTTTTGTTTTATATATGCAGGGGTGAGATGAGTGGA
The DNA here is from genome assembly GCA_037157565.1 of Thalassia testudinum. Lineage (NCBI taxonomy): Eukaryota > Viridiplantae > Streptophyta > Magnoliopsida > Alismatales > Hydrocharitaceae > Thalassia > Thalassia testudinum. Next base: position 217,105,940 of record JAZHRO010000024.1, read on the forward strand.
GGTGGCAAACAAGAGAAACAATTTCTATCCTAGGGTTTGTGAAAACTGCTAAGTAGATTAGGTCTTGATTATTAAGGTGGCGAAATGAAATCTAGGGTGGTGGTGGTGGGGGTACACTTACAAAACCTTCATCCGCGCTTTTCTTTCATCTAACCGCTCTGGCCTGCCTCAGAAGAGTACCTGCAATCATAGTAAGATCAGAGAAAAAATGAGATAAAAGTTATGTAAGGTGGAAAAACGTGAGAAAAACCAAGAGTGTTGTCTCCCTGGCAATGACGCCAAAATGATGGATGCGATTTTACAAGGGAAAAGTTAGGGTTCGAACAAACCAGTTGTTGTACTTGTGAAACTCACTATCAAATAAAATTTTACCGAAACTCCAAGAGAGTCCCAGGTCAAACACAGGGAGGCGATGCTTGCTTCCTTTGAAATCCTCATTTCGCTTTTTATTTATTTTTGGCATTTTTATCTTTTATAATTTTTTTTGTGTTTTTATCAAGCAAGAGATCAGGTCGATGGAAACTTTATCTACTTGCAAAATAATGCAGAGAGAGAGAGAGGAACAATCATATATTTATGAACAAATGTTTCTACAACTATGAAAGCAGAAAAACTACACTACAAAAGCGAAATGATAGGGATAGGTGAGAAGAATCCCCCTCGATGGTCGCTTGGAGGACGGCTTGCTCTGATGGCTCCCAAAAGAAGGTGGTGAGGAGCGAAACGAAGGAGAACGATGGCGGAGGAAGGAGGACAGGGAAGGACATCGTCGCGACAAGGATCTTCTTCTTGAAGGGAGGTAAGAGGATAGCGTGGGATGCTCCACAAAGGGGGATGAGAGGAGGGAAAATGTTTGGTTTTCTACTCTAGAGTAGCATCCCGGGGTTGGGACAAGCTCTCTCTAGAGTCTTGGAGGTGGTGAGGAGAAGAAAGGAAGAGATGGTGAAGAATGGAGGGGGGTAGGTGACGTAGACACATCTATTTAGGTTAAAATGCCTATTCATGCATGTTCCTAGGCTTAGATTTGCATTTCATGTTATAAATATTGTATAGCATCTATCATTCTACATTTAGAGTAGTTTATATAATTTAGGTTAATTGCATCTTTTTTGTGTTCAGGAGAAAAGGATATTTATTTCAGAGCCTCGGATTGGCGATCCAATCGTACGGATCTGATCAAGACGACGATTGGAGTCCAACGCCTCCAAAATCGCCTCAATTGGAGTCTCGTAGCACCATATGCAATCCAGGGAAGATCAATGGCCAAGGGACTAGGCGACTCAATCCGGAGCATCAAACGATAAATCTGACCACAAGGATGGATTCGGGTCGATGAATGTAACCCAACGATGTGAAAATCGATTCAATCCGACCTCTATAGCATCCCCTACAAAGGAAAGAAGATGGACGGCCCAGATTGCACCATGTGGCACAACCCAGGCCGCCCATGCACATGCATGCACCACCGCACACACACAACAACGTGGGTGCCCGCGTGCATGCGGAGGCACACAGGTGCAAGTGCAGTGATGCGCGTAGTAGCGCAATGCGTGTGCGGAGGCAATAGCGCGTATTGCGCGTGTGCGCACGACACGGCCTTACGGAGCACGCGCCAGCGCAGCGGCAGGTGTGCACATGGGTTGTGTTCAGCGATGTTTGCGGCGGATCTTCAGTATGTTTATAACCATCACTAAATGTCCTGTATACGAATTTGATTCTTTCCTCCATTATAAAAGGACCCTACCCTTCCCATTTTTCTTTATCTCTTCCTTTCTTCCTCTCACCACCTCCAAGGCTCTAGAGAGAGCTTGTCCCAAGCCCAGGATGCTCCTCTAGAGTAGAAAATGAAATAGTTTTCCCATCTCTCATCCCCATTCATGGAGCATGCCATGGCCATCCTCTCATCGCCCTTCGGGAAGAAGATCCTCGCCGCAACGCCGTCCTGCCCCATCCTCCATCCTCCAGCTCTGTCTTCCTTCGTCTCGCTCCTCACCACCTTCCTCCGGGTGACGTCAGAGCGAGTCGTCGTCCGAGCAACCGTTGAGGGGGATTTCTCTCCTCATTCTATCTGTTTATGCTTTCGTAGTATAGATTTTCCGCTTTCATAGTGTAATAAATAATTCTTCATGAATAGATGATTATTTCTCTCTCTTTCTCCCTCTCTCTTATTTTTGCAAGTAGATAAAGTTTTCATCGACCAAATCTCTTGCTTGTTAAAAATACCAAAAAATTTAGAAAAGATAGAAATGACCAAAAAGAAATAAAAGTGAAGCACGGATTTCATAAAACTAAACGTTCGCCTCCCTGTGTTCGACTTGAGACTCCCTTGGAGTTTCGATATAAATTTTATTTGACCACATGTTTTGCAACTACTACAACGGGTTACTTGTAACCTCAATTTCAAACTCGCGAAACCCGTGCGATCATTTGGGCACCGTTGCTGGGGAGGCAACGGAATTTACTTTATTGTTTTCTATGCTTCTTTTAATTTACATAGCACTAACCCCGCTTGTCTTCGATCTACTCTCTTGCAGGTACCCTAGCATGGAGATCCAAGTGCGGTAGACTAGAGTAAAGTGTGGGTAGAGTGTTTTGTAAGTGTCCCCCACACCACCCCCACCTTAGTTTTCATTCCATAATCTAATAACTGAAACCCAAATCAACTTAGGTGCTTTTTATAAACCTTAGGATAGATTTGGTTGTTTGTTTGCCACCTCCACTCACCTCGGCATCTACATAAATAAATAAAAAATAAAAAAGTGTTATCTGATTATGGGATTTTCTGAAAGAGACAGACCTTAACACCTGCAACTTCTCACCCTAAGGCGCACAATCACACTGATTCTACCACTTAATTGGGATTTGACCTGTGGACTTGGTACACTTAATTCAACACACAAATAAGTTAGTAGAAATCTGAATAGGTCAAACATTTCTGTGTGTCTTAACAAGTGGTGCAATAGGCCAATTGATTGAACTGTTTGGGCCACACCACTTAAGATAAAAGTGATTCATCAAGTAGCTTGCCACTTAGGGTTGATTTTTAGGACTAAACCAGGCACTCAATATTTTTTTTATGATTTTTAAAGGAATATATCTACACCAGTGCTTTCAAAGTTTGGAGTGTTCTACAGAACCTTGATTGAATATACCTAAAGATTAAACCTAAAAGCTATTAAACAAGGTTGAACCCTAAAAGACACATCATTAAATAACCTTGTTTGCAAACCCTGGTTGTGCACACACACACATTTTAACTGATCATTAAGGGAACAACCCAACTAAGGGGCCCATCACATTCTCGAAGCACCATTGTCCCAAGCCTAACTAAAATAGATTAGACATTGGCCCTAAGGACTGGTTCACTCGTCAAGATCCAGATTGAGATTGTTCATGATTAACCTGCTTATACTAGTCAATCTGATGTCTAGCTAGGGAGTAGCATCAAACAACCACAACTGGGGGGTACACTAGGAACCGAAGGTGTATGCCAAAGGAAGAACCTTCTCCCTAGTCCCTTTTTCTAACTGGTTTGATTGCCTAGACATAAGTAGAGTAAATCGTCCAAAATCTTAGGATGAATTCTGAGAGTTTGTAGACCTTTAGGCTACCCAACCTAAGGATAGGCTTGTATTTTTGTATTGCAGGGCTCCTTCTTTCTCTTCTGATATCCCTCCTTACTTCACCATGTACCCTTCCACATCTTACTCACATTTCCAATCCTATCCTCCTACCACCACTTATCCCCAAGATGATTACTATCCCAACTTAACTTGTAATTACCCATCCACTAGCCGGGATAACTTTGATTAGGGATACAAATCCGGACCTCAGTGTCCAGGGCCTAACCCTGGACAACAAGACTATTATTATTATCCTTCCCAGAGCTACAATGATTGTAGATCTCCATCCTTTAGTGACCAAACCAACTGGATCTACAATCAGGAAGGATATGATAATTATAACACCTACCCTCCCTAGTATTCCACTGAATATAGGTCACCACCATCCTTTGAACAACCTAGAGTGACCTACTTTTAGGGAGGAACCCGAGAACCTCAATATCTTGACTCCCCTAGAATGAACCCAAACCCACCCAACCCTAAACCGAACCAGTCGATTCAGGCGAACCAGATCCAGGATAGGGTGTTGGCTAATTTGTGGAATACTATACAATCTTTAGAAGCTCAGCCAACACCATGCATTGAAGCACTGGAGCCTATGATCAAAATGATTGATGAACTTAATAGTTCTTTATTGTATTTGCTCCAAAGTGTTAGGGATAGGGACCTGGGTGAGTTTCTTCTTGGGAAATTATCGAGGTTGAGGATGAAATTTGTAGTTGCCCTAGTCAAATCTTGGGATGATTCTCATGATGAACCCCTTCAGGAGAGTCAATGTATGAACCTGCTCAGGCACCTGTCGAGGGGAATACATATTCTGAGATTGGAGATGACTAGGTTGGGCTAGAGCAACCCTTTAAAGATGAATCAAGTTTCTCACCCGAGATCCTAGAGCCAGTGAATGACGAACAAATATGTCTCCATGGACCATGAAATGACATATGATTTTGAGACATATATAAATGAGGATCATGAATTCTTGGATTCTGAGGGTGAAGATCTTTTGGTGAAGTCTCATTTGAACTCAAGGAAGAGGATTCTAGTGAGACAATTGGGCTCGAGGAGTATGACGAACTATTTGATAGCCCGATCATTGAAGATTATGATCATGTTGGGGCTAACTTAGATGATTCGAATCCTGATGATTCAATCAGTAGCCCCATTCCTCAAACACACCCTAAAGAATTGAATGATGATATTTTTGAGATCACTAAACCCAAGTCAATCCTGATTCAGCTATAATTGTTGGACTTGGGTACTTTAGATGGGGTGTACAATGATTTGGAGGTCGTGAAAACATTGATTTTAGAGGATAGGAAGTTGGAAATAAAAATTTGGGAGAATAATTTTGAGGGAACTTTGATTTTGGATCTAAGGGTACCTATTGATCTGAAACCACCTACTTTCTACCAGGACCCTTACGATATCTTTCACGTGCAACCCAAGCTTGAAATAACTGATTATTTTTCTAAGCTGGATGTTAAGTGGACAACCATGCCTATTGAACCATCTTTACCCATTGTCTGACACTTTGGTCTTGGGTTGCACACCATAAAATAGTAGGCCTGACCCTGCAAGCTTAACAACCTTTGGTTTTGGGTGATTTTCATCTAGAACCTTAGAACCACTCGACCCTGGGGCATGGGTCTGCACCATAATCTGGTCCACGTCTGTGCACATCTTCTGCTGGTCGATTTTAGGATCAATATTTTTATTTTGATCCTGACCTGCACTTATGAATTCTCAATTTCTTCTTTGTATGTATGTTATGTCTAGCTGAAGGCATTAAACTTAGCACGTGTGTATACACTCTTCTCTCTGCAGAGCTGATCGGATTTTCACGACACTCAGGAGATATTCTGTTTACTCCACCCTTTTCATGTCTTTATTTTTACAATGAGGACATTGCATCATTTAGGCATGGGGGGTGGATACTTAATCCTGAAATCATTTTGTTAACTCTGTAGAATTTCTTTTGGTTTCTTTAAAAAAAATTGAAAATTCAAAAAGATAAAAAAAAAGAATTAGGAGAAGAGAACTTAGGTATTTGGAAGTTATTAACTTTAGGAAATGATACGAGAGGACCTAAACACTTAGACTCTTCAGATCTTCGGGCTTAATTAGCTCGGGTGTCCACTCAAATGTGGACTTAGTCTTGAGTACTTGCCAATTCAAATTCATTTTTAATTTAGCTAATAAATTGGGATGATATGTATGCGACTTAACAACCTGCCCTCTAATTTGGGGAGACTTTAAGCCTAAGCATCTACAAACATTTTTTTGCACTGACTCACTTTTCGGCGGTTTCTTTGGAAATTGGGTAGCTAATGAATTATCTAGGGTGGTATGGCTGGCAGGTTATTTGTGGTAATAGCTCATTGCCCGATTGTCTAGAGCCTAGTCACATGACCATTTTCATTGTACTGCTTTTAGGTAAATCTTAGATCAGTGAAGCCACCTACTTTAAGGAAAAAAAATAAAAAAATGAAAAGGAAAAGAAAAAAAATAGAAAAAGGAGAAAAAAATAAAAAAATAAACAAAACCACGCTTCACCACATGAATATGGCTAACAAGTTGCCATGGGTAATAGTCCATTGGCCAGTTGTCCAGAACCCAACTCACGAAAAAATGCACAATAATTCTCAAAACACTTAGGGAAGAAGTGGGAAGTAGAAAAAATTGGGGAGATATATACTAGGTTTGCCCTTGTGTTGACCCCATAAATTAAAGTAGGGAGAAAGCTACCAGTCAAAAAGATAAACCTTTAATCAAGGTCACCTAGGGTCGTAGAAACCTGAAGTCCATTTTAACGGCCGCCTAGTGAGTTTTTCACTATTTTCACAAGATGCTTAGCACTTAGAGTCCTTTTTGAGTCTTGGGCGGGTCGAGTAGCCGTAAAAAGTTATCCCGAAACTCTCAAACTCCAAAAGTACAAAAAAAATTAGAAAAGAAGAAAAATAAAAAAAATGTATCTTCCCTTGTCAAATAAGGTGAAAACTTGGACGATTTACATTCTTGTAGGCACCCGAGTACTGTTGAGTTTTAGTTGTTTAAGACCTTAGTTGAAATTTTCTATTGTTAATAAATGACTTAGGCCTAAGCGATCTAATCCTAATTTTGATTTTATACTTAGCATGTACCTTAATTTTGCTAGGGACTAGCAAAAGATAGGCATGGGGGTATGATGTAGACACATCTATTTAGGTTAAAATGACTATTCATGCATGTTCCTAGGCTTAGATTTGCATTTCATGTTATAAATATTGCATAGCATGCATCATTTTGCATTTAGAGTAGTTGTATATAATTTAGGTTAATTACATCCTTTTTGTGGTCATGAGAGAAGGATATTTATTTCGGAGCCTCGGATTGACGATCCGATCGTATGGATCTGATCAAGACAATAATCGGAGTCCAATGCCTCTGAAATCACCTCGATCGGAGTTCTGTAGCACCATATGCAATCCAAGGATGATCAACGGCCGAGGGACTAGGTGATGCAATCCGGAGAGTCAAACGACAAATCTGACCACATGGATGGATTCGGGTCGATGATTGTAGCCCAACAGCGCGAATTCGACCTTTGTAGCATTCCCTACAAAGGAAAGAAGATGGACAACCCAGATTGCGCCACGTGGCACAACTCAGGCCGCCCATGCGCACGCACGCACCACTGCATGCGCATAGTAGCGCTAGTGCATGTGCACGTGCAGAGGCACATACGCGCAAGCATAGCGGTGCGCACAGCAACGCAGCACGTGTGCGGAGGCAACAGTGCATATCGCGCGTGCACGCGCGACGTGGGCTCACGGAGCACGCGCTAGCGCAGCGGAGGGTGGGCCCGTGGGCTGTATTTAGCGACGTTTGCGGCAGATCTTCAGTGGCATTTATGATCGTCACTAAATGTCCTGTATACAAATTTAATTCTTTCTTCCACTATAAAAGGTCCATACCCCTCCCATTTTTCTTCATCTCTTCCTTTCTTCCTCTCACCACCTTTAATGCTTTAGAGAGAGCTTGTCCCAAGCCCGGGATGCTCCTCTAGAGTAGAAAATCAAATAGTTTTCCTACCTCTCATCCTCATTCGTGGAGCATCCCGTGGCCGTCCTCTCACCGCCCTTCGAGAAGAAGATCCTCGCCCAGACGCCGTCCTACCCCATCCTCCATCCTCCTTCATCCTGCCCCTCACCACCTTCCTCTGGGCGATGTCGGAGCGAGTTGTCCTCCGAGCAACCATCGAGGGGGATTTCTCTCACCTCATTCTATCTGTTTACGCTTTCATAGTGTAGATTTTCCACTTTCGTAGTGTAAGAAATAATTCTTCATGAATATATGATTATTTCTCTCTCTCTCTTTCTCCATCTCTCTTACTTTTGCAAGTAGATAAAGTTTTCATCAACCAAATCTCTTGCTTGTTAAAAATACCAAAAGAATTATAAAAGATAAAAATGACCAAAAAGAAATAAAAGTGAAGCATGGATTTCATAAAACCAAATGTTCGCCTCCTCATGTTCGACCCTGGACTCCCTTGGAGTTTTGGTATAAATTTTATTTGACCACGCGTTTTGCAACTACGACGACAGGTTATTTATAACCCCAATTTCAAACTTGCTAAACCCGTGTGATCAGTAGGTCCTTTTATAGTGGAAGGAAGAGGAAGAAATCTGTCCAAGGGCTTTAGTAACAGCTGCAATCATCACTAAAGACCGTGCAAGCTGTCACTGAAGATCTGCTCCACCGCTGGTGCTCGCATTATGCGCTCGTGCCCCTCGCGCCTTGTCGCGGGCACGTACGCATTAGCATTGAGCTTGTGCATGCTATGGATGCGTTGCATGCTTGTGTGCGCTGCAAGGCTGTGCTGTGTGTGTAGCTGGTGTGTCCAATTACGAATTGAGGGTGCTGCGGGGATTTGAACCAATGCCTCTCCGTTGGAAGCCAGAACCTCCACCATTGCGCCATGCTACTCGAAGTGTCAAGAAGATGGCGTGGGAGCTACGGGTGCGGGGATCTTGATCCAACCGCTATGGTGTGAGATGATGGGGCGCTTGTAGTCATTGATGGCCGGTGTTGGGTGGCCTAGATGGTGCCATCTGGGATATCCGTCTTCTTTCTATTGAAGAGGGTGCCATGGTGCGTGCAATCGAGATGATTTTCACGTCGCCGGACTACGACCGTTGCTCTGGATCCATCTGTACAGTCGGACTTTTCATCTGAAGCCCATAAGGATGTCACATTTCCCCCTGGCCATTCTTCTTCTTCGGACTTCATATGGTGCTACAGGATTTCGATCTAGATGATTTCAAAGGCATTAGACTTTGATCATCATCCTGATCAGATCTGTACGATCAGATCGTCCACTTGAGGCCTTGAAATTAATCTCCTTCCCTCCTATTCATAAAGAGGATGCAATTAACTTAAAATATACACTACTCTAAATGTTGAATGATGCATGCTATGCAATATTTATAATTTGAAATGCAAATCTAAGACTAGGAACGTGCATGAGTAGGCATTTTAACCCAAATAGATGTGTCTACATCTGGTGCCTTGGTTGGGTCCAATTCACATTCAGTTCCTTATCTATTCTTTAGAGCACATACATAGGAAAGGTCCCTAGGATTTTGACCTGGAGACCTCTATTAGAGTTGATCTTCTTAGGGATTTTTGATCTAACCTAATCAATTTGATCTGAACCTGAATTTGATTCTACATCTTGATCCACTACCTGATTTGAAAATGCAACCTGACAATTTAGGAAGAATATTTAGGAAACCTGAATCCCAAATGAGCATGAAAGAGAAAATGATTGAGGATGCTCTTAGACATCATAATGAGTATTACAAAACCTCGAATCCATTTAACAAAATTAAGATTAATGTTTCGAAAACAATAACCCACATTATGAATCGTGTTGCAATGATATTGACACAAACGATACATGGTTCAACCCGGGATGACCTCTTATTAGAATATATTGAATTGGGCCAATTACATACTAACGAGTATCTACAATGTCGGTCAAATCCCCCACTTTTGGAAAAACATCAAGGTCACATGGAGAAACGTGGGAAATTGCTGAATAGGGTGTATGAAGCTATCAATCAAAAATACCCATATATCCCCTCAGAAGTTGGTGAGACATCTAGGAGCAACATTGAGGATCAATATGATTTCCCAGATCTTGAGTTAGAAAATAAAGATTGTTGTGGACCCCTAACCCAGATCGAATCAGATTCAAACTTTATGTAGAATGACATACTTGATCTTGATGTTGGTTGGGTGGATCCAATTGCAGGTGTTCTTGATTCTGAATCAGCCTTAGAGAGCCATGAAGTTGGTCCATCATGCCTTGATTTCCTAAACACCTGTGATGAGCATGAATCAGAACCTCTCAAGGATGTAATTCCCGAGCCTTATCCTATTAAGGTAATCCTCGAGAGTGATTCTGACATCCCAATAGAACCATGTCTAAATTCTAGTGACCCAACCCCAACCCTTGACCTAGAATCTAAATTTGAGCCTATTTAGGATGATGAAGAGGCCCAATGTGATGAGAATCAGATTTTAGATCTGGATCATGATCTTAGGCCCATATTTGATGGTTATACCTCTCCAGACTCCTCAGAGGTACAAATTGATCTATCGAAAGTCATACTGATTTACGATATAGAAATAGAGGAGTTGGAAGTGTTGGGATTTAATTGGGTCTACCCTAGGAGTCAAGAACTCGAGCCTATGCCGAATAAGGACACCTCTTTGAGCTCGAAATTTGATATTAGGTTAGATCCAAGTCAGGTTGTTGATTCTATGTATCATGATTCATTCTGTGGTGGAAATCTCGATATGGAATCAGGTTCAGAAATTGATTTTCACAGATTCTCCAATGATTTTGAATCCTACTCTGACTTTGGAGATCCATTGTTTCCTGACGATTATGAGCCAATCTACGACCTCAGTATCCATGACCCATTCTGTGATTTTGATGTTGAGGCCAATGATTTGGACCTAAAGGAAGTCACACCTTCCAATCCAGAACCAGAGTCTTTTGAAGCCCGATCCCAACCTTGACCCGCCACTAAAAATAATTTCTACTCTGATTCACCTCTCTTTGATCCAATTGCATATGATTTGCCTCCATCTTTTGATCGGGAATCAGACAATGATCAGACGGAGAATCACGCCTTATCCTTCTCTGATCTCACCCAAAGGGCTCCTACATCCTTTACATATCCATTTTCATTTGAGGATCCCTACTCTGATAAGTCTGATGCATTTCCACATCTTTTCGAGCCTCAAACTATCTGGTGGGCTCCATACTTATTTATTCACATCCATCAACCCACCAGACTGATTGGGTTTGGTTTGCATCATCAGCCTACTGATCTAAACAAGCACTTGGTTGGACTAACCAGGCTACTAATCAAGGTGCTTGTTCAACAAAACTCCTCTGATTTGACCATCCCTTCTCCTTGACCACCTTCTACTCGGTTGAAGGCATTGAATTTAGGACTTAATGGGAGCCAACCCATCATTCCGAAAACCTGAGATCCTTCTGATCATCCTTTTGAGCTACACTCCTACTGCACTTTTTGGATTCAACTTAAGAATAGCCGACTCCACCTCTGGTAGTTGTATCAAAGCTTAAAATCGTCCGCAACAATCATTTTGACTCGTTCATCCACCCTTAACCTTGTTCTAATTCTTGAACCAAGCTAAATTCATACCCACCAAGTTTACAAAGAGGACATTGCAAAACTTAGGCATGGGGGGGTGTTAAAGTGCAAATCAAATGGAAATTCAATTCTCTGAGGGATTCTCACAAATGTATATATATATGGAGAAAGGGGAGGAAAATTTTGTGAATTGATTGCAAATCTTTCTTGAGGAGGAAAAGTTGAGGAAATTCAAAATGTCAAAAGGAGCAAAATCAAAAAAAAAAATGATAGTCATAGTGATTGATTATGGGATTTACTTGTGTTCTAGACCAAATCAATAGAAAGACTAAGTCCTAAAATGCAAGAGACAAGGATATTAGTAAGAATGCTTATCTTAGGTCTCTTGGCTTGTTTTAGGGCTTAAAGGCATACATATTCGTTAAGATCTGGATTAGTCCTCAAGAAGTTGAGAAAAGTGTGAAGCTGACGTAGTAGGTCTAAGGCTTAAGGATTATTCGGCCTTGTTGCCTACCATTTGGTTTGAGGGTCTTGGTGTTAACTAGGCGAAATCAAGGTTATAAAAGCTACGTCGTAGTATAGGTCAAAATCGCTTGAAAATAAATAAAATTTATACTTCAATGAAAGTCCGAGGTCGAACATAGGGAGCAAGTACGAATTCAAGCGCTAATCTCAATTAATAAGTAAATGACCACAAGAAAATGAACCAAATGATGCTAAGAAATGAATACTAATTACTCAAAATTGATCATCAATGTAGAATATAAGTCTAACAAAAGTTTGGCATATCAAAAAGAAATCTAGAACAAAAATAATGGTGATTTAGATCACCAATTATTTAATCTAGATAAACATTTAATAGTTAAGCAAGAATGCCAAATAAACCCACAATATCCAGGACCACCTAAGCAATTAAATAAATGAACAGTGCCTTGAATGTCTTATTTGATAATCAAACAGCTTAAGTGCTTCCATTTCTTCTTCTTCAATGTATGTCGTAGCTTCTCTTCTTCTCAGCCCTTGTTCTTCTTCTCTTCAGTTCTTTCCTCTTCTTCAGAACTTCTTCTCTTCTTAAGCCTTCTCTATTTTTTCTTCAGCCCTTCTTTCTTTCTCACACAAAAGAGGAGCAAACCCCTCTCAACGGCTAAGTGTTGGGATCTCTGAAGAGCAAAAGTCCCCTTCCCTGTGCTTTCTCTCTCTCTTTCTCCTTAATCGGGCATGAGCGCACCCAGAACCAGGGCTGCGGGTGTGAGTGTCACAGCCGAGGTGTGCATAGGCTTAGATCGGGTAATTGGGTTTGGACCAGGCCCACATGCAAGTGTCACGGGCGAGGCGTGAAGGGGCACGAGGGACCTCACCCCCCAGTGTCGAGGCAAACAGCCAGTGTGACAAAAATAACTTATGTGTGCTCTTCGGTTCGGAAGCCTACGATGAGGGACTAAAGTTGGTCCCTTTTCTCTGTGCAAGTGCTTCCGAATTGAGCTCCTTCGCGGATGCCTACAGGGGATGCCATCGCTCAATTGAGGTAGTCGTAGATGGTGTGTGATGTGCATACATCTGATTAACCTAAAATGTCTATTAATGCATGTTCTTAGTGTCATATTAGCATTATACATTGTAAATATTGCATAACATGTATAATCATGCATTTAGGTTAGTTTGTATAAAATGTAGGTTAATTTTCTCCTTTTATGGCCAGGGATAGGGCAACTTGTTAATTGGGGCCTTGGATCAAAGATCCGACCGTACGGATCTGATCAGGGTGACGATTAGAGTTCAACGACTCCAAGATCGCCCTGATCGGACATCTGTAGCACCATATAGAGACCAAGGAGCCCTAAAGATCAAGGATCAAGATTGTACCAATCCACACTTCAAACGACAAATATGACCACACGGATTGGTTTGGATCGACAATCGTAGCCTAACAATGTGTAAATCGATCCAATCCGACATCTGTAGCACCATCTACAACACACAGAAGATGGACGACCAAGATGGCACCATGTGGCACCATCCCAGCCACCCAACCGACCCCAAGGACCCACCTCCACTTCTCTTCTTCACCCGCTCGACGAATCTCCATCAATGGATGGCCATCCAATGGCCGTAGATCGCACACAAGTCCTTCACGCGACACAAACGAAGCCTCAGCGTAGTGGTCGAGCGCCCCTTCTCAAGCGAAGGGGGTGCGTTCGAGTTGCGCCAAGTGCCTCAATTCAGACTGGTGCGGGTGCAAGCGTGATTGGGCCATCAGATGGAGATCGGGCGGTCGAGGGGAGGAGGCATGGCACGCGGGGAATCGTTTATCGCGTACACGTGCGATGACGCGCGTCTGCACACCTCATCACACATGGGCATGCGGTAGAGGCGCTGAAGAGAAGGGGCGCACGCTTTTTAAGTTGTCTAATCTCTTGATCGGACGATTGGGAGCCTTTGATCGTGCGCAGGCATTGAGGCAGCCGAAGGCAAGGAGGTAGGCGTCTGTGCAGTTCTTCAGCCATATTCAGGCCTTTAGTGACAGATAAATCTGTCACTAAAGGCCCTGAATTAATTTTTTGAAATTAAAATGTCCAAAATGCTCCCAGTCCTTGCAACTATAAAAGGTGACCCCTACCATACGAATTTCTCATCCCTTCCTTCTCTTCTCTCCCTCTCCAAAGCTTAAGAGAAGCTTGTCCCACACCAGGGATTCTCCTCAAGATCTAAAACCAAGTTTTTGCCCCCATTCCGGAAGTGGATCCAGCGACGATGACGACATGCTGCCTCTTTCCCATTCTTCCGACTTCATCCACCTTCTTCCTGACTTGTTCTCCGTCATCTAGGGGTAGCCTCCATCTGACTCGTCCTCCAAGCATTCGTCCAGGAGGATAACTTCTCTCTTCTTTCTTTTATCGCTTTCTAGAGTAGAATTTCCTACTTTCTAGTTGTAACAATTTCCCGCTTTCTAGTATAATCATTTCCTGCTTTTTTAGTTGTAAACATTATTCAAATATCAAGTGATTGTTCTCTCTCTCTTAGTGTCTATAGTGATTCCATTGTGATTATTTCACCTTTTAAACAAAAATACAAAAATAATATATAATTGCAGATTTTGAGATCGACGTAGCCTCCCTGTGTTCAACTCGGAACTTCTTTACGGATTTTTCAGTATAAATTTTATCTATTGAATGGATTTCTTCATGACTCGAACTACAACGACGGGTTTTCGAATCCAATTATGAACGCATAGTTATCCGCCCTCAACATTTTGGCGCCGTTGCTGAGGAGGCAATGATTTTTCGATCTTCTTTTCGCATTTTGCGCACTTTACTATTTTCTAACTTTCTTTATCTCTTGTCTATTGTTTTGCTAATATCTCTATCAGGGAATTGTCAAGTGGTAGATCGGATTAAAGTGCAGCTGAAGACAACTGTAAGTGCTCCCCATTTTACCCCCTCCATAGATTTCATTTCATCACATTAATTTAAACTCCAATTGACCTAGGTATTTGCATAATTCCTAGGATTAGTTTGGTTGCTTGGATTTCCACCTACATTCTTTTCACCCACGCATATAAAAAAATCAAAAAGATATTTCTTGTAGGGTAATTCAACATACACACAACATACACCCACATTGAAGGCACATAACCTAATTGATTCTTATCTACTCAACCGGATTCTAATCTGTGGAATCGGTACACAGAAATCAACATATAAAAGAGTAGAAATCAATCTAGGTTAATCACTTTGTGTGCCTAACCCAGTGGTGCAATTGTGGCCAATTGTTTGAGTTGTTTGGGCTGCACCACTCAACTTAAATCAACTCACCAAGTAGCTTCCTCTTAGGATTTTCAATTTAGGTCAATACCAGGCACTCCACTTTATTTTTGATTTAAAATGGAAAGTGATCTTCACCTATGCTTGAAAACCTGGTTTGCCTCAAAGTTGATTGAAATAAACCTAATTCTAAACCCTAAAAGCTACTTAAGCAAAATTTGAACCTTAAAATCTACTCATCACAAATAATCTTGCTTGAAAATCTTGGTTGTGCATGCACTCACACATACTCAATTGATCATTAAGGGCACAACTCATTTTAAGGGCCCACCACATTCCATAAGCACTACAATCCCAAGCCTAAATAAAATCAAGTAGATGTTGGCCTTAAGGACTGATTCACTCTTCGGGGTCTAGTCTAAGATTGTTTACGATTAACTTGCTTGTACTGATCAATCTGATGTCTAGCTAGAGGAGTAGCATCGAATGACTGCGGCTGGGGGGTACACTAGGAAATGAAGGCACAAGTCGAAGGAAGAACCTTCTCCCCAGTTCCTCCTTCTAACTGGTTGGATTGAGCAGATGCAAGTAGAGTAAATCGTCTATAATCTTAAGGTGGGTTCTGAGAGTCTATAGATCCTTAGGCTACTGATATAGACACATCTATCTAGGATAAAATGCCTATTCATGCATGTTCCTAGGCTTAGATTTCACTTCATGTTATAAATATTGCATAACATGCATCATTGTGCATTTAGAGTAGTTGTATATATTTTGTGTTAATTAGGTTCTTTTTATGGTCAGGAGAGGAGATGATTTATTTCAGGGCCTTGGATGGACGATCAGACCTTACAGATCGGATTAATATGATGATCGGAGTCTAACGCCTCTGAAATCTTCCAGATCGGAGTCTCGTAGCATCACATGAAGCCCGAGGAAGATCAATGGCCAGGGGGCAATGCGACATCCATACGGGTTTCGGATGGAAAATTCGACCGTATGGATGGATCCGGAGCGACGATCGCAGTCCGACATCGCAAAAATCATCCCGATCTGAGCACTGTGGCACCCTCTGCAAGAAGAAGAAGACGGACAATCCAGATGGCGCCACGTGGCGCCATCCAGGCCGCCCAAACTCGGCCAGCAGCCACCGCCCACTCTCCCTCATCATCTACACCGTTAATCCTAGCCGTTGGATCAAGATCCAACGGCTGGGAAGCGTCTGCATCGATTTCCTCCTCGCGACACAAAAGGTGACGTGGTGCATTGGTTGACGCAGCGGCTTGCAAAGGAGAGGCGCAGGTTCGATTCCCCGTAGCCCCTCCAATTTGCAATTGGGCGGGCACTTGGAGCACAGCGCAGCGGCAGCGGTAGCGGTAGCGCACGCATGCACTCACGGGCCAGCGCATTGCAAGCGCGCATGCTAGCGCACAGCACACGCACACATAGCTGGGCGCGCGGTCAGCGCGTGAAGAGCGGGGCAGCTAGCGCAGGCACAAGGGGCGGTTGGCGCCAGCTTTTAGTGACAGCTGGACTGACCTACAGCGACGCTTACAACCGTCGCTGTTTCATTGCAAGCCAGCAGAGCCAGCTAAGGGAGTGGGTGGAGGTGAGCTGTCTACAGCAACGTTTCCAGTGACGGTCTGGAGGTCGCTAAAGGTCCTTCTTCCATTTCTAGCCACTTCACCACTATAAAAGGACCTTCACCCCCTCCCTTCCAAGCCATCTCTACCTACTCTACTCCCACCTACTCCCAAGCTCTAGCAAGCCTACCAACGCTCCATTAGAGCTTGTTCTCAAGCTCCCACGGTTACCTTGGAGCCGTCCTCTCACCTCCATTCCGGTAGCAGATCAACTCCGTCTTCTCACCTCCATTCCGGAGCTACGCCGAAGCTTTCCTCGACCCGACGTCCTCCAACATCTCACCTCCGTCGTCCCGCTCCTCACCTCCTTCATCCGAGCTTTCGTCCGGCGCCGTCGTCTCGCCGAACAGCCGATTTGGGAGATTTCCTCTCACCTCCCTCTCTTTTTTATGCTTTCATAGTAGATTGTAATAAACATTGGATTGATATATAAATCATTTTCGTTCCTCATCTCTATCTTGTGCTTCATTTGCTTGTTTTTTATTTCAAAAACACAAAAAAATAACAAAACCTGAAAATACCAAATAGAAACAAAACGAAACGCGATTTTGGAGTAAAGTAAACGTCGCCTCCCTGTGTTCGACCCGGGACTCCGTTGGAGTTTCGGTATAAATTTTATTTGATCGACATGTTTTGCAACTACGACGATAGGTTACTTGTAACCCCTGTTTCTAACACGCAAAGCACGCACGACCATTTTGGAGCCGTTGCCGGGGAGGCAACGGAATTTACTTTATTGTTTATTGTGTTTCTTTGCATTTACATAGCATTAACCCTACTTGTCTTTGATCTACTGTCTTGTAGGTACCCTAGCATGGAGATTCAAGTGCGGTAAACCGGAGTAAAGTGCAGGTAGAGTGTTTTGTAAGTGTCCCCCACACCACCCCCACCTTGGTTTTCATTTCATAACCGAATAACTCAAACCCAAATCAACTTAGGTGCTTTTTATGAACGCTAGGATAGATTTGGTTGTTTGTTTGCCACTTCCACTCACCTCGCCATCCACATAAATAAAAAAAATAAAAATAAAAGTGTTATCTGATTGTGGGATTTTTTTGAAAGCTACACACTTAACACCCACAACTTCTTATCCTAAGGCGCACAATCACTTTGATTCTACCACTTAACCGGGAACTGACCTGTGGACCCGGTACACTTCAACTAAATACACATAAGTGAGTAGAAATCTGAATAGGTTAAAAATTCTTGTGGGCCTAAACTAAGTGGTGCAATAGGCCAATTGATTGAGCTGTTTGGGCCGCACCACTCAATCTAAAACTAATCCATCAAGTAGCTTGCCACTTAGGGTTGATTCATAGGGTTGAACCAAGCACTCCACATTGTTTTTGATTTTTAAAGGAACATATCATCACCCGTGCTTTCAAAACTTAGAGTGTTCTACTAAACTTTGATTGAATCAACCTGAGGATTAAACCCTAAAAGCTACTAAACAAGGTTGAACTCTAAAAGACACATCATCAAATAACCTTGTTTGCAAACCTTGGTTGTGCACACACACACATTTTAACTGATCATTAAGGGCACAACCCATCTAAAGGGCCCATCACATTCCTGAAGCACCATTGTCCCAAGTCTAACTAAAATTGATTAGACGTTGGCCCTAACGACTGGTTCGCTCGTCGGGATCCGAATTGAGATTGTTCATGATTAACCTACTTATACTAGTCAATCTGATGTCTAGCTAGGGGAGTAGAGTCAAACGACCACGGCTGGGGGGTACACTAGGAACCGGAGGCGCAAGCCAAAGGAAGAACCTTCTCCCCAGTCCCTCCTTCTAACTGGTTGGATTGCCTGGACATAAGTAGAGTAAATTGTCTATAATCTTAAGACGAATTCTGAGAGTCTGTAGACCTTTAGGCTACCCAAACTAAGGATAGGCTTGTATTTTTGTATTGCAGGGCTCCTTTCACTTCTGATTTCCCTCCTTACTTCACCATGTACCCTTCCACATCCTACACACATTTTACATCCTATCCTCCTACCACCACTTATCCCCAAGATGATTACTATCCCGACTTGACTTATAATTACCCATCCACTAGCTAGGATGACTTTGATTGGGGATATGAATCTGGACCTCGGTGTCCAGGGCCTAACCCTGGACAACAAGACTATGATTATTATCCTTCCCAGAGCTATAATGATTATGGATATCCATCCTTTGATGACCAAACCAACCCGATCTACAATCAGGAAGGATATAATGATTATAACACCTACCCTCCCCAGTATTCCATTGAAAATAGGTCATCACCTTTCATTGAACAATCCAAGACAACCTACTACCAGGGAGGAACTCGAGAACCTCAACATCTTGACTCCCCTAGATTTAATATGAACCAACCCAAACCTGAACCAAACCAGTCGGTTCAGGTGAACCAGATCCAGGATAGCGTGTTGGCTAATTTGAGGAACACTATACAATCTTTAGAAGCTCAGCCAACACCATGCACTGAAGCACTGGAGCCTATGATCAAAATGATTGATGAACTTAATAGTTCTCTATTGGATTTGCTCCAAAGTGTTAGGGATAGGGACTTGGGTGAGTTCCTTCTTGGGAAATTGTCGAGGTTGAGGATGAAATTTGTGGTTGCACTAGTCAAATCTTGGGATGATTCTCAAGATGAACCCCCTTCATGAGAGCCAATGTCTGAACCCGCTCAGGCGCCTGTCAGGGGGGATACATTTTCTGAGACTGGGGATGACCAGGATGGGCTTGAGCAACCATTTGAGGATGAACCGATTGATTCACCTGAGATCCCCGAGCCAGGGAGAGAGGAAAAATATGTCTTTACGGACCATGAAATGACATATGATTTTGAGACATATATAAATGAGGATCATCAATTCTTTGACTCTGAGGGTGAAGAATCTTTTGGCGAAGTCTCACTTGAACTTAAGGAAGAGGATTTTAGTGAGACAAATGGGCTTGAGGAATCTGACAAACCAGTTGATAGCCCAATTATTGAAGATTTGGATTTAGTTGGGGTTAACTTGGAGGATCCTAATCTTGATGATTCAATCAGTGACCCCAGTCCTCATTTGCACCCTAAAGAGATGACTTCTGAGATCTTTGTGCCCAAGTCGATCTTCATTCAGCCACGATTTTTGGACTTGGGCGAATCATATGGGGTGAGTAATATGCTAGAGGTCTCGAAGCCTATGCCCTTGATGTTGGAGGATAGAATTGTTGAAATAAAGATTTGGGAGGCTAATTCTGAGGGAAGTTT
This sequence comes from Thalassia testudinum, assembly GCA_037157565.1. Lineage (NCBI taxonomy): Eukaryota > Viridiplantae > Streptophyta > Magnoliopsida > Alismatales > Hydrocharitaceae > Thalassia > Thalassia testudinum. Next base: position 217,125,891 of record JAZHRO010000024.1, read on the forward strand.
GATTTTGGATCTAAGGGTACCTATTGACTTAAAACCACCTACTTTCTACCAGTACCCTTACGATATCTTTCACATGCAACCCAAGCTCGAAATAGCTGATTATTTTTCTGAGCTAGATGTTAAGTGGACAACCACACCTATTGAACCATCTTTACCCGTTGTCCGACACTTTGGTCTTGGGTTGCACACCCCAAAACCGCAGGCCCAGCCCCGCAAGCTTAACAACCTTCGGTTCTGGGTGATTTTCATCGAGAACCTGAGAACCACTCGACCCTGGGCATGGGTCTGCACCATAATCTCGTCCACGTCTGTGGACATCTTCTGCTGGCGGGTTTTAGGATCAATATTTTGATTTTGATTCTGAACCGCACTTGTGAATTCTCAATCTCTTCTTTGTATGTATGCTATGCCTAGCTGAAGGCATTAAACTTAGCACGTGTGTATACACCCTTCTCTCTGCGGAGCTGACCAGATTTTCACGACACTCAGGTGATGTTCTGTTTACTCTGCCCTTTTCATGTCTTTATTTTTACAATGAGGACATTGCATCATTTAGGCATGGGGGGTGGATAATCAATTCCTGAAATCATTATGTTAACTCTGTAGAATTTCTTTTAGTTTCTTATAAAATTAAAAAGAAAAATTTGAAAATTAAAAAAAAAAAAGAAAGAAATTAGGAAAAGAGAACTTAGGCATTTGGAAGTTATTAACTCTAGGAAATGATACAAGAGGACTTAAACACTTAGACTCTTCAGGTCTTCGGGCTTAATTAGCCCGGGTGTCCACTCGAATGTGGACTTAGTCTCGAGTCCTCGCCAATTAAAATTCATTTTAAGTTGGTAAATAAATTGGGATGATAAGTATACGACTTATCAACCCACCCTCTAATTTGGGGGGATTTTAAGGCTAAGCATCTACACACTATTCGCACTGACTCACTTTCCGGCAGTTTTTACGGAAATTGGGTAGCTAATGGATCAACTTGGGTGGTATGGCTGGCAAGTTGTCGGTGGTAACAGCTCATCGGCCGGTTGTCCAGAGCCCAGCCACAAGACCGTTTTCGTTGTACTGCCTTTAGGTAAATCTTAGATCAGGAAAGCCACCTACTAATAAAAAAAAGAAAAAAGAAAAAAAAGAAGAAAAAAAAAGAAAAAGAAAGAAAGAAAGAAAAAAAAATAAAAACAAATAAAACCACACTTCACCACACGAGTATGGATGGCAAGCTGTCGGTGGTAACAGCTCATCGGCTGGTTGTCCAGAACCCAGCTCACAAACAAATAAATGCACAATAATTCCCAAAACACATAGGGAAGAAGCGGGGAAGTAGAATAAACCGGGGAGATATACACTGGGTTCGCCCTTGTGTTGACCCCATAAATAAAAGTAGGAAGAAAGCTATCGATCGTAAAAATAAACCTTTAGGCAAGGTCACCTAGGGTCGTAGAAATCCGAAATCCGTTTTAACAGTCATTTTGTGAGTCTATCACTTTTTCACAAAGATGCTTCGTGCTTAGAGTCCTTTTCGAGTCTTGAGTGGGTCGGGTAGCCGTAAAAAGTTATCCTGGAACTCCCAAACTCCAAAAGTACAAAAAAATTAGAAAAAAAAGAAAAAATAAAAGAATGTATCTTCCTTTTCAAATAAGGTGAGGACTTGGGCGGTCTGCATTCTGGCAGACACCTGGGTACTGTTTAGTCTTTGTAGTTTAGAACCTTAGTTGAAATTTTCTATTGTTAGTAAACAACTTAGGTCTAAGCGATCTAGTCCTAATTTTGATAGCATGTAGTTTAATTTTGCTAGGGACTAGCAAAAGATAGGCATGGGGGTATGATATAGACACATCTATCTAGGATAAAATGCCTATTCATGCATGTTCCTAGGCTTAGATTTGCACTTCATGTTATAAATATTGCATAACACGCATCATTGTGCATTTAGAGTAGTTGCATATATTTTGTGTTAATTAGGTTCTTTTTGTGGTCAAGAGAGGAGATGATCTCTTTCAGGGCCTTGGATGGACGATCAGACCATATGGATCTGATTAATACGATGATCGGTGTCTAACGCCTCTGAAATCGTCCAGATCGGAGTCCCGTAGCATCACATGAAGCCCGAGGAAGATCAATGGCCAGGGGGGCAATGTGACATCCATACTGGTTTCGGATGGAAAATCCGATCGTATGGATGAATTCGGAGCAACGATCGCAGTCCGGCATCGCAAAAATCATCCCGATCTGAGCACTGTGGCACCCTCTGCAAGAAGAAGAAGACGGACAGTCCAGATGGCACCATGTGGCGCCATCCAGGCCACCCAAACCCGGCCAGCAGGCACTACCCACTCTCCCTCATCATCTACACCGTTAATCCTAGCCGTTGGATCAAGATCGAACGGCTGGGAAGCGTCTGCATCGATTTACTCCTCGCGACACAAAAGGTGACGTGGCGCATTGGTTGACGCAGCGGCTTGCAAAGGAGAGGCCTGGGTTCGATTCCCCGCAGCCCCTCCAATTAGCAATTGGGCGGGCACTTGGAGCGCAGCGCAGCGGCAGCGGTAGCGTGGGCACGCATGCGCAGGCCAGCGAATTGCAAGCGCTCATGCCAGTGCACAGCACACGCGCACATAGTTGGGCGCGCGGTCAGCATGCGTGAAGAGCGGGGCAGCTAGCGCGGGCGCAAGGGGGGTTGGCGCCAGCTTTCAGCGACAGTTGAATTGACCTACAGTGACGCTTACAGCCGTCGCTATTTCATTGCAAGCCAGCAGAGACAGCTATGGGTGTGGGTGGAGGTGAGCTATCTACAGCAACGTTTCCAGTGATGGTCTGGAGGTCGCTAAAGGTCCTTTGTCCATTTCTAGCCACTTCTCCACCACTATAAAAGGACCTTCACCCCCTCCCTTCCAAGCCATCTCTAACTACTCTACTCCCACCTACTCCCAAGCTCTAGCAAGCCTACCAGCGCTCCATTAGAGCTTGTTCTCAAGCTCCCACGGTTACCTTGGAGCCGTCCTCTCACCTCCATTCCGATAGCAGATAAACTTCATCTTCTCACCTCCATTCCAGAGCTACGCCGAAGCTTTCCTCGACCCAACGTCCTCCAACATCTCACCTCTCTCGTCCTGCTCCTCACCTCCTTCATTCGAGCTTTCGTCAGGCACCGTCGTCTCGCCGAACAGCCGATTCGGGAGATTTCCTCTCACCTCCCTCTCTTTTTTATGCTTTCATAGTAGATTGTAATAAACATTGGATTGATATATAAATCATTTTCGTTCCTCATCTCTATCTTGTGCTTCATTTGCTTGTCTTTTATTTCAAAAACACAAAAAAATAACAAAACCTGAAAATACCAAACCGAAACAAAACGAAACGCGATTTTGGATTAAAGTAAACGTCGCATCCCTGTGTTTGACCTGGGACTCCCTTGGAGTTTCGGTATAAATTTTATTTGATCAACGTGTTTTGCAACTACAACGATAGGTTACTTGTAACCCCTGTTTCTAACTCGCGAAGCACGCACAACCAGCTACCCTACTTAAGGATAGACTTGTTTTGTTGTGCTGCAGGGTTCTTATCCCCAGTCCTTCCGACATTTTCCTAGTTTATGCTGGGAAGGTCATTGAATCCCTGATTGGAAGGACTACTAGAGTATTCTAGGAGGCGTAGATTAGATTTTGGCCAAATTGAACCCAGGGTCGATCAATAGCCTCCTCTGCCTCAGGATCCACAGGAGATATTTCAAAGGCAGCTGGAACAAATGCAGAGAATGCAAGAATGGTTCTAGAGAATGCAGGGCGCTAAGCCCTTGAAGGATTTCTATGATCCTTCAAATTACAGGGAACATCCCGGCATCTAGATTCCTGCCAGAGATGTAGAAATTAAGCCCCAGGTGTTAAGCCTAATCAAACATTTCCATTGGCTTGGCTCTGAAGACCCGTTTCAGCACTTGGAGGACTTAACCACTTTGGTCCAGACCACCAAGGCACGAAACGTGAATGAGGAGCAAATGATCATGAGGCTCTTCCCTCACTCTCTTAGAGATAAAGCTACTCATTGGTATAGGACTATAATAAGACCAATTGCAACTTGGAATGAGTTGAAATCAGCCTTCCTAAAGAAATTCTTCCCTGTTGGATGTACCAATGCTTTGAGATAGGCAATTGCTACCTTCACCCAGCGGCCAAGGGAGCAGTTTAATGTTGATTGGAAGTGATTCTAGGACTTATTGCAAAGGTGTCCACACCACGAGGTGCCAAAATGGCAACTTGTGCAGATCTTCTACCACCGGTTGACTGAGCAACTCAGAAATCACGTGGATGCTTCTTGTGGAGGTAATTTCCTCAACAAAGATGCAGATAGTGTGCACGATTTGTTTGAGGAGATAAGCGAGAATTCGATCAATCATGCCTGCATGGATACTTTTAACTAGTCCTAGCAGCCTAGATCAAACGTTAATGAAGTCCACGACTCTCATTCATTCGATATGGAATTGATTTGTAATAAACTTGATAAGGTGGACTTGGTTACTAAGAGAATGGAGGAGTGGATGGCTGGAAACTCAATGAACAATTCTCGATCCACTCAATCCCAGAATTCGGGATTCCATTCATCGTGAGCTCCTTCTGGACAGGAGTTCGTGAATCTACTTGATGCGACTCAACCTGCGAGCCAGCATTATTCGAAACCCCACGGGTTCCAAACTGGGGCCTTTGATCCCAGTTTCTCTGATCCCTCCCTTTCTTTCACTCCATCCTCACCCTATGAGAATGTCTATGCTGTATAGGAGAATGTTAAGTCTAACCCTTACTCTAATGCTTACAATCCAGGTTGGAGGAACCACCTTAACTTCTCCTGGAAAGACCCAGGGCAGCAGACCCAATTCTGACCCAGCAACTATGCTCCACAATGACCAATGGGTCAGGGTCGTGTTTACACTCAGCTGCCCCCGAATCAAGTCAATCAGCCAGCTTGGAATGCCTGTCAACCCGTAGGGCAGGCTGATTTGAACCGACAAATGGTGGAGATGCAAGGACCTATGCTCCAGCTCATGCAGTAAATGAAAATCTCGCTGAACAACTTGCAAAATGGGTTCATTGCTAATTCACGTCAACCTAGATCTCCATCTCAACCCGTACCCAACCTGCATAATATCTAGAATTTGGACAATCAAGCCCATGGGTACGGGAATTAGAGGGACCCACACACACATGCTCAGGTGGATGAGCAGGGTCCTTCTTCTTCTTCCTCAAATTAAAGTTTTTTGGCTAATGAAGCCCCTCCAATCTTTCTTAACCCTCCCCAAGACCCAAACCTGTATGCATCTGCTAATTTTGTTACCTTAAGGAGTGGTAAACAAACTCAGGATCCATAACCACACTATTCTAATTTACTGAATCTTGAAGAGCCTCAGGAGAGAAAGAACTCTGGAGAAGAAATCAAGGCTTAGGAACCTGATTCCGAAGATCTGACTCATGTTCCTTTTCCTAAGGCCTTGATTAGATCAAGGAAAAAGAAGTTTGTTGATAGTAATGAGGAGCTTCTTAATATTTTCAAGAATGTCAAGATCAATATCCTGCTCCTTGACGTTATCAAACATATACTGGCTTACACGAAATTTTAAAAGGATTTATATACACAGAAGCGTAAGTTGAGAGAATCTATCCTGAGGAAGGTGATACTCTCCGAGTAGGCTAGTTCTGTTATCCTGAATGACCTCACTCAAGAAAAGAGAGATCCAGGTGCTCCTTTGATTTCTTGTGTCATCGGAGATTACACCTTTGATAGAGCACTGCTGGATTTGGGTGCATCCATTAACCTAATTCCGACTTTACGAGAAGTTCCGATTAGGTGAACTTCGGCCTACTTCAGTAACGCTGCAGTTAGTGGACCATTCGGTCACAAATCTATGAGGCGTTATTGAAGATGTTATTGTCAAGGATAAGGATTTCAATTTTTCTGTAGATTTCCTTATCCTTGATATGGATGTACCTGAGAATCAAAGGAACACGCCCATCATTATGGGGCATCCGTTCCTAGCTATTGCCAAGGCCAACATTAACTGTGAGAGCGGTAGCATGGAAATCGCCTTTGGGGATCAAAGAATGAAATTGGATATTTTTAACGTGATTAACAAATTTGAGGATTATGGATTTATTGAGGAACTTGAGGGCGATAACATGAATATTGAAACTTGTACTGTGGTTTCTGTATTTGAAAGTTCCTCCTCTGATGTTGATTTGGACTTGCAACCCTCTATGGCAGACCCACCATCTGCTGAAGAGGTTATTGATTTTGTTCACTCTCAACCTCTTCCTCTTGATGAGTCTTCGTTAGCATCTTCCTTACCTTCAATCATCAACCCGCCCCAGCTTGAACTAAAACCATTGCCTGAGAGTTTGAAATATCAGTTTTTAGGACCACATAAGATGCTCCCTATGATTATCAATGATAAATTAATAAAGGAGCAGGAGATTAAATTGATTAAGATCCTAAAGAAACACAAGGAGGCAATTGGTTGGACCATTCATGACCTTAGGGGGATCGAGCCATCTTATTGCAATCACATAATATTTTTGGGAGATGGATCCCGCCCTTCTTGCCAAATGTAGAGGAGATTAAACCCAAATATGAGAGAAGTGGTTAAGAAGGAGATTATCAAGTGGCTCGATGCAGGAAACATTTATCCGATCTCTGATAGTCCTTGGGTAAGTCATGTGCAAATTGTTCCCAAGAAAGCCGGGATTACCGTTGTGACTAATGAGAAAGGAGAATCTATCACAACTCGTTTAGCTTCCTCTTGGAGAGTTTGTATTGATCACAGGAAGCTGAACACAACCACGAAAATGGATCATTTGCCTTTTCCTTTTATTAATCAAATCCTTGAAAGACTAGTCAGGTAGAAGTACTTCTGTTTCCTTGATGGCTACTCGGGATACAACCAAGTCCCTATCCATCTCTAGGATTAGGAAAAAATGACTTTCACATATCCTTACAGAACCTTTGCTTTCCATAGGATGCCTTTCGGCTTATGAAATGCACTTGTGACTTTTCAAAGGTGTATGCTGGCCATATTCTCTGACATGGTGGGAGAGTTTATGGAAGTCTTCATGGATGATTTCTCTATTTTTGGAGAATCATTTGACTCTTGTCTAGCTAATCTTGAAATGATTCTTAAACGATGCATCAAAACAAGACTGGTCCTTAGTTGGGAGAAGAGTCATTTCATGACACAAGAAGGCATCATCTTGGGTCATGTAATCTCTGAACATGGAATCGAAGTGGACAAAGCTAAAGTTGATGCTATCTCTAAACTTCCTCCTCCCACATCTGTTAAACAAATTCGATCATTTCTTGGTCATGTGGGATTCTACAGGAGATTCATCAAGGACTTTTGAAGGTTGCTTGTCCTTTGAGAAATCTTCTCACCAAAGAAATGCTGTTCAATTTCGACGAATCATGCTATAAGGCATTTGATTTTCTTAAAATGGTAGTCACTTTTGCTCCGGTGTTGCAACCACCGGTTTGGATAGCCCCATTTGAGATCATGACTGACTCTTCTGATTACATGGTCGGGGCTATTTTGGGTCAGAAGATTGGCAGGAAGCCCTCTGTCATCTACTACGCTAGTAAAACTCTAGACGAGGCCCAAAGGAATTACACTGCTATTGAGAAGGAATTACTAGCTGTAGTGTTTGCTTTGGAGAAATTTAGGGCTTATCTCGTAGGGTCTCACATCATCATATATACCGACCACTCAGCCTTGAGACATCTCTTGGCCAAAAAGGATGCCAAACCCTAGCTTATTCAATGGATTATTCTGCTTCAAGAATTTGATCTTGAAATCAAGGATAAATCCGAGGTACAGAATGTGGTGGCGGATCATCTGTTGGGACTTCTGAGTGATTCTTCTTGTCCGGACATCTCAACTGCTAATACTTTTCTGGACCAGACTATCCTTACAGTTTCAGGTCCCTAAACCCCATGTTTTGCTGACATCGTTATTATTTGGCCGTTGGTCAAATCCCCCAGGATTGGATCAAGAAACAACGAGATAGACCCAAATCTGAGGCTAAATATTACTTCGGGGAGGACCCTGAACTGTACCACATCGACTCTGATCAAATTATTTGCCGATACGTTCCAGAGAACGAATTCAAGAGTATACTTGAGTTCTGGCATGCATCTGCGTGTGGTGGACACCTCTCGAGGAAAAAGACGGCTGCAAAAATTTTGCAATCTGGATTCTATTGGCCATCTTTATTTAAGGATGCCTAGGATTTCTTGAGGTCATGTTCCCGATGCCAGGCACTTGAGAGCATAACTAAGAGAGATATGATGCCTCTAAACCTGATTCTTCCTGTCGAAATCTTCAACGTTTAGGGCATCGATTTCATGGGGCCCTTCCTCCCTTCTTTTGGACATCGGTACATTCTCATTGCTATTAATTACGTTTCCAAGTGGATCGAGGCTATTCCCACCCGAACCAATGACCACAAGGTGGTCATAGATTTCGTTAAGAAAAACATTTTAAGTCGATTCGGGATTCCGAGGACCATCATCAGTGATGGTGGCACTCATTTCACTAATGCCTAGTTTCGAAATTTGATGGCAAAATATGGGGTTAATCATAGAATCTCTACACCTTACCATCCCCAGACAAATGGATAGGCTGAGATCTCTAATCGGGAGATCAAGAATATTCTGTAGAAAATGGTTAGGCCTGATTGCAAAGATTGGACTCAAAAGCTTGAGGATGCTCTTTGGTCCTACCATACGGCATATAAAACGCCCATCGACATGTCTCTATTTCATCTGGTGTATGGAAAGGCATGCCATTTACCCATAGAAATTGAACATAGGGCATTCTGGGCAATCAAACAATGTAATCTAGATCTGGGTTTAGCCGGGAAGACCAGGAAACTCCAACTATTCGAGTTAGAGGAGCTTAGAAATGACATGTACGAGAATGCCAAGATCTACAAGGCCTAGACCAAAGCTCTTCATGACCAGTTGATTTCCCACAAGAGCTTTGAGCCGAACAAGAAGGTTTGGCTCTTCGATTCACGACGTAAGCTCTTTCCCGGCAAACTTAGGTCGAAATGGAATAGACCATTCATTATTGATTAGATATTTCCATACAGGGCTATTCAGATCTCTACCCCGAATATGGGTAATTCATTCAAAGTCAATGGTTAATGTCTCAAGCCTGTTATTGACCGTACTATTCCAGAACCCATCTCAGACATGGTTGCTCTAGCTATATTGTAACTTCTTTGGCTGGACTATGCCTAGCTGATAGCATTAAACTCAGTAGTTGTACAGTATGACTCTAAGCTGACCCGAGCTTCATATTTAGGTGATATCTTTTGCATTCTACCCTTCCTTTCATGTCTTTTATTCTCAATGAGGACATTGCATCAGCTAGGCATGGGGGGGTGGATTCATTTCTGAATCTTTTTGTCAACTCTGTGGAATTATTGTAAATTCTTCTTATTTTCTTATATATACATAAAAAAAATTGAATTAGGAAGGAATACTTGGACATTAGGACCTTTCAATCTTAGGAAATACTACAGTAGGATCTGAACACTAAGACCCTTTAGGTCATTAGGCTTAATCAGCTTGAGTATCCACTAAAATGTGGATTTGTTTATCGAGTCCTCGCCATCCTGAATTCTATTTTAATTTGATTAAATAAGTTTGGGTGATAAGTACACAACTTATCAACCCACCCTCTGATTTAAGGGAACTTTAAGTCTAAGCATCTACACACTATTCGTCACTAACTCGTTATTCAGCAGTTTTAACAGAAATTGGGTAGCTAATGAACCTTCTAGGGTGATATGGCTGGCAAGTTATCGTGGGTAACAGCCCATAGGTAGGTTGTCCAGAGCCCAATCACAGGACCACTCTCTTCTTGCTGCCTTTAGGTAAATCTTAGACCAGGGGAGCCACCTACTTAAAAAAAATAATAGAGAAAAGTCCAAAGAAAAGAAAAAGAAAAAGAAAAAGGAGAAAAGAAAGAAAAAGAAACAAAATAAATAAGCCATACTTCGCCACCCGAGTATGGTTGGAAAGTTGTCAATGGTAACAACTCATTGACCGGTTGTCTAAAACCCAGCTCAAGAAATGCACTAAAACTTCCAAAACACTTAGGATGAAGCAGAGAAGTAGAATAAGCTAGGGAGATATACACTGGATTCACCCTTGTGTTGACCCCATAAAAAATAAATGTAGGGAGAAAGCTACTGGTCGTATAGGTACACCTTTAGGTGGAACTCTCTTTAAGGTCACCTAGAGGGGTAGAAACCCGAAGTCCGTTCTGATAGCCGATCAACGAGTCTATCACATTCACAAAAAGATGCTTAGAACTTAGGGTTCTCATCAAATCTTGGGTGGGTTGAGTGGCCTTAGAAAGTCACTCTGTAACCCTAAAGTCAAAAATCCAAAAAAATTAGAAGAGAAAAAAAAGAGAAAAAGAGAACTTTCTTTGAATAAGGCGAGGGCTTGAGACAGTCTGCATTTTGGCAGATACCCGGGCATTGTTGTGTCTTTGAAAGTTTAGGTCCTAAGTAAAAATTTCTTAATGTTGAAAATGACTTGTGCCCAAGTAATCCAACCCTAATTCTTTTATAAATAGCATGTAGTCTTTTCTAGGGACTAGCAAAATATAGGCATGGGGGTATGATGTGCATACATTTGATTAACCTAAAATGTCTATTAATGCATGTTCTTAGTGTCATATTAGCATCATACATTGTAAATATTGCATAACATGCATAATCATGCATTTAGGTTAGTCTGTATAAAATGTAGGTTAGTTGTCTCCTTTTATGGCTAGGGACAAGGCAACTTGTTAATCAGGGCATCAGATTGAAGATCCAACCGTACGAATTTGATTAGGGCGACGATTGGAGTTCAACGACTCCAAGATCACCCTGATCGGACATTTGTAGCACCAGATAGACATCAAGGAACCATAAAGATCAAGGGCCAAGATGGTACCAATTTGCACTTCAGATGACAAATCCAACCGCACAGATGGGTTCGGATCGACGATCGTAGCCTAACTACACGAAAATCGGTCCAATCCGACATCCGTAGCACCATCTGCAACATACATGGACAGCCAAGATGGCACCACGTGGCGCCATCCCAACCGCCCAACTGACCCCAAGGACCCGCCTCCAGTTGTCTTCTTCACCCACTCCAACGACCCCAGATCGAGTACGAATATGTCCTTCACGCAACACAAATGAAGCCTCAGTGTAGTGGTCGAGTGCCCCTTCGCGAGCGAAGGGCGCGCTCTCGAGTCGTGCCAAGTGCATCAATTCAGATAGGCATGGGCGTGGACGCGATTAGGTCGTCAGATGGAGATCGGGCAGCTGAGGGGAGGAAGCATGGCGCACGGGGAATCGTTGATCGCGTACGTGCACGATGACACGTGTCTGCACGCCTCATCGCACGCGGGCACACGGTAGAGGCACTGAAAAGGAGCGAGCGCATGGTTTTTAAGCCATCCTATCTCTTGATCAAATGGCTAGGAGCCTTTGATCATGCGTGGGCATCCAGGTAGTGATTGCGCCGCAATCATAGGTCTTAATTGACCTAAATTAGGCCAGGACTTAGCATAAGTTAGGATTATTCATGCATGCATAGCATTATCTGCATCTTTACTGCTTTCCTTTAGCTATGCATAAAATAATGTTATAATGTGCTGATTAAGTGCATTATGTTGCTTGTAGGGAATAAGCTGATCAGGATCTGGATCTAAAGCTGGATCAGGAATAACATGAGTTGCAGTAGAGCTGGAGCAGAAGGCTTAAATTAGATGTAGGAATAATGATGTAAGGGAGTTAAAGGTTTGCTATTCTATTAAGGATGAATAAAGCAATCAAATGTGAATAGCTTCGGTCCATCCTAGCCCTAGGATAGCCTAGAGAATTCCCCAAGCCTTAGCCACCCTTAGATTAGGTCACAACACCCTAGGAAGCCCTAAAACCCTAGTTCCAACCCTTCTTTGGATGTCCATATAAGTTTTAGGATGTCTAAGACCCTTAGCCAACTCTCGCACACTTCAAACCCACTTCTGCAGTGTTATTGGACGTCCAGACAATTTGTCAGACGTCCAATTTCTGCAGAATACCCAAAACAGAACTCGAAATCCTTCCTGACTCTGATTGGATGTCCAGACAACAAGTCTGGACTTCTGATTTTTGAGTGTAAGACATCTGATTATATTATTAAACGTCTGATACTGCTCTCCAATTCCTGTTTTGAGATTTAAGCCTTGATCTTGGATCTCTAGGTCCCTAAACCCAATTCCAACCCCACAGGAACCTAAATTAAGGTGCCCTAACCCTAGTACATCACCTCTAGACCTCCCTAAGGACCTAATTAGGTCCTCACTAAAACTAATTGACTTGGATCTTAGTCAATTCCATCAGCCTATTCAATTGGACTCATTGAGTCCAATTGAGCCCTGATCTCAGCACACACTGTCCAATTGGACTCAGTGAGAATCCAATTGACCTAGACCTGACTTAATTGAGTTATTTTACTCTTAATTAAGTTTCCACACACCCAATTAAACTTGTATTAAGTTTAATTGCACTTTACCTTAGTGAATTAGGATTTATAACCCTAATTTGAGACATACCTTGACCTATACCCACTAGAACCTAACCTAATCAACTTAGCCACCTAAGTTTCGACCCACACAACCCACACACACCCACACACACCATCCACACGAAAATACCTAGCCTAGAGTTCTCTAGAACTCTCTACCATGTGTGGTTGGCTTGGTTGCCAAAAATAGCAACCAAGAGCCATTCAATTTTTAGATCCACATTTGGTGGATCTAAAACCCACTATCCACCCTCTCTCTCTCACTCTCCCACGAGCTCCCACCATAGGCCTCTCTATAGAATTCCATAATTCTCTAGAGAGCTTCCTTTAGGTCTATAAAAAGACCCCTTGGGTGGCAATTTGCACCCATTCACTTCCTTGGCATCCATTCCACTTAGGCTAGCCACTTCCATCTCTACTCCACCTCCACGAGTTGAGCACCACCACGGAGGCGACCATCTCCACGCCAGGAAGCTGGATCAGCTCCCCAACCTCTCTCCAAGGGCTGGCCTAAGTTCCATTGGCTGCCCCTCCTCCTCTCAACCACTCAAAGGTCATCGGGGACTACCCCTGAATGCCCTTCCATTCTACTAGATTTAGATTATGCTATTCATATATTTACTACTTCTATTTACTGCTTAGTAGTGTAGTCTTACTTCTCTCCCAATGATGCATGCGAAATCCCCCCATCGATTCTTGTATGCAATCATTGTCTGGTTGCTAGATTTAATTTTCAAGCATTTATGTACAAGCTTCCCTCTACGTTTTATGTTGCAAACGACTCTCCCGCTGAATGAATGAAAAATGCTTATATATATATTTGTCTCTATATATTTGAAATCACCATGAGCTTAATAATTGTCATTCTTTTTGTGTGCTTCAAGTTGCCTGTTTCCGATTCCTAATATTCTTGCAACTAAGCATGTCATACCTAAATACGTAATAATCACGAACTGGCATGAGATTCTAAGCAAAGTAGAGTAAAATCGATTTCAAAAGTAAAAGCAATGCCTCCTAGAGACGAACGACCATGACTTAAGTCTCATTATCTTTAGAAATCAATTTTTGACGAACATTTTTGAACGACTATACTACGATTTTCGATGAGTTCCAAATGTGCGAAAATGGGTTTCTGTCAAATGGCACCATTGCCGGGGAGGCAACGCCATTTTTCTTGATTTTGATCTTTTAATCTATCACTGACAAATCTGCCTCTACTTTGTTTTTGATGTGCAGGACAACACGAAACGAAAACGGGATCCACGCACACATCGAGCGTGGCAAAGAAAATCAGGTGCACATCATCTATCGTAGGTTAGGTTTATTTTCTGCACCCTAGGGTTAAATCTACTTTCTGCAGTCTCTTTTGAAAAAAAAAATATATATATTTTTCTCATTTCCGTGAAAAAGGAAAAAAAATCAAAAAGAAAAATTTTGAAAAAAAAAATATAGATTAGATTTCCTTTCGAGCTCAGGTTCGCTTAAAAAAAATAAAAATAAAAAAAAATTATTTTCTATGAATCTTTTGAAAAATTCTTTTTGAAAAAAAAACGTGCAAAATTTTTGAAAAAAAAATCTTTTTGGTGGAAAGCTTAGATTTTAAGTTTAAACCTCTTTAAAAGCTTTTCTACCATCTTCTGATTTTCGGCTAGATTTCAAGTCTAATTTAAAAATTCGACTGCGAAAAAATTAGTAACCAAAAAATTCAGAAATTCAGGTCAAACCTTCATTCTCAAACCACCTTTAAAATTCCACTATTATGTTGAAAAAATTCCAAGTATAAAATTTTTAAAAATTCACGAAGTGCACAGGGGTCAGATTGACCAAGATTCAAAATTTTTCAAATTTCAAAAAGTAATTTTGAGCAGTTCGCAAATCTGTTTTGACTAAAAATGATGGGGTTTGAAATCTAATCTCATTGGCTTTATTTTCCATATTTTTCCCAAGTTTTTGAAGATCATTTGATACTATTTCAAAGCGAAAATCTGACCAGGAGTCAAAATTTGAAAGCTGACCCCCTGATATTCAAAATTTCCTAAAAATTTGGTTGAAATAGTAAAAATTCCAAAAAAATATTCTCTGAAAAATTGATTGAAAGAGGAATCTACTCAAAAAATTTCAAATTAATTTGATTCCAATTATTAGTAGGAAATCAACATTAATTTTGTGGTCTGCTGAAACAGAGAAAAACCCTAGAAGTGCATGCAACCTAGGTCAAACCCTTAGGGTTACAACTAGAGACCACACATTGGGCTAACTTGGAATTAATCAAGTCTAGTTAGCCTATGAGCTTGGTCACCTTGTGGGCCACTCACCACAAACCCCACTGAAGAAAATAGGTTAAAAACTAATTTTAAAACACAAAATCAACCAGAGTTCGTTGTCGTACTACTGGGTGTTTTTAACCTCTCTTGCCAAACCTGGTGACTAAGTCTGTGGGGTAGTGTCAAACGACCGCGGCTCGGGGGTCAACGGAACTGGAGGTGTAAGCCAAAGGAAGAACCTTCCCCTTAGTCCCCTCGTAACTAGACTGGCTGGGTTAGCTTGAGAGGCGGGATTCACTTTCAGTCTGTTGTACGACGAACTTATCTTCAGGAATTCAAATCCCTAACTAAAAATCTGGACACCTGATTTATAAGGACCATTTGATTGATAGGGCCTTAGCCTTGTCCTACGTGGCTACACCAACCCAGGGGTTGGGCGGTGTATGCACGGAAGGAGGTCACTTCGACCTCACTTGATTGGACCTTGGGAGTCACTCCCAAGGAGGCGAGTCACTTCTATCTGCTTAGCCGCGATGGCTAACATTGGATCTGGACCTAATCAGGATCCAGAAGAGCTTGACCCACGAGCTTATCTGAGTGCTTGGGTCACTGAATCAGCTCAACCTTGGGATCAGAACCCAAGGTGGCGAAGATGACTTTTCTCTTCACCTGATCCTTCTCCTCAGGTTACCGAAATGGTTAACCCATATCCTAACCTTGGATATTATGACCCATACCAGTCGGTCCCTAAAAGGATTGCATCTTATAACCCAGGATATGGATTTCATACAACTGCTTCTCACCCATGGAACATGGGTAGACCTGATTCACCCCCTGGAACCCCTGAAGAGCTACCGGTGCATATGCGGCCACATTATAGAATACAGAGAGCTATAGTGAGCGCTAAGGAAAAGGCCGCATCCTATTTATGCGAAATCCAGGCTATCATTGAGCGGAACCAAAGACAAAGCCGGATTCTGCATCAACAAGCTGTGATGGAGCTCCTTCAAGAAACAACAGAGATAACAAGGCGAATGGGACAAAATCGGGAAACTCAAGAACTATTGCTTTTGAGATATCAAGTGAAAAATAGCATTGAAGACCTCAAAGAATCTGAAACTACGCTGGAAGAACACACAGAAGATTCTTGGGAGCAGATGCCTGAAGATCACTCAAGGGAAAAAGAATCTAGCGTGGATATGAGACAGGAGCAAGAAGTATGCCAAATGGGTTCATCTGAGAACTCCATTCAGAAAATTGAGGAAAGGATTGATATCTCCAGGACTGAGCCACAATCAGATTATCCTGAATCCTGGGAGACACCTTTTGGGTTGGATAACCCAATCGAGATAAGGGAAGCGGATCCAATTGAGGATATGGATCCTAAGGTAGACATTACGTGCGACACTACTGATCAATCTAGACCACTTCCCATTGTAGCTGAACCTGTGCTAGAGCCAACATCTTCTGATCTACACTCTTCTTCTTTCACCTACATCCCTAATTTGGATATTAGAGATTCTGAGAGGACACTTTCTATCCCTGATCCAAACATCCGAAAACCAGAAGTAGCTATGGATGCTTTGATCGAAGAAATAAATATGCTACTTGGGGCAGGAATTATTGACGAACCCAATGCATATGAGGGTGAAGCTTTGAGCAGAAGGAGCTGGGGATGCACCTATCATCCTAGTAGATGGCTCAACTTTGAGCCTGAGGAGACAGCCTCTGACAAATCAGAGATGGGTTTTGATGTGGACAAAGTAATTTCTGATGAGGATTTCAGTGACCTCCCCATAGATTTTCTACTTTCACGAATACCCCCGTATGATCTAGAGCCTGGAGAGGGAATGATCTTTAATGTCAATTATCATTATGAGGATCCCTATGACTCAGATTCTGGCTCTGAGGTACATTTTGATCTACTCCCTTAGCAACTTCCTACTGAATTGTGGGACATGATAAATCAGCTGAATCAACATCATGATCCCCCCTCTGATTATCCTCTATTTTCCACCACCACTCTGCACTTTCTTATAGCTAGACTTTTCGGAGTAGGGGTGCACAATCAGCTGGTTCGTATCTCCAGACCACTGATTCTGGGAGCATACGAGCATATCTTTCTCTTAATCTTAGCCGGCTCCTATGCTAGAAATGACACATCTCATTGAGCTTTCACCCAGCTGGAGGTGTTAAACTCAGGACATATAGATACTATTCGCCCCACATTCCACCATCATTTATATATAACCATTTTTATACATAGCATATTTTTGTTTTAGCATATTTCCCTTTTATATTGCATATTAACAGGTTGGCCGGTGCTGAATGTATAATTTCATAAGTAATTCCAGGTGATTTCTACCCATTCTCTCCCTGCAGTAGTTATTTTCTTTTACATTCATGCATGAGGACATGCAAGAACTTAGGCATGGGGGGGTAGATACAGAAAAACTGAAAAAAAATTTTTTGCCAACACTTAGGAAAACCTCGGAGCTGCATGCAAAACGTACTTTAGGACCTTAAATAAAAAGAACAACCGACCCCACCTCCAATGCTTGCATTGGAGCTAGAAATCGTTCGCAACAACCAATTTGAACTCACCCGCTCACCTTTTGTTCTAAATTTAGGGTCAAGCTGATTGTAACCCGATACGGGAAATTCATGAAGTACAAATTATATGAGGTTACATGTTTATAGCATATATAGATATTGCATTCATGAATAAGATTATTTTATTAAGAGAAGTCATTAGGGATTTTATCCTTTAGTTGATTCCTGTAATCTGGAATCCAGTACAACTTTTCACACACACGTAGAATTTGCAATGGATTCATGGTGAAGGCTGATAAACGTCTTAAGTTTGTCGAGAAGAAGTAGTGCTTCTTTTCCTGAACCCTTGGACAATGTTTTGGGAGTCAGGCAGATTTTCCTCCAAAAATTCACCAAATAGTGTGAGATGAGAGTAGAGTGTACTGGTGCTCTAAGATTAGTGCGAGGAATCTGGAATCCTAGATAATTAAGTGATGATGCTTTGAGATAAGACATAGTTTTCGCTCTCAGTTCTTGCGTATACATTTTGTGCGAAATTGTGAGAGCCACGGAATAAGGCAAATATGCGGAGAGCGAGTTTTCATAAAACTAGGGCTAAGGTGGATGGTTACGACCATTCTTTACGGAATCCTCGGCTGAAGGAGGTTATTGATGTCAAGGTCAGAAATACACCGTCCTATCAATCTCTCCCGGCGCCGTGAGTAAGCACTTCCACCAAATAAGCCACCCAATGTCTCTTGAGTACCACCAATCCCCAATAATGCCTCCTTAATAAAGTTCATGAATGTATGCCAGTTATGTTATGCTGAAAAAAAAAATTTAAAAAAAAAAGAGAAAAAGAAAAAGAACGATGAAAAGAAAGAAAAACTTAAAAAAAAATTAGAAAAAGAAGAAAAAAGAAGAAAAGAATGAATATTTAGTGTTTATCAAGGCAATACCACCAAATAAAATTGAGCTCCACCAAATATGACTTTAACCTATTTTTCTTGTGTTTCTAACTGCCCGAATACTGGCTGAGGAATCCCGACTTAGTGTTAGGGTTACGAGAACTCAATTAAAGTGTTAATGCCTAGTGAGAGCACCAAATACAGATCCTGGTGAATCTGGTGAGGTTGTGAGCTCTAAGAAAAAGAAAGAAAAAGAGTAAGAGAGAATGAATACAAAGGAATCAAAAGGGAGCATAGTTGTTCTCATCTTTCTCTGAGTTGAGTTACTTAGTAATCCGGGAATCTAGATTTTGTAGTACTAGTCTCTATGTAGCACCAAGTGAGAATGAGCCACCAAATATATAATCCTTTCCCTCAGAGATTCTCTACCTAAGCCTAAAGTCGGGGTGAAATTCGTAGAATATCTTGAATACCCGGAGGGAAGAAATCCACCTATCCCGCTAGAATTTTTATTAGGGGTCAAGTACAGGCTTTAGAGGTGTATTAGTTTTCACTCAAATCCATTGCAAAAGCTACATAGCTGCACCTTCACGATTGTCTGGATTTCTAGAGCATAGGATAAAAACAAAAGGGAGAAAAATCTCTATGCAAACACTTGATAAAATAACTAGTCCCTTAGGGACCCTTGCTGTAAATGATTTAGTCTTGCATTTGCTAGGGACTAGCAAGATTTAGGCATGGGGGTATGATTGCGCAGCAATCATAGGTCTTAATTGACCTAAATTAGGCTAGGACTTAACATAAGTTAGGGTTATTCATGCATGCATACGCATTATCTGCATCTTTACAGCTTTCCTTAAGCTATGCATAGAATAATGTTATAATGTGCTGATTAAGTGCATTATGTCGATTGTAGGGAATAAGCTGATCAGGAGCTGGATCTAAAGCTGGATCAGGAATAACAGGAGTTGCACCAGAGCTGGAGCAGAAGGCTTAAATTAGATGTTGGAATAATGATGTAAGGGAGTTAAAGGTTTGTTATTCTATTAAGTAGGAATAAAGCAATAAAATGTGAAGAGCTTAGGTCCATCCTAGCCCTAGGATAGCCTAGAGACTTCCCCAAACCTTAGCCACCCTTAGATTAGGTCACAACACCCTAGGAAGCCCTAAAACCCTAGTTCCAACCCTTCTCTGGATGTCCATATAAGTTTTAGGACATCTAGGACCCTTAGCCAACTCTCGCACACTTCAAACCCACTTCTGCAGTGTTATTGGACGTCCAGACAATTTGTCAGACGTCCAATTTCTGTAGAATACCCAAAACAGAACTCGAAATCCTTCCTGACTCTGATTGGATGTCCAGACAACAAGTTTGGACTTCTGATTTTTGAGTATAAGACATCTGATTATATTATTAGACGTCTGATACTGCTCTCCAATTCCTGTTTTGAGATTTAAGCCTTGATCTTGGATCTCTAGGTCCCTAAACCCAATTCCAACCCCACAGGAACCTAAATTAAGGTGCCCAAACCCTAGTACATCACCTCTATACCTCCCTAAGGACCTAATTAGGTCCCGACTAAAACTAATTGACTTGGATCTTAGTCAATTCCATCAGCCTATTCAATTGGACTCATTGAGTCCAATTGAGCCCTGATCTCAACACACACTATCCAATTGGACTCAGTGAGAGTCCAATTGACCTAGACCTGACTTAATTGAGTTATTTTACTCTTAATTAAGTTTCCACACACCCAATTAAACCTTTATTAAGTTTAATTGCATTTTACCTTAGTGAATTAGGGTTTATAACCCTAATTTGAGACATACCTTGACCTATACCCACTAGAACCTAACCTAATCAACCTAGGCACCTAAGTTTCGACCCACACACACTCACACACACCATCCACACGAAAATACCTAGCCTAGAGTTCTCTAGAACTCTCTACCATGTGTGGTTGGCTTGGTTGCCAAAAATAGCAACCAAGAGCCATTCAATTTTTAGATCCACATTTGGTGGATATAAAAACCACCATCCACCCTCTCTCTCTCACTCTCCCACGAGCTCCCACCATAGGCCTCTCTATAGAATTCCATAATTCTCTAGAGAGCTTCCCTTAGGTCTATAAAAAGACCCCTTGGGTGGTCACTTGCACCCATTCATTTCCTTGGCATCCATTCCACTTAGGCTAGCCACTTCCATCTCCACTCCACCTCCACGAGTTGAGCACCACCATGGAGGCCACCATCTCCATGCCAGGAAGCTGGATCAGCTCCCCAACCTCTCTCTAATGACTGGCCTAAGTTCCATTGGTTGTCCCTCCTTCTCTCAACCACTCAAAGGCCATCGGGGACCACCCCTGAATGCCCTTCCATTATGCTAGATTTAGATTATGCTCTTCGTATATTTGCTGCTTCTATTTACTGCTTAGTATGTTGTCTTACTTCTCCCCCAATGATGCATGTGAAATACCCCCATCGATTCTTGTATGCGATCATTTTCTGGTAGCTAGATTTAATTTTCAAGCATTTATGTACAAGCTTCCCTCTATGTTTTATGTTGCGAACGACTCTCCCGCTAAATGAATGAAAAATGCTTATATATATATATTTGTCTCTATATGTTTGAAATCACCACGAACTTAATAATTGTCATTCTTTTTTTGTGATTCAAGTTGCCTGTTTCCGATTCCTAATATTCTTGCAACTAACCATGTCATACCTAAATACGTAATAATCACAAACTACCATGCGATTCTAAACAAAGTAGAGTAAGATCAACTTCAAAAGTAAAAGCAACGCCTCCCAGAGACGAACGACCGGGACTCAAGTCTCGTTATCTTTAGAAATCAATTTTTGACGAATGTTTTTGCACAACTATACTATGATTTCCGATGACTTTCAAATGCGTGAAAATGGGTTTTTGTGAGGCAGCCAAAGGCGAGGAGGTGGGCATGCATGTAGTTCTTCAACCATGTTTAGGCCTTCAGTGATGGATAAATCTATCACTAAAGGCCCTGAATTAATGTTTTGAAATTAAAATGTCCAAAATTCCCCCACTCCTTGCAACTATAAAAGGAGACCCCTACCCTACGAATTTATCATCCCTTCCTTCTCCTCTCTCCATCTCCAAAGCTTAAGACAAGCTTGTCCCACACCTTGGATGCTCCTCAAGAGGTAAAACCAAGTTTTCGCCCCTGTTCCTGAAGTGGATCCCACGATGACGACGATGTGCTGCCTCATTCCCGTTCTTCCGACTTCGTCCTCCTTCTTCCCGACTCATTCTCCATCTTCTAGGCGTCGCCTTCATCTAGCTTGTCGTCCAAGCATTCTTCGAGGAGGATAACTTCTCTTTCCTTTCTTTTATCACTTTCTAGAATAGGATTTCCTGCTTTCTAGTTGTAACAATTTCCCGCTTTCTAGTGTAATCATTTCCCACTTTCTTAGTTGTAAAACATTATTCAAATATCAAGTGATTATTTTCTCTCTCTCTCTCTTATTGTCTATAGTGATCCATTGTGATTATTTCACCTTTTAAACAAAAATACAAAAAAAAAATATAATTGCAGATTTTGAGATCGATGTAGCCTCCCTATGTTCGACCCGGAACTTCTTTACGGATTTTTTGGTATAAATTTTATCTGTTGAACGGATTTCTTCACGACTTGAACTATAATGACGGGTTTTCGAATCTAATTACGAACGCGTAGTTATCTGCCCTCAATAGTGTGGCTTCCGTTTAACTAACTGGAAGTTGTCAAGGGTTGGTTTCATGTGTCCTAGATGGTGTTCTTGGAACTGTCGTGGCCTTGAACATGCTTCTGGAGCTCGTGGAGAAGCTCAGCAACGACAGTGAAGGGATGAGCACCTAAAATCATATGAACAACCTTTCGACCACATTAAATGCGTTCATGATGATCGCCGGACCATGGCGAATGCAGTGGCGGTTATGACGTGGAGGATGGAGGTACGTAGTTGTCGGATGGTGGCAGAGGTAAAGGCTGTTGATGGGTATGTTCGGGGGTGTGATTTGGTAGATGATGGAGTATGATAGGTTATGGCTTTTGTGTGGGTGGATGTGGCGGAGGTCGGGGACTTGTCGGTGAGGAAGGATGGAGTTGTGTAGTGAGCAGAAGTCCTTGCTGGAGTGGTCGCCGGAGATGGAAGAGATGAGGGTGATTCGCGACGTCGGTGGTCAAATTGGAGAATAAGAAGGATAGAAAAATGTAGGGAAGGAGAGGAAGCTAGAGAACCTAATCTAACAATTGAAGGAGGTAGAAAACCCATGCTGGTGTGATGGCTGGACGTGGGGAAGATGAATCCTCCAAGAGGGGGACAACGGCGAAGAAAGGGATCTGGACACCCTCGCTCTGGCCCACCAGGCATAGACGAAGATGAGGAAGAAGGAGGACAGGCCAATTTGGCCATTGGCTATCTGTAGGAGGAAGAGGGAGGAGCTTGTTGGAGCTAAGTCGGAGGAGGGCCAGAGGGGGAGTTTCGAAGAGGATTTTGGTCCTAAAACTTTGCTAAAGAGCACAGCCATGCATTGGGCGTGCTTATATACGGCTTAGGAGGGGTTTCTAAGCTTGGAAACAAACTTGGGAACCTTGGAGCCTATGCAAAAATAGGATACCCATTCCTTCAACATGTTTGCACGAGCTTTTGGGAAGGAGTTGGGATCCAAGGTTGGTCCCATTGGAAAGAGGATTTCTTAAAGAGCCTCCAGTTCGATTTTGGGAAGGTTTCATCAATCAATCAAGGAGAACTCTCCAAATGAAGCTCGCTAGAGTAGGATTCTTGAGCAATAATGGTGGAGGGACCCTTTTGTGAAGAATATGACAAAACTGAGGCATTATTTGCAAGGAATTCAAAAGGCTAAGGTTCAGAATGAGATAGAAAGAGTTTGACTAGACCAAATGCAAACTTGGTTAACATGATCTAAGATTGGGCCCAAATTTTAGTACAAACCTAATTTGGACCCAAGGAATCCAATAGTGAAGTTAGATTTTGATTTTTACCAATTTTGACTGGGTAATTTATGCAAAAACCCAAATAAGGGCATAGGTCTATTTAAGACTCTATTTTAGGTTAAGACGGGTTCCAATGGTCAAATTCAAGGTTCCAAACCTTAGAGAATATTTTTATATGAATTTTAGAGGATATAGGTAAATTTTATCCTGACCAGAACCTCAGTTTAGTTAAGCGGGTCCATTTTTAGGGTTTCGAAATTCATTTAATTGTAAAAACACACGAAAACCCTTTTCTATCTGTTCTAACCCACTTGTTAGACTCCTAAGAACATTTGACCTTTAATTGACCCCGTAGAAATCTTGTGATTGAATTGCAATTGAAATATGCAGTTAAAATTATAGTTTTACACCTGTTTTCTTATCTTTCTCTCAAAATGGATTTGTAGTGAATTAAGTCTCTCTGGCAGTTATGTAGGAGCATTTATTCCTTGATTATGATTAAATAATGCTAGATATGGCTGATGATAATGTTATCATCACTTGGTAACCTAAGCACCCAAAATCACACGCCAGTCTGGTTCAGTGCGCTTAATAAAGAAATCATGCCAAAAGTGTTCTATTATTAAAAGTCATCTTTAAGATCTAGCTTAGGAGCCACTCGACAACACAAGTTGATTGGATGAGTTCCCAGCGTGAAGAGGTGGGAAATTCTCCTCGAAGATGCGTATTAACATATCGTCTCCTTCGTGCTTGTCTCTTAGGATATCTAAATATCCTACCGAGGGCATGTAAGCACCTTATGCTGGTTCAGGTGCCATCGGTGGGATTATCCCAAAATGTCGAAAGCTAGGGCCTGAATTTAGCTACATAACTCCATGGGTGGCACTATCCTGAAGTATTGAAAGCCAAGAGTTTTGGGGCCCGCCATGGGTGACATTATCCCGAAGCATCAAAAGCCAAGGACCTTTCGAGGATTGATGGTGGGGACAAGGAAACCACTACAGACCGTGTTTAGGGCCAATCTGAGGATAGATTTAGGGAAATATAAAAGGAAAAGAAAGAAAACTCTCAAAATGAAAAATCCTTCTCTCTCTTACCAAAAAAGCACTAGCAAGCTGAATCTAGACTTACTACATTCTATACACAGGTGCTTTAACCGTTGGGTTCAACGAAACTCTAGGTAGTTTTTGCGGGCCGTAGAAACTTTGTGGCAAACTCAGGCTAAAGCTGGTCAAGTCTGGATCTTGATTGATAGTTGAGCACCTCTAGGCCTATTGTTGGCATTCTGCTCTGATTTCTAGAGAGTGGCACACATCAGGCATCTTAGCTTTAAAGCATGGTCTAGACATCTATTCTTTCCATGAGATTTTGCTAGGGACTAGCAAAAGTTAGGCATGGGGTATGATGGTAACACCATCATGAGCCATAACTAGCTTTAACTAGTTAGAATCAAGTGACAAATGCTCCTACATAACTGCCTAAGAGCCATAATTTCATGCAAATCCATTCTAAGAAGAAAACATAAAAAATGGTTAATTCTGCAGTTTTAACACCACATCATAAATGTGGAATAACCACACAGTTTGTTAAGGATTAATTGAAGGTCAAATGAGCATTACAGTCCAAAGAGTAGCTCCACATAGAGAGAAACGGGATTTCACGCGTTTCGAGAACCACAACAACACATAAAACCCTAATTTCAGACCTACTTAAATTGAAGAGGTTCTAATCAGTATAAAATTCATCTAAACCTCCTACAATTCATAGAAAAATATTCTGAGATATTTGGTACCCTTGGTTTGACCATCTGAAGCCATTTTGACCTTGAACAACATCTTAGAAGGAATTCTGCCTTAATTTAGGTCTCTGTACAAATTGCCTAGTCAAATGTGGTCAAAACTCAATTCCAACTTCAAAATTACATTTCTTGGGTCAAAATTAAATTTGTACCGAAATTTGGGCCCAATCAGAGTCTATCTTGACCTAGTTTGCATTTCAATCCATTAAATCTTTGTTTCTCTCAGTTAAGGCCCTAGCTTTCAAAATCAATTGCAAATAGGCCCCTAGGTTTGTCTTCTTCTTTACACTTAGGTCCCTACCACCATGGCAGGTGTGAACCCAAGCTGCTAACCTTCAAATGAGGAGATCTCCTTGTTTCCTTGACCAATTCCTCCCAAATTTGGAAGGATTGTTAACCAAGAGATCCTCCATCGAATGGGCACAATCTTGGCCTTCCTTATGAAGTAAGGAGCTTAGGTGAAGCTCCAGAACTCCACAATGAAATCTAAGCCCAAATCGTGATGAAATCATGATAATTCTTCTTGATTGAGGCACGATCGAGCTCTATATGAGCTCTAAATCATTCGACCATCCTCCTTAATCGAGTTTATGCCCAAAATACCCTAGTCTTCCCTTCTCTAGTCGCGAATGACCTTGGACTCACATTATTTTCAAGCTTTATAAATTTAAGTGTTCGTTGTTTTTTTGTCAACTATACTACAACGCAAATACATTTCTTAAGAGACGTCTCAAATGCCTAGAACAGTAGCTACGCACGAGGGTAGCGAAGGAAGAAGGTAATCTTAGTGCCACATTGTGTGCGTAAAATTTAGAGAGGCACATAAATTGCAATTGTGCTGAAGGCTATTCACCTCTCATGAGGGTGAGGTCCCCTCATCTCAAGCCCTCACTCACACCTCTCCCACCACCACACTGATGGGCCTGGCCCTATTCATGACCCGATAACCCGATTATCCAATACCCGTATACTTGGTTCTAGATTGAGGAGATAGGAAAGGATTTTGAGGAGGGTGGGGGTGGTTTTGCCTTAAGGTGCATGCATAAGTGCCTTGGGAAGCGTGGCTCTATGTGCAACACTTAGTGAATTCCTAGCTTATGCTTGTGCTGTTGCTTAACGACTCTAAGTCATCTGACATTGGTGCCCGACGTCTAATAGTGGCTAATTTGAGGCATTATGGAGATATTTAAGTCCTTGTGCTGACATCGATATTTGAGATTAGTGGCCCAAGATCACTGTTGAGAAATTGATTTGGTTTGAAACCTTGGGATATGTGCTTGATTGAGAGATTAAATTGGTGATTCAAATCACTAGTTTTAGGGTTTTTATTATTGTTTTTATCCCATTGATTTTTGAGACATAAAGTGCTATTATTGAATATATTTTTGAGTATATTATTCATTGCATATCTTTGTTGTGATTAATCATTATGCTCATTTGTGTATTCTTATGACTAGTGTGTGAATTCCATGTTTGTTTCCTACGAGCAGCCTCGGAACTTACGATTGTTTTTCGAGCACTTATAAATTTAAATGTTGTCGATTCATTTTGTTGACTATACTGCGATGGATATTTTAAACTTAGCGAAAGAGCAGCTAACATTTTGGCACCATTGTTAGGGAGCAACGTGCAATTCACCACTAGTCATATCATTCTTGATTGATTGAGTTGATTTCTAACTTGTCCTATCAGATTTGCTATGTTTTATGAGATACATCAAGAAGAGATCTTCCTTGAAATCAACGACTCCGAGGGCAGGTAAAATTTCTCTTCTTCCCTAATGACCTAATCTTGGGAAGGGAAAAAGGAAACAAAATCATGTAGGATCTAGTTGCCTTATTTTTCTAGTAATATCATTTAAAGGCAAAGAATTTCTTGATTCACGAAATTGATATCTGATTGAAGTGGAGATGATTTGATTAGAGATTTCCCATCCTGATTCCTATACCTATTATGGATTTGTGATAAAATCCTCAGCATGTTGGACTACTCACTTTGTTTGAGTCCAAGGTGAATTATTTGGAATCAAATTGGACTTGAAATAGAGCCAATTAGGGTTTCCATATTAGGGTTTTGAAGTGTTAGTACACATTTTCCCACAATAAAGGAAATTGATCTTCCCACATTTGTGTACCACCCAAGCCCTTGTTTGAACTGATCTATCCATGTGAACCCTAAAATCAAGGCTCTAAATTCACTTGAATCATAAAATTTGGGACCTAATAACCTAAGAATCAATTCAGGGTGATTTGGATCTTGACCCAAATTTCATCCTCAACCTTAGGGCAGGCCAGGTGAAGTTGGTTCACCCTGTGGATCAACCAACCTACAAATTAGGTCACAAATTGAAATAACTTCTAAATCAAGTGAAATTCAAGGCACAAATTAGGACTAAAATTGGTAGACTTAGGTCTCAATTCACACATTCCGGTCTACTTGGAATTTCAGTGACAAGGTCGGGTAGGGGAAACCTCGTAACCTGTGGGGACACTCTACCATGTAGGGGTCTTTGCGGGAGTCTCCCTTCCTGGCTACCCAAGTAATTCTTGGGTGTGTGGATTTTTGATCAAAGAGGTCCATTTGCCTCAACAGCCTTTGTCATCCAAAGATTTTTGGGTGCCTTGATTGGGTCCAATACACATCCAGTCCCTCATCTATTCTATAGTGCACAACACACAAGAGAGGTCCCTAGATCTAACTTAGAGGTCTCCATTAGAGTTGAGCTTTTGGGGAAAATATGATCTGATCTGATTAAATAAATCTGGACTTGAATTTGATTCTCCATCCTGATCCACCACTAGATTTGGAAATGCAACTTGGCAACATAGGAAAAATTTTCAATAAACCTAAATCCCATATGAGCATGAAAGAGAAAATGATCGAGGATGCCCTTAGACATAGGGAAGAATTTATCAGGACCTCAGATCCATTTAGCAGAGTTCAGGTTAATGTGTTAGAAATAACAAACCTCTTTATGAATTATGTTAGAATGATGTTAACACAAATGATACATGGTTCAACCCAGGATGCTCTCTTATCAAAATATATTGAATTGGGGAAATTACATAGCACTGAGTGTCTACAATGTTTGTCAAGTCCCCCACTTTGGGAAATGGACCAAGATCACATTGAGAAATGTGGGAATATGCTAAATCTATTGCATAAAGAAATCAATCAAAAATATCCCGATTCTCACCTGGAACTTTATGATGAATCTTGGGGCAAAGTTGAGGATCAATACAATTTCCTGAAGCTCGAGTTTGAAAATAGAGTTCATTGTTATGGATCCCCAACCTAGATGGAACTGAATTGTGATTTTGTGTAGAATGAAAAACTTGATCATGATATGGGTTGGGTGAATCCAGTTATAGGTGTTCTCTATTATGAGCCAGCCATAGGAAGTTGTGAAGCTGGTCCATCATGCCTATATTTACCAAACACCTGCTATGAGCCTGACTCAGAATATCGCGAGGATGTAACTCCCGCACCATATCCTGTTAAGGTATTCCTCAAGAATGATTCTGATATCCCAATAGAACCAAGTCCAGAGTTTAGTGACCCAATTCCTACCCCTGATCTATAATTTAGATTTGAGCCTATTTGGGATGATCATGAGGCCCAATGTGATGAGAACCAGACTTTAGATCTGAATTTTGATTTATAGCCTATATTTAACGATTATATCTCTCCAGACTCCTCAGAAGAATGAACTGATTTTTCAGAAGTGAAACTAATTTATGATATAGAATTAGAGGAGTTGGAAGAATTGGGATTCAATTGTATCTACCCTAAATGCCCAGAACCCGAGCCTATGCCTAATAAGGATATCCCTTTGAGCTTGAAATTTGAGATTAGGTTAGACCAAAGCTAGGTTGTTGACCCCACGCATCATGATTTGTTCTATGGTGGAAATCTCATTTTTGAATTAGGTTCAGAAGTTGATTATCGCAAATTCTCCGATGATTTCGAATCATACTTTGATTTTAGAGAACCAATGTTTCCAGATGATTATGAGCCAATTTATGACCTCAACATTCATGACTCATTCTTTGATTCTGACTCTGAGGTCCGTGATCCCAAGATCATTGATTCAAAATCATATTCCATTGATTTGGAAACATTTTGCTACGATCTACAAGAATCAAACATAAAAGCCGAGAGTGTCTACAATGTAGAATTTGAATCCTTTACCAACTTAGATTTCTATGATCCTATAAGCACTATCTAAGCATTTACATTTGATTGGGATGAATGATGAGACACTCACCATGATCTCTAATTACCCCTAATTAACTAGTCTTCCTAATTAATTAGCTAAGGTTATGAACAAATAAGTGTTAATTATAGAATAAGGGATATTTAGTCAAGGACCTTAAAATAAGTTAAAAATGACATTTTATCATTCAATTAACATTATTAATAATCTAGATAATAATTGGACTCGAAATCCTATTAATCATTCTCTTAATTAAAAAGTTAAGTAACTTAAATATAATGTATACCTAAGTATGTAACAACTTAAGTGATTTTACTTAATTTAATAAATTAACCTAAAAAGGTCAAAAATGTAAATTCAAAGTGTAAGCATAATATTTACCTTATTTACTAACATATATAAAAAGTTGAAAAAGATCTAAGTTAAAATAAACCTTCAAAACCTCGGTTTACATTTTAGTCCTTACTTTTCATTACAGTCGGGTCCTTATTTCTCACACAGGTCCTTTGGTTTTATTACTTTTATGTCCCTCTTCGTCTTCTTTTTCTTCTTCTTCAGCCAAATGAATGGCTGGCGGCAGAGAGTCACCCCATCGAGCGATCACCGCCCTGCCGACAACATCCCTCTTTGTCCAAGCTCTTGCAGCTTGCGCTTACCACCTCCACTTCATCCACAAGTCTAGATTAACTGGGAATCCTATTTTTCTGTGGGAGATAACCTCACCATCATCGGAGACGACGATGGAGGTTAAGCTCCTCGAGCTCCTTCTTCGGCCAGACCCCGCCACTCTCTTCGCCGCAAACTGCTATAAATACCCCCTCACACCTCTGATTTTATTTAAGTTGGCTCCCTTCCCTCTTCTAACACTGCAGCTGACCCAATAGGCTATTTTTCCAAAACTCCGGTGACTTCCCATTCCATTTTCTGACTGCCTTCGTCCATCTTAATCAGCTGAGGAGATCCGCCGTGGTCTTCCGCACGTCTGACACAGGCGCCAACCCTAGGAATCCTCCGCTCCACCTCAAATCCGCCCGCTAGAGATCTTTCTTCCACCCTCTGATTTCGTCGTCCGCCATGAGACTTCGGCAGAACCCTATTGACCCCTTCATCCAGGTAGTAGTAGATTAAGAGTAGGAGTAAGAGTAGGCTAGCTTAGTTAGTTAGTTTAGTTAGTTAGATTAGAGTAATTTTAGAATTTAGTTTCATCTTCTCTGACTCCGGCGAGTTCTTTGAGCTTGACAGAGACTTAATTTCATCTTTTTAACTCACTGTACACCTTCCTGTATCTTCGA
This sequence comes from Thalassia testudinum, assembly GCA_037157565.1. NCBI lineage: Eukaryota > Viridiplantae > Streptophyta > Magnoliopsida > Alismatales > Hydrocharitaceae > Thalassia > Thalassia testudinum. The sequence goes on from JAZHRO010000024.1 coordinate 217,156,495, forward strand.
TGATCATTTCTAAATCACTTAATCGCTAATTGATCACCTAATCGCCTAATTCAAATTCCACCTTCACCGACTACTATCACTATCTATGGTGACAGTAATCGAGATAATTTCACCTCCATTACGTTGTTTCATCATCTATCACCACTTATGAACCCTAATCGACACTATAATACATATTATTATCACATATAAATTAAACGCCCAAATCTTAATTAAGTTCATGAGCTTGCTGTCCATGGTAGCTCAGGAACAGTTCAAATCTTAAATTAAATATATATTTATGAATATAAACACTTGTTGACTTGTTTTAACCTCTCAATCGAGTGGTTAAACAAGTCCTGAGCTTTAACCACTCAAATCCTTTAAGAAAATAATTTCACAATCAAATCTTAATTCTAATGAACAAATGAGGAATTAAATGTGAGACTGAGGTTCCTTGTAACCTCAGGATCCTTTTTGAATAAAAAATGGTTAGTTTTATCAATCTGTGCACATTTTTCCTATTTTCTGGACTCACCGGAGCTCCAGCAAGCTCTGGCGAGCCAATCTTGAGTTGCAGCCTCTAGAACTTGTTGAGTAGCTCCAGAATGACAAAATAAGGATCACTGATTAATTTGAGGATATTTGTTTAAAGATTTAGCCACTAGAGGTGTAGATTTAACTTCATCTTCCCTAACTCCGGCGGAGTTGGAGAAGTCTGTTAGGAAAGATCTGAAGAGAATTTAATGAACTTAGAAGCTTCAGTGCAATGCACTAAAGCTATTTAAACCTTTAAAACTCTGTAACAACTTCTGAATAATTCTATCGAACAAACACATTTTCAAGTTCAGGCGGCAAGCCTGAAACCCTAGGAATCAAGGTCAGAACACCTTTCTAAAGATTTGTATAAGTTTCTGATGATGAGAAGAGTCTATTTGAGGCCTTGAACAGAAAGTCAAAATTGAGGCCTTTACAGTCAAACATGAGTCTGATAATGGAGATCTGAGCTTGAATTGAGGTATTGAGGAGTGAAAACTGTTTCTGGGATCCTGTTTGATGTTTTTAGAAAGAATAAAGTAGGCTTAGATGAATTTTTGTTTGAGAATTTAGTTTCTGCAAATTTGGGTTACTTTCGAACCCAAACCAATAGGAGTACTATTTTGTTGAAATTTAAATTTAAATCCTGCCCAGATGAGTTGATTATAACCCTTAGAATTAGTTTAAATCAATTAGAAACATGTTTAAGTGTCTGTTGCACATTATGATGTCTGAAATATGAACTTTGAAGCTTTCAGAGAAGTGAAGAGCTTCTCTACTGGTTCTGAAGGACTTAAGAACATAAAACCTACCCTAATAGATGCAGAATCACTTATAAAACATGTACAGACCTTTTAATAAGAAGGAGAAGTCCATCTGAAGACTCTGCTAATTTAATTCCACTTTCCATGCTAAAATAACCAGTAGGAACCCCTGATTTCATCTTCCAAATTAAAGAGGAAAACATCATTAAAACCTTAAATTGACCCTGCAATTACATAGACCTATCTTAGAGCTTTCTAACAAACTTGAAATCATTCGATTTGGAGCTCTGGGTAGAAAGTTATGATCATTTGAATTCGGGTCTGAAAGCGGTAGGATAGTCCCACATCGTTTGTTCACGAGCGCGCGCCTGGGGATAGAAACAATTTGTTTCCTTGGCTATGCAGTCGTCAGCACTAGGCGCACTGGTTACCCATCTTATCTGATTTGAGCATTGCATGTGTGTGTGTGTGTGCAGGCTTATGCCTGTGGGTGTGTGCCGTTGGGGGCGTGAGAGAGAATGTGCCCTGGGAGGGCAAGAGTGGCCTGGGAGGCCAGGTTGAGCCGAAATGGCTCGAGACTGTGAACCGATAAACAAATAAATCGAAAATGAACCTAATTGAGATTAGGCGAGGACCTAGTAGGGTCTGGTCCCACCCTGGTCTCAGGGTGTTGTGTATCCTCGAAAGGACCTCACCGCAAATAAAATAACTTTTGGTTAAAAAAGTAAAAAAAACCTGGTTCAGCTGAAAGTTTAAGGATTTAAGGAAAAGAGAAGCCGCTGAAGGATGTAAAGTTAAAATGCAAAGTGTTGAGATGAAGGCTAAAGAGTGTTAAAGCACAGGTACTAAGGAAGGAAAAGAGACTAAGGAACAAAGGAGAAAACTAAGGGAAGAAGAGAAGGCAGGAGAAGACTAAGGGAAAAAAAGAATAAGAGACATGGAGAGAAGAAGACAGGAATAAGAGAAGAAAGGTAAGAAAAAGAACTCAAGATAGAGAAGAAAATAAAGAAAAGGAGAAGAAGAGAGAGGCTGAAGAAAATAATGAAGGATATTACTTTTCTTGCATTACTGTTTGTTCTTAATTGTAAAACGGCATGTTTTAATAGAGTAACTTTTAATTGCCTTAATTTCTTTGGAATGAAATTGAATTGAAAAACTAACATGTTTACTTGTTAATAGAGTATAACATTTTGAGTAAATATGTTTTGCATATGGAATTTTGTATATTCTTTATAGTTTAAATATTTTGACAAAATTCATGTTTTTAAAATCAAACTAGTTATACCTCCTAAAATTATAGAGATAAAAGAAAATTGGTGAATTTGGAGAAAATTATTATACCTCCCATTGAATGACCTGGACTCAACCGGTAAAAATTTCTAAAATGTTAGATTAATTCGACCCTATACTACACAACTGACACAACTTTGAGTTAACCTAAGTGATTTCTTCTACTCTTAATTAAGTGAAATTAACTTAATTACTGAGTTGAGTGGAAAAGCACGCATCAATGAACATCATGAAGAAGACTCTGTGGATGAACCGATCTTCGAATCATTTCTCGAGGAGTCCATATCGCACCCAGATATCAAAGTAGCCACACCTCCTACAGAGCCTTTCAGAATCCGAACCCAACCTCGACCCGCCACTAGATTCAATTTCTATTCTGACTCACCTCTTTCTGATCCGGTTGCACTTGATTCACCACCATGTTTTGACAGGGAATTGGACATTGATTTGAATAATAACCACATTCTGGCCCCCTTTGATCCCACCAGTAGGGTTCCTATATTTTTTGCAGATCCATTATCATTTGAGGACCCTTACTCTGATCTGGCTAAGTCGATTCAGCCAAACCCTAGATTCATATTTCCACATCTATTCGAGCCACAAAGCATCTGGTGGGCTCTACACCTACTGATTCACATCCAGCAACCCACCAAACTGATTGGGTTTGGTCTACATCATCAGCTTATTTATCTGAACAAGCACCAAGTTGGACCAACGAGACTACTCATCAAGGTGCTTATCCAACAAAATTCTTTCAATCTGACCACCCCTTCTCCTTGACCACCTTCTGCTTGGCTGAAGGCATTGAATTTAGTGTTTAACGGGAGGCAACCCGTCCTTCCAAAAAATTGTGACCCTTCCAACCATCTCTTTGAGCTGCATTCCTATTACGCTTTAGGGTTCAACATTAGAACAGTTGACTCCACCTTTGATACTTGTATCAGAGCTTGAAAAAGTTTGCAACAATCATCTTGACCCATTCACCCACACTTTGACCCTGTTCTAAATCTTGAACCAAGCTGAATTCGTACCCACCTAGTTTACAATGAGGGCATTGCAAAACTTAGGTATGGGGGTGTTAAAGTGCAAAACAAATGGGAAATTCAATTCTCTGAGGGGTTCTCACAAAAAAATACATATTGAAAAAAAAAGGAGAAAGGGGAGGAAAATTTTGCAAGATAAATGGATAATCTTTCTTGAGGAGAGAAAGAGGAAATACAAAGAATGTCAAAGGAGCAAAATCAAGAAAAAATTGACAGTCCTATCAATTGATTCTAGGATCTACTTAAGTTCTAGACCAAATCAAAATAAGGATTAAGTCCTGAAGTGCTAGAAATAAGGAGATAAGTAAGAGTACTGACCTTAGGCCACTTGGGCCTATTCTAGGGCTTAAACACTCACGTATTTGTTAAGATCCGAATTAATCCTCAAAACGTTGAGGAAACTACGAAGCTGATGTATTAAGTCTAAGGCTTAGGGATTATTCAGCCCCATTGCTTGCCCTTTGGTTTGTGGGACTTGGTAACCTAAGCACCTGAAAATCACACACTGTTCTGGTTCAGTACGCTTAACACAGAAATAATGCCAAAAGTGTTCCGTTCTTAAAAAGGTTTTCTCAAAGATTTAAGCTGCTCAAAGGGATGAGTTCTCTACGTGAAGAGGTGGAATGAAAAGTACTCCCCTCGAAGATGCGTAATAACATATTGTCTCCTCGATGCTTTCCTATTATGATATCTAAATATCTTACCAGGGCCATGTAAGCACCTTGTGCTGGTTCAGGTGCCATGGGTAGGATTATCCCGAAATGTCGATTACCAAGGCCTCAATTTAGCTACAAAATGCCATGGGCAGCACTCTCCCGAAGTGTCGAAAGCCAGGGTTCTGGGGGTTGCCATGGGTGGTGCTATCCTGAAGCATCGAAAGCCAGGCACCCTTTGAGGATTGACGGTGGGGACAAGGAATCCAATACAAACCATGTTTAGGGCCAATCCGATGTTGGATTTAGGGGATTAATATAAAAGAAAAGAGAGATAACTCTTAAAATGAAAAGCCCTCTCTATCTCTCTTACCAAAAATGCACTAGCAAAAGGAGCCCATACTTACTATAAATATGCGCGAGTGCTTTAACAACTGGGATCAATGAACCTCTAGGTAGTCTTTATGAGATTTAGAAAACTTCACGATAGACCCAAGGCTGAGGCTGATCAAGTCTAGATCTTGGCTGGTACTTTAGTATCTCTAGGCCTATTGTTGGTAAGTACCTCTAGCCCTATTATTGGTATTCGGATCTAATTTCTAGAGAAGTGGCACAAATCAAGCATCTGAACATCAAAAACATGGTCTAGAGATCTAGTTCTTTCCGTAGGATTTTGTCAGGGACTAGTAAAAGTTAGGCATTGGGGTATGATGGTAACACCATCATTCATCATAGATAACTTGAATTAGTTGGAATCAAGAGATAAATGCTCCTAAATGATTACTTGAGGACCATAATTCCATTCCAATCTATTTGAGAAGATAGTAAAATAGGGTTAATTCTGTTGTTTTAACAGCACATCACGAATGTAGAATAACCATGGGGTCACTCAAGGGTTAATTAAAGTTCAATTGAGCATAAAAGTCTAAAAAGTTGGTTTACACTTACTGAAATAAGGTTTCATGCATTTAGAGGGCAAAAATAATACCAAAATCCTAATTATCAACCCCACTTAAATTGGAAAGGTTCTAGTCAAGATAAAATTAATCTAAATCTCCTACAATTCATAGAAAAATATTTTAAGAGGTTTGGCACCTTTGGTTTGACCATCTGAACCCATTTTGACCTAGAACAAAGTTTTAGATATGAATTTGCCCTTATTTGGGATTCTCTACAATTTACCTAGTCAAACGTGGTCAAAACTCAAATCCAAGTTCATGATTAAATTCCTTAGGTCCAAATTATGTTATCACCAAAATTTGGGTCCAATCAGAGTCCATCTTGACCTAGTTTGCATTTTAGTGCTTTAAAACTCTAATTCTCTCATTTAAACCCCTAGTTTCAATTTTATTGCAAATCAGTCCCTAACTTTATCATCGTTCTTGTAATTTGGTCCCTGCCACCATTGTTGGTGGGAACACACTTGCAGCAAGATTTGAGGGAGCTTTTCTCTCTCAAATTAGTTCCAAATCCCTCCAAAATTAGAGGGATTGTTGCTCAAGCAATGAGGAATCAGATCAACCCCATCTCAGAGATCGGAATTGATTGTCGAGTTCAGGAGACCATGAGAAATTTGAGGAACATTTTATTCCAAAATAGAGACCTAATCAGAGGAGTTTCTCCAATTAGAGGTCGAATTTGAGCTCTATATAAGTGCCCCATCGTTCCACAGTCATAATCAACTAGGTCTATGCTGGAATCTCCCCTTCTTCCTTTTTAATGGTCGTGAACTCCACTGGCTCTGGCGGCCCTCCGACCCTTCCTCTTCGGTGCATCCAATAGTCAAATTGGACGCACCATCTTCTTCCCCATCTTTCGACAGCAGCCAGTCAAAGCTCCATCCTCTTCGATCGCTTCTTTACTACCGCTCCTCTCATCAGAGAATTCATCTTCTCTATGATCGACAAGCCACGCTAGCATGGTTCCTACTCCCTTCATCCCTTAGACTAGGTTTCATCTCTCCCTCTCCTTCTTTATCTTAGGTTTAGCCTTATAGGATCTCGATTCGACCGCTAGCCACCTCGCTTCTCCATAATCTTGACCTCCAGTGTAGCTCCGATGTGCTCGCCATTCTGCTACATGCCTCAAAACACCTCACCACCACTTCCAGAAGCTCTGCCTTACCTACCAATCAAAACCCCTCAACCAATTTGACCAAACGCAAACTCAATCGCCCTACCAGATGACCCACCATTCCGCCGTCATCTTCAATGTCATCCGGCCAATCTGCTCCTCCAACCACCAAATCATGACCACTACTACATTCCTTGCTCCACGGCAAACCACAAGAACTATTTTATTAGGCTGCTAGGCCATTTTATTGCATTTCAAGTCACCACTGGAGCTTCATCGCCACTGTTGATTCTCCGCCTATGTCCGTCGCAACCCATCCACCTCTGTCGATGACTTCACATCCTATAGCTGCAGATTCACCTTGCGAAGGAAGTTGCAACTCCAATTGAATGAAGGCATCCCAGGAGAACCTCGAATTTGATGCCTCGATCCCCTACAGTTATACACGAGGGCAGTGAAGGAAGAAGGCAATCTTAGTGCCACATCGTACACGTAAAATTTGGAGAGGCACATAAATTGCAATTGTGCTGAAGGCTATCCACCTCTCATAGGGTTAAGGTCCCCTCATCTCACGCCCTCTCTCACACCTTGCCTACCATCACACCGGTGGGCCTCGTCCCCGTTGATGACCCAATAACTCGATTATCCGATACCCGTATACTCGGTTCTGGATTAAGGAGATAGGTGAGGATTCAAAGGAGGGTGGGGGGTGGTTTTGCCTTGGGGTCCGTGTATAGGTGCCTTGGGAAGCATGCCTCTACGTGCAACACTTAGTGGATTCCTGGCTTGTGCTTGTGCGGTTTCTTGGCGACTCTAAGCCGTCTGACATTAGTGCTCGACATCAGATAGTGGTTAATTTAAGGCATTGTGGAGATATTTATGTATTTGTGACGATATGGATATTTAAGATAAGTGGTTCTAGACCACTGTTAAGAAATTGATTTAGTTTGAAACCTTGGGATATGTGCTTAATTGAGGGATTAAATTGTTGGTTCAAATCACCATTTTTAGGGTTTTTATTCTTCTTTTTATCCCACTGATTTCTGAGACATAAATTTCTATTATTGAATATATTTTTGAGTATATTATTCATTGCTTATCTTTGTTGTGATTAATCATTGTGCTTATTTGTGTATTATTGCGACTAGTTTGTGAATTCCATATTTGCTCCCTATAAACAACCTCAGAACTCACGTTTGTTTTTCGAGCACTTATAAATTTAAATGTTGTCAATTCTCTTTTGTTGAATATACTACGATGCAAATTTTAAACTTGACCAAATCACAGCAACACTCCTTCCCCTCGATCTCTCTCTCATGCAATTCATAAAGTGGGTTGTGGTCGTGACGTGTTTCGTGTGTTAGAGATTGAGGTTACAAGTAACCTATCGTCGTAGTTGCAAAACACGTCGATCAAATAAAATTTATATCGAAACTCCAAGGTAGTCCCGGGTCGAACACAGGGAGGCGACGTTTACTTTATTGAAAATCGCACTTCGTTTCGTTTCTTTTTGGTATTTTAGGGTTTTGATATTTGTTTTTGTATTTTTGAAATGAAAGACAAGCAAATGATTCATAAGATAGAGATGTGGAACGAAAATGGTATATATATCAATCCAATATCTATTACAATCTACTATGAAAGCATAAAAAGAAAGGGAGGTGAGAGGAAATCTCCCGAATCGGCTGTTCGACGAGACGACGATGCCTGGGGGAAGCTCGGACGAAGGAGGTGAGGAGCTGGACGATGGAGGTGAGATACTGGAGGACGTCGGATTGAGGAAAGCTTCGGCATAGCCCCGGAATGGAGGTGAGAATATGGAGGTGATCTGCTACTGAAATGGAGCTGGGAAGACAGCTCCAAGGTGACCTATGAAGGGAGATGGGAAGTTGAAGGAATATTTAGTAGGGCAGAGGTTCGCTACACTAATAGGCACCTTGGGAGCTTGAGAACAAGCTCTAATGGAGCGTTGGTAGGCTTGCTAGAGCTTGGGAGTAGGTGGGAGTAGAGTAGGTAGAAATGGCTTGGAAGGGAGGGGGTGTAGGTCCTTTTATAGTGGTGGAGAAGAGGTAAAAATCGTATCTGGGTCTTTACTGACATCCACAAACGTTGCTGCAGCTGTCGATGAAGATCCGCCCTTCAATTGCTCTAGTTGGCATGCACGGGCCTTTAATGACGTCCACAAACATCGCTGCAGCTGTCACTGAAGATCCGGCCTTTAAACTCTCTCGCTGGCGTGCGCTGACCATTAGTGAAAGCTATAAGCGCCACTAATGGTGCGTCGCTGGAGATTCGTTCCATTCCTTGCTGGCGCTGCCCGCATCGCGCGCCGGTGTCGCGTGCGTGTTGGCGTGCACTGGAATGCGCGGGCGAGTCACGCTGCGCTGCGCGCTGCGTGGTGAGGCGCATGAGCGGTGAAATTGGAAATTGGGGGGGGCTGCGGGGATTCGAACCTGCGCCCCTTCGATGCGAACTGCTTCGTCAACTAGTGCGCCGCGTCGCCCTTTGTGTCGCGAGGAAGAAATCGGTGCAAACGCTTCCCAGCCATTGGATCTTGATCCAACGGCTAGGATTAACGGTGTAGACGATGAGGGAGAGTGGGTGGTGGTTGTTGGCTGGGTTTGGGTAGCTTGGATGGCACCATGTGGCACCATCTAGGCCGTCCGTCTTCTTCTTCTTGTAGAGGGTGCCACATTGCTTAGATCGAGATGATTCCTGCAATGCCGGACTGCGATCGTCGCTCCGGATCCATCCGTACGGTCAGATTTTCCATCCGAAACCCATATGGATGTCGCATTGCCCCCTTGGCCATTGATCTTCCTCAGGCTTAATGTGATGCTATGGGACTCCGATCTGGACGATTTCAGAAGCGTTAGTCTCCGATCGTCGTCCCGATCAGATTCGTATGGTCTGATCGTCCATTCGAGGCCCTGAAATAAATCCTCTTTTCTCCTGACCATAAAAAGGACCTAATTAACCTAAAATATAAGCAACTACTCTAAATGTAGAATGGTGCATGCTATGCGATATTTATATTATGATATGCAGTGATAGGCCTAGGAACTATCACAAATAAGCATTTTACGATGAATTTATACTTGTTTATCATACTCGCATGCTTACTTTTGCTAGTCCCTAGCAAAATTAAACTGGATGCTATTTATATCAGTAGAATCAGGGTTCAAATATTTAGGCAAAATTCATTAATTGCTTTAGAAAGTCTCATCCCCAAGACCTAATTACAAAAACTCAACAGTGCCCGGGTGCCTACCAGAATGCAGACCGTCTGAGCCCTCGCCATATTTGAGAAGATAATTTTTTTTTTTGGTACTTTTGGAGTTTGAGAGTTACGGGATAACTTTTTACAGCTACCCGACCCACCTAAGACTCGAAAAGGACTCTAAGTGCTAAGCATCTTTGTGAAAAAGTGATAGACTCACAAAACAGCCTTTAAGACGGACTTCGGGTTTCTACGACCCTAGGTGACCTTGCCTAAAGGTTTATCTTTACGATTTATAGCTTTTTCCTTACTTTTATTTATGGGGTCAACACAAGGGTGAATCCAGTGTATATCTCCCTAGTTTATTCTACTTCCCCGCTTCTTCCCTAAGTGTTTTGGGAATTATTGCGCATTTTTTTTGTGAGCTGGGTTCTGGACAACCGGCCGATGAGCTGTTACCACCGACAACTTGGCAGCCATACTCGTGTGGTGAAGTGTGGTTTTATTTATTTTTATTTATTTTTATTTTCTCCCTTTTTTTTTTTTTTTTTTAAGTAGGTGGCTTCCCTGATCTAAGATTTACCTAAACGCAGTACAACGAAAATGGTCTTGTGGCTGGGCTTTGGACAACCGACCGATGAGTTGTTACCACCGACAACTTGCTAGCCATACCACCCAAGTTGGTCCATTAGCTACCCAATTTCCGTAAAATCATCGAAAAGTGAGTCAGTACAAAATAATGTGTGTAGATGCTTAGGCTTAAAGTCCCCCCAAATCAGAGGGCGGGCTGATAAGTCGTATACTTATCATCCCAAATTATTTACCAAATTAAAATAAATTTTTAATTTGCGAGGACTCAAGACTAAATCCACATTCGAGTGGACACCCGGCCTAATTAAGCTCGAAGACCTGAAGAGTCTAAGTATTTAGGTTTCAAAGAATCAATTCCTAAAGTTTACAACTCGTAATGCCTAAGTTCTCGTCTCCTAATTCTAATCTTTTTTTTTTCAAATATTCATTTTTTTTATTATTTTTTTTCCTTTTTTTTCTTTTAAACAATAATCGAATAATATGAAATCACTGTTACAGCTGACAAAATGGTTATAAAATATGTCCACCCCCCCATGCATAGCTATTGCAATGTCCTCATTGTAAAAAAAAATGAAAGCATGCATGAGTGTAAAAGTGGAAGAATATCACCTGGTTTCCGTGAGACTCAGGTCAGCTTGGAACAGTCTTTACATGTGCTGAGTTTAGTGCCTTCAGCTGGCGATGATCAACCCACGGTGGTTATGGCAAGGTAAGAGCAACCTTGTCCGAGACGGGTTCAGGGAGCACATGGTCAACAAAGGGTTTGAGACGCTGTCCATTGACCTTGAAAATATTACCCGTCTTTGGGTCAGAGATTTCGACGACCCCATTAGGGAAAATCCGCTCAATAACGAATGGGTCGCCCCACTTAGACCTGAGTTTACCAGGGAAAAGCTTCAATTGAGAATCGAAAAACCAGACCTTCTGGTTTGACTCAAAGCTCTTATGTGAAATCATCTGGTCATGGAAAGCTTTGGTCCTTGCCTTATAGATTCTAGCATTTTCATAAGCATCATTTCAAAGCTCCTCCAACTCAGGTAGTTGGAGTTTCCTGGTTTTCCCGGCCAACTCAAGGTCCACATTACATTTCCTGATGGCCCAAAATGCCTGGTGTTCAAGTTCTACGGGTAAGTGACATGCCTTCCCAAACACCAGATGGAATGGAGACATACCGATGGGCGTTTTGTACACCGTACGGTAAGCCCAAAGAGCATCATCTAGCTTTTGGGTCCAATCCTTCCTATTAGGCCTAACGGTTTTCTGCAAAATGTTCTTGATCTCCTGATTGGAGACCTCGGCCTATCCATTCGTCTGAGGGTGGTAAGGTGTGGAAATCCGATGGCTCACCTCGTATTTCCCCAGTAAATTTCGAAAATGGGCATGAGTGAAATGTGTGCCACCATCACTGATAATTGCCCTAGGAACCCCGAACCGACTGAAGATATTTCTCTTCACAAAATTGATGACCACCTTGTTGTCATTGGTCTGGGTGGGAATTGCCTCAATCCACTTGGACACGTAATCAACAGTGACCAAAATATACTAGTATCCAAATGATGGAGGGAAGGGTCCCATAAAGTCGATGCCCCAAATGTCAAAAATTTTGACGGAAAGAATTGGGTTCAGGGGAATCATATCTCTCTTAGCCATGTTCCCGAGTGTCTGGCATCGGGTGCATGACCTAGAGAATTCTTGGGAATCCTTAAATAATGATGGCCAATAGAATCCGGATTGCAAAATTTTTGCGGCGGTCTTTTTCCTGGAAAAGTGTCCACCACAAGCGGATGTGTGATAGAACTCAAGTATGCTATGGAACTCGACTTCCGAGACGCATCGGCGAATAATCTGATCAGCGCCAATGCGGTACAACTCGGGATCATCCCAAAAATAATATTTGGCCTCAGATACAAGTCTATCCTGTTGTTGTTTGGTCCAATCCTGGGGGATTTGACCAATGGCCAAATAATTGGCAATATCCGCAAACTAGGGGGTTTGAATTCCCGAGATTGTGAGGATAGTTTCATCCGAAAAAGTATCAGAGATCGGAACATCCAGATGAGGGGAATCAATTAGGATTCTCAAAAGGCGATCTGCTACTACATTTTGTGCCCCAGCTTTATCCCTGATTTCAAGATCAAACTCTTGAAGCAGAAGAATCCAGCGAATAAGCCAGGGTTTGGCATCCTTTTTGGCCAAGAGATGTTTTAAGGCCGAGTGGTTGGTATAGATGATGACGCGAGAACCTAACAGATAAGCCCTGAATTTTTCTAAAGCGAAAACTACAGCTAGCAATTCTTTTTCAGTAACGGTGTAATTCCTCTGGGCCTCATCCAGAGTTTTGTTGGCATAGTAAATCACAGAGGGCTTTTTCTCACTCTTTTGACCCAAGACAGCCCCGACAGCATAATCAGATGCGTCAGCCATAATCTCAAATGGGGCTATCCAGACTGGTGGTTGCAATATCGGGGCACAAGTGACGGCCGTTTTAATAAATCAAATGCCTTACGATATGATTCATCAAACTCAAACGGTGCGTCTTTGGCCAAAAGGTTACTCAAGGGTCGAGCAACCTTCAAGAAGTCCTTAATAAATCTTCTATAAAAACCCACATGCCCAAGAAAAGAACGAATCTGTTTTACAGATGTGGGTGGAGGAAGTCTAGAGATATCATCCACCTTAGCTCTATCAAGTTCAATTCCCTGATTAGAAACCACGTGACCCAGGACGATGCCCTACTAAGTCATAAAGTGGCTCTTTTCCTAGCTAAGGACCAGCCGTGTTTTGATGCATCTCTGAAGGATCAATTCCAGGTTAGCCAGGCAAGACTCAACAGAATCTCCAAAAATGAAGAAATCATCCATGAACACCTAAAGACAATCTCCCACCATGTCAGAAAAGATGGCCATCATGCACCTTTGAAAAGTCGCAGGCGCATTGCAAAGCCCAAACGACATTCTACAGAATGCAAAGGTTCCATAGGGACATGTGAAAGTTGTCTTTTCCTGGTCTTCGGGATGGATAGGGACTTTGTTATATCCTGAATAACCATCCAGGAAGCAAAAATATTTTTGCCCATCTAACCTTTCGAGGATTTGATCGATGAATGGCAAGGGGAAGTGATCCTTTTTAGTGGTAGTGTTCAGCTCCCTATAGTCAATACAAACTCTCCAAGCAGAAGCTGAACGAGTGGTGAAGGTTTCCCCTTTCTCATTAGTCGTAACGGTTATTCCCGCCTTCTTGGGTACAATCTGAACGGGGCTAACCCACGGACTATCTGAGATTGGGTAAGTAATCCTAACATCGAGCCACTTAATTATCTCCTTCTTGACTACTTCTCGCATATTCGGGTTTAGTCTCCTTTGCATTTCAAGAGAAGGGTGGGATCCATCTTCCACAAAAATACGATGATTACAATAAGATGGCTCGATCCACCTAAGGTCGTGGATGGTCCAACCAATTGCCTCCTTGTTGTTCTTAAGGACCTTAATTAACCTCAATTCTTGTTCCTTAGTCAAATCAACACTAATAATCACAGGGAGCGTGTTTCAAGTCCTAAGAACTCATATTTCAAATTTTTGGGCAATGGTTTTAATTCCAGCTGGGGTAGGTTTAGTATCGAAGGAAGGGAGGATGCTGATGAAGATTCATCAGGACGATCCAGTGGAAGAGGCTGGGAATGAACAAAATCAACAGCATTTTTAGGATGTGGCAGGTCTACCACGGAGGAGGGTTGTGGGTTAGGTTCGCTAAAGCTAATGGAGTCCTCGAGTGCATTGATTGTCATACACGTCTCAAGATCCTGATCCTCGAGTTCCTTAATGAATCCACAATCCTCAAATCCTCTTATCGCCTTAAAAATATCCAGAGTTAATTTCTTATCCCCAAAGGCGATCTCCATACTACCGCTTTCACAGTTTATGTTGGCCTTGGCAGTAGCTAGGAACGGATGCCCCAGAATGATGGACGCGTTCCTCAAATCATTAGGTACATCCATGTCGAGGATGAGGAAATCTACAGGAAAATAGAAATCCTTGACTTTGACAATTACATCCTCAATAACGTTTCTCGGTGTGGTGACCGATCGGTTCGCTAATTGTAGCGTTACTAAGGTTGGCCTAAGTTCATCAAACCCAAACTTCTCATAAATAGAAGTTGGGATTAGGTTGATGGATGCACCCAGGTCCAATAGTGCCCTATCAAAAGTGTATTCCCCAATAATGCATGAGATCAAGGGGGCACCTGGATCTTTCCTCTTTTGAGGAAGGTGATGCAGGATTATAGAACTTGCCTGCTCAAAGAGAATCACCTTCCTCAGAGTGGGTTCTCTCGGCTTACGCTTTTGGGTACACAGTTCTTTCAAGAATTTAGCGTAAGTCAGGATGTGCTTAATAGCATCGAGGAGCAGAATATTGATCTCTACACTCTTAAATAAATTCAAAAGCTCCTCATTGCTGTCTAGGGTTTTCTTCTTCTTGGTTTTCAATAGGGCCTCAGGGAACGGAATATGGGTGGAATTTTCAATTTTCGGTCCCTGGGCCTTACTGTCTTCTTCAGCCTCCTCCTTCTCTTTCTCAAGCTCCCTAGGATTTTGACTTCTAGAAGGTAATTCTAGGTTCTGGGTCTACTTCCCACTTCTCAAGGTGACAGAGTTTGCAGAGGCATAAGGGTTTGGGTCTTGAGGTGGATTAGTGAAGATTGGAGGGCCTTGGTTAGTCATGTAACCAGAAGAGGAAGAAGAGGGACCCTGCTCAACCACTTGAGCATGCATGTGTCGTTCCTTTGATTCTCGTACCCTTCGGCTCTATTGCCTTGATTCTGCACATTACGCGGGTTTGGTACGGGTTGAGATGGTAGGGATCCAGGTTGTCGGGTGTTTGCAATTAACCTGGATTACAAGTTATCCAAGGATGTCTTCATTTGTTCCATAAGCTAAAGCATGGACCCTTGCATTTCCACCATCTGCCGGTTCAAATCAGCTAGCCCCGGGGATTGTTGGGCATTCCAAGATGGCTGATTAACCAGTCTTGGGGGCAACTGGGTGTATACTTGACCCTGACCCATGGGTTTTTGAGATGCATAGTTGCTGGGTTAAGATTGGGTTTGTTGCCCCTGATTTTTTCAAGAGAAGTTAGGGTGGTTCCTCCATCCCGAGTTGAAAGTGTTGGAATACGGGTTGGACCTAACATTCTCCTACATTGCATAAGCACCCTCATAAAATGAGGATGAAGAGAAGGAAGGATCAGAGAAACTGGGATCAAAGGCCCCAATTTGGAACCCATATAGCTCCGAGAAATCCTGGCTCACAGGTTGAGCTGAATTGAGTTGATTCATGAATTCTCGCCCTGTGGGAGCTTGTGAGGAATGGAATCTTGAATTATGGGATTGAGTGGGTAAAGAAGTGTTTCCAGAATTCCCAGACATCCATTCTTCCATTTTCTTAGCAACCAAGTCCATTTTATCCAGTTTATTACAAATTAATTCCATGTCAAATGAATAAGAGTCCTGGATCTCATTAGCACTTGACCTAGGTTGTTGGGACCAGTTGAATGCATCCATGGAGGCATGATTAATTGAGTTCTCGCTCATTTCCTCAAACAGGTCATATGCGCTATCTGCATCCATGTTGAGAAAATTGCCTCCGTAGGAGGCGTCCACGTGATTATGGAGTTGCTCAACCAACCCATGATAGAAAATCCGCACGAGTTGCCATTTCGGCACCTCGTGGTGTGGACACTTCCTCAAAAGTTCCTGGAATCGCTCCCAGGCACCATGAAATGGTTCCCCCGGCCGCTGGGCGAAAGTGGTAATCGCTCATCGCAAGGCATTGGTCCTTCCGATAGGGAAGAATTTCTTCAAGAAAGTCGACTTAAGAGCAGCCCAAGTTTCAATCGGCCTTCCTATAGTCTGGTACCAATGTGCGGCCTTATCCCTGAGAGAGTGGGGGAAAAGCCTCATGATCATTTGCTCTTCATTCACATTCCTTACTCTGGTGGTCTGAACCAACGTGGTTAGATCTTCCAAGTGCTGGAATGGGTCCTCCGAGCCAAGCCCATGAAAATGCTTATTAAACTTAAGACTTGGGGCTTGATTTCAGTGTCTCCGGCGGGAATCATGACACCGGGACATTCCCCATTGTTTGAAGGATCGTAAAAATCCTTCAAGGGCTGAGCGCCCTGACCATGAATGCGTTGGAACCATTGCTGCATTTGCTGCAATTCTTCCAACTACCTCTGAATCAGCTCCTGCTGGTTCGGAGGTGGGGGAGGTAGTTGTTGATTAGCCATGGGATCTGCTTGGCTATAGCTCAACCTCCACCTCCTAGAATGGTCTAAAGGTCCTTCTAATCTAGGGTTTAATGACCTCCTCCCAAGCATACACTAGAAGGAAGTCGAAAGGACGGGGAAAAGGAACCTTGCGACACAAGAATACAAGCCTGTCCTTAGATGGGGTAGCCTAAGGTCTACTGACTCTCAAAATCCGTCCTAAGATTATGGACGATTTACTCTACTTATGTCCAGGCAATCCAACTAGTTAGAATGAGGAACTGGGGAGAAGGTTCTTCCTTTGGCTTGCACCTCCGGTTCCTAGTGTAACCCCCAGCCGTGGTTGTTTGATGCTACTCCCCTAGCTAGACATCAGATTAACTAGTATAAGCAGTTTAATCGTGAATAATCTCAATCTGGATCCCGATGAGCGAATGAATCCTTAGGGCCAACGTCTAATTGATTTTAGTTAGGCTTGGGAAATTGGTGCTCTGGAATGTGATGGGCCCTTATTGGGTTGTGTCCTTAATGATTTGTTTGAGAACGTGTGAATGTGCACAACCAAGAGGTTTTCAAGCAATATTATTAATGATGAGGTGAGTTTTAGGATTCAAATCTTGCTTAATAGCTTTTAGGATTCAAATATTAGGTGTTTTCAACCAAGTTTTGTGAGGCAAACCAGGTTTGTTGTTGAAAGCACGTGTTCAAGTATTTTCCTTTAGAAATCAAGAAAATATGGAGTGCCTGGCTTGTCCTAATTATTGAATCCTATGGGGCAGCTAGAAAATAAACCTCTTTTAGATTAGGTGGTGCAGCCCAAACAATTCTCTCAATTGGCTCAAATGCACCACCAATTAAGGCACACAAAAAGATGGTTAACCTAATATGATTTCTACTCTTTTATGTGTTGAATTCATGTACCGGGTCCATAGGTCTGAAGCCCGGTAGAGTAGATGAAAAATCAATTCCGATTATGTGCCTCAAGTGTGGGTGTATAGAGTGTGTAAATTGATTTGTCCCACAGAAATATCTTTTTGTTTTTTTTTATATAAGATGTGGGTGAGATGGATGAAGGTGACAAACATGACAAACAAAGTCTATCCTAGGGTTTATGCAAACACCTAAGTAGATTAGGCCTTGGTTATGATTGTGGCGAAATGAACTAGTGGGGGGGAAAATGGGGGACACTTACAAAGTACTCTACCTGCACTTTACTCTGATCTACCACACTTGGATCTCCATGCTAGGGTACCTGCAAGACAGTAGATCAAAGACAAGTAGGGTTAGTGCTATGTAAATGCAAAGAAGCGCAATAAACAATAAAGTAAATTCCATTGCCTCACCGGCAACGGCGCCAAAAATGGTCGTGACGTGTTTCGCATGTTAGAGATCAAGGTTACAAGTAACCTATCGTCATAGTTGCAAAACACGTCGATCAAATAAAATTTATACCGAAACTCTAAGGGAGTCCCGGGTCGAACACAGGGAGACGATGTTTACTTTATTGAAAATCATGCTTCGTTTCGTTTCTTTTTGGTATTTTAGGGTTTTGATATTTTTTTTGTATTTTTGAAATAAAAGACAAGCAAATGATTCACAAGATAGAGACGTGGAACAAAAATGGTATATATATCAATCCAATGTCTATTACAGTCTACTATGAAAGCATAAAAAGAAAGGGAGGTGAGAGGAAATCTCCCGAATCGGCTGCTCGACGAGACAACTGCACCTGGAGGAAGCTCAGACGAAGGAGGTGAGGAGTGGGATGACGGAGGTGAGATGCTGGAGGATGTCGGGTTGAGGAAAGCTTCGGCGTAGCTCCGGAATGGAGGTGAGAAGACGGAGGTGATCTGCTACCAGAATGGAGGTGGGAAGATAGCTCCAAGGTGACTTATGAAGGGAGATGGGAAGTTGGAGGAATATTTGGTGGGGCAGAGGCTTGCTGCACTAATAGGCACCTTGGGAGATTGAGAACAAGCTTTAATGGACCATTGGTTGGCTTGTTAGAGCTTGGGAGTAGGTGGGAGTAGAGTAGGTAGCATGGCTTGGAAGGGAGGGGGTGTAGGTCCTTTTATAGTGGTAGAGAAGAGGCAAGAATCATATCTGGGTCTTTACTGACGTCCACAAACGTCACTGCAGCTGTCACTGAAGATCCGACATTTAAACTCTCTCGTTGGCATGCGTCGACCATTAATGACAGCTGCAAGAGTCACTAATGGTGCGTCGCTGGAGATTCGTTCCATTCCTTGCTGGCGCTGCTCGCATTGCACGCCCATGTCGCGTGCGTGCTGGCATGCACTGGAATGCGAGGGCGCGTCACGTTGTGCTGCGCGGTGCACGGTGAGGCGCATGAGCGGTGAAATTGGAAATTGGGGGGGGCAGCGGGATTCGAACTTGTGCCCCATCGATGCGAACCGCTTCGTCAACCAGTGCGCCGTGTCGCCCTTTGTGTCGCGAGGAAGAAATTGGTGCAAACGCTTCCCAGCCGTTGGATCTTGATCCAACGGCTAGGATTAACGGCGTAGATGATGAGGGAGAGTGGGCGGTGGTTGCTAGCTGGTTTTGGGCGGCCTGGATGGCGCCATGTGGCACCATCTGGGCCGTCCATCTTCTTCTTGTAGAGGGTGCCACAGTGCTCAGATCGAGATGATTCCTGTGATGCTGGACTGTGATCATCGCTTCGGATCCATTCGTACGGTCAGATTTTCCATCTGAAACACGTATGGATGTCGCATTGCCCCCTTGGCCGTTGATCTTCCTCAGGCTTAATGTGATGGTACGGGACTCCGATCTGGACGATTTCAGAAGCATTAGTCTCCGATTGTCATCCTGATTAGATCCGTATGGTCTAATCATCCATCCGAGGCCCTAAAATAAATCCTCTTTTCTCCTGACCATAAAAAGGACCTAATTAACCTAAAATATAAACAACTACTCTAAATGCAGAATGATGCATGCTATGCGATATTTATATCATGATATGCAGTGCTAAGCCTAGAAACTATCACAAATAAGCATTTTATGACGAATTTATATGTGTTTATCGGGTTGCATGAAATTTTTACTCGTGGTTCATACGCAATTTGCATATCTAAAGTCCGATTGTAGCACAAAACATACTATCAAAATCCTCATGACATCGGGAAGCTAATGGTGCTTTTGGATCATCGATTTGAGGTTTGGATCACAAAAATGAGAAAATGGAGATTTCCGATGCGATTACTCATTTTTAATTCTCGAGGCTCCAGTTTGTGCACAACAAGTGTTGACGGTTCATCTTAACATACTTAAATCCAAATGACTCTTGAATCCAAGTTTGGTGCTTTGCACACATGCACTAAGCACATGGCCATTCCATATTACCCATAACATTGATTCCTTCAACATTCACACAAGAAACCATCATTACCACCCCCGACCATACTATGCACATCTACACCACCTTAACCACGACCATTATTATCACTACATTCCACAACATGAACACTTATATTGTCACCACCATTATAGTGGAGTTATAGGTGTTCTAACCTCAATCCACTCCTAGTCAGCACTCCCACACACTAACCCATTACCCTACATGGCCGACTTGATTATCATAGTCACCCCTGTAACCACCATGACCATGACCTTCACACCGACACCATTTCCCACTATGCAACTTCACCATGCCATGCAGCAGAGGACTCATCAAATCACTTACATTATCACCATTATTCCTATTACTATCCTCAGTGTGTAATTCAGTCTCTGTTTCTTTCTATTGAGTTGTATAAGTTGGTAACCAACATCAAGTTGTAATCACAATTTCCATTAATTTTCAATGTCTTTGCTTTCAAGTAGTGTAGCATTGTAAATATACATAATAAAATTATCAAGCTTTAGTTTAGTTATGCTTTTGTTGTTGCTTCCTTAATCAAGGAAAAGACCAAAAAAAAGATTAAATCAGAAAAAGCCCAAAAAAAGAATAACAGTGTTAAGCAAATTTCTAAGCAAGAGAGCATTAATTCTATGTCCCTAATGATTCAACTAAGACTCACCAAAAAATTCAAAGACTAAAGCTGATTCAATGTTCCGTTAATATTAGATTTGTGATTGAGTGCAATTAAACTACAACAAAGCATTTTTAAAACTACACTCACGTTTTTTATCACAAATTTTTGGCGTTGTTATTAGGGAGGCAATGGGCCTCTCTCTTTTAGAGCTTTCTTAACACATTCACCTGAGTCTAATCTAGGTTTTTTTTTTTATGTATGTGAATTGTCGTGAGGAGCTTTGCACACTTTAAGCCTAGGTATTGACCTAAGGTGACTCATATCTTCCTCTATCTTTTACTTTTGGAATTTAGAAAAAAATTAAAAAAATCTTAAATACTCAAAAAAATAAAACAATAAAAAAATTTTCCTTTAAATAGTTATGGTGAATGTTTGCATCTCATACTTCATTAAACCACACCTAAAGCTGATTTATCAAATTGAACAGATAAGAAGTCCCACTTTAAAAAATTCATCCAATCTATCCCCACTTTCTAAAATCATAAACTTCCTACTCGACATAGCCCTTCAAGTAAGCTTTTTAATGAAGAAGATTTTGGGTAAAAAGGCCTACTATATAAATTTCTAAAATTCATACAGTAGATAGGGGTCAAATCTGTCTAGTGTGATTGATCAGTCTGGGTTGGGAGACTTATTCTTGTGGCTACAAAACTTCGATTGACCTGAAATTCACACCATTTAAAATCCCAATTAATCTACATTTTTAAGTAGTTTTATCAAAATTTTTGGAAGTGGTTTACTATTGTGCATTCCTGTTTGACTGAGGCACTCTCTGTTTGCCCTGACTTGCGTTGTGTGACTGTAAAATCTTTATAAAATTAGGGAAATAGTTAACAACCAAGGAAAATTAGTTTTTGTGATTACCATCTAAAGTGGGAAAAATAATCGATGGCCGATTTATGCGATAAGCAATTAATGTTCGTTGTAGTGCATAAAATCGCTATCAATTTTAATAAAGTAGCTAGATTGGGAGTTCGGGTCGAACATGGGGAGCCAAATAGTAGGAAATCACGTATGTAAATGAAAGAAAATATGCACTAATGCTAATTAAGATAATAGAGAGAGAAAGAATAAGGGATAGAGATCATGAAAAATACTTGTATTGATACTAGAGAAATGATTACAATAGAGTTTTAAGAAAAACTAGTGCTATTCTACTAGAACAACCAGATTGAAAAGGAGAGAGAACATCCAGAGTGCAGTCACGGCGATGGAGAGATCAATCGACAAAGCCAGAGAATATGTAGAAGAGGACATCCAATAGAGGAATGCTTGGTGGAAGAGGGTGGACGTATAGGGAAAGGAAGGCAATGGTGGAAATTATAGGTGTTTTACTTATGAGGTGGTGGAAGAAGGTGGAGGATTTTCGGAGGAGGAAGAGATGGATACAAGGGGGGGCATACCTAATGTTTTTATAGGAAAGATAGAGGCCTCCTATTGGTTGGTTTAGGTTGCTTAGGATCAAGGATTTGGATGGTGTAGATTAGATCTAAGGGGATGGTTAGGATAGGTAGGATAAGGACCTTTGGATCTAAAATGGAGGGAGGAGATAAGGTTTGTTTTTTGTTGGGATTGGATGGAGGTTGTTGCAATAGCCTTATAGGATTGCCAACACTTGTCTCGAATTTTCTGCCTTGTTCTGGTCTGAATTTCAAATTGCATATAAAAGTAAAGTTGTAGCCCTCGAAATCATCTTTCCAATCAACTTGAATCAGTCACTTTGGATTTAAAACGAAAAAGTTATGGCCAAAATACTAGACGTGTTAGGTTGTTACGAATTTTGATATTAGGAATAGGAATTGGTTTAGGTTTTATTTTTCTAATGGATAGGACCTTTTTTGGTTAGCCATATTGAGTCTAAAATTAAAGCTCATGTCTAACCTCTAGGTTGGTTAATTAGGTTAGGTAATTAGGCTCTAGGCTAAGGTTAATTAGGTTCCTAAATTGGGCTAGACCAAAGGTTAATTGGGTTTGGGTCTAATTGACTCAACCCTCTTCTAAGTGATCTCAATCTTGAATCTCCTATCTATAGGCCTCCAAATTGCTCCAAACCTGATACTTGCACAGATAACACAAAAGACATCAAGGTACCAAATATAATTTTATGTAACATTGTAGAAAAACCTAAACTTATGTAATATTAACAAAATGCACCTATATGACTAAACTGACCTAACTAAATGCACTCTACCCTATTCAATTCTTTGATTAGCAATAGTTAGGCATAATTAACTTAAATATATATAGTAATATCAGTAAACAAAATTTGTGACTGATTGGCTATAGATTCCAACCCTAATGGTAATTCAATTGCATGCTTGGTTGTTTCTTTCAATAGAAAAGCATTAACCTTAGGTTGCTACATCTTAGGAGTTCATTTCTTAGACAACCTAACTTGATTGAACCCTGGTTGAACCTTTTTGATAGGTAAGGGTTTGTGAAGCCCTCTTGTTCTGTTTTGGCTACTGTGCCTATATAAATTAAAAGTGATTGACCTCATATCTATTAGCAACCAACCTTAAGGTGCCTAGCATCTACGAGCATTTTTCTAAAAAGGAAAAACACAAACTCAAGTCTTTGCATTCTACCGTTAGCTCCTAACAGATTATCAAGTGCAACCAAGTGTTTAAAAAGGACTAATCAAGGCCTAATCATCAAATGACACTACATCTAATTAAAGGCCTTAACTGATCAGTGTTGCACATCAACACTTTGTTGTACCTTAAAGAGCGATCTTTGTTTTCAATGAAAACTTTAACATAAGATGTTGTGTCATTGTAGTATGTTGAGTGGTAGAAAATTGCTTTTCAAAACATTCAATTATTCAAAATTTAACCACAAAAATAGTTAGGTCATCTTCACAGGGAGGAATTAGCCTATTGAATTAGTGATTGGTGACTTGTTTATTTGGGAATCTCAATGGGTGCACCTACTCTTTAGTGCAACTCGTTGCCCTCATGACTTCTCATTCAAAGCAATTAATTAAGACTGTAGGTGTTTATATGCAAAATTACCATAATATAATATTCTATTAAATAATGATCTTGGTAATTATAAACACCATAAATACCAATTTCTAAAACATGGCTTGTCCACCTTGATCCATGCATTATATCAATCATGAGAGGAATTCGGTCATAGTAATTAATCGAAAATAGAGTGATATTCACGCAATTCTTTTCAATATATTAATTCATTAAATAAAGCAATAGTGAAACTCGCAATGGCATATGTTGTAATTTCTAATTGGGGGAGAAACAGAGGTTTTCTCCTCTCTCTTCCTTGCGCACACGAGGGAGAATAGCTGAGGCTGGTGTTGCATGTAGAGATGTGTCTCGACGAGGGCATCGCGTTGATGTAGGAAACACGGCTAGAGGCGGCCGGCGGTGGCCAGATGGAGGAGGAGGTCACTGGTGACATTGAGGTGGTGGTTCTACGTGCGTGCCCGTGCATGGCCGTTCGCGACCTCTATGGTTGGCGAGATGCTCGACGGTGATCGGCGTCAAGTTTGGTGGTTGGAGGAGGCTTAGAGGAGTTGCTGCATGAGGTGAAGCTTTGGGTTCTTTGGCGTAGGGCTGTAGGCAGGTTGAAGAAGAAGAGAAAAAAGACGAAGAAGAAGAGGAAGAGGGAGTGGATGGCATAGGGGTGGTGTGGCTTCTGTGGTTGTGTGCGCGTAGTGCGCGCGTAAGGCTAGTTGTGCATGCGCAAGGGCATGCTGCTACTATGTGGCTGAGTGCATGCGGAGGTTGGAGCGCATTTGCGTGTGGCTGGTCTTGTGGTGGTGGCGGTGGTGTGTGTGTGCACCCTGTCATAGTGCACACATGATTGGCGACGTTGGGGGCACGACAGAGTATGCGAAGTCCACGGTGCAGGCTTGTTTCACGGCGTGCACAGGTTCCACAGTGGTCGAGAGGGAGGAGATCCCTGCCAGGGGGAAGGGAAGGATGGATAATTTTCTGCAGATCGCCCGCCTCCTCATAAAAAGATCTTCATCAGTTCCACCCTTCTCAAACCACTCGTGAAGATTGCGAGTGGTTGGAGTGGCAGAATCTGCTAGGAAACATCTTCATCAGACGTCTGATCAGACAACAGACGTCTTAAAAATGTAGATATCAGTAAGTTCATGATGGCGATCCCAGACGTCCGACATTTTCTCCAGATGTCTTATAGATGTAGAGATGGACGTCTAAACTCTTGTACCTTGCCTGCATTCATCGAATAAATTATATTATCATATCATATGTTATTAAATGTAAAATTGACGAATAAAATTATATGCAGACTAAGGTAAATTACCATATATCTCCTAGTCAATTAACAACTAAGAGCAAATAATTAAATAGTACTTAGGCTAAATAATGATCCACAAAAGTGGACTTATCAAATGCCCCCATGCCTAAGTTTTGCTAGTCCCGAGTAAAAACAACAGAAGTAATTAGAAGATTTCTTCTTTCCTTATTCCAAAAATTTAGAGACCCAGACAAAAGTGAAGTGATAGTAGCCTATGTAACGGATCCAAGTGAAAATAACCAACTTACATTTGCAGTTCATACTTATGCTTTGGTAAAACCTTTATTAGGATAGGCAACTTCTTCCCTCAGGGATAAAGTAGAAAATAATATGTAATTTGACCCTGACTTTTTGGCTTAGGTAGGAGAAACTAAGTTGCATGGATTAATATTTGGTGGCTCACACTCATTTGGTGCTACATGTAGTCTAGTACTACAAACTCTAGATCTCTAGACTATTAAACAAGTCAACCCAGAGATAGAGGCTAAAAACTGTGCTCTCTCTCTTTGTGCTCCTTTGTGTTCACTCATTTTCTCTTTTCTTCTTTCTTTTCTGAGATCACATATCTCACCAAATTCTGTAGATGTACTCAATGTTTAGTGGCCTCACATGGCATTCACACTTCAGTTAAAGTCTTAATAACTCTACAACTAAGTTAGAAGTCCTCAACCAGTATTCAGCCGATCAAAAATACTGAAAAGTAGGTATGGGTCATATTTGGTGGATCACAATGGTTGTTTTTGTTGTTGCCTCAAAAACATTAACACAAAAAATGACATGAAGATAAAACTCCAAACTTTAACTATTTTTTTATTTTTTTTTCTTCTATTTTTTTATATTTTTATAAATATAAATATTTCTTTTTTTTTCTTTCCTTTTTCTTATATAAATCAGCATAACACAACGCAGACTTTTATTCATGAGGTATTATTAGGGGTGATGATGATCAAGAGGATATTGTGTGTCTTATTTGGTGGAAGTGTCTATCTCAACACTAGGAAGGAATGGATAGGAAAAGCGTATTTCTGACCTTTGATACTATTACCCTCATTCAGCCGAGGACTCTATGGACGGTCGTAACCATCCACCATAGTCAGTTTTATTAGGACTCCATCTCTATGTATCTGCCTTATTTGGTGACTCTCAGGAATTCACAAATGTACGCACACAAGAATAGAGAACAAAAACTATGTCTAACTCTGAGGTATCATCATCTAATTATCCATAACTTAAGAGTCCTTGCACTAGACTTAGCGCACCAGTAGTCTCTCTACTTTCCTCTCATTAATAGTAGGTGGATCTAATAGAAGATAATATGCTTGACTCCCTATTAACTGTCTAAAGGTTCAGTAGACTAAAAATGCTTATTGATTTTCTATAAAGATCCATTACACAGTCTACGTGCAAGTGAAGTAAATGTACTGGATTCTAAACTTAAGAAACAATTTAAGAAGAAAATCTTTAATGAAACCTCCTTGATAAAGATGTTTTGCCCGGGCTAACCAATTTAGCTTAAGAAAAGTGAGTTTTTTTTTGGCTAATGCACCTAACCTAAATGTATGAATATTACCTAAAATGCAAAATGCACCCCCATGCCTAAATCCTACAATGTCCTCATGGTAAAATTAAAACACGGGGAGAAACGAAGGAAAACACCTGATGAAGGTGTTATTCTGAACACTGGGTTGCCTTCCAACAAGTGCTACATATTCTGTTGGCAGCCAAACTTATAGGGAACCTATAAGTCTGGTTCCAAACAGAAAGAGCTAGGCCCTAAAAATATGTGTAACAGCGTGGGCCTAGAAAACAGGTAGCCATGGATGTTGGTGAGCTAATGATGGAACGTGATTCTAAATGCTCGCCAGAAGATATGAAAGTAGAGAACCTCGTAGGCTACTTGGGGAGGTCTAGAAATAACAATAGAAACAAGAGAAGGGACCTCCCAAAATGGAATAAGTGGAGGATAACAAGGATCCTCCAAAGCAGGAAGGGTTTTAAAAGATATAAACATAATAATTTTGAACCCTTGAATGGAGAGACTAAAAGTACAAGCATCAATCCACACTCGCCATTCTACCCGACGATGTACTGGCCAGATATGCTCCCCAGAAAGAATGTATATGAGCAGAGACTTGAGCCAAGGATTGGTTAGGGAGAGTAATGGTTGTTTGTGGTGTTTGGCGGTAATGGTTAAGTCCAAGGAGGGCTTACTTTGCATCAAGTCCAACAATTTAGATTCTGTATTATTCTCCCTAACAGTTGTAGAAAAATTCACATCACCTTGCCTATGATTAATGATCGGAGTCATATTTTCACCTTCCAGTATATGTGAATCAATGGTGGACTCCAAATCAAATTCCTTTGATGGTAGGGTCAAAGCAATAGAATCCTTTTCATTAATTTCATCCTCGGATTCTTTTGGTTCACTCAAGTTTTTGTCGGGGTGTATATGTGATTCATTAGTAAAGAAATGAGTTGCTTCAGTATCCTCAATTATTTCTTAAGGAGGATTAGTCTTAATGTTTTGGAGTAAGCCTATATCATTCAATTCTTTATTCTTCTCAGGGCATAAATCATCAATTGATGTGTATTGTCCCCAAGAGTCTCTCCTAGGCTTCTCACTATTGTGTTCGTTCTCCTCTAATATCAACTCGTAGTTTTGCGGAGTATGACTCTCAAAATCAAAAGAAGGGAGGAATCCGAATTTCACCAGATTATTTATATCCTCAGTGGGTAAGTCCTTGAATAACACATAATCCCCCTGCAATTCACTCCAGATTCTAAGGTTGGGTTCCTCCATCAGGTTATCATCCTCCTCTAAAATAGACTCTTTGTATCTCTATGACCAAAATTGATCCAATTCATCCTCCATTCCCTTAGGGTCACCTTCATTGGGTGCATCTAAATCTTTAGAATGCTGGATGGTAGGTGTTGATTCCCTAAGTGGAGGGTCCGGATTAGGCTCACTAAGGGTAGAATGGGGTTCCACAAAATGATTAATAGGGGAAGTGATATGAACAATACGACCTTGACCCAGGTTATTAGGGGTAAGGAAAAAAATGTCATAGGGTCAAGGTCCTGAAGAGGTACCATCTTCCCTTTCTTTTGACTCCAATATAGCTCAGGTGGATAATTACTAGGATCATTCTTCTCTAGTGGCCATGTCTCATTGGGAGAGTTTAAGTGATAGCTACACAAAATGCCATCCCTATTGTCATTGGTTCCCTCAGAATTATTTGCATGATCACGGTTGTACTGGTAGGGATCAGAATCACTAGTAAGTGCATAGCTAAGCTATCTAATTTCTTTGTTCAATTATTGACTATTTCTAAACATCTCTCCCATAGACTCCATCATTTCTTTTTGTTGTTTTTGCATTTCTATCATAAAAGAGGAGAGGCTACTACTATCAGATTAGGGAGGATAGTCAATTTCAAGCTCTGGTTGCCTAAGGGTATCGGTCCAACCTCAATAAGGAAAATTGTGAAGGGTGGGAGGGTTGGGTGTTTGTATGGTAGTGGGGATTCCAAGGTTGGAAAATCCTGCTTCTAGGCTCTGCTCAAAAGTGGGAGCTATCGGGCTAGTACTTCCAGGATAGGAATATGAATGATCCCATGAATTATCATTGTACCCATAAAAGGATGGATACGCTTAGGGCATGGGATCCTGGTTAAATGATGGGAAGTATTGACTCTGATAATCTGAATGATAGGAGTAAGGGTGATCCATTTCTTTAAGTTAAATAGGTCAAAATCTCTTAGGATTTAGAAGCAATCAGAATAAAAGCAAAAACTTCTTAGAGAGTTCTACCACTGTCAAAACAAATGCAAATACAGTGGGATCTATTTTTAGTAGATTTTAGGTCATAGAATTAGGTGTTTAGTTGGTGGCCAAACAAGTTTTGTAAGAATTATGTTTCCTAGGCCAACTTTCATTGGTGCCTACAACCTACTCATAGGGGATGGAAGTCTTGAATCGAGCCCACACACTAGGAACCGAAGTAACTTGTTGGATAGGTTTGTTGATTTCCGACTAACTTCCCTTGTGGTGCAAAAGATGAGTGGTAGAAATTTATCTAGTGACCTTATGTGTGATGTGCACAGTGTCTCAAGTGTGCAACACACGTTCATGTTTTGAATTTTGAAATCTCGCAAACAAGATCCTTTTGCACACAATTTCAAGCCACAGATTTTAACGTCCAACCACTTAACAATCCTAATTTTTAAAGTGACCACTGAATTAATTCGATTCAAACACTTTATTGGTCTTGAATTTAAGTCTAATGTAAATGCATGATAGGTATTTGATGCTAAAGAGAAGACATATCTTACTCCAGCTTTCTTCGTGCAAGATGTATGCAATGCAGAAATATAAACTAGATGCTGCTCATTCAATCCTAGATGGTCGACCTATTGATATGCAGCTTCTAGTAAGTAGTTTGCATTTTTTTTATACTTTTTTGATAATATCAAGCAAACAAACATAATCTAACCAACCAACTAACCTATATGCAGTTCACATAAACCTATAATCTAAATAAAAAGGGAACACACTCCCAAAAATATGCTCCCACATACAAGAGCGATAAGAAATAAAAAGCACTGGGAACACGTTCCCAAAAATGCCCAACAAAGGTCCAAAAGGTAGAAATTAAATGCTGATGTCTATCTAAACTAATCTAAATCTAAAAGAAGCAAATAAATGTCTCTGGTCATCGATCCTTCCTCCACGCGTGTGGGATCAAGGCCTATGTGCTCCTGTTGCTACCCTCTAGGTGGCGTCGAGGTCCACCAAGGATATTGCCTCCGTTGTGCGTGCCCATCGCGTTCGTTTCCTCCAAACAGATGTACCTCACCAGGAAAAAGAAATAGATCAATGATTCAGAAAAGGTTCAGAAATAGCATAAAAATGATAGAAAATCCCCGAAAAATTTAGTAGGCGTATTTCCTCCCTAGCAAAGATGCCATTTGAAAGAGCGATCTTCATTTTGGTTGAAAACTTTAACATAAAATGTTGCGTCGTTGTAGTATGTCCTGTGGTAGAAAATCGCTTTTCAAAACATTCAATTATTCAAAATTTAACAACAAAAATAGTTAGGTCATCTCCACAGGGAGGAATTAGCCTATTGAATTAGTGAGTGGTGACTTATTTATTCGGGAATCTCAATGGGTGCACCTATTCTTTAGTGCAACTCGTTGCCCTCATGAATTCTCATTCTCAGTAATTAATTAAGACTATAGGTGTTTACATGCAAAATTATCATAATATAATATTCTATTAAATAATGATCTTGGGAATGGTAAATACTATAAATACCAATTTCTAAAATATGGCTTGTCCACCTTAATCCATGCATTATATCAATCAAGAGAAGAATTAAACCATAGCAATTAATAAAAAATAGAGGGATATTCATCAAATTCTTTTCAATATATTAATTCATTAAATAAAGCAATAGTGAAACCTGTAATGGCATATGTTGTAATTTCTAATTGGAGGAGAAATAGAGGTTTTCTCCTCTGTCTTCCTTGCGCTCGCGAGGGAGGATGGCCAGGGCCAGTTTGCATGTGGAGATGTGTCTCGATGAGGGCATCGTGCTGATGTAGGAAACATGGCTGGAGGCGGCTTGTGGCGATCGGACGGAGGAGGAGGATGCCGGTGACATCGAGGTGGTGGTGTTGCGTGTGTGCCCGTGCATGGTCGTTCTCGACCTCTGTGGTTGGTGAGATGCTCGACGATGCTCGGCGTCGAGTTTGGTGGTTGGAGGAGGCTCAGAGGAGTTGCTGTGTGCGGTGAAGCTTTGGGTTCTTTGGCATGAAAATGTAGGCGGGTTGAAGAAGAAGAGGAAGAGGGAGTGGATGGTGTGGGGGTGGTGTGGCTTCTGTGGTGGTGTGCACGTAGCGTGCGCAAGAGGCTGGATGAGCATGTGCAAGGGCACGCTGCTGCTATGTGGCTAAGCACATATGCAGACTGGAGTGTAGGTGCATGCAGCCAGTGTTCGAATGCTAAATCGATGTTTTAAGAATTTCGCATTGCAATATAACCAAAATAGAATTTTAAAAAATAAATTTTATTACTCGAAAAAGATTCTGAGGTCAAACACAGGGAGTAATATGGAATTTAAAGCTCAAGATCACAATTTATAACTGAGAACAATAAGTAGGTAAAAGTTTACGGAAGAATGATATAAAAATCAATGATCAATGTGCAAAAATGAAGAGGGTAAAATGATGATTTAAGTCACCAATTACCCTTATACAGTAATAGCAAGTAGAAGCACAATATCAGAGTTAATTATAGCTTTAGAAACATAAATCAGATGTCTCAAAGTGGGATCATACGACTTAAATGTCTGATGCTACAGTGTACTGCCTTCTTTCTCTTCTCTTAGCCTCTTCTTCTTTCTCTTCTCTTAGCCTCTTCTTCTTTCTCTTCTTTCTTTCTCTGCTGCGGCTCCTTCTCTTCTTCCTCTTCCTTCTGCTTCCTTCTCCTTCTCTTCTCACAGGGGAGGGGAACTTCTCAGATTGGATAAGTGTTAGCCAATGGCTTTAGTAGAAAAACTCTCCCCCCAACCCATGCAATCTCTCTCTCTCTCTGGGTCACGCTTTCCTAGAGCCTTCAACAGTACTGGGTATACGGGTAATCGGACTTAAAGTGTACCCAGGACCAGGGCTACGGGTGTGGGTCACAACTGAGGAGTGTAGGGCTTAGGCGGGTTATCGGGAGCATCAGGATCACGGGGGAAATGCTGCGGACGAGGCACATGAGGGGTCGTGTGGGGACCTCACCTTCTGTGAGTGCTGAGGCAAATAGCCCGTATCACTTTTTCAATTTATGCGGGTGCAGGGACTCTGCCGCTTTCAAGGTGGGACTATCCCACCCTCCTTCCTTCGCACAGTTATAGCAGCGGCTTCATTGAATTGGTGTAGAGGCTTTGGTCAAAAGCTCCAATTTACCGCACGGGGATACAATTGGAGGTAATCTATATTGCCTTGGATTGGTGCCTTGGACCTGCAAGCATGATGAGACCTTCAAGCTTTGGTTGAAGCTTCGTCAATGGCATTTGAGACTTGGGAACCTGAAAGCAAGAAAATAGGCTAATAGCCTTAGTTAAAATATTTCATAAGCTTTGCCGTGAGGTGGGGAATTGAACGACGGTGTTCATGAGGTGTGAGGGTGCGTGAGGTGACCGTATGGTGACGGAATGTGAGGTGCGACAGTGGGGTGTTCGGTGGAGCAGTGGGGAGGCCATTGGCGTCGAAGACCAGAGGGCTTTTGCTCTCTGGAATATGGTGGAGGTGTGGAGATGAAAGATGACCAGATTGGTGGAGTGTAGTGGCCGTGTGAGCTCGCCGGAGGTATGTCGGTGAGGTAGAAGACGGAGGACGACGGGGCGAGTCGATGGTCGAAACGAGGCGGTGAGGGTTTAAAAATGAAGAGGGGAAGTCGAGGAGTTGTTTAAGAAAGGAGGTGGATAAAGGGGAGTGGAGTTGGCACCTGTTGAGGTGTGGCCGACATTGAAGACGAAGATGCTCAGAGGGAGGGTCATCGGCGAGGATGAAGGGGGTAGGAGCACCGGTGGGTGCTGCGCGACGTGGAAGAAGATAAGGATGAAGAATCTACCAGAGATATGGTGGTCAGACAATGAAGGAAGACATAGATAATTGCTAGAGCTTGAAGAGCAAATCGGCCGGAGGTGGGGAGAAGAATTTGAGGGATTCTTTGGCCGAATTCAAGCTTAGGAAGTTCGTTGTGATCTGGGGAGTCTTTTATAGGTCATCAGAGGTCGGTTAGAGCTTGGGAAGTAAGCTTCCCAAGGTTGGAAAGCTCGCCGAAGTTGGAAGTTCCCTGATACCCAAATCTCTCATGCTTTCGCATGAGAGATTGGGTAGGTTTTAGGGTTTAGGATTGGGTCCAAAAGGAAGGGACTTTCTTTGCGAACTTCCCTTTCAATTTTGAAAGGGAATCGTCAAGAAATCAGGGAGTTCCTTCCATTTTAAGGTCACCGAAGTAAGTAGGAATAGGATTAATGGAAGTAGGGGCCTTTTTGTCAGAATGATGACAAAGTTAGGGGCCTATTTGAAAGGATTTTGAAAGTTAAGGATGGCAATGAAACTAGACAGGACCAATTTGCAAACTAGGTCAAGACAAATTCATCTTGATTCCAAATTTTGATACAAACCTAATTTGGACCTAAGGAATCCAATGGTGAAGTTATATTTTGGTTTTTACAATGTTTGACTAGGTAATTTATGCAAAAACCTAAATTAGGGCAAATGTCTTTTTGTGGTTCTGTTTTGGGTCAAAATGGGTTCTGATGATCAAATTGAAGGTTCTAAACCATGGAGAATATTTTTATATGAATTTTAGAGGGTTTAGGTGAATTTTATCCTAATCAGAACCTCATTTAATTAAGCAGGTCTATTTTTAAAGTTTCAGAAGTCATTTAATTCTCAAAACACGTGCAAATCCTTTTCTGTCTGTCTTATCCCACTTGTTATCTTTTTAAGACCAATTAACCTTCATTCAACCCCTGATAAAACCCGTGGTTGTACTGCATTGATGATGAGTTGGTAAAATTGTAGTCTTAACCTTAATTTCATATTTTTTGTTTCATAATGAATATGCAATGACTTGTGACTCTTTAGTGGTTATGTAGGAGCATTTATTGACTTAATTGGGTCCAAATGAGCTAGTTATGGCTCATGATGGTGTTCCCATCATACCCCCATGCCTAGCTTTTGCCAATCCCTTTGCAATGACTTGCTGTGTGCTTCCTTTTGTAGATTAGGTTAGATCTGGACTTGACCAGCTCTAGCCTCAGTCTGCTGCGAAGGTTTTTAAGGCCCACAGGAACTAACCTAAGGTTCATTGAACTCCGTGGTTAAAGCACCTGTGCTTGTAACATGTTTTAGCCTCAGTTCAGTTTGTAGTGCATTTTTGTTAGAGAGAGACAGAGGAATTTTTCTTTGCTTTTGGAGAGTTTTGGCTCTCTTTTCCTTTTATTTTTAGCTTCAGATTGGCTTTACAACACAGTCTGTATCGGATTCCTAGTCTCCATCATCAATCCTTGTAGGGTCCCTAGTAATCAATGCTTCGAGATAGCATTGCCCAAGGCTACCCTCAAAACCCTGGCTTTTGAGATTTCGAGATAGTCCCGCCCATGGCGTTCTGTAGCTAAATCCAGACCCTATCAATTGACATTTCTAGATAATGCCACCCATGGCATCTGAACCAGCACAGGGTGGTTACATGCCCCCGGTAGGATATGTAGATATCCTAGGAGACAAGCACCGAGGAGATGATATGTTATTGCACATCTTCGAGGGGAATTTCCTGCCTCTCCACACTGGGAACTCGTCCAAATCAACTTGTGTTGATCAGCCGCTCCTAATCTAGGTGACCTTTTTAGAAAAAGTTAAACTCATTTACGTGGTTTTGATACTTAGGCGTACTGAACCAAGTCCCACAAACTAGAGGTCAGTTAACGAGGCTGAATAATCCCTAAGCCTTAGACCTAATATTTAAGCTTTGCATTTTCCCCAACCTCTTGAGGATTATCCAGATCTTAGCGTGTACTTGAATTTTTAAGCCTAGGATTATAGCCCAAGAGGCCTTAAATCAGCGTTCTTGCTAATCACTTTTCTGTTTTATTAGCACTTTTTGCCCTTCATTTTCTTTCTTCTGATATGGTCTAGAGATAAGTCAATTCCTTAATCTTTTACTAATTACTACTTCTTTTTCTTTTCTTTTCAAATTGTGCTCCTTTTTGACATTTTTATCTCCTCCCCTTTTTATCCTCAACATCTAATATGCCATCAAAATTTCCTCACCTCTCATATTTTTGTTCTTTTTTAAGAATTTTTTATTTTTTGGTATTTTTGGAATATGTGATTTTTTTGATGAAACCCTTTCTTGTGAAGTGATTTTCATGACGTTTTGCACTTTAATACCCCCCCATGCCTATGATTTGCAATGTCCTCATTGTAAATTAGGTGGGTTCATGTTTAGCTTAGATCATTCATTAGAACAGGTGATGGGTGGGTGAATGGGTCGGGATGACTGTTGCAGACGATTTCCAGCTTGAGTACGGGTACTAGAGGTGGAGTCAGCTGTTATAATGGATGAACCGTAAAGTGCAATATGAGTTCAGCATAGGATGTGTCAAGAAGGGTTTCGGGTTTTTCGAAAATGACAGGTTGCCTCCCATTAAGTGCTACATTTAACGCCATTTGCTAGGCGCAATGATCTCAGGGAGAATGGAGGGTAAAAGATATCTCAGCCAAAATTGTATCAGTGAGTTCAATGAACAGTTTGAGTCTTTGACCGATCACGATAAAAGGTTCTGAATCGTGGCTGAGTTGGCTGATTTTGACAGCTCCATTTCCAAAGATTCGTCGGACAAGGAAAGGTCCAATCCATTTTGATATGAGTTTTCCTGGGAACAATTTGAGTTTGGCGTCAAATAGTAGGACTTTCTGACTGGGGAAAAAGATCTTTCTGGATATGTGCTTATCGTGAAAGGCCTTAACCCTATCTTTGTAAATTTGCTAGTTCTCATACGTGTTGTGGCATAATTCATTGATCTCGCTCATTTGAAGCTTTCTGTGGGTTCTTGCCTTAGAAAGATTGAGATTGTAGTTCCGTACTGCCCAATAGGCTTTGTGCTCCAATTCGATGTGGTGGTGACATGTCTTCCCGTACACTAATCTAAAGGGAGACATGCCTAATTGGGTTTTGTGGATGGTCCTATAAGCCCATAAAGCTTCTGGAATTCGGGATGACCAATCTTTCCTATCAAGGTGAACGATGACCTAGAGGATTTTCTTGATCTCTCAATTTGATAGCTTAGCTAGACCGTTGGTTTGGGGGTGATAAGGAGTAGAGATTTGGTGTGACACCCCATATTTGGTCATCAGTGATCTGAACTGAGCATTTGTGAAATGGGTCTCTCCATCAAAGATTATGGCATGTGGAATCCCGAATCGAGAAAAGATGTTTTGATGAATAAATTTGATAACCACCTTATGATCGTTGGTTTAGGTCGGAATGGCTTCAATCCATTTGGACATGTAGTCAATAGCAAGAAGAATGTATTCGAAGCCATCTGAAATAGGAAAGGGTCCCATAAAATCAATCCCCCAGACATCGAAGATTTCGCATACGAGAATCACCTGTAAGGGCATCATATCACGATGGCTCATGTTTCCTATGGTCTGGCAATGAGTGCATATCTTACAGTGATTGTATGCATCTTTGAAAACTGTGGGCCAATAGAAGCCGCACTGGAGGACTTTTGCTATGGTTTTATGACCAGAGAAGTGTCCACTGCATGCCTGGTCATGGCAGAAGGACAAAATGTCCTGAATTTCCTCTTCTGGAACACATCGTCAGATGATTTGATCAGCACCGATGTGGAAGAGATATGGGTCTTCCCTAAAGTAGTACTTGGCATCGAAAAGTAATTTGTCCTTCTTGGCATTTGGCCAATTGGATGGTATCTGATGTGATGCCAAGTAGTTTACTAGATCAGCAAACCATGGAAGTCCTGTATTGATAGTCAGGAGGTGCTCATTGGGAAAATGTTCAGTAATAGGTCCGGAAGGGTTGATGATATCAAAAGGAAGGCGAGATAGGTGGTCAACTACCACATTCTGTTTCCCTTCCTTGTCGCAAATCTAGAGATCAAATTGTTGCAACAGGAAGATCCAGCAGATTTGTCGAGGTTTCGCATCCTTCTTCGCAAGGAGATGCCTCACAGTAGTGTGATCTGAGTAAATGATAATACGGGAACCCAAAAGATACAATCTAAACTTTTCCAAGGCAAATACTACAGCTAGCAGCGCTTTCTCAGTAATTGTGTAGTTACGTTGAGCCTCGTCAAGTGTCTAGCTAGCGTAGTAAATGACCACGGGTTTCCCATCTATTTTCTACCCGAGTACCACACCTACAACGTAATTAGATGCATCGCACATGATCTCAAAGGGTTGAGACGAATTAGGGGGTTGCAAGATAAGTGCTTGGGTAACTCGATCACACAGGATCTCAAATGCTTAAGTGTATTCCTTGGTGATTTCAAAAGGGACATCCTTAGATAGAAGATTAGTCAGGGGGCGAGAGATTTTTGAGAAATCAGGAATGAATTGATGGTAAAATCAATGTGCCCTAGGAAGGATCGGATGTCTTCAATCGAGCTAGGCATAGGGAGTTTGGAAATCAAATTCACATTAGCTCGATCAACCTAGATGCCCTTTTCAGAGATAAGATGTCCCAGGACTATTCCCTCAAGTACCATGAAGTGGCTCTTTTCCCAGGAAAGAACAAAGTTCACATCGATGCATCGCCTGAGGATCTGGACCAAGTGCAGAAGGCAATCGTCAAATGATTCACCGAATACCGAGAAGTTGTTTATGAAGACTTCAAGGTACTCACCTACCAGATCTGAGAATATGGCAATCATGCACCACTAAAAAGTAGTGGGTGCATTGCAAAGACCGAATGGCATCCTTCAGAATGTGTAAGTTCCGAAGGGGCAGGTGAAGGTGGTCTTTTCTTGGTCCTCAGGGTGGATTGCGACCTTGTTATAACCGGAGTACCCATCCAGAAAGCAGAAGAATCGATTTCCCGCTAGTTTCTTGAGAATCTGATCAATGAATGGTAGTGAGAATTGATCCTTCTTTGTGGAGGAATTGAGTCTTTTGTAATCAATGCAGACTCTCCATGAGTTTGCTATACAAGTCGATATGGCTTCTCCGATTTCAGTCGTGATGATGATGAGCCCTTCCTTTTTAGGCACAACCTGGATTGGACTCACCCACCGACTATCGAAGATTAGGTAGATGATCCCTACATCTAACCACTTGATAATCTCCTTTTTCACGACATCCTGTAAATTAGGATTTAGGTATCTCTGTATTTCACGAGATGGTCGTGAGCCCTCTTCAGTGTAGATGTGGTGTGTGCAGTATGAGGGGTTGATACTGGTGAGATCGTTTGGAGTCCATCCAATGGCTCTTCGATGTTGTTGGAGAATAGAAATCATGCGTGTTTCCTAATCAGGTGTGAGTCGGGAGTTGATAATCATAGGAAACGTCTAATTGGAACCCAAAGAGACGTAGTTGAGTTGATCGGGAAGAGGCTTTAGTTCTAAAACTAGGTTTTCATCAACAGCGGGTAATTCCGGATGGGTGTCAGGAGCAAAGGACGGAGCTATGTGTGTGTCTAGGTTGAGTTCTGGCTCCTCTAATTGTGGGTTTTGATCCTCTTGTGGTTGATTAGAAATAGTCGGGTTCTCTATGAAGTCGTTAACCACTGCTTCAATATTGCAAATTTGCTCTATGACTCAACAATTAATTCCTTGTTGGGCCTTAAAGATGTCAATCTTTAGTGTCTTGATCCCAAATTTCAATTTGATTTGGCCCTCCTCACAATTGATATTGGCCCTAGTAGTGGCCAGAAAGGGTCTCCCTAATATGATCGGTGTATTCTTCACATTCTCAGGAGCATCCATGTCTAAATGATGAAATCTACTGGGAAATAGAAATCATGTACCCTAACTATGACATCCTCGAGAATTCCTTTTGGTGACTTAATTGATCGATCTGTTAGTTGTAAAGTCATTTCAGTCGGTTTAAGTCCAGATTCTTTGAAGTAGTCTA
This sequence comes from Thalassia testudinum, assembly GCA_037157565.1. Classification (NCBI taxonomy): domain Eukaryota; kingdom Viridiplantae; phylum Streptophyta; class Magnoliopsida; order Alismatales; family Hydrocharitaceae; genus Thalassia; species Thalassia testudinum. The sequence goes on from JAZHRO010000024.1 coordinate 217,194,911, forward strand.
GTAGGGATGTGGGTATCAAATTTATGGAGGCTCGTAAGTCTAATATAGCTCTGTCAAATCATATATCACCGATTTCACAGGAGATCAAAGGGGTGCTTGGGTCTTTTGCCTTAGGTGGGAGTTTGCTCAAAATGACAGAGCTGGATTACTTTGACAGTATAATCGAATTCCCGTCTTTGGTTAGCAGCTTACACTTTGGTGTACATATGTCCTTCAAAAATCATGTGTAAGCCGGTACGTGGCATATCGCATCCATCAAGGGGATGTTTATATGAACCTTCTCAAAGAGCTTAACTAGGTCCTCCTTAGGTGCCACAGTTTTGGTTATCCTTTTTCCCTTGGTCAAGGCCTCAAGAAATGGAACCTTAGATGGTTCCTCTAGAATGGGTCCAGGTTCTTGATCTGGGATAGAGGTGTCTTGGATGACTATCCTTGGGTTAGGGTTTGTATTACCAGGCTTGGTTTGGCTTGGATAAGGTGGGTCCTGTGTTGTTTTGCCAGTGCGGGTAGTAACATAATTTGATCTTGCCTGGTTTTGGTTTGGAATGGGTAGAAGAGGTGCTTGCTACTAGTAACCCATACATGATGTCGAAGCCTCCATCCCATCGGGTGATGGAGTAGAAGGGGCCTAATAAACAAAGTGAGCTTGGCCCAGATTTGGGTTTATAACATGCCTCTGGTTTGGTACGTTATTCAGATTAAGCAAAGGTGTGAAGGAAGTGCACCAGGTTGGTGAGGATTTGCCATCTAGGCAAGTTGATTGCGAACCTCTATAATCTCTTCTTTGTGCTATTTTTGCATAGCTGTATTCATCTTCTAATTGTTAGCCAAAGTCTAAAGGATAAGTGTCATTTGATCTATTTGAGTTGGCCCAGATTGATAAGTTAGGTTAAGCCAAGGCTGAGGTGGTTGATATGGATGAGGAGCTTGTGGTTAGGGCGGATATTGAGGTATCTGATTTTGATTATTGCCTGACCACATGAAGTTGAAATGATTACGCCATCCAGGGTTGTAGGTGTTTGAGAATGGATCATTTTGAATGGAGTTGAGGTCCTCACAGGTCTAAGGAACCTCGGGAAAATCAAAATATGAGGGTTTAGAGTTCCCCCAACTAGACTAGGTGGATCCAGAGTTTCCTCCGTAGCCAGAATCAGACAAGGGTGGATATGGGTCCATCCTCTGAGAAGGTTCATGATAGATGTTGTGCACTGTCTCCCTGCCAGAGGGTGGTTATGTGTACAAGTTTTGCGCAGAGCTGGCTCACTGCAAATGTCAAGTTAGCTCATCCACCTTCTTCTCAATAATAGAGACCTTGTCTAGATGACTGGCCATCAGTTCCAAGTTGACGGAAGAGGACTAGCCCTATGTCTCATGTGCTCCCTTTAGATTCGTCAATGCATGGGCATTCGTCCAGTCGAACATGCCCAAGGATTTATTATTGATGGAGTTCTCGCACATATTCTCGAGAATCTCCTACACGGTGTCTTTGTGTTGACCCATGATGTTTCCTCCGCAAGTCACATTGACGAATAATCTAATATCCTTACAGAGTCCCTGGTAAAAATACTGGACTTGTTCCAATTTAGGAACTCCGTGATGGGGGCACTTTCGCATGAGATCCAGAAAATGATCCCATGCTTTGTGAAGTGGTTCTCCTGCTTATTGTGTGAATTTGTGATCTGGTGTCGTAAAGCATTTATTTGTCCGACCAACAGGAAAGAACTTTCTCAAAAACTCGAATTGATGTTCCGCCCTGGTGTTGATCGGATGCTTTTGAGTTTGGTACCAATGAGTAGCTTTATCCATGAGAGAGAAGGAAAACATTTTCATGAGTAGAATATCCCGATTTTGAGCTTCTGACCTGAAGGTTTGGGCCAGATGCTTGAGTTGTTTGATATGCTGGAAAGGATCTTCAGAATTACGCCCATGGAATTTTGGAATGGCATGAATCATGTTGGGCTTGAGTTTAGTGTCAGGATGTTAAGACCCATGCCACCAAAACCCCTTTAAGATGTTTGGGAGTTGGTCCAGATGTTTGGCCAGGTGTCTGGACACCTTCCCAGACGTTTGGAAATCAATTTTTGTGCGTACGACCACGAGTCTGCGCGCGTGCCACGCATAGATTGAGCCCAGCCGCCTTCTTCTCTTTCTTCTTCCCTTGCTGACTTGCAGAGCCTTTCCCCCCCACGCCTACATATATCCCCTCCTCTCCCTCACGCCACCCCACATCCATCCATCCACCTTCTTCCTCCAGTGAGAGCGAGAGCAGCGGGTTGCTGCCAAGTGCAGTGGCGGAGAGGAGAGGGGCAGTGAGAGAAGGGAAGAGAGGAGAGTGCACTAGCTATGAGGGAGCTCGCCGGAAAGGCTCACGGCCGGTTGGGCGTGCGCGAGGTGGAGCGTTGTGTCAGGGAAGTCCTCCCCGACGCTGCTGCAGCTAGAGCTGCGGGAGGACGAGCACGGCGCAGCCGTACATAGCAGGAAGAAGACGAAGGAGCTTCTGATTCAGGGATTTTTCCCAGAATCAGACATCTGGACCTACACCCAGATGACACAGATGACGTCTAGAGGAAGCTCCAGACGACTGAGAGGTACGTACTGCGCCCTTTACTTCCCTTTTGCGGATACGGCCATGCAGGCCATTTCGTCGAGACTCTGTTGCGTGCCGTGTTAAGAGATTTTGCGTGCTCATGCAAGATTCGCTTTGGGAAGGCATGGGACACGCCCTCCGACGCAATTCATACATCTGGGTGAGGCACCAGACGGCGGAGAGCATCTCCAGACATCCGGAGGGATAGTCAGACATCTGGAGCTAGGTCCAGACGGTTCAGCAGGATCCCTGGACGTCTGAGGAGTAGTGTAGAGTGAGGTATGGATTTGGACCCCTTTTAAGACGTCTGGAAGATGTTCCAGATGTCTGATTTGAGTCAGAATTATCTTTTTTGAATCGTTTAGGATCCGTTTGAGGTCCGATTTCCGTGTTTAAGATTTCGTTCTTCTTCGTATAAGTTCCTCTACTTGTTGGAATGCTTTTTATCATATTCTGTGTGATTTCTTGTGGTTGATCCTTGTGTTAGGACCCCATTCTGTTGCAGATTTAGGGGTTGTGGAGGCACGTGGACCTGTTGATCACTCCCCCATTACTCCCAATTTTGCGGGTAGAGTTGCTTCCCTTAGTTAATTACAAACTTAACGGCATGTCTGGAATAAATGCTAAATCCTAGGGTATGGCATGAATCCTAGGTCCAGAAACACTTGATTGAATGATAGATCCTAGGGTATGGCATGAATCCTAGGACTAGAAACACTGGAACGATTATATTGAATGCCTGAATTGTAGTCTTAGATGAGTAGATAGAATAGTAATAAATGCCTGTAATTGGATAACAGCTGCCTGTGAAATGTAGAGTACTCTTGTTAGTAACTGCTACATGTAATCCCTGTTGTTTGAAATTAAATACGAGCTACTTGTATATAAATTGGAAAAGAAGGATTGAATGTTGGAAACACATGCTATATGCGAATAAGCCTGAAATGATGAAACCTAGTATGGCTTGGCCTGAGAAACATGAGCATGAACCCTACGAGAAATTAGGAGTAGAGCTCCTGGAAATAAATAGAATGGAACTGGAAAAGTGAATGGGAAAGTGTGTTACCTCTTAGTGTAGAGGGAAGCTTGCCGCCTCAGGTCGAGACCGAGGTGAGTTTGGCCACTTTGCACCAACTTTCTGGCCCTCGCGTACACAGTACCAGGGAGAGCTACTAGTGTAAAGAGAGAGCTAGCCACCCCACGAGGCCCGGGGTTCAGCTAGCCGTCCTACAGCGACTTGTTGGGCCCACTGGGCAAACCTGGGTAGTCAGGCGAGGGTGCGCGGACTGTGGAGGGGTGAGACCACTGTTTGGTTACTGTGGAGGGGCTAGACCCCTGTTACTGAGAGGGCTATGCCCTATACTGGTTTCGTACTGTGCTTTGGGTACACCCATTAACGGAAATGACTGACCGCGTGCAATGCAGGGTAGCTACCCTTTCGTTTATCGCGCGTGCCGTAGTCATCGTTACGTCTGTTAGCGACCTTGGGGTGGTTGATTGAGGGCAGGACCACCACGGGGGACTCTCCCGGCCAGGAGAGCACCACGTGCTACTTCTACTCTTTGTAAAAGACTGCAATCAACACCGTTCCCACGAGGAACATTCGAGATCAAGAAAAAGACCTGATAAATATACCAAATGATGAAAGAAAGAATAATTAGTTAAATAAAGAAATAAATTGAAACAACAGCTACCTGTCCACCTTTACTATTTTTTTAGTTAGTTGGTTGCCACTCTACTCAGCGTTTCGTTGACGTGTCGTACTTACTACCTTTTTCAGGTCCAGGTGTTGAGTAGCTAGAGCCTACGGCTGTAGAGGGTGCTGGGCCCAGTAGAGCCCAGTAGTTGTACTTTTGTTGTACCCATTTTCTGTAGTAGTGAGTATTTTGTTACATTCTTGTACTATTTTATTGTAATTTTATATTCCTGTACCCTTTTTAAATTCTCTACTATTGTGGTGGTGTGTACTGTAGTAGTTTATTTCTTTACTGCCATACTTTTGTTACTTTTAGTTGCTTGCATGGTGAATGTGGTTTATTTTATTACTTTTTGGTTACTTCCTCATTAGACGACTGGGCCTTGGGATCAGTCGAGTCGGTCCGGTCTTGTGTCTTGTAGGGATTCGGGAACCGGGTCGTAACACAGGACCTCCAGTAGAGATTTGTACTCGGGGTTCGATTGCTACTGCAGTGGGATTGGAATAGATCATTGAGGCTCTGGAGTTGATTTTCGAGATTATTTTCGTCTGCGAGTTGTGCCATGATGATGGATGAAGGAGAATCAGGTTCAGATGAATCAGAAGAGATATCAATAGGATTGGGTTGTTGTACAAACAAGGAGGTCGAGGCTTAGCCTCGACGTGAATGAGTGACTAAAGGAGGCCTCAAGGATGGTCTTAGAGACCTCCTCCCAAACATGCACCAATGGAGTAGATTAGAGGTAGAATGTGATGGACCCAATCGAGACACCGAAGAATTTTGGATGACTATAGAGGTTTGGGGTGGATGATACCCCTTAGTTAGAAAGCCGTCCACCTGAGAATTACCTGGGTAGCCAGAGAGGGAGAGTCTCACAAAGATCCCTGCACGGTAGAGCACTCCAACGAGTTATAGGGTTTCCCCACCCGACCTCTCTTGTCACTGATGTTCTAGGTAGACCAGAATGGGGACTTGACCACTTAAGTCTACCATTTTTAATTTAGGGCAAGGGTGCTAAGAATTTCACTTGAACTTTAAGATGTGTTGAGTGCAAGAGTGACCTAATTTGAAGATTGGTTGACCCAACAAGGTGGGTCAACTTCACCTATTTTGTCCTTGAAAATTTAGGTCCTTCTTTTAGTGTTCAAATGACCTTAAGAGCCTGACTTTAGGGTTTGACTTGAATAGATCAGTTCAATCAAGGTCTAGGCACACATTGCTTGGGAAAATGATTTCTTGATTAAGCAAGTGTGCCTCTACAAACCCTAAACTGAAATCCTTAACTGACTTCTAGTTTGGTCCACTTTAATTTGTCTAAATGTGGTACCTAGGGCTCAAACAAGAATGTGATAATCCTAGATGCCTTAATCTTTTAAGTGGGTGCACAAATCAGGATTTATTGTCAAATAAAATGTACCAACTCAGGCAATTCGATGGATTATCTATGGAAAGAATGCAAGTAGCCCTAATTGATTTATTTTCTTTTATCCTTTTCAAAATGAGGGGTTTAAGAGAGAGTGGTTAGAACTTACCTACCCCTGGTGTGTGTGTTGTGCAGTTTAATCTTCCTTGAATGTATCTTCTGAAACAACCATAGCAAAAGAGTTATAGCAAGTTAGAATCTAAATCAGGAATTGCAATCAAGAGTTCTAAATTGCCTGTTGCTCCCTGGCAACAGCACCAAAATGTTCAAATGCTAAATTGTTGTTTTAAGAATGTCTTGTTGTAGTATAACCAAAATAGCATTTAAACAAATAAATTTTATTACTCGAAAAAGATTCCGAAGTTGAACATAGGGAGAAATCTGGAATTTAAAGCTCAAGATCACAATTCATAACTGAGCACAATATATAAGTAAAAGTTTATGGAAGAATGATATAAAAATCAATGATCAATGTGCAGAAATGAAGAGGGTAAAATGGTGATTTAAATAACCAATTACCCTTATACAGTAATAGCAAGTAGAAGCACAATATCAGAGTTAATTATAGATTTAGAAACTTAAATCAGATGACCAAAAGTGGGATCAGATGACTTAAATGTCTGATGCTACAGTGTACTACCTTCTTTCTCTTCTCTTAGCTCTTCTTCTTTCTCTTCTTTTCTTTCTCTACTACGGCTCCTTCTTCTCTTCTTCCTTCTGCTTCCTTCTCCTTCTTCTCTTCTCATAGGGGAGGGGAACTTCTCAGATTGGCTAAGTGTCAGCCAATGGCTTCAGTAGCAAAACCCTCCCCCTACTCTTCGTAATCCCTCTTTCTCACTCTGGGTCATGCTTTCCCAGAGCCTTCAACAGTACCGGGTATACAGGTAACCAGACCTAGATGTACTTGGGACCAGGGCTATGGGCGTGGGCGGCAGTCGAGGAGTGTAGGGCTTAGGCAGGTTATCAGGCGCACCAAGTCTACGAGGGAAATGTCGTAGAAGAGGCATGTGAGGGGGCATGCAGGGACCTCGCCCCCTATGCGTGCTGAGGTAAACAACCTGTATCACTTTTTCAATTTATGCAGGTGCAGGGACTCTGCCGCTTTCGAAGTGGGACTATCCCACCCTCCTTCCTTCGCGCAGTTGCAGCAGTGGCTTCCTTCGTTGAATTCGTGCAGAGGCTTTGGTCAAAAGCTCCAATTGATCATGCGGGGATACACCTGGAGGTAATCCGCAGTGCCTGGGATCGGTGCCTAGGACCTGCAGGTGTGATGTGACCTTCAAGCTTCGATTGAAGCTTCGTTAATGGCATTTGAGACCTGGGAACCTGAAAGGAAGAAAATGAGCTAATGGCCCCAGTTAAAATAGTTCATAAGCTTCGCCGTGAGGTGGGGAATTGAACAACAGTGTTCGTGAGCTGTGAGGTGGCCGGACGGTGACGGAATGTGAGGTGCGACAGTGGGGTGTTTGGTGGAGCAGTGAGGAGGCCAATAGCCTTGAAGACCAGAGGGCTTTTGCTCTCTGGAACACGGTGGAGGTGTGGAGATGAATGGTGGCTAGATTGGTGGAGTGTAGTGGCCGTGCGAGCTCGCCAAAGGTACATCGGCGAAGTAGAAGATGGAGGGCGATGGGGTGAGTCAGTGGTCGACATGCGGCGGTGAGGGTCTGAAAATGAAGAGGGGAAGTTGAGGAGTCATTTAGGAAAGGAGGCGGATGAAGGGGAGTGGAGTTGGCATTGGTTGAGGGGTGGTCGGTGCCGAAGACGAAGATGCTCAGAGGGAGGATGATCGGCGAGGATGAAGGGGGGCAGGAGCACCGGCGGGTGCTGCGCGACGCGGAAGAAGATAAGTACGAAGAATTTGCCACAGGTATGGTGGTCAGACGATGAGGGAAGACAAGGAGAATCATAGGAGCTTGAAGAGCAAATCGGCCGGAGGATGGGAGAAGAATTTGAGGGATTCTCTGGCCGAATTCAAGCTCAGGAAGTTCATTGTGATCTTGGGAGTATTTTATAGGTCATCAGAGGTCGGTTAAAGCTTGGGAAGCAAGCTCCCCAAGCTTGGAAAGCTCGCCGGAGTTGGAAGTTTCTTGATACCCAAATCTCTCATGCATTTGCATGAGAGATTGGGTAGGTTTTAGGGTTTAGGATTGGGTCTAAAAGGAAGGGAATTTCTTTGCGAACTTCCCTTTCAATTTTGAAAGAGATTCATCAAGAAATCAGGAAGTTCTTTCAATTTTAGGGTCGTCGAAGCAAGTAGGAATAGGATTAATGGCGGTAGGGACCTTTTTGTGAGAATGACGACAATGTTAGGGCCTATTTGAAAGGATTTTGAAAGTTAAGGGTAGAAATGAAATTAAACAAGACCAATTTGCAAACTAGGTCAAGACAAATTCATCCTGGGTCCAAATCTTGATACAAACCTAATTTGGACCTAAGGAATCCAATGGTGAAGTTGGATTTTGGTTTTGACCATGTTTGACTAGGTAAATTATGAAAGAACCTAAATTAGTTCAAATGTCTGTCTATGGTTCTATTTTGGGTCAAAACGAGTTCTGATGGTCAAATTGAAGGTTTTAAACCCTGGAGAATATTTTTCTATGAATTTTAAAGGGTTTAGGTGAATTTTATCCTGATCAAAACCTTAGTTAATTAAGCAGGTCTATTTTTAGGGTTTCAAAAGTTATTTAATTCTCAGAACACATGTAAATCCTTTTCTATCTTATCCCACTTGTTATCCTTTCAAGACCAATTGACCTTCATTCAACCCCTGAGAAAACCCGTGGTTGTATTGCATTCATGATGAGCTGGTAAAATTATAGTTTTAACCCTAGTTTCTTATTTTTTCCTTCATAATGAATATGCAATGACTTGTGACTCTCTGGTGGTTATGTAGGAGCGTTTATTGACTTAATTGGGACAAAATAAGCTAGTTATGGCTCATGATGGTGTTCTCATCAGCTGGTCTTGTGGTGGTGGCAGTGGTGTGCGCGTGCACCCTGTCACAATGCACACATGATTGGCGACGTTATTAAATGTAAAATTGATACATAAAATTATATGCAGACTAAGGTAAATTACCATATGTCTCCTAGTCAATTAATAACTAAGAGCAAATAATTAAATAGTACTTAGGCTAAATCCTTTTGATGGACAAAATTCAACATTTGGTGAGATCTCTTCCTCTATCAAATGATGTTTGGAAAATTGCGGTTATCTCTTCGTCGTGATTTGTGCTTTTTGATGTGGGTGCGGTAGTTGTTGGGAAGTATTATTTTTAGACTAGCAAATTGGGTGGATTATCAGTGATCTGGCGGCTGGTATCCCCCTTTGATGGCTCTCTGCCTGAGCGTCCTCAAAGAACAGCTTCCAAGTCTGGTGTTCTTGAGATCAGAGATCTGCCTTTGCACCTAAGGTCTAGGAAAGTGGTGGAAAACATGGTAGCCGGGTTTGCAGCTGTGGCCGAGGATGCTGTTGTTGGTCTGACTGAAGGAGATGCCAGTGCTCTGAAAGTGAGGGTGAAGGTCTTCAGGGCTAGTACCACTCCTAATAAACTGATCCTCAGATGTGGGGGAAGCTCTTGGATGCTCCTTTTGAATTTTATTGTGGCAAATAGAGAGGTCGTGCCTAGACATCAACCCCCCTCTTATATTGTGGTGCTGAAAATCAAAACCCCTCCCTTGCAACCAAACTGTGCTAGTCAGGAAATGGTGGCAGAATGTGCTAAAGGTAGGGAATCGGTAGATGGGGTAGGGTGCTTGGGAGTTGAGGAGTTGAGGACTGAAGCTCTGGAGGGTGTAGCTGAAGTACCTCTGATCCAAGACCTCCCTTCTTATGCTGAGGTGCTGAAAACCAAAGTTCCTTCCTTGCAACCAAAAGGTGCTAGCCAGGAGGTGGTGGCAGAATGCTCTAAAGATAGGGAAATGGTAGATGGGGTAGGGAGCTTGGGAGTTGTGGAGATGAGGACTGAAGCTCTGGAGGAAGTGGTTGATGTACCCCTGATCCAAAAGGTAGCTGCAATGGTGGAGGATGAAGGGATGGAAATGAATGTGTCTAATGAAGCTGTGGCTGAGGACCTGAAAGCCTATCCTGGTGAGTCTGATGAAGGGATGGAAGTGAATGTGATTAATGAGCCTGCTGATTCTGCTCTGGTGGATTCCTCTGTGAGCTCCTTAGACTTGCAAAATTGCTCTCCTGTGGCTGATGTCGTGCACTTGAAGTCAAAGACTCCCTCTACTGCTAGGATTGGGAAACCTCCATACAAGTTGAGGCTAAGAAGTTACACTCCTACATAAAGAGTTGATGAATCTGTCATTGCAACTGTGATGAAGGTTAGCAGAGCTTCTGCAGCTAAGAAGGGGACAGGCCTGACTCCCAAATGTGGGTCCTAACCTGGAATGTGCGTGGGCTACGCGATAGAAGTAGGAGAGGGTCTCTACTTAGATATCTGCATGAATGGGAAATCGACTGTGCCATCCTTCAAGAGACACACATTGATTGTGAGTCTGACAGGGCATGGGAGGAGATGAGGGCAGGTTGTGCAAATGACCTTATGGTGGTCAACTCCAATGGCAGATCTGGGGGAATTGCCTTCTGGTGGAAGAAGCAGCAGCTGTTCTTGGAGGAGGTTTCTGTGGTTAGGCACCTTCTGACCTGTAGATTCAAGAGAGGCCAGGGGGACAATTTCTTCTTTGTGACTGGGGTGTAAGGTCCAAACAACCTAATAGGAGGCAGGAGCTATGGGACAATTGGAACTTGGCTTTAGATTTTGTAGATGGGGGGGCTTGGCTTGTTGGAGGGGACTTCAATTGTACTTTATTGGGAAGTGACAGAACTAATGGGGTGGTGGATAGCTCTACCACTAGATTCCAATTGATGGTCCAGGCCTTGGGGATGTGTGAGTTTCCTTCATCAGGGGCTGAATTCACTTGGAGGAATGGTAATGGGCTCATGTCCAAGATTGACAGGTTTTTTGGCAATGCTGAGCTGATGGATCTCTTCCAGATGTCATTTGTTTGTGGTCTTGAACGCCCATTTTCTGATCATACACCCTTGGTGTGGGACAATGGTGAACATGTGGTGGCTGGATCCTACTTCAAATTTAGGAAGTCTTGGCTGAGAGAAACAGGGTTCAGAGACACGTTTGCCAGCTGTTGGAGGTCACAGCAGGGTGAAGGCACGGCCACCTTCAAATTGGATTCCAAGATTATGGCATTGAAAGGTATGTTGAAGGAGTATGGAGATGTTATCTCTGTTGTCAGACATCAGAAGCGTCGTGAGGCCTTGCTGAAAATTCAAGAACTGGATACCAAGGAAGTTGTGGCTCATCTGTCTGACCTAGAACTTACAAATAGGAAAAGATGGCAGGGGGTGGTGATTGAAGAAGACCTGAAACTGGATATGGATTGGAGGGAGCATTCTAGGTAGCTATGGCTAAGTGAGGGGGATGCAAACACCAAATTCTTTCACCTGGCTGCTAGTTCTAGAAGAAGAACAAATCTGATCTCTTCAATTGTTATAAGGGGGCAGAGAATTACCTCTTTATCTGATATCAGAGCTGAGGCTATCAGATATTTCGAGGAATCTTCAAGAGCTGCAGATAGGGGCAATTGGAGGATGACAGCTAGTGATCTGCCCAAGATTAATGAGTCTCAGGGGTCCAACCTGATTGAACCCATATCTGAAGCTAAAGTCCTGAAAGCCATTAAGGATCTCAATTGTGAAGGGTCGCCTGGTCCTGATGGAATCCAAGTTTTCTTCTACAAAGAATTGTGGGACATTGTGGGCACAGAGGTTATGGAAGTGATTAGAGAGTTTCAAATTGGTAATTTTGGCTTTGGAAGGATAAATAGATCTTATCTGTTTCTTCTGCCAAAAACCTCAAGTGCTGAATCCTTCCAGGAATTTAGACCCACTGCCCTCTCTAACTCCTTGTACTTGGTGTTTGGCAAGGTCCTGGCTAATAGATTGAGGCCTGTATTGCAAGATCTGATCCATCCTGCTCAATCAGCATTCCTCCCTGGCAGATCTCTACAAGAATCCTTTATCTTAGCCCAAGAGATGATTTGTGGCTGGCATAAGAGAAGATGCAAGGCCTTCCTTTGGAAGGTTGACTTTCATAAGGCTTATGATTCCATCAGTTGGCCTTATCTCTGGGATGTGCATAAAAGAAGGGGCTTTCCTTCTACTTGGATAGGCTGGGATAAAAGATGTATTACCACTACCTCCTTCACCCCTCTAATAAATGGAAAACCCTGTGGTGCATGGATTCAGCCCCAATGTGGCATCAGGCAAGGATGTCCCCTGGCTCCCCTGATCTTCAATTTGGCAGTTGAAAGTTTGGCTTGGTTTGCTTGTAAGCTTACTGAAGCTGGTCTTGTCAGAGGATATTCACTATCTTGTAGGAATAATTTGGCTCCCATTCTTCAGTATGGAGATGATACTGTCTTTTTTGTTGAAGGGTCCATGGATGGAGCATTGGCTCTGCATCATTTGGTTAATATTTTTGGTAAGCTTTCTAGATTGAGGTTGAATAGTGATAAGTCTGGTTTGGTCTGTTTTGGTTTACATGAGGAGGAGCAAGATGCCTTAGCAGCCATCCTGATGACTCCCCACATCAGTCTTCCTATCAGATATCTAGGGCTGCCTTTGAGGTGTTCCAAGTTGAAGAAAAGTGATTGGAACTGCCTTTTTGACAAGATTTCTATGAAAATAGATGGTTGGCATAGCAGGTTCCTGTCCAGAGGTGGAAGACTTGTCTTACTCAACTCGATAGTCACCTCCATCCCTGTCTTCTACTTTTCCATTTTGAAAGCACCAAAATCCATTTGGAAAAGGTTGGATGTGATGAGGAAGAGGTTCTTTGGAAGGGAGCTAGACATAAGGGCAGTTTCTTGCAGCCTCTCAAGTGGGATCAGATCTGCTATCCTAAGGAGAAGGGTGGTCTTGGGATTAAGTCCCTACACCATTTTAATGATGCCCTGCTACTTAAATGGGCTGTTAAACTACTGCAAGGTGATCTGATGCCGTGGTCTGTTCTGATTAAGGACAGATATGGAGCATCCAACAGCATGTTGTCCAGACTTCAGCCCAACTATCCTTCTACCTTCTGGAAATCTGACTAAGGCATTGATTGATCACTTCCATCTGCTGCAACCATCACTTGGAGATGGCAGGTCCTTCAATTTTTGGAAGGAGGGATGGTCTGAGCTGGGTGTTTTGAAGGAGCTCTATCCAAGAGCTTTTGCAGTAGCAGCTGACAAGGATGCCACTATCAACAAGGTCTGGTCCTGCAGTAGCAGCAGCTGGAATCTAGATGGTGAGGAATCCAGCAGAAGAGGTACCAGGCTGTGGGAAGAAAAGAGGAGGCTTATTTCAGACCTTGAGAGCTTCAGACCTAGGCTTGGAATGGAGGACAAATATCTGTGGGAGGTGATTTATAGTGTCCAATCTAGCTATAATAGAATGTTGAACACTGAAGAGGGTTGGAGATATGATTCCATTGACAAGAAGATATGGCTGTTAAAAATTCCTCTCAAGGTACAAATTTTCCTCTGGCTATGCAGGAGAGATGGTTTAATCACAAGTGATCTATGCCATAGAAGGTTGGGTACTGATCACCATGTTTGTTTTTTGTGTGAGATGAGTACTGACAATGTAAATCACCTCCTCTCTTCTCGCCTTGTCACTGATTTCATCTGGAGAAAAATTTGTCAGGAGCCATTACCAGAGTGGGATTCTATATGGCACGGGTTTGAGGTGAGAGGGAAGCCACATGTCCACATGGCTGCTACTATTTGGTGTGTATGGAAGGCAAGGAATGAGAGACTTTTTCAGGAGAGGCCTGTATGTTGTGAGAGTATTGTAAGAGAGTGCTGGTCCCTTATACACTCTTGGGGATCCTTTTTGTAACTTCCCTTGCTTTGCACATAATATACTGCTCCAGACTGCTATCGTAGGACGATAGCTCTCCTTTCTGTTGCAAAAAAAAAGTACTTAGGCTAAATAATGGTCCACAAAAGTGGACTTATTAGTACCTTGCTAGTGCATGCAAGGTAGGTCACTGAGACCTCTGATAAACTCCTATTTATCATCATTCTTAAGCACATTTCACACCTAGTTCCTAAGTATTTGACACCTGCACTATAGTATTAGGTAGGCATTAGGCATTTCTGCAATATTAGGAGTCATGCATGATTAGTTGTTATTTTTGTCTAATTTGGTGCATTACATGTTTTTGAGGGAATGCGAAAGAATTACAAATCATCTAAACCCTAATAAAGTAAAGAGAAAATTAGAAACTCTACTCAGAAGAAGCCTTTAGCATCATAGGAGTTCTTTAAGCTCCCTCTCTAGCTCATCTCAACTTCTTTCAACTCCATTTTAGCTCCTGCCAGCTCAACTTACTTCTACTTAGCTACTAGCTCCTAGCTAGCAAGCTGCTGCATCCTCATTTAGCTCCACCTCAGCTCTTTTAAGCTACATACCAATTTAAGGCAGTTCAACCTAGCTCCTCTTGGCTACTAGCTCTTAGCTAGCTGGCTAAGGTAGTTATTGAGTCCATGGCAGCTACAACTCAACTTCCTCATGAACCCTTAGCTTCATCTTAGCTCAGCCTAGCTTAACCTAGCTCTACTTAGCTACCAACTCTAGCTAGTTACTTAGCTATACTCTTGCATGTCCTACACCTAGATACCTAAGTCCACCCTACTCCCACCTAAAAGTAACGCCACCAAGGCCCCCATTTTTCCCTCCAAACTACACCACAACCACCCTTTTCACACATCCTCATTTTCCCCCCAAAAACCACCATGCAACCTTTCATAATTGGCACCAAAATAATCCAACTACATCCAACCCTTCAACCTACAACTACCACCATCCTAGCCATTGGTTTTGGCACCAAAAATTCCCACAACCACCACTCATCTAGAAGCCTTAGTTGGCGCCAACATAAGGTGGCATCCTTCCATGGTTGGCGTCAGCTCATGCCATCCTTTCACCACCGTAACCATCCCCCCTTCATTCCTATAAAAGACCCCCATAACCACCACATAAAACTCATCCTTTGCTACCTATTCTTCTACCTAGAATTCCACCAAAAACCTATGGAGGAGACTTAGTGTAGGACTTAGAGGGAAGTAACACCACCCTCCGCTAGTCTCCTACACTTCTTCCATGAAGCCAAGCCAAGGAGCACCATACTTGAAGGACGGCTAGGAAAAGGCAGAAGGGTGGACATCCACACTTGTAGAAGCAATTGGAGAGCATCATCAAAGGAGAAAGGAGGAGATCTTCTTCAAATCAGGAAACATCGACTACTTCGCCATTTTTGGGAGACTACTATTATCATTCCTTTACTTTATTTTGTAGTAGATAAGCTTTCATTACACTTGGAGATTACTTATGTGGAACTCCCTTACATAAGTGAGTTCTTTAAGTTGACATTGTTGCGAATTCTTCTTTCAATATAGAAATTTCTTGCCTTTCAATTTGTGTTTGCTTATTTTATGCTTCTTCAAATTTTCTAGTCTCCCACACTTCCTTCTTAATTACCTTAGGACACATGTGCCTAGAGTGAGCTAAGGAAGGTCAGGTTTTGCCTTTGCATTTTCACAACTCTAGTTAGCATTTATCATCAACTTTTGTTGCCTCGTATTTCAAAAACCTTAAAAATTGCAAAATCAAAAGAGCCAAAAAAAAAAGGAAGATTTGAGAGACTAAGAGAGAGTTCATTGCTTTTATAACTAAAGTTTCCTCCTTGGATAACCCTAGATACTCCACTATCTAGGAATATAAATTTAAAAGATGATCGAATTTGCACATTGTAACAACTTAATTCATATCTTTTGTAAAATTATGTTTTTTTGTATCAACCTCAACTTTTTGAATCCCTATGATAGCAATGTAGGCGACCGTCCTCTGCTCACCCATCTCTTTCCTCTTTACTAAATATGGCTGAAGAAAACCCTCCCTGTCTCGAGAATGATAGGATAGGTCTTCTTTGAGTGCAATTAAGCACAACTGAGTGGCACCACCAACAATAGCTGAAAGCAATTTTGAAGTCTCTGCATGACATGCAAAATTCATTACAAGTAGAACCATCTTGGTCATTGCAAAGCTTTTATGATCTGACAGCACTCCAAGTGCAGTCGTATATCAAGCTACCTGCAGATGGGAATGTGTTTGAGTTAAAATTGAATGTCATTAGTCTAATCCAAACTTAATTTTATAGAAACTCAAATGAGGACCCATTTCAACATTTGGAAGACTTAGGTCAGATTGCTAAAATGGTTCGACCTAGAAATGTGGACCTAGGCTTGGTTCTAATGAAGCCCTTCCCATTCTCTCCTAGGGACAAAGCTTCCTACTGGTTCAGGATGATAGGATGACTAGTCAACACTAGTTGTAGATCCGATCACCAACTTGGATATCAATATCAAAACTCTTATCCTCCTCATAACGATCTTGAATATGTGTCCACATCCTTTAATGATTATTCTAATCAGACCTGCAACTTAGAAGGATATCTAAGCTCTTACCCTACCCAAGATAACTCTCAATATAGGTCACCCGAAATAATTGATTACTCTTATTTAACCCATAATTTGGAAGGGCTAACCAAACTTAATGATCGTCAACCTTGGTCTTGTGATGAAGAATCTGATTGGGAGGATGACTTAGAATCTAAATTATTTTGGAGTAGAACTAATAGAAAATGGTGCCACTAGAAGAACTAGATCTAGAAAATGATAGGATATAGGACCCACCTAAAATCTTAGCTTCAACATTGATTTCTATTTAGGACCTTCTCATCTCACACCCTCTAAACTTCAACATCTTAGCACATGGCCATCTAAGTTGAATCTTGATTTTGGGTTTAACACAAAACAAGTCCAAGGTCAGTGTGAAGTCACTCAATCAACACTTGAGGCTAGACAATTGGAGCTAATGAAGCAAAATTTGAAGTTGATTGAGATAAAAATCTCTATGATGAATATGCTCCAACAATTGGAAAAAGAGACCCAACAGAAATTTCTTGATACACATCCTAATTTTATGAAGACATCGTAGCAGGGCCTAAGGGTGAGTGAATTTATTAAACCTGAATCATCAGAATCCCCTATTGATTCTCCTATGACTCTAATGTTGGAAGAGACCTTAGACCAAGATTTAAAAAAAGTTGATAGATTGAATGATGATTATAAAGATTCTGAGGATGAGACTAAGGAGACAAATTCAAATATTATTGAGGACACTAAGTTTGATATCTCAAGTGATTTAGATGAAAATCCTTATATTGAAGAAGGATCTGATTTTGAGACATCTGATTGTGATGAAGGGCTAGCTGAGAAAATGAATTTTGAGGATTTGAATTTTGAATCAATTAAAGACCCTTTTTTTGTTTTTCTTTTCTAATTTATTTTTGTATTTTTCAATCAATCAAGTAAATCTAAAATTGAGACCTAAACATAGCCTAGTGCTTGATAACCAACTCACACTCCCAAACTTCGCCTATTGCGATTGTCTCACGTAAAATGTATGAGATGTCAAGGAAGATCCAGAATGTGAAGATGTATTTTTCATTGTGCATTACTTCTATGGTATGAATGATGTCGATCATGCTTAAAACACATTTGCATCATCTTCAGCTTTGGGACCGACCATCTACTATTACTTTTTTTTCGTTTGCATTTTTGTATTCTTTTTTTTTGCGTTTTATCTTTTTCTTTTGAAAACGAAAGTGACTAACTAAACCTAATCTACTAACCTAATGTACACAAACTGAAAACCATAATGATCTAACTATAAAACCTAATCTAAAATTGGTCATGTATGATGATGATGGAGATATGGTGGCTGACCATCACTTGATAGTGGTCGTGGGCATGTGATGTGTGTGTGGTGATGGCAAAAGCAATAGCGACGAGATTGGCGACAAGCAAAATATGAATCAGATCAATCAATGAGACAAACACAAAGATCGATATTTCATTGAATAGAACTTAAAGGACATAAACATATTCAAATCACAACATGATAAAAACTAAAGACATGCTTAACATAAGAATAAAAATAAATGTATCTACTAGAATGACCACCACATCGGGAGTGCCTTGAGAGGCTGTCAGCTTCTTATGTGATGATGGTGGCTAGACCTTGGGTGCAAGGACTCATCTACATGGTAATCAAAGAGCTGATCTCTCCAAAAGCTATGGAGGAGAGCTTTGGAGCGATTAAGAGAGAGGAAGGAAGGGCACACATGTAAAAAGAGAGAGGGGGAGGGATGGCCACGAGGCCTTGAAGAAGAGAAGAAGGGTGCAGTGATGGGGCCTCTGAAGGAGGAGCACCATTGACCTTAAGGGAGGAGGAGACAGGCTGACTGGTGACCCTTTGTGGTGGTGGCTGGCTAGCGGTGAAGGTGGAAGGTGGGGGAGATGTAGGTGGTGCAAGGTAGAGGGAGAGGCTAAGGGTTTTGAAGGTGGGGTCATGGGTTCTTATATAGATGTAGGTTAGGGTGTGGAAAACCTAAGCTCTAGGTTAGGAACCAGTCAACAAGGTACAACTTAAGGTTAGAATGTTGGACCATATTAAGACCTAAACTAATTAGGTTTAGGTTGAGCTAAATAAGTTAGTTTAGTCTACTTAGGAACCACTTAGCATAATTGATCTTCTACTTGACCTAATTGGAACCTAATGAGTCTAATGGGCTTAGCAATGTGAAATTGGGTTATGGCTTGGGTAATTGGGATAGTAGAGCATAGGTATAAGGTCATGGATAGTGGGATAGGATTGTGGATAGTGAGCTAGGGTTATCCAAATTTCTGGGTCAAGGATTGGGTTACCTAGGTTACTAACATCAAGGACTAGGTTATCCTAGGGTTTTGAGATAGTGGTCTAGGGTTATCCTCCTCTCTTCTTTATTATGTCAATTCCTCACTCTTTTATTCTTCTTGTATCTCATTGTTGCTCCACTTTATTCGCCTCTACCAGTGATCTTCATAGGTTCTCTCTATCTAGCTTTATTCCGGATCTTGATCACAGCCTGGTCTTTTTATTACTAGTGAGCACAAATAAACATCAAATTGCAGGATAATCTCACATTATCTTAATGTACAACTATATAAGATGAAGTGATGCGTGATATGCCAATTATGAATGCAAGATATACAAACTAGCTAGGTTACTAGCATTATTTAGGTTAATTAAGTCTTATGATTATTGTGCAATCACCTAACCGGGACCTTTGATCTCGCTTATTTTGAGTCTTTCACTCCATCCTTGACCTATGAGGACTCCAGTCTATCCAAGGCAACTCTAGGAAAAACCTGTATTCCAATACTTATAAGCCAAGTTGGATGATCCGCTAGATTTTATGTGAGAAAAATCAGAGTTTAGAAAACCTGATCATTGCAGTCATGAAAATCCACTTATCAAATAAGATAACCAAAACTCAAGTGAGTCCTAGGTCAAACACAGGGAGGCGACATTTGAATATGTGGGAAATTCATGCTTACTTTATTTATTTTTAGTATTTTAAGGCTATATAAGTTTTTTTGGTATTTTTAGGGCAGAAATCAGATCAAAATAAGCTATTCTACTCTACTCTACTTGCAAAATAAGAGAGAGAGAGCAAGAAACAGATAATTTATTTTCTTAAACAAATATTCATTACATAAACTATTGCAGGAATTAGAACTTCACTAAAAAGCAAAAAAGAGAGAGAGGGGAGAGAAGTTACACTCCTCGATGGCTGCTCAGAGGATGATCCGCTTGGACAGCATCCAGAAGAATGAGGATGGAGGTGGATGAAGAAGAATGAGGCTTGGACGAAGTGGGGACAAGGTAGGGCAACATGTAGTGGTATCTGCTTCCTAGAAGAGTGGTGAGAGGATAGTTGGCAGGTGCTTCACGAACGGGGGTTGAGAAAGTAGAAAAATAATTTTAATTACTCTAGTAGAGCATCCCAGGGCTTGGGACACATTCAAGAAGGATTCTTGAGCTTTCGTGTGGGAGAGACAGTAGGAAGGTATGAGGAGGAAGGAGGGGGCTATGTCCTCTTTTATAGTGGGAAAACAGGGGTAAAACAACTATTTGTGGCCCTCCAACCATATGACACAGTGCGAAGGTGAGGGAGTCGTCCGATCACGATCAAATGGCTCAGATCCAACCTTCATCATGCTTCCCGCGTGCCCGAACAGCTGAATGTGGGGCATCAATCTTTGATCGCATGACTGAGACCCAGTCTAGTCATGCGCTTCTCACACTTTAATCACGCGTGACATTCATGGAGGAACAGGAGTCATCTGATCTTGATCACACGGTTGCCATCGTGCATTTGATCTACTGTGGAATTGTGCATAGTGCGTGTGTGCCTCATCCAACACCATCGGATACGAATCGAAGGGCCATGATTCGTGCATCCACACACTGAGATCGCATTGAAGGAGCTCATATAATCGAGCGTCGATCGCACTCATCATCCGCCTGTCGCGTGGCCTCATCGCAACCACTCATCTCCAATCGAACGACCAAATTTAGCATGCCCTCAGCTTCAAGAGATTAATGTGTTAAGTGCATTTTGAACTTGCAATGCCAGTTTGAGGGTGCTTGATGGTAGCACCATCATTGGTGGTAACTAACCTAATTTACCTTAATTACAGTAATAAATGCACCTTGATATTGATTAGAATATCATAATTCTATTCTGAATTGGGTTTGAGAAGAAGAGAAAATGAGTTAATTCTTCTATTTTAACACCTAATTATAATTGCAGATTACCTGAGGGGTTAATCAGGCCTTAATCAATGGTCAAATAGGCATAAATTCACAAGAAGTGGGCTCAAACTAACTGAAATAGGGTTTTTTCACGTTTTGAGGATTATTTTATTAATAAAAACTCTAAATGATAGTCTCACTTCAATTAAATGGGTTTTGGTGGAGATAAATGTAAATTAAACCTCCTAAAATCATTAAAAATATTCTATGAGGTTTGGAACCTTCACTTTGACCAAAGGAACCCATTTTGACGAAAAGCAGAGACTTAGGTGGAAATATACTCTATTTTAGGCTTCTGCATAATTTACCAAGTCAAACTTGGTCAAAACCCAAATCCAAGTCACCATTAGATTCCTTAGGTCCAAATTAGGTTAACCCCAAATTTTGGGTGCAATTGGAGTTCATCTTGACTCAGTTTGCATTCTAGCCTAAATATCCCGAATTATTACACAAACACCCTTTTCTCTTGGTTTTTTTCTTGCAGATCGGTCCCTCCACCATTGTATTCTTCCTCGAGTGAAGAAGGAAACTCAATAGCATGTGACCCACTCTCATCGAGATTTGTTTCTCGATTTGGATGGCCAATCTCAATGAAATCTCACCAATATTGGTGAGATTGTTAATCAAGTTGTTCCACATCTAGTGAACCAACTCATGAGCTCAATCTCTACCGGAATCCTCTTCAATGAGCTTGAGGGATGAAAGCTCAAGAGGCGGCCAAATTGCATACCAAATGTGCATATTTCAGCTCCATTGAGAAGGATTTCTTCCCTATATGAAGGTCACAACCCATACAAGTTGACCTCATGCATGAATGGGCCAAAATATGCCTCTTCTTCCTCCACCCTGGCCACCTTCAGAGCCTACTTGTCCCCCTTCCTTGCCCTCTACCATGCACAATAGGTAGAGGGCTTTGCCTTCCCTTGCTTCCACAAAGCTTTATGTGAAGCTTGAGCCCTTAATTCCTCCTCGTTGCTCCGATCTACGACCTTCTTCGTCGCGAGCGGCCGCATCAGCGACCCCTCTTCCTTCATCCATTAGCTTAATTACCTTAGCGATTATACTCCCTTTTCTCCAAATTAGGTTTAGGTAGCTCCTTGACTTTATTTATCACCTCCTTCTCCTCCTTCTCCAGCCACCGCCCTCATTGTCTCACCTCACCCACCATCCTATGACCCAATTGACTTGGGCAAAAGCATCTCCATACCTCCACTTAACTTGGGAAAAAGCATCTCCACACCTCCACAAGCCTTTTACCCAAGTTAATTGACCTATGCATTGATCCGTACAGCCTCCACCATTACCGTTGGTGGAGCTTCTTTGAAGCTTCACTAATGGCCACACATACACATCCATACATGCAATTACCATAGGGCTTTGCTCCGACGAATAGCGTTGGAGCTTTTAATAGTTTTAATTGGGGCTGGGGGCCCATGTTTATGTGTGTAGGTGTTTGACTGGACACCCCCATCTTCTCCGAGGTCATTGACCTCCCTCTGGTAAGAATAGAACAAAATCCCCCTCATTGGATGGGGATTCTTCATGGGAGTCTTCCTATGCAGTTGGATTTGAGATCCAATGGCTAGTATTCGATAAGAAAGAAGCAGCAGCTCCAGCGTACAAGAAGAACATGAAAGGAGAGGGGGACTACTAGACCCACCTCATTCCTGACTGAATTGACTTTGGAAACAAAAGGGATTACGCTCCCTTACATCTCACCCAAGAAGTAGGGGGTCGGATCCCCGTACTCCTCACCACCATATGCACATGCTCGTGCACATGCGGGCACACCTAGGCATGAGCCTGGGCCAGTTTTACCTTGGGATTTGAACTGGTTGGGTTGAGTTTGGGTTGGTTTTTTGAAGGGGAATTGGGTTGCAAACTTAAGGCATCTGATGGTTTAATGTGGATGCCTGATTTGCTTAGAAATAAGCCTAAGTGTTGAGGCTACTTTTGCTTAGTTAAAAGTAAATTTTTTTAGCCTTGCAACTTGTTTATCTTTTATTCTTGAGAACCCAAGTTTTTATATATTTGAAAATTGTATTCATTGCAAATTATATTTCTCTTTATAACAAATTATTGAGTTCATTTTACATTCATTTATTAGTGCTTGAACTGCACATTATTTGCTCCCTGAGATGACCTTGGACTCATAATTTGAGATTGTAAATTTAAATGTTTCCATCACTTTAGTCACTATACTACGACGTGTATTTTAAATCTGAATTTAGCTCAAGAATGACGCCCTTCTCAACCATTGTGCCAAGGGTGTTCTTATGTCTAGAAGATGGATGTGGTGTTGAGGCCTCTCAGCCATTGGATCATCCAATGGTTGAGGATTTATGACGTGGGCAAGGGGAGGGAAAGCAATGAGCATTGGGCAACAGCAACCGCGCCATGTGGTGCCATCATGTCCATCCATCTTCTTTTCGTACCAGGTGCTTCAGAGCTCCAATCGTGATGATTCTCGCATTGTTAGACTACGATCATCGCTTTGAGTCCATCCGTACAATCGGATTCATCATCTAGGGCACCAATTTATGCCACCCTATTCCCTAGTCATTAAAATAGCGATATTAATATGCAAATTATATAATCCCATCTAAATGCATGATGACACTATTATACAGTATTTACAATGCTATGTACATCTAACTAACCTAGGAGCATTCATATATAGGTATTTTTCTCTAAATAAATGTATTCACATCACACCCCCATGCCTATGTTTTTCTAGTTCCTAACAAAATTGAAACGCGAAGAGCCTATGGAAAATTTGAAAGGTGAGAGCATGGGCTTTTGCTTTACTTTCATGAAAGCAAAACATCTTATACAATACCTTATTTTTATGAAATCATTAGAGAATTAAACTAACTTCATATCAAAGACCTCAATCTGGTTTATCGCCAATGAGGGGAAATTGTAAACAAATCCTTAGCGACAAAGACTCAACAGTTCTTGAGTATTGACTCAAATTCGGACAGCCCAAATCGAATGAAGAACCCTAACAGCCATAAGACTCGAGTTGCAAAGGTAACTTTCTTCGACTCAGTCAGCCTACCCAAGATTTGAAGTGAATACGAGACCCAAGCATATCTATGTGAAATTGTTTAACTTTTCATAGGGGAAAACTAAGTTGACTCTTAATTTTCAATAAAACTTAGAATATTTCTAGGTTCTCTCTAGGACAATCTTGCCTTCGATTAAACCATAGTGGGATTTAGCAGCTTTCTCCTCATCACTTTTCTACCCTTAGGTCTGAAGGATCTAAAGATAGAATATATGGTTATGCACACAAAAACTCAAACACAAAATCAGTAATAACAAGATAATTTGCATAAACAATCAAACCACAGAAAATTGGCACAATATGTACAGTGGTTCCCCTCCCTTGGGTACTCCACTACCTAAACCTCCCAGCTTGGGGTTTTTAACCTGATTCTCTCAACCCCGAGAGAATCAACTTACTAAATCGAGGTAATTAACGGGTTACCTCAACCCAAGTACAAAAATGGGTTTGTTACAACCCAACGAGCAAATGCTCAATAACAAATGAAATACAGGTGTAAGAAAGAAAGATCTTACAACTAAGTTCCTAAGCCTCTCAACAAATGTAAATATAATATTACTGATTTGAGAGCCTAGAATGAGCGTGAATGCCTTGACAATGCATGAAGAAATCACGTCAAACTGTTTGCAAAAGTGTAAAGAAATTGATAGTAGCAAACTATTCCTTCTTAAAAATATTGTGAGAATATGAAATATAGCTCTATAATTTTTCTTCTCTATTTCTCATATACAAACTAAGGGTCCAAGGGTTTATTTATAGAGTTTAGGACCTTAAGGATTCATCTACTAGACATTGGGGTTTAAATCCCAATGTTCATATAGCAAAAATTAATTTTCTAGCCAATCAGTTTTGAGCTAACGGTTACCTGGTACCGCTACTCATTGCTTCCAGATTTGGGTTTCAAACTCTTAACACAAATCTGTAACCCACTTATACCGGTACTGATCATTAGTACCAGTACTCATTATCTCCAGTGCCGGTACTGATCATGAGTACCGGTACTCGCATGGTACATGTTTGTTTAAAAAATCCAAACCTGTAACTCACATGTACCGGTACTAAACTTTAAAATCGGTACTTGTGGGTTAACAAGTACCTTTTTTAAGTGATTTAATCAATTACGTTCTTTGAAAATGATCACAATATAAATCCTAATTTATCTCTAATTACTTTTACGATCTAAGTTATATTCCTTTGTTAAGAGGCATATACAATCTATAAATAAAAAATCTAAACTAGAAACACTAAAGGTCGAAGATGATCTTCACCTCCTCAATTCTTCCTTGTCATCTTACCTCCTTATCATGATCTTCTCCTTTTCATCAAGCCTCCATCATTTCCTGTTTGCCTTGATCTTCACCTAAATTTAAAAGAACTCAATTGCAAACATTAATTCATAATAATTTTGTTAATACCAAAACAAGATGTGGAACAAGGTTCCAACAATCTCCCCCTTTTTGGTGTTGACAAAACTATCTTGTAAATAGATAATTATAAGAATAAAAATAATTTTTAACAATGTTATATGAAGGAAAGAAAACTTTTAATTAAATCCTCCCTCTCAATATATGCTCCTCCGAAAAATATTGCTATTTTCCCTCTATCTTTCTCCCCCTTTTTGTCAATCACAAAAGAAATGAAGAAATATCATACCATGAAATTTACCAATAGTAAAATGGAGCTTGTGGATACCAAGCATCTTTCATCCAACATTCTTGGTCTTCATTCAACCTATAAAAAGGTTGAAGTGTTCCGTTATGTGCCTTGAACACCCATTGATTACTTTGATTTACTCCTGCAAAACAAATATCTTTTCTAGGTACCCATTTTCTTGTTGATCCTTTAGAGTTAGCACCTTTCAAATCCTGAGATTTATAGAACTTTTTAGTGTTAGATCTCTAATTCTTGGGATTTTTAGCCTTTTGATACATCCATGCATGCCTAGCTGCATTGATTTATTTTGTATATTCTTTTTACTTTGAAATTTTGATTTTAATGAATCACAAAATTCAGTATTTAACCTAGTTGTTTTGAGATTATTTAAAGTACCTTCAAAGTGCTCATAAATTTCTTCTCGTTCTAATATCTTTGCATGTAGCTGATTATTAGTTTCTTTTGACATTTCTAATTCTATTTCTAAACATGATTTATCTATTTCTAATGTTTAATAATTATTTTTTTAAAATCTTATTTTCCTTTTTAAATAACCTAGCTTTATGATATAGTTCTTCATAAGCTTCTAATAATTCTTTAAAAGAAAAATCATGATTTACCTCTTCTTCTATGTCTTCTGAAGTTGCAACAAGACAAAGGTGTGTGACCTCATCTTCATCCGATTCACTAAAGTCAGCGTCCATGTTAGAGTCGCTATCATCCCATGTCACTTTAAATGCTTTCTTCTTCTTCTTCTTGAGCTCCTTTGTTTCTTTCCTATTGTCCTCCTTGTATAAGGGGCAATCCTTTCGCAAGTGGCCCTTCTTCTTGCACTCATAACAAATAATATTAGAAGAAATTTTATTTACTTGCTTACCTTGTTTCTTGAGGAATTTCTGGAATTTCCTAGTGAGCATTTCCATCTCCTCGTCTTCGGATTCTGATGTTGTTGAGTCTGAGTCCTTGATTGCTCTTAAAGTAATGCTTTTCTTCCTGCTTGTTGCTTTCTCCTTGCTCTTCTTTATGTTCTCCAATTGAACTTCATATGCCATGAGGCTTCCAATCATATCATCTGAGGGGAGAGTGGATAGATCCTTTGCCTCTTGGATCACTATGGTCTTTGGAGACCAATCGCTTGTAAGTGATCTCAAGACCTTTCTTACAAGTTGCTCCTCTTTCAGCTTGACTCCTAGATTTTCATTGGATTCACGATCTCTCCAAACCTTGTGTACATGTCCTTGATTGTTTCTCCTTTTTCCATCCTGAAACACTCATAATTTTTTGTTAAAATAGAAATACGTGTTTCCTTTACCTTGCTCATACCTTCATAGGTGATTTGCAAAGTATTCCAAATCTCGTAGGCAGACTCGCATGAGGAAATTTGGTTGAACTCCTCCCTTGATAATGCACAACAGAGTGCATTCATCTCCTTTGTGTTTCCCGCAATCTTTTTCTTTTGCTTAGCCGTCCATTCAACTCCTTCCAGCAATTTCGAATCCATGTACCTCTCTTGAATAAGAGTCCACGAATCTTCATCCATGGCCTTGAGGAAGACTTGCATCCTCCTCTTCCAATACCCATAGTACATCCCATCAAAATAGGGAGGACGGGTAGAAGATTGTTGTTCAGTGTGCCTTGAGAATGATGCCATTGCAAGTCAAGTTGTTACATCTTCTTACAACTTGGCTCTGATACCACTTGAAGGATCTAAAGATAGAATATATGGCTATGCACACAAAAACTCAAACACAAAATTAGTAATAACAAGATAATTTGCACAATCAATCAAACCATAGAAAATTGGCACAATATGTATAGTGGTTCCCCTCCTTTGGGTACTCCACTACCTAAGCCTCCTAGCTTAGGGTTTTTAACCCGATTCTCTCAACCCCGAGAGAATCAATTTAATAAACCGAGGTAATTAACAGGTTACCTCAACCCAAGTACAAAAATGGGTTTGTTACAACCCAACGAGCAAATGCTCAAGAACAAATGAAATACAGGTGTAAGAAAGATCTTACAGCTAAATTCCTAGGCCTCTCAACAAATGTAAATATAACGTTATCGATTTGAGAGCTGAGAATGTGCGTGAATGCCTTGACATTGCATGAAGAAATCACATCGAAGTGTTTGCAAAAGCGTAAAGAAATTGATAGTAGCAAACTATTCCTTCAAAATATTGTGAGAATATAAAATATAGCTCTAGAATTTTTCTTCTCTATTTCTCATATACAAACTAAGGGTCCAAGGGTTTATTTATAGAGTTTAGGACCTCAAGGATTCGTCTACTAGACATTGGGGTTTAAATCCCAACGTTCATATAGCAAAAATTAATTTTATAGCCAATCAGTTTTGATCTAACGACTACCTGGTACCAGTACTAAAGTATGGGTACTAGTACTCGTTGCTTCCAGATTTGGGTTTCAAACTCTTAACACAAATCTGTAACCCACTTGTACTGGTACTGATCATTAGTCGGTACTCATTATCTCCGGTATTGGTACTGATCATGAGTACCGGTACTCACAGGGTACAGGTTTGTTTCTTTAAAAAATCCAAATCGGTAACTCACATGTACCAGTACTAAACTTTAATACCTGTACTTGGGGTTAACAAGTACCTTTTTTAAGTGATTTAATCAATTACGTTCTTTGAAAATGATCGCAATATAAATCCTAATTTATCTCTAATTATGTTTACGATCTAAATTATATTCCTTTGTTAAGAGGCATATACAATCTATAAATAAAAAATCTAAACTAGAAACACTAAAGGTCGAAGATGATCTTCTCCTCCTCAATTCTTCCTTGTCATCTTGCCTCCTTCATATCATGATCTTCTCTTTTTCATCAAACCTCCATCATTTCCTGTTTGCCTTGATCTTCACCTAAATCTGAAAGAACTCAATTGCAAACATTAATTTATAATAATTTTGTTAACACCAAAATAAGATGTGAAACAAGGTTCTAACAAGGTCAACACTCTAGGTGTGTATCTTCCTGACGGGTTTCCTAGTATCTCTGTATTTCACGAATCTATAGGTGAACACCAATTGGTAGAGAGGTGATTCTATTGTGATGGAGAAAGGGTAGCATCCATATGTAGTGAGATGCTTTATTTATTTGGTGGAAGAATTTGCACCCATTTGTAAGGAGGTGCATTTTATTTGGTGTGGTTCATAGGATAAGGCTAATATTTTTTTTCCTTCTCATTTTCCATTTTCTCATTTTTTATTTTTTGCAAATCTTTTTTCTAGGTGGGTGGCTCTCCTTCATTTGTTCTAAATGCGTCTCCTACAAACAAGAATAGTCTTAAGAACTAGAAATACAACAAAAGTCCTTTGGATCTTTTACCCTAAGACTAAATTTTATTGACTACTAAGGACTCAATAAGGTCGTCCAATAGACAAATCAGTGCAAAGTGTAGTTTAAGATGCTTGAGACTTAAAGACTATTCAAATCCAAATTTTAGTAAATACTCAAGATAATTAAGTTTATTAAGACCTGAAGTGTCTAGGAGGAAAGATTTTGTTTTACATTTCCTAAAGTCAGTGAACCTCAAAATTGAGAATAATTGATATTTTCTAGCTTAAATTCTCAATTTTTTTTTATAAAGTAAATAAAGAAAACATCTACGGAGCTAAAAAAATAATTCGGATATGAATATCCACCCCTCCATGCCTAGCTAATGCAATGTCATCATTGTAAAAATAAAGGCATGAAAAGGAGTGGAGTAGACAAGTTATCACTTGAATTTTTGTAACAGATCCAGTCAACTTCAAAAACAGACTATACAAGTGCTGAGTTTAGTACCCTTAGCTGTGCATAATATACAAAGGAAAAGAATAAATGAATCAGAGTGGCAGGTCGAGATTCAAAGAAAAAGATTGATCCTTAAACCGCCAGGACAGTGTCCACAAATGTGGACCAGATTATGGTGGAGACCCATTCCCAAGGGCTGGCTGGTTTTAAGGTTCTGATAAATGTTACCCAGAACCAAAGATGTTTCTACTTGCAGGGCTGGACCTTTTGTTTAGGAGCATGTAACCCAAGTCTAAAATTTTGGACAAAAAGAAGGTCTAAACTAATAGGGTTGTTTGTCCATTTAGAGTTCATCTCAATATGATCATTCATTATTCTGCACCTGGGTTTCAAGTCCTTAAAATTATAAATATCATAAGGGTCCTAGAAAAAGTTGGTGGTTTTAGGTACATAGGAACCCAAAGAACCAAACCTCTGTTTCTCCTAGAATTAACTTCCCATAATTTCACTTCTAGAATCTTATCCTCTGAACTCATAATTTCAATTGTTGGGACCTCTAGTATGTTGTTCACCCCATCTAAAATATCCAAGTCTAACAATTGTGGCTGAAGCAGGATTGACTTGGATTCAGTGATTTCAAAAGTAAAATCATTATACTTTTTGGGGTGTGGGTGGGGACTGGGGCTACTGATTAAATCTTCCATTCAATCTATATTTAGATCCTCCATGTTAGCCCTAACTAAATCATAATCCTCAATTATAGGGTCTCAAATGATTTGTCATATTCCTCAAGCCCGTATGCCTCACTAAAATCATTATCCTTAAATTGTAATACATCTAGTGCGACTTCTCTTATAGATTCTTCACCTTCAGAATCAAAGAATTCTTGATCCTCATTTATATGTCTCGTAATCATATATTATTTCTTGGTTCATGGAGGCATTTTCTTTGTTTCCTTATTCAGGGATCTCGGGTAAGGAGATCAGTTCATCCTCAATTGGTTGCTCTAAATCAACTTTGTCATCCTAGGTCAGGTGCCTAAGTGGATTCTAACATTGCCTCTCCTGCAAAGGGTTCATCTTGGGAGCCATCCAAAGATTGGACTAAAGGAACCATGAATTTCATCCTCAATTTTGATAACCTCCCAAGTAAAAACTCACTTAGGTCCTTATCCTTAACATCTTGGAGCCAATCTAATAGGACTTGTTCATATCTTCAATCATTTTAATCCAGGGCTCCAATTCTTCAATACAAGATGTTGGCTGACCTTCTAAAGATTGAATGATGTTCCTTAAGTTAGCTAGCACCCTGTCTTAAGGGTTGTTTAGTTGCTTAAATCAAGGTTTAAAGATGCGTTGTAATATAGGCACTAGAGCGAAATAAACATTCAAATTTATTACTTGAAATTAGACAAGTTCGAGGTCATATCAGGGAGCAAGAAAATGTACAAATGCCACTAATCAATGTTATAAAATATGAAACACTAGAGTTTCATGCAAAAAATTAATATTCTATCAAAGTCACAATCATACTCAAAAGAATAGACAATGGCTAAGGCAAAAAGGATGTTTTTAATCAACTATAGAACACTTAAGCTTGAACCTACACTTTAGTACAAGTCTCGTGTGCTCATCACTACAAAATCAACCCCCTTCTCTTAGTCACAGGCCTTAGCCCAATGGGCATAAGTCTCTCTTCCCGGATCCAAGTCAGAAAGACCCGACCCACATGTATGGGTGGGCCTATGCACATATGTATGGGGACCCGACCCCCTATTTTCGAGCAAGCGATATGGTTGATGATTCCAGATATAGCAGGTTGAATGCCCATCCCTGCATAAGGTGGGACTAAAGTCCCATCTTCTTCTTTCTCCAGTCCATCTCTCACAGCAGCAGGTACTAGTGGATGCTTGGACCATTGGATCCTCAAATCCATGGTGAAGATATGTTGCTGCAAGGATTCCGCGAGTACTAATGAGGGAAATCTCCTGATTAGGTCACTGAATTGCTCTGCTGACATCGAAGGAAAAGGTGCGTTAGGCAAAGTTCTGCAAACATGAATACGGGCCTCCTGGCCCTAATTAAATACGCATAAAGCTCTACCGAAGTACTCCGGAGTGAAGCCCTAAGTTATTAGGCTTGAGGGTGGCTAGAACTTGTCAGAGCAAAAGCTCCATCGAGCTCTAATGTTGGAGGTCGAGGGCTGTGGTGGAATGACTGGTAGGCCCAATCAACTTAGGTAAAAGCCTGGTGAAGGTGGAGGTAGGCTTTTGCCTAGGTTAATTGGCTGTGGGGGTGACAGAGGTGAAGTGGGAGTGAAGGTGGTGGTAGCTGGCAATGGTAGAGTTCGGAGGAGATGCTAGAGGCAATGAATGGAGCTGTGAAGCTCCAAATTCCTAATTGGAGGGATGGGGAGAAGAATCCTTAACTTAATTTGATGAAAGGAGGAGGAGAGTTAATTGACAAGAAGAGGACAGTGAGGAGGAAGAAGAAGATGATATCAAAGTGGAAGAAGGGGAATTGGACTATGAAGCTTCGCATGAAGCTCCATGGGATGAGGAGGATGAACCCTCTACCTATTTTATGTGGCAGACGGTGAGGAGTTGGGTTGAAGTTGCTCTGAGGTGCGTCAATGATGTGGCTCAAGGAGAAAGAAGGAGAAGGTTCCCAGCCAAATTGAACACACCCCAGACTTAGTTAAGGTTAAAGGTTTAAATAGAAGAGGCCCGCACAAGAATTAAGATCAAATCAATGAAAAAGTTGGGCTTTAGACGTAAGCCTTGCGATTGAATTGATGGTTGTTCTTACCATTAAAAGCACTCGAGACCTTGCTCGCTGACTTCACCATGATTCGAGGATCACCAATTTTGGTGGGATTTGAACGAGAATTGCTCGATCAAGAGCCTCTACAAATCGCGCACAACAGAGCAGTTGTTGCTACTTGCTTTAGGAAGAAGAGTGGCTGATGTCAGCCAAGGACCTTGATGTATGAAATTTTGGACTAAATTGCAAGAATTCAAAAGTTATGGACTATTTCACAAAATCAAGGAAGTTAAGGTATAAAAAGTCTCAACCTTTTAGGGTGGTCAAATTTAGTCCCATGGAATCTAGTGGTGACTTCAATTTTTGATTTATATTAAGTTTGAAAGGTTAATTTACAATTTAACCCAAAATGTATTGAATATTAACCTTGGTTCCTATTTTAGGTCAAATTTAGTTTGTCAGTCAAATTGATTGTTCCAAACCCTATAGAATACTTTTCAATGATTTTAAGAGGGGCTTTGGTTACATTTATTTTCATTAAAACCCTATTAATTTAAGTGAGGCTATAATTAGCATTTTTATTCATGAATTAACCTTTAATTCTCAGAGACACCCTAAATCGTTAGTATAAGCCTACTTATTGGAACTTTGAGTTCATTTGACCTTTAATGTGGTGTAGGCTCACCTCTTAGTTAATCTGCAATTGCAAATACCCATTAAAATAATAGAATTAACACATTTTTTCATTTGTTTCTCTTAATTAGGCCAAAGTTGAATTATACCCTTTTTATGATTAGTTAAATTTAGCCAAATTAAGCTAGTTATGGATGATGATGGTGTTACTATCAATGGTCAAAAGATTAAGGTTCTTAGGGTCCTCCCTGATAGTAGGCCATTTAAGGTGGTTTATTAAGGGGTGGTGACCTATATGCAGTATAATCTTGGGGAGGGCAGGTGTTATAATCAACATATCTTTCTTGATTGCAGATCATATTGGGTGGTTCATAAGAATACGGGGATCTATACTCAGTGTAGCTTTGAGAAGGATAATAATCATAGTTTTGGTATCCAGGCCTAGGCCCTAAACATTGAGGTTTGGAATCATATCCCGAATCAGAATTATCCCAACTAGTGGATGGGTGGTTATAGATCGGGTCAGGATAATAATCATCTTGGGGATAAGTGGTGGTAAGAGGGTGGGGGTGGAAGTGTGTGTAAGAGTTGGAAGAATACAAGACGATGTCGGAGGAAAACAGAGAATGGATAAAGGTGCCCTGCAATACAAACAATCAAACCTGTCCTTAAGCAGGTAGCCTAAAGACCTACATATTATCGAAGCCCGTCTTAAGATTACAAATGATTTAATCTACTTCTATTCAGTCAATTTGACCAATTTTGGGGAGGAGTTGGGGAGAAGGTTTTTCCTTTGGTTTGTGCCTCGAGTTCTTTTGATACCCCCCAAATATTGTCGTTTGACGGTACTCCCCTAACTAGACACTAGATGGATCGGTAGAAGAAGGTTAATCATAAACAATCTCAATCTGAGCCCTAAAGAGAGAGTCAATCCTTAAGGCCAACGTCTACTCAATCTTAATTAGGCTTAGGTTTAATTGTGCTCTGGAATGTGATGGGCCCTTTATCTGAGTTGTGCCCTTAAAAATTGATTAATTCGTGTGTATGGGCGCAACCAGGGTTTTCAAACAAGGTTATTTGATGATTTATCTTTTGAGGTTTAACCTTGTTTCGTAGCTTTTAGAATTCAATTGTTAGGTTTATTCAATTAGGTTCAATGAAACACTCCAAGTTTTCAAAGCATAGATGTATGTAGATTCCTTTAAAATCGAAAAATAATGTGGAGTTCCTAGTTCAGCACTAACAATTAAGTCCTAAGAGGTAGCTACTTAGTGAATCAATTTTATATTAAGTGGTGCGGCCCAATCAGATCAATCAATTGGCCTTTTCTGACCATGAGTTAAGGCACACAAAATTGTTAGCGTAATCAAATTTCTACTCACTTATGTGTACTGAGTTAATGTGTACCAGATCCACAGATCAGATTCTGGTTAAGTGGTAGAATCAATGTAATAGCGCGCATTATGGTTTGTGGGTGTTAAATGTGCGTATATTTAATTATGTCCCACAATTAGCGAAGAGAAATTTTTGTTTTTGGCTTTTTGTTATATATACGGGTGGGTGAGTGGAGTGGGTGAAGCAGTACATAAATAGTATCTAACCTAGGGTTGATGCAAGCATGTAAGTCGATTCAAATTTGAGTTATTTATGTGATGGAATGAAACCAGTGGGTGGGAAAGTGGGGGTGGACTTACAGATTTTGCAAACTTGCACTTTACTTTGATCTACCGCTCTTTGGTTTCCTGGATAGGGTTCCTACAAGATAGTAAATCACATAAAAGAGAGGTTAGAAAATGCGTAAGTACGGTGAAGAACACGGAAGAATCAAAATCCATTGCCTCCCAAGCGATGGTGCCAAAATGATCGTTGGAAAATTCGTGCGAAAATAGTTAGGGTTTTTGGAAGGAAAAACCCAAGTCGTCGCGGTTGCAGAAAGAAATCAAGACGAAATAATTTTACCAAAACTTAGGTAAGTCCTAGGTCGAACACAGGGAGGCGACGTTTGATTTTGTGGGAAATCCGTGTTTACTTTATTTGTTTTTGGTATTTTATGCCTATATAATTTCTTTTGGTATTTTGAGGGTAGAAATCAGATCAAAATAAGCTATTCTACTTACTCTACTTGTAGAATAAGAGGTAGAGAGAGAGAGAAAGATATAGATCATTTATATGCTTAAACAAATATTTATTACAGAAACTAATGTGGGAATTAAAACTACAGTAAAAAGTAGTAAAGAGAGAGAGGGGAGAGAAGTTATCCTCCTCGATGGCTGCTTGGAGGATGAGCCACTTGCACAACATTTAGAATGATGAGGATATTTGTGGATGAAGAAGAATGGAGCTTGGACGAAGTGGGGACGAGGCAGGGCAATGCTGTAGCAGGATCCTGATAGGTCCACTTTAATGGACTAAGTTGGAGCCTAAGAATATTGTTATTGGAATAAGAGATTAAATTAAAGCGTGCATGATATTGAGAAAATTATGTGGGCTTTAGATTTATCATTCCATGCATTAACTGCATTAATCTTTATATAAAGGGATTAATTGTTCAGTTTAGAGGCAGGGGCATCATATCAAATCTCAATTTGAGATATCATAGTAATGTTGGGAATTTGTTCGAGTAAAATAGCAAGGGAATCAATTTTAGAGCTCATCCTTATATGCCTCTTAATTAATTGCATCCCCTTCCTTTTTATTTTCCCTCAAATCTCTCTCTCTTTCCTCTTTTAGTCACATGAAATCTTGATCATGCCTTCCTCATTCTCTCTCTCCCTAATAATCTCTCACTGATTATGTTTTCTCTTTCTATACTTCTCTATATAACAGGCAGAGAATGGGGGAGTAGATCATCATCTTCCCCCATGGGCACCCACCACCAGAACCACCACCGTGAGCCTCAACAACAACTTCCACACCGCCACTGCATCCGCTACCGTGTCTCCAACATCACCACCATGCTCCTCTCCCCTCATCACCATGAGACTCCGCTTCGACACTGCCCACGACCGTTTTCACCTTGCAACCACCATGACCATAGCTCTTCCTATCCTCTACGTCTCTCTCTTGACCTACCATCGTGTCACCATGACAACTGTGCCTCCGTGATCATGTTCACCACCAACCATCGTTCCCAAGCTTCCTTCTTCGTGGATGCAAAGCTCCTCTCCTTCTCAGGCTCTCCATACAACACCCCCGCTCACTCTCATTCACCACTCTCCTTGATGCCGACAGCAGCAGACCCACTGTGCGCAATAGCCAAGCGCGCCACCACCGGCCACCAGCTGCACATGCCTCGGCCACAAGTACCTCCCCCTCAGCCACACACGCAGCTCCTGACCGCACCACCCCCATTGCACGCAGCCAGCACTCCCTTGCAGGACCACACACGTCGCCAACCACCGGTGCTGGAGCCCCCCACGCACACGCAAATATCGACACCCTCCCCCTCAGCCATGCACGTACCAACCTTGTGCACCTACAACTGACAGAGCCACGCTCTCGAGCATGACCACCCACACGCACTCGACCTCCTCCCCTTCTTTGATGATAGAGAAGAGGAACCCAACAAACCGTTGGCCTCTCCACACGTGCCAGCACTTCTGCAATGAAACTTCGTACCATCGACTCCAACGCACTCGCCTCGAACCCCGAGCACAGCCACACCTTCGATTGCATAGGCACGCTTAAAAGGATGAAATCCTATATTTCGGTTCATATTAAAAATTACGATCCATGCCATTGTCGAAATTCATTTTTTTGATTTTCTTGAATTAATAAATTATGGTGAAATTATGGCCTTGCACTTATTCTCCTGCATATTTGTTGAACTCTTATGATTCGTCTCAATGTGCACCACATTTGGATTCAGATTTGTGCTTTAGTATGCATGCAATTGAAAATTACATGATATGCCATTACACGTGAACTATTAACATATTTTGGAGCTTTGATTCTTACATGAAAATTCCATAAATATCCCTTAATTTCTCTATAAATTAGGGTTCACATTCAGAGCAACATATCCATTAATTGATTTGACAAATGTCTCTAGGAACATGATTGCTACAGACCTATGATCTTATTAGCCTATTCCTCCTTGCAGACACGACCTAATCCACCGTGGGTAGTTTTACTGATAAATATTTTTGTTCGGGATTTTTCTACCACGATTTACATTACTATGATGACATATTTTCCTGATACATCATCTTCCAAGCGAAATCTCTTGATCAAATGGAGCCATTACCAGGGAGTTAACTGACCCTCCTATCTTTCCTTGTGGTGGTGGTACTATCTTGTGACCAAGTGTTTTGATATTTCAAGGAGGGGGACACCCCTTAAAGAAACAAAATGGTAGTTAAGAGGCATCGCTTTTGCATCGCCTCAAAGGAAGGGTTCACTCTACTTTAATCCCTTAGTTCCGTCCTTGGAGTAACTTCTCACTAGATCACCTAAGAATATGATTGAAGCAACGTATAGGTCCTAGGGCACTCGAAGGTTGGATTAGGTCGCGTAACTACATTGAATAACTTGTTTGGCCATCTATATCAACAAATTCTACCTCTGCCCCTCAAAATAGAGTAGGTCAAGATCTCCAGTCGCCACTTTCCTCTATACCACTTACGTGGGAACGAAGGGACATCACCTTAACCCTTTTTGACTGATCTGTTGAGTGGAGGTTTCACTTAATTGGCAAAAAAAAAAAACTTGAATTGTGATTGGTAGATATTATATGCTTGGTAGGTGCTCTCTTAAGGATAGTCTAGTGTTTGATCCTGATCCTGAGAGAATCCTTAGGAGTGCTCACCAAAGGGAAAAGAGAGAAGAAATGACTGATCAAGGATTAGATCAACAAAGGACCATGAGGGACTACTTCATTTTGACCAACCAACCCGCTCAAGCACTAAGACAACCAGTAGGGGATAATCCATATGAGATCAAGGTCTACTCCTTTTATGGTACTACTAGGGAGGACCCCTACCAACATTTAGAGGAATTCATCAAGGTCTGCTCCATGGTGAAACCTCAGAACTTTACTGATGAAGCTCTGACGAGGACCCTCTTTCCCTTCTCCATTAAGGACAAGGCAAAACACCGATATCACACCTTGGATGCAAGGGTGAATGATTGGAATGCCCTTAAGGAAGAATTCTTGAAAAAATACTTCCCAATGAGCAAAACCAACCACTTCAATAGGGAGATCATGGGTTTTACTCAATTAGATGGGGAACAATTCCACGAGACTTGGGAGTGCTTTAATGATCTGATTCGATCATGCCCCTATCATCAAATGCCCAAATGGCAATTGGTAGAGAGGTTTTATACTGGCCTATCTAATAGTCATAGGCAAACAGTGGATGGTACTTGTGCTGGAACCTTTCTTACCAAAACAGATGATGAGGCCTAGACATTATTTTAGTCATTGAGTGACAATTCTATCAACTTGACCTTAGCCTATCAAGATAGAAAACCTTCCATCCTCCAAAAGAAAGTGGAAGCTAGTGAAGCTAGGGCCACTGATGAAGACACATCCATTTAGGCTAAAATGCCTATTTATGCATGTTCCTAGGCTTAGATTTGCATTCCATATTATAAATATTATATAGCATGCATCATTCAGCATTTAGATTAGTTGTGTATATTTTAGGTTAATTGCATCCTTTTTGTGGTCAGGAGAAAAGGAGATTTATTTTAGAGCCTCGAATTGACAACCCTATCGTACGGATCTAATTGTGCAACAATCATAGGTATTAATTGACCTAAATTAGGCTAGGACATAGCATAAGTTAGGGTAGTTCATGCATGCATAAGCATTATTTGCATCTTTACTGCATTCTTTTAGCTATGCATAAAATAATGCTATAATGTACTGATTAGGTGCATTATGTCAATTGCAGGTAATAAGCTGATCAGAAGCTAGATCTGAAGCTAGATCTAAAGTTGGATCTGAAGAATAAAGAATAACTGGTGTTGCAGCAAAGCTAGAGTGGAAGACCTAAATTAGATGTAGTAGATAATAATGTAAGGGAGTTAAGGTATGCTATTCTATTAAGTAGGAATAAGCAATAAATTGTGAAGAACTTAGGTCCATCCTAGCCCCAGGACTGCCTAGAAGCTTCCCCAAGCCTTAGCCACCCTTAGATTAGGTCACTGCACCCTAGGAAACCATAAAACCCTAATTCCAACCTCTATCTGGATGTCCAGATGAGTTATAGGACCTCCAGAACCCTTAGCCAACTCCCGCACGCCTTAAACCCACTTTTACAGTGTTATTGGACGTCCAGACACTTGGTTAGATGTCAAATTTCTGCAGAATACCTAAGACAGAACCTATAAACGTTCCTGACTCCGATTAGATGTCCAGACTTGCAGTCTGGACTTTTAATTTTTCACTATAAGTTTTTTGATGCTTTTATTGGACGTTTGGAACTACTCTCTAGTTCCTGTTTTGGAATTCAGGCCATGATCTTGAGTTCTTAGCTCCCTAAATCCAATTCCAACCCCTTGGAACCTAAATTAAGGTACCTTAACCCTGGTACACCAACTTTAAACCTTCCCAAGAACCTCATTAGGTTATCATTAAGCCCAATTGACTTCGATTATAGTCAATCTCATCAGCCTATTCAATTGGACTCATAGAGTCCAATTGAGCTCAAATCTCAACCCATATAAGTCTAATTGGACTCAGTGAGAGTACAATTGACCTAAGCCCAACCTAATTGAGTTATTTCACTCTCAATTAGATTCACACTCGTTCAATTAAACTTGTGTTAAGTTTAATTGCATTTCCCCCTTAGTAATTAGGGTTCGCAACCCTAATTTAAGACACACACTAACGCAAACCCCTTAGGACCTAACCTAGACCACTTAGCCACATAGGGCACGGCCACACACACACACACACACTCCCACACCACCTAGAGTGTTCTAGGTTCTTCCAAAGGTGGCGCCACTCTTGGTTGCTAAAATTAGCAACCAAGAGACATCCAAATTGTAGATCCACAAATGGTGGATCTAAAAACCACCTTCTCTCTCCTTGGCCGGCCACTCTTGGAGCTCTCTCTAGAGAGTTCCACACTTCTCTAGTGAGTCTCCCTTAGGTCTATAAAAAGACCTAAGGGGTGGCCATTTGCACCCATTCACTCTTGGCTTCCATTTAACTTAGCTACATTCCACCTCCACTCCACCTTCACAAGTTGCTTCACCATGGCCACCACCATCTCCATGCCAAGATGTTGGATCACCTCCTCAACCTCTCTCCAAGGGCTGGCCTAAGTACCATTGGCCGCCCCTCTTTCTCCTCTCAACCAACTCAAGGGCCATCGGAGCCCAACTCTAAATGCTCTTATTTCTGCTAGATTAGTAGCTTAGTTCTTCATAGTTTACATGCTTTATTTACTGCTTAGTAGTGTAGCTCTATATTCTCCCCTTGTGATGCATGCATAATCCTCCTTTAGATTCATGCATGCGATCATTTTCTGCTAGCTAGATTTATGTTTCCAAGCATTCCTCTATAAGCTTTCCACGAGTTCTATGTTGCAAACACCATGATGAATCAATGAAAGATCTTTTTCTATATATATATATCTATGTGTTGAGAATCACCATGAGCTTATTGCAATATATTTTATGTGATTAAAGTTTCCTGCTTTTAATTATTATCTGTTGCAATTAGCATGTCGGTACTTGAAAATATCTAGGATCTAACTATTAATGCATTTTCCATAAACAACCACCACATAACTAGAATCATGTGTACTAAAACTCACACTTTCACATTTTTCATCGATCTAACACATGCACATGTAATTAGGGTTCATAATGAAAGTGGCCGAACATT
The DNA here is from genome assembly GCA_037157565.1 of Thalassia testudinum. NCBI lineage: Eukaryota > Viridiplantae > Streptophyta > Magnoliopsida > Alismatales > Hydrocharitaceae > Thalassia > Thalassia testudinum. The sequence continues at coordinate 217,235,112 of JAZHRO010000024.1, forward strand.
GATCCGACGATTAGAAACCGACATGCAATTTTAAGCAAGTAGAGCGAGTGAGATAGATTTCAAATCTAAATTTCCGTAAACGCCTCCCAAAGGCGAACAACCGGGACTCAAGTCTAGTTATCTTATAAATTATTTTTGTTGATCGTATTCCCAACTATACTGCGACGCATTCTGATCAAATACGCACTATACAATCCCAACAAATGGTGCCGTTGTCAGGGAGGCAACATCATTTTTGATTTCGATCTTTTGAATTATCACTGATAAATCGTCCTCTGCTTGTTTCTTGATGTGCAGGAAAATAGGAAAATTAGGATCTGCACACACATCAAGCACAGTAAAATCATCAGGTGCACATGTCCTCTTTGATTAGGATTTCGCTTTTTTTTTAACCCTAGGTTAGATTTCCTTCTAGCAATTTCATTTGAAAAAAAAAAGCCTATTTATTTTCATGAAAAAAAAAGGTCTACGTAGTTAGATTAGGTCTCCATTTGAATCTTAGGTTAGTTTACTTGAAAAAAAGAAAAAAAAAATTATTTTCCTTTAAAAAAAAAGTTTTCCTTCAAAAAAAAAAATTCAAAAGTTTTTGAAAAAGAAAAAGTTGTCTTCGTGGAAGGTTTGAATTTCAAATTCAAATACCCTTTTAAAAGCTTCTCAACCACCATCTGATTTTCTGCTAGATTTCAAATTATGATTTAAAAATTCAATTACCGAAAAATTAATAAGCAAAAAATGCTGAAATTCAAGCTAGAATTTTATTTTTAAACCACCTTTAAAATGGCACCATTAATTTGAAAATTTTCAGGTACCAAATTTTTAAAAATTAGCAAAGTTCAAGGAGGTTAGACTAACCCAAATTTTAAAATTTTCAAAATTCAAAAAGCAATTCCAAGCAATTCGTGAATCTCTTTTGACTAAAAATGGTGGGGTTTGAAAGCTAATCTCATTGGCTTTAATTTTCATATTTTTCCCAAATTTTTTAAGATCATTTGGTACTGTTTCAAAGCAGAAAATCGATTAGGGGTCAGAATTCCAGATCTGACCCCTTGACATTTAAAAATCTCTATAAATTCAGTTAAAAGAGTAAAATTTATAAACAAATATTCTCTGAAAAGAAAATTGAAAAAGAAATCTACTTGACAAATTTCAACTTATTCTGATTCTAATTTTTATTAGAGAATTGGTCTTAATTTCGTGGTCTGCTGAGGAATAAAAAAAGAACCCTAGAATTGAATGATCCCTAGGTTACATCTTTACGGTTACACTCTAGAGACCATACATTTATGCTAGACTAGACTTAATCAAGTCTAAGGTTTAGCCAGTGAACTTGGTTACCTTGTGGGCCACTCACCGTAAGCCCCAACTGAAGAAAAATGAGATCAAATTAATTTTAAAACACGTAAGCAAGCCCGAATTCATTGTTGTACTACTGAGTGGCTTCAACCTCTCTTGCCGAACCTGGTGACTAAGTCTGCGGGGTAGTGTCAAACGACTGTAGCTAAGGGGCAATGGAACTGGAGGCGTAAGCCGAAGGAAGAGCCTTCCCCTTAGTCCCCTCGTAACTAGATTGCCTGGGTTAGCTTAAGAGGCGGGAATCACTTTCAGTTGGTTGTACGATGAATTTTCCTTCAGGAATTCGAACTTAAAATGAAAAATCTAGTCATCCGATCATAAGGACCGTCTGATTGACAGGGCCTTAGCCTTGTCTGGATTGGTTACACCAACCCAATGGTTGGGTGGTGTATGCAAGGAAGGAGGTCACTCAGACCTCGACTGGTTGGACCTTGGGAGCCACTCCCAAGAAGGCGAGTCACTTCGCCTGGGCCATCTTCTCCCCCACCTTTTTCTTCCACTCGCTTAGCCCCAATGGCTAACCCTTTATCTAGACCTAATCAAGATCCAGAATAGTTGGACCCACGAGCTTATCTGAGAGCCCAGTTCACTGAATCAGCTCAACCTTGGGATCAGAACCCAAGGTGGTGAAGATGACTTTTCGCTTCGCCTAATCCTTCTCGAATTATTGAAATGGTTAGCCCATATCCTGACCTTGGATATTATGACCCATACCAATCGGTCCCTCAAAGGATCGCATTTTACAACTAAGGGTATGGATTTCACACTCCTGTTCCTCACACATGGAATATGGGTAAACCTGATTCACCCCTGGAACCCTTGAAAAACTACCAGTGCATATGCGATCGCATTATAATATATAGAGAGCTATAGCTAGTGCTAAGGAAAAGGCCGCATCCCATCTACAGGAAATCCAAGCTTCCACTGAGCCAAACCAAAGACAAAGCTGGATTCCTTATCAACAAGCTATGATGGAGCTCCTTCTAGGAATGGCAGGGATAACAAGGCTAATTGGACAAAATCGGGAAACTCAAGAACTATTGCTTTTGAGATATCAAATGGAAAATAACCTTGAAGATCTCGACGAATCTGAAACAACTACGTCGAAAGGACACACAGGAGATTCTCAGGAGCTGATGCTGGAAGATAATTCAGGGAAATCTAGCTTGGATATGAGACAGGAGCAGGAAATGTTCCGAATGGGTTCATCTGAGAACTCCATTCAAGAAATTGAGGAAAGGATTGACATCTCCAAGATTGAGCCACAATCGGATTATCCTGAATCCTGGGAGATACCTCTTGGTTTAGATAACCCAATCGAGATAAGGGAAGTAGATCCATTTGAGGATATCGATCTTGAGTCAAAGATTATATGTGACACTACTGAACAATCTAGGCCACTTCCCAATGTAGGTGAACTTGTGCTAGAGCCAACATCTTTTGATCTGCACTCTTCTTTCACCTACATCCCTAATGCAGATGCTAGAGATTCTGAGATGACACTTTCTATCCCTGATCCTAACATCTGAAGACCAGAAGTAGCTATGGATGACTTGACAGAAGAAATAAATATGCTACCTGAGGTAGGAATTACTGAGGAACCCAATGCATATGAGGGTGAAGCTTTGAGCAGAATGAGCTGAGGATGCACCTACTATCCTAGTCAATCTAATGGATGGCTCGACTCGGAGCCTGAAGAGTCAGCCTTTGATGAGTCAGAGTTGAGTACTAATGAGGACAAAGTAATTTCTAACGAGGATTTCAGTGACCTCCCCACAGATATTCTACTTTCATGGATATCCCCACATGATCCAGAGCCTGGAGAGGGTGTGATCTTTGATGTCAATTATCCTTATGAGGAACCCTATGACTCAGATTCTGGTTTTGAGATATATTTTGATCTACTCCCTCAGCAACTTCCAGCTGAAATGTGGGACATGATAAATCAGCTGAATCAACATCATGATCCCACCTCTAATTATCCTCTATTCTCCACCACTACACCACACCTTCTTATAGCTAGAATTTTTGGAGTAGGGGTGCACAATCATCTGGTTTGCATCTCCGGACCACTGATTCTGGGAGCATATGAGCACATCTTTCTCTTAATCTTGACCATCTCCTATGCAAGAACTTATACATCTAATTGAGTTTTTGCCCAGCTGGAGGCATGAAACTCAGCATCTACCTCACATTCTACCATCACGCTATACATACTCGCTTTATACATAGCATATTTTTCCTTTAAGCATATTTCCTTTTCGCATATTGCATACTGTCAGGTTGGCCAATGCTGAACGTTAAAATTCAGGAGCAATTCCAGGTGATCTCTACCCACTTACTCCTTGCTGTATTTATCTTTTATATTCAAGCATGAGGACATGCAAGAACTTAGGCATGGGGGGTAGATACGACAAAACTAAAAAAATTTTTATGCTAACATTTAGCAAAACCCCGGAGCTACATGTCAAACATACTTTAGGACCCTAAATAAAAGAACAACCGACTCCACCTTCAATGTTCACATTAGAGCTAGAAATCCTCCGCAAGAGCCATTTTCGACTCACTCACTCACCCTTTTGTTCTAAATTTAGGGTCAAGCTAAATGTAACCCGATAAGGGAAATTTCATGAAGTACAAATATAAGAGGATACTTGTTTATAGCATATATACATAGTGCATCCATGAGTAAGATTATCTTATTAAGAGAATGCATTAGGGATTTTATCCTCTAGATGATTCCTATAATCTAGAATCCAATACAATTTTTCACACACACATAGAATTTGCAATGGATTCACGGTGAAGGCTGATAAACATCTTTAGTCTGTCAAGAAGAAGCAGTGCTTCTTCTCCTAAACCCCTGGACAGTGTTTTGGGAGACAAGCAGATTTTCTTTCAAAAATCCACCAAATAGTGTGAGATGAGAGTAGAGTGTACTGGTGCTCAAAGATTAGTGCAAGGAATCAGGTATTCTAGATAATTAGGTGATGATACTCAAAGATTAGGCATAGTTTTTGCTCACGGTTCCTGCGTATACATTTTTGTGCGAAATTTTGAGAGCCACCAAATAAGGCAAATACGTAGAGAGCGAGTTTTCATAAAACTAGGGCTAAGGTGGATGGTTACGACCATTCTTTACGGAATCCTCGGCTGAAGGAGGCTATTGATGTCAAGGTCAGAAATACACCGTCTTATCCATCTTTCCCAGTGCAGTGAGTAGGCACTTCCACCAAATAAGCCACCTAATGTCTTTTGAATACCACTAATCCCTAATAATGCCTCCATAATAAAGTTCATGGATGTGTGCTAGTTGTGTTGTGTTGAAAAAAAAAAAGAAAAAAAATTAAATAGAAAAAAAATGATAAAAAAGAAGGAAAAAAATGATGAAAAGAAAGAAAAATTGAAAAAAATTAGAAAAAGAAGAAAAAGCAAAGAAAAAAAGAGTAAATATTTAGTGTTTATTTGAGTTGCATTGAGGCAATACCACCAAATAAATTTGAGATCCACCAAATATGGCCTTAACCCACCTTTCTTATGTTTCTGATCACCCGAATATTGGTTGAGTAATTCTAACTTAGTGTTAGAGTTATGGGAACTCAATTAAAGTGTTAAAGCCAAGTGAGACCACCAAATACAGGTCATATGTGTGAATTTGGTGAGATTGTGAGCTCTAAGAAAAAGAAGGAAAAGAAAAGAAAAAGAAAAAGAAAAAGAGTAAATGAATACGAAGGAACCAAAAGAGAGCATAGTTTTTCTCGTCTTTCTCTTAGTTGAGTTAGGTAATAATTTGGGAATCTAGATTCTATAGTACTAATTTCTATGTAGCACCAAGTGAGAGTGAGCCACCAAATACATAATCTTTTCCCTCTAAGATTCTCTACCTAAGCTTAAGGTTGGGTGGAATTCATAGAATATCTTGAATACCCCTAGGGAAGAAAATTGGCCTATCCCACTAGAATTTTTACTTGGGGTCAATACAGGCTTTAGAGGTGAATTAGTTTTTCACTTGAATCTGTTGCAAAAGCTACATAGCTACACTTTCACGATTGTCTAGATTTCTAGAACATAAGATGAAAACAAAAAGGAGAAAAATCAGTAGGCAAACACTTAATAAAATAATCAATCCCCTAGGGACCCTTCTGTGAATAATTTAGTCTCGCATTTGCTAGGGACTAGCAAGATTTAGGCATGGGGGTATGATTGCGCAGCAATCGTAGGTCTTACATGACCTAAATTAGGCTAGGACTTAGCATAAGTTAGGGTAGTTCATGCATGCATAAGCATTATTTGCATCTTTACTGCTTTCCTTTAGCTATGCCTAAAATAATGCTATAATGTACTGATTAGGTGCATTATGTCAATTGTAGGTAATAAGCTGATTGGAAGCTAGATCTAAAGCTGGATCTGAAGAATAAAGAAAAACTGATGTTGCAGTAGAGCTGGAGCGGAAGACCAAGATTAAATGCACTAGATAATAATGTAAGGGAGTTAAGGTATGATATTCTATTAAGTAGGAATAAAGCAATAAATTGTGAAGAACTTAGGTCCATCCTAGCCCTAGGATAGCCTAGAAACTTTCCCAAGCCTTAGCCAGCCTTAGATTAGGTCACCGCACCCTAGGAAACCTTAAAACCCTAATTCCAGCCTCTATCTGGACGTCTAGATGAGTTATAGGACATCAAGAACCCTAAGCCAACTCCTGCACACCTTAAACCCACTTTTACAATGTTATTGGACATCCAGACACTTGGTCAGACGTCCAATTTCTGCAGAATACCTAAGACAGAACCTAGAAACCTTCCTGACTTTGATTAGATGTTCAGACTCGTAGTCTGGACTTCTGATTTTCCACTATAAGTCATCTGATGCTTTTATTGGTCGTCTGGAACTCCTCTCCAGTTCCTATTTTGGAATTCAAGCCTTGATCCTAAGTTCTTAGCTCCCTAAACCCAATTCCAACCCCGTAGGAACCTAAACTAAGGTACCCTAAACCTAGTACACCATCTTTAAACCTTCCCAAGAACCTGATTAGGTTCTCATTATGCCCAATTGACTTAGATTATAGTCAATCTCATCAGCCTTTTCAATTGGACTCATAGAGTCCAATTGAGCTCAGATCTCAACCCATACAAGTCCAATTGGACTCAGTGAGAGTACAATTGACCTGAGCCCAACCTAACTGAGTTATTTCACTCTCAATCAGGTTCACACTCATTCAATTGAACTTGTGTTAAGTTTTATTGCATTTCCCCCATAGCAATTAGGGTTTGCAGCCCTAATTTAAGACCTACACTAACCCAAACCCCTTAGGACCTAACCTAGACCACTTAGCCACATAGGGCATAGCCACACACACACACACACAAAACCATTCACGCACTCCAACACAAGCTAGAGTGTTCTAGGTTCTTCCAAAGGTGGTGCCACTCTTGTTTGCTAAAATTAGCAACCAAGAGACATCCAAATTGTAGATCCACAAATGGTGGATCTAAAAACCACATTCTCTCTCCTTGGCCGGCCACTCTTGGAGCTCTCTCTAGAGAGTTCCACACTTCTCTAGTGAGTCTCCCTTAGGTATATAAAAAGACCTAACGGGTGGCCATTTGCACCCATTCACTCTTGGCTTCCATTTAGCTTAGCTACATTCCACCTCCACTCCACCTTCACAAGTTGCTTCACCATGGCCACCACCATCTCCATGCCAAGATGTTGGATCACCTCCTCAACCTCTCTCCAAGGGCCGGCCTAAGTACCAATGGCCGCCCCTCTTTCTCCTCTCAACCAACTCAAGGGCCATCGGAGCCCAACTCTGAATGCCCTTATTTATGCTAGATTAGTAGGTTAGTTTTCATAGTTTACATGCTTTATTTACTGCTTAGTAGTGTAGCTCTATATTCTCCCCTTGTGATGCATGCATAATCCTCCTTTAGATTCATGCATGTGATCATTTTCTACTAGCTAGATTTATGTTTCCAAGCATTCCTCCATAAGCTTTCCACGAGTTCTATGTTGCAAACACCATGATGAATCAATGAAAGATTCTTTTCTATATATATATATCTATGTGTTGAGAATCACCATGAGCTTATTGCAATATATTTTATGTGATTAAAGTTGCCTGCTTTTAATTATTATATGTTGCAACTGTCATGTCGGTACCTGAACATTTCGAGGATCTAACTATTAATGCATTTTCTGTAAACAGCCACCACATAACTGAAATCGTGCATACTGAAACTCACACTTTCACATTTGTCATCTATCTAAAACCTGCGCACGTAATTAGGGTTCATAATGAAGGTGGCCGAACATTGATCCGACGATTAGAAACCGGCGTGCAATTTTATGCAAGTAGAGCAAGTGAGATCGATTTCAAATCTGCATTTCCATAAACGACTCCCAAAGACGAACGACCGGGACTCAAGTCTAGTTATCTTATAAATTATTTTTGTTGATCGTATTCCCAACTATACTATGATGCATTCTGATCAAATACATGCTATACGATCCCAACAGGATCTGATTAGGACGACGATCAGAGTCCAACGCCTTTGAAATTACCTTGATCGGAGTCCTGTAGCTCCATATGCAGCCTGAGGAAGAACAATGACCAAGGGACTAGGTGACATAATTCAGAGCTTCAAATGAGAAATCCAACCTTGCAAATGGAATCAGGTTGACGATCATAGCCCAACAGCACGAAAATTGACTCAACCCAACCACTGTAGCAGCCCCTACAATGGAAAGAAAATGGACGACCCAGATCGTGCCACATGGTGGAACCCAGGCTGCCCATGCGCACGCATGCACCACAGCACACACACAGCAGTGCTGGTGTGTGCGTGAAACACGAGCACGTGGAGTGCACGGCAGCGCAGCGGTTGGTGGGCGCGTGGGCTATCTTCAACGACATTTGCAATAGATTGTCAGCGACATTTATGACTATCACTAAATGTCCTGTATACAAAGTTGATTATTTCCTGCACTATAAAAGGGCCCCTACCCCTCCCATTTTTCTTCATCTCTTCCTTTCTTCCTCTCATCGCCTCCAAGGCTTTAGAGAGAGCTTGTCCCAAGCTCAGGATGCTCCGCTAGAGTAGAAATCAAATATTTTTCCCACTTCTCATCCCCCTTCGTGGAGCATACCGTAGCCATCTTCTCACCTCCCTTCGGGAAGAAGAACCTCGCTGCAACATCATCCTACCCCACCCTCTGTCCTCTAGCTTCGTCCTCGCTCATCCCACTCCTCACCACTTTCCTCCAGGCGACGTTAGAGCGAATCGTCCTCCGAGAAACCGTCAAGGGGGATTCTATCACCTATATCTTTCTTTTTGCTTTCGTAGTGTAATCTTTCCCACTTTCTTAATTGTAGAAAACATTTGCTTCAGAAATATATGTGATTGTTTCTCTCTCTCTCTCTCTTATATTCTGCAAGTAGATTAGTTAGATAAGAATTCATCAACCTAATCTCTTGCTTGCTAAAAATACCAAAAAAAATAGAAAAGATAAAAATAAAAAGAAAAAGTGAAACACGTATTTTTCAAATTAAACGCTAGCCTCCCTGTGTTCGACCCAGGACTGACTTTTCAAGTTTCGGCTATAAATTTTATCTAATCGACGGATTTCTCACGAATCGAACTACGACGACGAGTTTTCCAAACCCGAACCCTTTCCATGTGTGAATCCGCCATCATCATTTTGGCACCGTTGTCGGGGAAGCAACGGAATTTACTTTCTTATTTTCTACACTTCTTTGCATTTACATATTATTAACCCCTCTTGTCTCTGATATACTATCTTGCAGGTACCATAGCATGGAGATCCAAGTGCGGTAGACCAGGGTAAAGTACAGATAGAGTAATTTGTAAGTGCCCCCCACATTCCCCCCCACTAGTTTCATTGCGCCACATTCATAACCAAGACCTAATCTACTTAGGTGTTTGCATAAACCCTAACATAGAATTTGTTTATCTTGTTTGCCACCTCCACTCATCTCTCCTTCGCATATAAAAAAAAAAAACAAAAGATACCTTTTGTGGGATGAATCAACATATACACTTTATACACCCACATTTGGGGCACCTAACCAGACTTGATTTTTATCTACTCAACCGGGATTCTGACTTGTGGAACTGGTACACCAATTCAACACATAAGGGAGTAGAAATCATATTAGGTTAATCACCTTTTTGAGTGCCTTAATCAGTGGTGCATTTAGGTCGGTTGATTGAATTGACTGGGCCGCATCACCTAATCTAAAAGAAATCCATTTCGTAGCTGCCCCATAGGATTCAATAATTAGGTCAACCCAGGCACTCCATATTTCTTGATTTATAAAGGAAAAGCACTTGAACTCATGATTTCAAATTTGGTTTGCCACCTAAAAACTTGGTTGAATACACCTAATATTTGAATCCTAAAAGCTACTAAGAAAGATTTGAATCTTAAAACTCATTTCATCCTTTATAATCTTGCTTGAAATTTTCTTAGTTGTACACATACAAACGCTCTCAAACAAATCATTAAGGGCACAACCCATCTAAAGGGCTCATCACATTCCAAGAGCGTAATCATCCTAAGCCTAATTAAAACTGAGTAGACGTTGGCCTTAAGGATTGATTCACTCTTCGTTGCTCAGATTGAGACTTTTTTCGATTAATCTGCTTCTACTGGTCCATCTGATGTCAAGTTAAGGGAGTAGCATCAAAAGATCGTGGCTGAGGGGTACACTAGGAACCAGAGGCACAAGCTAAAGGAAGAACCTTCTCCCCAACCCCTCCTTCTAACTGGTTGGATTGATCGGATAAAAGTAGACCAAATTAGTTATAATCTCAAGATAGGTCCTAGGAGTCTATAGGTCTTTGGGATAGCCCACCTAAGGACAGGGTTGATTGCTTGTATTGTAGGGCTCCTTTCTTTCTTATGATTTCCCCTCCTATTCTACCATGTATACTTACACATCCTACACTCATTTCCCATCCTAGCCTTGATGCGAAATTTGGCTTGTTTTGTAAAAGCGGGTTTTTAATGTCGTTGTAACACACAAATTCGCATACGCTTTTAAATTTATATTCCTAGATAGGGGAGTATCTAAGGTCGTCCAAGGAGGGAAAATGTTTGCAAAATTAAAATCCCTTTATTTAAAGATGGAGCACAACTTTCTTTTTGGTCTTTTCAACTATATCATTTTTTTAGTGTTTTAAAATAACGAGAGAAAACACGAGTTGTTGGCGAAAAAAGGTAAATAACAACTATGATTACTAAGCTAACACCTAAGTGACAAGTAATTCCTCTTCCTAAGCTCACTCTAGGCACGTGGAGGCCTAGAGTAATTAGGAAGAGAGAGTGAAGAGTGCTAGAATCACAGCAATCAAAATGCAACTAAAAGAAATTTCAAAGAAGGCAACTTGATTGATGAGAAAGTGTTTTACAGAAAAACCTAGTGGATGAATGCTTCTACTACTAGAAAATTGCAATAAATAAAATAAAACACAAATCCCCTAGATAGATGGTGAAGAAGAGGGCTTCTTGCTCCAAGCTTGGTAGTTCCCGATCTTGAAAAGAGTCCTCCAACTCCTTCTTTGCTATGCTTCGCCAAGGTGATGTCCTCCAAAGCAAGCCCAAAGGGGGCGTGCCCTAAGCTTTTCTCCAAGGGTGGACGTCCACCATAGGTTCTTCTCCTTTGCTCGGCCATCCTCCTTGAAGTAGAAAAGTCCTCCTCCTTGGCGTGGCCCAAGTTGAAGAGAGTGGGGATAAGAAGGCACCAAAGGGGCTAGTGATGTGCCCCTTTAATCTTCTTCTCTACTCCTTCTTCTTGGCCGTAGGTGTAGGTGGGTATAGGTATAAAAATACACTAATGGAGGATGCTCTAAAATGGTGGTAGGTGGTGGGTTTATATAGAGTAGGAAGGGGGCTAAGGTAACACTTGAAATGGAGGGCTAAGATGGGAAGATGGAGGTGGTTGGGGATCCTATGGCTAAGGGCAATTGTAGCCAACCCAAGGGACACCTAGGGGGTGGTTATGGGTGGTGGCACCCCTTGAAGTTGGTGCCAAAATGGCTTCTAGAAGGGGGTCTTAGGTGGCACCAAGAAAGGTTCTAGAAGGAGGGGTAGGTGGGTGGCTAGGATGGGTTGTAGGGTTAGGTGTATGGTGGATGTGGGGGTGGATGTTGGCGCCAAAATGGGGGGGTAGTTAGAGTTAGGTTTCGGTGCCAAAATTGGTGCCTTTTGGTGGTGATGATGGGGTGAAGAGGTGGCTAGGATGTAGCGCCAACTTGAGTAGGATAGCTAGCTTAGGTAGGGCTTAAGTTGGTGGAGCTAGCTAGGGTTGAGATGACGGTGGTGGATGGCCAAGGAGCTAGTTGCTAGCTAAGCTAAGCTAAGCTAAGCTAGCTTAGCTAGCTATGGAGTAGAGGAGGAGGTATTGGAGCTAGGGTTTGAAGAGAGGAGCTGAGGAGGAGAAGTCTGGAGCTAGAACTGGAGCTGGCAGCTGCTGAAGAGGCTGGCATGGAGCTACTTTAGCTAGCTTAGCTTGCTAGTCCTTTGCTAGCTGCTAAGCCAAGCTAAAGTGAGCTGGCTTCTACCATAATGAGCTGAGGTGAGCTGGGTCTGGTGCTCCTAGGGAGGATCAAGTTGGTTGAGGTAGCTAAGGTAGCTTAGCTCAACTGAGTTGAGCTAAGCTGAGTTCCCGAGAGCTGGACTTAAGCTTCCTGAGCTGGGATGAGTTCTTCTTCAGCTGGCTGGAGTTGAGTGGAGTTGGATGTAGCTGAATCTAAGCTGGGGTGAATTCCAGTCAACTCAGCTAAGCTAGCTAGAGCTCCCTGTGGACTTGTGGGAGCTAAAATGAGCTAGACTCAACTAGGTTGAGCTGGATCTGAGCTGACTTGAGTTAGGGTGAGCTAAGATGAACTCTCTTGAGCTGCCATTCAGTTGAGATTAGCTGAATGGAGCTGGGATGAGCTAACCATAGTTCAAGTGAGCTAGGTTCCAGCTGTGGTGAGCTGGATCAAGCTGAGTTTCAGCTAGTCTGAGCTTCTCCTTCACCATTTGCCATCTTGAGTGCTAGGGTTTTAGGGATCTGTATATCTTTTCATCCCTAACACTCACAAAAACATATCAAAAAGACAATAAAAAATGCAATGCATGCCTAACCTAATTTATGCCTAAATGCAGCCCAAAAACCTATTTGCAGAGTAAAATCCTAAGAGCTAGGTTTGTTTTAATGCATAAGAATGATGATAAACTAGCGTTTATCAACCCTCCTACCACCACTTATACCCAAGATGATTACTATCCCAACTCGACTTATAATTACCCATCCACTAGCCGGGATGACTTTGATTGGGGATACGATATCGAACCTCAGTGTCCAGGGCCTAACCCTGGACAACAAGACTATGATTACTATCCTTCCCAAAGCTACAATGATTATAGATCTCCACCATTTGATGATTAGCCTAACCTGATCTACAATTAAGAAGGATATGTTTACTATAACACCTACCCTACCTAGAATTATGTTGAACATAGGTCACCTCTATTCTTTGAACAACCCAACATGACCTACCATCTGGAGGGACCCAAGAACCTCGATATCTTGACTCCCCTAGAATGAACCCAAACCCACCCAACCCTAAACCGAACCATTCAGTTCAGGTGAATCAGGTCCAAGACAAGGTGTTGGCTAACTTGAGGAACACCATCCAATCTTTAGAGGCTCAGCCAACACCATGCACTGAAGCATTGGAGCCTATGATAAAAATGATTGATGAGCTGAATAGCTCTTTGTTGGATTTTCTCCATGTTAGGGATAAGGGCCTGTGTGAGTTTCTACTTGGGAAATTATCAAGGTTGAGGATGAAATTCGTGGTTGCCTTAGTCCAATCTTGGGATGATTCCTAGGATGAACCCCCTTCCGGAGAGCCATTGTCTAAACCCACTCAGGCACTTGTCGAGGAGGATACATTTTTTGAGACCAGGGATGACTAGGTTGGGCTAGAGCAACCCATTGAGGATGAACCAATTGATTCACCTGAGATCCCTGAGCCAGGGAATGAAGAAAAACATGTCACCTTGGATCATGAATTGACATATGATTTTGAGACGTATATAAATGCGAATCAAGAATTCTTTGATTCTGGGAGTGAAGAATCTCTTAGTGAAGTCTTAGTTGAGCGTATGGAAGATGATTTTAGTGAGACACACGAGCCTGTGGAATCTGATGAACCATTTGACAGCCTGATAATAGAAGAATTTGATTCGGTTGGGTTAACCTGGAGGATTCGAATTCTGATGATTCAATTTGTGACCCATTCCTCATCTGCACCTCGAAGAGTGAACTTTGAAATCATTATGCCCAAGTCAATCCTGATTCAGCCACAATTGTTGGACTTGGGCATTTTAGATGGGGTGTACAACGATCTGGAGGTCCCAGATACCTTGATCTTGGATGATAGGAAGTTGGAAATAAAAATGTGAGAACCTACTTCTGAGGGAACTACGCTTTTGGATCTAAGGGTTACTGTTGACCTGAAACCACCTACTTTTTACCAAGACCCTTATGATACCTTTGATGTGTGACCCAAGCTTGGAATAACTGATTATTTTTCTTAGCTGAACGTTAAGTGGACATCTGAATCTAGTGAACCAAATCTACCTTTTGTACGACACTTTAGTCTTGGGTTGCACACCACCAAACTGCATACCTAGCCCCGAAAGCATAATAATCTTCGATTCTAGGTGATTTTCATCCAGAACTTGAGAACTACTCGACCTTGGAGCATGGGTCTACACCAGAACTTGGTCCACATCTATGGACATCTTATGTTGGTAGGTCTAAGGATTAATCTTTTGATTTTGATTTTGACTCACACTTGTGATTTCTCCATTTCTTCCTTGTATGTATTTCATGCCTAGCTAAAGGCATTAAACATAGCGCGTGTGTATACTCTCTTTTCTCTGCGGAGCTAACCGAATTTTCATGAAATTCAGGTGATATTCTGTTTACTCTGCCGTTTCATGTCTTTATTTTTATAATGAGGAGATTGCATTATTTAGGCATGGGGGGGTGGATAATTAATTCCTAAAATCATTTTGTTAACTTCATAGAATTTCCTTTAGTTTCTTCAAAAAAAATGAAAATTCAAAAAAAAAAAAAAAAGAAATTAGGAGAAGAGAACTTAGGCATTTGGAAGTTATTAACTTTAGGAAATGATACGATAGGACCTAAATAATTAGACTCTTCAGGTCTTTGGGCTTAATTAGCTTGGGTGTCCACTCGAATGTGGACTTAGTCTTGAGTCCTCGCCAAGTAATTTTACCTTAATTTGGTGAATAAATTAGGATGATAAGTACACGACTTATCAACCCGCTGTTGTGTCAGAAAATGTATGCAAATGGGATTGGATTTTAAAAAACCCATCGTCGTAGTATGATTTACAAAGAAATCTGTCAATAGATAAATTTATACCGAAACTCGTATGGAGATTCTAGGTCGAACACAGGTAGGCTACATCGATCTAAAATCCGCGATTATATTTTTTTTGGTATTTTTGTTTTAAAAGTGAGATAATCACAATTAAATTCATATTAACACTAGGAGAGAGAGAGAAACGAATCACTTTGTAACTAAATACTGTTTTTATAGCTAGAAAGTGGGAAATTCTATTCTAGAAAGCAATAAAGAAGGGAGAGAGATGTTATCTTACTTGACGGTTATTTGGAGGACGAGCAGGATGGGGTGACGCCTGGAAGACGTAGGAAGAAGACATAAGATGAAGAATGGAGTAGGAAGAACTGGGGGTGAGGTAGGGCGTTGTCGTCGTCGCGGGATCCACTTCCGGAATGGGGGAGAGAAAACTTTGAATTTTGACACTAGAGAAGCATCTCGGGTTTGGGACTAACTTATATAGAGCTTACGAGAGGGAGAGAAGTGAAGGAAGGGATGATTGAAATGTGGGGGGCGTAGGCCCTTTCATAGGTGTAGAGGTTGGGGGCAAAAAGGTCATTTTATGTCAAGAACATTATTGCAAGGGCCTTTAGTGATGGAATTAAGCGTTATTAAAGCCCCTAAATGTGGCCGTAGGTGTCGTCCATGCGCACGCCTCTTCTTCTCTGCTCAAAGGCTTGATCACGTCCAAGAATTTTCAACCGTCCAATCGCGTGATCGGACTACTGAGACCGCTCCTCGCTCGCTTCAACTTCAGCGTAACCACACGCCCGTGAGTATGATGGAGCGTTACGTTGCATGTTAGATCACGCGTAGGT
This sequence comes from Thalassia testudinum, assembly GCA_037157565.1. Taxonomy (NCBI): domain Eukaryota; kingdom Viridiplantae; phylum Streptophyta; class Magnoliopsida; order Alismatales; family Hydrocharitaceae; genus Thalassia; species Thalassia testudinum. The sequence goes on from JAZHRO010000024.1 coordinate 217,250,733, forward strand.
GATCCACGTGCTCTAGTGCTGCCACGTCTCCTGCATCTACACCACCCGCTCACCATCCAACGGCTTGATTTAGCCACTCCCACGCCTTAAATTGTGGCACAGCAGGGATCGAACCCTCACCCTTCGCTCGCGAAGAGGCACTCGCTTGCTGCGCTGCCCCCTCTTCTTTGCCAACTTTCTAACTACAACACGTGTACTCGTGGCCGTTGGATTAAGATCCAACGACCCACATCTAATCTTGCATTGAGGAGAGAGAGCGCGATGGGTCCTCGCGTATTAGTTGGGCCAGTTTGGGCGACCGAGATGGGGTCACGTGGTGCCATCTTGGTCGTCCATCTTCTGTGACTTGTAGAAGGTGCCACGGATGTCTGATTGGGCTGATTTTCACGCTGTTAGGCTACGATCATCGATCTGAACCCATCCATTCGATCGGATTTGTCATCTGAAGTGTAGATTTACACCATCATGGCCCTTAATCTTTGACCTTCCTCGGATTATATTTGATGCTACGGAAGTCCAATTGCGGTGATCTTGGAGTCAATGAACTTCGATCATCGCCTTAATCAGATTCATATGGTTGGATCTTTGATTTGAGGCCCCGATTAAAAGTCCCCCTGTCCTTGGCCACCAAAACAAAGAAATTACTATACAATTTGTACAATTTGACTTAAATGCATGATGATGCATGTTGTGTAATATTTACAATGCATGATGCTAATATGATACTACGAACATGCATTAATAAACATTTTTGGCTATTCAGATATATGCACATCACACCCCCATGCCTCTCTTTTGCTAGTCCCTAGCAAAAATTATATGCTATTTATAAAAGAATTAGGTCAGATTTTCTTGGGCAAAAGTTATTCTTCAACACTAGGGGATTTTTACTAAGATCTTGAACTACAAAGACACAACAATGCCCGAGTGTCTGCCAAAATGTGGACAGCCTCAAGCCTTCGCCTTATTCAATGGAGGATCTTTTTCTTCTTTTCTTCTTTTCAAATTTATTTTTGATTTTTGAGTTTAGGATTTCGGAGAAACTTTCTAGGGCCATTCAACCCACCCAAGACTCGAAGAGAACCCTAAGTTCTAAGGATATTTGTGTGAAATGTGATAGGCTCACTAGTCGACGATTAGAATGGACTTCGGGTTTCTACGCCCCTAGGTGACCTTGAAAAGAAATTCTGCCTAAAGGTGTATCTATTCGACCGATAGCTTTTCCCCTACTTTTATTTTTATGGGGTCAACACAAGGGTGAACCCGGTGTATATCTCCCTGACTTATTCTACTTCTCTACTTCTTCCTAAGTGTTTTGAAATTTTACGTGCATTTCTTGAGCTGGGTTCTGGATAACCTACCAATGGGCTGTTACCTATGATAACTTGCCAGCCATACTCATGCGACGAAGTATGGCTTATTTCTTTTATTCTCTTTTCTCCTTTTCTTTTTTTTTGGAATGTTTTTCTTTTCTCTCTCTTTTTTAAGTAGGTGGCTTCTCTGATCTAAGATTTACCTAAAGGCAGTAGGAAAAGAATGGTCGTGTGACGGGACTTTGGACAACCTACCTATTGGCTTTTACCCACAGTAACTTGCCAGCCATACCACCCTAGAAGGTTCATTTGCTACATAATTTTCGTAAAAATCATCGGAAAGGGAGTCAGTGCAAATAGTGTGTAGATGCTTAGATTTAAAATCCCCTAAAATCAGAGGGTAGGTTGATAAGTCATGTACTTATCACCCCAACTTATTTAACCAATTTGAAGTAAATTCAGAATGGTGAGGACTCAATAAACAAATTCACATTTTAGTGGATACCCAGGCTGATTAAGTCCGAAGACCTGAAGGGTCTATGTGTTCAGATCCTACTGTATTATTTCCCTAAGGTTGACAAATCCTATTGCCCAATTATTCTTTCCTAATTCAATTTTTTTTTAATAAAGAAAAAAATAAAAAATAAAAATAAGTAGAATTTACAAGAATTTACAAAATGATTCAGAAATGAATCCACCCCCCCATGCCTAGCTGATGCAATGTCCTCATTGAAAATAAAAGGCATGAAAGGAAAGGTAGAATGTAGAAGATATCACTTGAATATGATGCTTGGGTCAACTTTGAGTCAGACTGTACATGTGCTAAGTTTAATTCCATCAGCTAGGCGAAGTCCAGCCAAAGAAATCACGCTATGAGTAAAGCAACCGTGTCTGAGATGGGTTCTGGAACAATATGATCAACAAAAGGCTTCAGACGTTGAATGTTGACTTTAAAAGAATTACCCATCTTTGGGTCAGAGAACTAAATAGCCTCATTTGGAAATATCTGATCGATGATGAATGGGCTGTTCCATTTTGACCTAAGTTTGCCGGGAAAGAGCTTAAGTCGAGAATCAAAGAGCCAGACCTTCTGGTTCAGCTCAAAGCTCTTTCGGGATATCAATTGGTCATGAAGAGCTTTGGTTCGAGCCTTATAAATCTTGGCATTCTCATATGCATCATTTCTAGGCTCCTTCAACTCAGATAGTTAGAGTTCCTGGTCTTTCCAGCTAAACTCAAAGCCAAATTACATTGCTTGATTACCTAGAATGCCCGATATTCAATCTCTACAGGTAAATGGCATGCCTTTCCATACACCAGACGAAAATATGACATGCCGATAGGCATTTTGTATGCCATACGGTAGGCCCAAAGAGTGTCCTCAAGCTTTTGAGTCCAATCTTTACGATCAGGTATAACCATTTTCTGTAAAATATTCTTGATCTCCCAATTGGAGATCTCGACCTATCCATTGGTATGGGATTGGTAAGGTGTGGAGATTCTGTGATTTACCCTGTATTTTACCAGTAAACTATGGAACTGGGCATTAGTGAAATGAGTGACACCATCACTGATGATGGCCCTCAGAATCCCGAATCGACTGAAGGTGTTCTTGACGAAATCGATGACCACCTTGTGGTCATTGGTTCGGGTGGGAATAGCCTCAATCCACTTGGGCACGTAATCAATAGCGACAAGAATGTATTGGTGTCCAAATGAAGGGAGGAAGGGCCCCATGAAATGGATGCCCCAAACATCGAAGATTTCGACAGGAAGAATCAGGTTTAGAGGCATCATATCTCTCTTGGTTATGCTCCCAAGTGCGTAGCATCTGGAACACGACTTCGAGAATTCTTGGGCATCCTTGAATAAAGATGGCCAATAGAATCCAGAATGAAAAATTTTTGCAGCCGTCTTTTTCCTAGAGAAATGTCCACCACACGCAGATGCATGGCAGAACTCGAGCATACTTTGGAATTCAATCTTCGGAACACATCTGTGAATAATATGATCAGAGCCAATGCGGTATAGTTTAGGGTCCTTCCAGAAGTAATATTTGGCCTCAGATTTGAGTCTATCTTGTTGTTGCTTGGTCCAATCCTGAAGGATTTGACCAACGGCTAAATAATTTACAATGTCTGCAAACCACAGGGTTTGGACACCTGATACTATAAGAATAGTTTCATCCAGAAAGGTATTAGCAATCAAAATATCCAGACGAGAAGAATAACTTAGAAGTCTTGAAAGATGATCCGCCACCACATTCTATGCCCTAGATTTATCTTTGATTTCAAGATCTAATTCTTGAAGCAGAAGAATTCATCGGATAAGCCAAGGTTTGGCATCTTTTTTGGCCAAAAGATGTCTCAAGGTTGAGTGGTAGATGTAAATTATGATGTGAGTCCCTAAGAGATAATTCTTGAATTTCTCCAAAGCAAATACTATAGCTAGCAATTCCTTCTCAGTAATAGTGTAATTCCTCAGGGCCTCGTCTAGAGTTTTGCTAGCGTAGCAGATGATAAAGGGCTTCCTGTCAATCTTTTGACCCAAAACAGCCTCGACCGCATAATCAGAAGCGTCGGTCATGATCTCAAATGGGGTTTTCCAAACCTGTGGTTGCAACACTGAGCACAAGTGACTTCCGTTTTAAGAAAATTAAATGCCTTACGGCATGATTCATTGAAATCAAACGACGTATCTTTGGTGAGAAGGTTGCTCAGAGGTCGAGCAACCTTAGAGAAGTCCTTGATGAACCTTGTATAGAATCCCACATGACCAAGAAATGATCGAATTCATTTGATAGATGTGGGAGGAGGAAGTTTATAGATAGCATCAACCTTAACTTTGTCAACTTCAATTCCCTGTTCAGAGATAACATGACCCAAGACGATGCCTTCTTTTGTCATGAAATGACTCTTTTCCCAGCTAAGGACCAATCTTGTTTTGATGCATCTTTTAAGGATCATTTCAAGATTAGCCAAGCAACAATCAAATGATTTTTCAAAATAGAGAATCGTCCATGAAGACTTCCATAAACTCTCCCACCATGTCAGAGAATATGGCCAGCATACACTTTTGAAAAGTGGCAGGTGCATTGCATAAGCCGAATGGCATTCTATGGAAAGCAAAGGTTCCATAGGGATAAGTGAAAGTCATTTTTTCCTGATCCTTGGGATGGATAGGGACTTGATTGTATCCCGAATAACCATCTAGGAAATAGAAGTACTTTTGCCTGGCTAGTCTTTCAAGGATTTGACAGATGAAGGGAAAAGGGAAATGATCTTTTTCCGTGGCTATGTTCAGCTTCCTATAATTGATACAGATCTGCCAAGAGGAAGCTAAACGAGTTGTGATAGATTCTCCTTTCTCATTAGTCACAACGGTAATCCCAGCTTTCTTGGGAACAATTTTCACGGGACTTACCCAAGGACTATCTGAGATTGGATAAATGATTCCTGCATCGAGCCACTTAATTATTTCCTTCTTAACCACTTCTCGCATATTAGGGTTTAATCTCCTCTGCATCTGGTGAGAAGGGCAGGATCCATCTTCCAAGAATATTCTGTGATTGAAGTAAGATGGCTCGATCCCCTTAAGGTCATGAATGGTCCAACCAATTGCCTCCTTATGTTCCTTTTAGACCTTGATCAGTTTAATCTCCTTCTCCTTAGTTAATCTCGCACTGATAATCATAGGGAGTGTCTTTTGAGGTCCCAAAAACTAATATTTCAAACTCTCAGGCAATGGTTTCAGTTCGAACTGGGGCGGGTTTAGGATGGAAGGTAAGGATGATGCTAATGAAGATTCATCAAGAGGAAGAGGTTGAAAGTGAACAAAATCAATAACCTCTTCATAATGTGGCTGGTTTGCCATAGAGAGTTGCAGGTTGGATCCATCACAACAGGGGGAACATCTAATTGCATAAATTGCCAAACATGTTTTAATATTCAAGTTATCTTCCTCAAGGTCCTCTATAAATCCACAATCCTCAAATTTGTTAATCACCTTAAAAATATTCAATTTCAATTTTTGATCCCCAAAGGCAATTTCCATGCTACTGCTCTCACAGTTGATATTGGCCTTAGCGGTAGCCAAGAACGGACATCCCAGAATGATGGGCGTGTTCCTTAAATTGTTAGGTACATCCATGTCAAGGATAAGGAAATCTATAGGAAAATAGAAATCCTTAACCTTGATAATAACATCCTCAATAACACCTCTCGGATTGGTAACCAAATAGTCTGCTAACTGCAACGCTACTGAGGTCGGCCGAAGTTCACTTAATCTGAACTTCTCGTAAAGAGAAGTCAAAATTAGGTTAATGGATGCACCTAGATCCAGAAGTGTCCTATCAAAGGTGTAATCTTAGATGACACAAGAAATCAAAGGGTCATCTGGATCTCTCTTTTTCATAGGAAGGTGATGCAGGATAATAGAACTAGCCTACTCGGAGAGTATCACCTTCCTCAGAACAGATTCCCTCGACTTACGCTTCTATGTGCATAAATCCTTTAAAAATTTACCGTAAGCCGGTATGTGTTTGATAGCATCGAGGAGCAGGATATTGATTTCGACTTTCTTGAATGTATTCAAGATCTCCTTGTTACTATCAACAGGCTTCTTCTTCCTAGGTTTAATCAAGGCCTCAGGAAAAGAAACATGAGTCAGATCTTTGGAATCAGGTTCCTGAGCCTTGATTTCTTCTTCAGAGTTCTCTTCTCTCTCCTCAGGTTCTTCAGGATTTTGTAGATCAGAACAAGGTAGTTTTGGGTCCTGGGTTTGCCTTCCGCTCCTCAAGGTAATAGAGTTAGCAGATGCATATGGGTTTGGGTATTGGGGAGGGGTAGGAAAGATTGGAGGGGCTTCATTAGCCAGAAACCTTGGATTTGATGAAAAAGTAGAAGATGAAGGACCCTACTCAACCACCTGAGCATGTGCGTGTGGGTCCCTCTGATTCACGTACCCTTGGCCTTGATTGCCTGGATTCTGCATATTATGTGGGTTGGGTATGGGTTGAGATGGCAGAGATCTGGGTTGACGGGAATTAGCAATGAACCCGATTTACAAGTTGTTCAGTGAGGTTTTCATTTACTTCATGAGCTAGAGCCTATATCCTTGCATCTCTACCATCTAACTGTTCAAATTAGCTTGCCCTATAGGTTGTTGGACATTCCAAGTTGGCTGATTGACTTGATTTAGGGACAACTGAGTGTAAACATGACCCTGACCCATTGGTCTTTGTGGAGCATAGTTGCTGGGTCAGAATTGGGTTTACTGCTACGAGTTTTTCAAAGAGAAGTTAGGGTGGTTCCTCCAACCAAGATTATAAGCATTGGAGTAAGGGTTGGACCTAACGTTCTCCTGTACATTATAGATATCCTCATAGGGCGAGGATGGAGAGAAAGAAAGGGAGGGATCGGAGAAATTGGGATCAAAGGCCCTAGTTTGGAACCTGTGGGGTTTCCAACAATGCTGGCTCACAGGTTGAGCCGCATCCAATTGATTCACGAACTCCCATCCAGAAGGAGCTCGCGAAGAATGGAATCCCAAATTCTGGGATTGAGTGGATCGAGAATTGTTTGTAGAGTTTTCTGCCATCCACTACTCCATCCTTTTGGTAACCAAGTCCACCATATCTAGTTTATTACAAATTGGATCCATATTGACTGAATGAGAGTCATGGACCTCATTAACATTCAATCTGGGTTTTTGGGATCAGTTAAAAGTATCCATGGAGGCATGCTTGATTGAATTTTCACTCATTTCCTCAAACAAATCATGTGCGCTATTTGCATCTTTGTTGAGGAAATTGCCTCCGCAAGAAGCGACTACATGATTTCTGAGATGCTCAGTCAACCTGTGGTAAAAGATCTGCACGAGCTGCCATTTTGGCACCTTGTGGCATGGATAGTTCCGCAATAAGTCCTTGAATCGCTCCTAAGAAACATGAAACTACTCCCCCAGCCGCTGGCCGAAGGTAGTTGATAAGAGCCTCATCATGATCCCTAACTAGCTCATTTTGACCTAATAAAGAGAATAAGAGCTTCTACATAACCGAGAGAAGGGCTTAATTCAAGGAATAAGTGTTCTGAAAAGAAAACATGAAATAAAGGTTAAAACTGTAATTTCACCATTGCAGAACACAAATGGGATTTCTAAGAGGCAAAACATAGGTCAAATGGTTTGAATAAGATAAAAAGTGGGTTGGTTCAGTCAGAAATGCGTTATTGTGCAATCCAAGAATTAAATGGCATTCTGTAACCCTAAAACAGACTCACTTAATTCAACATGGTTCTGGTGAGGATAAAAATCATGTAATCCCTCTAAAATTCATGGAAAAAAATCCCCAATGGTTTAGAACCTTCAATTTGGCCTTTGGAACCTATTTTGACCTAGATTGGTGTCCTAGCTCATTAATTGACCTAATTTGGGTTTTTATGCAAAATATTTAGTCAAATGTGGTCAAACCTGAAATCCAACTTCACCATTGGATTCCTTAGGTCCAAATTAGTTTTTTACCAAAATTTAGACCTAAGGAGAGGTCATCTTGACCTACTTTGCAAAATAGTACACCCAATTACATTTTAGCCCCTATCTTTTGAAAACCATTGCACAGACCCCCTAACTTCCTCACCACTCTTACAAATAGGTCCCTCAGCAATTAATCGGGAGAAATCCTACTCTGGTGAGGAATTGAGAGGGAATACTCCCTGATTCCTCAGAGATCTCCCAGATTTGGAAGGGAGATTCTCTGAGGAATTCCCTTCCATCTAAGCATGGTCCTAGTCTCTGATTTGTACCCAATCTCTCGTGCGAATGCACGAGAGATTTGGGTCACCAACAATTTCCATCTCCGGCAAGGATTCACACTCTTGGAAGCTTGTCTTCCAAGCACAGGAGGCCCTGCCAGCATCTATAAAAGGATCCTTAACCTCGGCCGCACCTTTTCATCTCGACTTGGTCAGAGATTCACCCCAATTTCATCCTCTTCTCCTCCGGTCAGGAAGTCCAGCGAGCTCCAGCGAGCCTCCCTCCTCTTTCTCGTCGCTCTGCCACATTACTAGTGGCAGAGTTTCCCTCACCATCTTCCTCTGCATCGCGCAACACCCGTGCGCGCACCTCTAGACCCTTTGTCGTCACCGTCTCCCTCCACTGGACACCGTCTTCTCCGGCGACAGTAGGTACAGCTAGCCGCCACCTCTCCCCCTTTCATCCACATAATTAGGTTAGACTTACTCCTCTCTATCCCCTCTTAAATTCCCCTCTCTCCATTTCCCTTTTTGACCCCTTGCAAGCACTGTCCACCCTCATCTTCCCTATCTCCGGCTGACCTCCGGCGAGACGCATCCACCACTCTGCACCTCCACACGTCTCGCCACCAACCTCTTCACCTCCGCCATCAACCATTGAACACTTTCCACCCACTCACAAATCGCCACACACGCTCCACGCTTCCACCAAGCAAACCCACTCACACTGTCACAGTCCGATCTAGGCACACACGCCTAGGCCGATCTGAGCCACGACAACCCCCACCTCACCTTCGCCGTGATACGGCAAAGGTTCTCCTGTTGTTTGATAAAGCCACAAGGCTACTTTTTTGTCGTGTAGGGTCAAGCCCTCGTCCGCCATTAACAAGCATACAAGCTTGCTTGCTTTCCAGCGTCAGGCCACGCACTCCAGGTTTCAAGATCCCAGGCTGCACAGGTTGAGTGAGTGAGCGAATAAAGCCTGAGAGCAGTAGCTGCGGACTCTTCAGCTACGTCAATTGTGTGAAGACATCTTCTTGCAGGCGCGAGCGCAGAAGCGGGTGGGACATTTAGTCCCACCTCATGAACGTAAAAGTGCAATAGGTAACATAAATTGAATTTTTGTTTTATGCTGTTTGCCTCAAGTCACACAGGGGTGAGCTCCCTCGCCCTCACTCGCCACGCCTCGTCTACGAAACTCCCCTGTAGACCTAGCACTCGACCCGAATAACCTAACCTAGCACTCCTCGCACACCGCACCCACGCTGGTGTGCCTGGACCAGGGAGTGCACTAGACCCGATTACTCAGCTCTAGGAGAGTGTACTGAAGAGAGAAATAGAGAGAGAGAGAGAGACGTGGGGGAGGGTAGGGGTTAGGTTTTTCTATGTTGTGCAGGGAAGGAACAGAGCTAAGGAAGGAAGAGGCACAGCAGGGAAGCTAAGGAAAAAGAAGAGGAATGAGGAAGGCACAGCTGAGGTGAAAGTAAGGATACTTAGCTATAGAAAGGAAGAAGGAACAAAAGCCAAATAGAAGAGGAAGTCAAAGGAGAGCTAAGGCTGAAGGAAATCAAGGAAGAAGCCAAGGAAGGAAAAGAAAGAAGAAGAAGAAAGGCTGAAGCCAAGGGAAGGAGCAGCACTGTAGTAGAGGTGCGGCTGAGGAAGAAAGAAGAAGACTGCAAAGGAAGAGGAAGGAGAAAGGCACTATGCCAAAGAGAAGAAAGCCAAAGCTAAGAAGGATGGCTAAAGAAGAAGACAAGTAGAGATAGTAAGAGAAGGAGAAAGGCAAAAGCACAAGATAGAGTAAAAAGAAAGAAGATGAAAGACAGCTGACAAGAGACATAAGAAGGAGAAGGAAATAAAAGCTTAAAGAGAAATATCTTTTTAGGACGTCTAATTATAAAAACATACGTCCAATTCTATTTTGCTACAATTTTAACTCTTAAATTCTTGCATTTATATTCTGAATTAGGTTTTGAGTAACTCTAAGTGTTCAATTACATTATTGAGATTATTAAATAAATTCCATTTGCTCCCTTTGTTCAACCTCAGATACTTAGGTTTTCGAGTAATAAATTCTTATTTGTTGTCAATGCTTGGTCACCTATACTATAATGTGACTAACTTAAAAACCCTGACAAAGCATTACAACATTTTGGCGCCGTTAACGGGGAGCAACGCGCATTTTATCACTAATCTCTGCATTCTTTTTTTTGATCATATTGAACACTAACTTGCCCTACTTTGCTTTGTTGTGATCTTGCAAGGTTATTTCATGAGAAGATCCCTCCTGCAAGTCAACCTCTCCAGGGCAGGTAACCTCTCATCTTCCATCCCCTAATCCTTGAAAGACAAAATGACGCAATTAATTTAGGAATCAATTGCCTTCTTTTTATAGTAATCGCCATCCTTAAGGCAAACATTTCCTGATTTTGCAAAAATTTTTCAAATCTTCTTGAAGTTGGAGCATTCTTCTTTTTTTTTTAGATCCTATCCCACAAATTCTTGTGCCTAATAGAAATCACACTTAATCTCCGCGGACAACACATTTCTTGCTTTTAAGTCCAAAGAAAACCTTTTTCAAGAAGAAAAGAGGATTGGAAATAGAACAAAATTAGGATTTCCATAGTAGGGTCTTGGAGTGCTAGTTCACACATGCCTATATAAAAGGAAATGGACCCTCCTACAATAGTGTGCTACCAAAGCCCTTGATTGAAGAGATCTAAACAAAACAAACCCTGAAAATTGAGCTCTAAAATCACTTGAATCTTAAAATATTGGACCTAATAAACTAGGAGTCAAATCAGGGTGGTCTCTAGGTCCCAAGCCTAAAGTCACTCTGCCATCTTTAGCATAGGTCAGGTAAAGTTGACCCCGTGGGTCAACCAACCTCCAAATTAGGTCACAACATCAAAACATCTAAAGTCAAGTGAAAACCCTAAAGCACCTTTGAAATAAAAGTGGTAGACTTAGGAGGTCAAGATCCCCATTCTGGTCTTCCTGGAATCTCAGTGACAAGAGAGGTCGGGTGGGGGAAACCCTGTAACCCGTAGGGATGCTCTACCGTGTAGGGGTCTTTGTAGGACTCTCCTTCTTTGGCTGCCCAGGTAATTCTCAGGTGGACGACCTTCTGATCCAGGGGTATCATCTGCCCCGAACCTCCATAGTCATCCAAACATCTTTGGGTGCCTCGATTGGGTCAAAAACATCTCTAGTCTCTCATCTTTTCTCTTTAGAGCTCACACATAAATTTTCAGTGGGACTCTTTATTCAGATTTAATTGCTTCATAACTTGATTCTACATCTTGATTCAAACTCTAATTCTACATCTTGATTACACCACCTGATCCAAATATGCAACCAAACCACTTAGGACTACCATTCAAGAGACCTAAATATCGGAGATCCATGAGAGATAGGGTGATTGAGGATGCTTTGAAATTCTATGAAGAAGAAGACAAAACCTCAACACCTATAGAAAACATTCAGGTTGATGTCCCAGCAACCACAACCTTCATCATAACTTGTGCCCAAGTGCTATTGGTAGAAGCCACAAAAGGATCAACCTAAGACATGGTCATCACAGGATACATTGAGATAGAAAAATTACACAATCTTGAATACCTTCAATGCATGACAAATCCTCATCTTTGGGAGCAACACCAAGATGATCTTGAAAAATGGGAAGAGATAATGAGATTATTAAAACAAATTATCAACCAGAGATACCCATATATGCCACAAACTGAGGATGAATCATCTTGGGACAGCATCGAAGATCAATCTGATCTCGGGTTTGAGGCACAAAATGATTGTGGATTCCCAACCCAAATGGAGTACAATGTGCCTGATATTGAAGAAGGTTGGGAAGCTCCAACTGCAGGAAAACACAATGTTGAGCCAACTCTAGACCATGAATCACCAGGCTTAGAATTCCAAAACTCCTACAATAATGAGAGTAGAACTGAACCTCTCGAGGGTGTAAAATCCGCCCCTTATTTTGATAAAGTGACCCTCGAAGGTTATTTGGACCTAGATTCTAGTGATTCAACCCACATCCTAAGCCCAGAATCTAGATCTGAAACTTATTGGGAAGATTTCGAGGTCCCATATGAGGAAGATCAATTTTTCAATGAAGAATATGATTTTTGGCCACTATTTGATAAATTTCCCTCGCCAACATCCTCAGAGAAACCAATCGATTTTTCGGAAGTCATACCAATTTACGATATAGAAACTGAGGAGTTGGACGAGTGGGGTTTCAATTGGGTCTGTCCTACTAGCTTGGAACCTGAGCCTCTACTAAATAAGGATACCTTTTTAAGCTCAGAACTGACATCTAGGCTAGACACCAGTCAGGCTGCTGAATCGACAGCATATGATTTATTTTGTGGTGGAACTCATGATCTTGAATTTCATTCAGATTTTGATTTTCGCAACCTCTACGACGATTTCGAATCTGACCATAACATCAGAGACAATCTGCTTCCTGATTATAACAAACCAATCTATGACCTCAGCTCACATGACTCATTCGCTAACTCTGATTCTGAGGTCCCGATTCCTGAGATCACTAATTTTAGTTCAGGTTCCAGGAACATGGAATCATTTCTTTTCGATCCTTAGGAATCATAATTGCCAAATGCCGAGAGTGATTGCGACCCAGAATACGAATCTTTTCTCGACTCTGATTTCCAGTATCCCATAGACACTCTCCAGGCATTCGCTTTTGATTTTGAAAGTTACTATGAGGACTCTCTACATGAGACCGCCTGTAATTCCTTTCTAGAAGAGCCCTCATACACAATTCTGCTTGAAGCCACCTCTTCCACACATACAAAACTGATCAAAACTTATTCTCTACCCTGACCCGCAATCGGACTCAATTTCTATTCTGATTCACCTCTCACTGAGCCATTTGCAGATGATTCAACTCCACATCTATATCAAGCATCGGGTATCGATCAGACTGAAAAACATGATCCATCATTCTTTGATCACCTCTGTAGGGTTTCCACAGCATGCACTGATTATTTTTCGGAACCCTACTCTGACTAGGCTGATTCGACTCAGCCTAAACCCGAGTTTTCACTTCCATATCCATCAGAGCCACATTGCATATGGTGGGTTCTGCATCTATTGATCTACATATATCAGCTCACCAGACTGATTGGGTTTGGGCTGCATCATCAGCCTGTTGATATTAACAAGCACCTGGTTGGACTAACCAGGCTCTTAATCAAGGTGCTTGTTTTACAAAAATCCGCTGAATTGACCACTCCCTCTCCACTCCATGTTTCGCTCGGCTGAAGGCGTTGAATTTAGCGCTTAACGGGAGGCAACCAGTCATTCCAAAAATAGAGACCCATCTGATTATCTGTCTGTACTCCACGTCCATTGCACCTTGAGTTCAGCCTTAGATAGTTGATTCCACCTCTGGTACACGTACCAGAGCTTGAAATCATCCGCATCAGTCACTTCCGACCCATTCACCCACTCGATGTACCTTGTTCTAAGTCCCTGACCTCAACACTATTTCACACCCTCTGTTTACAATGAGGACATTGCAAAACTTAGGCATGGGGGGTGGTAAAGTGCATACATACAGAACTAAGAAAAAGTCAGAAGCATTCTCACAGAAAAAATTCACATATGTCAAAAACACAAAAAAATTGAAAAATTATGAAAAAGAACAAAAAATGGAGGACGGAGGAAATTTTGTAAGCCACATAATCATAAGGAGGAGAAAAAGAGCAAAATAACAAAAAGGAGCACAAAATGAAAATGAAAAAGAGATAGTCATTAGTAAGAGATTAAGGAATTAACCGAAGTTCTAGATAACATCAAGAAAAGAGAAAAATGAAAGAAAAGTGCTAAGGAGACACAAAAAGAGATTAGCATGAACGTTGATCTTAAGCCTTCTGGGCTAGACTCTTAGGCTTAAAAATTCACTTATCTGCTAAGATCTGGATAATCCTTAAGAGGTTGGGGAAAATGTGAAGCTTAAGTATTAGGCCTAAGGCTTAGGAAGTATTTGGCCTCGTTATTTGACCTTCAGTTTGTGGGATTCGGTAACCTAAGCACCACAATCCACACACAGTCTGGTTCAATGAGCATAACTATCAAAATCACGCAAAAGCATCTTAATGCTCTGAAAAAGTTGCCTAGATTAGGAGTGGCCGATCAGCACAAGTTGATTTGGACGAGTTCCCGTCGTGGAGAGGCAGGAAATTCCCCTCGAAGATGCGTAACAACATATCGTCCCCTCGGTGCTTATCTCTTAGGATATTTAAATATCCTACCGAGGGCATGTAAGAACTTTGCTGGTTCAGATACTATGGGTGGCATTATCACGAAAAGTAGATTGCCAGGGTTTCGATTCAGCCACGGAACGCAATGGATGGGATTATCTCTAAATATCGACAGCAAGGGTTATGGGGGTTGCCATGGGCGGTGCTATCACAATGCATAGATTGCCAGGGACCCCTGAGGATTGATGATGGGGATGAGGAATCTGATACAAACCAGGTTGAGAAGCCAATCCGAAGCTAGAAATGAAAAGAAAAAGACAGAGAAAGCTCTCCAAACAAATAAATCTTCTGTCTCTCTTACAAAAATGCACTGCAAACTAAGCCTAGCCTAAAAATGTCTCAGGCACGGATGCTTTAATCGCGGAGTCCAATAAACCCTAGGATAGTTTCTGCGGGCCTTAAAAACCTTCGTGGACTAAGGCTAAAGCGGGTTAGGTCTAGATTTTGGTTGATACTTGAGTACCTCTAGGCCTATTGTCGGCATTCTTAACCTAGTCAAAAGAAGAAAAGCACTTATCATAACTGGTGACAGAAACTCAAGGTCTAGAACAAAAGTTAAAGCCTTGAAATTTTGCTAAGGGACTAGCAAAATCTAGGCATTGGGGTATGATGAGAGCCTCATCATGAGCCCTAACTAGCTCATTTTGACCTAAAAAAGAGAATAAGAGCTCCTACATAACCTAGAGAAGGGCTTAATTCAAGGAATAAGTGTTCTGAGAAGAAAACATGAAATAAAGGTTAAAACTACAATTTCACCATTGCAGAACTCAAACAAGATTTCTCAGAGGAAAAATATAGGTCAAATGGTCAGAATAAGATAAAAAGTGGGTTGGTTCAATCAGAAATGGGTTATTGTGCAATCTAAGAATTAAATGACATTCTGTAACCCTAAAACAGACTAACTTAATTCAACAAGGTTTTGGTCAGGATAAAAATCAATTAAACCATCTAAAATTCATGGAAAAATATCCTCAAGGGTTTATAACCTTTAATTTGGCCTTTGGACCTATTTTTACCTAGATTGGTGTCTTAGCTCATTAATTGACCTAATTTGGGTTTTTATGCAAAATGTCTAGTCAAACGTAGTCAAACCTAAAATCCAACTTCACCATTGGATTCCTTAGGTCCAAATTAGGTTTGTACCAAAAATTGGACCTAAGGAGAGGTCATCTTGACCTACTTTGCAAAATAGTACACCTAATTACATTTTGGCCCCTATCTTTTGAAAACCATTGCACAGACCCCCCTAACTTCCTCTCCACTCTTACAAACAGGTCCCTCCACCAATAATGGGGAGAAATCCTACTCCGACGAGGAATGGAGGGGGAATACTCCCTGATTCCTCAGAGATCTCGCAGATTTGGAAGGGAGATTCTTTGAGGAATTCCCTTCCATCTGAGCATGGTCCTAGTCTCTGATTCGTACCCAATCTCTCGTGCGAATGCATGAGAGATTTGGGTCTCCAATAGTTTCCATCTCCAGTGAGGATTCGCATGCTTGGAAGCTTGTCTTCCAAGCACAGGAGCCCCTGCCAGCATCTATAAAAGGATCTTCAACCCTGGCCGCACCTCTCCATCTCGACTTGGCCAGAGATTCACCCCAATTTCATCCTCTTCTCCTTCGGTCAGGAAGTCCAGCGAGCTCCAGTGAGCCTCCCTCATCTTTCTTGTCGCTCTGCCACATTACTAGTGGCAGAGTTGCCCTCACCATCTTCCTCTGCATCGCGCAACACCTGCGTGCGCACCTCTAGACCCTTTGTCGTCGCCGTCTCCCTCCACAGGACACCATCTTCTCCGGTGACAGCAGGTACAACTAGCCGCCACCTCTCCCCCTTTCATCCACATAATTAGGTTAGAGTTACTCCTCTCTATCCCCTCTTAAATTCCCCTCTCTCCATTTCCTTTTTTGACCGTTGCAGGCACTGTCCACCCTCATCTTCCCCATCTCCGACCAACCTCCGGCGAGACGCATCCACTACTCCACACCTCCACACATCTCGCCACCAACCTCTTCACCTCTGCCATCGACCACTGAACACTCTCCACCCACTCATAGATCGCCACACACGCTCCATGCTTCCACCGAGCAAACCCAGTCACATGGTCACAGTCTGACCCAGGCACACATGCCTAGGCCTGTCTGAGCCACGCCAACCCCCACCTCACCTTCACCGTGATACGGCAAAGGATCTCCTATTGTCTGATAGATCCACAAGGCAACTTTTGTGTCGTGCAAGGTCGAGCCCTCGTCCGCCATTAACAAGCATACAAGCTTTCTTGCTTTCCAGCATCAGGCCACGCGCTTTAGGTTTCAGGATCCCAGACTGTGTAGGTTGAGTGAGTGAGAGAATCCAGCCTGAGAGTAGTTGCTGCGGACTCTTCAGTTGCATCAATTGTGTGAAGACATCTTCCTGCGGGTGGGAGCGCAGAAGCGGGTGGGACATTTAGTCCCACCTCGTGAACATAAGAGTGAGGCGGGTTACATAAATTGAATTTGTGTTTTATGTTGTTTGCCTCAAGTCACACAGGGGTGAGGTCCCTAGCCCTCACTCGCCACGCCTTGTCTGCAACACTCCCCTGCGGACCTGGCACCCGACCCGACTAACCTAACCTAGCACTCCTCGTGCACCACACCCATGCTAGTGTGCCTGGACCCGGGCACTTGCCTGACTCGATTACCCAACTCTAAGAGAGCGTACCGAAGAGAGAAATAGAGAGAGAGACATAGGGGAGGGTAGGGGTTAGGTTTTGCTACGTTGTGCAGGGATGGAACAGAGCTAAGGAAGGAAGAGGCACAGTAGGGAAGCTAAGGAAAAAGAGGAGGAAAGAGGAAGGCACGGTTGAGGTGAAAGTAAGGATACTTAGTCGCAAAAAGGAAGAAGGAAGGAAAGCCAAAGAGAAGAGGAAGTCAGAGGAGAGCTAAGGATGAAGGAAATCAAGGAAGAAGCCAAGGGTGGAAAAGAAAGAAGAAGAAGAAAGGTTGAAGCCAAGGGAAGGAGCAGCACTGTAGTAGAGGTGCGACTGAGGAAGAAAGAAGAAGACTGCAAAGGAAGAGGAAGGAGAAAGGCACTGTGCCAAAGAGAAGAAAGAAAACCAAAGGTAAGAAGGATGGCTAAAGAAGAAGACAAGCAGAGATAGTAACAGAAGGAGAAAGGCAAAAGCACAAGATAGAGGAAAAAGAAAGATGACGAAAGACAGCAGATAAGAGACTTAAGAAGGAGAAGGTAATAAAAGCTTAAAGAGAAATATAGACGTCCAATTCTATTTTGCTACAATTTTAACTCTTAAATTCTTGCATTTGTATTCTAAATTAGGTTTTGAGTAACTCTTAGGTATTCAATTACATTATTGAGATTAGTGAATAAATTCCATTTTCTCCCTGTGTTCGACCTTGGACACTTAGGTTTTCAAGTAATAAATTCTTATTTGTTGTCAACGCTTGGTGACCTATACTATAATGCAATTGACTTAAAAAGCTCAACAAAGCATTGCAATAGTAGTAATCGCCCACCTCAATGCATTGGTACACCCGACTGGGAAGAATTTC
This sequence comes from Thalassia testudinum, assembly GCA_037157565.1. NCBI lineage: Eukaryota > Viridiplantae > Streptophyta > Magnoliopsida > Alismatales > Hydrocharitaceae > Thalassia > Thalassia testudinum. Next base: position 217,268,649 of record JAZHRO010000024.1, read on the forward strand.
TTTAGGAAAGTCGATTTCAGATCGCTCCATGTTACGATCGACCTTCCTTTGGTCCTGTACCAATGAGCGGCTTTATCCCTAAGAGAGTGGGGAAATAGCCTCATGATCATCTGCTCTTCATTCATGTTTTGCACCTTGGTGGTCTCGACCAAAGTTGTCAAGCCCTCCAAATGCTGAAACGGGTCTTCAGAGCCAAGCCCATGCAAATGCTTGATCAGGCTTAACATCTGGGGCTTGATTTCAACGTCTTTGGCTGCAATTTGGACAGTGGAACGTTCCCAGTAATTTGAAGGATCATAAAAATCCTTCAAAGGTTGAGTGCCCTGCATTCTCTAGAACCATTCTCTGCATTTGTTCCAACTGCCTTTGAAACATCTCCTAGTGATTCTGAGACAGAGGAGGTTGTTGATCGGCCATGGGATCAATTTGGGAAAAATTCAATCTACACCTCCTAGAATGATCTAATGGTCTTTCCAATCAGGGATTCAATGACCTCCTTCCAAGCATAAACTGGAAAGAGGTCAGAAGGACTGGGGATAAGAATCCTATAGCACAACAAAACAAGCTTGTCCTTAAGTTTGATAGCCTAAGGATCTACAGACTCTCAGAACCCATCTTAAGATTATAGATGATTTACTCTACTTGTATCTAGTGAATGCAATCAGTTAGAAGGAGGGACTAGGGAGAATGTTCTTCCTTCGACTTGCACCTCCGGTTCCTAGTTGGAAAACGTCTGGTTTCACCGGGTTTGAGGGTTTTGTTATAACGTTGTAGTAAAGCCGGTTATTACCAACATTTCAAATATAAAATTTTTTTACTCGGAAAATGAAAGAGTTCCCGAGGTCGAACTCAGGGAGCAAGTCGTATTCTAGAGATATACATGTTTCTTTTACAAAATAAAGAGAGAGGGAAAGAATTTGTTGTGATGTTCTTCTTTCTTTCTCTTTCTTCAGATCTCCTTCTTCTTCTTCCTTGGTTTCTGCTATGGTGATAATCTTCTTCTGCAATCGTGGTGCTTCTGCCTTCAGCTACTAAGTCTCCCTTCCTTCTTCTTCAGCCTGCCTTCTGTGTTGCTCTGGCTGCTGACTTTCCGTCGTCTGGCCCGGTGCTTCGACGACTTAACTGAGCATTTGCTACAGTGCAGCTCCTTCTTCTTCGCCTGCACTTCTTCTTCCGCGGGTCTTCTTCTTCTTCTTTGGCCTGCTCTTCTTCTTCCGCGGGTCTTCTTCTTCTTCTTTGGCCTGCACACTTCAGAGTTTTTCATCAAGAGGCAAAACCTACTCTACCCTCCCCCCCCCGCGTCTCTCTTTCTCTCTGAAACCACTCTTGGGACAGCTCTCCCAGAGCTACCAGGTAATCGGGTTCGGGTCAGGCCCGGGTCCAGGCCCACCGGCGTGCGGTGGTGGGCGAGGAGTGCAGGTCGGTCTAATCGGGTCAGGCCAGGTCCGCGGAGCGTGGTCACGGACGAGGCCGGGTCGGGTGAGAGGGACCTCACCCCGTGGTCAGGAGGCAGACAGCATAAGGCACTTTTTGCCTTTATGCGTCCGCGCGCCTCCGAGAAGTTCCGAGGTGGGACTAAATGTCCCACCCCAATTGAGCGCGCGTCGCGGAGGGAGCAGTGGGCGATCGTGGCTTCCCGCGCGGCCTTCGCCCCATCTGTGAACCTGGGACGTTTCGCGGAGAGTCCCTGCGCAACCTGGGAGTCAAACCTGGGCGAAGGCGTGCCTGCACCTGCAGGTGAAGCAGCTCTGCCTGCGCAGTAATGGCGACGGCGGGCGAGTCACCTGGTCACAGAAGAACGGCCTCTCGGCCAAATCAGACAGGCGGGGGACCTTCGCCGTGGCACGGCGAAGGTGGTCAGGGGGTCTGCAGGGGGCGTGATGGAGCCAACAGGTCGTCCTAGGTCAAACTGTGAGCGAAGAAGTGGGTGTGTTCGGTGGATCTGCAGAGGGTGTTTGGTGGGAAGTGGAGGGGCGGAAGAGGATCAGGGTGAGGAGGCGGAGGTTCTGCGGTGGTCGGCGAGCCGTGTGGGTCGCTGAGGTGATGGGAGCGGCTCGCCGGAGGGTGGTCGGAGGCGAAGAGGGTGAGGGTGAACAGGGTCGGTAGAGGGCTTAATTGACTAAATTGAAAGCGGGGAAAGAAAGAGGAGGAGAAGGGGAGTAACTCTAGCTTACTTGCAGGGACGAAGGGGGAGGAACAGGGCGACAGTCGTATCGACTGTCGCCGGAGAAGACGATGCTCAGGGAGAGGGGCGGCGGCGAGCAGAGAGCCGGAGAGGCGCCAGCTGGGTGCGGCGTGGCGCGGGAAGAGCAGGGGAGGAAGTCTCTGCTGCTGGTATTGCGGCAGAGCGAAGAGGTGGAGGGGGAGGAAGCCGCCGGAGCTGGTGAGCGTCTGCCGGAGAAAGAAGAGAAGGAAGTTGGGGATTTCTCCGTCAGATCCAAGCTGCCCTGGTCGGTGGAGCAGCGGGGGGTATTTATAGGGATGAAACAGGGAGGAAGGTGGAGGGAGACGACGTGTCTCCCTCACCGGAGAATGGTCGGAGACGAACCCATACCGTCCGTGCGTTCGCACGGCCGGTATGGTGGGCTACAATGACCAAGGGGGTGCCCCTGCGACGGCTGACGACGCAGGGCACCCCCGGTTTACTTGCCAGGTCCCCTACCTCACCCTGCGCGGCGCCATGCTCCGCGCAAGGTCGCCGGAGCATGGTGCTGGCAGGGTTTTGCAGGAGGGACCTGATTGCAAAGAACGAAGGAGAGTTAGGGGCCAAAATGCGAGGGTTCAAAAGTTGAGGGCCAAAGAGTAAATATATGAGGACCAAAGTGTAAAGACGGTCAAGGAGGTTTCTTGTTAGGCTCAAGTTTTTATACATGACTAATTAGGACCTAAGGAATCTGATGGTGAATTTTATTTTCATCTTAAACCTTGTTCGATCGGTCAATTTGCGCAAAAACCCAAATTAAGTTATTAATTGGGCATGGTTCTCAATGTAGGTCAAAATGGGTTCTAAAGGCCAAATTGAAGGTTCTAAACCCTAGAGATTATTTTTCTATGAATTTTAGAGGGTTTATTCTATTTTTACTTTGCCTCGAACCTTGTGAATTGAAGTGGGTTGTTTTAGGGTTACAGATTTAGTCTCTTGGAATTGCTGTAGCCCTTGCTAGATCATTTCATCCCACTTTTATTCTTATTAAGCTGTTTTGACCTATGTTTGGGCCCTGAATTACCCTGTATGCAGATTATACTGGTAAAATTGCACTTTTACCCCTTATGACTTGTTTTCTTCTCAAACTCAGAATTCTCTGAGTTACGCCTTTCCTTGAGATATGTAGGAGCTTTTATCCTTTGTATTGGGTCAAAATGAGCTAGTTATGGCTCATGATGAGGTTCTCATCATACCCCCATGCCTAGCTTTTGCTAGTCCCTTAGCAAAAAAACTTAAGGTTTCAACCCTTGTTCTAGACCATGAAGTTTTCAATAATTTTAGATAAGTGCCTTCATAGATTAGGTTAGAATGCTGATCATAGGCCTAAAAGGTACTCTAGTACCAATCAAGATCCAAATCTGTCTAGCCTTAGCCTCAGTCTTTTAGCAAAGGTTTTTAAGGCCCACAAGAACTAACCTAAGGTTTATTGGACTTCGTGGTTAAAGCACCCGTGCTTAAAATGATTTTAGCCCTGGCTCGGTTCGCAGTGCGTTTTGTAAGAGAGAGATAGAAAGTTTTTCTGTTTGGAGAGTTTTCTCTCTCTTTTTCTTTTTAGTTCTAGCCTAGGATTGGCTTTTCAACACGGTCTGTATCAGATTCCTTGCTCCCATCATCAATCCTCAAGGGTTCCTGGCGATCGATGCTTCGAGATAGCACCGCCCATGGCAACCCCCGGAACCCTGGCTATTGAGATTTCGAGATAATCCCATCCATGGTATTCCGTGGCCGAATCCAGACCCTGGCAATTGACACTTCGAGATAATGCCATCCATGGAATCTGAACCAGCAGAGTGCTTACATGCCCCCCGTAGGATATGTAAATATCCTAAGAGACAAGCACCGAGGAGATGATATTTTGTTACGCATCTTCGAGGGGATTTCCCGCCTCTCTGCGCTGGGAACTCGTCCAAATCAACTTGTGTTGATCGGCCGCTCCTATTCTAGGTGTTCTTTTCAGATTTTTGCGACGCTTCTGCGTGATTCTGATTTTTACGCTTACTGAACCAGGCTGTGTGTGAGATTAGGGTGCTTAGGTTACTGAGTCCCGTAAACCAAAAATTAGTTAACGAGGCCGAATACTTCCTAAGCCTTGGACCTAATACTTCAGCTTTTCATTTTCCTCAACCTCTTGAGGAGTGTCCAGATCTTAATGGGTACTAAGAGTCTATTCAAGAATGCCTAAGGTTTGCATTCTTACTAATCTCATTGTGCACTTTTCAGTTATTTTCTTGAATGAGGTCTAAAACTTAGGTTAATTCCTTAGTTCCTTACTAATGACTATCACTTTTTCTCATAATTTTGTGCTCCTTTTTCATTTTGTTTCTTTTCTCCTTCACAAAATTTTCCTTCTCCTCTTTTCCTCTTATTCTTTTTCGAAAAAATTTTTAATTTTTATGGTATTTTTGGCATATGTGAATTTTTTGTTTGAAACATTTTCTTACAAGTTTTTGCACTTTCCTACCCCAAAATGGAAAACGTCTGGTTTCACCGGGTTTGAGGGTTTTATTATAACGTTGTAGTAAAGCCGGTTATTACCAACATTTCAAATATAAATTTTTTTACTCGGAAAATGAAAGAGTTCCCGAGGTCGAACTCAGGGAGCAAGTCGTATTCTAGAGATATACATGTTTCTTTTACAAAATAAAGAGAGAGGGAAAGAATTTGTTGTGATGTTCTTCTTTCTTTCTCTTTCTTCAGATCTCCTTCTTCTTCTTCCTTGGTTTCTGCTATGGTGATAATCTTCTTCTGCAATGGTGATGCTCTTCTTCTTCCTGCTGCTCCTGCGTTGGTGATGTTTTTCTTTCTTCAGAGCTCCTTGTTCTTCTTCTTTGGTTTTCTGCCTTGACCTCTCTTCTTCTTCTTCTGCAATCGTGGTGCTTCTGCCTTCAGCTACTAAGTCTCCCTTCCTTCTTCTTCAGCCTGCCTTCTGTGTTGCTCTGGCTGCTGACTTTCCGTCGTCTGGCCCGGTGCTTCGACGACTTAACTGAGCATTTGCTACAGTGCAGCTCCTTCTTCTTCGCCTGCACTTCTTCTTCCGCGGGTCTTCTTCTTCTTATTTGGCCTGCTCTTCTTCTTCCGTGGGTCTTCTTCTTCTTCTTTGGCCTGCACACTTCAGAGTTTTTCGTCAAGAGGCAAAACCTACTCTACCCTCCCCCCCCCGCGTCTCTCTTTCTCTCTGAAACCACTCTTGGGACAGCTCTCCCAGAGCTACCAGGTAATCGGGTTCGGGTCAGGCCCGGGTCCAGGCCCACCGGCGTGCGGTGGTGGGCGAGGAGTGCAGGTCGGTCTAATCGGGTCGGGCCAGGTCCGCGGAGCGTGGTCACGGACGAGGCCGGGTCGGGTGAGAGGGACCTCACCCCGTGGTCAGGAGGCAGACAGCATAAGGCACTTTTTGCCTTTATGCGTCCACGCGCCTCCGAGAAGTTCCGAGGTGGGACTAAATGTCCCACCCCAATTGAGCGCGCGTCGCGGAGGGAGCAGTGGGCGATCGTGGCTTCCCGCGCGGCCTTCGCCCCATCTGTGAACCTGGGACGTTTCGCGGAGAGTCCCTGCGCAACCTGGGAGTCAAACCTGGGCGAAGGCGTGCCTGCACCTGCAGGTGAAGCAGCTCTGCCTGCGCAGTAATGGCGACGGCGGGCGAGTCACCTGGTCACAGAAGAACGGCCTCTCGGCCAAATCAGACAGGCGGGGGACCTTCGCCGTGGCACGGCGAAGGTGGTCAGGGGGTCTGCAGGGGGCGTGATGGAGCCAACAGGTCGTCCTAGGTCAAACTGTGAGCGAAGAAGTGGGTGTGTTCGGTGGATCTGCAGAGGGTGTTTGGTGGGAAGTGGAGGGGCGGAAGAGGATCAGGGTGAGGAGGCGGAGGTTCTGCGGTGGTCGGCGAGCCGTGTGGGTCGCTGAGGTGATGGGAGCGGCTCGCCGGAGGGTGGTCGGAGGCGAAGAGGGTGAGGGTGAACAGGGTCGGTAGAGGGCTTAATTGACTAAATTGAAAGCGGGGAAAGAAAGAGGAGGAGAAGGGGAGTAACTCTAGCTTACTTGCAGGGACGAAGGGGGAGGAACAGGGCGACAGTCGTATCGACTGTCGACGGAGAAGACGATGCTCAGGGAGAGGGGCGGCGGCGAGCAGAGAGCCGGAGAGGCGCCAGTTGGGTGCGGCGTGGCGCGGGAAGAGCAGGGGAGGAAGTCTCTGCTGCTGGTATTGCGGCAGAGCGAAGAGGTGGAGGGGGAGGAAGCCGCCGGAGCTGGTGAGCGTCTGCCGGAGAAAGAAGAGAAGGAAGTTGGGGATTTCTCCGTCAGATCCAAGCTGCCCTGGTCGGTGGAGGAGCGGGGGGTATTTATAGGGATGAAACAGGGAGGAAGGCGGAGGGAGACGACGTGTCTCCCTCACCGGAGAATGGTCGGAGACGAACCCATACCGTCCGTGCGTTCGCACAGCCGGTATGGTGGGCTACAATGACCAAGGGGGTGCCCCTGCGACGGCTGACGACGCAGGGCACCCCCGGTTTACTTGCCAGGTCCCCTACCTCACCCTGCGCGGCGCCATGCTCCGCGCAAGGTCGCCGGAGCATGGTGCTGGCAGGGTTTTGCAGGAGGGACCTGATTGCAAAGAACGAAGGAGAGTTAGGGGCCAAAATGCGAGGGTTCAAAAGTTGAGGGCCAAAGAGTAAATATATGATGACCAAAGTGTAAAGACGGTCAAGGAGGTTTCTTCTTAGGCTCAAGTTTTTATACATGACTAATTAGGACCTAAGGAATCTGATGGTGAATTTTATTTTCATCTTAAACCTTGTTCGACCGGTCAATTTGCGCAAAAACCCAAATTAAGTTATTAATTGGGCATGGTTCTCAATGTAGGTCAAAATGGGTTCTAAAGGCCAAATTGAAGGTTCTAAACCCTAGAGATTATTTTTCTATGAATTTTAGAGGGTTTATTCTATTTTTACTTTGCCTCGAACCTTGTGAATTGAAGTGGGTTATTTTAGGGTTACAGATTTAGTCTCTTGGAATTGCTGTAGCCCTTGCTAGATCATTTCATCCCACTTTTATTCTTATTAAGCTGTTTTGACCTATGTTTGGGCCCTGAATTACCCTGTATGCAGATTATACTGGTAAAATTGCACTTTTACCCCTTATGACTTGTTTTCTTCTCAAACTCAGAATTCTCTGAGTTACGCCTTTCCTTGAGATATGTAGGAGCTTTTATCCTTTGTATTGGGTCAAAATGAGCTAGTTATGGCTCATGATGAGGTTCTCATCATACCCCCATGCCTAGCTTTTGCTAGTCCCTTAGCAAAAAAACTTAAGGTTTCAACCCTTGTTCTAGACCATGAAGTTTTCAATAATTTTAGATAAGTGCCTTCATAGATTAGGTTAGAATGCTGATCATAGGCCTAAAAGGTACTCTAGTACCAATCAAGATCCAAATCTGTCTAGCCTTAGCCTCAGTCTTTTAGCAAAGGTTTTTAAGGCCCACAAGAACTAACCTAAGGTTTATTGGACTTCGTGGTTAAAGCACCCGTGCTTAAAATGATTTTAGCCCTGGCTCGGTTCGCAGTGCGTTTTGTAAGAGAGAGATAGAAAGTTTTTCTGTTTGGAGAGTTTTCTCTCTCTTTTTCTTTTTAGTTCTAGCCTAGGATTGGCTTTTCAACACGGTCTGTATCAGATTCCTTGCTCCCATCATCAATCCTCAAGGGTTCCTGGCGATCGATGCTTCGAGATAGCACCGCCCATGGCAACCCCCGGAACCCTGGCTATTGAGATTTCGAGATAATCCCATCCATGGTATTCCGTGGCCGAATCCAGACCCTGGCAATTGACACTTCGAGATAATGCCATCCATGGAATCTGAACCAGCAGAGTGCTTACATGCCCCCCGTAGGATATGTAAATATCCTAAGAGACAAGCACCGAGGAGATGATATTTTGTTACGTGTCTTCGAGGGGATTTCCCGCCTCTCTGCGCTGGGAACTCGTCCAAATCAACTTGTGTTGATCGGCCGCTCCTATTCTAGGTGTTCTTTTCAGATTTTTGCGACGCTTCTGCGTGATTCTGATTTTTACGCTTACTGAACCAGGCTGTGTGTGAGATTAGGGTGCTTAGGTTACTGAGTCCCGTAAACCAAAAATTAGTTAACGAGGCCGAATACTTCCTATGCCTTGGACCTAATACTTCAGCTTTTCATTTTCCTCAACCTCTTGAGGAGTGTCCAGATCTTAATGGGTACTAAGAGTCTATTCAAGAATGCCTAAGGTTTGCATTCTTACTAATCTCATTGTGCACTTTTCAGTTATTTTCTTGAATGAGGTCTAGAACTTAGGTTAATTCCTTAGTTCCTTACTAATGACTATCACTTTTTCTCATAATTTTGTGCTCCTTTTTCATTTTGTTTCTTTTCTCCTTCACAAAATTTTCCTTCTCCTCTTTTCCTCTTATTCTTTTCCGAAAAAATTTTTAATTTTTATGGTATTTTTGGCATATGTGAATTTTTTGTTTGAAACATTTTCTTACAAGTTTTTGCACTTTCCTACCCCCCCATGCCTAAGATTTGCAATGTCCTCATTGTAACCTAGGGGGTCTTAGTTCATTTCTTAAGACAGAAATTTGGGTGAGTGGATGGGTCGGGTTGAATTTTTGCGGACGATTTCAAATCTCAGATGCGAACATCTGAGTTGGGGTCGGCTGTCTACAAGGGTGAACTTCAAGTGCTGAAAGGTGTCAGAACAAGTTTCAGGTTTTCAAAGAGAATGACGGGCTGCCTCCCGTTAAGCGCTGAGTTTTACGCCATCGGCTGGGCACAATAAGCTCAAGGGGAAAGGAGGATATAAGATGCCTCAGCCAAATCAGTAGAAGTTACATCAATGAACGGCTTGAGTCTCTGACCGTTCACGATGAAAGGTTCAGAATCGTGGCTGAGTGGACTGATTTCGATTGCTCCATTTCCAAAAACCTGTCGGACCAAATATGGTCCGACCCACTTAGATCTCAGTTTTCTTGGGAAGAGTTTGAGTCGGGCATCAAAGAGTAGGACCTTTTGACCAGGATGAAAGATCTTTCTCGAGATGTGTTTGTCGTGGAAGGCTTTAACCCGCTCCTTGTAGATTTGCGAGTTCTCATACGCGTCTATGCGTAATTCATCGATCTCGCTGATTTGGAGTTTTCTGTGGGTACCAGCCTTAGAAAGATCCAGATTACAGTTCCGTACTGCCCAATAGGCTTTATGCTCCAGTTCGATGGGAAGGTGGCATGCCTTTCCGTACACCAGTCTAAAGGGAGACATGCCTAATTGGGTCTTGTGGGCGGTCCTATGGGCCCACAATGCTTCCGGAAGTCGGGATGACCAGTCCTTCCTGTCAGGTCGAACAGTGACTTGCAGGATTTTCTTGATCTCCCGATTAGACAGCTCAGCTAGACCATTAGTTTGGGGGTGGTAAGGAGTAGAGATTCGGTGAGACACCCCGTATTTGGTCATCAGTGACCTAAACTGAGCATTTGTGAAATGGGTCCCCCCATCAGAGATTATTGCACGAGGAATCCCGAACCTTGAGAAAATGTGTTGATGAATAAATTTGAGAACGATTTTGTGATCACAGGTTCGGGTCGGTATGGCTTCGATCCATTTGGACACGTAGTCCACAGCCAACAGAATGTATTCGAAACCATCCGAAACAGGAAAGGGGCCCATAAAATCAATCCCCCAAACATCAAAGATTTCGCATACTAGAATCGGTTGCATAGGCATCATGTCGCGATGGCTCATGTTGCCCAAAGTCTGGCAACGACTGCATGCCTTGCAATGACTGTATGCGTCTTTGAACAGTGTGGGCCAGTAAAAGCCGCACTGGAGGACTTTTGATGCGGTTTTATGCCCGGCAAAATGGCCACCGCATGCCTGGTCATGGCAGAAAGAGAGGATATTGTTGACTTCCCCTTCCGGGACACATCTCCGGATGATCTGATCGGCACCTATGCGGAAGAGGTACGGGTCTTCCCAAATGTAATACTTGGCATCGGAGCGTAATTTGTCTTTCTTGGCCTTCGGCCAATCGGACGGGGTCTGATGAGATGCCAAGTAATTTACAATATTAGCAAACCATGGAAGGCTAGTACCAATAGTCAGCAGGTGCTCATCGGGAAAATGCTCAGTGATGGGTCCGGAAGGGTCTATCATTTCAGAAGGAAGACGGGACAAGTGATCAGCTACCACATTTTGTTTTCCCGCTTTATCGCGAATCTCGAGGTCAAATTCTTGCAACAGCAAGATCCATCGGATCAATCGAGGCTTCGCGTCCTTCTTTGCAAGGAGATGCCTCACAGCCGTGTGATCCGAGTATATGATGACATGGGAACCCAGAAGGTACGATCTGAACTTCTCTAGGGCAAATACTACAGCTAGCAGCTCTTTCTCAGTAACTGTATAGTTACGCTGAGCCTCATCGAGTGTTTTGCTGGCGTAGTAAATGACCACAGGTTTCTTGTCATTTTTCTGCCCCAAAACTGCTCCTACAGCGAAGTCGGATGCATCACACATGATCTCAAAAGGTTGAGACCAATCAGGGGACTGTAGGATCGGGGCTTGGGTGACTCGGTCACGCAGGATTTCAAATGCTTGAGTGCATTCCTTGGAGATTTCGAAGGGAACATCCTTGGAGAGAAGAGTGGTCAGGGGGCGTGCGATTTTTGAAAAATCAGGGATAAATCGTCGATAAAAACCGACATGCCCTAAAAAGGATCGGATGTCCCTGATCGAGCTAGGCATAGGAAGGTGAGAAATCAGATTAACCTTAGCTCGATCCACTTGGATACCTTTCTCCGAAATTGAGTGTCCCAGGACAATTCCCTCAGGCACCATGAAATGGCTCTTTTCCCAGGAAAGAACCAAATTCACGTCGATGCACCGCCTGAGTATCTGGACCAAGTGTTGGAGGCAATCGTCGAATGATGCTCCGAAAACAGAAAAGTCATCCATGAAGACTTCCAGATAATCACCTACCATATCTGAGAATATGGCAAGCATGCATCGCTGAAAAGTAGCGGGTGCATTGCAAAGACCGAAAGGCATCCTTCGGAAAGCGTATGTTCCGAAGGGGCAGGTGAACGTGGTCTTTTCTTGGTCCTCAGGATGGATTGCCACCTGGTTATAACCGGAGTACCCGTCAAGAAAGCAGAAGAACCTATTTCCCGCAAGTTTTTCGAGAATTTGATCAATGAAGGGTAGTGGGAAATGATCCTTCTTCGTGGAGGAATTGAGTCGACGGTAGTCTATACAGACTCTCCACGAGTTGGCTAATCGGGTAGGAATGATTTCTCCGGTCTCAGTCGTTATAGTGGTGAGTCCTGCCTTCTTAGGCACGACCTGAATTGGGCTCACCCAACGACTATCGGAGATCGGGTAGATGATCCCGGCATCTAACCACTTGATGATCTCCTTTTTCACGACCTCCTGCAGATTGGGGTTTAAGCGTCTCTGCATTTCACGAGAAGGTCGTGTGCCCTCTTCTGAATAGATATGATGAGTACAATAAGAGGGACTTATTCCAGTCAAATCATCGAGAGTCCATCCGATGGCTCTGCGATGTTGCTGGAGGACAACAATCAGACGGGATTCCTGTTCAGGATTGAGGTTGGAATTGATGATCACAGGAAGGGTCTGATTAGAACCCAAAAAGATGTATTTCAAATGAGCAGGAAGGGGTTTCAGTTCAAGGATGGGGTTTTCAGCAGCAGCGGGTGGTTCAGTATAGATGTGAGGTTCAAGGGTGGGAGTTACTGGGTTGTTCACATCTGGATTTGACTCCTCTGTTTACGGGTCAAGATCCTTTTGTGGTTGATGAGGCATACTCAAGTCATTCTGGAGGTGTGATTCATCAACCAAAGTCTTGATGTCACAAATTTGCTCGATGACGCCGCAATTAATTCCTTGTTGGGCCTTAAATATATCAATCTTCAGTGTTTGATCTCCAAACTTAAGCTCTATTTGGCCCTCCTCACAGCTGATGTTGGCTCTAGCAGTAGCCAAGAAAGGTCTCCCTAGGATGATTGGTGTATCCCTAGGGTTCTCAGGTGCATCCATGTCTAAGACTATAAAGTCCACTGGAAAATAGAAATCCCGCACTCTCACGATAACATCCTCGAGAATCCCTTTTGGTGATTTTATAGATCGATCTGCTAATTGTAATGTCACCTCGGTTGGTTTCAGCTCAGATTCTTCCAGATGGTCAAGTAAGGATGTGGGTATCAGATTTATAGATGCACCTAAGTCTAACAATGCTCTATCAAATTGGGTACCACCTATCTTACAGGAGATCAGGGGAGTTCCAGGATCTTTTGCCTTGGGTGGGAGTCTACTAAGGATTACAGAGCTGGCTTGCTCTGATAGAACAATTGGGCTCCCCCCCTTGGTTCGCGGCTTACGCTGGGGTGTACATATATTCTTTAGAAATCGTGCGTAAGCTGGTACGTGGCGGATTGCATCCATCAAGGGGATGTTTATGTGGACCTGCTCAAAGAGCTTGACCAGGTCCTCCTCAGGGGCCACGGGTTTGGTGGTCTTCTTTCCCTTGGTCAGGGCCTCGGGAAACGGGATCTTGGTTGGTTCCTCTAGGATAGGTCCAGGTTGTGGGTCTGGAACAGCGGTACCTTGGCTAACTATCCTAGGGTCATGGTTATCAGGCTGGGAGTGGTTTGGATAATGCGGGTCCTGAGTTGTCTTACCACTACGTGTTGTTACAGAATTTAATCCGGCCTGATTTTGGCTTGGGTTTGGTAGGAGGGGTGGCTGCTGCTGAAATCCCGCACGAGAAGTAGAGGCTTCCATCTCGTCTGGAGATGGAGCAGTAGGGGCCTGATAAATCCATTGAGCGTGGCCTAAATTTGGATTCATAACGCGCTTCTGGGTTGGCACGTTATTTGGGTTAGGAAGAGGTTGGGAAGGGAGTGTGCCTGGCTGGCGAGAATTTGCCAACTGGGCCAGCTGAGTTTTAACTTCAGTAAGCTCGTCCTTGTGCTGTTTTTGAATGGCCGCATTCGATTTTTGAATGTCAGCCAGAGTCTGAAGGATTAAGGACATTTGATCTTGATTTGGCCCTGATGGATAAGTAGGGTTGGGCCGAGGCTGAGGCGGCTGGTAGTGATGAGAGGGCTGTGGGCGGGACTGAAAAGGTGGTCTTTGGGTTTGGGAATTTCCCGCCCACTGAAAATTGGGATGGTTTCGCCATCCAGGGTTGTAAGTGTTGGAGAATGGGTCGTTCTGGATGGCGTTGAGGTCCTCGCAGGTCTGAGGAACCTCCTGAGAATCAGGGAAAGGAGGAATGGAGTTCCCCCGGCTGGTGAAGAAAGGATCGGATAATCTTCCAGTCCAAGAATCAGATGGGGATGGATATGGATCCATCCCAGGGGAGGATCGGTGTAGGATGTTTTGCACAGTCTCCTGTGTGGAAGGAGGTTGTGCAAAGGAGTTACGCGCAGAGGTGGCTCGCTGCAAGTGCTGAGTCAGCTCATCCACCTTCTTTTCAATGATTGAGACCTTGTCCAATCGACTGGCCATTAATTCCAGGTCGACTGATGCGGACAGGCCCTGCGTCTCATGTGCTCCCTTAAGATTCGTCGCTGCACGGGTATTCGTCCTGTCGAATAATCCCATGGAGTCATTGTTGATGGAGTTCTCGCACATGTTTTCGAGAATCTCCCATACGGTGTCTTCATGTTGACCCATGATGTTTCCTCCGCAGGTTGCATTGACGAAAAGGCGGATGTCCTCACGGAGTCCCTGGTAAAAAGATTGGACTTGTTCCCATTTAGGAACTCCGTGATGGGGGCACTTTCTCATGAGATCCTGAAAACGATCCCATGCCTCATGGAGAGGTTCTCCTGATTGTTGAGTGAAGTGTGTAATCTGATGGCGCAAGGCGTTGGTTCGACCAACGGGAAAGAACTTTTTCAAAAACTCGGATTGAAGTTCTTCCCAAGTGTTGATCGGCCGGGTCTGAGTTTGATACCAATGGGCGGCCTTGTCCATAAGAGAAAAGGAGAACATCTTCATGAGAAGAATATCCCGATTTTGCGCATCTGATCCAAAAGTGTGGGCCAGATGCTTAAGCTGTTTGATGTGCTGGAAGGGATCTTCAGAATTAAGCCCATGGAATTTAGGTATAGCATGAATCATGTTGGGCTTTAGTTCGGAATCAGGTCCTCCAATCGGGATTCTGACTTGAGGCTCAATGGCCACCGCAGCAGGATTGTAGTGGTCCCGCATCATAGGACGCTGCGGTGGGTGCACGAAGTTTTGGAAGAGGTCATTGAGTCGCTGGAGCTGGTGTTCCAGATTATTTTCTTCCTCAACTGGCTGAGCCATGATGGGGGAAGAAGAAGAACTTGGTTCTGAATCAGAAGAGAGAATAATGTGAGGGTGTTGCTGCACGAATACGGGCGTCGAGGCGTGGCCTTGACGAGAGCGAATTTCTAATGGAGGTCTTAAGGGTGGTCTTAGAGACCTCCTTCCGTACATGCACAGTTGGGAGAGGTAAGTTTAGAAGGTGCTGGACCCAATCAAGACACCCAAAAATGTGTTGGGTGACTATAGAGGTGCGGGGCAGATGGACCCCTTGATCAGAAAGATCGTCCACCTGAGAATTACCTGGGCAGCCAGAGAGGGAGAGTCCCGCGAAGACCCCTACACGGTAGAGCGTCCCCACGGGTTACAGGGTTTCCCCCACCCGACCTCTCTTGTCACTGCGGTTCCAGGTAGACCAGAATGGGGATCTTGACCTCTTAAGTCTACCAATTTTAAGATCAGGGTGCTTAAGGTTTCACTTGAACTTTAGTCTTTTTAAGTGCAAAGAGTGACCTAATTTAAGGTTGGTTAACCCAAAGGGGTCAACTTTACCTATTGTTTTCTTTAAGAGCTTTTAGGTCCTGTCTTTTAGGGTTCAAGTGTTTAGAGAGAGCCAATTGTTTAGGATTTTTCTTGTTAATTATTTTCAATCAATGGCTTGGGCACACCTCTTTTGGATTTCCTCAATTCTTGATTAAGGGGTGTGTCTCTACTGAAATCCTAATGTTTGACCTTATGTTGGCTCTACTTGGTCCATTTAACTCTTTGTTGGGCAATTAGGGCTCAAGCAAGAATGTGTTAGCCCTTAAATACCCTTAATAGTGTGCAGGAGTAATGAGTTGAAAACATGCAACTTTTTATGGTTACTAAGTATGGAAGATAGGTTAGCCCTATATTGCTTTGTTCTTTTCTTTTCTTCCTCTTTAGAGTGTAGGGGTTAATAGTGAGAGAAAAGATTTACCTGTCTTCGGAGTGGTTGTGTGGTTGCTTGTCTTCTTGAGTTCCTGTAGCTGCACAAAAGAAAGGAGATTATCAGAAATTAAAAGATACAGGAATGTTTACCTCTAGAATAGCCGTTGCTCCCCGGCAGCGGCGCCAAAATGGAAAACGTCTGGTTTCACCGGGTTTGAGGGTTTTATTATAACGTTGTAGTAAAGCCGGTTATTACCAACATTTCAAATATAAATTTTTTTACTCGGAAAATGAAAGAGTTCCCGAGGTCGAACTCAGGGAGCAAGTCGTATTCTAGAGATATACATGTTTCTTTTACAAAATAAAGAGAGAGGGAAAGAATTTGTTGTGATGTTCTTCTTTCTTTCTCTTTCTTCAGATCTCCTTCTTCTTCTTCCTTGGTTTCTGCTATGGTGATAATCTTCTTCTGCAATGGTGATGCTCTTCTTCTTCCTGCTGCTCCTGCGTTGGTGATGTTTTTCTTTCTTCAGAGCTCCTTGTTCTTCTTCTTTGGTTTTCTGCCTTGACCTCTCTTCTTCTTCTTCTGCAATCGTGGTGCTTCTGCCTTCAGCTACTAAGTCTCCCTTCCTTCTTCTTCAGCCTGCCTTCTGTGTTGCTCTGGCTGCTGACTTTCCGTCGTCTGGCCCGGTGCTTCGACGACTTAACTGAGCATTTGCTACAGTGCAGCTCCTTCTTCTTCGCCTGCACTTCTTCTTCCGCGGGTCTTCTTCTTCTTCTTTGGCCTGCACACTTCAGAGTTTTTCGTCAAGAGGCAAAACCTACTCTACCCTCCCCCCCCCGCGTCTCTCTTTCTCTCTGAAACCACTCTTGGGACAGCTCTCCCAGAGCTACCGGGTAATCGGGTTCGGGTCAGGCCCGGGTCCAGGCCCACCGGCGTGCGGTGGTGGGCGAGGAGTGCAGGTCGGTCTAATCGGGTCGGGCCAGGTCCGCGGAGCGTGGTCACGGACGAGGCCGGGTCGGGTGAGAGGGACCTCACCCCGTGGTCAGGAGGCAGACAGCATAAGGCACTTTTTGCCTTTATGCGTCCGCGCGCCTCCGAGAAGTTCCGAGGTGGGACTAAATGTCCCACCCCAATTGAGCGCGCGTCGCGGAGGGAGCAGTGGGCGATCGTGGCTTCCCGCGCGGCCTTCGCCCCATCTGTGAACCTGGGACGTTTCGCGGAGAGTCCCTGCGCAACCTGGGAGTCAAACCTGGGCGAAGGCGTGCCTGCACCTGCAGGTGAAGCAGCTCTGCCTGCGCAGTAATGGCGACGGCGGGCGAGTCACCTGGTCACAGAAGAACGGCCTCTCGGCCAAATCAGACAGGCGGGGGACCTTCGCCGTGGCACGGCGAAGGTGGTCAGGGGGTCTGCAGGGGGCGTGATGGAGCCAACAGGTCGTCCTAGGTCAAACTGTGAGCGAAGAAGTGGGTGTGTTCGGTGGATCTGCAGAGGGTGTTTGGTGGGAAGTGGAGGGGCGGAAGAGGATCAGGGTGAGGAGGCGGAGGTTCTGCGGTGGTCGGCGAGCCGTGTGGGTCGTTGAGGTGATGGGAGCGGCTCGCCGGAGGGTGGTCGGAGGCGAAGAGGGTGAGGGTGAACAGGGTCGGTAGAGGGCTTAATTGACTAAATTGAAAGCGGGGAAAGAAAGAGGAGGAGAAGGGGAGTAACTCTAGCTTACTTGCAGGGACGAAGGGGGAGGAACAGGGCGACAGTCGTATCGACTGTCGCCGGAGAAGACGATGCTCAGGGAGAGGGGCGGCGGCGAGCAGAGAGCCGGAGAGGCGCCAGCTAGGTGCGGCGTGGCGCGGGAAGAGCAGGGGAGGAAGTCTCTGCTGCTGGTATTGCGGCAGAGCGAAGAGGTGGAGGGGGAGGAAGCCGCCGGAGCTGGTGAGCGTCTGCCGGAGAAAGAAGAGAAGGAAGTTGGGGATTTCTCCGTCAGATCCAAGCTGCCCTGGTCGGTGGAGCAGCGGGGGGTATTTATAGGGATGAAACAGGGAGGAAGGCGGAGGGAGACGACGTGTCTCCCTCACCGGAGAATGGTCGGAGACGAACCCATACCGTCCGTGCGTTCGCACGGCCGGTATGGTGGGCTACAATGACCAAGGGGGTGCCCCTGCGACGGCTGACGACGTAGGGCACCCCCGGTTTACTTGCCAGGTCCCCTACCTCACCCTGCGCGGCGCCATGCTCCGCGCAAGGTCGCCGGAGCATGGTGCTGGCAGGGTTTTGCAGGAGGGACCTGATTGCAAAGAACGAAGGAGAGTTAGGGGCCAAAATGCGAGGGTTCAAAAGTTGAGGGCCAAAGAGTAAATATATGAGGACCAAAGTGTAAAGACGGTCAAGGAGGTTTCTTCTTAGGCTCAAGTTTTTATACATGACTAATTAGGACCTAAGGAATCTGATGGTGAATTTTATTTTCATCTTAAACCTTGTTCGACCGATCAATTTGCGCAAAAACCCAAATTAAGTTATTAATTGGGCATGGTTCTCAATGTAGGTCAAAATGGGTTCTAAAGGCCAAATTGAAGGTTCTAAACCCTAGAGATTATTTTTCTATGAATTTTAGAGGGTTTATTCTATTTTTACTTTGCCTCGAACCTTGTGAATTGAAGTGGGTTGTTTTAGGGTTACAGATTTAGTCTCTTGGAATTGCTGTAGCCCTTGCTAGATCATTTCATCCCACTTTTATTCTTATTAAGCTGTTTTGACCTATGTTTGGGCCCTGAATTACCCTGTATGCAGATTATACTGGTAAAATTGCACTTTTACCCCTTATGACTTGTTTTCTTCTCAAACTCAGAATTCTCTGAGTTACGCCTTTCCTTGAGATATGTAGGAGCTTTTATCCTTTGTATTGGGTCAAAATGAGCTAGTTATGGCTCATGATGAGGTTCTCATCACTAGTGTATCCCCCAATCGCAATTGTTTGATTCTACTCCCCTAGCTAGACATCAGATTGACTAGTACAAGCAAGTTAATCGTAAACAATCTCAGTCTGGGCCTTGAAGAGCGAATCAGTCCTTAAGGCCAATGACTACTTGATTTTACTTAGGCTTAGGAATGTAGTGCTTATGGAATGTGGTGGGCCCTTAAGATGTGTTGTGCCCTTACTAATTGATTGAATATGTGTGAGTGCATGCACAACCAGGGTTTTCAAGCAAGATTATTTGGATGAATGGATTTTAAGGTTCAAATCTTTCTTAAGTAGCTTTCAAGGTTTAGAATTAGGTGAGTTCAATCAAGTTTTAGAGGCAAACCAGATGTTCAAACACGGGTGAAGATCTTTTCCTTTTGAAATCAAAAAGTAAAGTGGAGTGCCTGGTATTAACCTAAATTGTAAACCCTAAGGGGAAGCTACTTGATGAGTTGATTTTGAAATGAAGTAGTGCGGCCCAAACAACTCAAACAATTGGTCAAAATGCACCACTGAGTTAAGCACACAAGATGATTAACCTAAACTGATTTCTACTCTCTTATGTGTTGATTTGCATGTACCGGTTCCATAGGTCGGAATCTCGGTTGAGTAGATAAAATCAAGTTAGGTTATGTGCCTTGAATGTGGTTATATGTAGTGTGTATGTTGATTTATTCCACAAGAACTATCTTTCTATTTTTTTTTCTTACGAAGGTGTGATGAGTGGAAGTGGAAATCAAACCATCCAAAGTAATCCTAGGGTTTATGCGAACACCTAGGTTAATTGGGGTTTGAATTAAGGTTGTGGAATGAAATCTATGAAGGGTGGAAGAATGGGGAGCACTTACAGTTGTCTTCAACTGCACTTTACTCCTTGCTACAGCTTGAAGATTCCCTGTTGAGGTACTTGCAAAATAATAGAAGAGAAATAAAAGCAAGTTAGAAACAATAAAGTGCACGAAATGTGGAAAGAAAATTGAGAATCGTTCATTGTCTCTCTGGCAACGGTGCCAAAATGTTGTGTTGGAAAACGTTTGCAAATGGGATTGGATTTTGAAAAACCCATTGTTGTAGTATGATTTACGAAGAAATCCATTAACAGATAAATTTATATCGAAATTCGTAAGGAGATTCTAGGTCGAACATAGGGAGGCTACGTCGATCTAAAATTCACGATTATATTTTTTTTGGTATTTTTGTTTTAAATGTGAGATAATCACAACGAAATTGATATTAACACTAAGAGTGAGGGAGAGAGAGAGAACAATCACTTTATAACTGAATACTATTTTTACAACTAGAAAGTAGGAAATGATTACAGCTAGAAAGCGAAAAATTTTATTCTAGAAAGCAATAAAGAAGGGAGAGAGATGTTATCCTCCTTGACATTTGCTTGGAGGACGAGCCAGATGGGGCGACACCTGGAAGATGGAGGACAAAGATGGAAGATGAAGAATGGAGAAGGAAGAACCAGGGGTGAGGTAGGGCATCGTCATCATCACAGGATCCACTTCCGGAACGGGGGAGAGAAAACTTTGAATTTTGACTCTAGAGAAGCATCCCAGGTTTGGGACCAGCTTCTTTAGAGATTTGGAGAGGGAGAGAAGTGATGGAAGGGATGATTGAAATGTGGGGGCGTAGGCCTTTTTATAGGTGTAGAGGTTGTGGGCAAAAAGGTCACTTATGTTAAGAACATTAATGCAAGGGCCTTTAGTGATGGAATTAAGTGTCACTAAAGCCCCTAAACGTGGGCGTGGGTGCCGCTCATGCGCACACCTCTTCTTCTTCGCGCAAATGCTTGATCACGTCTAAGCATTCTCGACCATCCAATCACGAGATCGAACGGTTGAGACCGCTCCTCGCCCGCTTCAGCTTTAATGTAACTGCACGGCCATGCATGCGATGGAGCGTTTAGACGCACGTTAAATCATGCGTAGGTGATCCGCATGCTCTGGTGCTGCCACATCTCCCACATCTGCACCACCCACTCGCCAACCAATGACTTGATTTAGTCTCTTCCGCACCCGCACCTTAATTTGAGGCGTAGCGGGGATCAAACCCACACCCTTCGCTAACGAAGAGGTGCTCGCTCGCTGCGCTGCCCCCTCTTCTTTGTCTACTTTCTAACCGCAGCGCACGTGCTAGTGGCTGTTGGATCAAGATCCAACAGCCCATATCTGATCTTGTAATGACGAGAGAGAGAGAGAGCACGCAGCTGGTCCTCGCATATTAGCTGGGCCAGTTTGCGAGGCTGAGATGGCACCATGTCGTTAGGCTGATTCTCTGTGACTTGTAGAAGGTGCCACGGATGTCGGATTAGGCTGATTTTCATGTCGTTAGGCTGCGATCATCGATTCGAACCCATCTGTGCATCAGATTTGTCATCTGAAGTGTGGATTTACACCATCTTAGCCCTTAGTCTTTGACCTTCCTCGGATTATATCTGATTCTACAGAAGTCCAATTGGGATGATCTTGGAGTTGTTGAACTCCGATCGCCGCCCTGATCAGATCCATACGGTTGGATCTTTGATCCCAGGCCCCAATTGAAAGTCGCCCTGTCCTTGGCCACCAAAAAGAAGAAATTACTATACAATTTGTACAATTTGACCTAAATGCATGATGATGCATGTTATGCAATATTTACAATGCATGATACTAATATGATGCTAGGAACATGCATTAATAGACATTTTTGGCTATTTGGATATATACACATCACCTGCCATCTAATTTGAGGGATTTTAAGTCTAAGGATCTACACACTATTTGCACTGACTCACTTTTCGACGATTTTTACGAAAATTAGGTAGCTAATGAACTTTTTAGGGTGGTATGGCTGGCAAGTTGTCGGTGGTAACAACTCATCGGCCTGTTGTTCAGAGCCCAGCCACACAACCATTCTCTTCATACTACCTTTAGTTAAATCTTAGATCAAGGAAGCCACCTACTAAGGAAAATGAAGAAAAGAAAAAAAATAGAAAAAGGAGAAAATAAAAAAATAAAATCACACTTCACTGCACAAGTATTGTTGGCAACTTGCCATGGGTAACATCCCATTGGCAGATTGTTCAGAGCCCAGCTCACAAAAATGCACAAATAATTCCCAAAACACATAGGGAAGAAGCAGGGAAGTAGAATAGACTAGGAAGATATACACTAGGTTCACCCTTTTGTTGACCCCATAAAAAATAGAAAAAGTAGAGAGAAAACTACCGATCCGAAAGATAAACCTCTAGGTAGAAATCTTTAAGGTCACCTAGGATCGTAGAAACCTAAAGTCCATTTTAATGATTTCCTAGTGAATCTATCACCCTTTCACAAGATGCTTAGCACTTAGAGTCCTTTTCGAGTCCTGGGCAGGTCGAGTAGCTGTATAAAGTTATCCCAGAACTCTCAAACTACAGAAGTACAAAAAAATTAGAAAAGAAGAAAAATAAAAAAATGTATCTTCCATTTTCAAATAAGGCGAGGACTTGGGCGGTCTGCATTCTGGCAGACACCCGGTACTATTGAGTTTTCGTAGTTTAGGACCTTAGTTGAAATTTTCTATTGTTAATAAATGACTTAGGCCTAAGCGATCGAGTCCTAATTCTATTTTTATACATAGCATGTAGTTTAATTTTGCTAGGGACTAGCAAAAGATAAGCATGGGGATATGATGTAGACACATCCATTTAGGTTAAAATGCCTATTTATGCATGTTCTTAGGCTTCGATTTGCAATCCATACTATAAATATTGCATAGCATGCATCATTCTGCATTTAGAGTAGTTGTGTATATTTTAGGTTAATTGCATCCTTTTTGTGGTCAGGAGAGAAGGAGATTTATTTCGGAGCCTCGGATTGATGATCTGACCATATGGATCTGATTAGGACGACGATCAAAGTCCAACACCTCTAAAATTGCCTTGATCGGAGTCCCGTAGCATCATATGCAGTCCGAGGAAGATCAACGGTCAAAGGACTAGGTGACGTAATTTGGAGCTTCAAATGACAAATTCGACCGCGCGGGTGGATTCGGGTCGATGATTGCAACCCAATGACGAGAAAATCGACCCAATCTGACCACTGTAGTAGCCTCTACACTGGAATGAAGATGGACAACCCAAATTACACCATGTGGCACAACCCAGCTCGCCCATGCACACGTACATGCCACTGCATCTGCATAGCAGCGTCGGCACGCGCGCGGGAGTAGAAGCACGCATGCACAGCAGTGGAGTGGGCACGCATTGGTTGCTTTCTTTCCCGTTTTCTTAGTTGTCGAAAACATTTGCTTCAGAAATATATGTGATTATTTCTCTCTCTCTCCCTCTCTCATATTTTGAAAGTAGATTAGTTAGATAATAATTGATCAACCAAATTTCTTCCTTGCTAAAAATACCGAAAAAATTAGAAAAGATAAAATTGACAAAAACAAATAAAAGGCAAAATGCGCATTTTTCAAACCAAATATTTGCCTCCCCGTGTTCGACCTGAGACTCACTTTTCGATTTTCGGTTATAAATTTTATCTGATCAGCAGATTTTCTCACGAATCGAACTACGACGACGGGTATTCCAAACCCGAACCCTTTCCGCGTGCGAATCTACCGTCATTAGCCACTCAAAATTTAGCCTTCCAAATCCAATTGTTGAATCAAAACTTTGAAAGACTTATGACAAACCTTGGCACATTTCCGCAATCGGCTTCCTAAGTCTAGGCTCTTTCTAAATGCTCCATTTGCTAAAGCACTTTTCACGCCACTGTTGAGTGTCACTTGGCTAATTAATTCCCCAAATTAGTTCAAGCAGGCCTGAATGTTGGCCAAGGGTTTCGTCCACCTCCCAGGAACAACCCTTTTGGAAACACCTACAATCCTAGGTGGAAAAACCATACCAATTTCTCATGGAAGCAAGGTGATGCTTCCAACTAGAGGAATTTAAGAGCCAAACCCACCAAACCATTTCAGGAACAATAATTCCAACCTCATCCTTAGCCCAACAACTCTGAGATGGATGACTTTAAGGCTATGATGAAGGCCATTCAAGAAAACCAGAGTATGATCATTCAATCTTACAATAAGGTAATCCATGAAATGCAATCTCAAATTGGCCATCTTGTTGAGGCTGTTAGACAATGTGATCCTGGGAAGTTACCTAACTCATCTGATTGGAATCTTAACAGAAAAGGGCCCTTCATAAGGGAGCAGGCTAAGGTTGTGACCGTTCTGAGGAGTGGCAGACAACATTCCAAACCTAAACTCACTCCTATGGTTACCCCTCCTACCAACCTAACGATCACTTACACATCTACCGAGGAAGAGCCACTAAGCCCTTCCTCGCTTGAAATCACCCATTCGGACAGGTTGTCCCTGTTCCACCCCTATCCTGCCATGACAACCCCTCCACCTAGAGGCCGAGAGCACCCTTTCTTGAGCACTTATCCACCCCTAAGGCACTTGTTGTTGGCACATCTAGAGCCAAATATAGGATGGAAGAAATAATGGATACATTCAAGCAAGTTCACATTAACTTGCCTCTATTGGATGCTATCGAGCAAATCCCATCCTATGCTAAATTCTGAAGGTCCTGTGCACACAGAAGAGAAAATCAAGGAAACAGGTCCAGGCTAAGGTCATCCTACCCAACCTAGTTAGTTCAGTCTTACAACAAAGTACACCCCCAAAGATGAAGGACCCAGGAGCCCCGTATATTTCTATGGTCATTGGAGACCAACGCATTGGTGAGGCACTCCTCGATTTGGGCGGGGGGGTTAATATACTACCGAGCTCAATCTGCGAGCTATTAGGAGGAGGTGAATTGAAGCCTGGTCCTGTTATCCCCCAAGTAGTTGATAGATCATTAAAGACACCACATGAACTTTTACAAGATGTCTTGGTGAGAGTAGAGAACTTCTTTCCCATCGACTTTTTGATATTCGATATTGATCCATCCATCATGCCCACCAGACCTTCGATTATCTTAGGGCGTCCCTTTCTATCTATGGTCAATGAATCCATTAATTTCAAATCAGGGGCGCTCAAGACAGGCTTCGAGAACTGGAAAATCCGGCTGAATGTGTTTGATGCCTATAAACAACCCGGATTGGAAGATTGTTCCAAAATCGAGGTGATCGATGAAATTGTAGAGGAGACGACACCAACTTTTTTGTGTGATGATCCCCCCCAAATGGTCATTTCTAAGGACCATGCCCCAAATCTTGAGGAAGGAGAGGGAGATATGCCAGAATTAGAAGAGCTATTAGGTGTCAAAGCTGAGTCCTCTTCCCTACTATGGACAATCAAGGTAGATCCGCTACCGAAGGTAGGGACATTGAATATAATTCCCTCAATTCAGAAAGCTCCCTACTTGGAGCTTAAACCATTTCTAGAGATCCGTAAATAAGTTTTCCTTGGGGTCAATGATACTCTCCCTATCATCATCTCGATTGCTCTATCTGAGATGCAGGAGGAAGCATTAATTGAATGCCTAAAATGGCATAAGGAAGCCATTGCTTGGACTATAGCTGATATCAAAGGGGTTGACTCGACTCTCTACATGCATCACATTTACACGAATGACTCTGTGAAACCCTTCCGAGATATGCAGAGGTGATTAAACCCCAACATGCGGGAAGTGATGATGAAGGAAATTTGAAAATGGTTGGATGCAGGGATAATCTACCCCATTTCTGATAGTAAATGGGCCAGTCCTATTCACGTGGTGCTCAAAAAGGGGGGATTCATGATAGTGACCAATGAAAAAGGGGAGCAAGTCACCACCTGACCCACATTAGGATGGAGGGTAGGCATAGACTACCACAGCCTTAAAACCTCAACCCAGAAAGATCAGTTCCCTCTGCCATTTGTTGATCAGATACTGAAGAGATTGGCGGGGAATAAATACTTCTATTTTCTCGATGGATATTTTGGGTACAATCAAATTGCCATCTTTCCATATGACCAGGAGCGCACTACTTTCGCGAGTCCTTATGGCACATTTGCCTTCCACTGGATGCCATTTGGACTATGTAATGCTTCGGGAACATTTCAGTAGTGTATGATGTCTGATAAACATGCATGTATTCATGATAAAATGCTTACTTATAATAGTTCCTAAGCCTAGCATTGCATTCCATAGTATAAATACTACAAAACATTCATCATATTGCATTTAGTGTAATGTGTATAAATCGTACAATAATTCCTGCATTATTGTGGCCAGGAGACAGGGTGCGACATTTTGGACCATCAAATTCAAAATCTAACCATACGAATGAATCCGGAGTGACAATCGTAGTTCGGCAATGTGGAAATCATCTCGATCCAGGCACTATGGCATCCTTTACAAGCAAGGAAAGGTGGATGGTGTAGATGGTGCCATGTGACACCATCCAGATCACCCAACATCGCCTAGCCTCCTCCAAAGCACCTCAAGAGGAGATCTTAGCTATTGGATCTCAATCCAATGACAGAGAATCCATCGCTCAACCGGCCACTCAACTCCAAAGGGGGAAGATCTGATGAAATCTCAACCGTTGGATCTTCATCCAACAGTCGAGAACTAGGGAGGCAGCAGCCCTTAGCACAACCATCCGGCACTTTGCCACAATGGTTGTGCACTTGGTTCTAAAAGAAGTGGTGAGGGTTCAAGCAGTGATTTACTGCAACCTCCTCAACATTAGAAAAATTGGACCAATCTTGATTGAACGGTCAGGATTGTTCACACATGCTTAGACGCCTACCCGACAACACATGGATGCACGCTAGATCAGATGCACGCAATTTGGGGTGCCCATTTATGACGATCGTGTGCACTCTCCATCATCGAATCTTCGTGAAGGTGTGATGTGCGTGCATTGAAATTTCACAAAGGTGCGATCCACACGTGCCCTTAGCCATGCAATTGGGATCGAACGACGGATATTAATCGTTGCTAGCACAGGCGTGAAGTGCGCACGATCTAAGAGCACGGATCTACCCTTGCTCTCCACCCTTGGATGTTCATCTAACGGTTGCAGATGCTCCAGCATCTATTAGCTGCAGTGCATGGATGTGCTAGCACCAAGAAAGCGATGTGCACGCACATGCGCTATGTTGTGCACAGCTGTGCATGGGTAGTGCATGCACGACACGTGTCGTGTGCGCGGCATTCAAGTGCATGGCCATGGCAAACCTCTTCCCTTCACCTATTTAAGCCCCCTTCACCTCCCCATTGAGCTTCATCTCTACCTACCCATTCCTTACCTACTCTAAAGCTCCAAAAAGCCCTCTAATCTTCCAAGAGCTCATTCCCAAGCTCCACGACCTCCTATTAGTGTAGCATTCCCCTACTCCACCAAGTATTCGACCATACCCTCACCCCCTTCATAGGATACCATAGAGCCATTCCCTCACCTCCATTCAGGTAGACGATCACCTCCACCTCCTCATCTCCATTCCCACGAGCCTGGAGAAGCATTCCTCTACCCGGATTCATCTTGCACCTCATCTTCGATGTCCAACACCTCTCCCCCTCTATCCAAGCTGCCGCCAAGAGTCGTTGTCTCATCAAACATCTACCTTAGGAGACTTCCACTCACCTCTATTTCCTTTATCTTTCATATTATATTTCTGGTTAGTGTAATTGTAATAAACTATGTTCTCAATATATCAGTTTCATTTCTCTATATTTAGTTTTAGACTAGCTTAGCTTGCTCTTTGTGTTGATATTCTAGTCTCTTTATTTAAGTAGCTAGTATTACCAAAAAAATAGCAAAACCCTAAAAACACCAAAAAGAAACAAATTAAAATGCAGATTTCAAGAAAAAAATGTCGCCTCCCCATGTTCGACCAGGGACTCCCTTTCGAGTTTTAGTAAATTTTATTTAGTTAGCGGATTTTGCGACTACAATGATGGGTTCTCCAAAACCCTAACTTTTCTTTGCGAAAACCTGCTAACCATTTTGGTGCTGTTGCTAGGGAAGCAATGAAATTTGCTTTCTTTTTCCATGTTTCTTTACATTTACTTATTGACTAACCCCTCTTGCCTTTATTTTGCTATCTTGCAGGTATCTTAGCAAGGAGATCCAAGTACGGTAGACTAGAGTAAAGTGTGGGTGCAGCTGTTTGTAAGTTTTTCCCCCCACTTCCCCACCCACTAGTTCATTACGCCACCTTAATAATTAAGACTTAATCAACTTAGTTGTTTTCACGAACCCTAGGATAGAATGTTGTTTGTCTTGTTTGCCACCTCCACTCATCTCATCCCTGCTTATAAAAAGGAAAGAAACTTCTTCTGATCGTGGGACAAAATTAACATACACACTACATACACCCACATTAGAGGCACATAACCTCACTTGATTTTATCTACTCAACAGGGATTCCTACCTGTGGAACTGGTACACGTACCAATACACATAAAAGAGTAGAAATCAATTTAGGTTAATCACTTTTTGCATGCCTTAATTGGTGGTGCATCAAGGCTAATTGATTGAATTGTTCAGGCCGTACCACCTAATTTAAAATTGATTCATCTTGTAGCTGTCCCATAGTATTTAAATAGTTAGGTCAAGCCAGGCACTCCATATTTTCTTGATTCATAAAGGAAAATACTTGAACTTGTGCTTTCAAACTTGGTTTGCCTCTCAAAATTTGGTTGAATATACCTAATATTCGAATCCTAAAAGCTACTAAGCAAGATTTGAACCCTAAAATTCACTTCATCCTTAATAATCTTCCTTGAAAACTTTTGGTTGTGCTCAAACACACACTCTCAACAAATTATTAAGAGCACAACCCATTAACAAGGCCCATCACATTCCCAGAGCACTATTATCCCAGGCCTTAATTAAAACTGAGTAGACGTTGGCCCTACGATTCATAGAGTCCATTTTAGGGTACTCTCTTGAACGCATTTCGAATTAGTGATGTCTACTTGCTTCAAAAGGTGCTAAGTTGGTGATGTAAACATTTTGTATCATATAAACCATCTATTTATGCATGTTCTTAGGCGTATAGTTGCATCATACATTATAAATATTGCATAACATGCATCATCTTGCATTTAGTTTAGATTGTATAAAGCTTACGTTAATTTTCTCTTTTTGTGGATAGGGAACAGGGTGATATTTAATCGGGGCCTCAGATTGAAGATTCAACTGTACGAATCTGATTAGGGTGATGATCAGAGTTCAACAACTCTAAGATTGCTCCGATCGAACTTCCATAGCTTTAGATGCAGTTAGGGAAAGATCAGAGGTCAAGGGACCAAGTGGTGTAAATCCATACTTCAGATGACAAATTCGACCACATGGATGGGTTCAGATTGATGATTGCAGCCCAATAGCATGAAAATCGATCCAATCTGACATCTGTGGCACCATCTACGAGTCACAAAAGATGGATGGCCAAGATGGCACCACGTGGTGCCATCTCAGCTGCCCAAACCAACTAAGGCTCACTCACTACCCTCTCTATCCTTAATGAACCGATCAATATCAGTAGTTGGATTAAGATCCAATGGCTGAGATGTGTCCCAGCTGCACCCCCTCATCTCTAAAGAACAAGGCCAAGAGAAGATCTTGACCATTGGATTGAAATCCAACTGCTAAGAGAGTGCATAGAAGAATTCTTGAATTCGACTCAAGGAGGTGTGTAGCACAGCAGTCAAAGCACTATTGACGCAAGAGGCACGCATTCGAGCTGCTGCGTTGCACCCTCCTCGCTCGCAAGCGTGAAATGGAGCCGTTCGATCGAGTGTCAATGGCACGGGTAATCCAATTGGCCAGATGCACTTGATGACGTCAGATCTAACGCGAGATCAGATGCGTAGGAGGCATGATTTGTGAAGGTGAACAATCGCGCGTTTTGGGTCGTTGATTCCTCATGGAATGGTGGAGATGTGGCCGCGTTGCTACTTAATGGCTGAAGAAGAAGAGATGGAGCATTTTAAGCCATCTGATCTCTTGATCGGATGCTTGAGAACACCCAATCATGGGTGTGTGTTGAGGCAGCTAAAGCTAAGGAGGCGAGCGCACGCATGACCTACGCCCATGTTCAGGGCTTTAGTGATGCTTTAATCCGTCACTAAAGACCCTCTCATTTAATGTTTTAAGATGAAACGACCCAATTGCCCCTCCATTCTTCACCTATAAGTATAGTGATGCTTTAATCCGTCACTAAAGACCCTCTCATTTAATGTTTTAAGATGAAATGACCTAATTGCCCATCCATTCTTCACCTTTAAGTAGCCCTACAACCCCCACATATCCTTCATCCCTTCCTCTCTTCTCTCACCCCCTCCAATGCTCTAAGAGCTTGACCAGAACCTAGGATGCTCCATTAGAGTTAAAATTAGAATATTTCCACCTTCTCATCCCCGTTCGTGGAGCACCCACAGTTGTCATCTCACCACCATTCAAGAAGTGGATCCCACTGCGATGTTGCCCAGCCCCGTCCTTCATCGTCTGTCATCGTTCTCAATAGTTTGGCATCTCACCACCTTCATCCGGGCCCTCCATCAATGCCGCTCATCCTTTAAGCAACCGTTGAGGAGAATAATGATAAATGCCAGTTTATCATCATTCTTATGCATTAAAACAAACCTAGCTCTTAGGATTTTACTCTCCAAACAAGTTTTTGGGCTGCATTTAGGCATTAACTAGGTTAGGCATGCATTGCATTTTATTTTGTTGTTTTAATGCATTTTTGTGAGTGTGAGGGATGAGCAGAAATACAAATCCCTAAAACCCTAGCACTCAACAAGGCAAATGGTGAAGGAGGAGCCCAAACTAGCTGGAACTCAGCTTGATCCAGATCACCACAACTAGAACCTAGGTCACTTGAACTAGGGTAGGTCATCCCAGCTACATTCAGCTAATCTCAGCTGAATGGCAGCTGAAGAGAATTCATCTTAGCTCACCCTAGCTCAAGTCAGCTCAAATCCAGCTCAACCTAATTGAGTCAAACTCATTTTAGCTCCCACTAGTCCACAGGGAGCTCTAGCTAGCTCAGCTGAGTTGACTAGAGTTCACCCTAGCTCAGATCCAGCTATATCCAGCTCCACTCAACTCTAGCCAGCTGAAGAAGAACTCATCCCAGCTCAAGAAGCTCAAGTCCAGCTCCCAAGGACCCAGCTTAGCCCAAGCTAATTGAGCTAAGCTACCTTAGCTGTTTCAACCAGCTCCACCCTCCCCGAGAGAACCTGACCCAACTCACCTCAGCCCCATTCAATAGAAGCCAGCTCACTTAAGCTTGGCTTAGTAGCTAGCGAAGAACTAGCAAGCTAAGCCAGCTGGAGTAGCCCCATGTTGACCTCTTCAGCAGTTGGTAGCTCCACTTTAGCTCTGGACTCTTCAGAACCAGCTCCTTCCTCCAACCTAAGCTCCAACACCTCCTCCTCTACTCCACCATTAGCTAATCTAGCTTAGCTTAGCCATGCTCCAGCTTCCTTGGCTTGTACCACCCAAAAACCCTACCTAACAACTCCACCAACTAGCTCCACCTAAGCTCCACATAAGCTAAACCTACTTGGCGCCAACCTAGCCTACCCACCACCTCCAAAAGACACCTAAAAGTGGTGCCAAAACCACCGTAACTACCCACTTGTTGGCGCCACTTTTCCTCCAAAAATCCCCTTCATCTCCACCACACATCTCCCTTAAACCCATCTCCACCCTCCACATAATCCAACCTTCTAGAAACCTCAAAGTTGGTGCCAACCAATGGCACCTCTCCATGGTTGGTGACACTTTTAGGTGCCTCTTGACCAACGTTGACTACCCCCCTTACACCCTTTAGGTGGGGCCAACCATCCTTAATCCTAGGATCATCTAACCACCTCCATCCTCCCATCTTAGCCCTCCATTTCAAGAGGCACCTTAACCCCTCATCCTACCCTATAAAAAGACCACTACCCACCACCATTCAAACCATCCTTGGCTAGTAAATTCACTCTCATATTCTACCTAGATCCCACTCCCAAGAGAGAAGAAGAAGAAGAAGATTAAGGGGATATTCTGTCCCTTTGGTGCCTTCCCCTCTTCCCTTCTCTCTTGAGCCATGCCAGCCAAAGGAGAAGCCAGGCAAGGAAGATCTTTGGAGGAGATCTTGAAGGTGGTCCATGCCACCTTGGAGGAGCTCTCAAGGAAGGAGAAGAAGGAGACCCTCTTTTCTAGCCAAGGAGCAGCTAGGCTTGGAGCAAGAAGACTCCCTTCTTCACCAAATTTTGCAAGAGGATTTGTGTTTCTTTTATTGCTTTTAAATTTTTTTCATTTCTAGTAGAAGCATTCCTCTACTTGTCTTTGAAAAGAACACAAATTCTAGTTAATCAAATTGCCTTCTTTTTAATTTCCTATTGCAATTGTTACTATTTTTCTAGCACTTATTCTACTTCCACTCCCTAATTACTCTAGGCCTCCAATTGCCTAGAGTGTGCTTAGGTAGTGGACATTTTAATTTCTTAAGTTTTAGCTTAGCATTTTAGGTGTTGGCACTTTTTCGTCACAATTCGTACTTTGCCCGTATTATTTCAAATCACAAAAAAATATATATATTTAAAATACCAAAAAAAAGTTGAGATGTATTTTTAGCAAGAGAATTGAATTGCAATTTTTCCCTCCTTGGATAACCCTAGATACTCCCCTATTTAGGATATAAATTTAAAAGCGTATGCGAATTCTCATGTTACAATGACATTAAAAACCCTCTTTTACAAATCATGTAATATTTCACATCACTTTTTGGCGCCGTTGCCAGGGAGGCATGGCTTTGCATTTCTCTCTTGCTTAAAGTGGATCTCATCCCCTTCTCTTTCTTTTCTTTCGTGTGTGCAGGAACTGGTGTAGGAAGAAAGCGGGAATCTGGAAGCGAGAGCTCAAAGTTCCTTTTCTTCCTGCGAAATTCAGGTTGGTTCCCCTTTCTAGTCACATAATTAATTAAAACTACCAAAAACATATTAAACTTGGCTTTCAGGATCCCAAACATTTTAATTAAGTGGAGTGATTTTCATTAAAATCATTGTTTGCTTGAATGTTTCATTAACACCACTCCATTTCAAGTATTCGTGTTCTATTTTTCGAGTCAAGATTTCTATATGGACTTGAAAAATAAATTGCTAACACCACAAGCCTCCTAAAATCCTAAAGTTTCATATAGTGGTTCCAAATTGAGTTAGGAACACCTGTTCCAAATTTTAGATCAATTGGCTTTATATTTAATTTTTGAAAATTTGTGGATTACAGAGGGGTCACACCCTCTAATCTTCCTATTTTTCTATGGTCTGTGAATTTTTACAATTTTTATACTCATTCAATTTTTTTGAAATTTAGCTTTCTGAAATCCTTGTGGAATTTTACACATCATATCAAATCACCAAAATTTTATAAGGTCAGTGGCAATACTAAAATGTCCAAAATACCCTCAGGTATCATTTCTGGACTTTGACACCAGTACACATAAAAATTTAAAAAAATTATCAAACAAATTCCTAAAATCTTAAAAAATCTTTTATGGAATCCTTGTTTGATTTTACATAAGGTAGTGGTGCTGGTTGCATTGTTTGGACCACTACCTATTCGGAAAGCCTAAAAGGAATTCATTGGTAGTAATTTTCTGTATTAGGGTTCAAATCCAATTAGGGTTTCTTTTCTTGCTTTTTAGTCACACAATATAAAGGAAATATACCATCACCCATACAACTTGTTTTTCCTTTAATTGTGGAGTTTCAAACTTGTTTCAACATTTAAAAAGAATAACCCTAAAACACATTCAATTAAATTGAATCCTAAAAAACATAAATACAAAAAATTGTGTGACAACTTGCTTTTCATTGGAACCACTTTCCAATTCTTACACACACACACAAAAATTTGAAATAACAGGGCAACAACCCAATTAACGCCCTCCACATTTCGTGTGCACTATAGTATTCTAGACCTAACTAAAATCCGTAGCAACTTGACCCTTAAGGCTTAATCAACTTAGGCTTACTATATAGGTCTTAAGTTTTCTTTAGTTAATACCAATTCTATCATCTATATCTGGTGCTCAGGCTAAGGGGCCGTGTCAGATGACCAAGCGCGGGTTTGTACATGCACCTGGGGTTTTCCCTGGGAAACGTTTGGGCCCAAACCTCCCTTTAAGCAACTTGGCTAGATTTGTTGACAGAACAGGTATTCCCTATTGAATACTTATTTCCTACGTAGACCAAGTCTTAGGTTTATTGTTAGGGAGTCGCACTTAAGTTAGGTCTAGCTTTGTTTGTTTGAATTGCACACTTTCTCTCATCTCTTTCTCTTCTCCTCCCCTCCAATTCTTCCTAAACAGTGCATGCACGGGCGACAGTCCCAAAAATCACACCTTGAGGGACCATCTGATTTTGCCTCCTGCAGTAGAAAGTCAATGTTTTCTTCCCCCTCATCTTCCAAAAAAATGGAAAACTCAGGAAGCCGACAAAAAAATTCTGCTTCCACTTCTAACCTGTCTGCCGACCCACAAACTGACTTCACCCTCCCTCACCTCCCTAACTTGGAGCAACCAGAAATACCAGCAGGGCTAGGTAGCCCTCCAATTATAACTCAAAATCCAAATCCCTTTGCATTAATGGTTTACCATTTGGTTCGACTACAACAAAATTAAGAAGATTTAGCTAGGACTGTCACGAACCTAGCTAACCAAGGACAAAATCCACCACCCCGCCAACATCCTGTCATTCCTCTTAAGGATTTCTGTGATCCTTCAAATAATGAGGAAAGACCAAGGGTGGTCATACCACAAGGGGATTTTGAGATCAAACCAGCCATTCTAAACCTTATTAAACATTTTCATGGTCTTCCAAGAGAGGACCCTTTTGTCATCTTGAGGAATTAACTGTCCTCGCTCAAACCACTCGTTCTTGCAATGTGTAGGAAGACATGTGGTTAATGAGACTTTTTCCTCTCTCTCTTAAAGACAAAGCATCTCATTGGTTTAGAACGGTTGGGCACCCTATTACCACCTGGCCCCAATTAAAAAGTGCTTTCCTTAAAAATTTTTTTTCGATCGGTCGAACGAATGCATTAAGAAGATCCATAACGACCTTTCAATAGAAAATTGGTGAACCCCTCCACGAAGTTTTGGAAAGATTTCAGGAACTTCTAAGAAGTTGTCCCCACCATGAAATTACACAATGGCAGTTAGTGTAGATCTTCTATCATGGATTAGAAGATCAATTGAAACGATTTGTGGATGCCTCATGTGGGGGAAATTTTCTTAAAAAAGATGGCGAAAGTGCCTATCTGCTCTTTGATGAAATGTGTGAAAACTCATTTAACATGACTTCAATGGACACTTTTGGCAAATCACAAAACCCCAGACACGGAGTCCATGAAATTGACTCCAAATCCACCTCTGTTCCAGTCACTCAAGATGATCTATATATGTTAGCTCAATGACTGGACCAGATGCAAATTCACCAAAAGAAAATGGAAGAAAAGCTCATAAATAAACAAGCTCCACACGCTCACTTTCCACACACTAACCCCCCACACATTCTCCAAGAGAAAATCTACACAACATTGATGCCACATCTACTGGCCAGCAATTTCCGGCTGATTTCCCACAAGATTTGATCGGGAATTTTGATCAAAATATTTTTGATCCCACCTCGAAAAATATTTATGCTCTCCAGGAGTAATTTAGAAACCCCTCCAACACTTCCAATCAAAACTAGAGGACTAACCTGAATCACTCTTGGAAAAACTCGAACCCGATTCCTTTTCCAAAACAAAACTATTTTGGGAATTATGGGCAACCATTGTATCAACCTGGACCATCCCAGGATGACATTAATAATCAGGTCATGAAAACCTTGCAAGGAATGTAGACTCAAATGACAGAAGTAACCCACATGATTACCAACTTGCAACACCAAGTTAAGGTTAGTCTTGATCATCGACCAATTGGGAATTTACCTTCCTAACCCATGCCCAACCCAAATAATCAAAGGAATCAATTCTAAGGTGGATATCCCAGTCAACCCATTCAACCAGCACCTCAGCATCCACTAGGTTTCAATACCAGTTAGGCTTCCCATCCTCATCCTAGAAACAACCAGACTGTAAATGCAGTTACTTTGAGGAATGGGAAAACCACTCACAATCCCCTGCCTATTAAAGAAACCCACTTTAGTGAAACACTGATTAACTCTTCCCCTCTCCCCCTCCTATTGTTCAGGAACCAATTAATGCAAAATAGGGAAACCCTGCTCCATTTCCACAAGCCCACCACTCTTCAAATAAGAAAAAGAAGAAATCCGAGCCCACTGAGAAGGAATTAATAGATTTATTTGGGCAAGTAGAAATTAATATCCCTCTCCTAGATGCCATTAAATACATCCCTACCTATGGAAAATTCCTAAAAGATTTATGTACCTCGAAAAGGCAGCATAGAAATTTAGGAAAGGTGATCCTTCCAGAGACAGTCAGCTCAGTTGCGTAGAGCCGACTGCCTCTTAAGAGAAAAGATCTTGACGCCCCCTTAATTTAAGTTATCATTAATGATACCTCATTTGATCGCGCTTTGTTGGATCTTGGTGCCTCAATTAATCTTATCCCCACAGTTGTTTTTGAGGAATTTAAGATCGGTGAATTAAAGCCTGTTGATGTTACTTTCCAATTAGCCGACCGATCTACAATTAAACCAAGGGGAATTGTTGAGGATGTTCTTGTTCGGGTCAAAAATTGTCTATTCGCAGTAGACTTTTTAGTCCTGGACAAAAAGGTACCAGAAGCACTAAAGTTTGCCCCCATTGTTCTTGGAAGACCATTCTTAGCCACTGCCCGTGCAAATATTGATTGTGATTCTAGAAAGATGAAGATCATGTGTGGCGGTGAATTTGTAACCCTAGACATTTTTCAAGCTTCTAGGCGGTTCCAAGAACTAGATTTCTTTGATGATTCGGATTTAGAAAT
Organism: Thalassia testudinum; assembly: GCA_037157565.1. Lineage (NCBI taxonomy): Eukaryota > Viridiplantae > Streptophyta > Magnoliopsida > Alismatales > Hydrocharitaceae > Thalassia > Thalassia testudinum. The sequence goes on from JAZHRO010000024.1 coordinate 217,304,962, forward strand.
AGAAACCATTGTGGAGGACACTTTGCAGATTTCCCATTTAGGTTCCTGCTTTTCCATCAATACAATTCCTGAACAATCCACTTCTTCTCACCCTTCCACCTTAACCACACGTCCAGCTAATCTTCCAGTTGACCCTTTCACTCTCACCTCACCAGTAACCCACAAAGCAGAAACTCTTTCAGAGCCGGGCCCACAATTGGAATTAAAACCTTTGCCCGACTCCCTTAAATATGTCTTCCTGGGTCGTAATCGGACCTTGCCCCTAATTAGAAATTCTGGACTTACCGGGGCACAAGAGCACAAACTTCTCCAGGTTTTGAGTAAATATCGAAAAGCTATTGGCTGGACCCTTTCTGATCTTAAGGGTATTCATCCATCCTATTGTATGCATCGTATATATTTAGAGGACGATTCTCGCCCCTCCCACCAACCACAAAGGCGCTTGAACCCTATTATGCAAGAGGTGGTAAAAAAGGAGATTATTAAGTGGCTGGATGCTGATATCATCTATCCCATTTCTGACAACTCCTGGGTTAGTCCAACACAAGTTATGCCCAAAAAGGCTGGACTAACAGTTGTCACTAATGATAATGGGGAGATTGTAGCTACTCGAACCGCTTCTTCTTGGCACGTGTGTATTGATTATCGAAAATTAAACACCGCCACCAAGAAGGACCATTTCCCGCTCCCCTTTATTGACCAAATCTTGGAGCGGTTAGCCATACGGGATTTTTACTATTTTATGGATGGTTATTCCAGCTATAATCAGGTAGCGGTTCATCTTGAGGACCAGGACAAAACAACTTTCACCTGCCCCTTTGGAACCTTTGCTTTCCGAAGGATGCCCTTCTGTGTTTGCAATGCACTTGCGACTTTTCAAAGGTGCATGCTTGCAATTTTTTCAAACCTGGTAGGTGAATGTTTAGAAGTCTTTATGGATGACTTATCTGTTTTAGGTGATTCTTTTGACCATTGTCTTAAAAACCTTGAAAGAACTCTCCAAAAATGCATAGAAGTTAATCTAGTCCTCAGTTGGGAAAAAAGTCATTTCATGGTCCAAGAAGGTATTGTCTTGGGCCATGTTATTTCAAAACAAGGAATCGCGGTAGATAAAGCAAAAATAGATGCTATATCTAAGCTCCCACCACCCACTACTGTCAAATAGATCAGATCCTTTCTGGGTCATGTGGGTTTCTACTATCGATTTATACAAAATTTTTCCCAAATCTCCAAGCCCTTAAGTCAGCTTCTCACTAAAGACCAGCCATTTGATTTTAATGATAAGTGCCTGGAGAGTTTTTTGAGGTTGAAGAAAGAGGTTACTGAGGCACCAATATTGCAGGGACCTGATTGGAATAGTCCCTTTGAATTAATAACAAATGCCTTAGATTTTGCTGTTGGGGCCGTTCTAGGGCAAAGAATTAGCAAGAAGCCCGTTGTGGTCTATTATGCTAGCAAAACTCTTGATGATGCACAATAGAATTACACAATTACTGAAAAGGAACTTCTTGCCATTGTATTTGCCTTAGAAAAATTTAGATCTTAACTGTTGGGGTCACATGTCACTGTATATACCGACCACTCAGCAATTAAATATTTGCTGACAAAGAAAGATGCGAAACCCTGCCTTATCCGTTGGATTTTGCTGCTCTAGGAATTTAACCTGGAAATCAAGGATAAGGTGGGATCACACAATGTAGTGGCTGACCATCTCTCTCGTCATATGACGAATGACATAATGACCCCACCAGATCAGTTCCCCGATGAAAGCATTTTAGCTACTACTACCCTCCCTTGGTTTACACCCATCGTAAACTGCTTAGCAACATAAAGAATCCCTGCTGATTGGCCAAAAAGAAAACGGGATAAGTTCTTTGCTGATATTAAATATTATTTTTGGGAGGAGCCCAACCTTTTCCGCATTGGTGCTGATCAGTTCATTTGAAGATGTGTACCTGATTCTGAAATCCATAATATTTTGACACATTGTCACTCAATGGCCTGTGGCAGACATTTTTTGGGCAAGAAAACTGTAGCTAAAATCCTTAATGCAGGATTTTATTGGCCCAGCTTGTACAAAGATGCTCATGACTTTGTTCGATCTTGTGTGCATTGCCAGAGCATCGGCAACATGACTCGAAAGGATATGATGCCCCTTAATCCTATTTTAGAGGTTGAAATTTTTGATATTTGGAGCATCAACTTCAAGGGACTGTTCATCAACTCTGGTGGGTATTTATATATGTTAGTCACAGTCGACTATGTTTCAAAATGGATAGAAGCAATACCCACCCACACTAGTGATCACAGTGTGGTTGTCGAATTTCTTGAGAAAAATATTTTCTCAAGATTCGGCATACTAAAACCATTATCAGTCGGAGGCTCACATTTCACCCTCACAATTCCATCACCTTCATTCTAAATATGGGATTAATCATAAAATTTCCACACCTTATCACCCTCAAACAAATGGCCAGGCTGAAGTTTCTAATCGGGAAATTAAAAATATTTTACAAAAGACGGTTAGGCCCGCCCGTAAAGATTGATCCACCAAATTGGACGACGCTTTATGGGCCTACCGTACCGCTTTTAAAGCCTTGCTCGGCATGTCTCCCTTCCGTCTGATTTTTGGGAAGGCATGCCATCTCTCGGTAGAATTAGAACATAGGGCTTTTTGGGTAATAAAATAACTCAACATGGATTTATCTGACGCTGATACCCATAGAAAATTACAATTAACTAAATTTGAAGAATTATGTAATTTCTCCTACGAAAATGCGAGGATTTATAAAGACCAAACGAAGAAATTTCATGATAAATATATTGTTCGAAAACACTTTGATGTTAATCAATGCGTTTGGCTTTTCGATGCGAGATTATGTCTTTTTCCTTGCAAATTAAAATCTAAATGGATCGGCCCCTTTATTGTCCATAAAATATATCCATACGGTGCTGTTAATCTTTTTGATCCAAAAACTAATTCGACCTTTCAAGTCAACAGCCAACATTTAAGGCCCTATTTTGATCATTCGTTTAATCTTCCATCTGAACCTTTTAATTTTACTGAGCCAGCCACCCTTGATCACTAATGCACACTACGCCCGGCTGAATGGCGTAAAAGATAACACTAGATGGGAGGTAACCTATCATTTTTTCCTGCTTTCCTTTTTTCTTCTTTTTCCAGGTTTTGATCATTCTAAACCCGACTGTTCTTCACCGAGGTGATCCCTTTTCCCTCCTAATGCATGAGGACATTGCATATCTTAAGCATGGGGGGATGTTTTTAAAATTTGATGATCGATTTCGAATTTTCAAAACCAAAAAACATGCATTTTTCTTTAGTTATTTTATTTTTCTGCTTGCATACCCAAAAAAAAAAAATAAAATAAAATGTTGAAAACACTTTGAGGAAAAATTTTTGAAACTGGGACTAAGGTTGAAAAAATTCACTTTCGGGTACAATGGGATTTAATCTTTAACAAACTGGGGATGAGGATGTGAATCTGATCATTAGAATTTCAGGGTCTATTTCTAGACTAGATCTTCTCTAAAATTCCACCTGAACTCAAGATAGTTCAGGTGACTTGATCCTATTTTGTAATGTGGAAAGTATTTGGCTTAGTTTCTTATTCAAAAACTTGCATTTCATGAGGAACTTCTTGTGTCAATTTTCACACACAAGCCAACACTTAAAAACAGCAAAAAATTTGAAAAACTCCCTTATTTGGACTTAGTAAAAGTCTGAAGCAGATCATTGGTTTGAGTTCCTACAGCTGAGAAGGAGGAAAATGCCTCCTTTGAGGATGCGATGTCAACATGTTACCGCCTCGGTTCTGCTCCATATCTATATTTCATATCTTTAGATGGAGCTTTAAAGTGCATTTTAGCAGCTCAAGTGTCTTGGATGGTGCTCTACCAATAGTGTCTGAGCAAGAGCTTGAGTTTGCTTGGAGCACCCCTTTACATCGCATTGTGTTTTGCGGTTGTAAGCTCCTAGGTGGTGTCATGGACAGTGCTATCCTGAAGCACTGGCGCCAGAGCCCCCTCGAGGATTGGTAACGGGAATGATGATCCCGACACATCTATTGTAAGACTAAGCTAAAAATAAGCATGGGGGGGAAAAAAAATTAATAATAAATAAACACGCCTTTATAAATGTTGCCTTTTCACTGGCACGGACACAAGGTTTTAAAGGATTTTGCAAGTTGCGAATTAGATTCATGAGCTAGAAAATCCTAAAAACAAAAATTTCAAGTCATCTGAATTAACAAGGGGTTAATTTGTGAATTTTCTGGAGGATATATTGATCCCATTTTTTCCAATGGTTGGATCCAAAACAAATCCTGATGTTTTTCTTTAACAAATCCCATACCTCTAGTGTTTAGATCAACCAAGGTCCCTTAATCTCTTTCTCCTCAAATGTAGAAAAGAATTAGATTTCCCGAAAGTTCTGTTTTCCAAAAAATTTGAAGTTTTGCTAAGAGACTAGCGAAAGATAAGCATGGGGATGTGATAAATGCCAGTTTATCATCATTCTTATGCATTAAAACAAACCTGGCTCTTAGGATTTTACTCTGCAAATGGGTTTTTGGGCTGCATTTAGGAATTAACTAGGTTAGGCATGCATTGCATTTTCTTTTGTTATTTTAATATGTTTTTGTGAGTGTTAGGGATGAACAGATATATAGATCCCTAAAACCCTAGCACTCAAGAAGACAAATGGTGAAGGAGGAGATCAGACTAGCTGGAACTCAGCTTGATCCTGCCCACCACAGCTAGAACCTAGGTAACTTGAACTATGGTTAGCTCATCCCTACTACATTCAGCAAATCTCAACTGAATGGCAGCTGAAGAGAGTTCATCTTAGCTTACCCTAGCTCAAGTCAGCTCAGATCCAGCTCAACCTAGTTGAGTCTAGCTCATTTTAGCTCCTACTAGTCCAGAGGGAGCTCTAGCTAGCTCAGCTGAGTTGACTAGAGTTCACCCCAGCTCAGATCCAGCTACATCCAGCTCCACTCAACTCCAGCCAGCTGAAGAAGAACTCATCCCAGCTCAGGAAGCTCAAGTCCAGCTCCCGGGGACCCAGCTTAGCCCAAGTTAATTGAGCTAAGCTACCTTAGCTATTTCAACCAGCTCCACCCTCCTCGAGAGCGCCAGACCCAGCTCACCTCAGCTCCATTCAATACAAGCCAGCTCACTTTAGCTTTGCTTAGTAGCTAGCAACGAACTAGTAAGCTAAGCCAGCTGGAGTAGCCCTATGTTGAGCTCTTCAGCAGCTGCCAGCTCCACTTCAGCTTCGGACTCTTCAGAACCAGCTCCTCCCTCCAAACCCAAGCTCCAACACCTCCTCCTCTACTCCACCATTAGCTAAGCTAGCTTAGCTTAGCTATGCTCCAGCTTCCTTGGCTTGTACCACCCAAAAACCCTACCTAACAACTCCATCAAGTAGCTCCACCTAAGCTCCACATAAGCTAAACCTACTTGGCACCAACCTAGCCTACCTGCCACCTCCAAAAGACACCTAAGAGTGGCACCAAAACCACCCTAACTACCCCCTTGTTGGCGCCACTTTTCCCTCCAAAAATCCCCTTCATCTCCACCACACATCTCCCCTTAAACCCATCTCCACCCTCCACATAATCCCACCTTCTAGAAACCTCAAAGTTGGCGCCAACCCATGGCACCTCTCCATGGTTGGCGCCACTTTTAGGTGCCCCTTGACCAACCCTAACTACCCCCCTTACACCCCTTAGGTGGCGCCAACCATCCTTAACCCTAGGATCATCTAACCACCTTCATCCTCCCATCTTAGCCCACCATTTCAGGAGGCACCTTAACCCCTCATCCTACCCTATAAAAAGACCACTACCCACCACCATTCAAACCATCCTTGGCTAGCAAATTCACTCTCATATTCTACCTAGAGCCCACACCCAAGAGAGAAGAAGAAGAAGATTAAGGGGATATTCTGTCCCTTTGGTGCCTTCCCCTCTTCCCTTCTCCCTTGAGCCATGCCAACCAAAGGAGAAGCCAGGCAAGGAAGATCTTTGGAGGAGATCTTGAAGGTGGTCCACACCATCTTGGAGGAGCTTTCGAGGGTGGTGCACAGCCACCCCTTGGAGGAGAGCATTGAAGGTGGTAGCATCCACCTTGGAGGAGCTCTCAAGGAAGGAGAAGAAGGAGGCCCTCTTTTCAAGCCAAGGAGCAGTTAGGCTTGGAGCAAGAAGACACCCTTCTTCACCAAATTTTGCAAGAGGATTTGTGTTTCTTTTATTGCTTTTAAATTTTTTTCATTTCTAGTAGAAGCATTGCTCTACTTGTCTTTGAAAAGAACACAACTTCTAGTTAATCAAATTGCCTTCTTTTTAATTTCCTATTGCAATTGTTACTATTGTTCTAACACTTATTCTACTTCCACTCCCTAATTACTCTGGGCCTCCACTTCGTAGATTGAGCTTAGGTAGTGGACATTTTAATTTCTTAAGTTTCAGCTTAGCATTTTAGGTGTTAGCACTTTTTCGTCACAATTCACTCTTTGCCTATATTATTTCAAAACACAAAAAAATATATATTTAAAATACCAAAAAGAAAGTTGAGATGTATTTTAGCAAGAGAATTGAATTACAATTTTTGCCTCCTTGGATGACCCTAGATACTCCCCTATCTAGGATATAAATTTAAAAGCGTATGCGAATTCGCTTGTTACAACAACATTAAGAACCTGCTTTTACAAATCACATGATATTTTGCATTAGATAACCTCTCTCCACCTTCTCTTTTATTGCTTTCTAGTATAGATATTCCACTTTCTAGTGTAGTCATTAGATGTAATGAACTTGATTCAATGATTATGAAATACCTGTTCATTCTCTCTCTATTTTGTCTTTATTTGTATTATTCTTTCTCTCTCTTATATTCTTTATTCTTTACGTAGATAGCTAGCGTAAATTCAATTCAACCAGCTAATTTGCTCCGTGACAACAAATAAAATGTAGTTTTTGATCAAACATCTGCCTCCATGTGTTCGACCCAGAATTCCTTTTGAGTTTCGGTTAAAATTATCTGTTGATAGATTTTTCTCGCAAATTACGCTACGACAGGTTTTCAAAACTCAACTCTTTTTGCTATGGTTTTTCACCCCAACATTTTGGCGCCATTGCCGGGAGGTGACGTCCTTTGATTTTTCATGTTTTTCGACTTACTGATCGTTTACCTTACTTCTCTCCTTTCTTATTATGATTGCAGGTACTCTCACGATGTGGGTAAAAGCGATAGAGTGGAGTAAAGTGCCAATGAAGGATCTGTAAGTAACCCACTCTCCCCACCCACTAGATTTCATTCCACCACCTGATAACACAAACCCTAATTAACCTAGGAGCTTGCATAAACTCTAAGGTTAGTTTTGATTATTTGTTTAACATTTCCACCCACCTCATCCTCTACATATAAAAGAAAAATTTAATAAAAATCTCACAGACGTACACAACCTCTTCTGATTCTTTAAACTCACCCAATAACCCAATCTTTGGGATTGATACACTAATCAACACATAATTGTGTAGAAATCAGATTAGGTAATCACTCGTGTGCCTAATTAAGTGGTGCATCAGGCCAATTGTTTGAGTTGTTTGGGCCGCACCACTTCAACTAAAAACAACCCATCAAGTAGATGCCAAATAGGTTCAACTTTTAGGGCTAAACCAGGCACTCCACTTTTTTAGTTTGAATTCAAAGGAAAGCATCTTCACTTGTGCTTTCAAAACCTAGTGTACCAACTGAACTTGATTGAATATACCTAAAGTTGAATCCTAAAAGCTACTAAGCAAGATTTAAACCCTAAAATTCACCGCATCCAAAAATAATCTTGCTTGAAACCATTGGTTGTGCACGCACACACATATTAACTAATCATTAAGGGCACAACCTAGATAAAGGGCTCATCACATTTCAATGCACATTCAAACCTAACCTTAATTAAAATAGAGTAGACGTTGGCCTTAATGATTGGACTTGCTCTTTGGAGCCCAGATTGAGATTATTTTTGATTAGTCTGCTTCTACCATTCAATCTGATATCTAGCTAGGGGGTAGAATCAAACGATCGCTGTTGAGGGGTATCAAAGGAACCTGAGACGAAAGCCAAGGGAAGAACCTTCTCCACAACCCCTCCCTCTAACTGGGTGGATTGATCGGAAAGAAGTAGATCAAATCATTTCTTCATCTCATGACGGGTTCTGAGAGTCTGTAGGTCGCTAGGCTAGCCCACTTAAGGATAGGTTTGATTGTTTGTTTTGCAGGGCACCTTTCTTCCTCCCATTCTATCATGGATCCTTCCACCTCCTTTTAACATTTCCATTCCTACCCTCCTTCCAGTACGTATTCCCAAGAGGATTATTATCCCAACCAAATTTATTCCCATCCATCTACTAGTTGGGATAACTTGGATTGGGGATACAATTCTGAACCTCTGTGTTCAAGGTCTAAGCTTGGATACCATGATTTTTATTCTTATCCTTCTCTGAGCTACATCGATTATAGATCACCACCCTTATATGGACAACCTAATACGATCTACAATCAAGAAGGATATGCTAATCCTTACCCTTCCCCATATTACACTGCATATGGGTCATCACCTCTTTATGAACAACCCGAAATGACCCATTACCAGGGAAGGTATCTCGAACCTCAATTTATTGACTCCCCTGCACTGAACCCAAACTCACCCAACCCTGAACCAAACCATTTGGTTTAGGTCAACCATGTCCAAGATAAGGTTTTGTCTAACTTAAGGAATACCATACAATCTTTAGAAGCTCAGCCATCACCTTATACTAAAAAATTGGAGCCTCTGATTGAGATGATTAACTATCTTAACAAGTATTTGTTGGATTGGCTCCAAGTTATTAAGGATAAGGACCTGGGTGAGCTTTTACTTGGGAAGCTATCGAAATTGAGGATGAAATTTGTGGTTGCTTCAGTTCAATCTTGGGATGATTCCTAGGATGAACCCCCTTTAGGAGAGCCAATGTCAGATCCCTCTTAGGCACCTATAGGGGGGACATGTTTTACAAGACCAGGGTTGATCAGATTGTTCTAGAGCAACCAATTGAGAATGAATTTATTTCTTCACCTGAGATCCCTGAGCTAGGGTACAAGGAAACGTGTGTCTCCATGGATCAAAAAGTGATTGATGACATTGGGACATACATTAATGTAGATTCAGAATTCTTTGCTTCTGAAGGTGAAGAAGCATTATGTGAAGTCTCACATGATTTCAGTGAGATGACTGGGCCTGAGGAATTCGATGAATCATTTGATGGCCCTAAAATTGAGGAACTTGATCCTGTTGGGGCTTGCATGGTGGATCTAGATCCTTTCATGAAGGATTCAATTCAAAGCCCCATTCCTCAATCACACCCCATTGAGCATAGTGATGATTTTGTTCTTGAGATCATTAGACCCAAGTCAATTCTGATTTAGTCGCAACTCTTAGACTTGGAAATTTCAGATGGGGTGATTAATATGTAGGAGGTCCTAGAATTTGAAATCCTGATTGCGGAGGATAGGACGTGGGAAATGATGATATAGGAAGCCAATTCCAGAGGAAGTAGAAGATAGAGTCTAAGGGTTCCAATTTGTCTGAAACCCCTAACACTCTACCATGACCCTTATGACATTTTTGATTCTGAGGATGAGCAACCCAAGCTCAAATTCATTGATTATCCTTTTGAGCTTGATTTCTCTATTATCCAACTTTTCGGACTTGGGTTGCATCCTTCCAAATCACAGGCCCAACCCCACTTCATGCTGATCTTAGGTTTTGGGTAATTTTTATCCAAAATCTTAGATATACTCGACCATGGGATATGGGTCTGCACAACAATCTAGTCCACATCTGTGGACATCTCCTACCAGGTTCAAAACTAGATTTTCTTATTCTGATTCTGACCTGCACCTATGAATTCTTAATTTCTTCTTTATTTGTATAGTGTGCCTAGCTGAAGGTACTAAATTCAGCATGTATACGGTCTATTTTTATCTTAGAGCTGATCGGATAAATCACGAAATTCAAGTGCTTTCTTTTCTACTCCACTCTTTGTCATGTCTTTTTAATACAATGAGGACATTGCAATAGATAGGCATGGGGGGTAGATATTCATCTTTGAATCATTTTGTTAGCTCCTAAATTCTTTTTATTTTCTTTTTATTTGAGAAAAAAAGGAATTAGGAAGGACTACTTGGGCTTTGGAAAATTTTCAATCCTAGAGAATAATACTGAATGACCTAGACACTTAAGACCCTTCAGGTCTTAAGGATTAATCAGCCTCGGTGTCCACTAAAATGTGGACTTGTTTCTCGAATCCTGGCCATTTAAAAATTCATTTTAAATTGGTTAAACAATTGGGGTGATAAGTACACTACTTATCAACCTACCCTCTGATTTGAGGGAACTTTTGGTCTAAGCATCTACACACTTTTTGCATTGACTCATTGTTCGACGGTTTTAACAAAAATTGGGTAGCTAATGAATGTTCTAGGGTGGCATGGCTAGCAAATTGTCAGTGGCAACAACTCATCGGCAAGTTGTCCAGAGCCCAGCTACAAGACCAATTTTTTCGTGCTGCCTTCTGGTCAATCTTAGATCAGGGAAGCCACCTACTTAAAGAAAGAAAAAGAAAGTAGAAAAATATCCAAAAAGAAATAGAAAGAAGAAAAGAAGAGAAAGAAATAAACCATACTTCACCGCACTAGTATGGCTATTCCAAACACTTAGGAAGAAGCGGAGAAGTAGAATATACTGGGGAGATATAACTGGGTTTTCCATTGTATTGACCCTATAAAAATAAAAGTAGGGAGAAAGCTACCAGTCAGATAGATATACCTTTGGCATAATTTTTTTTAAGGTTACCTAGGGGCATAAAAACCTAAAGTTCAGTCTCATTGCCGATCAGTGAGTCTAACACATACACAAAAAGATGCTTAGAACTTGGAGTTCTCTTCGAGTCTTGGGTAGGTTGGGTAGCCGTAGAACGCTGTCTCGAAACCTTAAACTCAAAATCCAAAGAAATTAGAACAAGAAGAAAAGGAAAAAGATGCTTCTGCTTTTGAATAAGGCGAGGGCTTGAGGTGGTTTACATTTTTGGCAGACACCCGGGCACTGTTGTGTCCCTGTAGTTCAGGTTTTAGTTGAAATCTCTAAGTGTTGAAAAGGAACTGTTGCCTGAGAAATCTAATTCTAATTCTCTTATAAATAGCATGTCATTTTCCTAGGGACTAGAAAAAGATAGGCATGGGGTTGTGATGTAAGCATGTTTATATCACATAAACCATTTATTTATGCATGTTCTTAGGTGTATAGTTTCATCATACATTATAAATATTGCATAACATGCATCATCTTGCATTTAGTTTAAATTGTATAAAGTCTAGGTTAATTTTCTCTTTTTGTGGTCAGGGAATAGTGTGATATTTAATCGGGGCCTCGGATTGAGGATCCAACTGTACGAATCTGATCAGGGTGATAATCGGAGTTCAACGACTCCAAGATTGCCCCAATCGAACTTCTGTAGCATCAGATGCTGTCCGAGAAAGATCAGAGGTCAAGGGGTCAGGTGGTGTAAATCTGTACTTCAGATGACATATCTGATTGCACGGATGGGTTCGGATCAACCACTACAACCAAACAATGCAAAAATTGATCCAATCCACATTTGTGGCACCATCTACAAGTCACAGAAGATGAACGGCCAAGATGGCGCCACATGGAGCCATCTCAACCACCCAAACCACCCAAGGCTCACTCGCTACCCTTTCTCTCCTCAATGAACCACTTGATCTTAGCCATTGGATCAAGATCCAATGGTTGAGATGTGTCCCAGCCGCACCCCTCATCTCTAAAGAACGAGGCCAGATGAAGATCTCGACCATTGGATTGAAATCCAACGGCCGAGAGAGTGCGTAGAAGAATTCTTGAATTTGCCTCAAGGAGGAATGTAGCACAGTGGTCGAAGCACTGCTCATGCAAGAGGCATGCGCTCGAGCCATTGCATTGCACCTTCCTTCTCGTGCGCAAGCGTGAAATCAAGTTGTTTGATTGAGTGCTAACGACACGGATGATCCAATTGGCCAGATGCGCTTGGTGACGCCCAATCTCACGCGAGATCAGATTTACAGGAGACGCAATTTGTGAAGGTGTGTGATTGTGCATTCTGGGCCGTTGATTTCTCATTAAACGATGATGTGCCGTGTTGCCTCTTAACAGCTCAAAAAGAAATGATGGAGCATTTTAAGCTGTTCGATCTCTTGATTGGATGGCAGATAACACCCAATCGTGGGTGTACATTGAGGCAACTGAAGCTGAGGAGGTGGGTGCACGCATGACCTATGCCCACGTTCAAGGCTTTAGTGACGCTTAAATCTGTCACTAATGACCCCTCATTTAATGCTTTAAGATTAAATGACTTAATTGCCCCTCATTCTTCACCTATAAATAGCCCTATGACCCCCACATATCCTTCATCCCTTCCTCTCTTCTCTCACCCCCTCCAAAGCTCTAAGAGCTTGTCCCAAACTCAGGATGCTCCATTAGAGTTAAAATTAGAAATTTTCCACCTTCTCATCCCCATTCGTGGAGCACTCGCGATTGTCTTCTCATCACCGTTCAGGAAGCGAATCCCACTGCAACATCGTCGTGCCCCATCCCTTGTGGTCCGTCGTCATTTTCCTTTGTCCAACATCTCACCACCTTCGTCCAGGTGCTCCATCAACGTAACTCGTCCTCTAAGCAGCCATCGAGGAGGATAACCTATCTCCACCTCTTTTATTGCTTTCTAGTATAGATTTCCTACTTTCTAGTGTATTCATTAGATGTAATGTACTTAATTCAATGATTATGAAATACCTATTTATTCTCTCTCTATTTTTTCTTTATTTATATTATTCTTTCTCTCTCTTCTATTCTTTATTCATTAAGTAGATAGCTAGTGTAGATTAAATTCAACCACCTAATCTGCTTCGTGACAACAAATTAAATGTAGTTTTTGATCAAACGTTTGCCTCCCTGTGTTCGACTCGGAATTCCTTTTGAGTTTCGATTAAAATTGTATTTTGATAGAATTTTCTCACAAATTGCGCTATGACAACGGGTTTTCAAAACTCAAATCTTTCAGCACAGATTTTCTGCCTCAATAGTTGGGGGGCCCGATTGTCAAACGACTTAAGTAGGGGTTTGGCATAATTAGTGGCCTTAGGACACGCTCCCCCTACTTCGCCAACCCAACTTTACCACCTTCAGGAGCAAGGACAACACCAAATTCGTTGTGTGGTCAGAGTTTGTTTCTAAAGCATAGGTCCTTAAGCTACCCAATTTAAGGATAGGCTTGTATTTTTTATGCTGTAGGGCCCCATTTTTCCCATCCTTCCAACTTCCTTCTAGTGCATGCTTGGAAGGTGGTCATTGAATCCTCGCTTGGAAGGACCTTTAGACCATTCTTGGCTTTAGACCATTCCCGAAGATGGAGGTTGAGTTATAGCCAGGGCGATCTCATGGCTGATCAATAACCACCTCCCTCACCCCCGAACCAACAGGAGTTGATTCAGAGGTAGTTGAACCAGCTACAGCAGATGCAAGAATGGTTCCAATGGATGAATGGTTAGGGCGCTTGGCCCTTGAAGGATTTTTATGATCCTTCAAATTACGAGGATCGTCTTGACGTTGTGATTCCGCTAGTGATGTTGAGATCAAGAACCAAGTTTTGAGTTTGATTAAACACTTTCACGGGCTTGGCTTAGATGACCCAGTCCAACATTTGGAGGATCTAATCACTCTGGTTCAGACCACCAAATTGAGGAATGTGGATGAAGAGCAGATGCTCAAGAGGCTCTTCCCCCATTCACTCAGGGATAAGGCCACACATTGGTATCATAACATTGGAAGACCGATTGCTACCTGGACAGCTTTGAAATCAACCTTCCCAAAAAATTCTTCTCGATTGGATGAACCAATGCTTTGCGATGGGCAATTACCACTTTCACCTAGCAGTCGGTGATGAGAAAAATATCTGGTTTGTTAATTACACGAAATAGTGTTGTTGTGATGCATAAATCCGCAACCAACTCTTAAATTTATAATACCTAGATAGTGGAGTATCTGGGGTCGTTCAAGGAGGCCAAGTTGTTAATCATATGAATGGTTCTCTCTCTCGCCTTTCAAATTTGCACTCTTTTTGTGATTTTTGAGTTTGTTTTTATATTTTTCAGAAACAATTGGGTTTGAGACAACGAAATGCGAAGACTTAATTATACTACAACTAACCCAAGGTGACAATACTGGAGTCCTCTCTTCTAAGCTCACCCTAGGCAAGTGCGCCTAAGGTAATTAGAAGAGGAGAGTGTGTGTACTACAATTGCAAAAACAACATGGAAAAACATACTAACTACAACATGAAAATTGGAAGGTGAATAACTTCTGTATTACTAGTAAAGTGAAATACAGGTAGTGGAATGCTTCTACAAGAATAATAAACTATTAGCTAATACAAAAGGTAGAGTGGAAGATAAAGAAGAAAGGGGGATCCTCTAGTTGAAGTTGGGATGGCCCTTGCTCCAAGTGTAGTTGCCCTGAACTTGAAAAGGGTCTTCATTCTTCCTTGATGTAGTCCTCCTCCAGGCTATCCTCCAAAGTAGGCATCAACCACCTTGCTCCTCCTCTTGCCTGGCCGTCCCCTTGATGTTGAAGATGATCTCCTCCTTGGCATGGCTAAAGGAGAAGAAGAGGGAGGAAGAAGGATCCAAGGGGGCAGGTAGATTGCCCCCTTGATCTTCTTCCCTCATTTTTTGGCATGGAGATGGGGTTGAGGAATGGTTGACCTAAGTAATGGAGAAGATGGGATTTTCATTGTGATTATGGTGGGTATTTATAGAGGAAGATGATGGGTGGTTGGCATGGGCTTAGGTGTAGGGTTAGAATTAGGTTTGGTGGGTAGTTAAGGGTGGTTATGGGAATCCTAGAATGTAGGCTTGTTGGCACCAACATAATGGTGTGAAGGGGGGTAGTTATGGTGGTGGAGAGTCACCTAAAGGTGGCGCCAACCATGGAGAGGTGCCTGGGTTTTGGTGCCACCATTAGGGTTTCTAGAAGGGGGGTGAGGTGGATGGTGGAGATGGGTTTAAGGGGAGATGTGTGGTGGAGATGGATGGGATTTTGGAGGGAAAAAGTGGTGCCAAATAAGAGGCAGTTATAGGTGGTTTTGGAGCCACTTTGTGGTGTCTTTTGGAGGTGGTGGTTAGGTTAGGTTGGGGCCAAGGTGAGGTGGAAGTAGGGTTAGCTTATGTAGAGCATAGGTGGGAATTAGGGTTATGTTGGGTTGCCAAGGAGGTGCCTAGCTAAGCTAAGCTAGCTTAGCTAGCTTAGCTAGTAGGGAGTACGGTTGGAGGCATTTGGAGCTAGGGTTTTGAGGGAGAAGAGCTGGAGCT
This sequence comes from Thalassia testudinum, assembly GCA_037157565.1. Taxonomy (NCBI): domain Eukaryota; kingdom Viridiplantae; phylum Streptophyta; class Magnoliopsida; order Alismatales; family Hydrocharitaceae; genus Thalassia; species Thalassia testudinum. The sequence continues at coordinate 217,320,438 of JAZHRO010000024.1, forward strand.
AGTTATCTTGAGCTGCACTGGAGCTGGTGGCTACTGAAGAGAGCTGCAAGGAGCTACCCTAGCTGGCTTAACTTGCTAGTTCTTTGCTAGCTGCTAAGCCAAGCTAGGATGAGCCAGCTTTTGCTGACATAAGCTGAGGTGAGTTGGGTCTTGTCTTCCCAGAGATTTCCTAGCTAGCTAGAGTAGCTAGCTTAGGTCAAGCAGCTTTGTAAGTTGAGCTGAGTTAGGTCTCCAAGAGCTAGACTTGAGCTAGTTAAGGTCATCTTTAGCTGACCTAGTCTAGCTAGTTGATAGTTGTAGCTAGTCCTAGTCAAGTTGAACTTCCAGTGAACTCTTCTAAGGTGGAAGAGCTGGAATGGATCTGGGATCAATTGTCTTTAGATAGTTTGAGCTACCATCTAGTAGAGGTGAGCAGAATGGAGCTGAGGTGATCTAGCTAGTGCTACCATTCAGCTGAGATGAGCTGAATGGGGCTAAGGGTGAGTTGATCCAGGTCGAAGGAGCTGGGATCCAGCAGGGATGAGCTGGATCTAGTTGGGATGCAGCTGATAGGGGCTTCTTCTTCATCTTCTACCTTCCTGAGTGACAAGATGTGTGGGATCTGACATTCTGCCTAATCCGGACACTCAGATAAATGCATCAAAAATACTTTAAAATGCAATCCATGCCTATCCTAGTTAAATGCCTAAATGCAACCCAAAAACCCATTTACAGAGTTAAAACCCTAAGAGCTAGGTCAATTTTGGGAATAAGAATGATGATAAACTAGTGTTTATCACACACACATACTTATGTTTTGCTTGTGTCTTAGCAAAACTATTTTCACAAAATGGATTTTCTGGGAAAGACTAATTTTTTTACCTTTGAGGAGAGAGACTACGAGACCTTGGTTGATTGAAAAATTTGAAAGGCACGAGATTTGTTAACGACAAAACCTCAGGATTCATCTTTGGATCCAAGAGTTAGAAGAATCACGATCACTGTATCTTTTAAAAATTTAAAAATCAACTCATTGTTAATTCAAATGACCCAAAATTTTTGTAGTTAGGATTTCTTTGTCTCTTGAATATGATTCGTAACTTGCATCAACTTTTAAAATCTTGTGTCTGTGCTTGTGAATGCCAACTTTTATGAGGTCACTTTTTTGGTTTAAAACTCTTTTTTTTTTAACTCCCCCTGCTTATTCATGGCTTAATCCTGCAGCAGATGTGTCGGGATCATAATTCCTACCACCAATCGTCAAGGAGACTTTGGCACTGGCACTTCGAGAGAGTACAGTCCAAGACACCACACAGGAGCTTATAACCCCAAAACACAATGTGGTGTAAAGGAGCGCTCCTAGTAAACTCAAGCTCTTGCTCTGATGCTATGGGTAGAGCACCGTCCAAGACAATTGAGCTGCAAAATTGTGCCTTAATGCTCCATCTGAAGATATGGAATATAGATATAGAGCAGTGCTGAGGTGATAACATGTTGTCATCGCATCCTCAAAGGAGGCATTTTCCTCCTCAGCGGTGGGAACTCAAACCAATGATCTATTTCAGATTTTTACTAGGGCCAAATAGGGCTTTTCTTCTAATTCCTGCATGTTTTTTAAGGTGTTGGCTTGTGTGTGAATTTTGACACAAGAATTTTGTCAGAATTGCAAGTTTTTGAATCGAAAGCTAAGCCAGATAATTTCCAGGCTACAAAGGAAGATCAAGTCACCTGAATTATCACGAGTTCAGGTGGAATTTAAAGAAGGATACCTGATCTAGTCAATAGGTTAGACCTAGAGATTCTAACAATCAGATCTTAATCTTAATCCCTAGTTTGTTAAAGATTAAATCCCTTATACCTTAAAATGAATTTTTCAACATTAGTTCTACATTTCAAAATTTTCCTTAAAAAGTTTTACGATTTTTCTATAATGAGATGCATGCAAAGAATGAAAATACATATTTTTAAGTTTTGAAAATCCTAAATCGATCCTCAAAATTTAAAAGCACTCCCAAATGCTTATGATATGCAATGTCCTCATGCATTATGAGGGAAAAGAGGTCACCTTGGTGAAAAGCAGTCGAGTTTAGGATGGTCAAAACCTGGAAAAAGGAGAACAGGAAAGTAGGAAACATGATGGGCTACCTCCATCCAGTGCTATCTTTTACGCCTATTTAGTTGGTCGTGAAATGATGCATGGAAAATGGACAATCATGTAAATAATTGGACACTTGAATGTCCTTAAGAAATGTGCTTTCCTCAAGATCCCTGAAAAGATGATTGGTAAAGAAATAGGGATGAAAATGAAATGGAAAGATGGAAGAATGACCTAGGTCTGGCCATGGTTCACATTCATGTAAAATGCAAAACTCGGGTAGGTCAGGTGGTAGGTCCAATGGAAACAGAGGAAGAAAGTAGTTAATGAGATGTAGCGTGGGTGAAGTTAGTGTGGATTATTTTAGTGAAAAATCTGGAAGATTGAAGGAGTAAAAGTCAAACCCTAGTTGATATGAAAAGTCTTGGATCACATAATCATCTTAGAATAGGAATTAATAAAATCTAGATCCATGGTGGTCAAAGCTGAGTAGGATTTGATCAACATAGTCTTCTCAAATACTTCTTCCATTGTATTGTCAGTGTCCTAAAAAATTTCATGATCAATGGACCTCCTGGAAGCTTGAAAGAAATCTAATGAGAAAGTCTAGTTACTACAACTTATATTCATTTTCCTATTGATATTAGTTGTTGCAGTAATCAGAAAAGGTCTTCCAAGGATGGCATTAATGAGAGCCTGAGGTACCTTTATGTCAAGGACCAAAAAATTAATCAGAAATAGATAATTCTAGACCTTGACAATACTATCCTCAACAATTCCTCGTGGTTGAATGGTAGATCAGTCTTCCAATTGAACTTGAACCTTAGTAGGTTTCAAATCTCTAAATCGAGATTCCTCGAATAAGACCGGGGAAATGATATTAATAGAGGTACCTAAGTCGAGAGGGGTGCAAAAAAAGGTGGTGTCATTTATGACAACTGATGTAGACAAAATTATTGATGGTAAAATGGCTATTCATGCATGTTCCTAGGCTTAGATTTACATTTCATGTTATAAATATTGCATAGCATGCATCATTCTGCATTTAGAGTAGTTGTATATAATTTAGGTTAATTGCATCCTTTTTGTGGTCAGGAGAGAAGGATATTTATTTCAGAGCCTCGGATTGACGATTCAACTGTACGGATCTAATCAAGATGATGATCAGAGTCCAATGCCACCGAAATCACCTCGATTGGAGTCCCGTAGCACCATATGCAGTCCGAGGAAGATCAACGGCCAAGGGACTAGGTGACATAATTTGAAGCTTCAAATGACAAATCCGACTGCACGGATGGATTTGAGTCAACGATCGCAGCCTAACGACGTGAAAATCGACTCAATCCGACCACTGTAGCAGCCCCTACGACAAAAGGAAGATGGATGGCCCAGATCGCACAACGTAGCGCAACCCAGGCAGCCCATGCGCACGCACGTGCCACCGCACGCATGCTGAAGCATAGGCGGCAGTGCATGTATGCGCATAGCGCATGGAGGTGTGCGACACGGGCGCGTGGGCTATCTTCAACGACGTTTGTGGAGAATCTTCAGTGATGTTTATTACCATCACTAGATGTCCTGTATATGAATTTGATTCTTTCCTCCACTATAAAAGGAGCCTTACCCTTCCCATTTTTCTTCATCTCTTTCTTTCTTCCTCTCACCACCTCCAAGGCTCTAGAGAGAGCTTGTCCCAAGCTCGGGATTCTCCTCTAGAATAGAAAATCAAATAGTTTTCGCACCTTTCATCCCCATTCGTGGAGCATCCCATGGTCGTCCTCTCACCACCCTTTGGGAAGAAGATCCTCGCCGCGATGCTATCCTACCCCATCCTCTGTCCTCCCACTATGTCCTCCTTCGTCCTACTCCTCACCACCTTCCTCTAGGCGACATCAGAGTGACTCGTCCTCTGAGAGACGTCGAGGGGGATTTCTCTCACAACTTTCTATCTTTTTCGCTTTCGTAGTGTAGATTTTTCTGCTTTCATAGTTGTAACAAACACTTGCTTATGAATAGATGATTGTTTCTCTCTCTCTTATATTTTTGCAAGTAGATTAGCTAGAATTCATTGACTAGATTTCTTGCCCTATTAAAATACCCAAAAAATTAGGAAAGATAAACACGACAAAAAGAAATAAAGTAAGGTACAGATTTACAAACATTAGCCTCCCTGTGTTCGACTTGGTACTCACTTTTTGAATTTCAGTTATAAATTTTATCTGATAGATGCATTTTTGTGAGATACGCAATGGGTCCTCCAAACCCCGATTTTAATACGCGAAGCATGCCCCAATCATTTTGGCATCATTGCTGGGGAGGCAATGCTCTTTGGTTTTTCTCACATTTTTCCCGCCTTACCTAACTTTTATCTCACTTTTTCTCTGGTCTTACTGTGATTGCAGGCACTCTTCTGAGGCAAGCCAAAGCGGTTAGATCGGAGAAAAGTGCGGATGATGGTTTTGTAAGTTTATTCCCACCACCCCCACCCACTAGTTAATTTCACCACAATAATAACTTAAACCCAAATCAACTTAGGTGCTTTTTATAAACCCTAGGATATATTTGGTTGTTTGTTTGCCACCCCCACTCATCTCACGCCCACATATATAAGTAAAAAAAAACTCTTTTCTTGTGGGATTTTTTGAAAGCTACAAACTTAACACCCACAACTTCTCACCCTAAGGCGCACAATCACATCGATTCTACCACTTGACTGGGATATGACCTGTGGACCCAGAACACTTAATTCAACACACAAATAAGTGAGTAGAAATTTGAATCAGTCAAACATTTCTGTGTGCCTTAACTAAGTGGTGCAATAAGCCAATTGATTGAACTGTTTGGGCCACACCACTTAAGATAAAAGCAATTCATCAAGTAGCTTGCCACTTAGGGTAGATTTTTATGATTGAACCAGGCACTCCACATTATTTTTGATTTTTAAAGGAACATACCTACACCTGTGGTTTCAAAACATGGAGTGTTCTCCTAAACTTGATTGAATATACCTAAGAGTAAACACTAAAAGCTACTAAACAAGGTTAAACCCTAAACGACACATCATCAAATAACCTTGTTTGAAAACCTTGGTTGTGCACGCACACACATTTTAACTGATCATTAAGGGCACAACCCATCTAAAGGGCCCATCACATTCCAAGAGCACAATCATCGCAAGCCTAATTAAATCTGAGTAGACGTTGGCCTTAAGGATTGATTCACTCTTCGGGGCTCAGACTGAGATTTTTTTCGATTAATCTACTTCTGTTGGTCCATCTGATGTCTATCTAGGTGAGTAGCATCAAACGACCGCAGCTGAGGGGTACACTAGGAACCAAAGGCGCAAGCCAAAGGAAGAACCTTCTCTCCAGTCCCTCCTTCTAGCTAGTTGGATTGACCGGATAAAAGTAGACTAAATCATTTATAATCTCAAGACGGGTCCTGGGAGTCTATAAGTCTTTAGGCTACCCACATAAGGATAGGTTTGGTTGATTGTACTGCAGGGCACCTTTCTCTATTCTGTTTTCCCTCCTACTCCACAATGTATCCTTCCACATCTTTCACACATTTCCAATCCTACCCTCCTACAAACACGTATCCTGAAAATGATTACTATCCCAACTCAACTTATGATTACCCATCCACTAGCCGGGATAACTTTGATTGGGGATATGAATCCGAACCTCAGTGTCCAGGGCCTAACCCTGGACAACAAGACTATGATTACTATCCTTCCTAGAGCTAAAATGATTCCATCCTTTGATGATCAACATAACCAGATCTACAACCAAGATGGATATGCTAATTATAACACTTACCCTTCCCAGAATTATGCTGAATATAGGTCACCACCAACCTTTAAACAATCTGAAACAACCTACTATCACGGAGGGACCCGAGAACCTCAATATCTTGACTCCTCTAGATTTAACTCAAACCCACCCAAACTTGAACCGAACCAGTCGATTCAGGTGAACCAGATCTAGGATAGGGTGTTGGCTAATTTGAGGAACACTATACAAACTTTAGAAGCTCAGCCAACACCATGCACTGAAGCATTGGAGCCTATGATAAAAATGATCGATGACCTAAATGTCTCTTTATTGGATTTGCTCCAAAATGTTTGGGATAGGGACCTGGGTGAGTTTCTTCTTAATAAGTTGTCAAGGTTGAGGATTAAATTTGTGGTTGCCTTAGTCAAATCTTGGGATGATTCTCAAGATGAACCCACTTCAGGATAGCCAATGTCTGAACCCACTCAGGTGGCTGTCGGGGGGTATACATATTCTAAGATTGGGATGACCAGGTTGGGCTAGAGCAACCCTTTGAGGATGAATCGAGTTTCTCACCCGAGATCCTAGAGCTAGGGAATGATGAAAAATATGTCTCCACGAACCATGAAATGACATGATTTTGAGACATATATAAATGAGGATCATTGATTCTTGTATTCTGAGTGTGAGGAATCTCTTAGTGAAGTCTCACTTGAGCTTAAGGAAGATGATTTTAGTGAGACAAATGGGCTCGAGGAGCATGATGAACCATTTGATAGCCCAGTCATTGAAGATTTTGATTCAGTTGGGGCTAACTTGGAGGATCTGAATCCTGATGATTCAATCAGTAGTTCCATTGTTCAATCACACCCTAAAGAGCTGAATTATGATATTCTTGAGATTACCAGACCTATGTCAATCCTGATTGAGCCACAATTTTTGGACTTGGGTACTTTAGATGGGATGTACAACAATTTGGAGGTCCCAAAAGCATTGATTTCGGAGGAAAGGAAGTTGGAATTAAAAATTTCGGAGGCTAATTCTAAGGGAACTTTGAGTTTGGATCTAAGGGCAGCTATGGACCTAAAACCACCTACTTTCTACCAAGACCCTTACGATATCTTTCACGTGCAATCTAAGCTCGAAATAACTGATTATTTTTTTGAGCTGAACGTCAAGTGGACATCTGAACCTATTGAACCATCTTTACCCGTTGTCCGATACTTTGGTCTTGGGTTGAACACCACAAAATCGTAGGCCCGACCCTGCAAACACAATAATCTTAGGTTCTGGGTGATTTTCATCCAGAACCTTAAAACCACTCGACCCTAGGGCATGGGTTTGCACCATAACTTGGTCCATGTTTGTGGACATTTTCTGTTGGTGGGTCTGAGGATTAATCTTTTGATTTTGATTCTGACCCGTACCTGTGAATTCTTAACCTCTTCTTTGTGTGTATGTTATGCCTAGCTAAAGGCATTAAATTTAGCACATGTTTATATTCCACATTGTCTATGGAGCTGACAGGATTTTCACGTTATTCATGTGATATTCTTTTTACTCCGCCCTTTCCATTTCTTTATGTTTACAATGAGGAAATTGCATCATTTAGGCATGGGGTTTGGATAATTAATTCCTGAAATTATTTCGTTAGCTCCGTAGAATTTCTTTTATTTTCTTTTAAAAAAATTAAAAATTCAAAAAGACAAAAGAGAAGAGATTAAAAAAAAAGAAGAATTAGGAGAAGAGAACTTAGGCATTTGAAAGTTATTAACTTTAGGAAATGATACGAGAGGACCTAAACACTTATACTCTTTTGGTCATCAGGCTTAATTAGCCCAGGTGTCCACTCGGATGTAGACTTAGTCTCGAGTCCTTGCCAAGTTAATCTCATTTTAATTCAATAAATAATTTGGCATGAGAAGTATGCGACTTATCAACCAACCCTCTGATTTTGGGGGACTTTAAGCCTAAGCATCTACACACATTTTTTGCACGACTTACTTTTCAACGGTTTCTTAGGAAATCGGGTAGCTAATGAACTATCTAAGGTGGTATAGCTGGCAAGTTGTCAGTGGTAATAGCTCATTGGCCGGTTGTCTAGAGCCCAGCCACAAGGCTATTTCTATTGTACTGCCTTTAGGTAAATCTTAGATCAAGGAAGCCACCTATTTAAAAAAAAGAAAAAAAAGGAACAAGAAAAAGAAAACGGAGAAAATAGAAAATTAAAAAATTAAAACAAACAAATGAAACCACACTTCACTGCACAAGCATGGCTAGCAAGTTGTTGTGGGTAATAGCCTATTGGCTGGCTATCTAGAGCCTAGCTCACAAAAATGCATAATAATTCCCAAACACTTAGGGAAGAAGCCAGGAAGTAGAATAAACTGGGGAGATATACATTGAGTTCGCCCTTGTGTTGACCCCATAAATAAAAGAAGTAAGGAGAAAGCTACCATTCGAAAAGATAAACCTTTAAGCAAGGTCACCTAGGGTTGTAGAAACCCGAAGTCCATTTCACCGGCTGCCTAGTGAGTCTTTCACTCTTTTCACTAGATGCTTAGCACTTAGAGTACTTTTTGAGTCTTGGACTAGTTAGGTAGCCGTAAAAGTTATCCTAGAACTTTCAAACTGCAAAAGTACAAAAAAATTAAAAAAGAGGAAAAGAAAAATAAAAAAAATGTATGTTCCCTTTTCAAATAAGGCGAGGACTTGGGCAGTCTACATTCTAGTAGACACCCGGGAATTGTTGAGTCTTCCTAGTTTAGGACCTTAGTCAAAATCTTCTATTGTTAATAAATGACTTAGGCCGAAGCAATATAATCCTAATTTTGATTTTATATATAGCATGTAGTTTAATTTTGCTAGGGACTAGCAAAAGATAGGAATGGGGTTATGATATAGACACAATTATTGAGGGTAAAATGCCTATTGATGCATGTTTCTAGGCTTAGATTAGCATTTCATGTTATAAATATTGCATAGCATGCATCATTCTGCATTTAGAGTAGTTGTATATGATTTACGTTAATTACGTTCTTTTTGTGGCCAAGAGAGAAAGATATTTATTTCAGAGCCTCAAATTGATGATCCGACCATACGTATCTGATAAAGACGACGATCGGAGTCCAACACCTTCAAAATCGCCTCTATCGGAGTCCCATAGCATCATATGTAGTTCGAGGAAGATCAATTGCCAAGGTATTAGGTGACATAATTTAGAGCTCCAAATGATAAATCCGATCGCGTAGATGGATTCGAGTCAACGATCACAACCCAACGGTGCAAAAATCTACTCAATCAGACCTTTGTAGTAGCCCCTACAATGAAAAGAAAATGGACGGCCCAGATCGCACCATGTGGTGCAACCTAGGCTGCCCATGGGCACACACACGCTACCACACGTGCACAGCAACGCGGGTGCATGCGGGCTTGCAGCAACAGTGCATGCAAGCGTGTAGTGCACGAAAGCACGTGACACGGCGCCTCACGCCAGCATGGGCACGTGGCCTATTTTTAGCGACATTTGTGGCAGATCTTCAGCGACGTTTATTACCATCACTAAATGTCTTGTATACGAATTTGATTCTTTCCTCCACTATAAAAGCACCCTTACCCCTCCCATTTTTTTCATCTCTTCCTTTCTTCCTCTCACCACCTTCAAGGCTCTAGAGAGAGCCTTTTTCAAGCTCAGGATGCTCCTTTAGAGTAGAAAATCAAATAGTTTTCGCACCTCTCATCCCCATTCATGGAGCATCCCATGGCCGTCCTTTCATCACCCTTCGGGGAGAAGATCCTCACCACAACGTTATTCTACCCCATCCTTTATCCTCCGATTACGTCCTCCTTCATCTCGCTCCTTACCACCTTCCTCTAGGCTACGTCAGAGTGAGTCATCCTCCGAGTGACTATCAAGGGGGATTTCTCTCACCTCTTTCTATCTTTTCTACTTTTGTAGTATAGAATTTTCCACTTTTGTAGTTGTAACAAACAGTTTCTTATGGATAGATGATTGTTTCTGTCTCTCTCTCTTTCTCCATCTCTCTTATATTTTTGCAAGTAGATTTGCTAGAATTCTTCGAGCTGATATCTTGCCTTATTAAAATACCAAAAAAATTAGAGAAGATAAAAATGACAAAAAGAAATAAAGCGAAGTGTGGATTTTTATAAGACCAAACGTTCACCTCCCTGTGTTTGACCCAGGACTCACTTTTCGAGTTTCACTTATAAATTTTATCTGATAGATGCATTTTTGCGAGCTACGACGACAGGCCCTCCAAACCCCGATATTAATGCAGGAAGCATGCCCCCATCAACAACCAAGATGAGTGATGCACCCGAGTCCTTTTTTGTGAGAGGCAACTTGCTCTGAACAACTGAGCTTGTTGTCTTTGAAAGGATGACCCTTCCTAGATTCTGGGCCTACCGCTTTGGAGTACATCTTTCTTACAACAATTTAGCATAGGTAGGGATGGCATCTAGGAGGGGGATATTAGTCTCAACTTGCCCAAATAAGTCCAAAAGATCTTAGTGAGAAGGCTCTGATTTCTTCTTACAAGGATTGGATTGCAGTGTTTGGGAGTGAGAGATAGGATTTGAATCTAGTGTTTTTGGTGTTTCTTTTTCTTCTTTCTGAGTGGGGTTAGGAGAGTTGATTTGCATAGGTTGAGAGTGGGTTTCATCAATTTGATTTGAAGTCCCTAAATCAGTGGTGGTTTTCCCACTCCTCAATGTATCTGCATATGCAGTTTGGGTGTCACTAGGAGGAAGTGGGTAGCCTATTGTTGATGGAAACTGAGTTGGTGCCGAGGTATTGGGTTAATAAGAGGCTGATTAGTGTGGTTCTGATGTTGGTGTCGACTCGGGTGTTGGTTCCTTTGATTGACAAAGTTTGATGTGGGTTGGGATGGTGAATGTCTTGTAGGTCATTGAGTCGGAATAATCCCAACTTGATCATTGAGATTGTTAATAACATAGGTGATTTTCATAGTTTTTCTTCGAATTTCCTACAGGGTTTTCATCATCTGGGCATTGATGTCTTCTTGAGATGGCCTAGATTGATAAGTTTGAATTGAACCATACCCTCCAAATGCGTTTTGTTGGTGAGGAAATGGATTGGTTCAGGAGTGAGTCAGATAATTCCTCCAATTAGAGGAATTTTTCAATTGCTTCTTGAAGGTGGAGATATTTTGAGTGGGGTGATGATTTGGATAAGTATAATTCCCCGTTGAACCATAGAAGGCCTCAGAATAATGATTATACTCAACATGGGTAGTATTTAGGTTATGCAAACTTTTTCCCTTTGGGGTGTTAGAAGGGGTGAGATGTTGAATTCGTGGTGCTTGGGTAGGTGTCGTAGGTCTCCCTTGGTTGGCTAGGTTTGCTACATCCCTATTCAACTATTGTTGATTAGCTTGTAGCTGAGCCATTATGGAGTAGAAATTAGGTAGGGGGGCCTAATTAAGCAACTCCTGGGTGGATATATGGGGGAAGGAAAAGCTAGCATGCAGGTTAGAGGACCTTTTTCGATTTTCCATTTTTAAAGAAAAGGAAGAACGTAGGAAAAAGTCTTTTGTGGGGTAGGCAAAAATCAAGTGGTCCCTCCAAGTGTAGAGTTTTGGATCGTCGCCCATGCAAAATGGAAGAAACAGTGAGGAGAGGAGGGAGAGATGAGAGAAGTGTGCAAACAAGCAATACAAATTCTAGACCTAACTTAAATGTGACTTCCTAAAAATTAACTTAAGACTTGATCTAGCTAGGAGATAAGAAATCAATAGTGGATATCTATTCTCTCAACAAATCTGGCCAAGCTGAATAAGGGGAGGTTTGGCCCCAAGCATGTCCCAGGAAAGTCACTGGGGGATTTTATAAACCTGCGCGTAGTTGTTTGACACGGCCCCTCAGCCTGGCACCAGATATAGATGAAAGAATTGATACCAACTCAAGATAACTTAAGACCTAGGTAGCAAGCCTAAGTTTGATGAAACCTTAAGGGTCAAATTGCTATAGATTTTAATTAGGTCTAGGAGGCAAAAGTGCACAAGGAATGTGATTTATATTAGTTGGGGTAATGCCCAATTATTTCTTTTTTATGTGTATGCAAATTGGGCAGGAAGTGATGCCGAAGGCAAGTCAATAGGGGGTTTGCAAACAAGGATTTGTTATTCAAGTGTTTTAGAGTTTTAATCAAGAATTTGTATCTTTTAGGATTCTCTCTTGTTAAAAATTCAAACAAGGTTTTGAAGTTTCACAAATAATAACAATCAAGTTGTAGTTGGTGGAGTTCAATTCCTTTATAGTTGATGTGACTAAGAGAGAAATTGAAGCCCTAAAGTTGAAAAATCTTATGCTTGCAACTCCTAAATAAATATCTTTTTAAAATTCTTTTGAGATGGTGGTCTAAATAAGACAAACAACACCACCACCTAATAACAAATCAAAGGAATCCAAAAAATAATTTTTTTGAGATTTTAGAAAATTTAATATATTTTTCTAGAATTTTTCTTCTTACTGGTGTCAAGAATCAGAATTGATAGATTTGGGGAATTGGTTCTGCAGAAACCCCAAATGGCCTCAACAATTTTTGGGAAATTTATATGTTGTAGATAATTTTTTAAGGTTTCTAGAAATATAAAGTTTACCCAAATATGATGAGCAAATAAATTTATAAAATTCATGGACAGTAAGTAAATAGTAAGAAACAAGGTCTGACTACTGTTCAATCCGTGAATTTTTTAATTTTTTCTGTTCATAGAAATATCTTGAAAATTGGACTCAAGGTTTCTGACTCAAAGGGGCTTCCCTAAATGAAATTTGGTGATTTTAGGAAACTCCTACTTGCCCAAGCCTGATTTTTGAAAATCAAGACAGAAATCTGGATTTTCAAAAATCAAACACCAATAAGGTGAAGGTAGTGGAAAGGTGAAGCAAACAAAAAACAAAATGAATTTTAGGGTTCCACCACCCTCAATTTTTCTTATTTCTGATTTTTTTGATAATAAAGAATTTTTAAGAGATTTTATCTTTATTTTTGAAGAGAAAAGAACTAGGGTACCAACCTAAAGTACGTGGGAAGAAAAGAAACTTAAAGTTTCCACTCCAAGTACTCCAAATCCCGCTCCCGCTCCTTATTCACACATGAAATTGAAACAAACAAAATTTTGTGAAGATCAAGAAAGAAAGAGAGAGATCAAAATGTGACTAAGCTGTGCCTCCTTGGCAACGGCGGCAAAATGTGATGAGAAAAATGTGCAGTTTGTTAATTATAGAAAATAGTGTTGTTGAGACACGTAAATCTACAATCAACTCTTAAATTTATAATACCTAGATAGTAGAGTATCTAGGATTGTCCAAGGAGGCCAATTTGTTAATCACATGAATGGTTCACTCTCTCGCCTCTCAAATCTACATTTTCTTTTTATGATTTTTGAGTTTATTGTTTTTCTATTTTTTTAGAAATAATTCGGTTTGAGGCAATAGAATGCGAAGATTTATTTATACTACAACTAACCCTAGGTGACAAGAATGGAGTCCTCTCTTCTAAGCTCACCTTAGGCAAGTGCACCTAGGGTAATTAGAAGAGGAGAGTGTGTGCACTACAACTAAAAAAACAACATGGTAAAACACACTAACTACAACATGAAAATTAGAAGGCAAATAACTTTTGTATTACTAGTAAAGTCAAATATAGGTAGAGGAATGCTCTTACAAGAACCTTAAACTACTAGCTAATACAAAAAGTAGAGTGAAAGATAAAGAAGAAGAAAGGGGGATCCTCTAGTTGAAGTTGGGATGGCCCTTGCTCCAAGTGCAGTTGCCCTGAACTTGAAAAGAGTCTTCCTTCTTCATTGATGTAGTCCTCCTCCAAGGTATCCTCCAAGGTGGGCATCAACCACCTTGCTCCTCCTCTTGACTGGCCGTCCCCTTGATGTTGAAGATGATCTCCTCCTTGGCGTGGCTAAGGGAGAAGAAGAGAGAGGATGAAGGCTCCAAGGGGGTGGGTAGATTTCCCCATTAATCTTCTTCCCTCCTTCCTTGGAATGGAGATGGGGTGGAAGAATGGTGGACCTAACTAATGGAGAAGATGGGTTTTTGGTGGTGATTACAGTGGGTATTTATAGAGGTAGATGAGGGGTGGTTGGCATGGGCTTAGGTGTTGGGTTAGGATTAGGTTTGGTGGGTAGTTAAGGGTGGTTATGGGAATCCTAGGGTGTAGGCTTGTTGGTGCCAACTTAAGGGTGTGAAGGGGGGTAGTTATGGTGGTGGAGAGGCACCTAAAGGTGGCACCAACCATGGAGAGGTGCCTTAGTTTTGGAGCCACCATGAGGGTTTCTAGAAGGGGGTGAGGTGGATGGTGGAGATGGGTTTAAGGGGAGATGTGTGGTGGAGATGGATGGGATTTTGGAGGGAAAAAGTGGTGCAAATTAGGAGGTATTTATAGGTGGCTTTGGCATCACTTTGTGGTGTCTTTTAGAGGTGGTGGTTAGGTTAGGTTGGTGCCAAGGTGAGGTGGAAGTAGGGTTGGCTTATGTGGAGCTTAGGTGGGAATTAGGGCAAGGTTGGGTTGCCAAGGAGGTGCCTAGCTAAGCTAAGCTAGCTTAGCTAGCTTAGCTAGTAGGGAGTAGGGTTGGAGGCATTTGAAGCCAGGGTTTTGAGGGAGAAGAGCTGGAGGTAGTTATCTTGAGTTGCACTGGAGCTGGTGGCTGCTGAAGAGAGCTGCAAGGAGCTTCCTTAGTTGGCTTAGATTGCTAGTTCTTTGCTAGCTGCTAAGCAAAGCTAAGATGAGTTGGATTCTGCTGATGTGAGTTGAGGTGAGCTAGGTCTGGTCTTTCTGGAGATTACCTAGCTAGTTGGAGTAGTTAGCTTAGGTCAAGTAGCTGAGCTCAACTAAGTTGAGCTTAGTTAGGTTTCCGAGAGCTAGAGTTGAGCTGGCCTGAGCTGTTTAAGGTCATCTTCAGCTGACTAGGTCTAGCTAGTTGATAGTAGTAGCTAGTTCTGGTCATGTTGAACTTCCAGTGTACTCTTCTAAGTTGGAAGAGTAGGAATGGAGCTGGGATCAACTATCTTTACCTAGTTTGAGCTACCATCCAGCTAAGGTGAGCTAAATGGAGCTAAGGTGAACTAGCTAGAGCTACCATTCAGCTGAGATGAGCTGAATGGAGCTAAGGGTGAGTTGATCCAACTAGAAGGAGATGGGATCCAGCTGGGATGTGCTAGTTCTAGCTGGGATTCAGCTGAAATGAGTTGAATCAAGCTGGGATCCAGTTGATAGGAGCTTCTTCTTCATCTTCTGCCTTCTTGAGTGCCAAGATGTGTGGGATCTGACTTCTACCTAATCCTGACACTCAGATAAATGCATCAAAAATATATTAAAATGTAATGCTTGCCTTTCCTAGGTAAATGCCTAAATGCAGCCCAAAAACCTGTTTGCAGAGTTAAAACCCTAAGAGCAAGGTCAGTTTTGGGGCATAAGAATGATGATAAACTGGCGCTTATCAGCTGGGGAAACTGTTTCATGGGGCCTGGGAGCGATTCTAGGATCTGTTGCAAATGTGTCCACACCACGAGGTGCCTAAATGGCAACTTGTGCAGATTTTTTATCATGGGTTGACTGATCAACTCCATAATCTTGTGGATGCTTCTTGCGGAGGCAATTTCCCCAACAAAGATGTAGATAGTGCATATGATTTGTTTAAGGAAATGAGCAAAAACTCTATAAACCACACCTCCATGGAAACCTTCAACTAATCCCAACAAGCTAGATCAAATGCCTATGAGGTCCAACATTCTCATACATTTCATATGGAATTGATCTGCAATAAATTAGATATGGTGGATTTGGTTGCTAAACAAATGGAAGAGTGGATGTTCGGAAACTCTAATACTTCTATATCCACTCAATCCCAGAGCTCGAGATTCCATTCTTCGTAAGCTCCTACGGGATGGGAGTTTGTGAACCAATTTGAGTCGACTCAACCTTCGAGCCAATTCTTCTCTGAACCTTACGGGTTTCAAACTGGGGCCTTTGATCCCAGTCTTTCTGATCCTTCTTACTCCTCATCTTACGAGGATGTTCATGCTGTACAAGAGAACGTTAGGTCCAACCCTTGCTCGTATTCCTATAATCCTAGTTGGAAAAATCACCCTAACTTCTCTTGGAAAGATCAGGGGCAGCAAAACTAATATTGACCCAACAACTATGTACTGCAAAAACCAATGGGTTAGGGTCATGTATATACTCAGCTGCCCCCGAATCAGATTAATCAGCCCATGTGGAATGCCCAACAACCCACCAGGCAGGCTGATTTAAACTTGAGGATGGTACAAATGCAAGAGTCAATGCTCTAGCTCATGCAACAAATGAAAACGTTGCTGGACACCTTGCAATCCTTACTTAGTGCAAACAACTGACAAGTCCGAGCTCTACCATCACAACTTGTACCAAACCTAAGGAATGTATAGAATTGAGGCACTGGGCCTCAAGGTTTTGGTAATGGTGGGGAGCCGCATGCTCAAGCTCATGCTATCTATCAGGCTACCTTAGACCCTCCTGGAGCTAACCAAGTTCCCACCATAATCAACTGGGAGCCTCCTCTTTTGCCCAACCCTCCCCAAGGCACTAACCAATAGCACTTTGCCACTACAAATACCATCACCTTGAGGAGTGGTAGTAGACACAAGGGTTCCACCCAACCCCACGTCAGTACTATTAAGAGCCATAACAAGAATTTTAGACTCCCAACTAAGAATGTAATCAACAAAACACCAGAGTCTGATTCGGGAGTATATTGTTGTATGGGAAAATAGAAAAAGCCAGAGGAGAAATTGGAGGAAAGGATGTCCTTACTTCAGGCTATTAAATTGACAATCGCTTTACTCTTTGCAGCTATTGTATCAATCCCCGCCTACGCCAAAGTTTTACTAAATTCATATAAAAAGAAGCATAGAACGGAATCTAAAAACACTAGGAGAGTAGTCTTGTCTAATAACATAAGAACACTAATCTTAAACAAGCTACCCCTAAGAAGTAAGACCCGGGAGCCCTGCTGATTTCCTATACAATAGGAAACATTACTTCTAACTGGGCTGTCCTCAACTTGGGTGCTTCCATTAGTGTGATCCCTACCTCACTACATAGGAAACTGAGTCTAGGCCACTTGAAACACACAACATAACCTTGCACTTAGCCGATAGATCAATTACAAAACCAAGGGGTCTCTTGGAGATGTTTTAGTCAAGGTTAATGATTTGCATTACCTTGTTGATTTCATGGTCCTTGACATGGAAGCACCAAAACAACTCAACCACACCCCGATTATTTTGGGAAGACCTTTCTTGGGCTCTGCCAAGGCAAGGATTGATTATGAATCAGGAAATATAGAAATCACCTCAGGGAATAAAATAAATCAATTTAATATTTTTGTGGTTTCAAAGAAGGATAAAATTAAGTGTGGTTTAATGGAGGAGCTTGGCAGGATAGAGGAGGTAATGGCCATACACACATTTGACAACCCCTTAATGGCTAGCCCAACCCAAACTCAGGAAGAAAATGACAAGGTTGCAGGGATAATTGAGGAGAATACAGACATGCAACCAACAAACTAGGATGAGGGAAATATTCATGAAATTAAGAACTTGTTGGAAGATTCACCTGATCAAGTAAAAACCCAACAACATCCTTATCCTAAATTCTTAGAGTTTGAGGTTCAAATAATGGGTGGAAATCACGAAGATCAGAATGGTTTGATCAAGCCCCAGATTTTGAGGATGAAATTGAACTTTGGGGAGAAACTTTTGAAAAGCTTGGTATTCTAGAGTACACACACATTACAAACCCCTAACACATCACAAAAACCTCATTGCCCTTTCTCGCCAACCATTGCACAAATACTACACCTACCCAAACCTCCTCTGTATTGAATCAACGAAACTCCTATTGGAGACCATTTGGGCTCTCCTTGCATCACCAGCTTGCCACTTTCATTGATCATCTCTTTGGCAAGCCCACTTTCACTTTTTGGGACTCATATTTGGGGGCCTGGAAACTTTGTTATTGTAGCCTCAATATTTATAATTTTTGAGGACCAAGCCTAGTAGAAGGCACTAAACTCAGCACGTGTATAGGATATTTTGGAGTTGATCGGAGTTTCACGAAATTCAGGTGATATTCTTCCTATTCTGACCTCTTTATGCTTTTATTTTACAATGAGGACATTGCATTAGCTAGGCAAGGGGGGTGGATACTTTGTGATTTGATCATTTTGTTAGCTCGTAACAGTAATTTCTTGTTATTTAGAAAAAATAACTAGAATTAGGAGAAGAAAACTTAGGCATTAGGAGTTGCAAACTTTAGGAAATGATACTTTAAGACCTGAACACGAAGACTCCTCAGGGCTTCAGGCTTAATCAACTTGGGTGTCCACTCGAATATGGATTTAGTCTCGAGTTCTCACCAAGTAATTTTATTCTAATTTGGCCAATAAATTGGGGTGATGAGTACAAGACTTATCAACCCACCCTCTGATTTGAGGAGACTTTAAGTCTATGCATCTACACACTATTTACACTGACTCACTTTCCGACAGTTTTTATGGAAATTGGGTAGCGAATGAACCATCTTGGGTGGTATGGCTGGCAAGTTGTCAGTGGTAATAGCTCATCAACTGGTTGTCTATAGCCTAGCAACACAACCATTCTCTTCCTGCTGCCTTTAGGTAAATCTTAGATCAGGGAAGGCACCTACTTAAAAAAAAAAAGAAAAAAAAGAAAAAGAAATACCCAAAAAAAAAGGAGAAAAAAAAATAAAACACACTTCACCGCATGAGTATGGCTGGCAAGTGGTCGGTGGTAACAGCTCATTGACCAGTTATACAGAGCCCAGCTAAAAAACAAAGCACAAATAATTTCCAAAACACTTAGGGAAGAAGTGAGAAGTAGAATAAACCGAGGAGATATACACTGGGTTCGCCCTTGTGTTGACCCCATAAAAATAAAAAGTAGGGAGAAAGCTACTGGTCGGATAGATAAACCTTTAGGTAGAAATTCTTAAGGTCACCTTGGGTCGTAGAAACCTGAAGTTCGTTTTAATGGCTTCCTAGTGAGTCTATCACTCTTTCACAAGATGCTTAGAACTTAAAGTTCTTTTCAAGTCTTGGGTGGGTCGGGTAGCCATAGAAAGGTATCCCAAAACTCTCAACTCCAAAATTCCAAAAAAATTAGAAAAGAAGAAAAAGCAAAAAAGAATGTATCTTCCCTTTTCAAATAAGGCAAGGACTTGAGCAATCTGCATTCTGGCAGATACCCGAGCACTGTTGAGTTTTTGTAATTAGGTCCTCAATTGAAATTTTCTAATGCAATCAACAAATCTTTCCTAAGTAATGAAATCATGATTCTATTTTTATACATAGCATTTAGGTTAATTTTG
This sequence comes from Thalassia testudinum, assembly GCA_037157565.1. Lineage (NCBI taxonomy): Eukaryota > Viridiplantae > Streptophyta > Magnoliopsida > Alismatales > Hydrocharitaceae > Thalassia > Thalassia testudinum. Next base: position 217,339,708 of record JAZHRO010000024.1, read on the forward strand.
CTAGGGATTAGCAAAAGATAAGCATGGGGGTATGGTAAACACGCATGTATTCTTGAAGGAATGCTTACTTATGATAGTTCCTAAGCCTAGCATTAGATTCCATAGTATAAATACTAAATAACATTCATCATACTGCATTTAGTGTAATGTGTAGAAATTGTATAGTAATTCTTGCGTTATTGCAGGCAGGAGATAGGGCATGACATTTTGAAGCTCTAAATGCAAAATTCGAGCATACGGATGAATCCAGAGTGATGATCACAGTCCGACAATGTGGAAGTCATCTCGATCTGAGCACCATGGCATCCTCTACAATCAAAGAAAGGTGGACGGTGCAGATGGTGCCACGTGGCACCATCTAGATTGCCCAATGCTGCCCAACCTCCTCCAAATCACCTTAAGAGGAGATCCCAGTCATTGGATCTCAATCCAATGGCTGAGAATCCATCGCTCAACTGGCCACTCAGCTCCAAAGGGGGAAGAGTTGATGAAATCTCGACCGTTGGATCTTCGTCCAATGATCGAGAACTAGGGAGGCAGCAGCCCTTGGCACGACCATCCGACGCCTTGCCATAATGGTTGCACACCCAGCTCTCAAAGAAATGGTGAGGGTTTGAGTAGCGATTTGTTGTGACCACCTCAACACCAGCAAAATTGGACCACTCGATCTTGATCGAGCAGTTAGGATTGTGCGTGCGTGATTAGACGCCCGCCCGACGTTGTGTGGATGCATGCTAGATCAGACACGTGCAATCTAGGGTGCCCATTTAATTCGATCGTGCATGCTCGCCATTGTCTGATCTTCCTGAAGGCGTAATGTGCATGCATTCAAATTTCCCGAAGGCGCAATCTGCGTGCACCCTCAGCTATGCAATCGAGATCAATCGGCGGATATTCACCTTTCCAAGCATAGGTGCAAAGCGTACACAATCTTAGAGCGCGGATCTACCCACGCTCTCCACCCTCGGATGTTCATCTAATGGTTGCGGACACTCCAGCATCTGCCAGTTGCTGTGTGCAGATGCGCCAGCGCCAAGCGCGCGATGTGCAGGTGCATGCGCTGGGCTGCACGTTGCTGTGTGCGGTCGATGAGCGTGCGGTGCATGTCGTGTGCGTGGCATTGAGGTGAATGGCCACGACAAACCTCTTCCCTACACCTATTTAAACCCCCCTTCACCTCCTCATTGGGCTTCATCTCTACCTAGCCATTCCTCACCTACTCTAGAGCTCCAAGGAGCCCTCCAATCTCCCAAGAGCTCATTCCTAAGCTCCACGGCCTCCTATTAGTGTAGCATTCCCCTACTCCACCAAGTATTCAACCTTACCCTCACCCCCTTCATAGGAGACCATAGAGCCATCCCCTCACCTCCATTCAGGTAAATGATCACCTCCACCTCCTCATCACCATTCCCATAAGCTTAGCAAAGCTTTCCTCTATTCGAATGTCTTACACCTCATCCCTGATCTCTAGCACCTCTCCCCCTCCATCCAAGCTGCTACTAAGCACCGTCATCTCACCAAACATCCGCCTTGGGAGACTTCCTCTCACCTCTATTTTCTTTTCCTTTCGTAGTATATTTTTGCTTAGTGTAATTATAATAAACTCTATTCGCAAGATATCATTTTCATTTATCTATATTTACTTTTAGACTAGCTTAGCTTGGTCTTTGTGCTGATATTCTACTCCTTATTCAAGTAGATAGTCTTATCTTAACAATGAAGGCTCTCCTGGACCTGACAGCTTTCTAGTTTTCTTTTATAAGGAAATGTGGAGTGTGCTTGGCAGTGAGGTGATGGATTTTATCAAAGAGTTTGGGAGAGGTAATTCTAGCTTTGATAAGATCAACAGATCTTTTCTCTTCCTGTTGCCAAAGATACAAGGTGCAGAAAGATTCTTTGATTTTAGACCAATCGCTCTTTAGAATTCCATTTACTTGGTGGTGAGCAAGATACTAGCAAATAGACTGAGGCTTATACTGTAGAACCTGATCTACCCTATTCAATCAGCCTTCTTGCCTAACGGATCTCTTTAGGAATCATTATTATGGCTCAAGAGATGGTGTGTGGTTGGCATAGAAGGAAGTGTAAAGCCTTTATGTGGAAAGTGGATTTCTAAAAGGCCTATGACTCTATCTCATGGCCTTATCTCTGGGAGGTGTTTAAAAGAAGAGGTTTCCCTCCCCTCTGGATCCTTTGGATGGAGCGATGCATTACAACCACCTCCTTTTCTCCATTGATCAATGGGAAACCGTGTGGAGCTTGGATTTAGCCATAGTGCAGTGTTAGGCAACGTTGCCCGCTAGCCCCATTAGTTCTAAATCTTACAGTGGATGGTCTTGCTAGATATGCCTACAAACTTTCTGAGGTAGGTGTTTTAAGAGGATATTCATTATCCAACAGGAGAGCTATGGCCCCTATTCTACAATATGAAAATGACACTATCTTCTTTGTTGAGGGGACAACTGCTGAAGCTCGAGCACTAGGACACATGGTAAAGATCTTTGGAGACATGTCTATTCTGAAATTGAACAGGTAGAAGTCTACCTTGATATGCTTTGGTCTTAGTGAGCAGGAGCAAAAAGCACTTTCAACTATGTTGGGAACCCCTCATTCCAATCTGCCAATTAGATACTTGGGGCTACCATTGAGATTCTCAAAACTGAGGAAGAGCGATTGGAATTTACTTTTTTGACAAGATTTTCGTAAAGTTGGAAGGATGGAGCAATAAGTTCTTATCTAAGGGAGGAAGACTGATCCTGTTAAATTCAGTTCTTAGCTCTATCCCGATCTTCTATTTTTCCCTCTTCAGAGCTCCGAAGTCTATTTGGAAATGTGTGGATGTGCTACAAAAAAAATTTTTTTGGAAGGGGGAACGACATGAGGGGAGATTCATGTAGCCTTTGAAATGGGAGCATCTATGTCATCCCAAAGAAGATGGTGGATTGGGGATTAAAGCACTTAAAGAATTCAATAAGGCCCTTTTGATTAAGTGGGCGATTAAAATTCTTAATGGAGCTGTAGACTGCACTTGTTAAAGATGGCTATGGATGCTCAAACAGTGCACTAACGAGATTATGCCCTGCCAAACCTTCCCCGTTTTGGCGATCAGTTATTCAGGCCATCAAGAATAATTGGCACTTAGTGCAGCCGGTTCTTGGAGATGGCAGGGATTTCAACTTTTGGAGGGAAAGGTGGTCACCATTGGGCTTCTTGAAAGAGTCTTAACCAAGAGTATATTTGGTTGCAGTTGATAAAGATGGTCCGGTTAGCAGCTTCTGGTCTGAGACATGCGATGACTGGAGTTTTACTGAATCTGAAACAACAAGCGGAGAACTAGATTGGGGGAGGAAAGGCAAAACTTGATTTCAAACTTACAAAGCTTCAAACCAAGTCTTGGACTGGACACATATGCTTGGGATGGCATCTACACAGCCCAACATGCTTATGGTAAAATCATATCTTTTGGCAATGGTATGGGGAGTGACCATATTGATAAGAAAATCTAGTTATTGAAGGTCCCCATCAAGGTTCAAATCTTTCTTTGCTTCTGCAGAAGGGAAGGTTTGATCATTGGGGACCTTAGACACAAGAGGATGGGGATAACATTACACGAATGTCACCTATGTGGACTGCAAACTGATAGTCTCACATTTTCTCTTCATGCTTGATCACATATATGATCTAGAGAAAAACTTGCTAGGAGTCGCTCCCATCATGGGATTCCTTATGGCAGAGTTTTGTGACACCAGGGAGACCACATCTGCGCATGGCTGTGACCCTTTGGTGTGTGTGGAGGGTGATGAATGAGAGACTATTTCAGGAGAGAATAGTGTTTTGTGAGCAAATTGTCAATGAGTGCTCGTCCCTCATACATAGATGGGGATCTGAGTTGTAGTTCTCTATGTTTTTCTTTCATAATATTGAATAAAAAGCCCTTCGGATCACTATCATAATATGATAGCTTTCCTTTCAGTCTCAAAAAAAAAAACCAAAAAAATAGAAAAACCCTAAAAACACGAAAAGAAACAAATTGAAATGAGGATTTTAAGAAACAAATGTCACCTCCCCATGCTTGACCCGGGACTCCCTTTCGAGTTTCGGTAAATTTTATTTGGTTAGCGGATTTAGCAACTACAATGATGGGTTCTCCAAAACCCTAATTTTTCTTCGTGAAAACCCACTAACCGATGTCTATCTTTTTGGACATGATTGAAGAGTTCATTGAGGCTTTCATGAATGACTTTTCCATATATGGCTTGTCATTTGACCACTGTCTCTCGCATTTAGAAAAGGTTCTCACACGCTACAAAGGGACAGGATTGGCGCTCGGTTGGGAGAAAAGCCATTTTATGGTTCAGCAGAGCATTATTCTTGGGCATGTAGTGTCCAAGCGAGGTTTAGAAGTGGATAAGGCCAAGGTTGAGTCCATTTCAAAGCTTCCACTTCCCACCAATGTCAAATAGATCTGATCATTCCTGGGCCATGCTTGCTTTTATAAGCACTTCATTAAAGACTTTAGCAAGATTTCTAGGCCACTTTGTGACCTACTGGAGAAGGATACTACCTTCATTTTTGATGCAAAGTGTGCTAAAGCCTTCCAAGTCTTGAAGGAGACCCTCATAACCATGCCTATCTTGCAAGCACCTGATTGGACCCTCCCATTTGAGTTGATGTGCGATGTGTAAGACTTTGCCATGGGAGCGATCCTTGGTTAAAGGCTTGATAAAAAGCCTCATGTGTTGTACTATGTTAGCAAGACCCTTACTAATCCACAACAAAGCTACAATGTGACAAAAAAAGAACTCCTTGCCATAGTATTTACTCTGGAGAAGTTTAGGTCTTATCTTCTGGGATCCAAGGTTGTGGAGTATACTGACCATTCAACCTTGACGCATTAGCTCACTAAGAAGGGCACCAAACCTAGGCTGATTAGATGGATTCTGTTACAACAGGAGTTTGATTGCGTAGCAATCATAGGCCATAATTGACCTAAATTAGGCTAGGACTTAGCATAAGTTAGGGTAATTCATGCATGCATAAGCATTATCGGCATCTTTACTACTTTACCTTAGCTATGCATAAAATAATGTTATAATGTGTTGATTAAGTGCATTATGTTGATTGCAGGCAATAAGCTGATTAAAAGCTAGATCTGGAGCTGGATCTGGGGCAGGATCTGAAGCTGGATCAGGAATAACGGGTATTGCAGCAGAGCTGGAGCAGAAGACTTAGATTAGTTGCAGGAATAATGATGTAAGGGAGTTAAGGTTTGCTCTTCTATTAAGTAGGAATAAAGCAGTAAAATGTGAAGAGCTTAGGTCCATCCTAGCCGTAGGATAGCATAGAGACTTCCCCAAGCCTGAGCCACCCTTAGATTAGGTCACAGCACCCTAGGAAGGCCCAAAACCCTAGTTCCAATCCTTATCTGGATGTCCAGATGAATTATAGGACATCCAGAACCCTTAGCAAACTCCCACACACCTTAAACTCACTTTTGCAATGTTATTGAACGTCCAAACACTTGGTCAGATGTCCAATTTCTGCAGAATACCCAAGACAGAACCTTGAATCCTTCCTGACTCTGATTGGATGTCTAGACAACAAGTCTGGACTTCCAATTTTTGTGTATAAGACATCTGACACTATTATTAGACGTCTGATACTGCTCTCCAGTTACTATTTTAAGATTCAAGCCTTGATCATGGATCTCTATGTTCCTAAACCCAATTCCAACCCCATAGGAACCTAAATTAAGGTGCCCAAACCCTAGTACATCACCTCTAGACTTCCCTAAGGACCTAATTAGGTCCTCACTAAACCTAATTGACTTGGATCTTAGTCAATTCCATCAGCCTATTCAATTGGACTCATTGAGTCCAATTGAGCCCTGATCTCAGCACACACTGTCCAATTGGACTCAATGACAGTCCAATTGACCTAGACCTAAATTAATTGAGTTGTTTTACTCTCAATTAAGTTTCCACACACCCAATTAAACTTGTATTAAGTTTAATTTCTCTTTACCTTAGTGAATTAGGGTTTATAACCCTAATTTGAGACATACCTTGACCTAAACCCACAAGAACCTAACCTAGTCAACCTAGCCACCTATGTTTCGACCCACACACACCCACACACACCATCCACACGAAAATACCTAGCCTAGAGTTCTCTAGAACTCTCTACCATGTGTGGTTGCCTTGGTTGCTAAAATTAGCAACCAAGAGCCATTCAATTTTTAGATCCACATTTTGTGGATCTAAAAACCACCATTCATCCTCTCTCTCTCAATCTCCCATGAGCTCCCACCATAGACCTCTCTAGAGAATTCCATAATTCTCTAGAGAGCTTCCCTTAGGTCTATAAAAAGACCTAAGGGGTGGCCATTTGCACCCATCCACTTTTTGGCCATACTTGCTTGGCTCCATCCACCTCCACTTAGGCTAGCCACCACCATCTCCACGAGCTGAACACCACCATGAAGGACACCATGCCGGGATACTGGATCACTCCTCTCTCTCTCCAAGGGTCAGCCTAAGCTCCATTGGCCGCCCCTCATTCTCCTCCCGATCACTCCAAGGCCATCGGAGACCACCTCCAAATGCCCTTCTGTTCTACTAGATCTAGATTAGTACTTTATGCTCTTCATAGTTTTACTACTTTTATTTACTATTTAATAGTGTAGTCCTTATTCTCCCCCAATGATGCATGCAAAGTCCCCCTGTAGATTCCTGCATGTGATTGTTTTTTGATAGCTAGATTTACACTTTTTTGCATTTCTGTACAAGCTTTCCTCTACATTTCATGTTGCAAACACCTCTCGAAATGAATGAATGAAAGATACATTTTTATATATATCTCTATATGTTTGAAATCACCATGAGCTTAATGATTGCCATCTTTTCTGCGTGATTCAAGTTGCCTATTCTACTTATTTATCTATTATGCAACAAGGATGTCGTTTCCTGAGAATATAGAAAATCTGATTATAGATGCATTTTCGGTCAATAGTCACCACCTCACTAGAATCGTGCACACAAAAACCCACACTGTCACCTTTGTGATCTATTTAACACACGCACACGTCATCAGTGTTCATAGTAGAAGTGGTGAAATTTTAATCAGAAGACTGGAAACCGACGTGTGATTTTGAACAAAGTAGAGCCATAAAAGATTGAATTCAAAAGTAAAACAAACGCCTCCCAGAGACGAACAATCGGGACTGAAGTCTCATTATCTTTTATTAAAAATCTTTATTTAACCGTATTACGTGCTACACTACGACATTTTCCTATCAAAAATGTGCTTTACGCATAACAAACAAATGGCGCCGTTGTCGAGGAGGCAACGTCATTTTTCTTGATTTTGATCTTTGAAACTATCACTGACAAATTTGCCACTACTTTGTTTCTAGATGTGCAGGAAAAACGGATAAAGAACTGGATCTACGCACACGACGAGCGCGGATAACAATGTAGGTGCACATCATCTTCTCTTAGATTAGGTTTTCTTTTGAACCCTAGGATTAGATTTTCTTCGTGAAATTTCTTTTGAAAAAAAAAAGAAAAAAGAAACTTATCCATTTTCATGAAAAAAAATCAAAAAAATAAAAAAAAAGTTTAGTGTAGGTTTCTTTTTGAACCCTAGGTAGTTTGAAAAAAGAAGCAATATATATATATATATATTTTGAAATTCCTTAAATTTCCTTTTTGAAAAAAAAATGTGCAAAAGTTTCTGAAAGAAAAAAAAATTTTTGGTGGAAGGCTTGGATTTCAAACCCAAACCCTCCTTAAAAGCTTTTCCACCATCTTCTGATTTTCGACCAGATTTCAAGTCTGATTTAAAAATTCTATTGCCGAAAAATTAGCAAGCAAAAAATTCTCAAATTCAAGCCAAACCTTCATTTTCAAACCATCTTTCAAAAACTACTGTTCTTTTGAAAATATTTCAAGGATAAAATTTTTAAAAATTTGCGAAGTGCATGGGGGTCAGACTGACCATGATTCAAGATTTTTCAAATTTCAAAAAGCAATTTCGAGCAATCTGCAAATCAATTTTAACTAAAAATGATAGGGTTTGAAAGCTGATCTCATTGGCTTTGTTTTCCATATTTTTCCCTAATTTTTGAAGGTCATTTGAGACTGGTTCAAAGCATAAAACAACTAGGGGTCAAAATTTTAGATCTTACTTGCTGACATTCAAAAATCCCTAAAAATTCAGTTGAAACAGTAAAAATTCCAAACAAATATTATCTGGAAAGCTAATTGAGAAAGGAATCTACTTGCAAAATTTCAAGTTAATTGGATTCCAATTGTTATTAGAGATTGAATTTTACTTTTGTGGTCTGCTAAAACAGAACAAAACCCTAGAATTGCATGAACCTTAGGGTAAATCTTTAGGATTACAATTTAGAGACCACACTTGGGCTAACCTAGACTTAATCAAGTCTAGTACTTAGCCGGTGAGCTTGGTCAACTTGTGGGCCACTCACCAAGAGAAAACCCCAACTGAAGAAAATAGGCTAAAATAGATTTTAAAACACGAAATAAAACCCAAATTCATTGTCGTACTACTGGGTGGTTTCAACCTCTTGGCTGGGTTAGTGAAGAGGCAGGAATTGCCTTCAGTCGGTTATATGATGAATTTCTTTAGGAATTAAAACCTAAAATGAAAAATTTGGTCATCTGATTCACAAGGACCACTCGATTAACAGGGCCTTAGCCTTGTCTTGCTTGGCTACACCAACCCAGGGGTTGGGCGGTGTATGCGAGGAAGGAGGTCACTTAGACCTCACTTGGTTGGACCTCGGGAGCCACTCCCAAGTGACAGCCAAGAATTGGATGCCAGGCGGTATTGTCGAAAGAAGCTAGCGCCGTGATTCTAACTAACTTACCTCCGAAGAAGAAAGACCCTAGTACCCCACTTATATCCTTCTTACATGACTCTCCATTTGATCAGGCCCTTCTAGATCTAGGTTCGTCCATCAACCTAACTCCCACTGCTGTATTTGATTTGAAGCCCACCTCGGTCACGATTCAGCTAGCTGACAGATCAGTCAAAACATCGAGGGGGGTGGTTGAGAACGTGATCGTGAAAGTCCATGGGTTCTGCTTTCCCGCAAATATTTTCATTCTCGATATGGAAGTTCCTCCTAATCTTTAAGATGCACCAATTATTTTGGGTTGCCCATTTCTGGCGACAGCCCAAGCAAACATCGATTGTGCATCCGGGTGTATGGAGATAGCCCTCTGCAATGAGCGACTTCGACTTGACATATTCAGGGCAACGAAGAACTTCGACTGTGATTGAATAGAGGAGGATGGTGAAGACGAAGATGCGACATACTGTGGTAACTTTGGGCTCCTTTGTGACGACCCAATGTATCATTCGTCTGCACTATCAGGGTTCTTGGTCCTTGATCCACATTGGACTGAAACCATTGCACTACACATATCTCCTTGAGGATATGACTGTTTAGGGTGTGCTTCAGACCACAGCACCCCTGAATCCAGCTATCCTAATCCATACATTATTGAATCGCCCATGTTGTTGTAGGAAGATGTGACCACAACTAACGGGTTTCCCATTAACGTAGTCACAATCGATTACTCCACAGGGAGCGACTCAGTGGGAATTCACATGCACATGGATCAGCAGATTCCCACCCTCGATTCTGCTCCTCCCACTCTCATTTCTAACTCTGACCTACCCGTGATTGAATTGAAGCCGTTACCTGACTCACTCAAGAATGTGTTCTTGGTCGAAAGTGAGACATACCTAGTCATTATCAATGCCCACTTAACCCAAGAACAGGAGACCCAATTGATTTCTACGCTGCAAGACCATAGGGCTGCTATCGGGTGGAGTATTGCTGATCTCCGCCGTATTCTCCCCTCGTATTGCACTCATCACATCTACACAGATGAGGGGGTGAAACCATCGAGACAACCTCAAAGATGGCTTAACCCGAATATGCTAGAGGTTGTTAAGAAAGTGATCATCAAATGGCTGGATGCAGGTATTGCATACCCAATCTCAGATAGTCAGTGGGTGAGTTCGATCCAGATAGTGCCCAAGAAAGCAAGCCTCACCGTCATAAAGAATGATAAGGGCGAATCCATCCCAACCCGCACTGTGACATCTTGGCGAGTTTGCATCGACTATAGGAAACTGAACACAACTACTCAAAAGGATCACTTTCCTTTACCATTCATTGATCAGATCTTGGAACAGTTAGCTGGATGCAATTTCTTCTGCTTTTTGGATGGATACTCCGGGTATAATCAAGTAGCGATTAGCCCGAAAGATCAAGATAAGACCACATTCACATGCCCCTTTGGAACATTCGCTTTCAAGCGGATGCCCTTTGGCCCCTGTAATGCACCAGCAACATTTCAGCATTGTATGATGGCCATCTTCTCTGACATGATTGGGGACTATGTGGAGGTATTCATGGATGACTTCTCCATTTTCGGAGATGATTTCGCATCTTATCTTGATAACCTCACCACGATCCTGAAATGGTGTATTGAGGTGAACCTAGTACTATCCTGGGAGAAAAGCCATTTCATGGTGAGGGATGGCATAGTGCTAGGACACAGGATCTCCAAAAATGGACTCGAGGTCGACTGAGCTAAATCAGAGATTATCTCCCACTTACCACTGATTAGCCCATAGTTGTGGGCTATTTAAGTATTTAAGTCCCTAGACATTAGGTTAATTCTAACATTTATTTAGCATAAACTAGGATGTAAATAGATTAATTCATATTTCTAATTCAATTACATAATTCATGCATCTTATTCATATTTAAATGCATTTAGAATTAACTTAGAATTGCATTAGTTAACTAATTAGGTACATTGCATGCATTAATTTAGGTTAACATAAAAGTTGAGGGTCTGTATATAAATAACCATAATATTTTAACATTATTTTCTTTATTCTTCTTCTTGCAGGAACGGCCGACTGCCGCACCAATGCCACCAGCTGCCGCAGTGAAGAACCCATTCAAGTAGCGGATGTGTTGGATCTGGTCGGTCAGCTGATTTCAAATTTGTGCAGGCCACTACAAAAGGAGAGAGGATGCTGAGCGAGGTAGGCCTCCACCACCGACCCACCACTGTGCAGAGAGATCTTCTCTCTTCGATTCCATACTGCCGACCTCAACCGTGGCGGCGAGTCTCCACCACCGTGGGCATGTGGTGTGACAGGCCACACCGTCATCTGGAGCTCGTCCGCATTATCGTGAGCACCTTAGCGTGCATCTCCCTCACCGTCGTCACCAACAACCACCGCCGCAACCACTGTGCAATCACCCACTCAGTCAGTTAAGACGTCCGGGAAATTACCCGGATGTCTGAAGCTTCGACCTCCCACTCCTGCAACAACCACACTCGCCCGCTCACCTTCCACCAGCAACCTCACTCGCTCACTCCACGCCCTCCAGCCTGTGCACCCACGCCATCACCACGGCCAGCAGTCTTCAACCACACGACCTCCAACCTTTGAAGCCCACGCGCGCACCGCTCGCCAACAACGCATGCAACCACCGCCAGCAGAACCGCGCTCATCGCCACAGCGTGCCCATGCCTCCAGCACAGCCTACAGCGCCTTCCCGCTCTCAACGCCTACATGCCCACGCCTCCAGCACAGCCTGCAGTGCCTTCCCGCTCTCACCGCCTGCACGCCCACGCCTCCAGCACAGCTTGCAGTGCCTTCCCACTCTCACAGCCTGCACACCCATGCCTCCAGCCAGTTGCAGCATCCGCCTGCATGCCAACAAAGCGCGCAACCGCTTGCGCACCCAGCGCCATCTCCACGCCCTCCAGGCCACGCACGCCCTCCTCCCACACCTGTAGAACCTCACGCGCGCGCTCCCGCACCCGCCTGCAACGCACGCTCACCGCCAACTGCAGCTGCAACACCGGCTGTAGCCACCTCCTTCGGAGCTCGTCCGGCAGACTCCGGCCGCCGCATGACATTCCGCCACCACCATTTCGAAGCCCTCGATCCAAGGAACTTCCTCCGAGCTTCCTGCGTCCGGCCGTCCACTCCTTGTCACGCACAGCAAAGGGGAAAAAATCCCCTGTTTTGCTACAGTAACCAAGCCATTAAAAATTACATTTTCTACCATTGTCAATTTTTAATAATATTTAATTGATTCTGCATTGCGACAAATATCCTCTAGTTACTCATAATTGCTATTTCAGCATTGTTTCTTGTTTCAACCTTTATCTGAAGGTAATTTTGGCTTGATTCTTGTCCAAACTAACTACGAACAAACATTTTTAACTGGTGCGAATTTAAGTACGTCATTGCCTCCCTGTGGATACGACCTGCTCCTCTGCGAGTGGTTATTTCTTTTTTAAATATTGATTAGTCGATTTTTCCACCATATAAAACTGCAAAAGACTTTAAAGTGAAAATCGACTCGTCAAATGGCACCGTTGCTGGGGAGGCAACAGACGCAATAATTTCACCTGATTTTATTTTGATTATTTGTCAATTGCACAGTGATTTGACCATTTACTACTTTCTTTTCTGTGCGAGAAAATTTATGCAAGAATCAGCCACTATGAGAGGCGACCCTTGACGTCTCCAGAGGAGAATTGGATGAGCAATTTTGAAAGGAGGAGAAGGACGAGAATGCGACGGACATCATTTTATATTTAGTCACTAGTTTGATAGAATTAAGACTTTAGATTTAATTTTTCATTGCATTTTGTTTGGAACCTTTGTTCTGGGGTATATTTTGAGGGGTTTGTTCCCCGATTTTGTTTTGGGCCCGTGTTGGGTAATTTTTGGGAGCCTGTTCCCTTTTCTTTAGATTTAGGTTTTTAGTTTATTGATTACTTTTATTTGCTTATGCATAAGTAGTTTAAAAAAACTAAAAAAATAAAAAAATGAGCTGCCTGCTAGAAGCTGCCTGCCCTAGGACGAACCATTTAGGTCTGTATGAGCAGCTTCTAGATTTACTTCTCTACATTGCGTGCATTCTTGCATCGTTGATTGCTGGAAGCAAGGTACACATTTTCTTACTTTGAATCCTATTCTTGATCATGCATTGCATTAGGACTTAATGTGAAGACCACCTAATCTGTACTGAATAAATCTAGCAAGTGGTCACATATTTTTTAGAAAAAGGATTAATTAAAGGAGGGACATTTTGAAAACCAAGGATTTGATTTTCAAACTTGGCGTGTGATTCAAAATTCAAAATCTTTTGCGGTGTATGCACACCTATTTCACTTGCACCACGGCACGCTTCTAGACACTCCTTAGGTTTGGAAATACTAGGACAAGAGCCCTCCTATCGTTGGATTCTGAAGTGTTCGGAACTTGAGATCAAAGGTTTTGTAAATCCAAAGAGGGGGATACCTTGTCACAAATTTTTGGGGGTAGTTGAGAAGCACAGCGAAAGCACAGCTTCAAAGGAAGGCTTAGGCCTACTTGCATCCCTCGATCTTCCGTCTTTGGACTTGACCATTTGAGATTTAGGGAAGAACACCTAAGCTCCAACTAGGTCTTCTTAGGCAAGCCGTAGGTCGACAATAGGCACGTAAATTGATTGAACAAATTGTATTGTCACCTGCAATCTGACTTAAAATCAAAAGCCTAAATTGGGAAAGACCTAAAAGGTCCTTTTTGAATTGTGTTTTACTTGGGGAATTCTGATTGAGGTGTGAGTTAGAAAGGACCACATTGATTTTCATCCTTTCACATCTTGTCCACACCCGCACCCCCACTCTACATCCTTCGATCCCAGATGCCAAGATGGTCCATCCCTTGATGGACATAATGACAATCATTGGGATCCATTTTACTCTTATTATAGGAATATTGGCCTGGTTATGCCCCAAATCAGTGAGAAGAACCTAGGAGCGGGATTTGCTTTGCCCAATATCCCACATACTATAGAAATACCCAACCCACCCTCCCTGAAAAATTATAATGGTTGGACAAACACTCCTGGGTACTATAAGCCTAAGCCTGACTTCTCTCATGATAGAAATGACCTCTCCTCTTTGAAGATGGAAATACAAAAAATGCAAAATGAAATGATTGAATTGTTAGGAGAATCTTCGAGAGCAGGCCAACAAGAAAGAGATGAAATTAGCCACCCAATCTACCCCATTGAGGATGATGTATACCCCTCTACAATAGATACATCTCCAGTGGGAGAGATACACTTTAAGTTGCAGGGAAATTCTGGGGAGAACAGCTACTTTTCGAGGATCGATTTTGAAACCTCCCCATTAGATGACACTTCCTTGAGAGATCCACACCTTAGGTGGGAGGAAGATACACATGAAAGTAGCTATGCATTGGATGAAGAAAGGTGGCGACCCGAGGAAGACGATGATAAGGTTGAGTATCCACCTGAATTATATTGGAGTCAAAAGAAGGGAATGATGGTACCATTGGAAGACCTCGACCTAGATGATAGTATTTTCGTGACATTTGATGAAGTGGGTCAAAGTCATGTTGTCAATCCTACCCTCCCTTCTGATCACGATATGGAACTCAAGCCCACCCTTAGGGAACCTAACCCTAAAGAAATTGACCTATCTGAGGAGTCTGATGTTACCAGTGTAAATCATTTACCTCAGATAGAGCACCCTAGGGGATCTGCTGAGATATTAAATGATTCTAGACCTCGGGTATATAATGAATTGTGTGATGAGGAGGAAGACGAATTATATGAGGAACCTACATTCAAGATTTGGAGTGACACTAAGGGTGATTATGTCTTATTTGAAGAGTTAGCCCTTGAGGATGTCACAAATTTGACTAAATTAGGTTTCCTTAGCACACCCATTGATGATATTTCTCCTCATGATGAAATGATGGAAAATTTGGAAGCAATTTCTGAGATTTATGTGGATTCACATATAGACTCTGGGGACGATTTGAGTAAAGAACAAAAACCCGGGGATGACATTGATAGGATAATCCCTAGTTCTACTGCTTCCAACCTGCCTTCATTCATTTCGAGGTCACCCTCTGATTCGCTTATATCTGAAAGCGAAATTGTGACTCCTGATGAAGAGCAGGAAGATACATGTGATGGTGCAAGGAATGCTAGGGATGAAATTGAGGATTTAGAAAGTGTGTTAGGGATGGACACCGAGCTTATTAAACCCAACCTAGATCTTATGGCCATCCCGCAACCTCGTAACTTGGACACCTTAGATGATCCTTGCCTTAGAAAATTGCTCACTTTTGTTCTGACCAGGGGGCTTAACAGACCAATATTTCCTGTAATGGAGTATCAGGTATGGATTGATGATTTCTTTAGTCAGTCCATTACACTGGGGGTTTATCTTTGCACCATTCCTTCCCCATACCTTTTGGAGGATCCTTGTCATCCTCCCCCTACCCCTTTAGAGGTTGTTATACTTGTTTATCCTTTAGAACCTCTTCTGGTGACCTGGGAAGATTTCATTCCCATTTTAGTTGGGCGAGCATTTGCTATCGGGATTCATCATCAGCTCGCCAACATCCTAGGTTACCTATTTTCTAGGCCAACATTGCTTTGCTCATTTTTAGGGCCTATTTTTGTAATTCTTGAACATAATTTGCAGGTTCTTTGGCTATTCAGCCCAGCTCTGACCCAGGTAATATCCTTCTATGTAATGAGGACATTGCAGAATTTAGGCATGGGGGGGGTACTTGGGGATATACATAGCAAAGTGCATTCATTGCATACATTTGCATAAAAAAAAAAAGAGTTTTGAGCTTAACTGGCTAGATCTTGCAGTCTTAAGCAAATCAGAACTCTAGGGTAGATTAAGTTAATTCTAGGGTCAAACTTTAGAAGCTAAATGAGCTGCTAGCTTTAGACCTTTAGGGTCCTTTGTGGACTTAAAAACTTAAGTAGGAGTTAAGTTGCGGACCATTCCTCAAGAGGTTGAGGAAGGGAAGCTAGGGTTTGAGTTAAAAGGTGGGGTAGTACCTGGAGTCTTATTCTACCTTTTTGTTTATGGGTCCTTGTAACCCAGGCATCCAAATTTCATACACATGGTCTGGTAATTAACTTAATTTCCGTCTTTCTGAAAAGAGATTTGGTTCTCTTAGTTTTGACTTAGAAGAGGCTTGAAAACACATTTTGATTGGAAGAGTTCCCACCGCAGGAGAGGTGGAGTATATACTCACCTTAAGGATGCGATGATAACATATTACCTCCTCGGTGCTTGTCTCTTAGGATATCCATCCTACTGGGGGCATGTAAGTGCATTGTGTTGTTCAGGTACCATGGGCGGCCCTATCTCGAAGTGCCGATTGCCATAGGCCTGAATTCGCTTAAGAAATCCATGGGCGATACTATCTCGAAGTGTCGATTGCCATGAGTTCTTGGGGTCGTTATGGGCGGTGCTCTCTCGAAGCATCGAAAGCCAGGCACCCTTCGAGGTATGGTAATGGGGACAATGAATCCGACACAGATCGTGTTGATAGCTGATCTGAGGTTAGACTTAGAAGAATCAAACAAAAAATATATATATATATATATATGTATATATATATATATATATATATAAATTTCTTTTTCTTTAACTCAAATAACTCAGACCAGTGCACAGGCACACATGCTTTAATCTCAGGGATCAATAAACTTTAGGGTAGAGTCAGAAATCAGGGAAACTTGTGCCTGCAACTCGTCTTTAGCCGACCTAGTCTGTAACTTAGCAACTACTTAGGAACCTTGGGTCAAGAGTTTGAACTTATTATGCTTCTGAAGGAAGACCAAGTGGATTGACTAGTCTACTTGGAGTGCCAGGTTTCGCCTAATTTTGCTAGGGACTAGCAAAAACTAGGCATGGGGGTATTTGATTAGCCCATAGTTGTGGGTTATTTAAGTATTTAAGTGCCTAGACATTAGGTTAATTCTAACATTTATTTAGCATAAATTACGATGTAAATAGATTAATTCATATTTCTAATTCAATTACATAATTCATGCATCTTATTCATATTTAAAGGCATTTAGAATTAACTTAAAATTGCATTAGTTAACTAATTAGGTACATTGCGTGCATTAATTTAGGTTAACATAAAAGTTGAGGGTCTGTATATAAATAACCATAATATTTTAACATTATTTTCTTTATTCTTCGTCTTACAGGAACGGCTGGCTGCCGCTCCAACGCCACCAGCCGCCGCAGTGAAGAACCCATTCAAGGAGGAGCGGATGTGTTGGATTTGGTCGGGCAGCTGATTTCAAATTTGTGCAGGCCACTACAAAAGGAGGAGAGAGGATGCTGAGCGAGGCAGGCCTCCACCACCGACCCACCACTGTGCAGAGAGATCTTCTCTCTTCCATTCCATACAGCCGGCCTCAACCGTGGCAGTGAGTCTCCACCACCGTGGGCATGTGGTGTGACAGGCCACACCGCCATCTGGAGCTCGTCCGCATTACCGTGAGCACCTTAGTGTGCATCTCCCTCGTCGTCGTCACCAACAACCACCTCCGCAGCCACTATGCAATCACCCTCTCAGTCAGTTAAGACATTTGGAAAATTTCCCGGACGTCTGAAGCTTCGACCTCCCACTCCTGCAACAACCACACTCGCCCGCTCACCTTCCACCTGCAACCTCACCCGCCCAATCCACGCCCTCCAGCCTGTGCACCCACGCCACCCCCACGGCCAGCAGTCTTCAATTGCACACCCTCCAGCCTTTGAAGCCCACGCGCGCACCGCCCGCCAACAGCGCGCGCAACCACTGCCAGCAAAACTGCGCTCACCGCCATAGCCCACGCCCACACCTCTAGCACAGCTTGCAGCGGCTTCCCGCTCTCACCGCCTGCGTGCCCACGCCTCCAGCACAGCCTGCAGTGCCTTCCCACTCTCACCGCCTGCACACCCACGCCTCCATCTAGCTGCAACATCCGCCCGCATGCCAACAGAGCGCGCAACCGCCTGCGCACCCAGCGCCATCTCCACACCCTCCAGGCTGCGCACGCCCTCCTCCCACGCTTGCAGAACCTCACGTGCGCGCTCTCGCACCCGCATGCAACACACGCTCACCGCCAACAGCAGCTGCAACACCAGCTGTAGCCACCTCTGCCGGAGCTCGTCCGGCCGACTCCGGCCGTTGCGTGACACGCCGCCACCACCATTTCGAAGCCCTCAGTCCAAGGAACTTCCTCTGAGCTTCCCGTGTCCGGCCGTCCACTCCTCGTCACACACAGCAAAGGGGAAGAAATCCCAACCGGGCCATTGAAAATTACATTTTCTGCCATTGTCAATTTTTAATAATATTTTATTGATTCTGCATTGCGACAAATATCCTCTAGTTACTCATAATTGCTATTTCAGCATTGTTTCTTATTTCAACCTTAATCTGAAGGCAATTCTAGCTTGATTCTTGTCCAAATTAACTACGAACAAACATTTTTAACTGGTGCGAATTTAAGTACGTCATTGCCTCCCTGTGGATACAACCCACTCCTCTGCGAGTGGTTATTTCTTTTTTAAATATTGATTAGTCTATTTTTCCACCACATAAAACTGCAAACGACTTTAAAGTGAAAAATCGACTCGTCAACCTCCACCCAGCTCGGTCAAGCAGATTAGATCATTCTTGGGTCATGTCAGCTCCTATTGGAGATTTATACGTGATTTCTCGAAAATCGCATGGCCTTTGACGAATCTCTTGGTTGCCAATGCCCTTTTTGAATTTGATACCTCATGTCTCAGCACCTTCAAGACTTTACGAAGCACTGTCTCCAACTCCCTGATTCTCCAACCACCCGACTGGTCCCTTGATTTTGAAATGATGTGTGACACTTCTGATTTTGCCGTCGATGCCATTTTAGGCTAGTGTCGGGAAAACAACCCTTTGTCATATAGTATGCTAGCAAGATGCTGAATAAGCTCAGCGCAATTACACTGTCACCGAAAAAGAACTGCTAGCAGTAGTATTCGAGTTGGAGAAATTCAGATCTTACTTGTTAGGGTCCAAGGTCATCATTTTCATTGACCACTCCACCCTCCAGCATTTCTTGGAAAAGAAGGATGCCAAACCACGACTCATCAGATGGATCCTTCTATTGTAGGAATTTGATATCGAAATCCGTGACAAAGCCGGAAAGCAGAATGTTGTGGTGGATCACCTATCCAGACTGGACCCAGATCACATTCCTTATTCCCTTCCTATCCACGAGCAATTTTCGGATGAATCTCTTTTGGTAGTTCATTCTGTTGAGTTCCCTTGGTACGCAGATATCGCGAACTACCTTGCTGTAGGCAAGATTCCCATGAATCTATTCAAGGACCAAAAACTCAAATTCACTGCAGAAGCCAAATACTACCTCTGGGATGACCCACTGCTCTTCTGCATTGGAGTGGATCAGATTATTCGAAGATGCATCCCAGATTCTGAGATCCCCAGTGTGTTATCTTTCTGCCACAATGATGCTTGTGGTGGCCATTTCTCAGGATGAAAAATAGCTGCAAAAATTTTGCAGTCAGGATTTTTATTGCCAACCATCTTCAGAGATACACACGTATACACTTAACACCGCAGACAATGGCAGTCGGTCGGTTCTATGACCAAGAGAGACATGACGCCACTCCAGCCCATCATGGTTGTAGAAGTGTTCGACGTCTGGGGCATCGATTTTATGGGCCCTTTTCCAAACTCGCATGGCTTTGAGTACATATTGCTAGCCGTTGACTATGTCTTGAAGTGGGTCGAGGCCATCCCGTTGAGACGGGTAGACCATAAGACCGTTATTTCTTTCGTATGGCAGTACATCTTTGTGAGATTCAGAATACCCCATGCTCTAATTAGCGACAGGGGAAGCCACTTCATTCACGCCCATTTCAGGTCATTAGTAAAGAAATATGGGGTGCATCATCGTATAGCCACCCCATATCACCTGCAGACCAATGGGTAGGCTGAAGTGTCCAACCGTCAGATTAGGCTGATTCTCCAGAAGACAGTTTGACCAGACAGGAAGGACTGGTCCAACAAATTAGTTGACGCACTCTGGGCATATCTGACCGCATACAAGGCCCCACTCAGAATGTCACCATATCACATGGAATATAGCAAGGCTTGTCACCTTCCTGTAGAGCTAGAACACCACACCTTTTGGGCAGTGTGAAAATGTAACCTTGACCTCGATGCTGGAGGTCAAGAACGGAACTCCAACTTAGCGAATTAGAAGAGATCCGATGGGAGGCCTATGAGAATGCATTGATAAACAAGGACAAGACCAAGGCCTTCCATGACTGCCACATCCAGAGGAAAGCATTCACGCCCAACCAGCGAGTCTAGTTGTTTGATTCACGATTAAAACTATTTATAGGGAAGCTCAAGTCTGAGTGGACTGGCCCGTATGTTGTGATTCATCCATATCCTAATGGGGCAGTCCAGATTAGGGACCCAAAATCTGGGCATATATCTACGGTAAATGGCCAGTGCCTCAAACCATTTTTGGCCCAGGAACCTCCTCCACCTGACGAGATTGTTCATTTTATTGAGGACGTATGATTGAATGCTCGCTTAGTAGGAGGTGTTAAACTCATCATGTATAGATAGCATCTATCCCACATTCCACCATCATCTATACATAACCATTTTTATATATAGCATATTTTCCTGTTAGCATATTTTCTTTCTACATATTGCATTCTGACAGGTTGGCCGATGCTGAATGTATACTTTCAAGAGCAATTACAGGTAATTTCTACCCATTCTCTCCGTGTAGTATTTGTTTTCTTTTGTATTCATGCATGAGGACATGCAAGAACTTAGGCATGGGGGGTAGATGCAACAAAACTGAAAATTTTTATGCCAACATTTAGGAAAAACCTCGGAGCTGCATGTAAAACGTACTTTAGGACCCTAAATAAAAGAACAACCGACTCCACCTCCAATGCTCGCATTGGAGCTAGAAATCGTCCGCAACAGCCATTCCGACTCACCTGCTCACCTCTTGTTCTAAATTTAGGGTCAAGCTGATTGTAACCCGATACGGGAATTTCATGAAGTACGAATATAAGCGGTTAATTGTTTATAGCATATATACATATTGCATTCATCAATAAGATTATTTTATTAAGAGAATGCATTAGGGACTTTATCCTCTAGTTGATTCCTGTAATCTGAAAACCAGT
Source organism: Thalassia testudinum (assembly GCA_037157565.1). Lineage (NCBI taxonomy): Eukaryota > Viridiplantae > Streptophyta > Magnoliopsida > Alismatales > Hydrocharitaceae > Thalassia > Thalassia testudinum. The sequence continues at coordinate 217,360,836 of JAZHRO010000024.1, forward strand.
ACAACTTTTAACACACACGTAGAATTTGCAATGGATTCACGGTGAAGGTTGATAAACGTCTTTAGTCTATTGACAAGAAACAGTGCTTCTTTTCCTGAACCCTTGGACAGTGTTTTGTTAGTCAGGCAGATTTTCTTCCAAAAATGCACCAAATAGTGTGAGATGAGAGTAGGGTGTACTGGTGCTCTAAGATTAATACAAGGAATCTGGAATCCTAGATAATTAGGTGACAATACTCTGAGATAAGTCATAGTTTTCGCTCTCGGTTCCTGCGTATACATTTTTGTGCGAAATATTGAGAGCCACCAAATAAGGCAAATACACGGAGAGCGAGTTTTCATAAAACTAGGGCTAAGGTGGATGGTTATGACCATTCTTTACAGAATCCTCAGCTGAAGGAGGGTATTGATGCCAAGGTCAGAAATACACCATCCTATCCATCTCTCCCGGTGCCGTAAGTAGGCATTTCCACCAAATAACCCACCCAATGTCTCTTGAGTACCACCAATCCCTAATAATTCCTCCTCAATAAAGTTCATGGATGTGTTATGTTGAAGAAAAAAAAATTGAAAAAATTAGAAAAAGAAGAAAAACAAAGAAAAAAAAGAGTGAATATTTTGTTCAGTTGCATTAAGGCAATACCACCAAATAAATTTGAGATTTACCAAATATGGCCTTAACCTATTTTTCTGTGTTTCGGATCACCCGAATATTGGCTGAGGAATTCCAACTTAGTGTTAGGGTTATGAGAACTCAATTAAAGCGTTAATGCCAAGTGAGACCACCATATACAGATTGTATATGTGAATCTGGTGAGGTTGTGAGCTATAAGAAAAAGAAAGAAAAGAAAAAGAAAAAGAGAAAGAGAGAATGAATACAAAGGAATCAGAAAAGAGCACAGTTTTTCTCGTCTTTCTCTAAGTTGAGTTACTTAATAGTCTGGGAATCGAGATTCTGCAGTACTAGTCTCTATGTAGCACCAAGTGAGAGTGAGCCAGCAAATATATAATCTTTTCCCCCAGAGATTCTCTACCTAAGCCTAAAGCCAGGGTGAAATTCATAGAATATTTTGAATACCCCGAGGGAAGAAGTCCACCTATCCCGCTAGAATTTTTATTAGGGGTTAAGTATAGGCTTTAGAGGTGTATTAGTTTTTCACTCGAATCCATTGCAAAAGCTACATAGCTGCACTTTCATGTTTGTTTGGATTTCTAGAGACTAGGATGAAAACAAAAAGGATAAAAATCTCTAGGCATACACTTGATAAAATAATCAGTCCCTTAGGGACCCTTGCTGTAAATAATTTAGTCTTGCATTTGCTAGAGACTAGCAAGATTTAGGTATGGAGGTATGATTGCATAGCAATCATAGGTCTTAATTGTCCTAAATTAGGCTAGGACTTAGCATAAGTTAGGGTAATTCATGCATGCATAAGCATTATCTGCATCTTTACTGCTTTACTTTAGCCATGCATAAAATAATGTTGATTAAGTGCATTATGTCGATTGCAGGAAATAAGCTAATTAGGAGCTAGATCTAGAGCTGGATCTAGAGCAGAATTTGAAGTTGGATCAGGAATAATGGGTGTTGCAGCAGAGCTGGAGTAGAAGAATTAGATTAGATGTAGGAAAAATGATGTAAGGGAGTTAAGGTTTTCTATTCTATTAAGTAGGAATAGAGCAGTAAAATGTGAAGAGCTTAGGTGCATCCTAGTGCTAGGATAGCCTAGAGACTTCCACAAGCCTTAGCCACCCTTAGATTATTAGGTCACAACACCCTAGGAAGGCCCAAAACCCTAGTTCCAACCCTTATCTGGACGTCCAGATGAATTATAGAATGTCCAAAACCCTTAGCCAGCTCCCGCGCACCTTAAACCCACTTCTGCAGTGTTATTGGACGTCCAGACACTTAGTCAGACATCTAATTTCTGCAGAATACCCAAGACAGAACCTTGAATTCTTCTTGACTCTGATTTTCTGAGTATAAGATGTCTAACACTATTATTAGACGTCTGATACTGCTCTCCAGTTCCTGTTTTGAGATTCAAGCCTTGATCTTGGATCTCTAGGTCCCTAAGCCCAATTCCAACTCCATAGGAACCAAAATTAAGGTGCCCTAACCCTAGTACATCACCTCTAGACCTCCCTAAGGACCTAATTAGGTCCTCACTAAACCTAATTGGCTTGGATCTTAGTCAATTCCATCGACCTATTCAATTGGACTCATTGAGTCCAATTGAGCCCTAATCTCAGCACACACAATCCAATTGGACTCAGTGAGAGTCCAATTGATGTAGACCAAAATTAATTGAGTTGTTTTACTCTCAATTAAATTTCCACACACCCAATTAAACTTGTATTAAGTTTAATTGCACTTTATCTAAGTGAATTAGTGTTTATAACCCTAATTTGAGACATACCTTGACCAAAACACACTAGGAACTAACCTAATCAACCTAGCCACTTATGTTTTGACCCACACACGCCATCCACACAAAAATACCTAGCCTAGAGTTCTCTATAACTCTCTACCATGTGTGGTTGCCTTGGTTGCTAAAATTAGCAACCAAGAGCCATTCAATTTTTAGATCCACATTTGGTGGATCTAAAAACCACCATCCATCCTCTCTCTCTTGCTCTCCCACGAGCTCCCACCATAGGCCACTCTAGAGAATTCCATAATTCTCTAGAGAGCTTCCCTTAGGTCTATAAAAAGACCTAGGGGTGGCCATTTGCACCCATCCACCTTTTGGCCATACTTGCTTGGCTCCATCCACCTCCACTTAGGCTAGCCACCACCATCTCCACCACCATCTCCATGAGCTGAGCACCACCATGAAGGACACCATGTCGGGATGCTGGATCACTCCTCTCTCTCTCCAAGGGTCGGCCTAAGCTCCATTGGCCACCCCTCATTCTCCTCCCGATTACACCAAGGCCATCAATGACCACCTCCGAATGTCCTTCTATTCTGCTATGTCTAGATTAGTAGTTTATGCCCTTCATAGTTTTATTGCTTTTATTTACTTCTTATTAGTGTAGTCCTTATTCTCCCCCAATGATGCATGCAAAATCCCCCCGTAGATTCCTACATGTGATCGTTTTCTGATAGCTAGATTTACATTTTTTTGCATTTCTATACAAGCTTTCCTCTAAGTTTCATGTTGCAAACACCTCTCCAAATGAATGAATGAAAGATACATTTTTATATATTTCTCTATATGTTTGAAATCACCATGAGCTTAGTGATTGCCATCTTTTCTGCGTGATTCAAGTTGCCTGTTTCTACTTATTTTTCTATTTTGCAACAAGCATGTCGTTTCCTGAGAATATAGAAAATCTAACTATAGATGCATTTTTGGTAAATAGTCACCACCTCACTAGAATCGTGTGCATAGAAACCCACACTTTCACCTTTGTGATCTATTTAACACACGCACACGTATTCAGGGTTCATAATAGAAGTGGTGAAATTTTAATCAGAAGACTGGAAATCGATGTGCAATTTTGAACAAAGTAGAGTCGTAAAAGATTGAATTCAAAAGTAAAACAAATGCCTCCCAAAGACAAATGACTGGGACTAAAGTCTCGTTATCTTTTATTAAAAATCTTTGTTTGACCGTATTGCGCATTATACTACGACATTTCCCTATCAAAAATGCACTTTACACATAACAAACAGAGTTCAACCTTGATATCCATGATAAGAAAGGTGTCAAAAATGTAGCCGTCGATCATTTATCAAGGATCCCAGTTGAGGCTTCAACCCCATTAGGAGGCATTCATGACACCTTTCCTAAGGAAATGGTGATGGCGGTATAGCCAAGGACACCTTGGTATGCTGATGTCGTCAACTACTTGGTCACTGGAGAAAGCCCCAGTACATGGAATAAGTAGAAGCGAGATAGATTTCTCATTGACACTAGGTACTATCACTAGAAGGACCCTGATCTCTTTAGAATAGGCCGTGACCAGGTCTACGTAGGTACAGGGAGAGCAATAGAGTGTCCTAAATTTCTGTCACACACTGCACTGTGGAGGACACTGTAGTGCAAAGAAAACTGTGTATAAGGTGCTCCAGCCTTGTTTCTTGTGGCCCTCACTTTTCAAAGACACATACTTATGTGGGTTCATATCTTCATTGTCTACAGATTGGAACGATTGGGAAACAAGATGAGATGCCCCAGTAGCCTATTCTTCCGGTCGAGATATTCGATGTCTGGGGCATAGATTTCATGGTCCCTTCCCATCGTCTCACGGCTATGAATATATCCTCGTGGTAGTTGATTATGTATCAATGTGGATAAAGGCTATTCCAACTAGGACCAACAATCACTCTGTGGTCTTGACTTTCGTTAAGGCCAATATCATTTCCCAATTCGGCTGCCCAAGGATGATCATTAGTGATGGGGGACCTCATTTCAGGAATGCACACTTCACCCATCTACTCAAAAGGCTTGGTGTCACCCACAAGATGGCTACCTCATATCACCTGTAGACAAGTGGACAGGTTGAAGTGTGCAATATGGAGATCAAATGAATTCTGGAGAAAACTATAAGACCCGACAGGAAAGATTGGTCAAAGAAACTTGATGATATACTATAGGCTTACAGAACTACTTATATGACCCCCTTGGGTATGTCTCCCTTCCATATAGTGTATGGCAAAGCCTGCCATTTGCCTGTTGAGATTGAGCATAGAGCTTATTGGGCTATTAACAATGTCAACATGGATCTCGAGAAAGTAGGTAAAGCACTCTTTTTAGAACTGACTGAGCTTTAAGAATTGAGGAATGAGGCATATGAGACTGCTCAAGCTTATAAAAAGTGCACTAAGGTCTTTCATGGTAAACACATCCTTTACAAAACCTTTGAACCCAACCACCAGGTCTAGTTGTTCAATTCAAGACTCAAGCTATTCCTTGGGAAACTTAAGTCCCGTTGGGTTGGGCCATACACTATCACATAGGTGTTCCCACATGGTGCAGTCGAAAAACAAAATCCCTCATCTGGTAAGACTTTCAAGGTAAATGGCCAATGTTTGAAACCGTACGTCATTCTTTATGATGGCCAGGTATTGGACACCTACATATTGGAGGGGCCTTAGCTCAAAACACTTTACCTCAGGTAATATCTGTCCTTGCTTTTGCTTTCCAATAAGGACATTATCAAATCTAGGCATGTAGGGGTATAACCTGAGGTTGTACATAGCATTAAAACATATTTTTGCATGCATGTAGTTAGGACTTTTATTCCATCAAGAGAGAGAGAGAGAGGAAAGGAGCACAAGAAAAGGAGGGAGTTGAAATCCTTGCAAGCTGAAGTGCAAAAATTATTGAGAGAAGGTCAACAGACAAAGGAAAAATCATGTTAGTCCCAACATTTGATTATGGAAGAGTTATCGAAGTTCTGGGATGGATTAGATGATGAATTAAGCCCGGAAGTGGTAAAGAGGAGATAAGTGAGGAATATTGACTTTAGGCCTCCTGAGTCTATTTTAGGGCTTAAACACTCACGTATTTGTTAATATATAGACTATTCCTCAAGAGGTTGAGGGAGTTGCGAGGTGTTCGACGCGTAAATCATGTTTTAAAAGATGATTTAGTTATAGTATAGCATGAAACACATTGACAAATAAATTTATAAAATCTGGTGAGTTTCGGGTTGTTAGCAGGGAGGCAATCTCAGTTTTAACAGAAGCTTTTAACTAAAACTACTTCTAACAAGTATTTATATATGTATAAAGAGGCATCAGGTATCCATAAGATCAAATTTCATTACATTGATAAAGAGTTTTTCACAATAGAAATTGCTATGCAAAAAGTAGAGACAAATAGATAGAAAGAGAGAAAGAGAAAGAGAGAGAGAAAGAAGGTGGCAGAGAGACGACGCTGCTTGTAGGATGCTTGTGTGAGGTGTGGTAGCACCTTAAATCCAGAGCGTCGAGATGAAGGTCGGAGTTGCGGAGAGAGAGTTTTGGACTAGAGGAAGGTGTAAGAGTTGTATGGAAGAGATGATCCATCCAAGGGGGCTTTAGCCTTCTTTTATAATTTTTATGGAGGACACAAAGGGTATTTTGGCCCTCCATCTCATGCAACAACTTTAGGCCAATCAGATCCATCAATCGAGAGATCAACAGACCTAATTAGGCCTCAAAATAGCCTTCTAATCACCTTCTATGCTCAAATTCAGTCTCTGATTGACATGTGGTAGCTGCTGCACCTTAGGATTGTGATATGATGGTCTGGCATTCTCCTCGTGCACCCGCTCCACTCTTCGTGCTCCCCACTCACTCAATTTGAGCACCCAATCCTCAGTCGTTCGATTGTAAAGATCACACCTGCTACCTTCTCAAAGAGCGTGTGCATTTATCGTTTACCATAGATGCCTCTGGTTGCGACACGCGACTACATCCAAACCCTCCAACTAGCCATCTGACGGCCAATAGCACCCACGCCCGACAGTTCTTCAATTTTTCACAAGGCGCAAATCGAACGCATGCCCTTCACTTCGGGATGAAGGGGCTATCCAACGCACTACTCTAACTTGTTTGTTGTGTTTAGGTTTTAAGGTAACTTATTCCCGGCCATTGGATGAAGGTCCAACGGTCGAGATCTTCTCTTGGCTGATGAGGCATGGTGGCGAGGTGACGTGGGCGACTCGTGAACCGTTGGATGGCCATCAGATAAACACCAGTTTATCATCATTCTTATGCATTAAAACAAACCTAGCTCTTAGGAATTTGCTCTGCAAATGGGTTTTTGGGTTACATTTAGGTATCAATTAGGTTATGCATGCATTGCATTTTTTTGTGTTTTTAATGTGTTTCTTAGAGTGTTAGGGATAAACAGATTGACAGATCCCTAAAACCCTAGCACTCTTGAAGGCAACTAGTGAAGCGGAAGCATAATCAGGCTAGGACTCAACTAATTCCAACTCATCATGCTTGGATACCATCTCCCTTGGACTAGGGTTAGCTCCATTCAACTCCATTCAGCTCTCCTTAGCTGAATGGTAGCTCAAGGTATCTCATCTCAGCTCAAGCCAGCTCAGATTCAGCTCAACTTAATTGAGTCTAGCTCATCTCAACTCCCATCAGTTCATTGGTAGCTCTAGCTAGCTCAACTGAGTTGATAAGAGTCCATCTTAGCTAAGCCCCAGCTCATTCCACTCCACCCAGCTCATGGCAGTTGGACTCCATGCTAGCTGAGCTACTACTTATCAACTAGTAGCTTAGCTAGCTCTAGAGTTCTCATTTGAGGTAGTAATAGCTTAACCTAGCTCCAAGTAGGTTGAGGCCAACTCAACTTAGCTCAGCTACCCAAGCCAAGCTACTAGCATAAGAACTAGGTAGCTTATCTAGGTAGTTGAGCTCCCCATGAAGCTACCTCATCAGATCTAGCTCCAGATGCAGCAACTAGCTGCTGCAGATTTACTTTCTCCAGCTCCTTCTTCATGAAACCCTAGCTCCACCACCACTACTCTACTAGCTAAGCTAGCTTAGCTAGCTTAGCCAAGCTCCCAACTAGCTCTACCTCCATGGCCATCCACCTTTTCCCCCTTAACCATAACTAACCCTAAACTAACCCATCCCCTTTTGGCACCAACCCACACCAACTACCACCAATCACACCCCTTCATGTTGGCGCCAAAAACACCACATGCCTCCCATCATTTTGTCGCCAACATGTGCCTAAATCCTAGCCCTACACATCACCACCTAAAGCCATCCCTACCACCCACCTAACCCATTCTAAAAACCCTCCTTTGGTGCCAGCCGTAACACCCCCTAACTGCCCTAAACTACACCTTAGTTGGCACCAAAATACACCACCCACACTTGCTCATTTTGTCTCCACCTATATCTACCCTTAATCCTATAACAACCACCACATGGAGCCATCCTAACCATTCCTAAAACCCATGCCACTTAACCTACCTGAACCCTCCTATAGTTGGTGCTGGGAACACCATCATGAGCCCTAACTACCTCATTTTAACCTAATGAAGATAATAAAAGCTCCTACAGAACCTACAAAAGGTCATAATTCATTGCATAACCATTCTAAGAGTAAAACATGAAACTAGGGTTAAAGCTATAATTTTACCAATGCACTACAACAACGGGTTTTCTCAAGGGCTAAACAAGGATCAAAGGGTCTTAATAAGATAATAAGTGGGTTGTGTTGGCGCTAGAGCACCACGATCATTTATTTTGATGATAACAAAACACGTGTTATTTAACATTTGCAATTTGAGTCCTAGATTTCAGGTCAATTGCAAATGAGGACGTGTTTAGACGGAGTTCGAGCTCGCATCCAGGACGGATTGGAGGAGCTTGACTGAAAATAGAGGAGGTTCGCGTGGAGCGAAAGATTGGAGATGGAAGACAAGAAGAATAGGATAGATTCTTTTTTATCCTTTCATGTATCTCTTGTATTTATTTTCTTGCTCTTTATTTTCCTTAGACATTATGTTAAAGAGCCTCAAAGAACCCTAACAGTAGTCCTAGGAACACCTGCACAACCCTAGGATACGTAGGTTTTCTGTAGAACACTTAGAAAACCAATATAGGGTTAAAACTGACTTTCCAGACGTCTAATTCACGAATCAGACGTCTGATAAAGGATTTTAAGACGTCTGATTGTTGTTTCAGACGTCTGATAACTGTTAGGCTGGACATAGTTAGTTCTGTCTGATGAATTCAGATGTCCAGACCTTATACCAGACGTCTTAGGAGACGTCTGATGACTTTGCCAGACGTCCAGTTAGTGGACCGTTGGCTGGCTTAGAAGACACTCAAGAATATGACCGTTAGAGCCTTATCAGACGTCCATAGGACTTCACAGACGTCTGATAAATGACCGTTTTGCCTCGGCTGACCCAAAATCTCTTCTCAGAGATTTTCTAGCCGTTGCAACGTTTGGAAATCAATTCCCACGGTAAAAGTAGGTTTCCAGACGTCCAGACTTAGTGCCAGACGTCCTCTATGTCGTCTGATGGACTTGTACAAAAATCCTGTTTAGATCTGATTCAAGTCAGGGAGAAACCCGCATAGAATCAGACGTCTGACCTTGGAATCAGACGTCTGAAAGTGGCCTTCCAGACGTCTGATGCCAGAGTTAGACGTTTGATAACCCTGTGAAGTGTAATCATTGTCCTGATTTCGGCCTGATTCTCTTGGGCTTTGCAACCAACGGCTATGGAAGCTTTTCCAAGCCTTCCAAAGCCTTCCTAAGGCCTCTATAAATAGAGGGGAACCTTTGTAACAAAAACACACCTAGAGAGACATATACACACTAAGACAAACACTTTGCAATACACTAAGATCAAGTATTTCCACTCTCTTGTGTCCAAGAAGCACTTGCTCTCCAAGCTCAAGCTCTACATCTTGAGAGCATCAAACAGTTTGCGCGCCCACTCTCCCGCCGTAGATAACGAGAGCGATGTAGCGCCATCGCGTGGCACACGCACCGCGTCATCGTCGACGCACTCCTTGCAAAAGGGAGTTTCCTATTTCCTATAGAAGCTAGGTTTAATTTTTGTTGGCTCTATAGGACTGCTATTTTATTTTATCTTTGTATTCTGGTTGGGTATTCGCTTTGCGAATTCCCGTCTCCTTCGTGGGACAAAATCCTTCTCGTGGAGAGAAGGGGTTGAGGAATGCTACCCTCGTACTTGTAGCGTGGTTGTACTGAGGTTGAATCACCCTCGTTCAAAGTGATTCGTTTAGTGGATTTTGATCAACTTGGTTGATCGGAAAATCCTAACTCGAGAGGGTTAGGTGGTGGTTTTCACCCGGTTTGGGTTTCCACCTAAAAATACCTGTGTACATTGTGCGATTGATTTTTGTGAGATTGCTTTATATTTTTATTTCCGCATATTTTTACGTCACGCTGATCTCACCCCTCCAAGTAGGGAACTTTCAGGTTGGATCAGACAGACAAGTGTTTGTGTGAGTTATGTGAATTAAATGACTTCTTGAAACCCTAAAATAGATCGACTTGATTAACCAAGGTTCTGGTTAAGATAAAATTCACTTAAACCCTCTAAAAATTATAGAAAAATATTAGCTAGGGTTTATAACCTTCAATTTGGCCATTGAAACCCATCTCGACCTAGAATGGGGTCTCAGACAGATATTTGCCCTAAATTGGGATTTTACATAAATTTTCTAGTCAAACATGCTCAAACTCAAAATACATCTACACCATGGGATTTCGTAGGTCTAAATTAGGTTTATACCAAAATTTGGAACAAAGAGGAACTCATCTTGACCCACTTTGCAAAAAGGTCCAGTCCAATTACATTTGTACCCCTATCTTTCAAAAACCTTACAATCACCCCCTTAGCTTCTTCATCGTCTTCGCAATTAGGTCCCTCCACCATTATAGTGGAGGAATCCTACTCCAGCGAGCATTGGAAGGAGGTTTCTCCTTGATTGCTCAGAGAATCCCTTCCAAAATTGGAAGGGAGATTCTCTAAGTAATCCCCTCCAATCTAAACCCGTTAATGAGCCCTGATTGTTTCCCAATCTCTCATGTGAACGCATGAGAGATTTGGGTCTTTTGAATCTTCCAACTCCAATGACCCTGGCTTGCTTGGAAGCTTGGCTTCCAAGCACAAAACCTCCTTAGAGACCTATTTAAAGACTCCCCAGATCCAACCGAGTCTCCTCATTTTGAAGTTAGGCGGGTTCTCTCTACATTCCCCTCTCCCTCGCCGGCCACAACTGTCCGCAAGCTTTGGAGGCTTCTCCCTTCGCTCTCTCTTCGCCCAACCACAATACCAGTGGTCAGGTTGTCTTCCTCTCAGTCTACCACGTCGTGCAACACCGATTGACATCGTCTCTGCCCTGTCTTCGCTACCGCCTCGTCTACAGAGCTTCGTCTTCCCCACGGTCTGCCACCATACCGACGTGGATCCTCTGTCCCTTTCATCATTTAAAAGTAGGTTTTCGACTCTCTCTCTGCCACTTCCTTTCCCTTTCTTTATTTCCCAAAATGACCCATTGACGCCACTGACCACCGTCACCTTCTCCACCTACAGCGATGCCTCAGGCGAGGTGCTCCGGTTGCTTCACACCTCCATACACCTCGCCGACCACCCTACGACCTCCGCCTCGACTCCCTGATTATATCCCCTCACTCCAATCTCTCCATTGACCACCCAAGCACTCCACCGAACACACCCACACATACGCACACAGTGAACCTTAGACACGCCACCATAGCCACCCACATGCCAAGAAAGCACTCCCATCACATTCGCTGTGTTCTAATGATTCTCCCTGAGCGATTTAACATGGCTGCAAGGCTATGCTATTGATTTCAAGTTCAGGCCATGGTCTGCCATTACTGACAAGCTTGAAGTAAGCTTCAAGCGATCCCAGGCCTTGTGTTGCTCCAGGTGAGACCTCCAAGATGTGCAGACTTAGGTCGCGCACGTATCCAAGCCCTTGCACAAAGACTCTAGCATCTGTAGCCCTTGAATTTGGTCAAGCACTCTCTGCTGCAGCGCACGAACAATGGTGGGACATTTAGTCGCACCTCAGAAGTGGAAGGGCTCCCTTGTGCGCATAAAAGGAAAAAGTGTTAGAGGCTTATCACCTCCAACATTGAGGGTGAGGTCCTCCTTCCCCTCCTCTCACGGATTCATCGGCGGCACTGCCCACTTGGACCTGGCCACGACTGGATTACCCGACCTATTCATTCCTCGCCACCCCCGTACGCTGGTGTGCCTAGATCTGGGTCTCCGTTAGGTCCGATTACTTGACCAGTTAAAGGCTCTGGGAAAGCAGCTCTGAAATAGGAAAGGGAGAAAGAGAGAAGATAGCTATGTAGGGGAAGGGGGGTTTTGCTCTGAGGAGTTTACCTTTGACACCTAGTCGAATCCAGAGAAAGCTCAGGGCTGAAGGTAGAGAAGAAGAAGAGGAGAAGGTCAAGCAGAAAAGAAAGAAGGATGGAGAGGATAGAGAAGAAGGAAGAAGCTGAAGAAGAAGGATCGCAAAGGCTTAAGGCAAAGGAGAAGTCAGAGAAAAGGCAAAAGCAGAGAAAGCTAAGAAGAGAGGCTTACAAAGGCAAAGGTAGAGAAAGCTAAGGAGAGAGGGCTTGCAAAGGCAAAGGAAGAGATGGGCTAGAGAAGAAGGAACCAAAGGCAGAGAAAGAAGAGAAGAAAGAAGAAGCCAAAGGTAGAAGAAGAATCAAGAAAGAGAAATCAAAGCATGGCACTATAGCGCAAGATTTTTAAGACATCTGATTACAAAATCAGATGTCTGATTTTTATATGCTCTCCATTATTTTGTCTACAATTAGTTTTTCTCTTCATATACTCATGCTTTACATTCCTAATTAGATTTTGAGTAGTATTATGTGTTCAAATTACATTTATTATTGAGATTAGTACATAAATTCCATTTGCTACCTGTGTTCGACCTCAGAAACCTTTTCGAGTAAAAAAATTGTATTTATTTTGAATGCTTTTTCGACTAAACTACAATACAATACTTTTAATTATCGATTCAGCACTTTAAACATTTCGACACCATTGCTGGGGAGTAATGCACAATTCACCACTATTCTCTGCATTATTTGATTATATTTGAGTACTAACTTGCCTTATTTGCTTTATTGTGATTTTGCGAGGTACTTCAAGAGGAGATCTTCCACGCAAATCAACCACTCCAGGGCAGGTAACTTCTCTATTCTTCCATAATCAACCTCCTAATCTTGGGAAGACAAAAGGAAAACAAACAATTAGGAATCACCTGCTGTATTTTTCATAGTAATCATCATTTAAAAGGCAAGTTTCCTAATTTGCAATTTTTTTTTTTCAAATCTCATTGAAGTTGAAGCGATTCTACTTAGAGATCCTACCCCAAAATTCCAGTGCCTATTAGGGATTACGCTTAATTTCTAATCTTCTTGGACTACGCACTTCTTGTTTGAAGTCCAAGGAGAACATTTTTGAAAATCAAAGGGGACTTGGAAATAAAGCCAATTAGGGTTTCTACATTAGGGTTTTGGAGTGCTAGTTCACACTTGCCTGCATAAAAGGAAACAAACCCACCCGCATTTGTGTGCTACCCAAGCCCTTGATTGAAAAGATCTAATCAAGAAAATTCCTAAAATCAAGCTCTAAACTCACTTGAACCCTAAAATCCTTGGACCTAATAACCTGGGAATCAAATCAGGATGATTTCTAGGTCTTGACCTAGAGTCATCTTGCCATCGTTAGGGCAGGGCAGGTAAAATTGGACTACATTGTAGGCCAAACAACCTCCAAATTAGGTCACAAGTCAAATCAATGGCTAATTCAAGTGAAAACAAAGGCACACATTAGGATATAAAATTGGTAGACTTAAGAGGTTAAGTTATCCATTCCAGTCTATTTGGACCCTCAGTGACAAGGAAGGTCGGGTGGGGGAAACATTGTAACCTGTGGGGGCACTCTACTGTGTAGGGGTCTTTGCGAGACTCTCCCTTCCTGGTTGCCTAGGTAATTCTCAGGTGGATGACTTTCTGATCCAGGGGTATCATCCGCCCCAAACCTCTATAGCCTTCCAAAAATCTTTAGGTGCCTTGATTAGGTCAACATCACATCCAGTCCCTCATCCCTTCTATAGAGCACACACGCATATTTCCATTGGGAATCTCTTTCAAATCAAATCACTTCATTCTAAACTTGAATTTTGATTCTACATCTTGATTCCACCATCTGATTCAAATATGCAGCCTGGTTACTTAGGAAAAACATTCAAGAAACCTGAATCACAAAGATCCATGAGAGATAGAATGGTTGAGGATGCCCTTAAATTTTATAAGATTAATTACAAAACCTCAAAACCAGTAGAAGACATTCAGGTTAGTGTACTAACAACAACAATCTTCATCATAAACTGTGCCCAACTATTATTAACAGAAACAACAAATGAATCAACCTGGGACATTCTCATAACATGATACATTGAGGTAGAAAAATTGCATAACTTTGAATATCTCCAATGCCTGACAAATCTTGTACTTTGTGAAAACCACCAAGATGATCTTGAAAAATAGGAAGAGATGAAATTGTTGAAATAAGTTATCGATCAAAACTACCCGTGCATGCCCCAACTAATTAATGAACCAACTTCGAATAGTATTGAGAATCAGCATGATTTCCCAAATCCTGGGTTTGAGATGCAAGGTTGTTGTGGATTCCCAATCTAGATGGAATATAATATGCCTGATCTTGAATTAGGTTGGGAGGTCCCAATTGCAAGAGCACACGATTTTGAGCTAGCTCTAGAAAACCAACACCCTGGTTCATCAAGCATAGAATTTCCAGACTCCTGTAACAATGAGATTGAATCAAGACCTCTCAAGGGTGTAAATTCCGCCCATTATTCTGATAAGGTAACCCCCGAAGGCAATTCTGACCTAGATTCTTATAATTCAATCCACATCCTTAGCCTAGAATCTGGATTTGAATCTTATTGGGATGACGACAAGGCCCCGTATGACGAAGATCAAAGTTTAAATTGGGATTATGATTCTAGGCATTTATTTGATGAATATCCCTCTCCAACATCCTCAGAGATACAGATTGATTTCTCGGAAGTCATGCTAATCTATGATATAGAAACCGAGGAGTTGGAAGAGTGGGGTTTTGAATGGGTCTGCCTTACAAGCTAAACACCTGAGCCCAGAACCAATAGGGACACCGTTTCAAGCTTAGAATCTACAAATAGGCTAGACCCAAGTTAGGTTGATGAGTCCACATTTTATAGTGGAACCTCTGATCTCGAACTAAAATCAGAACTTGATACTCGCAATTTCTCAGATGATTTTGAATCTTACCATGATTTCAGAGAACCATTGTATGCTGACGACTATGAGCCAATTTACGACCTCAGCTCACATGATTCATTTGCCGACTCTGACTCTGAGGTACTTGATCCCGAGATCACTGATTTAAATTCAGGTTCCACTGAGATGGAATCATTTCTTTTCGATCCTCATATTTTCAAAAATTGCCAAGAGTGACTACAATCCAAAATTCAAATCATTTCTTGACTGAGATTTTCCTCATCCTATGAACACTCTTCAGGCATTTACCTTTGAATTTGACGGCAACTATGAGGACTCACTAAATGAACCCACCTTTAAATTTTTTTTAGATGAGCCCCCAAACACAATTCTTATTGAAACCACCTCCTCTACATATACAAAACCTTCCCAAATCCATTTTCAACCCCTACCTGCAACCAGACTCAATTTCTATTCTGATTTCCCTCTTACTAAGCTGATTGCAGATGGTTGACCTCCACATCTTTTTTGGGTTTTGGACATCGATCAGACTACAAAACACACCCCACACTTCTCTGATCACTCCTGTAGGGTTCCCACATCCTCCACTAATTCTTTTTCATTTAAGGATCCCTACTCTAATTATGCTGATTTGACTCAGCCAACCCCTGGATTCACACTTCCACATCACTCCAAACTCCAAAGTACATTGTGGGTTCCACATCTCTTGATCTACATTTATCAACCCACCAGATTGATTGGGTTTGGGCAGCATCATCAGCCTGTTGATCAGAACAAGCACCTGGTTGGACCAACCAGGCTCTTGATCAAGGTGCTTGTTCTACAAAACTCAGATGTTTTGACCACTCCTTCATATCATTTCCCGTTTAGCTGACGCATTGAATTTAGCGCTTAATGGGAGGCAACTCCTCATTCCAAAACCCGAGATCCTTCAATTATCCTTCTATACTTCACGTCTATTGCACCTTGAGTTTGATTTTAAAATAGTCGATCCCACCTCTGGTACACGTACCCGAGCTTAAAATTGTTTGCAATAGTCATTCTCAGCCCTTTCGCCTACCCAGTAAATCCTGTTCGAATTCCTGAAGCCCAAACCTGTTTCACACCCTCCATTTACAATGACATTGCAAAACATAGGCATGGGGGGGTGGTAAAGTGCAAACATACAAAAATCAAAGTTCGAAAGGGTTGTCACAAAAAAATCGCATATTCCAAAAATACTAGAAAAATAGAAAATTGTGAAAAAGAACAAAAAAAATAAAGGAGAGAAAATTTTGAGGCCATACAAATCTTGAGGAGAAAAAGGGGAAAAGTGAAAAATGTCAAAATGGAGCACAAGTTCAAAATGAAAAGAAAAGAGATAGTCATTAGTAAGAAATTAAGGAATTAATTGAGTTCTAGACCAGATCAAGAAAAAGAAAATGAAAGAAGCAAAAATTGCTAATGAAACATAGAAGAGATTAGTAGGAATGCTAATTTTAGGCCTCTTGGGCTATACTCCTAGGCTTAAAAATTCAAGTATCCGCTAAGATCTAGATAGTCCTCAAGAGGTTTGGGAAAATGTGAAGCTTAAGTATTAGGTCTAAGGCTTAGGGAGTATTCGACCTCGTTAACTAGCCTCTGGTTTGCGGGACTCGGTAACCTAAGCACCCCAATCGACAAATAGTCTGGTTCAGTGCGCATAAGTATCAAAATTATGCAAATGTCTTTAAATTATTCTGAGAAGGTCTCCTAGATTAGGAGCGGCCGATGAACACAAGTTGATTTGAATGAGTTTCCGACACTAGGAGGCGGGAAATTCCCCTCGAAGATGCACAATAACATATTGTCTCCACGGTGCTTGTCTCCTAGGATATCTACATATCCCACCATGGGCATGTAAGCACCCTGTGCTGGTTCAGATGCCTTGGGCGGCATTATCACGAAATGTCGATTGCTAGGGTTTGGATTTAGCTACAAAAAGCCATGGGCAGGATTATCTCGAAATCTTGAAAGCCAAGGTTCTAGGGGTTGCCATGGGTGGTACTATCTTGAAGCATCGATTGCCAGGGACCCTTCGAGGATTGATGGTGGAGACAAGGAATCCGATACAAACCGTGTTGTGAAGTCAATCCGAAGCAAAAAATAAAAAGAAAAGAGAGAGAAAACTCTCCAAACAAAGAAAATTCCTCTGTCTCTCTCTTACAAAAATGTACTGCAAATTGAACCAAGGCTAAAATACGTTACAAGCATGGGTGCTTTAACTGCGGAGTTCAACGAACCTTAGGATAGTTCCTGTGGGCCTTAAAAACCTTTGCGCCAGACTGAGGCTAGAGCTAGTTAGGTCTAGATCTTGGTTGGTACTTGAGTACCTCTAGGCCTACTATTGGCATTCTAACCTAATCTATAAAAGAAAGCACACATCACAATTTTGAGCATCAAAAAGATTACATGGTCTAGAATCAAAGTTAAAACCATAAAATTTTGCTAAGGGACTAGCAAAAGCTAGGCATTAGGGTATGATGGGAACACCATCATGTGCTCTAACTAGCTCATTTTGACCCAATGAAGAGAATAAAAGATCCTACATAACCTACTGAAGGTCATAATTCACTGCACAACCATTCTAAGAGTAAAACATGAAACTAGGGTTAAAACTGTAATTTTACCAATGCAGTACAACAAAGGATTTTTTCAAGGGCTAAACAAAGGTCAAAGGGTCTTAATAAGATAATAAGTGGGTTGGATCAGACAGAAAAGGGTTTGTGTGAGTTCTGTGAATTAAATGACTTCTTGAAACCCAAAAATAGATCGACTTGATTAACCAAGGTTATGGTCAGGATAAAATTCACTTAAACCCTCTAAAAATCGTAGAAAAATATTCTCTAGGGTTTATAACCTTTAATTTGGCCATTGAAACCCATCTTGATCTAGAATGGGTCTCAAACAGATATTTGCCCTAAATTAGGTTTTTACATAAATTTCCCAGTCAAACGTGCTCAAACTCAAAATACATCTTCACCATGGGATTTGTTAGGCCTAAATTAGGTTTATACCAAAATTTGGATCAAAGAGGAACTCATCTTGACCCACTTTGCAAAAAGGTCCAGTCTAATTACATTTGTACCCCTATCTTTCAAAAACCTTACAATCACCCCCTTAGCTTCTTCATCATCTTCGCAATTAAGTCCCTCCGCCATTATAGTGGAGGAATCCTACTCCAGCGAGCATTTGAAGGAGGTTTCTCCTTGATTGCTCAGAGAATCCCTTCCAAAATTGGAAGGGAGATTCTCTAAGTAATCCCCTCCAATCTGAACCCGTTAATGAGCCCTGATTATTTCCCAATCTCTCATGCGAACGCATGAGAGATTTGGGTCTTTTGAATCTTCCAACTCCGATGACCCTGGCTTGCTTGGAAGCTTGGCTTCCAAGCACAAAACCTCATTAGAGACCTATTTAAAGACTCCCCAAATCCAACCGAGTCTCCTCATCTTGAAGTTAGGCAGGTTCTCTCTACATTCCCCTCTCCCTCGCCGGCCATAACTGTCCGCAAGCTCTGGCGGCTTCTCCCTCACTCTCTCGTCACCCAACCACAATACCAATGGTCGAGTTATCTTCCTTTCAATCCTCCGCGTCGCGCAACACCGACCGACACCGCCTCTACTCATCTTCGCCGCCACCTAATCTACGAAGCTTCGTCTTCCCCATGGCCGGTAACCGTACCAGCGTGGATCCTCTATCCCTTTCATCCTTTGAAAGTAGGTTTTTAGACTCTCTCTCTCTCCCACTTTCTTTCCTTCTCTTTATTTCCCAAAATGACCCACCGACGCCACTGACCACCATCACCTTCTCCACCTCCGACGATACCTCTGGTGAGGTGCTCCCATCGCTCCACACCTCCATACACCTTGTTGACCACCCTACGACCTCCGCCTCGACTCCTTGATTATATCCCCTCACTTCAATCTCTCCATCGACCAACCAGCCACTCCACCGAACACACCCACACATGCGCACATAGTGAACCCTAGACACGCCACCACAGCCACACACATGCCACGAAACCACTCCCATCACATCCACTATGGTTCGACAACGTTGCCGCAAGGCTGTGCTGTTGATTTCAGGTTCAGGCCATGGTCCACCATTAATGACGAGCTTGAAGCAAGCTTCAAGCGATCCCAGGGCTTGCGTTGCTCCAGGTGAGACCTCCAAGCTGTGCTGACTTAAGTCAGCACATGTCCAAGCCCTCGCGCAAAGACTCCAACAGCTGTAGCCCTTCAATTTGGTTAAGCACTCTCTACTGCGGTGTGCAAATGAAGGTGGGATTTTTAGTCCCACCTCGGAAGTGGAAGGGCACCCTTGTGCACATAAAACAAAAAAGTGTTAGAGGCTTATCACCTCGAACACTAAGGGTGAGGTCCTCCTCGCCCCTCTCACAGACTCATCCATGGCACTGCCCACGCAGACCTGGCTATGACTCGATTACCCGACCTGTTCACTCCTCGCCCACCACTACACGCTGTTGGGCTTGGACTTAGGTCTCCGTTAGGTCTGATTACCCGACCGATTAAAGGCTCTGGGAGAGCAGCTCTGAAATAGGAAAGAGTGAAAGAGAGAAGAGAGCAACATAGGGGAAGGGGGGTTTTTCTCTGAGGAGTTTACCTTCGACACTTAGTCAAATCTAGAGAAAGCTCAGGGCTGAAGGCAGAGAAGAAGAAGAAGAAGAAGAGGAGGTCAGGTAGAAAAGAAAGAAAGAAAGGAGAGGATAGAGACGAAGGAAGAAGCTAAAGAAGAAGGATCGCAAAGGCTTAAGGCAAAGGAGAAGTCAGAGAAAAGGTAAAAGCAAGAAAGCTAAGAAGAGAGGGCTTGCAAAGGCAAAGGTAGAGAAAGCTAAGAAGAGAGGGTTTGCAAAGGCAAAGGAAGAGAAGGGCCAGAGAAGAATAAACCAAAGACAGAGAAAGAAGAGAAGGCAGAAGATGACAAAGGTAGAAGAAGAAGAATCAAGAATGAGAAATCAAAGCAAGGTACTGTAGGACAAGATTTTTAAGACGTCTGATTGTAAAATCAGACGTCCGATTTTTATATGCTCTCCATTATTTTGTCTACAATTATTTTTGCTCTTCATATACTCATTCTTTACATTGCTAATTAGATTTTGAGTAGTATTATGTGTTCAAATTACATTTATTGTTGAGATTAGTGCGTGAATTCCATTTGCTACATGTGTTCGACCTCAGAAACCTTTTCGAGTAACAAAAATGTATTTGTTTTGAATGCTTTTTCGGCTGTACTACAATGCAATACTTTTAAATACTGATTCAGCGCTCTAAACAATTGGCGCCAAAAACGCCTAACCACACCCCCACATACCCGTTAAGTTGGCACCAACTAACCCTAGCCATCCATCCCCTAACTACCACCCTATGATCTAATCCTAGCCCTACAACACACTAACCTATCCCTTAACCATACCCTACATAGAGTTGGTGCCAACTCTTCCACCAACCATAACCACCACCTTATACACCTCTCTACCTCCACACCAACCTTCATCCACCATCCATCAACCAGCTTATACATCCTAGCCTTCCATCACATCACCTTTCCTTTAACCCTAGTTAACTACCCTTACCCCCTACCACTCCTATATATACCTATACCGACCACCATTAACATCCACCATTGGCTACATATTTTCTACTTATATTTACACTTACATAGAAAGGCAAGAGAAGAAGAAGAAGATTAAGGGGACACTTTGTCCCCTTGGTGCCTACCCCTCTTCTCTTCTCTCTTGAGCCCACACCAGCCAAGGGTAGAAGCCAAGCATTGGAAGGAGACCTGGGTACACACCTACACTAGGAGGAGGATTTGAGGGTGGTACACAACCACCCTTGGAGGAGGAATTAAAGGTGGTCCATGCCACTTTTGAAGGTGGAATTCCATCCACCTTGGAGGAGAACAAGCATGCCCCCATTTGGGCTTGCCATGAGACCACACCATTAGAGGAGATTGCAAGGAGAAGGAGAAGAAGGAGCTCTTTCTGATTGTGGGACCAGCCGCAGTTGGAGCAAGAGCCTTTCTTCTTCACCAACATTCAGTGGATTAGTGTTTTGCATTTTATTTAT
Organism: Thalassia testudinum; assembly: GCA_037157565.1. Lineage (NCBI taxonomy): Eukaryota > Viridiplantae > Streptophyta > Magnoliopsida > Alismatales > Hydrocharitaceae > Thalassia > Thalassia testudinum. The sequence goes on from JAZHRO010000024.1 coordinate 217,381,755, forward strand.
TTTTATTTACTAGTAGTAGAAGCATTCCTCTACTAGGTTTTGTGTAAAACATTTTTCCCATCAGTTAAAGTTAACTTTTTCTCAATTAGTCTTTGTTGCAATTCTTATTACTTTTCCTTTAGTACATTTTCCTCTCTCTTTCTAATTACCTAGGCCTCCACGTGCCTAGGGTGAGCTTAGAAAGAAATCAATTTTTGCCACTTAGATTTTACCTATTAGGTGTTAGTCTTTTCTGCAATCACAATCGCGTCACCTTGTTATTCAAAAATCCAAAAAACTTATATATTCAAAAATTAGAAAGAAAGTTGATTTCCATTTTTGAGTAAGATATTATAATTTTGCAAACATCGCCTCCTTGGATGACCCTAGATACTCTCCCTATCCAGGTTTATAAAGTTTAAAATCCTTTGCAAATTCAATTGTTACAATGATTTGAAAACCCTAATTACAAATCATACATATTTTCGCAACACTTTTTGGTGCCGTTGCCAAGGAGGCACAACTTTACTTTATCATCTTTCTCTTGCTTGAAGTGGATCTCATTCCCTTGTCTCTCTTCTCTCTTGTGTGTGCAGGAACTGCAGGAAGAAAGCGGGATTCTGGAAGGAAGAGCTTGCAATTCTTTGTCTTCCCACGAAAATTCAGGTTGGTTCCTCTTTCTAGTCACACATTGCCCTAAAACCTACCAAACACATTAAACTTGGCTTTTAGGATCTCAAACAATTAGGTTAAGTGGAGTGGTTTCATTTAAAATTCAACTGATTGCTTGTTTGCAGCATTAAATACCACTCCACATCAAGTGTTGGTAGTCTAATTTTCTGATCTAGACTTTTGACCAGACTTCAAAAATCAATTCGTAACACCACAAGCCTCTAAAAATCTTGTAATTTCACCCAGTCATTCCAAATCAAGTAAGGAACATCCATTCCAAATTTCAGAGAAATTTAATTTGTGTAAGATTTTTAAAAATTCGTGGACTACAGAGGGGTCATCTCCTCTAATCTTCCTATTTTGCTACTGTTTGTAAATTTTAGGAATTTTTATACTCATCCAATTTTTATGAAATTTAGCTTTCTGAAATCCTTGTAAAATTATAAATATCACATAAAATCATAAAAATTTTTTGAGGCCATTGGTGGTACTGAAAAGTCCAAAATACCCTCAGGTGTCATTTCTTGACTCTAGCACCAGCACAAAGAAAAATTCTAAAAACTAACAAAAAAATTCCTAAAATCACAAAGAAAATATTTTTGGAAACCTTGTTTGATTTGACTTACAGTAGTGGTGTTGTCTGCATTGTTTGTGTTAGTTCAACTACTCATATATAATATTTTAATAATTTTACAAAATGAACAAAATGAAATAAAAAATAAGTGTAACATATTGTTTCTCTCTATAATAACATATTTGCAGGTTTTATAAAGTTTTTCAAGATGGGAGATTAAAAGCATGAAGACTAAGTAGCATAAGTATTAGGTCATCGGCTTTTTCATGTAAACTTTCAAAGGTTGTAATTTTCAATTTATTTGAGTCTAGAAATGTTGCAAAGAGCTCCCAAAACATAACTTATAAATAGCTAACTTAGGCTCTCTACACTTAGGATAAATTAGAAACAAAAACCTAACACCAAGACTCTTATCAGACGTCCAAAACAATTGTCAGACGTCTTATTTTCAACTTTAAGACGTCTAACTTCCAATAGTTCTGCCTTCAACTTTTGTCTTCATGAACATCAGTCGAAGCACTCCTCTATCAAACGTCCATAACCTCATCCAGATGTCTGCAGCTTTACCTGGACGTCCTCAGACTAACCGTTAAACTAAGCACCTATCTTCGTTCTATAGATAATGGGCAAAAATGTATTTTCAAATGTCTGGACATGCTTCCAGGCATCAACCTTTTGACCGTTGGCCATGTATTTCTGTGTGTATCGCATTACAAACATAAGATCTTTTGTCAGAAATTGTAACGAAGTCTTTTTTGGTTTCCAGACATCTGGTGATTCCTTCAAACGTCCATAATGATGTCTAATTCTTTAAATCTAGAACCCTGTGTGGATCTGATCAAAACAGGAACAAATTCACCCTTTATAAGATGTCCAATAACTTAATCAGACGTCTTATGTGAAAATATCAGACGTCCTTCTTTCAATCCAATGGAGTCTGTTCAGGATGGCCTATAGTATTAGACGAACAAAAGTATTTTCAGACGTCCTATAAGATGTCTGACTCTAAAATTAGACGTCTGATATTGCTGTTAGACCCATCATTACACTGATTGGTGATGGATTTCATCCCAATATCTTGGGATGTCTCCAATGGCTAGGAGAACTCTCCCAACTGTTGTTGAAGGTTCCAAACTTGCCTATAAATAGACTACAACCCCTCTTAGACAAAACACACCTCTTGAGATTCAATTCCCTTAGAAAAATCACTTGCTCACTACTCTAAGCTTCATCTTGCCCTTGTGATGTGCCAACACTCTGATCAAAGGGCAAATCCATACTCCCAGCTCACTCTGTTCTGCAAATCCTCAGGGAGTTCTTTTTATGCTTAGTAGATAAGAAAGTAATTAAAGTACTGGGGTGCTCTATAGGTGTTATTTTACTTCTTACTTTTGTACATTGGGTATCCAGCCTGTCGGGTCCCCGTGTCTTTATTTTGAAGGGAGAAACCTCCATTTAGGGATCGGAGATTGGATTTGTAATTGAGGTACACTACCCTCATTTAAATAGTGTGGTTAGTTGATTGATCACCTTGTGATCGAAAATCATAAGTCAAGGGATTGGCTTAGGTGGTGGTTTTCACCCATCTTGTGTTTCCACCTAAAAATCTGGTGCCAGCTTTTGTGATTGAATTTTTTTTTCGTATTACAATATTATATAATTTCACTATTTATCCCCCCTCTAATGTAATTTCATTTGGTATCAGAGTGGGTTTTCCGCCTACAGGAGTAACATCCATGGAAAGATCACGTGGAGGGGAAAGTCATTTCCGCGGGCAGATTGGAAGGACAATCCACCACTCGACCACCACTCTTCGAAGGGACAAACTACACTTACTGGAAGCTGAGAATGAAGATGTGGCTTCAAGCCAATGATTTCTCCATTTAGGAGAAATGTGAATCTGCATACATCATTCGCGAGAAACCAGAAATAGGATACACAGTGGAGCAAATTCTTCACCTTGGACTGAATGCTAAGGCAATGAACTCACTCTACTACACACTCAGCTCGGTGGAATTCAACTGCATTAGCCAATGCAAAATCGCCCACGAGATCTGGAGAACCTTGGAGGTAACTCATGAAGGTACGCCTAAAGTTAAATCTTCAAAGAAAAACTTGTTATCGCAGGAACAAAGCCTTCTCTATGAAGGAAAATGAAAGACTTAGGGACATGTACACCCGATTCACGTTAATCGTGAGTAACCTCAAGTCACTAGGAAAGACATTTATAAAGGGGGAGCTTCAAGGGAAGCTCCTTCACTCCCTTGGACCCAAGTGGGAGCAAAAGGTAATGGCAATAGAAGAAGCCAACCAAGTAGAAGATCTAGACATGGAAAATCTACTTGGGAATCTCATGGCTTGTGAATCACAAATGGAGCAAAAGAAGAAATCAATCTCATCGGAACCAAAGAAGAAGACTTTAGCCTTCAAAGCTACTTCGGATGATGAGGTAAGTACCGATGGCGAAGAATTCATTTTATTAGCTAAAAAGTTTAAAAAATTTCTCAAAAATAGAAAAGAGATCAAGGGAAGGAAAAGAGAGGAAGAACCTCTAATTTGCTATAATTGCAAAAAGAGAGGTCACATAAGGAAAGATTGTCCCTTATTCAAAAGGGATGATGAGAAGAAACTCAAGAAGCCTTCCGACTACAAGAAGATCTCCAAGCTGAAGGGATTCAAGAAGAAGGCATTTCAAGCAACGTGGGATGACTCTACCTCCAAAGAAGAAGAGGAGGAGGAAACAAATGAAGAAACGACATGCTTGGGATTAATGGCAACAAATGATGCTTCTAAGTCTGAACCTAAGGAACCTGAGGTAAACTCCTATTCTTTAGATGAATTACGAGATGCTTTTGATTCACTATATGTAGATCTTAAGAGAATAAAAACCCAAAGCAAGGTTTTAAAATAAGAAAACTTAGAAAATAAGAAATTAATCAATGATCTTGAAGATAAGAATCTAATTCTTACAAAAGAAACCACTACCTTAAATATGCAAATAAGAAATCTAATGATTGAGAAAGAGTCATTAACAAATGATTTGTATACGGCAATGAGTGAACAAAAATTTCTAGATAGAGAAGAATTACTCAACAAAATCCATGTGCTTGAAAAATCAAACTCCTTTAGAAAGGATGAAAATAGCTTACATAGAGTAGAGATTTGGGCACTAGAAGATAAACTAGACATAATGAAAATAGAGATAAATCACCTCAAAGAAAAATCAAATCAACTTCTTGAGGACCTAGCCAAATTTACAAAGGAGAAGATAACTTGGACAAGCTCATTGCCCATCAAAAACCTTCCTCAAGTAAATTTGGACTAGGCTTTTATGAACCTAGCCAAAGTGAGCCAAAAAAGGACCCTCCTCTAAAGGAGACCACTAACAAATACAGATCCACATTACAATGGATATCGAAAAGACAACTCTCACTTTGTTTTGTAGGGATGAAAGGAATAATGTCAAAAATTGGATATACAAAATGAAGGATGGATGACTCAAATTAGAAAGACCTATAGAAACACCAAGTCACCAACAAAGATCTTTTGTAGGAGGAAGGAGGTCTATAAGAAAGAAAACAAGGAGACCACCGCCATAAGGGTGGTGAGTTTAAGTAGAGTTAACCACCACCCCTTGGGGTGAAGTGGTTATACCATAATCAATAGGCCTCACCACCCCTAAGGAGAGGGAATCGAGTAGCACGAGCGAGCCAACTAGCATGCCTCAGCATGCGTCCTTCAACTAGCATGCCTCAGCATGCGCTCGACAATAGGAGGGTTAGGTTCAGTAGATTTAACCACCACCCCTTGGGGTGAAGTGGTTATATAGAAGACAGATAGCCTTTGGAGATAGACTTCAACTAGAAGCAGGACAGGAGAAGCCATGAGTGGAGGGAACCGGAACGAAACAGGGCAACACACCCGCGAACCCCCGACCAAAGGGAGGACCAACCTCCAGGGAGGAAAAGAACCAGATGGACTCTGGATGCTCCAAACATATGACGGGAGACAAGTACCTATTTTTGGACCTCAAACTTACGGATGGAGGAACGGTTACATTTGGCAACAACCACAAGGGCCATATTATTGGCGTTGGTAAAATAAGTAACCCTCTCTCTCCCATCTCAAATGTGTCTCTAGTTAAAGAACTAAAACATAATCTTTTAAGTGTTAGTCAAATTTGTGATAAGGGATTTAAAGTAGTGTTTACTTCAAAAATGTTTGAAATTATGCATGCATTAACCAATGAAACCCTTCTTAACGGAACTAGATTTAAAGACATTTATGTCGTAGAATTTGATAAAAATAGCACTTATGAATGTCTTGTAGCAAATGATGAGTTAAGTATATGGCATAGAAGACTAGGACATGTTCATATGAAGCTAGTTCAAAAACTAGCTAAACATGAACTAGTTCGAGGTCTTCCTAAAGGAAAATTTTTAAATGAGCCTATCTGTGATTCATGTAAATTAGGTAAAATTATGAAATTTAGTTTTAAAAGCAAGGAAGTTATATCCACATCAAGACCTTTAGAGCTACTTCACCTAGATCTGTTTGGACCTAGAAAATATAAGAGCCTTAGTGGATGCAAATATTGTCTTGTAATTGTAGATGATTTTTCAAGGTTTTCATGGGTCTCCTTCTTGAGATCCAAAGGAGTGTTTTCCATCTTTTCTATTTTTTGTAGGAAAGTTCAAACTGAAAAAGGGTACCAAATCACTTGTATCCATAGTGATCATGGGGCAAGTTTGAAAATTCCTTGTTTGATGATTTTTGTCAAGAGCATGGTATTGCTCATGAGTTTTCTTTTCCCCGAACACCTCAACAAAATGGGGTGGTTGAGAGAAAGAACCATACTCTTCAAGAGTGTCCTCGAACATTGCTCATAGACTCGAGGTTACCGAAGTACTTTTCGGCTGAGGCCGTTAACATGGCTTGTTACGTGTTAAATCGACCTTAATTCAATTCGGGTTGCGAAAAACTTGTGTTGAGCTATACTATGGGAAAATACCCAAAATAAGTTATTTTAAAGCTTTTGGATGTCGTTGTTTTGTTTTGAATACCCGCTCTAATTTAGATAAATTTGATGCCAAAGGTGAAGAAGCCATCTTTATTGGTTATTCTTTACGTAGTAAGGCATATCGGGTCTTTAACAAGACGACATTAATAGTGGAGGAAACCCTCCATGTTTCCTTCTATGAATCTCCTCACTCTTCCTCCATTGACCGAGTCAATATGGAAGATGAAGATGATTCTACTATTGATTTGTCTAACATTCCAAACTCCAATATCCATAATCTTCCAAAAGATTGGATATATCAAAGGGATCATCCCAAAAGACAAGTCATTGGAAGTGTTTCCAATGGCGTTAAAACCCGATCTCGTTTTAGTTGCTCTTTTGGTCTCTCCACCTTTGTATCTCAAGTTGAACCCAAGAGTGTCGAGGAAGCATGCTCCAAAGAACCTTGGATGATGGCCATGTAGGAGGAACTCAACCAATTCCAAAGGAATGAAGTCTGGGATCTAGTACCTAAGCTTGAAGGGTAAATGGTAATAGGTACCAAATGGGTATTCCGGAACAAGTTGAATGAATCCTGTATGGTCATTCGGAACAAGGCTCGGCTCGTAGCACAAGGGTACAACCAAGAAGAAGGAGTTGATTTTGGTGAGACCTACGCTCCCGTAGCTCGACTTGAATCAATTCGCATGCTTCTTGCTTATGCCACCTTTCTTGGCTTTAAACTCTTTCAAATGGACGTTAAGAGCGCGTTTCTTAATGGATTCATTAAGGAGGAAGTTTTCGTAAAACAACCTCCTGGTTTTGAGTCTCATGATAAGCCTCATTTTGTCTATAAATTAAACAAGGCACTGTATGGTCTAAAGCAAGCTCCTAGAGCTTGGTATGAAAGGCTCAAAGACTACTTGTTAAATGCAAAATTCTCTATAGGGGAAGTTGATTCCACATTATTCACTAAAAGAAAAGGAAAAGACATTTTACTAGTTCAAATATATGTAGATGATATTATATTTGGTGCTACTAATGAATCTATGTGTAAAAAGTTTTTAGAAATTATGCAGGAAGAATTCGAAATGACTTTGATGGGTGAACTCAAGTTTTTCTTGGGTTTACAAATCACTCAACTCGAATTTGGAACCTTTGTGTGTCAATCAAAATACACAAAGGAGATGCTGAAAAAATTTGAAATGACAAAAAGTAAAGGGAAGAACACTCCTCTGAGTGTCACAACTTCCCTAGACTTGGACGAATCTGGTACGCCCATAGATCAAAAGCTCTATCGTAGCATGATTGGATCTTTATTGTATTTAACTTCTAGTAGACCTGACATTTTGTTTAGTACCTACTTATGCGCTAGTTTCAATCAAACCCTAAACAATCACACCTAAATGCTGTAAAATGAATATTTAGATAACTAGTTGACATATCTGATTATGGCTTATTCTACCTTAGGAGTCCACAATTCAACTTAGTTACATATAGCGATGTGGACTACGCAGGTAGCCGCATCGATAGGAAGAGTACTAGTGGGATGTGCCAATTCTTGGGCGAATCACTAGTCTCTTGGTTCTCAAAGAAACAATCTAGTGTAGCTCTATCAACTACGGAAGCTGAATAAATAGCCGCCACTCTAGCATGTTCCCAAGTGCTTTGGATGAAAAATACTTTGAACGATTTTAACTTGATATTTAATAAGATAAAAATATTATGTAATAATATTAGTGCTATCAACCTCTCAAAAAATCCCTTACATCACTCTTGTACAAAGTACATTGATGTTCGATATCACTTTTTGAGAGATAATGTACTTAAGGGAGAAATCGACGTTGAATTTATTTGTACTAAATTGCAATTGGCTGATATTTTCACCAAACCTTTGAATTATGATCATTTTAATTATATACGTAGGAAACTAGGCATATGTAAGCTAAGTGATATTTGAAGAATTTAGTGACTTAATGGAACTTCCTTTGTCATGAGCATAGATGGAGCCTTGACTTTACTAAGTTAAGAGCCTTCATTCTAAATTCAAACATCAAAATGCACATTTTGAGCAATATTAGATGTCTGATTAAACTATCAGACGTCCTATACTTAAAAATTCATCGTCTGAAGATTTGGGACAGACGATAATTTTATATCTCAAAAAAGCTGATAAAAGAGCTATTTTAGACATCCATCATCATTCACAGACGTCTGTACCATCATCCACATGTGTTGACAGACGTCTATCTATGAGTCAGAACATGTATTACGAGTCAGACGTCTGATGATGTCGTTAGACATCATATAGGTCGTCTGACCATGAAATCAGATGACCCTGTAACTTTAGAGTAAAATCTAGGAAGGTTTATCTGCAGAAATCAGACGTCTAATTTTATATTTAGACATCTTGTCTGTCGTCTGATACAGAAATCAAACGACAACCTGGAGAATAAATCATTTTCCAGGAAGGGATGCCTGCAGAAATCAGACGTCAAATTTTAAATCAGTCATCTGACATATCGTCTGATGGTTAAAATAGACGATGCCATCAAAAGGGTTAAAATCCCAAAAGTCCAATCTCGAAGTCTGACAACGTCGCCAGATGTCTGATCTGGGAAAAATTTGCAGTTCGCATCTATTCTCTAGATGGTTTAGAATGCAAATCTCCCCAACTTTAGGGGGAGACATGCTCCAAGACCTTGGGATATAACATCCCCATCGCAAGGTCCTACTCCCATCTCTTAAATCCCTACAGCTCTCCCTCCCACCTGATGGCCAATAGTTGTAGTTGGCGACCTTCCTCTAGCCGCCAGACGACCATCGCACCTCCTTGACGACTGCTAGAGCTGTTGCTCCCCTACACACGCACTCCCTGCTTCTCGACGGCGCATCTGGAGGCCTCCCCCCTCTCGTGGTTGAATGTTTTTGTATGGATGTTTTTGCAGGTATTCTATCCTGAAAACACCAACCTTTTCTTCCAAAACCTAACCACCCATTCCACCAAATATGCCTCCCCGTAGGAAGCAAGCCGAGGGCTCTTCCACCTCCTCTTCCACCTATTTGGCAGGTCAACTGCAGGGCGACATCGCTAGGCAGCAATTTCGTCGCTTTGCGAATGCCAAAGTTAAATGCCCTTGTTTTATTATTTGAAATGATTTTGCTCATTTAAACATTCGGGAACACTTTGAAACTCTCCATCTCTTCCAATATTTTGACCGTCAGTTCCACTCTAGCATTGGAACTATTGGCGTGTTCCTTGATCTTTGCCATCTCTTTTACGCCAACATCATTGAGGGCTACAGCAACGATGAACTGGAACTCCATACCTGCTTATTTGGTTGCGAAATCCACATCACATCTGAATCTATTTCCAACCTTCTAGCCATCCCCAATGAGGGAATTGACTTCAATGACATTTTTAGGCAATACGACTTAGAAGTCATCAATCAAGAATTAGTCCTCCTTGAAAAATATGTTGAAAATCTTGGCACCCTACCTTGCAAAAACCTCAAACCCCTTCCATGTCTACTTTCTCGCATTTTTGGGTGGGACCTCCTAAACAAATCGGGAGGTTTCAATTACATCTCACACCAACACAAGGCACTCCTTTCTGTTGCGGTCTGTCATATTCCCTTCAATTATTGCCGCCTCATTGTTCGCGTTATGAATGAGGACCATGGGACATCACTTCTGCTTGGGTCTATTCTATCCAAAATTTTTTCAACCCATCGGATTTCCATAACTGACCAGGATGTTGACAAGAAGATTGAGCCCTACAACCGGGCCATAGCTGCCAAGATGCATATACTTAGGGAGCATCTTGAGCCAGCCGATGAGCCCATTGAAGAAGAGCCCCTTCCACCCTTTCTGGACCTCCATGAAGCATGGCCCCTTCAAATAGAAGCTCCCCGCTTGAGCTTTGAAGAAGCATGGGATCCGACCACATATTCCCTCTCCTCCGGCATCTCCCTCCTGCTGCAACAAACCGGCAAGATGTACACCTACATGGGAAGCATGCGCCGCAACATTGACGAACTTAGATCATACATTCAAAATTTGCAAATGGGACACGGACCTACTCGTCGTTGCTGCCGTCAAGATCAAGAAGAATGGTTTAGTTCTTCTATTTTTCTTTCCCTTTTTCTCTTACTTCCAAGTTTGTATTAAGGGGCCTCGACCCCACACTTAAATATTTCTTGGGAACAATAGTTAGTCCGTGCTTAAATGTTTCTATCTTCCATATTCCTTGTCAATTTTTCCTTAATGCTTTGTCATCTTTTATTAATGTCACTCTTGTAGTTTGGGTTTCAACTCCCTTTAAGTACCCTTCATGATGATATTCAAAAAGGGGGACAAGAATGTAGGTAAAAATCTAGGAAATAATATAAAAACAAAAACTTCTTAAATAGATATAGACTACTAAGTATATCTTTCAGGGGGAGAAAATAAGAACCTACAGCTATATTTTGAAAATCATCAAAAAGGGGGAGATTGTTAGTTCAGCTGCTCGTATATAATATTTTAATGATTTTACGAAATGAAGAAAATGAATAAAAAATAAGCGTAGCATATTGTTTCTCTCTGCAATAACATATTTGCAGGTTTTATAAAGTTTTTCAAGATAGGAGATTAAAAGTGTGAAGACTAAATAGCATAAGTATTAAGTCATAGGCTTTTTCATGTAAACTTTCAAAAGTTGTAATTTTCATTTTATTTGAGTCTAAAAATGTTGTAAAGAGCCCCCAAAACATAACCTATAAATAGCTAACTTAGGCTATCTACACTGAGGATAAATTAGAAACAAAAACCTAATACTAAGACTCTTATTTAAAGTCCAAAACAATTGTCAGATGTCTGATTTTTAACTTTAAGATGTCTGACAAGTGTCTTAGACGTTTAACTTCCAATAGCTCTGCCTTCAGCTTCTGTCTTCATGAACATTAGTCGAAGCACTCCTCTATTAGATGTCCATAACCTCATCTAGACATATGATGCTTTACCAGGATGTCCTTAGACTAACCATTACACTGAGAACCTATCTTCGTTCTACAGATAACAGGCAAAAATGTATTTCAGGTGTCAGGACATGCTTCCATGCATCTACCTTTGGACCATTGCCCATGTATTTCTGTGCGTATCTCATCATGAACATAAGATCTTTTGTCAGAAATCGTAGCGAAGTCTTTTCTGGTTTCCAGATGTCTAGTGATTCCTTCAGACATCCATAATGACGTCTTATTCTTTAAATCTAGAACCCTGTTTGGATCTGATCAAAACAGGAACAAATTCACCCTTTATAAGACGTCCAATAACCTAATCAGACATCTTATGTGAAAATATCAGACATCCTTCTTTCAATCTAATGGAGTCTGTTCAGGATGGCCTATAGTATTAGACAAACAAAAGTATTTTCAAACGTCCTATAAGACGTCTGACTCTAAACTTAGACATCTGATATTGCTGTCAGACTTATCATTACCCTAATTTGTGATGGATTTCGTCCCAATCTCTTGGGATGTCTCCAATCGCTAGGAGAACTCTCCCAACTGTTGTTGAAGGTTCCAAACTTGCCTATAAATAGACTACAACCCCTCTTAGGCAAAACACACCTCTTGAGATTCAATTCCCTTAGAAAAATTACTTGCTCACTACTCTAAGCTTCATCTTGCCCTTGTGCTGTGCCAATACTCTGATTAAAGGGCAAATCCATACTCCTGGCTCACTCCGTTCTGCAAATCCTCGGGGAGTTCTTTTTATGCTTAGTAGATAAGAAAGTAATTAAAGTATTGGGGTGCTCTATAGGTGTTATTTTACTTCTTATTTTTATACTTTGGGTATTCGACCTGTCGGGTTTCCATCTCTTCATTTTGAAGGGCGAAACCTCCATTTTGGAATCGAAGGTGAATAGTAATAGCTCAACCTGGAAGAAAACTGTAACGTAGGCAAACCACACTGGGAAAGAGAAAGGTTACTCTACCTAACGTCGTCAGGGGGTCGGAGTGGAAGGAGGAAAACCATGAGAGAGAGAGCGGTCGGCGTCGGGCGACGGGCGACAGTGTTGTGGAGGCATCTAGGGCTGAAGAAGGGGGTGAGTGGAAGACATGGAGGTCGAGGAACTGAGGAGAAGGGAGCGGGCCTTGCAAGAAAGGGCAAGTATGACGACTGAAAACTATCCAAGAAGGCCCTGGAGGAGAATGAACGGCGACGTTCGATGTTTCAGATGTTGACAAAGTGGGCACTTGGCGGTGATCTACAGAAACCCTTTGATTTGCTTGGCGTGCAGGGGTGAAGGGCACAAACACGATTCTTGCTCTAGGAGGAAGCCGCTGCATACAAAGATGGCATTCTTGCACCCTGGCTGGGTGGTGAAGAAAGAGGCCCGACTACCACCGTCGTCGGCATTTGGCAGGCATTCAATTGAAATGGAGATCCTGATATCTGAAGAGATATCTTCTGCAGAGATCATGCTGAGGGGTGCACTATTTGGTGAGATTATGCCAGGCAAACCATCGATAGAAAGGCTTCAAGATCTGGTATGTCCCCTAAACCTTTTGTCTGTGGGCTGGAAGGTGGCTATCTATCCCGATCTCATTTTCTGGTATATGGTTTGGGCATGATGGATGTTGAGCGACTAAGATTTCGTTCGAGCTCATTTGAAGAGATTATTGTGATCTGGAGAATGGTGTCCCCCTTTGATGTGGCTCTCCCTGATCGGCCTCCTCAAAGAGTGGGTTCTAGGAGGGTTCTTCTTGAGATTAGTGGACTGCCATTGTATCTGAGATCTAAGGGAGTTGTTACTAAGATGGTCTCAGGCTTTGCTTCCATCAGTGAAGGGTCTGAAGTCTTGATTGGAGAAGGGGACATCCGATCTCTTAGAATTGAGGCTGATGTCTTCAATGCTGGCTCGATTCTTGACATGGTTACGATCATATGTGAGGGTTCCTCATGGCTTATTCGTCTAATAATGGTTGGATAGGTGCCCAGGCAGTTTGAACAAGGGCAAGTTAAGACATCTGGAGCCAACACTAAGGTGAGGAAACAAGATGAAAGGGTCAGTCGCACTTCACCAGATGAAGCTCCTGAGTCCAAAAGGAGGGACTGCCACCAGGACTATGCAAAGGAGGACCTGATGGAATAGGTTGATGCAGTAGGAGGTTGCAGCCAAGCCTTGGTAGCCAAAGAGGATGGTTATACGGAGGTTGCTGATAATTTTGTGATAGAATCAGAGGCCCTTAGCAGCAAAGAGGAGGGTATGATAGGAATGGAGCTGGTACTCAGAAATGGTAGCAGAGCTCTCAAAGAGGTGAACCAGGTGCAGTTCTCAGTTCCTGCTGATCTGAAATATGGTAGCGGATCCAATCAGAAGAGAGGTGTGGCTAGATCCCCTTATATGCTTAGAAGGAGAAGGAAGGAGAACTTACCCCTATTGTGGAGTAGATTGTTGCAAATTCAATCATGGTTGAGTTTGTTAGCTGTGTGGCTCAAGGGGACCAATCTGGCAAGGAATGAGTGTTGACTTGGAATGTGCGTGGGTTGCGCAATAAGATGAGATGGACTTCCTTGTGTAGATATCTCTCTGAGTGGCAGATTGTTGTGTTCTCATCCAAGAGACACATGTGGAGATGGAGAATGGTCAGGAATGGGATTGCTTTAAGCAATCTGGACGCAATGATGTTGTGGTAAGGGTTCATCTAGAAGGTCTGGTGGAATGGCTTTTTGGTGGAGAAAGTCTTGCCTTTTAGTAACTAAAGTCATTCATGATAGGCACATGCTTACTTGCAGATGCTAATCTCCCCAAGGAGATATGGAATGGTTTGTGTCATGCATTTATGGCCCATGTGAGGCTGCAGACAAGTATGGTCTTTGGGAGGAACTCTCTGCAATGCATCAAAGAGTGCAGGAGGTCCCTTGGCTTTTAAGGGGTGACTTTAATTGTCATCTCTCAAGTGATGACAGTCCTGGTGGGAGGTTGGACAGTTCAATGGCAGGCTTTGAAATGGTTGTGCAGAATCTGGGAGTGACAGAATGCCCTATTAGTGGAGTGGAGTTCACTTGGAGAAATGGTAGTGGATAGACTTCTAAGTTGGATAGGTTTTTTGGCAGTCCTAGCGTGTTGGAGAGGCATCAATTATCAGTAGTTATGAGCCTTGATAGGCCTTTCTCTGATCACACTCTGCTTGTATGGGACAATGGGACGAACTCTGACATTGGATCCTATTTCAAACTCAAGAGATCTTGCTTTAGGGAGGAGGGGTTTATGCAAATGGTGTCTCAAAGGTGGTAGAACAAGGCAGTGCAAGGCTCTACCACACAGCAGCTGGTTGCAAAGCTGACAGGCCTGCGTGACATGTTCAAAGAATATGGGCAGGCAGTGGCTTTGATCAGAGAACAGAAGAGGAGGGAGGCCTTGTACTGATCAGAGAATTGGATCAGGAGTGCAGGCAGTCTTTGAACCCCCAAGAGAAGCATCAAAGACAGCAGATCTAGTCTGTAGTGGGGGAGGACCTGAAAAGAGTAATGGACTGGCGTGAAAGATCTAGACAACTATGGCTCAAAGAGGGTGATGTAAACATGAAGTTTTTTCATCTCACGGCTGACTGCGCAGCAAAAATACACCAACAATTGTGCCATCTTGTGCTATTTCCAAGCATTGCCAATGAATATTAGGTAGCCATAGTCACATTTGTAAAAATAAATGCATGCATGCATTTATTTGAGAGGGGAGGAGAGTGAATAAAATGGCCTTGAAATTAACGTTTTCCTCAAGTGCTGCCTCACAAATTCACCATCTTTATTTTTATTTTTATTTGACTTTGAATTTCTTCTCTACGGCTGCAAGGGTTGGCTTGATCTCCTTAACGCCATGCTCTACACAGCCACTCCTTGCCAGCCACAAGCACAGCCATGCACAGCCAGGGCATGGCTGTGCATGCCTCTTTCCTCTTTAAAAAGAGCTCAGCCTTCTTCTTTGCAGCTGAGCCTGGTCCACACAAAAGAACCCAACACACAGCACCCTTCCAGGCCGTCTCCTCCCCTCACCCCTCCATACGCAGCCTCTCCTCCTTCTGAGGAGCTACTCTGCGGGCAGGAGCACTCACAGTGGTGCACAACCACCACTGTAAGTCCCACCACCACCCAGCTCATCAAAGAATCAGTGGGCATGGTGGTTCTCTCCTCTGTTTCGTCATTCCAGCCCATCGCCACCATTGACAAGAGCTTCAAGCTTTGAAGCTCAAGCTCTGCAGCAGCAAGGCATCGGCAGCAGCAGTGCAGGCCACCACGTGCCTCAAGTGCCTGTTCCACGACCTCTGCGGGTGATAGTAGGCCGCCCTCGCCTCTCTCTGCACACACCAGCAGTCGGCGTAGCCGCTTCCACGCGTGCGCTAGCCGCTCCACAGCTCTCGTACACACTGAACCGAGCCTGCACTGTAGCCACTGTTCACGCGTGCGCTAGCCGCTCCACAGGCGGTCGTGCAAGCCGAGCGTGCACTATAGCCATTGTTCACGCTAGAGAGCGCGACACTGTGGCCACAGTGCGGTGACCGATAAGTTTCTCACTTATCTGATCACCCGACGCTCTCTCTTCGCACTGCTACTGGCGCCAGCCCATCCACGCATGCCCTCGCCCACGTCTCTCTTCGAGGCCGATCTCGCGTCTGCATCCGCCTGCTTCTTCATGCCCGCACCCACCTCACTGCGTAGCACAGTGCACTGCGGTCTCTCCCTCGCGCTCACTCCCTCCTACGTGCGCGTGCCTCTTTGTGCGCCTACGCACCTACGCCTGCGCGTGGCCATCGGATGTCGGCAGCTGCATCAGGATGACTTAACTCTCCACGCTTCTTTCTCAGCAGAAGCTCTCACTCTCTCTCTCTCGCTCTTTCTCTCTCACAGCACTCTCTCACTCCCTCAGCAGACACATACACACACACACACACTCCCATACACACACCCACTCACTTATACACTACTATATACTTATATATATCTATATATATATATTTATATACATATATCTATATATATATATACATATATCTATACATATATTAGTACCTATATAACTAAGTAAAAGTATATATATACATATATATATATACATATATATACACATATATTTATACATATATATATATATACAAATATACATACATATATACATATATCTATAACTATAAATACATATATATATATATATATGTATATCTATCTACATATATCTACAAACACAGATACTTATACTAATATATATATATACATATACACATATATATAACTATATACACATATCTATATCTATATATATAGTTATATATACATACATATATATACAATTATAAATATATATATATACATATACATACATCTATTTATACATATATTTACATATCTATATATATATATATACATATATAACTACATATACACCTATATAATTATAACCATATATATATATACATTTAGATATATATTTACATATATACATATATATATATTTTCATATCACCTACCATATGTTGTATCACGTGAATATCTGCACCAGTTGCTGATATTCCACGATACACATGTACAGAATGCATCTTCGCACGCATCTTCCACCATCCATCCTACACTCCATGCGACACTTCGTCCTGTTGGTTACATCTTCCTAGACGACGACCGACTCGACACCGTGCTACATGCCATTTCCACCTCCACCCCCACCCCCACCCCTATATACATATATAATATATACATATATATATATACTATATTTACTTTATTTCTGTTTCTCTTTCCTACCATTAGAAAGATAAAAAAAATATACAAAAGAGAAAAGATAATCCTTGACTTGCAGGTACTCAGTCTTGGGAATAGCAAGACCAGTTTTGGAACCCTAATTTAGCACAAAGGCAAGAACCTAATTTTGAGGGTGTACCTCAAGGACAAAAAATTATCAAAAAAAAAAATCTTAAATAGAAAAATACAAAAAAACACAATAAACGAATGGAAGAGATTCATTATAGGAAGGGCGTAGAAACTTATTCACCTCTAATCCCACTTCCCTGAGTTCGACCCTAGGCCTAAAAGTGACCAAGATAAAATCAAGTAGGCCAGGTAAAAAAAAAATAATTTTGTAAAGAGATGGTTAGGCTCAATTTAGGTTAACCCTTATACTCATTTCAACGATAAAATCACCATATTAACACAACCTATCCGGGCCCGACCATACCTCTTTTCTGGCGCCGTTGCCGAGGAAGTGTGCATTCAAGTAAGTTTCTACTCCATTCCTTTAATTTTTCTCTTCTCACACTCTTCTCTTCACGGGTGTTTCTATTTTTTGGTGTGCAGGTGAACCAGTTGCAAGGAGAAGGCAGGCAGACGAAGTCGGAAACGTAGGCAGATCCAAGGCGGGAACGAGAGCGTGAAGTTGCCGGCACCGCACTGGAGCTTCGCACACGTTGCTAAACAAGTAGGTCTTTCTTTCTTAGCAACTTAGGTTAACTTGTCTCCTTAATAAAAAAAAACTAAAAAAAAAAAAAACACTTCTTGGGATCTCTTGGGGCAAGTGGATTAAAAATCACTTGTTTAATTGTTTGTCATCACTCCTATTGCCCCGGGATTTCCCGCCAAACTTCGCATAGCGAAGATCCAAGAATCTTGATTCTTGAATCTTTCGCCGTGTGAAGTAGTCTTTGAGGAAAAAATAAAAAAAGATTAATTGCCGTCCCTCTTTGCCTCATTTTTCTGCAATTCGGGATCACATTTTTTGGTGGGGAGACTTGGAATTGAGTTGATTCCAACCCCACCACGACCTTTCACCTGCCCAAGATTCGATCCCGAATACTTCAACCCCAACAATTTGATTTTCTTTATCTTATGGTTGAGCCTTGTGTGTGGAAATCATTTTGGTGATTGGGAGCAGTTGAATTGAAGTGCTTTGGCTCCCTTTCACACTAATCTAAAATTGATTCAGGCATCCACACATAGAAATCTCCATCTAGGGAAGCCCATTGCATTTTAGCATGCATTAACCAACTAATAATGAAGAAGGGTTTGTTGGGCTTAGAAGAAAACTTGTATTCACTCAAAACCCAGAGATTGGTTGAACTGGTAATTCAGCGAAATCCTAAAACCCATATTACTCAAGGTTGAAACTCTAAAAATCATTCACCAATTAAAACTTCAATTCGGGGAGATTTTCCCATTGCATGTTTGGTTTACACACTTTGTAAAATCAATCACTTCGCCATTACCCATAAATAATGCCCTTCACATTCCAGAAGCACTTGATCCTAAGCCTCTAACAAAAATTGGTAGCAACTTGACCCTTATTAAGGATTGGAGGTCTAACTACCTGCGTGTAGCACCTATGTGCCGGTGAGGGTTCCCGCATGCTATCGGGTGTCTAAGACTGGGGCAAATGGCCTTTCAATCTGGCCCGGTGGTTCCACAGTGCTCGCATTCGGTTCCGTAGTTCGTGATAGTAGGTAACTTAGATCTTTAGGTCTAAGGGCACACTGTAGAGGTTAGGAATTTGATTGTATTGATTTGTCATCAAGTGTACCTTTGCAGCGTCATTTCTCTCATCCCTTTTCCCTTCGTATCCCCGCAATTCTTCCTACGGTAGTGCATGTTTGGGAGGAGGTCACAAAACCCTAAACTGTGTGAATTTCCTGATAATTTTAGAAAGGGAGCTACATCGTCCTCCTCCACCACAAATATGGTTGCACGCCCACCCCCAAATCCTGAGGGAGGAAACCACCCTCAAAACCCACCAAGTGGTGGAGCCTTAGATCCCATAACCTGCCTCCAAGCCCAAACGAAAATGTATAATGAACAAATTGAGGCCATTAAGGAAACATTTGAGGAAATGTAGAACCCTCCCGAATGGGAGGAGCCTAGGTCTCTTAGCTCCTATCAGAATCCCGCTGCTACCGAGACCATAGGACAAATTCGAGTCCCCATGGGCAGGGACGACTTTGAACTGAAGCCTAACATAATTGGCCTGATAAATTTTCACTTCCATGGTCTTGCAAGTGAAGATCCTTTTCCCCACTTGGAAGACTTAACCCGATTGGCTGAAACTGTTAAACCAAAAAATATCGGGTTGCCTATAGTCCTCTTGAAAATGTTCCCGTTTCCATTGTGGGATAAAGCGTCGCAGTGGTTACGCACCCTTGGGAGAACCATCCGCTCTTGGGAAGAGATGCGAACAGCGTTTCTCAAGAAGTTCTTCCCAATTGGGCAAACCAATGCACTTCACCGTGCTATCACCTCCTTTACGCAACAAAACGACAAACAATTTCATTAGGCAAGGGAGAGATATAATGACCTCCTCAGGAAGTGCCCGCACCACGATCTGCCTAAGTGGCATATAGCCCAGATTTTCTACTACCGGCTAAATGAGACTTTGAAGCAGATTGCAGATGCTTCCTGCGGAGGGAATTTCATGAATGAAGATGATAATGGAGCATTCGAATTATTTGAAAATATGAGCGAAAACTCAATGAACAATGCCTCCATTGTTGCCTTTAATAGTACCAGCCTACCTCGTAATGTCCACGTAGTTGACACGGGACCCTCCATTCATCCACAGATCTCAGCCTTATCGCACAGAAATTGGATGAAGTCTCCATTGTGCACAAGAAGCTGGACAAGCTTCTGGCCAACCCCGCCCATTCTATGGCAAACACCCCCACCTCACCACTTCATCACAATCCTAATTCTTCCAACACCAGGATTATCCCGAGAAACCCTGTAAGACCTTCCTTACCGAGTGTCGCGCCAAGTGATTCGGTAAGTCATGTGGATCTGGCCTCTGCAAGCCAGTATTTTGACACGGAGGACCAAGCCTCCGTGTGCTCGAAAGCATATTTACATGCTGACACGTCTTCTGGCATAGAAGATGCTTGCGCCCTAGGGAATAACTCGTTCTCTGCCACTTATAACCCAGGGTGGAAAAATCATCCGAACTTCGCATGGTCCAATAACCCGCAGCGCCAAAACCCCGCGGTTGGACCAATGCGACCGTCTGCACCCATCTTCCCAAGGGCCCAGCCTAATCCTATGGCGAATCCGCCATCGGGTCCTTGTGTACCACAAACAGAACACGCATCAAGTCCTCTTGATAAATTGATGCGAATGATGATGGAAATGTCAAAGTGCCATGAAGAGAACATGACCTCCCTTCAGCACCAATTGGCGTAGCAGAATGCTAAGATCAGTCAACTACGCATGGCGACTCAATCTCAGGGCACTCTTCCAGCCCAACCTGCTCCCAACCTGCAAAATTTTGTACCCTGTGGTCCTCAACCACAGGTATGACCTTCTCAAGGGCAGGTTCATCAAATTCTGTAGGCTCCGAGCATTCCACCGGGATTTTAGGCTAATCCCGCTGCAGCACCTCACTCTTATGTCCCTATTGTGAACCCTCCTCCGCCTTATGATCCCACTGGACCAGCATCATCCAATGCAATCACTACGAGGAGCGGTAAGCAAACCGTCGATCTGCCTTAACCTGATCCTGGCCTGTCTTCTTCAGCGCCCTCTCATTCGGGATGCGCACCGCATTCGCGAGAGGACGATACACCCAAATTGGTGCCAGAATCAGTCCCATTCCCTGAGGCTCTACTGAGGGAGCCAAAAGGCAAGAAGAAGGATACATAGGCCTTTGATATCCTGTGTAATTTGTTCAGGGATGTTGAAATCAAGGTACCCCTGCTCGAGGCTATCGACTACATACTTATTGTCGCCCAATTTTTCAAAGACTACACAACACCCAGGAGACAGTCAAAGAAAACTAAGAATCCGATGGTTCTCTCCCTCATGCGAGTTGTGCTATATTGTCAAATTTACCACCAAAGCAGAAAGATTCGGGCACACTGCTTATTTCCTGTAGCATCCAAGGCTGCAATTTTAACCGTGCCCTGCTTGATCTAGGATCTTCCATCAATCTTATACCAACCATCATGCTCGAAAAATTTTCCTTGGGAAATCTGAAACCCACCCCTGTTACGTTACAGTTGGTAGATTGTTCTGTCAAAATTCCAAAGGGTGTGGTGGAAGACGTGGTGGTTAGGGTCAACAGTCTCTGTTTTCCTGTTGACTTTCTTATTTTAGATATGGAAGTTCTTAGCTCACTTTCTGATTGTTCGATCATCCTTGGTCGACTGTTCTTGGCCACAACCTGCGCCCGTATCGACTGCGAGTCGGGCTATATTGAGATTGCCGTTGGATCTAAAAAGCTCAAGCTTAACATCTTCAAGGTAGCCAAGAACTTTGATTGCGATTGCATCGAGGATGACATGTCTGACGAGGACATGGCCGTCAGCGCATGTATCGGACTAATTGGGACCTATTCTGACTGCTGCGGATTACCTATAAACACTGATGATTGCCTGACTGACACATATTGTGACGTTCCCCCATCCCTCCCTATTCCCATACCTTCTCCTGACCAGACTTCTGATGAGGTTTTCTCTGCTTCCCATACCTCGTGGTCTGAGTCATATCCGGGCTACTCACCGCCGGTCCACACTCTTGAAGACCGGATTGCCCATTCTTTCTCGCCAAATCAAGCAGATTTGCAACTCCACACTGGGACCTTGGGCCCACATGCTTCTCACTAGGGATATTCCTTCTTGGATCCATTTATCCAAGAAGCCCCTCTTCTTGGCCGATCTGAGGGCCAACTTCTTCCTCCTGACTTGTTCTCCAATCTGCTTGGGACACTCTTGTCCCAAGAAATACCAGATCTTTCACCATCCACTCCCGAGCTGAAAGAGCTGCCTAGTACACTTAAGTATGTTTTCCTAGGACCAAATGAAATGCTCCCCGTAATCATTAGTTCAAAATTGACCAGGGAGCAAGAGTGCAGACTAATTGAGGTCCTTATGGAACACAAGGCAGCCATTGGATGGTCTTTATCAAACTTATCTGGCATTAGCCCCTCCTACTGCACTCACCGTATATATACGAAGGAGGCTCGACCTTCCTGTGAGATGCAGCGACGTCTCAACCCTAACATGTGGGAGGTTGTTAAAAAGGAAATCATTAAGTGGCTGGATGCGGGTATAATCTACCCGATCAGCGATATCCCTTGGGTGAGTCTGATTCACGTCGTGCCTAAAAAGGCGGGACTCACCATCCGTGTCAATGACGGGGGCGAATCCATCCCTACACACACTCCTACATCTTGGAGAGTGTGTGTAGATTATAGGAAACTCAATGTTGCAATTAAGAAAGATCACTTTCCACTACCTTTCATTGACCAAATCCTAGAGCGATTAGCGGGAAATAAATTTTTTTGTTTCCTGGATGGATTCTCAGGATATAACCAGGTGGCAATTGACCCTCGAGACCAAGAGAAAACCACTTTTACTTGCCCCTTCGGCACCTTTGCATTTAGAAGGATGTCGTTCAAACTTTGTAACGCGCCATCAACTTTCCAGAGATGTATGCTGGCGATATTTCATGACATGGTGGGTGACTTTCTCGAGGTCTTCATGGATGACTTTTCGGTCTTTGGACCCTCTTTTGATTACTATCTTGCCAACCTGACCTGTATCCTTAGTAGATGTATTGATGTAAACCTCATGCTTTCCTAGGAAAAAAGTCATTTTATCATACATGAGGGAATTGTTCTCGGACATATCATCTCCGATAGGGGTATCGAGGTTGACAGAGCTAAGCTTGATGTAATTGCTGATTTACCTGTGCCTGGCTCTGTCAAACAAATCCGCTCCTTCCTGGGACACGTCGGCTTCTATAGGAGATTCATCAAAGATTTCTCGAAGATTTCTCAACCTTTAACTCATCTCCTATCGACCGACGTACCCTTCGATATGGGCCCCGATTGCATACGAGCATTCACGCAACTGCGTAATGCTGTCACCAAGGCCCCTGTTCTCCAGCCACCTGATTGGTCCCTCGACTTTGAACTAATGTGTGACGCTTCCGACCTTACAGTCGGAGCCATCCTGGGACAAAGATGCGATAGACACCCCTTCGTGGTGTACTACACCAGTAAGACGTTGGACGAGGCCCAGCGTAATTATACTACCACTGAAAAAGAACTACTGGCGATCACCTTTGGCCTAGAGAAATTCCGCTCTTACCTTCTGGGCTCACATGTTATTGTTTTCACTGATCACGTGGCCATTCGCCATCTCATGCACAAGAAGGATGCCAAGCCTAGACTGATTCGTTGGATCCTTTTGCTCTAAGAGTTTGACACTGAGATTCGCGATAAGGCTAGAGCTCAGAATGTTGTGGCTGATCATCTTTCTAGGCTTGACCCTGACCATATTGGACTTACTCTACCGATTAATGAGATTTTTCCTGATGAGCACCTATTGGCAATTAATGTGGCAAGTGGACCATGGTATGCCGACATTGCCAATTACCTTGCTTCTGGATCCCTTCCAGGTGGCTGGCCTAAAAACCAGTGCGAGCGTCTCATGGCAAAAGCAAAATATTATTTCTGGGATAATCCACTTCTTTTTTGAACAGGTGCTGATCAAATTATCCGTCGCTGTATTCCTGACAGCGAATTCCCCAGTGTGTTATCCTTCTGCCACGATCAGGCCTGCGGAGGCCATTTCTCTGGGAGGAAAACTGCAACCAAGGTGTTGCAGTGCGGTTTCTTTTGGCCCTCCCTTCACCAGGATGCACACAATTATGCCAAACATTACACTAGGTGCCAGTCGTTAGGGTCAATGTCACGACGTGACATGATGCCCTTGTAGCCCATCCTAGCTACGGAAACCTTCAACATTTGGGGAATTGATTTCATGGGTCCCTTTCCTCCTTCCAACAGCTTCAAATTCATTCTCATGGCTATTCATTATGTTTCGAAATGGATTGAGGCTATTCCCACGCACTGTGCTGACCATGTTATATCCACTCGATTTGTCAAAGACCACATTTTTGCGTGCTTTGGGATCCCTCGAGCCATTATCTCGGATGGAGGAAGCCACTTTACCCATGCTTCTTTTCGGGCAATTCTGAGGAACTACGGAGTTCACCATCGTATCGCATCCCCGTATCATCCTCAGACGAATGGCCAGGTAGAGGTGTCGAACCGGCAAATCAAGCAAATTCTCTAGAAAACGGTTCGGCTTGACCGTAAGGATTGGTCCGACAAGCTGATTAACGCACTTTGGGCGTATTGGACCGCCTTCACGGCTTCCCTTGGTATGTTTCCTTATAGAATCGTTTATGGGAAGCCTTGTCATTTGCCCATGGAGTTGGAACACCGTGCTTATTGGGCAGTTCACCAATGTAACCTCGACCCAGACCTGTGTGGTCGAGAAAGGAAACTCCAACTCCAGGAGCTGGAGGAGCTCCGTCGTGAAGCCTAGGATTCTGCCTTAACTTTCAAGCAATGCACTAAGGCTTTTCACGACAGCCGTATTCGGTGGAAAGAATTTGAGCCATCTCAGCAAGTTTGGCTCTACAATGCCTGGCTCAAATTCTTTCCTAGGAAATTGAAGTCCAAATGGACTGGTCCTTTCCTGGTCTCGAGACCATTTCCCAATGGGGCCGTTGAGAT
The DNA here is from genome assembly GCA_037157565.1 of Thalassia testudinum. Taxonomy (NCBI): domain Eukaryota; kingdom Viridiplantae; phylum Streptophyta; class Magnoliopsida; order Alismatales; family Hydrocharitaceae; genus Thalassia; species Thalassia testudinum. Next base: position 217,406,514 of record JAZHRO010000024.1, read on the forward strand.
TGAAGATCCCAAATCTGGGCATAAATTTACGGTCAATGGGCAGTGTTTGAAACCCTATCTTACTCATGAACCTACCCCCGTTGGAGAAACTATTGCCCTGCTGGAGGGTAACTAATGTTGTGCCTCATTCTGAGTCCAGCTGGGGACGTTAAATTCAACGCTCGTTGGGAGGCACCCCAGCAACACTCACCATCCACCATCACTTTTCACTTCACTGCCACGGTCACTTCACTTTTCACTTCACCACCCACCATCCACCCACCCTACCACCCTGCTATATACCCTGCACCTTAGCTCTCGTTACCCGATCTTTCGTCCTTCCTCTACCCTTCCATGCATGCATATGAGGACATAGCATCATTTGGCATGGGGGGTGGATAGGCATCCATAGGATCTAGGTATTTTATGGTATCAAGCAGTTTCCATCTATCTATAAATATGTTAAAAAAAAAAGAAAAGCAAATTGGTGTTTAGTAATGATCTGAAGGTTGAGACAAAAATACAATAAGTGTTTATCGATATTAAACCACAGTTTTGAAGACTTTCCAGGCCGCAGAAGCTTGATTCGCTCAGGCTCAGCTTAATTCACTTGAGCATTGATAAGATAGATCGGAATCTCTCCTAACTAAGGACGTACTCTTGTACCTGAGACACCAGTACAGGATATGTTGGTTTGCTTCTACTCGAGAGCCTAGGTAAACTTGGTTCACACTACACATATCAAGAAAGACCAGGTGAACATAAGATCTAACCCTAGTGTTCATTAGGGAAGGTGGAGTCCTTACCTGTGTGTGCAGGTAGACTTTTTATCCTAGGCTTTAGTCTTGTGTTTAGGAGAGACTCTTTCCACCAAAAAGGAACTATCCCACCAAAAGAAAAGTGTGCTCCTCCAAATAAAGTTGTAAGAGATATACTGACACGTGTTTCAAAAAAAAAAAAAAAAGCAAATAAGTCAGTATGTCTCGCAAATATCTGTAAAGTCTTCCCCCTACAAAAGTTCTTCAGGGCAAGTCACAAATACCCTATTTTCTTTGAGCCACAAATATTATAAAATGGGAGTTGAGTTTTCCGTCATATTTTTAAGGGTCAATCCAAAGACACGAGCTAAAATTGGGACCAACCTTCACTTAAAAATTCATGAAACCCTGGGCTTGAGTCTTAATGTTCATCTGATCAGTCTTGATCCTTCACTAAGCACAAGCCATAATCTCTTGAGCTCTCGAGTATGCCAAAAACCTCCTGGATCTTGGAAATCGTACTTAAGGTTTAAATATCAAGAGTTTTGGATAGTCGAGAGATGGTCTATGTCATGTGAGACTTAAAGTACTGGTAGTCTTCTCTACAATTGGTTCTCACAATATCCAACAAATAAACACACCTATGTTGCCTCAGAAGAAAATCTTCAGCTTAAGATCATTTCTAAATACAATACAAAAATGTTTTGCTAGGGACTAGCAAAAGATAGGCATGGGGGTATGATTGCGCAGCAAAAATACAACAACAATTGTGCCATCTTGTGCTATTTCCAAGCATTGCCAGTGCATATTAGGTAGCCATAGTCGCATTTGTAAAAATAAATGCATGCATGCATTTATTTGAGAGGGGAGGAGAGTGAATAAAATGGCCTTGAAATTAATGTTTTCCTCAAGTGCTGCCTCGCAAATTCACCATCTTTATTTTCATTTTTATTTGACTTTGAATTTCTTCTCCGCGGCTGCAAGGCATGGCTTGATCTCCTTCACGCCATTCTCTGCAGAAAGCTCTCCCTGCCAGCCGCATGCACAACCATGCCTTGCAGCCTCTTTAAAAAGAGCTCAGCCTTCTTCCTTGCGGCTGAGCCTGCTCCACACAAAAGAACCCAACACACAACACCCTTCCAGGCCGTCTCCTCCCCTCTCCGCTCCATACGTAGCCTCTCCTCCTTCTGAGGAGCTACTCTGCGTGCAGGAGCGCTCACAGAGGTGCACAACCACCACTGTGAGTCCCACCATCACCCAGCTCATCAAAGAGTCGGTGGGCGTGGTGGTTCTCTCCTCTGTTTCATCATTCCAGCCCATCACCGCCATTGATAGGAGCTTCAAGCTTTGAAGCTCAAGCTCCGCAGCAGCAGCAACAAGGCGTCAACAACAGTAGCGTAGGCCACCACATGCCTTAGGTGCTTGTTCCACGGCCTCTGCATGCGCCAGCAGGCCGCCCTCGCCTCTCTCCGCACACGCCAGTAGCCGGCGCATCCTCTTCCATGTGCGTGCCAGCCATTCCACAGCGCCCGCACACGCTAAATAGGGCGCAGGCGGTTGCGCGAGCCGAGCATGCACTGTAGCCACTATTCACGCTAGAGAGCGCGACACTATGGCTACAGTGCGGTGACCGATAAGTTTCTCACTTATCCGGTCACATGGCGCTCTCTCTCCGCGCCGCTACCAGCGCCAGCCCATCCGCGCATGCCCGTGCCCGCTCTCGCATCTGCATCCACCCACTTCAATGCTCGCTTCTTCACATCCGCACCCACCTCACCACGCAGTGTGCTGTGGTCTCTCCCTCAGCTCACTCCCTCCTGCATGCGTGCACCTCTTTGCGCGCCTACGTGCCTGCGCCTAGCATGGCCATCAGACATCGGCAGCTGCATCAGGACGACTTAACTCTCCGCGCTTCTTCCTCAGCAGATGCCCTCTCTCTCTCTCTCTCACTCTCTCTCTCACAGCACTCTCTCACTCCCTCAGCAGACACATACACACACACACACTCTCATACACACACCCACTCACTTATACACTACTATATACTTATATATATATACATATATATATCTATATATATATATATTTATATACATATATCTATAAATATATTAGTACCTATATAACTAAGTATAATTATATATACATATATATATATAGATACACATATATACACATATATTTATACATATATATATATATACACATATCTATATCTATATATATAGTTATATATACATACATATATATACAATTATAAATATATATATATATACATATACATACATCTATCTATACTTATGTTTACATATCTATATATATATACATATATATAAATATATATATATACATATATAACTACATATACACCTATATAATTATAACCATATATATATATATATACATATAGATATATATTTACTTGTATACATATATATTTTTTCATATCACCTACCATATGTTGTATCGCAGGAATATCTGCACCAGTTGCTGATATTCCCCGATACATGCGTACAGAAAGCATCTTCGCACACATCTTCCACCATCCATCCTACACTCCACGTGGCACTTCGTCCTGTTGGTTGTGTCTTCCTAGATGACGACCGACTCAACACCGTGCTACACGCCATTTCCACCCCCACCTCTATATACATATATATATATACTATATTTACTTTATTTCTGTTTCTCTTTCCTACCATTAAAAAGATAAAAAAAATATAAAAAAGAGAAAAGATAATCCTTGACTTGCAGGTACTCAGTCTTGCGAATAGTAAGACCAGTTTTGGAACGCTAATTTGGCTCAAAGCCAAGAACCTGATTTTGAGGGTGTACCTCAAGGATAAAAAATTATCAGAAAAAAAAATCTTAAATAGAAAAACACAAAAAGACATAATAAATGAAAAGAAGAGATTCGTTGTAGGAAGGGCATAGAAACTTATTCACCTCTATTCCCACTTCCCTGAGTTCGACCTAGGCCTAAAAGTGACCAAGATAAAATCAAGTAGGCTAGGTAAAAAAAAAAAAATTGTAAAGAGATGGTTAGGCTCGATTTAGGTTAACCACTATACTCATTTCAACGATGAAATCACCATATTAACACAACCTATCCGGGCCCGACCAGCGGCCATTGCTAGGTGGAGATTCAATCTTATCTCATCAGTTAAAGTAGAAGAGAGAACTGTTACTTCTGTTAGTGAAATTAGAATTGACCAAGGCTGCACTAAGGGGCTCTTGGAGGATGGTATCGGTGGACATCCCTAGTGTCAGTTGTGATCAGAGAGACATGTTAGTTACTCCTATATCTGAACAAGAAGTATTAAAAGAAATTAAAGACTTAAACAATGAAGGGGCCCCTGGTCTGGATGGGATTTTGGTTTTCTTTTACAGAGAACTGTGGAGTGTTGTCAAAGTGGATGTATTGAAGGTTATTCATGAATTCGAATTGGGCAACTCTGGTTTTGAGAGGTTGAATAAATCCTATCTGTTCCTGCTTCCTAAAAAATAAAGTGCGGAGAAGTTTTCTGATTACAGACCCATTGCACTATCTAATTCTATTTACCTTATTATTAGTAAGATTATAGCCAACAGATTGCGGGAGGTTTTGAAGGACTTGATAATGCCGGTCCAATCTGCCTTTCTTCTTGGGAGATCACTACAGGAGTCGTTCATTATGGCATAGGAGAAAGACCAAGGCCTATTTATGGAAAGTAGATTTCTCCAAGGCTTATGATTCAGTCTCCTGGTCGTATCTGTGGGAAATCCTTAAAAGAAGGAAATTTCCACCTCAGTTGATATAGTGGGTGAAGTGATGCATCACGATAGCCTTCTTCTCTCCATTGATAAATGGGAAACCATGCCGAACTCGGATTGGAGTTAGGCAAGGATGTCCACTTGCCCCTCTGATTTTTAATCTAGTAGTGGATACATTGGCAAGATATGCATGCAAACTGGTAGCGGATGGATTTATAAGGGGGTATTCAATGTCTAATAACAGGGCTTTAGCTCCCATCCTCCAATATGCAGACGACACTGTTTGTTTTGTGGAAGGGGGAAGAGGGAAGCGCAAGTGCTTTTTCATATGGTTAAGATTTTTGGTGAGATTTCTGGTCTTAGACTTAATGGAAAAAAATCCTCCTTGGTCTATTTTGGGATGAATGGAATGATCCAGAATGACATCTCTACCACTTTGGGTACACTGTGGTCTCTCTACCTATCAAATATATGGGTTTTCCTCTAAAATGCACTAAAATGAAGAAAGCAGAATGGTCCTTCCTATATGAAAAGGTGGCTACAAAATTGGAGGGTTGGAGCAATAGATACCTATCAAAAGGGGGGAGGTATATATTACTAAATTTTGTCATTACATCGATTCTAGTTTTCTTTTTCTCGGTTCTCAAAGCCCCGAAGTCAATTTGGAAAAAGCTTGATGTGATGCGTGAAAGATTCTTCTGGAAAGGGGCCTCTCACCAAGGGGCATTTCTTCAACCTTTGAAATGGGATTCAATCTGCAAGCTAAAAAAGATTGGTGGCATGGGTGTTAGATCCCTCAAGGAATTTAATGATGGAATTTGGCTATTCAATTGCTACAGGGGGAAAAAAATGTGGATAGAAATAGTCCAGGATAGTTATGGGGCTACCAATGATGAGAAGAATCGCCTAAACCCCCATAAACCATCTCCTTTTTGGTCTTTGGTGGTGCATGCCCTGAGGGATAATTGGAGTTTGTTCAAATCCATATTAGGTGATGGGAAAAGCTTCAAATTCTGGTTGGAGAATTGGGTACCTGAGGTGGTTATTAAAGACATGTTCCCCCTTGCTTATGTAGTGGCTTCGAATAAAAATGCTGTGGTGTCTGATTATTGGGATGTGAAGTCTGAGTAGTGGTCTTTTAATAATGCTATGTGGAATAATCATGAAACAAGAACACAAGCAAAGAATGAATGTCTCATGCAAGAACTTGCTACCTTCAAACCCATGCCTCATGAATATGACACATACAAATTGGAGGGTAAGTTTTCTTCAGCGGATGCCTATGACAAGTTGATTAATTCTTCCAGGATGGTGAAACTTGATGAGGTGGGGAAAAAGTTATGGAAATTAAAAATACCACTGAAGGTACAAATTTTTTTGTGGCTCTGCAGAAGGGACGGTCTGATTACTGGAGATCTGAGGCACTGGAGAATGGGAACTCCCACTTAGTTTTGCCATGTATGTGGGATGCATAACGATTCTAGCACTCATATTTTTTCTTCATGTGTGATCACTGATTATATCTGGAGGAGAGTCTGTAATGATTCCCTTCCCATGTGGGAGAATCTGTGGTGTTATCTTGTGGATGGGAATAAGCCATGTTTACCTATGATGGTTGTGTTGTGGTCTGTATGGAGGGCTAGGAATGAGTGTGTTTTTCAGGAGACCCCAGCGAATGTGGATAAGATTGTAAATTGTTGCTGGAGTCTCATACAATAATGGGGTTCGACTATGTAATTGTTTCATTTTTTATTAATAAAAGCTCTCCTGGTTTGCTATCAGTGACTCGATAGCATTCCTTTCTTTTTCAAAAAAAAGAAAATTAGGGATCGGAGGTGGGATTTGTAATTGAAGTACACTACCCTCGTTTAAGGATTGTGGTTAGTGGATTGATCACCTTGTGATCGAAAATCCTAAGTAAAGGGATTGGCTTAGGTGGTGGTTTTCACCCATCTTGGATTTCCACCTAAAAATCTTGTGTCACCTTTTGTGATTGAATTTTTTTTTTGTATTACAATATATATAATTTCACTATTCACCCCCCCTCTAGTGCAATTTCAGTTTGGACCACTACTTAAATTGAAAGCTTAAAAACATATTCATTAATAGTTAAATTTCTGCTTAGGATTTAATTGATTAGGGTTTCTTTTCATTTTTAGAGACCAATAATTAAAGGAAACTTATTTTCACCAATACAACTTGATTTCCTTTTATTTTTGGAATCTCAAACTTATTTGAAACATTAAAAAGAAAATCCTAAAATACACTAAGCTAAGTCAAATTCTAAAAGCAGAAAAACAAACAAATTTGTGTGATAACTTGTTTACTATTGGAATCACTTTCCAATCTTGCGCACACTAAAAAATTGAAATAACAGGGCATTACCCAAATCAACGCCCTCCACATTCCCTGTTGATAAGCCCATATTTGTGGGCTAATTAGTTACTTAAATGCCTTGACATTAGATTGGTATTGACATATAAATAGCATTCAATAAGATGTAAATAGATTAGTCTAATTATTCACTTATTTGCATATTTCATGCATTTTATTCATATCAAAATACATTTAGAATTCATTTAAAATAATATGCATTGAAATAATTAGTCTATAGGTTGAATTACATGCATGTATTAGAATTAACATTTTATGTGAGGGTGTGCAGATAAATAACCCATCATTTATTTTCCTATTAATCCATTTCTTCTTCTTCAATGGCTGCTGTCACTTCACACCACACCAGCTGCCCGCACTGAAGACCAGCATTCAAGCAGGAGCGGGAGAAGTGGATCTGGTTGATGCTCCATCTTCATCTTCATCTTCCCCTACAGGTATAAGAAAGGGGGATCCACAACCGAGCTCTAGGAGACTCCACCCCGACTCCACCACTGTGAAGAGCTTCGAGCCCACCTCCATCACCAGCACCATGTGTCTCCATGGCTGAGCTTCACCACACCGTGGGCCAATGGACTCATGCCAACACCATGCACGTGTGTCTCCGACGACTACACAACCATCACTGTGCTTTACCACTGTGCACCCTCCCCTCTCCACCGTCAACACCACTACAGCCACATACCAGCAGCCATCCACATGCGTTTAAGACATCTAGGAATGTTCCCATACGTCTAAAGCCCCTACAACACCACCTCCATCTTCACTTCTTCATTTCTTCTTTTTTTCCTTCTGTTTTTCCTCTACCATAAAGAACCCATCACCTCCTAACCACATCACCTTCACCAGTAGCACGCAGCCACTACCATCCACGCACGGCAAGCAACCATGCCTTTCACCCATCCACACCATCCTCCACATGCTCACTCACTCACGTAGCAACTGCAGTTGCAACAAAATGCGCGGCATGTGTGCGCCTCCTCGCTGCGCCCCCAGCACACCCTCTGCTCCTCTCCGAACGTGCCTCTCCTTCGATTTCAGCAGCAGTGTTGCGTGCCATCTATGCACGCTGAGCTACCACCACAGCACTGTGCACGCACAGCGCTCGTGTGCGGCCCCAGCTCCCCGCATGTGTCCTCCTCCAACTCCCCGCGCATGCACACCATCCACCACGAACCACACCTCCAGCAGTAGCAGCAAGCAGCCACCATCGCCGCTCCTCTCCACTTCGTCCAACCACCTCCAGTCACTATCCGCCATGCTGCTACCATCACCTGATGTGCACCGGCCCCACCTAGCTCTAGTGAGCTCCTTGCCGCCAGCCATCACCTACCCTCCACATGCATGCCACTTGAAGGGAATCCCCTGTTTCCCTTGGTATTAGTTTTTACATCATATGTTGTTGCCACAATTTTGATTTTTATTTTATTAATAAAATATTATGGTGACTTTATGTAAAGGACCTCCCTCTTTCTCATAAATGCCATATCAGCTCATCTAATCATTGTTACATTGGTTTAAAGCCAATTTTGATTTGATTTCTTAGGGAAATTAATCGTGAACATGTGCATTTGACTCGTGCAAGTTTTAATATGCCATTGCCTCCCTGTGGACATGACCTGCTCTTCTCGAGTGGTTAATTTTTATTGTTTTGATTAGTGGTTTTCCACCACTTGCATAGTACAACACGACATTTTATGTGCAAAAGAATGAAAGTGAAAACTGTCTTTTCACCTGTGCACTCTAGTCTCCTAGTCCTAACTAAAAATTGTGGCAATTTGACCCCTAAGGTTTCATCAACTTAGGCTTGCTATATAGGTTTTAAGTTTTATCTAGTTAATACCAATTCTGTCTTCTACATTTGGTGTCAGGCTGAGGGGCCATGTCAAACGACCAGGCGAGGGTTTGCACAAGCCCCTGGGGATTTTCCTAGGAAATGCTTGGGCCCAAACCTCCCCTTATGCAACTTGGCCAAATTTGTTGATAGAACAAATATTCACTGTTGATTTCTTATTTCCTAAGCTGATCAAGTCTTAGGTTATTTTTTAGGAAGTCACATTTAAGTTAGGTCTAGAATTTTATTGTTTGAATTTCACACTTTCTCTCATCTCTCTCTTCTCCTTCCCTCCCATTCTTCCAAAAAAGTGCATGCACGGGTGAAGGTCCCAGAATCCACATCTTGAGGGACCATCTGATTTTACCCCTCGCATCGGAAAATGTTTGTTTTCTTCTTCTTCTTCTATCAATATGGAAAACCTGGGTGTAACGCTTCGAATTTGTAGTACTCTTAATAGGATAATTGGTTTTTTAATGTGAGATTAATGGTTTAGGGAACCCTAATTTAGTTATTATTAGCCTTGGAATTAAACAAATCCCCTAAGTCATTAACAAAATGTTAATAAAGGAAAAGTTGAGGGGACATTTGTGAGAAAAACATGTCTGGAGGCCTTTCTTAAGGCTCAAGAAAGAAGCTGAAGGGCTTGGATGCAAAATATTAAACCCTTATATAAGAGAGAGAGATTTAAAAATTGAAAAGAAAAATAACATTTTCTTCTCCCCTCAGCTGATGCCCCTTCCACCCTGCCAGTTGCTACTGTTGTTGGCGTTGTTGTTGTTGCTGCTGCTACTACGAGGAGGAGGAGAACGGAAGGAAAAGGAGAGCTACTGCTGCAGCTGTTGTTGAAGCTGCTACTGTTGCTACTACTACTGCTATGAGAAGGAGGAGAAGGGAAGGAAGAAAAGAGCTTCAATTGAGGTAGGCGAGCAGCATCGGTACTAGTTGACATAGCACCACTATGTAATGCACTAAAAAGGGGGCTGAGAGCACCTAGTATCGGTACTGGTGATCAGTACCGATACTGGATGATTCTAGTCAGTGAACTTGGGCTACCCAGTACCGATACTGGTGTTTAGTACCGGTACTGGCTGGGGTTTTGGTAGGCCAGTGGTGCCCAGTATCGGTACTGGTGCTTAGTATTGGTACTGGCTAGGTTATGTTGATATAAAACTGATGGCATACAGTACTGGTACTGGTTGGAACTTGTGAATTTGGTACTGAAGTTGCCTAGTACCAGTACTAAAGCTTAGTATTGGTACTGGTTGGCCAAGTTGAGTTTGAGGATAGAATGTGTAAATACATGTGGTTGTATGCAGTTATAAATTGAATTCAAGTTGTAAACAATAATTCTTCAGGTAAAGGTTATTGTATGTGGCTTTTGGATGTTAGGAACTCATCATGAACTCAGATGCGATTCTGAGTGGGTTATTCGACATCAGATGATCCATTTGGCATCTGATACCCTTGATCATAATGTCTGATCCCTTGGTTAGATGTCCCTGCAACTGGATTGTCATTCCAGGGACTCAGTCCTAACGATTGGACACCTGATATTACATCAAGCACCTAATATGCTTAATTCAGACATCTAGCTAAGGAATTAGTCAGTCGCCAGTTCTTAGCGAGAGAAATCGAGGTTATAAAAGCTGCGTCATAGTATAGGTCGAAATCGCTTGAAAACAAACAGAATTTATAACTCGAATGGAAGTTCGAGGTTGAACACAGGGGGCAATTAGCAAAAATGTTTCTCAAGATTACAATTCAATCAAATATATGAGCAATTTATAACAATGCTCCAAGAAATAATGATACATGAATGAAAGTGTATATCAAATAGTGCTAAAAGAATGGGGTAAAATGGTGATTTGAATCACTAATCACCCCTTACAATTATATCAAATATTTCAATAGTAACAATCAATTTAATTCCATGTAGGATAAGTGCACAGTGCACTTCTGCTGAATCTCAGAGTCTTCTTCTTTTGTTTGCATCAGCCCTTCTTCTTCTTCTTCTTCTTCTGTGCTTTCTTCTCCTTCTTCCTTCTCTTCTCTGTGGCTGCTCTTCTTCTTCTTCTCTTCACACACAAGGGGGAAGGATTCCTTAAATAGCTAAGTGTCAGTCGTTGAACCTCAGAGCAAAACCCCCTACCCCCGCACTCTCTGTCTTTGTCTCTTTAGGATCCACTCTCCCAGATCCTTGGGTAATCGAATTTGGGTTTAAGCATACCCGAGACCAGGGCTGCTGGCGTGATAGCAGCTGAGGTATGAACAGGGCTTAGGCGGGTCAGATCTATGCCTGGTCCACAGGTGACGGGTCACGAGTGAGGTGCAGGTGAAGGGGCATGTGGGGACCTGACCCCTTGTGTTTAGTTGAGATGATAAGCCTATATGATAAAATCAATTTATGCCATGTAGCACGTCTGTCAACTTCCGAGGTGGGACTAAAGTCCCACGCTTCCTTCTACGTGCAGTTGTGAGTGAAGTGTCCATCGATTGTAGCTACGACTGAGGATTTGACTCTCAATTGTAGGCCTGGAGACCTGCTTGGGGCTTCTCTGCATGACCTGGGAGTGGTACCTAAGACTTGAGCGACTGGAGAATGCTTCGAGCAAACGAAGCTATGGCAATGGTGGCGGAGGAGCAGACACCTAAAAATCAAAATATGGCCTCTATGCCATGTTAAATAGGTTCAAGAGCTTTGTGAGGTGACGATGAATGTGTTGGCGATGGTTTTATGGAGGATGGTGGCTTGTGGTGGCCGGACGGTGACAGAGTTGGTGCGTGATGGTGGGTTTGTTTGGTGGGCGATTTGGGTGAGTGAAGTTGTGAATAGGTAGATGAGTTTTAAAGAGGATGGTGTAGCGAAGGTCGTGAGGTGGTCGGCAAGGTGTTTGGAGTAGTGGAATCAGCGGGGAGCCTCGCCAGAGGTCTGGTCGAAGCGGAGGATGATGAGGGTGTCAGGGCGAGTTAGCGATCGAAATAGAATTGCGAATGTATGGGAATGATAAGTGGAAGAAGAGGCATTGATAGGGATAGATAGAGGACGAAGTGAGGCAGAGGCAACGCCGGTTATGGTGTGGTTGGCGCCAGGGACAAAGGTGCTCCGGTGAGGGGAGGACGACGACGACGGTGGAGATAGAGGTGCCCGCTGGCATGGCGCGACGCAGAGAAAGGCTAGGAAGGAGGATCTGCTACTAACATTATTGTCAGACGGAGGAAGGAGATGTAGGAGGTTGTCGGAGCTTGAGGAGCTTTTCGGCCAGATTAGGAGAGAGGAATTTGGGGGTGTTGTAGACCAAAATCAAGCTTCAGATCTTCGGTCTGATCTATGGCATCTTATATAGGCCTCTAGTGGGAAGCAAGCTTCCTAAGCTAGGAAATCTCGCTGGAGTTTGAAAACTCTATGATATCTGAATCTCTCCTGCATTCGCATGAGAGATTGGGAAGGTTTTAGGGCTTAGGATTTGACTCAAACGGAAGGAAATTCCTTGACGAACTTCCCTTTCAAATTTGAGAGGGATTCATCAAGGAATTAAAGAGAACATGCCATATTAAAGTCGTCGAGGTTGTTGGAATAGGATTTCATGGTGGTAGGGGCCTTTTTGAAGAAAATGATTATAAAGATAGGGACCTTTGTGCAAGAAATTCAAAAGCTAAGGACCCATGTGCAATGAAGGAAATTAGACATGGACCAAAGTGCAAACTTGGCTGAAACAATCTTAGATTGCACCCAAATTTTGGTACAAACCTAATTTAGACCTAAGGAATCCAATAGTGAAGTTGAATTTTGGTTTTGACCCAGTTTGACTAGGTAATTTGCATAATTACCCAAATTAGGGCAAGTGTCTGTCTGAGAATCTATTTTAGGTCAAGATAGGTTCCAATGATCAAATTGAAGGTGTCAAACCCTAGAGAATAATTTTATATGATTTTTAGAGGGTTTAGATGAATTTTTTCCTGACCAAAACCATAATAGATGTTGTAACATGTTTATATCCCATAAACTGCCTATTTATGCATGTTCTTAGGTGTGGAGTTGGATCATACATTATAAATATTGCATAACATGCATCATCTTGCATTTAGGTTTGATTGCATAAAGTTTAGGTTAATTTTCTCTTTTTGTGGTCAGGTAACAGGGAGATATTCAATTGGGGCCTCGAATCAAAGATCCAATCGTATGGATCTGATCAGGGCGATGATCGGAGTGCAACGACTCCAAGATCGCCCCGATCGGACTTCCATAGCATCAGATATAATCCGAGGAAGATAAGAGATCAAGGACCAAGATGGTGTCAATCTGCACTTCAGACGACAAATCCGACCATGTGGATGGGTTCGGATCGATGATCGCAACCCAACGATGTGATAATCGGTCCAATCCGACATTCATGGCACCATCTACAACTCAATGAAGATGGACAGTCCAGATGATGCCATGGGGCACCATCCTGACCCTGCAAATTGCTTGCTACCCTGCCTTCTCTTCCAATCGCTGAGACTTCATCAGGTTGCCTCCCTCAAGCCACACCTCATATGAGAAGAACCACACATTTGATCTAAACCGTTGAATCAAGATCCAACAGTTGACATCAAATAACACACGAATGCTCTCCTTGCCAATCCACGTGCGTAGCATGGTGGATAACATTGTTCAGCATGTGAAGTCGCAAGGTCGATTCCCACTACTCCTTCAAATCAAGGATTAAGCGCGCGGGTGCAGGCAAAATTCCCCCTCTAGATTTCGATCGTGTAGCATCGGGCATGCCACGTGGCACGACGGATGAAGCGATCACCTGTAGGCATACGCAGCGACTAAAACATGAAGCAGCATAGATGCACTTTAAGCCATTCATTCTTGCAATTGGATGACTGATATGAAAAGAACATGGATATGCATTGAGGCAGCCGAAGGTGAGGAGGCGGGCGTGCGTGCAAATCTTCAGCCCATGTTCAGGCCTTTAGTGACGGATAAATCCATCACTAAAGACTTAACGTTAATGTTTTGATGACAAAAGTCCTTTTTGCCCCCTCCAATCTACAACTATATATAGCCCTACGAGCCCCACACTTTCTTCATACCTTCACCTCTCTCCCTATCTAAAGCTCTAAAGAAGCTTATCCCAAACCTGGGATGCTACTGTAGAGCCAAAATCAAAGTTTTCTCCCCCCATTCCGGTAGTGGATCTCATGATGATGACGATGCCCTACCTCGCCCCTGGTTCTTCCTACTCCATTCCTCACCCTCCGTCTTCCAGGCGTCGCCCCGTCCAGCTCGTCCTCCAAGCAACCATTGAGGAGGATAACATCTCTCTCCCTTCTTTACTACTTTCTAGAATAGAATTTCTTGCTTTCTAGCCGTAACCATTTCCTACTTTCTAGTTGTAAAAATAATATTCAGTTACAAAGTGATTGTTCTCTCTCTCTCTCTTAGTGTTAATATCAAACTCATTGTGATTGACTCACTTTTAGAACAAAAATAGCAAAAAAAATATAATTACAGATTTTAGATCGACGTAGCCTCCCTGTGTTCGACCCAAAATTTCTTTACGAATTTCGATAAATTTATCAATTGACGGATTTCTTCGCAAATCAAACTACGACGATGGGTTTATCAAAATCCATCCCTTTTTGCGACGATTTCCTTTTGAACATTTTGGTGCCATTGCCAGGAAGGCAACAATTCTCGATTTTCTTTTCGCATTTCGCACACTTTATTATTTTCTAACTTGCTTTTATTTCTCTTCTATTATTTTGTAGATACCTCAACCGAGAATCTTGAAGCAGTAGAAAGGAGTAAAGTGTAGTTGAAGACAACTGTAAGTGCTCCCCATTTTTTCCCCCTCCATAGATTTCATTCCACAACCTTAATTCAAACCCCAATTAACCTAGGTGTTCGCATAAACCCTAGGATTAGTTTGGATGCTTTGATTTCCACTTCCACTCATCTCACCTTCGTAAAAAAAAAACAAAAAGATACTTCTTGTGGGATAAGTCAACATACACACTACGTACACCCACATTCAAGGCACATAACCTAACTTGATTTTTATCTACTCAATCGGGATTTCGACCTGTGGAACTAGTACATGTAAATCAACACATAAGAGAGTAGAAATCAATCTAGGTTAATCATCTTGTGTGCCTAACTCAGTGGTGCATTTTGGCCAATTGTTTGAGTTGTTTGGGCCACACCACTTCATTTTAAAATCAACTCATCAAGTAGCTTCCCCTTAGGGTTTACAATTTAGGTCAATACCAGGCACTCCACTTTACTTTTTGATTTCAAAAGGAAACGATCTTCACCCGTGTTTGAATATCTGGTTTGCCTCTGAAACTTGATTGAACTCACCTAATTCTAAACCCTAAAAGCTACTTAAGCAAGATTTGAACCTTAAAATCATTCATCCAAATAATCTTGCTTGAAAACCCTAGTTGTGCATGCACTCACACATATTCAATCGATCATTAAGGGCACAACCCATTTTAAGGGCCCACCACATTCCATAAGCACTACAATCCTAAGCCTAAGTAAAATCAAGTAAACGTTGGCCTTAAGGACTGATTTGCTCTTCGGGACTCAGATTGAGATTGTTTATGATTAACCTGCTTGCACTAGTCAATTTGATATCTAGCTAGGGGAGTAGAATCAAACGATCGCAGCTGGGGGGTACACTAGGAACTAGAGGTGCAAGCCAAAGGAAGAACCTTCTCTCCAGTCCCTCCTTCTAACTAGTTGGATTGACTGGATATAAGCAAAGTAAATCGTCTATAATCTTAAGATAGATTCTGAGAGTCTGTAGATTCTTAGGCTACCCAACTTAACGACAGGCTTGTTTTGTTGTGTTGCAGGGTTCTTATCCCTAGTCCTTCGGACCTCTTTCTAGTTTATGCTTAGAAGGAGGTCATTGAATCCCTGATTAGAAGGACAATTAGATCATTCTAGGAGGCATAGATTGAATTTTGGCCAAATTGATCCCATGGCTAATCAACAACCTCCTCTACCTCAGAAACGACAAGAGATGTTTCAAAGGCAACTGGAACGAATCAGAGAATGCAAGAATGGTTCTAGAGAATGTAGGGCACTCAGGCCATGAAGGATTTTTATGATCCTTCAAATTACAGGAAACGTCCCAGTGTCTAGATTCCTGCCGGAGATGTAGAAATCAAGCCCTAGGTGCTAAGCCTGATCAAACATTTCCATGGGCTTGGCTCCGAAGACCTGTTCCAGCATTTGGAGGACTTGACCACTTTGGTCTAGACCACCAAAGCACGAAACGTGAATGAAGAGCAGATGATCATGAGGCTCTTTCCCCACTCTCTTAGGGATAAAGCCACTAATTGGTATAGGACCATGGGAAGGCCGATCGCGACATGGAATGATCTAAAATCGGCTTTCCTGAAGAAATTCTTCCCTATCAGACGTACCAATGCTCTGAGACAGGCGATTACTACCTTCACCCAGTGGTTGGGGGAGCAGTTTCATGTTGCCTGGGAGCAATTCCAGGACTTATTGCCAAAGTGTCCACACCATGAGGTGCTGAAATGGCAGCTGATTGCACCTCAAATCACGCCTGTAATAATGCCTTCTTGTGCTATTTTCTAGCATTAGCTATGCATATTAGGATTCTATAGTTGCATTTGTAAAAGCACTTTCATTCATGCATTTTATTGAGAGGAGAAGAGAATAAAACAATGGCTTGCATATTTACATTTTGTCTCAAGTGCCTCTTTGCAAAAAGTCCCCTCTCTATTTTTTATTTCTTCTTTCTTTCTTTTCTCTTCCCGCGGTCCTTCTTTTTCCCATGGCTGCATGCACACCACGCCATGCTGCAGCTGCACGTCCTGCCAACGCCACTCCCTACTGTCCTTCTCGCACCATTCCCTGCGGTGGCCATCTCCCCCATTCCCCGCATGCTGCATGGCCATGCTCTCCTCCTCTATTTAAAGTCGCAGCCTCTTCCTCGCCACAGGACCCGGCTGCAGAACGTCAACCCGTAGCCACCACCTTCCTCTCCACCATTCTCCCCTCCCATACGCCGGCCCTCCTTCGAGGAGACACCCGGCGAGCAGGAGAACCCACTGTGGTACACACCACCACAGTGGGAACACCACCGCCCATCTCTTCAACGAGCCTGTGGGCATGGTGTCTTCTTTTCTTTTCGTTTTCATCTCCACGCCATTGCTGCTGCTTCAAGGTCCAAAGCTTGAAGCAGCAGCAGTAGCAGCCAAACCGCGGCGGTAGCAGCAGCAGCAGCTCCCCCTGCCTCCTCCACAACCTTCCCCGCAGGCGCTCAGCCCTCCGCACACGCCAGCTGGGCCCTTCGCCGCCTCCGTCTTCCGCTCTGTCGCCTTTGCCCTTGCACCCGCGACCGGCCACTGCACGCACTGCAGCGGCCGGCCAGGCCCTCTCGCCGTCCCCTGCCAACCTCCGCACTCCTCCGCGACTGCCCGCAGACCCTCCTCCACGTTCGCCCCTTCGCGCATCGCCCGCTCGTCGTCTTCGCGTCGGCCTGCAGAAACCCTACGTGAAGGCGTGCGCCCGAACCCGCGACATCCAGACGTCCGCCGCCTTCTCCAGACGACGCGGCTCCAGACGTCTGTCACCATCCACAGACGACTTAACTCGTCCCTTCCGCGATCTCTCCCGCCTGCTCTCTCTCTCTCTGGCGCTCTCTCTCTCTCCCGCTCTGTCTCTCTCTCTCTCTCTTTTTTACTCACAGCACACACTACACCAACGTACACACACCTACACTCACACTTACGCACACACACACACACTTACACTATAAGTATAGTTATATTTAGTAACATATATATACATACATAAATATATATATACATACATATATCTATATATATATATATATACTTATATACATAGTATATCTATATAGTTATGTATACATACATATATATATAATATATCTATCTACTTATATATATATCTATATACTTATACATATACTTATATATATACATATATACTTATATACATATATATATACATCTATATAGTATTATATATATATACTTATATACATATATACATAGCTATATACATATAAACATACATATATATATACATACATCTACAGCTATATATATACATATATATCTATACATATATACCTATACATTTATATATATATAGATATATTTACGTATATACATACATATGTACATATATTTTCACGTTATTTACTATACGTTGTATCGCGGAAATATCTGCACCAGTTGCTGATATTTTCCGGTACACCCGTACAAAAAGCGTGGACCCATACATCATCCATCATCCATCCACACTCCACGTGGCACCTAGTCATGTTGGTTGTGTCTTTCTAGACAACGACCAACCCGACACAGTGCTACACTCCATCGCCACCTCCACCCCCACCCCTTTATATATATACTACATATAGATATATATATCTATAGATACTATATTTACTTTCTGTCTATTAGCTTCTCTCTTAGTAAAAAGATAAAAAAAAAAAAACATAAAAGAGAAAAGATAATCTTTGACTTGCAGGTATCCCATCTTGCGAGTAGTAAGACTCGTTTTGGAACTCTGTTTTGTCTAAAAGCCAAGGACACAATTTTGAGGGTGTGCCTCAAGGACAAGGATTGCCAGAAAAAAAATCTAAATAAGAAAAACACCAAAAACAGAATAAACAAATGGAAGAGATGCGTTTTAAGGAAAACGTAGAAACTCGACTTGAACCCCACTTCCCTGAGTTCGACCTTGGGCCTAAAAGTGACAAGATAAAATCAATTAGGCCAGGTTAAAAATTTTATAAAGAGATGGTTAGGTCCGAATTAGGTTAAGCACTATACACATTTCAACGATAAAATCCCCATATTAACAACCTATCCGGGCTGCCCGAACAGCAGCTCGTGCAGATCTTTTACCACGGGTTGATTGAGAAACTCAGAAATCACGTGGATACTTCTTACAAAGGTAATTTCCTCAACAAAGATACAGATAGCATGCATGATTTGTTTGAGGAAATGAGTGAAAATTCAATCAATCATGCCTCCATGGATACTTTTAACTGGTCCCAACAACCCAGATCGAATGTTAATGAGATCCACGACTCTCATTCATTCGACATGGAACTGCTTTGTAATAAACTAGATAAGGTGGACTTGGTTACCAAAAGGATGGAGGAGTGGATGGCAGGAAACTCTACAAACAATTCTTGATCTACTCAATCCCAGAATTTGGGATTCCATTCTTCTTGAGCTCCTTCTGGATAGGAATTCGTGAATAAACTGGATGTGGCTCCACCTGTGAACTAGCATTGTTCGAAACCCCATGGGTTCCAAATTGGGCCCTTTGATCCCAGTTTCTTTGATCCCTCCCTTTCTTTCTCTCCATCCTCACCCTATGAGGATGTCTATGCTATACAGGAGCCCTTACTCCAATGCTTATAATCATGGTTGGAGGAACCACCCTAACTTCTCCAAGAAAAACCTAGGGCAGCAGACCCAATTCTGACCCAGCAACTATGCTCTGCAAATGCCAATCGGTTAGGGTCATGTTTACACTTAGCTACCTCCAAATCAGGTCAATCAGCCAGCTTGGAATGCTCGTCAACCTATAGGGTAGGCTAATTTCAAACCCAGATGGTAGAGATGCAAGGATATATGCTCCAGCTCATGTAGCAAATGAAAACCTCGCTGGAAAACTTGCAAACTGGGTTCATTTCTAATTCCCATCAACCTGGATCTCTTCCATCTCAGCCCATACCTAACCCACGTAATCTACAGAATCCAGGCAATTAAGCCCAAGGGTACGGGAATCAGAGGGACCCACATGCACATGCTCAGGTGGTTGAGTAGGGTCCTTCCTCTTTTGCTTCTCCATCAAATTCGAGGTTTTTGGCTAATGAAGCCCCTCCAATCTTTCCTAACCCTCCCCAAGACCCAAACCCTTATGCATCTGCTAACTCTGTTACTTTGAGGATTGTAAGGAAAACCTAGGACCCAAAACTACCTTGTTCTGATCTACCAAATCCTGGAGAACCTGAGGAAAGAAAGGAGAACTCTGAAGAAGAAATCAAAGCTCAGGAACTTGATTCCAAAGATCTGACTCATGTTCCTTTTCCTGAGGCCTTGATTAAACCTAGGAAGAAGAAGCCTGTTGATAGTAATGAGGAGCTCTTGAATATATTCAAGAATGTTGAAATCAATATCCCGCTTCTTAACACTATCAAACACATACTGGCTTATGCTAAATTTTTAAAGGATTTATGCACACAGAAGAGTAAGTCAAGGGAATCTGTTCCGAAGAAGGTGATACTCTCTGAGCAAGCTAGTTCTGTTATCCTGCATCACCTTTGTCCGAAAAATAGAGATCCAAGTGTCCCTTTGATTTCTTGTGTCATCGGAGATTACACCTTTGATAGGGCACCTCTGGATCTAGGTGCATCTATTAACCTAATTCTGACTTCTCTTTATGAGAAGTTCGGATTAGGTGAACTTCAACCGACCTCAGTAACGCTGTAGTTAGTAGACCGTTCGGTCACAAATCCGAGAGGTGTTATTGAAAATGTTATTGTCAAGGTTAAGGACTTCTATTTTCCTGTAGATTTCCTTGTCCTTGACATGGATGTACCTGAGAATTTAAGGAACACACCCATCATTCCAGGGCATTTGTTCCTGGCTATCGCTAAGGCCGATATCAACTGTGTGAGTGGCAGCATGGAAATCGCCTTTGGGGATCAAAAATTGAAATTGGATATTTTTAAGGCAATTAGCAAATTTAAGGATTATGGATTTATAGAGGAACTTGAGGAAGACAACTTGAATATTGAAACATGTATGGCGATTTCTGCAATTCAAAGTTCCTCCTATTGTGATGGATCTAACCCACAACCCTCTGTGGCAAACCCGCCACATTCTGAAGGGGTTACTAATTTTATTCACTTTCAACCTCTTCGTCTTGATGAATCTTCATTAGCTTCATCATTACCTTCCATCCTAAACTTGCCCTAACTTGAACTGAAACCATTGCCTGAGAGTTTGAAATATCAGTTTTTAGGACCTCAAAAGACTCTCCCTGTGATTATCTATGCTAGATTAACTAAGGAGTAGGAGATTAAACTGATTAAGGTCCTAAAGGAACACAAGGAGGCCATTGGTTGGACCATTCATGACCTTAGGAGGATCGAGCCATCTTACTGCAATCACAGAATATTCATGGAAGATGAATCCCACCCTTCCCGCCAAATGCAGAGGAGATTAAACCCTAATTTGCGAGAAGTGGTCAAGAAGGAAATAATTAAGTGGCTCGACGCAAGAATCATTTATCCAATCTCAGATAGTCCTTGGGTATGTCCCGTGCAAATTGTTCCCAAGAAAGCTGGGATTACGGTTGTGACTAATGAGAAACGAGAATTTGTCACAACTCATTCAGCTTCCTCTTGGAGGGCCTGTATCGATTATAGGAAGCTGAACACAGCCACGAAGAAAGATCATTTCCCTTTGCGCTTTATTGATCAAATCATTGAAAGACTAGCCAGGCAAGAGTACTTCTATTTCCTAGATAGTTACTCGGGATACAATCAAGTCCCTATTCATCCTGAGGATCAGGAAAAAATGACTCACCGGTCCCTACGGAACCTTTACTTTCCGTAGAATGCCATTTGGCTTATGCAATGCACCTGCGACTTTTCAAAGGTGTATGATAGCCATATTCCCTGACATGGTGGGAGAGTTTATGGAAGTCTTCATGGATGATTTCTCTATTTTTGGAGAATCATTTGGTTCTTGCCTGGCTAATCTTTATATGATCCTTAAAAGATGTATCAAAACAAGATTGGTCCTTAGATGGGAAAAGAGCCATTTCATGACACAAGAAGGCATCGTCTTGGGTCATGTTGTCTCTGAACAGCGAATTGAAGTTGACAAAGATAAGGTGGATGCTATCTCGAAACTTTCTCCCACATCTATCAAACAAATTCGATCATTTCTTGGTCACGTGGGATTCTATAGGATCATCAAGGACTTCTCTAAGGTTGCTCGCCCTCTGAGCAACCTTCTCACCAAAGATATGCCGTTTCATTTTAACAAATCATGCCGTAGGGCATTTGATTTTCTTAAAACTGCAGTCACCTATGCTCCAGTGTTGCAACCACCGGTTTGGACAGGCCCATTTGAGATCATGATCGATGCTTCTGATTATGCGGTCAGGGCTGTTTTGGGTCAAAAGATTGATAGGAAGCCCTCTGCCATCTACTACGCTAGCAAAACTCTGGACAAGGCCTAGAGGAATTACATTGTTACTGAGAAGGAATTGCTAGCTGTAGTATACAAGGCCTAGAGGAATTACATTGTTACTGAGAAGGAATTGCTAGCTGTAGTATTGGCTTTGGAGAAATTCATGGCTTATCTCTTAGGGTCTCATGTCATAATTTACACTGACCACTCATCCTTGAGACATCTCTTGGCCAAAAAGGATGCCAAACCCCAACTTATTTGATGGATTCTTTGCATCAAGAATTTGATCTTGAAATCAAAGATAAATCCGAGGCACAAAATGTGGTGGTGGATCATCTTTCGAGACTTCTAAGCGATTCTTCTCATCCGAATATTCCGATTGCCGATACTTTTCCGGATGAAACTATTGTTACAGTATCACGTGTCCAAGACCCGTGGTTTGTAGACATTGTAAATTATTTGGCCGTTGGTCAAATACCATAAGATTGGACCAAGCAACAACAAGATATACTCAAATCTGAGGCCAAATATTACTTTTGGGAAAACCCTGAACTATACCGCATTGGCTCTGATCAGATTATTCGCCGATGTGCTCTGGAGAATGAATTCCAAAGTATAGTCGAGTTCTATCATGCATCTGCTTGTGGTTGACATTTCTCTAGGAAAAAGATGGCTGCAAAAATTTTACAATCTAGATTCTATTGGCCATCTTTATTCAAGGATGCCCAGGAATTCTCGAGGTCATGTTCCCGATGCCAGGTAATTGGGAGCATAACTAAGAGAGATATGATGCCTCTAAACCCAATTCTTCTTGTCGAAATCTTTGACATTTGGGCATTGATTTCATGGGACCCTTCCTCCCTTCATTTGGACACCGGTACATTCTCGTCGCTGTTGATTACATGTCCAAGTGGATTGAGGCCATTCCCACCCGAACCAATGACAACAAGGTGGTCATTGATTTCGTCAAGAAGAATATCTTCAGTCAGTTCAGGATTCCATGAGCCATCATCAGCGATGGTGGTACTCATTTCACTAATTCCTAGCTCTATAGTTTACTGAAAAAATACAAGGTAAATCACAGAATCTCCACACCTTACCACCCCCAGACGAATGGACAGGTCGAGATCTCCAATTGGGTGATCAAGAATATTCTGCAGAAAATGGTTAGGTCTGATCGTAAAGATTTGACTCAAAAGCTTGAGGACACTCTTTGGGCTTACCGTATGGCGTACAAAATGCCTATCGGCATGTCACCATTTCTTCTGGTGTATAGAAAGGTGTGCCATTTACCTATAGAGATTGAACACAAGGCATTCTAGGCAATCAAGCAATGTAATTTGGATTTGAGTTTAGTCGGAAAGGCCAAGAAACTCTAACTATCTAAGTTGGAGGAGCTTAGAAATGACGCATATGAGAATTCCAAGATCTATAATGCTCGAACCAACTCTCTCCATGACCAATTGATATTTCGAAAGAGCTTTGAACTGAACCAGAAGGTCTGGCTCTTTGATTTTTGACTTAAGCTCTTTCCCAGCAAACTTAGGTCAAAATTGAATGGTCCATTCATCATCGATCAGATAATTCCAAATGGGGCTATTCAGATCTCTGACCCAAAGAAGGGCAATTCTTTTAAAGTCAACGGTCAACATCTGAAGCCTTTTGTTGATCATTTTGTTCCAGAACCCGTCTTAGACACGGTTGCTCTACTCATTTTGTGATTTCTTTTGCTGGACTTCACCTAGCTGATGGCATTAAACTCAGCATCTGTACAGTCTGACTCAGAGCTAACCCGAGAATCATATTCAGGTGATATCTTCTACATTCTACCTTTCCTTTCATGCCTTTTATTTTCAGTGAGGACATTGCATCAGCTAGGCATGGGGGGATGGATTCATTTATGAATCATTTTGTCAACTCTGTGGAATTCTTGCAAATTTTAGTTATTGTTTCTATTATTTATTTAAAAAAATGATGAAAAAAATTTTAAATTAGGAAGGAATAATTGGGCATTAGGATTTTTCAACCTTAGGGAATAATATAGTAGGATCTGAACACTTAGATCCTTCAGGTCTTCGGGCTTAATCAACTCAGGTGTCCACTAAAATGTGGATTTGCTTATCGAGTCCTTGCCACTCTAAATTTACTTCAAATTGATCAAATAAGTTGGGGTGATAAGTACACGACTTATCAATCCGCTCTCTGATTTGCACTGACTCGCCTTTGGACGATTTTTACAGAAATTGGGTAGCTAATAGACCTTCTTGGGTGGTATGGCTGGCAAGTTATCGTGGGTAACAACCCATAAGTAGGTTGTCTAGGGCCCAATTACATGACCATTCTTTTCAAGCTGCCTTTAGGTAAATCTTAGATCAGGGAAGCCACCTACTTAAAAAAAAATCCAAAAAGAAAAAAAAATAGAAAAGGAGAAAAGAAAAGAAAAAGAAATAAGGCATACTTCACCACACGAGTATGGCTGGCAAGTTATCGTGGGTAACAGCCCATTGGAAGGTTGTTCAGAACCCAGATCAAGAATTTCACGTTAAATTCCAAAACACTTAGGAAGAAGCAAAGAAGTAGAATAAGCTGGGGAGATATATACTGGGTTCGCTCTTGTGTTGACCCCAAAAAAATAAAAGTAGGGAGAAAGCTACCAGTTGAATAGATACACCTTTAGGCAGAATTTATTTTCAAGGTCACCTAGGGGCATAGAAACCCGAAGTCCGTTCTAATCGTCGATCAGTGAGTCTATCACATTTCACACAAAGATGCTTAGAACTTAGGGTTCTCTTCGAGTCTTTGGTGGGTTCAGTGGCCGTAGAAAGCTACTCCGAAACCCTAAACTCAAAAATCCAAAAGAATTAGAAAAGAACAAAAGAACAAAAAGATCCCCCTTTGAATAAGGTGAGGGCTTGAGGCGATTTCCATTTTGGCAGTCACCCAGGTGCTATTGTGTCTTTGTAACTCAAATCTTAGTTGAAATTCTTAAGTATTGAAAAATAACTATTGCCCAAGAAATCTGACCTAATTCTCTTACAAATAGCATGTATTTTTGCTAGGGACTAGCAAAAGATAAGCATGGGGTGTGATGTAAACAGTTTATATCACATAAACTATCTATTTATGCATCTTCTTAGGCGTAGAGTTGCATCATACATTATAAATATTGCATAATATGCATCAACTTGCATTTAGGTTAGATTGTATAAAGTTTAGGTTAATTTTCTCTCTTTATGATCTGGTAACAGGGTGATATTCAATTGGGGCCTCGGATCAAAGATCTAACTATACGGATCTGATCAGGGCGACAATCGGAGTTCAACGACTCCAAGATCGCCCCGATCGGACTTCCGTAGCATCAAATATAATCCGAGCAAGGTCAGAGATCAAGGGCCAAGATGGTGTCAATCCACACTTCAGACGACAAATCTGACCACATGGATGGGTTCGGATCGACGATCATAGGCCAACAATGTGAAAATCGATCCAATCCGACATTCGTGGCACCATCTACAACTCAATGAAGATGGATAGTCTAGATGATGCCACGTGGCACCATCCAGACCCTGCAAATTACTCGCTGCCCCACCTTCTCATCCAACAGCTGAGACTTGATCAGGTTGCCTCCCACAAGCCACACCTCATGTGAGAAGAACCACACATTTGAGCTCAACCATTGCATCAAGGTCCAATGGTTGACATCAAATAACACACGGATGCTCTCCTTGACTATCCATGCACGTAGCACTGTGGATAAAATCCTTCAGTGCCTGAGGTCGTGAGGTTGATCCCCGCTGCACCCTCAAATCAAGGATTAAGAGCGCAGGTGCGAGTGAAATTCCACCTTTGGATTTCGATCGTGCAATAGCAAGCATGCCACATGGCGCGACGGATGAAGTGATCACCCACAGGTGTACGTAGCGAATAAAACATGAAGCAACGCAGATGCACTTTAAGCCATCTGATCTTGCGATCGGATGGCTGATATGAAAAGAATGTGGATATGTGTTGAGGTAGTCGAAGGTGAGGAGGCAGGTGTGCACGCCGATCTTCAGTCCACGTTCAGGCCTTTAGTGATGGATAAATCTGTCACCAAAGACCTAACATTAATGTTTGGATGACAAATGACCTTTTCGCCCCTCCAATCTACACCTATATATAGCCCTATGATCCCCACACTTTCTTCATCTCTTCCTTCACTACTCTCCCTGTCCAAAGCTCTAAAGGAGATTGTCCCAAAGTTGGGATGCCCCTCTAGAACCAAATCAAAGTTTTCTCCCTCGGTTATGGAAGTGGATCCTATGACGACGACAATGCCTTGCCTCGCCCCTGGTTCTTCCTACCCCATTCCTCATATTCCGTCTTTGTCCTTTGTCTTCAGGTGTCACCCTGTCCGGCTCATCCTCTAACCAACCGTCGGGGAGGATAACATTTCTCTTCCTCCTTTACTGCTTTCTAGAATTGAATTTCCTGCTTTCTAGCTGTAACAATTTCCTACTTTCTAGTTGTAAAAATAATATTCAGTTGCAAAGTCATTGTTCTCTCTCTCTCTCTTAGTGTTAATATCAAACTCATTGTGATTATCTCGCTTTTAGAACAAAAATTCCAAAAAAAAAATAATTGCGGACTTTAGATCGACATAGCCTCCTTGTGTTCGACTCGGAATTTCTTTATGAATTTCAATAAATTTATCTGTTGACAAATTTCTTTACAAATCATACTACGACGATAGGTTTTTCAAAATTCAATTTTTTTTAGACGATTTCCACTTCAACAGTAGATTAAGTGGGTTTGTTTTTAGGGTTTCAAATGTCCATTAATTCCTATAATGCATGAAAACCCTTTTCTATCTGTTCTCACCCACTTATTAGACTCTTAAGACCATTAGACCTTTGTTCCACCCCTGAGAGAACCTGTGGTTATTCTATTTTTTGTGATAGAATCATAAATTTGCAGAAATAACCCTACAATCTTATTTTCTTCTCAAATTAATGTTTTGGGCCCTTAAGACTTTCTGATGGATATGTAAGAGCTTTTATTGACTTAATCAGATCAAACTGAGCTAGTTATGGCTTATGATGGTGTTCCCATCATACCCCCATGCCTAGCTTTTGCTAGTCCCTTAGCAAAATCTCATGGAATTAACTTAAATTCTAGACCATGCTTTTTTATACTCAAAGTTCTGATGTGTGCTTTATTTTGTAGATTAGGTCAGAATGCTAATAGTAGGCCTAGAGGTACTCAACTGCCAACCAAGATTCGGACCTGACCAGCTCTAGCCTCAAACCGCCGCGAAGGTTTCTATGACCCATAGGAACTAACCTAAGGTTCGTTGAGCTCCGCGGTTAAAACACCCATGCTTAAAACATGCTTAGTCCCGGTTCAGTTTGCAGTGCATTTTTTTGAGAGACAAAATAAATTTTTTTATTTTTGGAGAGTTTTCTCTCTCATTTCTTTCTTTATTTCTAGCTCCAGATTGGCTTTACAACACAGTCTGTATCGGATTCCTAGCTCCCACCATCAATCCTCGTAGGGTCCTTGGCAATCGATGTTTCAAGATAGCATCACCCAGGGCAACTCTCAGAACCCTGGCTTTCGACACTTCAAGATAGTGTCGCCTATGGCATTTTGTAGCTAAATTCAGGCCCTGGCAATCGACATTTCGGGATAATCCCACCCATGGCACCTGAACTAGCACAAGGTGCTTACATGCCCTTGGTAGAATATCTAGATATCCTAGGAGATAAGAACCGAGGAGACGGTATGTTATTGCACATCTTCAAGGGGAATTTCCTGCCTCTCCGCACTAAGAACTCTTCCAAATCAACTTGTAATGATAAGTCACTCCTAATCTAGGTAGCTTTTCAGAATAGAATTAACGTATTTGTGTGATTTTGATAATTAAGAGCACTGAGCCAGACTGTGTGTGGATTAGGGTGCTTAGGCTACCGAGTCTCGCAAACCAGAGGTCAATTAACAAGGTCAAATATTCCCTAAGCCTTAGACCTAATACTTAAGCTTCGCATTTTCCCCAACCTCTTGAGGACTATCTAGATCTTAACGAATACTTTAATTTTTAAGCCTAAACACAAGCTCAAGTGGCCTAAGATCAGCGTTCATACTAAGCTCTTCTGTCACTTAGCACTTTTTATCTTTTATTTCTTTCTTCTTGATTTTGTCTAGAAGTAAGTGGATTCCTTAATCTTTTACTAATGACTATCTCTTTTTATTTCAATTTTTTGCTCCTTTTTGACATTTATATCACCTCTCCTTTTTTTTCTCAAAAATGATATGTAAATTGAACTTTCAAAATTTCCTCCCTTCTCTATTTTTTTCCTTTTTAATTTTTAATTTTTTGGTTTTTTGGAATATGTTTTTTTTTTTATGAAACCCTTTCTTGTGAAGTGCTTCTCATAGCATTTTGCACTTTAATACCCCCCCATGCCTATGATTTGCAAAGTCCTCATTGTAAATTAGATGGGCTTGAGTTCAGCTTAGATAGTACATTAGAACAGGTTTAGGTGGGTGGATGAGTCGAGGTGACTGTTGCAAATGATTTCAAGCTCTGGTATAGGTATCAGAGGTGGGGTCGGCTGTTCTAATGGATGAACCCTAAAGTGCAATATGAGTTCCACATGGGATGTGTCAAGAAGGGTTTCGGGATTTTCAAAAAGATGGTGTGTTGCCTCCCATTAAGCGCTGAGTTTAACACCATCAACCGGGCACAATATGCTTAGGGGAGATGTGGTTGACTGCATGAATGATATGATCGTGATGGATGAGAATGGGATGGCCACAGATAATTATCAAAGCATGGTGGAGAGTCATTCCAGAATGTCTTTGATATATGTCAGACTGATTCATTTTTGGATGACCTTTCTTGAGTTCTGCGGAGGGAACATTTGGAAGGTATAGTGATCATGGGATTCTGTAGTAAGTTTGAGGTGATTCTAGGGTTCAATGAAAATGGGTCTAGTTAGTGTATCCCAAATGTATGGTTCCTCTCGTGCTCTGTGACCTATCAAATAGATACCTGATGAGTCATTTTGATTCTTTCCCTCTGGGCTTGAGATTATCTCCTCAAGAAATGACTCATAGATTAGGTCTTCAAATGAATTTTCCCTATAATCTTCATCCCAATCAAAAGTGAATGCTTGGAGAGTGCCTTTTGAATCATAAAACTCAAAATTTGTAAAGGATTCATATTCTGGGCGAAGGTCACTCTCAGAATTGGCCGATCCTGATTCCTGTTGGTCCTTGAAACAAGAAGTCTCCATATCCATGGACTCTGAATTTGGTCTGTCACCATGTTTCCTGACATTCCTAGATATATCCTCAAGTTCAAAGGTGAAAGCCTCCACTACACACATGTTATTATGCTCAACTAGATCATCATCTAGGATGTGAATGGTTTCTAATTCATGCTCTAGTTTTTCTATTAAGGATATGGTCATGAGGTCCTGTATAAAACCTAGTTGTTCTGTCAAGCATTTTCCTTTCGTTGCCTCAAAAATATTAACATCAGTATGTTGATTTCCTGAGGCAATTGTCATATGCCCTAATTCACAATTGATTATGGCTCTTGCAATGGCCAAGAATGGTCTTCCCAAAATCACGGGCATATCCTGTATCTGTTGTGGTGTCTCCATGTCAAGAGTTAGGAAATCTACTACATAGTTGAAATCCTTAACTTTAATTACCACATCCTCTATCATCCCAATTGGTGTGATTAGGGTTTGGTCAGCTAGTTGCAAAACAACATGAGCAGGTTTTAGCTGTCCAATCTATAATTTTTCAAATAGGTTGGTAGGGATGAGGTTGACTGAAGTGCCTAGGTCTAGTATAGCCCACTTGAAGTTTGTATCACCAATATTGCAAGGAATTAGCGGGGTGCCTGGATTAAATTTCTTAGGAGGTAGACTATTTTGGATTATGGAACTTATATTTTCAGATAGTACTACCTTTCCTAGTGTTTGTTCTTCCATCTCTTTCCTGGGTAAGTCAGGAGAAATTGGGTTGAGAGTAAGGATATCAAGTAGTGGAATCGTGACTTGTGCATTCCTCAAAGGTCCCGTTATATAACTTTTTGACAATCCTTTAGTGTGGAGGTGAGATATGACCTGGGATAAAGGGAATAGATTGGCTATCATTAGGGATGGGTTTCTGTTCTTTCATAACATTGATCATAGAACAATCATGGTGGGGAGGTGGATGGGGAAAAGTCAGACCTTGCTGTTGGTGTGGGGGTGGGGTTGGGTAAGTCATGGTCTGTTTTGGCTCAGCTGAGGTGGATGGAGAAAATACGTAGGTATGAGTCGCTGGACCAGGTTGGGTATAACATGTTTGTCCATGGATTTGGTTTACAACATGTTGTTAGGATGGGGGAAAGGTTGGGAAGGAAGTGTGCCAAGCTGGTGAGAACTTACCAGCTAGGTCATTTGATTACGAAGTACGGTAATTTCTTCTTTGTGCTATTTCTGCATGTCAACAAAGTTTGAAGAATCAAAGATATAAGATCTTCCTTAGCTGGTCCAGATTGGAAATTTTGAGTGGGCCTTGGTTGGGTGGGTTGGTAAGGATGCGGAGCCTGTGGTCGGGGTTGAAATTGAGGTCCTAGATTCAGGTTATTTCCCAACCATGAAAAGTTAGGATGATTATGCCATCTAGAGTTGTAAGTGTTGGATAAAGGATTATTCTAGATGGTGTAAAGATCCTCGCAGGTCTGAGGAGCTTCGAGATAATAAGGGTACGGGGGTTCAGAGTTCCCCCAACTATGGTGGGCTAACCTAGAGTTGCTTCCGAAGCCATAATCTGACGAGGGTGGATATGCATCCATCCCCAGGGAGTGGTAGATGTTGTGCGCAGTGTCCCTTCCCGTGGGCAGGTGCGTGTATGTGCTTTGAGGTGTAAAGGTGGATTTGTGTAGATGACGAGTGATGTTGTCCACCAATTGACTGGCTACCAACTCCAGATCAATGGATGCTAAAAGGCCTCAGGATTCGTGTACCCCCTGATTGTTGGTCAATGTGTGGGTGGATGTCTGGTCGTATGCACCCAATGACTCATTGTTCATGGAGTTCTCGCACATGTTCTCGAGAATTTCCTAGACCATGTCCTCATGTTGAACCATGATGCTACCAACACAGGTTGCATTGACAAAGAGCTTGATGTCTTCATAGAGTCCGTGGTAAAAGCATTGGACTTGTTCCCACTTCAGAACTCTGTTATGGGGGCACTTGCGCATGAGATCCGGAAAGCGATCCCATGCCTCGTGCAAAGATTCTCCTACTCCTTGGGAGAAGTGCATGATTTGGTGCCGCATCATGTTTGTACGACCAATGGGGTAGAATTTTTGTAGGAAGGTAGTTTGAAGTTCTCCCCATGTGTTGATCGTGTGTGGTTGAGTTTGGAACCAATGAGTGGCTTCATTAGCCAGAGAGAATGAGAAGAGTTTCAAGAGTAATCCATCCCGATTCTATACATCCGCCCCAAAAGTGTGGGCCAGATGTTTTAGGTTTTTGATGTGCTGGAAAGGATCCTTGGAGTTCAAGCCATGATATTCTGGGGTCATATGAAGCATGCTACGCTTGAGATCCACCTCGGGTCCTCCTGTGGGAATGTTGATTCAGGGTTTAATCTCCACCATTGCAGGATTATAGTGATCTCACATTTGAGGTCACAGCGATGGGTTGATGATGGCATTGATTCGATTTTCTAAATCATGGACTTGTTACTCAAGGTTAGGTTGATCTTCTTGGTGATCCATACCTAATGAAGGAGAAGTAGGTTTTGAATCATAGGATATGTCAATGTGATCAGGTTCTTGCACAAACATGAAAGTCGAGGCTCATCCTCGATGAGAGTGAATAACTAATGGAGACCTCAAGGATGGTCTTAAGGACATCCTCCCGAACATGCACTGATGGAATAGATGAGCGGTAGTAGGTGATGGACCAAATCAAGACACCCAAAAAATTTTTGATGACTATAGAGGTTTGAGGTAGATGATACCCCTAAGTCAAAAAGCCGTCCACCTGAGAATTACCGGGCAGCTAGAGAGGGGAGTCCTTTGAAGACCCCTACATGGTAGAACACCCCCATGAGTTACAGGGTTTCCCCCACCCTACCTCTCTTGTCACTGAGGATCCAGGTAGACCAGAATGGGGACTTGACCTCTTATGTCTACCAGTTTTAAGTTAAGAGCAAAAGGAGCTTATGATTTCACTTGAACTTTAGAATATTTTTGTGCAAAGTGACCTAATTTGAAGATTGCTTAACCCAACAAGGTGGGTCAACTTCACCTAGTTTGTCCTTTGAGAAATTTTGGTCCCTATTTTAGTGTTCGAATGAGATTAAGAGACTGATTTTAGGGTTTGCTTGAATAGATCAATTCAACCAAGGCTTAGGCACACACTGTTTGGGAAGGTTAATTCTTTATTAAGCAAGTGTGACTCTAAAATTCTAAACTGGAAACCCTAATTGTCTCTTGATTGGTCCAATTTAATTTGCTCAAATGTGGTACCTAGGGCTCAATCAAGAAGGTGATAGCCCTAGATACCTTAAACCCAAAGTAGGTGCACAAATCAGGGTTGGGTGTTCTCTAATCAGAATGTGTCAAATCAGGCAACTTGATGATTAATCTAAGAATAGAATGCAAGTAGCCCTAATTTATTTTTTTCCTTTTTTAGATTTTAGAATCAGGGGCTTAGAAGAGGGTTGATGGAGTTTACCTACCCATGGAGTGGCTGATGTGCGGCTGATCTTTCTCCAATGAATCCCTAAAATAGATCATAGTCAAAAGAGATAGAGCAAGTTAGTACCAAATCAGAGATTGAAATCAAGAGATCAAATTGTGTGTTGCCCCCGCAACGGCGCCTAAATGTTAGTGAGTGAAATTGAGGTTATAAAAGCTGCGTTGTAGTATAGGTCAAAATCGCTTGGAAACAAATAGAATTTATAACTCGAATGGAAGTCCAAGGTTGAACACAGGGAGCAATTAGGAAAAATTATTCTCAAGTTTGCAATTCAAGCAAATATATGAGCAATTTCTAACAATATTCCAAGCAATAATGATATATGAATGAAAGTGTACGTCAAATAGTGCAAAAAGAATGTCGTAAAATGATGATTTGAATCATCAATTACCCCTCACAATTATATCAAATATTTCAACTGTAGCAATCAATTTAATTACATGTAGGATAAGTGCACAGTGCACTTCTGCTGAATCTCAGGGTCGTCTTTTGTTTTGCTTCAGCCCTTCTTCCTCTTCTTCTGTGCCTTCTTCTCCTTCTTCCTTCTCTTCTCTGTGACTGCTCTTCTTCTCTTCACGCATAAGGGAGAAGGATTCCTTAAATGGCTAAGTGCCGGCCGTTGAACCTTAGACCAAACCCCCTGCCCCTGCATGCTCTCTCTCTTTGTCACTCTGGGATCTGCTCTCCCAGAGCCTTGGAAAATTGGATTCGGGTTTAAGTGTACCCGGGACCAGGGATGTGGGCGTGATATCACAGCCGAGGTGTGAACAGGGCTTAGGCGGGTCGGATTTGCATCAGGCCTGCAGGTGATGGGTCACGGGC
The DNA here is from genome assembly GCA_037157565.1 of Thalassia testudinum. Lineage (NCBI taxonomy): Eukaryota > Viridiplantae > Streptophyta > Magnoliopsida > Alismatales > Hydrocharitaceae > Thalassia > Thalassia testudinum. Next base: position 217,440,035 of record JAZHRO010000024.1, read on the forward strand.
GAGGCCCAAGTGAAGGGGTATGCGGGGACCTCACCCCCTATGTTTAGTTGAGGTGATAAGCCTATGCGATAAAATCAATTTATGCTGTGTCATGCATTTGTCAGCTTCTGAGGCGGGACTAAGGTCCCACGCTTCCTTCTACGTATAGCTGCAAGTGAAGTGTTCATCAATTGCAAGTGTGACAAAGGGTTTGATGCTCAATTGCAAGCCTGGAGACCTGCCTGGAGCTTCTTCACACGACCTAGGCGTGGTACCTAGGACTTACATGGTTGGAAAATGCTTCCAGCTTCGCTCAAAGCTACGACTAAAGCGGAGGAGGAGCAGACACCTGAAAATCAAAATACGACCTCTCAGCCCTATTAGATATGTTCAGGATCTTCATGAGGTGACGGTGAATGTGCTGCTGATGGTTTCATGGAGGTTGGTGGCCTGTGGTGGCTGGACGGTGACGGAGTTGGTGTGCGATGGTGGGTCTGTTCGGTGGGCGATTTGGGTGAGCGAAGTGGTGAATAGGTAGAGGGGTTTTGAAGAGGATGGTGTGGTAAAGGTCGTGAGGTAGTCGGCGAGGAGTTTGGTGTAGTGGAATGAGTGTGGAGCCTCGCCGGAGGTTTGGTCGGAGTGGAGGACGATGAGGGTGTTAGGGCGAGTCAGCGGTCGAAATAGAGTTGTGAATGTACGGGAATGATAGGTGGAAGATGAGGCATTGATAGGGCTAGATAGCGGATGAGGTAAGGTAGAGGTGGTGCCGGTTATGGTATGGTCGATGCCGAGGATGGAGGTGCTCCAGTGAGGGGAGAACGGCGATAACGACGAAGATAGAGCTCCCATTGGTATGGCGCGACATGGAGGAAGGTAGGGAAGGAGGATCTGCCCTCGATATTTTAGTCAGAAGAAGGAAGGAGACGAAGGAGGTCGCCTTTGCTTGAGGAACTTTTCGGCTAGGTTAGGAGAAAGGAATTTAGGGGTGTTCTAGGCCAAAATCAAGTTTCAGATCTTCGTTCTGATTTGGGGTGTCTTTTATAGGCCTCTGGAGGGTGTTTTGGCCTTGGGAAGCTACTTGGGAAGCAAGCTTCCCAAGTAGCTTCCCAAGGCCAAGCTATGAAAACTTGCCGGAGTTTGGAAACTCTATGATACCTGAATCTCTGATGCATTCACATGAGAGATTGGGAAGGTTTTAGGGCTTAGGATTTGGCTCAAAAGGAAGGGAATTCCTTGACGAACTTCCCTTACAAATTTGAGAGGGATTCGTCGAGGAATCAAGGAGAACATGCCATATTAAGGTCGTCGAAGTTGTAGGAATAGGATTTCATGGCGACAGGGACCTTTTTTAAGAAAATGATGATAAAGATAGGGACATTTGTGTAAGAAATTCAAAAGCTAAGGGCTCATGTGGAATAAAGGAAATCAGACTTGGACCAAACTGCAAACTAGGTTGAAAAAATCTCATATTGGGCCCAAATTTTGGCACAAACCTAATTTGGACCTAAGAATCCAATGGTGAAGTTGGATTTTGGCTTTGACCTAGTTTGACTGGGTAATTTGCATAATTGCCAAAATTAGGGTAAATGTCTATCTAAGAATCTATTTGAGGTCAAGATGGGTTCCAATGGTCAAATTGAAGCTGCCAAACCCTAGAGAATATTTTTGTATGATTTTTAGAGGGTTTAGGTGAATTTTATCCTGACTAGAACCTTAGTAGATTAAGCAGGTCTATTTTTAGGGTTTCAGATTTCCATTAATTCCTGTAACGCATGAAAACCATTTTCTATTTGTTCTAACCCACTTATTAGACTCTTAAGACCATTTGACCTTTGTTCCACCCCTGAAAGAACCTGTGGTTATTCTGTTTTTGTGATAGAATGGTAAATTTATAGAAAAAACCCTGTAATCTTATTTTCTTCTCAACTCAATGTTTTGTGCCCTTAAGACCTTCTAATGGATATGTAGGATCTTTTATTAACTTAATCTAATCAAACTAAGCTAGTTATGGCTCATGATGGTGTTCCCATCACTGGTAGCTGTTGGAAGTGGGATGTTATTCTTGGACATTTGACACATGATGCTGGACGTCTATTTTGAGGCTTGTGGTTCCGTTTTGCATGGAATTTTCCCATGGGAATTAGGAGGTTAATCTAATTAGTTTAACCCTGGCCTGGTAACCACGAATGTAAGCTAAGAATCCTGGTTAGCATTTAATGTCAGGAAAATCAGATTTTGGGCATAATTAGGACCCTGGGTGGTTGGTCCAAAATGGAAATTAAATAGACCCTCTAGTGGTATAAATCCTAATATGGAAACAATAAAGAGAAGATTCTAAAGTGAATGCATGAGGCCCTATCGCCAGAATACCCATGAGGATAAAATGCATGGTATAAACTAAACCTAATGGGCCTTGGTAAAGGTATAGAAATCCGAACGGGCTAGATAAGCGCAATCCGATAATGGTGCAAGGGAAGTTCCATTAGGAACTTTTGTAACAATAAAGATTCATGGTCCTAACCGTACGTCGCAAGAGGTACTCCTATACCTTGTGTAGGTCCTGGGTGAGGAGAGGATCGACTCTAACAACGTGCTGTAAATACAGGTTTCATGTGAATCTTTGCCCATACACAGGGGCAGCCATCTTGAGATGTTGCAGGACTTACCCACCCCTCTGTTAATTGTATAATTTAGGCAATCAAACGGAGGGTTTAAGCCGGGGTTTAGGAGCAGCAAACACCCAGTACTGGAAGCATTGGTAGTTATCGATACTTTTTTGAATCAAAATAAGTTAAAAAAGCGGTACTTAAGTCTGGTAATGAAGTCACCTTGTATCAGTACTAGTGGCCTGTACTGATACCACGTGAATTCAGTAGCCATGGCAACAGGGGTGCCTAGCATGGGTACCTAAGAAAAGGACTGGTTTTGGTGAGCTTGTTCTAAATTGTTGAACTCTGTAAAGAGATTAATTGAATAGATCGGGTTAAGGGTGAAACCATAATATTGAGATCATGGATCTCTCAGGTTCTGGGCATAGGCGTGTGCGTGTATTGGTGGTCTGGATTACAGAGGATCTTGATTTTGCAAAACCCAGGTTTCGGGCACGAAAGGTAGGTTTTGCAGTCCTGGTTTGGACAAGTATCTTGGCCTAGCGATAGGTCAGGATTGCCCGATAACAGATGTATGCTGTTTGAGTGTACTAATGATAGGGAGTAGGTTTCTGATGTTTGATGGTTTTTAAATGTAATAATTGTGTTGAACTATGTGTTGCTGATAATTAGCAGTCTCGTAAAATGTTAGAACCTAATTGGGGGTCCAGCAGGAACCCCAATGGACAGAGATGAGTGGGGAAAAATTATAATTAAACCCTAGAGGGGTGAAGCACATGTATGGGTGTGTGTGTGTGTACACCTATAATTTAAGCATGAAGCTCCTTAAACGCACTAAAAGCAATTTGAATTGACTAAGTAATGGCTTGAATCTCACGAGATGACACCTATGACTCGATCTGAGTCTAATAAAAGGAAATGGTTGGACCCTAAGGTATTGAGTAACACCCCAGGAGATCCACTAGCTTCTTATGACTATGTTTTAGGCACAGAACCTAATGAAATCATTGAGATGGTAAGTCAACTAGGTGAGCTCGTAAGGCTGCCCCCTAGACTTGGTGAACCACGGGTTCACTACTCAGGTAGAAGACCCGAGCTGTTACGTTAGCAATAGGCTACCAAGGAGATTTACCTTGGAACAGGAAGGTTCCTTGGTTTGTGACAAGCCTTGGGGCTAGCACTGGTGTTTGGTACTTGTATGTACCCGAATCCGACTCGATGTGGAGGTACTCAAGCAAGAGGCTCACTAGGTGCCTGCATATGCGGAGATGGCCGGGGTACTTAAGATGGATTGGTTGAGATCTCGTTAGATGATGGATTGAGAGGGCACACCTGAGGACTACGCTCCTACAGGGAGTTGTTCCTAGCGGGAGCATTGGTGTGGCTTGGCAGTTCTGGCCAATCCTGCTATAATGATTTGTGTTTCTTACTCTGAATCATGGTTTTTGAAGGAATGCTAGTATAGCCGATAAAGCGCGAAAAACAAATAGAATTTATACTCGAATGAAATCCGAGGTCGAACATAGGGAGAAGTTAGCAATTTAATACTCAAGATTGTAATTCCAAAAATAATATTACAATATAATGGAAATCTCAAGCACAAATAATATAAATATAGAAGCAAGAGTCAATGTAGCCAAAAAGATTAGGGTAAAATGGTGATTTGAATCACCAAATTACCCTATTACAATTATACAAAATAATTCAATAGTACTAGTCAACCAAATGCCACGTAAATTGAGTGCATAGTGCACTCCCTGTCAGAGATCAGATGTCTGGAATTTCAGTCAGACGGGTTAACTGTCCAGATGCTACAATGCCAAGAGGCACTCTTCTTCTTGGCTTCTTCTTTAGCTACTTCTCTTCTTCCTTTCCTTTATCTCCTTGGATTCTTCTTTTCTTTTCACGCACAAGGGAGGAAACTTACGAATTTTGGCTAAGTGTCGGGGACTTTCAAGAGCTTTCAAGAGCAAAACCCCCTTTCCTCGCTCTCTCTTTCTCTCAATCAGGCAGGTATTTGGGCAATCGGGTATGCGGATACCTGGGACCAGGGTTGCATGCCGTGTGTGCAGCTAAGGAGTGAAGGCAGTGAATGGTGGGACCCGACCCCTCATGTACTGGGCGACGGGTCCGGGTCACTTTTTCCTTTTATAACGCTGCGGGAGCTCGTCAACTAATGGTGTGGGACTAAAATCCCACACCATTCTTCAGGTAATCGCGAAGTTGCTCCTTCATTCAATTTAGGCACAAGGGTGGTCAACACCCTCAATCTTCGATCTACACAAGCTGCTGGAGTGATTCCGTGTCTTCTAATGTCGAGACCTAGAGCTGTAAATGAAGAATGAGTTTTGAAGCTCACTTCGAAGGAGGTTCTTTAATGGCGATAGGGGTCGACACTTGAAAATCACAAAAAGGGCCTCACGGTCGTGTTAGAGGATTTCAAAAGCATCGTCGGGTGACGGCGAGTGCAGTGTAGGTGTTTAGGTGCTGTGGCATGGTCGGGAACCTTCAGGCGAAGGTCGTGAGTGCAGGTGAAGGCATGTGTGTTCAGTGGCACTATAGGGGGAGTAATAGCCCTCGGTCAGTGAGGGCTTTTGATTATCGTGATGGGACGGAGGTGTGGAGCATGGGAGTGACATGTTTGAGTGTGTGTTTAAGCCGCTAGGGGTTGCCAGAGGTATGTTAGCAAGGTGGAAGATGAATTCGTCGGAGGCGATGCGGTGTTTGAGTCAGAGTGGCGAAGATGAAGTTGTGAAGTAGCGGAGCTAGGGAGTTGATCTGAGTAGGTAGCAGATGACGAGGAGGAGGAGCGATGCCGGGTCTGGTATGATAAACGTCGGAGATGAAGGGAGCTCAAGTGGGAGAGAATAGCACGACGAAGGGGGAGGAAGCGCCTCGGGGGTATGTAGAGGTGCGGAAGAAGTTGGGTGTCGACCAGTCGGCTATAGTCCATGATGGCTGATGAAGAAGCTCAAAGGAAGGGGTCACCGGAGTGAGGTGGAGTGAGCCGAGGAGAGGAAATAGGGCCTGATTTGGCTCAATTTCTCGCTAAAGAAGAGGGGAATGCCAAGGGGGCCTTTTATAGTCCTAAAGGCAAGCTTTCAAGCTTGGAAACCAAGCTTTGAAAGCTCGAAAATCATAGAATAGTTTTAGGATTTTGAAGAGTTTGCATGAACTCTTGGACAAGATTTGGAAGGCAAGACCTGCCTCAGATTGAAGAGTAACTCCTCAAGAATCTTCCTTCCAAATTCAGAAGGGTTTCACCATGAAATCAGGGAGAATCTCTTGATTGAAGGTCGGCGGCACATAGGTTCATACAGTAATGGCGGCAGGGGCATTTCTGTGAAGAAGATGACGTTAGAGGGGTTTTTGTAATAATTTCAAACACTGAGTGGTTATTTGAGAGAATAAGAGTCAGACTTAGAATAAAATGCAAACTAGGTCAAAATAATCTCAGATTGGGCCCAAATTTTGATACAAACCAAATTTGGACCCAAGGAATCCAATGGTGCAGTTTGATTTTGGTTTTGACCTAGTTTGACTAGGTAATTTTTGTAAAAATCCAAAGCAGGGCAATAGTCTATCTCTGACTCTGTTTTAGGTCAAAACCGGTTCTGATGGCCAATTCAAAGATGCTAAACCCTAGAAAATATTTTTCTTTGAATTTTAGAGGGTTTATGTGAATTTTATCCTGACTAGAAGCTCAGTAGACTAAGTGGGTTTGTTTTTATCGTTTCAGATGTCATTTAATTCTTGAAATACATGAAAACCTGTTTCTGTCTGCATGGACCCCCTTATTAGACTTAAATGCATATTTGACCTTTACTAACCCTTGAAAAATCTTGTGGTTATTTTGTATTTGTGGATTACTGGTAAAATTGTAGAAATAATCTTTTATTCTTATTTTCTTCTCAAAACAACTCAACCTGCCCAAGAGATCTTCTGATTAATATATTGGAGCTTTTATTGACTTTATCAGATCAAATTGAGCTAGTTATAGCTCATGATGGTGTTCCCATCATACTCCCATGCTTTGATTTTGCTATCCCTTAGCAAAATTCTCTGAATCAAACCAGTTAACTAGGTCGGATGTAACTGTCAGGATGCCTTACTAAGCCGCATCTCTAGGAATCAGATCTATATACCAACAATAGGCCTAGAGGTACTCAAGTACCAACCCAGACTCAGACCTGACTAGCTTTCACCTCAGTCTACCGCGAAGGTTTCTAAGGCCCACAGGAACTAGCCTAAGGTTCATTGTACCTAGTGGTCAAGGCACCCATGCTTGAGACATGGTTAGTCCAGGTTCAGTTTGCTAGTGTATTTTTTTATAATAGAGATAGAAGGAGATTTTTGTTTGTGTAGAGCTTTCTCTCTTTTCTTTTTCTTTATATTTCTCCTTAGATCCATCTTTGGATTGGCCTTAAACACAGTATGTATCGGATTACTTGTCCCCACCATCAATTCTCTCAATGTCCCTAGCAATCAATGCTTCAGGATAACCCCACCCATGGCAACCCCCACAACCCTGGCTTTCGACACTTCGGGATAGTGCCGCCCATGGCATTCTGTGGCTAAATCCAGACCCTAGCAATCGAGATTTTGGCATAATCTTGCCAATGGCATTGAACCAGCACAGGGTGCTTACGTGCCCCCGGAAGGATATTTAGATATCATAGGAGACAAGCACTGAGGAGACAATATATTATTGTGCATCTTCGAGGGGAATTTCCCACCTCTTCATGCTGGGAACTCGTCCAAATCAACTTATGTTTTTGAGCCGCTCCTAATCTAGATCTTAGGACCATTTTCAGAACATATTAAATGCCCTTTGGCATGATTTCATTATTAAAGCGCACTAAACCAGACTATGTGTGATTTTAGGGTGCTTAAGTTACCGAGTCCTGCAAACTAGAGGTTAGTTAAAGAGGCTGTATACTCTATAAGCCTTAGAACTAATACACAAGCTTTGAATTTTCCCCAACCTCTTGAGGATTAATCTGGATCGTGACAAGCACGTGAATGTTTAAATCGAAATCGATCCAAGAGGCCTAAGGTCAGTATGTGCCACTAATTCCTTAAGTTTTAGCCTTTTAGGTTTTAATTAATCATTCGATCCAATCTAGAAGGTAGGTAGGTTCCATATTACTTTGAAGGAACTCAATTTTTTTTTCTTTATCTTTTAGCTCCATTCTTTCTCTTTTTAATTTTCCTCCCACTTTTTCTCATTTTCTCTCAAATGGCTCTTCTTTTTCCTTAACCTCCTTTTCTCATTTTTATCAATTTTTCATTTTTTTTTTTCATTTTCCAGTTTTTGGAATATGTAATTTTTTTCTTTTGATGAAACACTTTTTGTGAATTGATTCTAATGGCGGTTTGCACTTTAATACCCCCCATGCCTACGATTTACAATGTCCTCATTGTAAATTAGGTGGGCTATGATGAGACCGCATTTGTAGGCTAATCGAATGCATAAATACCTAGATATTAGAAGGATTTCTACTTGTACATAGAGTACTTAGATTTATAAATAGATTAATTTATAAATATGATGGCATGCTTGTTTTATACATTACATTCACATGTAATAGAAGGTAATATAAATTATGGTCACATACATGCATGACATGCATTATTTTGGAATATCTCTGTACATAACCCATTTTATTTTTATTTTTTTCCTTGAAATAGACCGCACCCTCATTGCTAGACTTCAACGCAATGCCCCAGCAGTTGAGATTAACTCGTCGGGCGAGTCGCTGGTTGAGATTCGCAGCGAGAGAAAAAAAAAAGAGAGGCATTTAGGCACAGCCCCCCTGGATAGAGGGGGAATCCATCTGCTCCCTTCCTCTCCACCGTGAAGCAGAGCCTGCACCGTGGAAGTCGCTCGCACTATTGCCCTCTCAGCTTGCACTGGGGTGCCACCGCCTCCTCTTCGTGGATTGGCAGTGCGGTGACAGCGCACTACTGCACAACCACACTCGTGCTCCTTCAAGTGAACAACAGTCCCACCGTGCGCGCCCCCCCTCACCGTGTGCAGCCACACGTGAGCGCAGCCACACTCATGTGCAGCCACGCCCATGTGTGAAGCAACCGCTCCTCGCATAGCAGCACCACCGTGCGCACCCTCCTAGCGTGCACGTGCATGCTTGCGTACACACCCCTCACGTGCGACGCACCATCCACACAGCAGTCCTCCTCCTCTCCTTCTTCTTCTTCATCTTCTTCTTCTCCAACAGACTGAAAGAACCCAAAGTCACCGTGAAGCTCCTCCACATAGCCACATCTACAGGCCTCGAAACTTCATGCCATTGACTCCAACAGACTCGCTGCGCCCTCACGAGATCAGCCACACTTTCTGATGGTTGAAAGTAGCCCGCACACGCCGGTGAGCCACCACCGACGTCGGCCATCCTCCACATCTCCGGCGAGACCGCCGACCACTATTCGAAGCGCTACCACTACCATCAGAAAGCTCTCATCACGCTTATCCTCCACCGAGCTTCCCATGGCCTGTCATCGCCTCCTCTTTTTGCATGCACGAGAGGAAGATTTCCTCTATTTTGGGTTTAATTAATATTTACATTGCATGCCATTGAAGAGAGATGGATTTTTTATTTTTGGAATATTAAATTGAAGTGAAATTGCAAGGATACACTTATGTTTTCTTGAAATTGCTTGACCTATGTTATGCACATCGTTTAACATTGAAATTGGATTCAGATTTGCATGCAACTAAAAATTATATGACATGCCACAAACATGCATCATCTACGTATTTTTGGAACTTGATTTCTGACGTGAAATTTATATAAATAGCCCTAAACTTCTCATGAAATTAGAAGAGACATTCAAAGCAACATATTCATTGAATTAATTCCGTGAATACTTATGCAAATATCATGGCTCTACACTCATGAATTTATTGCAATTGTTCCTCCCTGTGGGTATGACCTGCTCTCTTCTTAGTGGTTTATTTTAATTATTGAGGATTGATTTTTTCACCGCTCAATTTCTACTTCGAAAAAATATTTGCTTAAGTAAAAAATTGATCGATCGGGTTCGAGTTCAGCTTAGTTCGTACATTAGCACAGGGTAAAAGGGTTGGTGAATGCGTATAGATGACTGTTGCAGATGATTTCAAGCTCTGGTACGAGTACTAGAGGTGGAGTCGGCTGTTTTAATGGACGAACCCTAAAGTGCAATATGAGTTCAGCAAAGAGATGTGTCAAAAGGATTTCAGATTTTTCAAAAGATGACAGGTTGCCACCCGTTAAGCACTGAGTTTAATGGCATCAGCTAGGGGCAATAAGCTCAGGGAGAATGGAGATCAAAGGATAATGCAGCCAAGTTTGCATTAGTGAGTTCGATGAACGGCTTGATTCACTGGCCATTCATAATGAAAGGTCCACAATCAAGGCTGGGTTGATTGATTTTGACGGCTCCATTTCCAAAGATTTGTCTCACCAAGAATGGTCCAATCCATTTAGATCTGAGTTTCCCTGGGAAATGCTTTAGCTTGGCATCAAAGAGTAGGACCTTCTGACCAAGATGAAAAGTTTTTCTAGATATGTGTTTGTCATGAAAAACCTTCACTTGCTCTTTGTAAATTCGTGAGTTCTCATACATGTCATTGTGTAGCTCCTCAGTCTCCCACATTTGAAGCTGACGGTGGGTTCCGAACTTAAGTAGATCTAGATTGCACTTTCGTATTGCCCAATAGGCTTTGTGCTCCATCTCGACGGGGAGGTGACATGCATTCCCATACACCAATCTGAATGGAGACATACCTAATTGGGTCTTGTGGGTGGTCCTATAAGCCGACAAAGCTTCTGGAAGTCAGGCTGACCATTCCTTCCTGTCAGGACGAACTGTGACTTGGAGGATTTTCTTGATCTCCCGATTAGATAGTTCAGCCAATCCATTGGTTTGGGGGTGGTAAGGAGTCAAGATTTGGTGCGATACCCCATACTTGGTCATCAAGGATCAAACTGTGCATTTGTAAAATGGGTCCCTCCATCAGAGATAATGGGACATGGGACACCGAATCGAGAAAAGATGTGCTGATGAATGAACTTGATTACCACCTTATGAAGTTAGCAACATTCCCGATACATTAAGAATGGGCACGCCTTTCTAAAGGATTAACAGACTGCTAATCTCTCCCTTGGCCAGGGCGAGACTATCAGGATGGGATTCAAAGGAACGAATGCGACGCAATCCCATCTAGTAGAGAGGGATGAATTTCCAGAATCTAATCATTGAGGAGCATGAGGGAATAAATTATCACACCAAATTGAGGAATGAACTTGGGTAACTTGTTAATGGGTTACTGGACCAAGGTGATTGGTCGTAGCAGGGAGGGTTTGAGAAACTAGAACCTAAAGTGTGGGTTTAGGCTAGGAACTAGCTAGTAATTGAAACTGTACACTATCCTGTTTGATTGAGATACAATAGATGAATGTTCCTTGCTGAGTTGATTGGCTCATCCTTGCTTTGTGACCTACTTTGAAGTTGTCATCATGGGTCATCGACGTACGAAGTTTGTCACTACGCAAGTTCGTGCGTGCTCTGTTGATAGGTACATTTTATGCTTTGGTTTACAGCAAGTTTATGTTTTGTTACTATTTTCCTGTATCAATTATGTACCACTCTTTTCAGATTTTCTTCCATTTTTTGCTGTGAATGGAATTCTTTTATAGCTCGACTTAGTTAGGTACAACCCAAATTAAATAAACCAACACCTCTTTCTTTTCCGTCCCTTAGAACTCTAACCCTCATTTGGGGGTCTGGGTTTTGCGGTCTGACAAACTTGGTATTAGAGCATGCATTTCCTTGGAAGTGCATACGATGTGGCTAGTATAGGGTTGTGACCGGATCTCGAATTATGGTCGAGCCATGATGGCACATGTTGATTTTCTCTGATGTGTTGTGTTGCCCTTGAGAAGGAAGTGTTCTCAAGGTAGTGAGCGATTTGATTGCATTAAAGAATGGATCCAGCTAAAGTGGTGGAGGACAGAGTAGTCTTGAGAAAAGTGGTCGGGATTTATCAGGTTTCTCGACGGCAAGTGGAGTATGGTGAAGTCACCTACTTAGGTACTGGTGATCCACCTATAGTAGAGGACTAGAGTGGTGCAGCAAACTTGGGACAAAAAAGAAAGGGAGCTATAGCAATCACTTCATGTGACAGTGATGGGCTAAGAGCTACTTTGCAGGTTGCATGAGACATTCAAGCCGCTTCTTTCATAGACCAGGATAAGGGGCCTACTGCAGCTAAAGAAAAAGGAAAACGAACGACTTAGAAAAAGGATGAATTCCTGGATCCTTGACAGGATCAGATGATGGTGACAGAAGATAGCATCAAGGCTGTGGAACTACTTGGCTGTGTCAAAAAAGCCTTTATTGAATAAAGGGAAAGAAATTTGGAGTTTTACTTAGGGCTAAGGGATGACCAAAGAGTGCAGATAGCTGAGATTCCAGTGGTTAGTTGACCAGGATAGTGGAGCAAGCACTATAATAGTCGAGAGGAGGACGATGATAATCCAGCAATGGGAATAGATCTTGTGACTACTCCTTGGGCTAGAAGGACCCATTCACAGGCATAATCGCCGACCTCAACGATATGATTCAATGACGATGGACACTTGGACAGGAGAAGAGTTCTGGCATGGAAAACACCCTAGGTACTATGAGTCGGTCTCTTAAGAGAAAGTAGTGCGCTGATTTTGGAAGGAATCATGTAAGATCATATGGAGTTCCTATAAGGGAGGATTATCCCATGAGGGGACTAGTGTCAGCCTTGATTGCAGGATGCCAGGGCAGAGACAAAGATTTTGGACTCACTGGATGCACGCTACACCTTCCAGGAAACCAGAGCATGGGCCCAGCTACGGTTACGCAGGTGATTGGTGTTCCTATGGCAGACGACAACTTTGATGTTTAAGCCTGATTGGTAGGCTCAAGACGATAGATTCGGTTTGGTGCACGGATTTCATTCTGAACTCCCTCTTTATTTCTTTGGTGATTTCGAGGGAGGGCACCTGATATGAGGTAATTGTACTAATTATTTGGAGCGAATGTTATGTCACTCTTGCACTTGTGTTGTTCTTGTGATTTGTGCTGGCATGATTGTCGCCATGGAATTATTTGTAACTGTTGTGCTTACACCTAATTGCCTTAGCTGATTTCAGGGACGAAATCCTTTCTAAGGAGGGTAGGGTGTAACGCCCAGAATTTGTAATACTCTTAATAGGCTAATTAAAAACCTTAATTGGCTACTTAGTGTGAGATTAAGGGTTTAGAGAACCCTAATTTAGTGATTATTAGCCTTGGAATTAAACAAATCCCCTAAGTCATTAACAAAATGTTAATAAATGAAAAGTTGAGGGCCATTTGTGAGAAAAACATGTTTGAAGGCCTTTTTTAAGGCTCAAGAAAGAAGCTGAAGGGCTTGGATGCAAAATATCCAACCTTACATAAGAGAGAGATTTAAAAATTTAAAGAAAATTCACATTTTCTTCTCCCCTCAGCTCGTGCCCCCTCCTGCCTGCCAGCTATTACTACTGCTGCTGCTACGAGGAGGAGAAGGGAAGGAAGAGGAGAGCTGCTGCTGCAGCTATTGTTGAAGCTACTAGTATTGCTACTCCTACTGGTATGAGGAGAAGGAGGAGAAGGGAAGGAAGAGGAGAGCAGCTGTTGCAACTGTTGTTGAAGCTGTTGTTGTTGCTGCTGCTACTACGAGGAGGAGGAGAAGGGAAGGAAGAGGAGAGCTGCTGCTACAGCTGTTGTTGAAGTTGCTGTTGCGATTAAAAGAGAAAGGAGCTCCAATTGAGGTAGGGCTTCTCTCTTTGAATCCTTCTTTTGTTCCTATGCCTAAGGATATTAGAAGAAGTGGTTTGTATATAAAAAGATACCATCTTGCATGTGAAATGAGAGACAGAGTTTCTCTCTTTTTGGTTTCCATATTTATGGGTGATAAAGGGGAGGCTTTTAATCTAAATAGCCAGGTAGGCTTATAGATAAACTGATGGGTGTTTGACAATGTGAACTGGGTGTTGAGAGCACCTTGTACTGGTACTGGCGACTAGCACCAGTACTAGTTGACCAAGCGCCACTATGCAATGCATTGAAAGGGGACTGAGAGCACCCAGTACCGATACTGGTGATCAGTACCAGTACTGGATGATTCCAGTCGTTGAACCGGGGTTGCCTAGTACCGGTATTGGTGTTCAGTACTAGTACTGGCTAGGGTTTTAGTAGAAGGCCGGTGGTGCCCAGTTCTGGTATTGGTGTTTAGTATCGATACTAACTGGGTTATGTCGATACAAAACTGATGGCATGTAATACCGATTTTGGTGCCCAATACCGATACTGGTTGGAACTTGTGAGTTTGGTACTGGGTTGCCTAGTACTAGTACTAAAGCTTAGTACAGGTATTGGTTGGCTGAGTTGAGTTTGAGGACAGAATGTGTAAATACATGTGGCTGTATGTAGTTGTAAACTGAATTGAGGTTGTAAATAACAATTCTTTGAGTAAAGGTTATTGTACATGGCTTTTGGATGTTAGGAACTCATCATGAACTTAGATGTGATTCTGAGTGGGTTATCCGACGTTTGATAATCCATTAGGCATTTGATACCCTTGATCCTAACGTCTGATCCCTTGGTTAGACATTCCTGCAACTGGATTGCCACTCCAGGGACTAGGTCCTAGCAATTGGATGCCTGATATTACATCAAGCGCCCAATATGCCAGATTCATACACCTAGCCAAGGAATGAGCCAGTCACCAGTAGCAGCCGGAAATGGGATGTTATTCACGGACATTTTACACATGATGTTGGACATCCAATTTGAGGCTTGTGGTTCCGTTTCGCATGGAATTTTCCCACGAGAATCAAGAGGTTAATCTAATTAGTTAAACCCTGGCCTAGTAATCATGAATGCAAGCTAAGAATCCTGGTTAGCTTTTAATGTCAGGAAACTCAGATTTTGGGCATAATTAGGACTCGGAGTGGTTGGTCCTGAATGGAAATAAAGTAGACCCTCTAGTGGTACAAATACTAATATGGAAATAATAAAGAGAAGATTCTAAAGTGAATGCATGAGGCCATGTCGCCAGAATACCTGCGAGGCCAAAATGCATGGTATAAACTAAACCTAATGGGTCTTGGCAAAGGTATATAAATCCTAACCGGCTAGATAAGTGCAACCTATAATGGTGCAAGGGAAGTTCCATTAGGAACTTTTGTAATAATAAAGATTTAGGGTCCTGACTGTATGTCGTGGGAGATACTCTAGTACCTAGTGTAGGTCTTAGGTGAGGAGAAGATCGACTCTAACAATGGGCTATAAATATGGGTTTCATGTGAATCTTTGCCCCTACACGGGGAAAGCCATCTTGAGATGTTGTGGTACTTACCCACCCCTCTGTCAATTGTATAATTTGGTTAATCAAACGGAAGGTTTAAGTTGGGGTTTGGGAGTGGCAAACGCTCGATACTAGTAGCGATGGCAGTTATCGGTACTTGTTGAATCAAATAAGTTAAAAAAAAAGGGATTTAAGTCTGGTATTGAAGGCACCTTGTATCGGTACTGGTGGCCTGTACTGATATCATGTTAGTTCAGTAGCCATGGTAGCGGGGTGCCCAGCACCAGTACCTAAGACTAGGATCGGTATTGGTGTGCTCGTTGTAAATCGTTGAACTCTGTGAAGAGATTAATTGAATAGATTGGTTAAGGGTGAAACCATAATATTGAGATCATGGATCTCTTGGGTTCTGGGTACAAACGTGTGCGTGTATTGGTAGTCTGGATTACAGAAGATCTTGGTGGTGCAAAACCTAGGTTTCAGGCACGAAAGGCAGGTTTTGTCCTGGTTTGGACAAGCATCTTGGCCTAGCGATAGGTCAGGATTGCTTGATAATAGATGTAAGTTGTTTGAGTGTACTAATGATAGGGAGCAAGTCCCTGATATTTGATTTCTTTTAAATGTAATAATTGTATTGAACTTTGTGATTTTGATAATTAGCAATCCCGTGAAATGTTAGAACCTAATTAGGGGTCCAACAGGAACCCTAATGGATAGAGATGAGTGGGGAAAAATTGCAATTAAACTGTAGAGGTGTGAATCACATGTATCGGTGTGTGTGTGTGTGTACACCTATAATTTGAGCATGAAGCTCCCTAAATGCATTAAAAGCAATCTGAACACATTAAAAGCAATATGAATTAACTAAGTAATGGCTTAAATCCCAAGAGATGACACCTATGACTCGATCCCAGTCTAATAAAAGGAAATGCTTGGATCCTAAGGTATTGAGTAAGAACCCAAGAGATCCACTAAGTCCTTATGACTATGCTCCGAGCACGGAACCCAAATGAAATCGATGAGATTGTAAGTCACCTAGGTGAGTGATGAGGGCACGCTTCATGATTTAAAATTGGGGTTTGGAGGACCTATCGTCGTAGCTCACAAAATGCGCCCATCAGATAAAATTTATAACCAAAACTCAAAAAGTAAGTCCCGAGTTGAACACGGGGACGCGAACATTTGATTTTAAAAATCTGCGCCTCACTTTTATTTATTTTTGGTCATTTTTGTCTTTCTTAATTTTTTTGGTATTTTTAATAGGGCAAGAGATCAGGTCAATGACTTCTATCTAATCTACTAGCAACAATATAAGAGAGAGAGAAAGAGAGAGAAACAATCATCTATTTATAAATGAATGTTCATTACACTATGAAAGTAGAAAATCTACACTACGAAAGTGTAGAAAGATAGAATGAGGTGAGAGAAATCCCCCTCGATGGTCGCTCAGAGGACGACTCGCTCTGATGTTGCCTAGAGGAAGATGATGAGGAGAGAGATGAATGGGGATGGAGCCAGAGGACAGAAGATGGGGCAGGATGGCGTTGCGGTGAGGATCTTCTTCCCAAAAGGCAACGAGAGGATGGCCACTAGATGCTCCACGAATGGGGATGAGGGGAGGGAAAACTATTTGATTTTCTACTCTAGAGGAGCATCCCAGGCTTGGGACAAGCTCACTCTAGAGCCTTAGAGGTGGTGAGAGGAAGAAAGGAAGAGATGAAGAAAAATGAGAGGGGTAGGGGTCCTTTCATAGTGGAGGAAAGAATCAAATTCGTATACAGGACATTTAGTGACGGTCATAAACATGGCTGAAGATCTACTACAATCGTCGTTGAAGACAGCCCATGCACCCACGCAACCACTACACTAGCGCGCGCTCCGCACACCGTGTCCCGCGCCTCCGCATGCTATGCATTTGCGTGCACTTCCCTACATGGGCACATGTGCCTACGCTGTTGTGCGTGTGCGGTGGCATGTGTGTGCGCATAGGAGACCTGGGTTGCACCACATGGCACGATCTAGGTCGTCCATTTTCCTTTCGTTGTAGGGGTTGCTATGGAGGTCGAATTAAGTCGATTTTCGCGCTGTTGGGCTGCGATCGTCGACCCGAATCCATCCACGTGGTTGGATTTATCATTTGATGCTCTAAATTATGTCACCTAGTCCCTTGGTCATTGATTTCCCTTAGACTGCATATGGTGCTACAGGATTCAGATCAAGGTGATTTCGGAGGTGTTGGACTCCGATCGTTATCCTGATCAGATCCGTACGGTTGGATCATCAATTCGAGGCTCTGAAATAAATCTCCTTCTCTCCTAATCACAAAAAGAATGCAATTAACATGAAACATACACAACTACTCTAAATGCATAATGATGCATGCTATGCAATATTTATAATATGGAATGCAAATCTAAGCCTAGGAACATGCATAAATAGGTATTTTAACCTAAATAGATGTGTCTATATCAGTGAGCTCGTAAGGCTGCCCCTTAGACTTGGTGAACCACGAGTTCACTACTTGGGTAGAAGACTCGAGCTGTTATAGTAGCAAGAGGCTACAAAGGATATTTGCCTCGAAATAGGAAGGTTCCTAGGTTGGTGACAAGCCTTGGGGCTATCACTGGTGTTTGATACTTGGATGTACCCGAATCCAACTCGATGAGAAGGTACTCGAGTAAGAGGCTCACTAGGTGCCCATGTATGTGGAGATGGCCGGGGTACTTAAGATGGATTGGTTGAGATCTCGTCCGATGGTAAGTTGAGAGGGCACACCCGAGGACTGCGCTCCTACAGGGAGTTGTTCCTAGCGGGAGCATTGTAAGCACCTCTGTTTTGATGCACCAAAATTATGTTTATTACTAAGATTGACATTTTAGGACTATCTTGGATTGAAGCCTTTGTTCAAGATACAAGTTCAAATAGTTGCTGATGTGCGTCCTTTTCATTTATTTTAGTCTAGGACTTTATTGTAAGGAACCTCAAATAAAACTCAAAAATGATTTTTTTCGCGTATCTTTTCAAAATCAAATTTTAGGGTTATTGATCGACCAAGCTTATTAATTGATCAACCAAAACACTTTGATCGACCAACCTACTTAGTTGATTGATGAAATCAATCCATTTTAGGAAGTTGAGAAAAATCCCCTTGATCGACCAACATCATTAATTGATCGACCAAAGTACTTTTTGATCAATCAATTTTGTTTCCTATTCAAGAAAAACTTTTTGTATAAATAGAGGTTGTACTCAACCCTTTCATTAATGACTTTCAAAGAGAAAACCCACCTCTCATAGTTAAACTTCTTGTGCTTATTTCCAAAGGTCATTGTGCCCTATTCTTCACATTCTTCAAAAAGCACGATGCCTCGAACCTTTGCAAAAAATTGGTTTGGTTATTTATTGAGGTTCCATTGAAGTTATTCTTGTTTTATTATATTGTTTTTTGATTTACGGATCCTAAGCTTGTTTGGAAGATTTGTGATTGTTGTTTTTGCTTCTCTTCAGAATAAAAGAGAAGTGTTTGTAAGAGGTTGTGCCACCCTCATTTAAGTGGTGCGAATGCTGGATTGATTGGCTTGTCCTAGTCGGCTTAGGTAGTGGTTTTTACCTGAATTGGGTTTCCACTATAAATTAGGTGTACTCTGTGCATGAATCTCTGTTCTTTTATTTTTTAATCCGATTTATATTTTCAAAGCAATACTATTCACCCCTCCCCTCTAGTATTTAGTTCCGATCCACAGGATATTCTCTAACCCTCATTTGGTATCAGAGTGTGGTTGTCCAGTATGATGTCAAAGTCTTCTGTCGCCACATATGCTGAGGGGCAATCTGTTGTTTGTCCTCCACTTTTCGACAAGACAAACTATGTCTATTGGAAGACTTGGATGCAGATTTTCCTTGAATCCATGGACATTGAGGTATGGGATGTCATTGCATCCAAATACACCTATCCTGAAATCAAGGAAGGAGTGGTGGTGACACCAGACCAGAAGAAGATGGCCACCCACATGCCAAAGCAATGAACGCAATCTTTTGCAGACTTTCAAAAGCCGAATTCAATAGCGTCTCTACGTGGAAAACAACATATGAGATCTGGAACATACTAGAAGTCACACACGAAGGAACAACTAAGGTAAAGGAAACTAGAGTTAATTTATTAACCTAAAATTACGAGCTTTTCAAGATGAAGAAGGGAGAATCCGTCAAGGAGATGTTCACGAGGTTTGTGGACATCATAAACTCTCTAAGAAACCTAGATCAGGAGGTCACGAATGAAGAGTTGGTGTGAAAGATACTCCGATCACTCACTATCGACTAGGAAACCAAGACCACAACCATACAAGAATCGAAAGATCTGTCTACCCTCAAATTAGATGATCTTATTGCAAGCTTGATGGCCTATGAAGTTTAACTTCAACACATGAAGGAGCAAGAAGATGAAGGAACCAGAAAGAAGATCATAGCCCTTGAAGCCACTCAAGAATCTGAAGAAACACCAAGTGAAGAAGAGGAGGAAGACATAACACTCCAATCCAGAAAATTCAAAGAGTTTCTTAAGGACAAGAAGAACTGGAGGAAGAAGAAAGAAGGAAGAAACAACAACGCAGTCGTCTGTTACAACTGCAAGAGAAAGGGACACATCAAGAAGGATTATCCACTTCTCAGGAAGGAATATGAAAAGAAGAAGCACTTTAGTAAAGATGGAAAGAAGAAAGCCTTTACTGCAACTTGGGATGAGTCAGACTCAAGTTCAGAAGAAGAAGAAACATCAGGAGAAGATGCTCTTCTTAGTTTGATGGTGCTGGAAGATGAGGTAACCTCCTTTACTCAAGATGAACTATTAGAAGCATTCTTTGAATTGCATGATATAGCTGCATCATTAAAATTAGAAAACAAAAACCTAGTAAAGATACTAGACAAAGAGAAAGCACAAAAAGAAGCACTTGACAATCAAAACAAAGAGCTATCTGTTGAAATTACAACACTAAAATCTCAAATAAACCTCTTAAAAATAGACAGAGAAATTGAAAGAAAACTCTACTGTTCTACTAAATGACCTGACTAAATTCACAAATGGAAGTAGAAATCTGCACAAATTGTTAGGAAGACAAACCTAAACCACCATAAAGTTTGGGTTAGGCTATATTCGAAAGAATAACCATGAAGCATCTAGTTCCAGTCAAAACAAAGAGAAAGGTAGCTTGCCAATATAGGTAATGAAAACTAACCATCGTGGACCCAAGCAAAAATGGGTACCAAAAAGCATTTTTCTATCTTGTTTTGTGGGCTCAGTAGATCATAAGAAGTGGACTTTCCAACAAATCAATGGAACATTGAAGCCATTATACCAAACAAAGCCTCACAATCGCAAATCAATGACAGGAAAGAGAAGAAAAAAGATGGATTATGGACAACGGCTATTCCAAGCACATGATTGGTGAGGAAGACTTATTCCTACAACTCAACCTTAAGGAAGGTGGTACTATCACGTTTGGGAACAACCATAAGGGCCATATTATTGGTATTGGCCAAATTTGTAATTCTTTAAGCTCAATTGAAATATGCACTTAGTTAAAAGTTTAAAACACAATCTATTAAGTGTAAGCCAAATATGTGATAAGGGGAACAGAATTACGTTTACATCAAAGGTTTTAAAATTCATGATGAAGAAACAAATCAAGTTATTCTTAAAGGAAATAGACACAAAGATATTTACACCATAATCTTCGACAAATACGATAGTCTTGAATGTCTAGTCGTATCTAACGAAGAAGCAACTCTTTGGCATAAAAGACTAGGTCATGTTCACATGGGAAACATTAGTAAACTTGTGAAACAAGAACTTGTCAAAGTGCCGCAAAAGATCAACTTCAAGAAAAGCAAAGTCTGCGATTCTTGTCAAGTCGGCAAACAAGCCAAAAACCCTTGTAAACCAAAAAGGATGGTTAGCACTTCTCAACCCTTGGAGCTACTTCACTTAGACTTATTCGGACCAACCAAATCTAAAAGCCTAAGCGGGTGCAGATATTGTTTAATCATAATTGATGACTTCTCTAGATTTACCTAAGTATCATTCTTAAAGAGCAAGGACTTAACCTTAGATGCCTTTAGCAAACTAGTTAGAAGATTATGGAATGAAAAAGGATCAGAAGCAATTAGAATCAGAAGTGATCATGGTGGAGAATTTAAAAATGAATCTTTCTCAAATTTTTGTGATCAATATGGAATTAAGCATGAGCAATTAGAATCAGAAGTGATCATGGTGGAGAATTTGAAAATGAATCTTTCTCAAATTTTTGTGATCAATATGGAATTAAGCATGAGTTTGCCTTCCCTAGAGCTGCACCGCAAAATGGTGTAGTTGAGAGGAAAAATAGGACCTTACAAGAGTGTGCCCGCACAATGCTATGCGAGTCAAAGCTACCTTAATATTTTTGGGCTGAGGCTGTAAACACTGCTTGTTATATCCAAACTAGAACCCTGATCAGACCAATTCTAAAAAAGACACCCTTTGAACTCTATCATGGAAGAACACCTAGAATTTCCTACTTCCAGATTTTCGGATATCGATGTTTTATACATAACACTAAAGATAATATTGATAAGTTTGATGCAAAAAGCTCAGAAGGGATTTTCCTAGGTTATTCAACCAGAAGTAAAGCCTATAGGGTCTTTAATAAGAATAATTCTGTTGTTGAAGAAACCATGCATGTATCATTTGATGAAATAGTAGTTCAACCTAAATCTTCCATGATTGATGATGATGATATAATAGATGACCTTTCAAACATTCCAGAAGGTATTATTTCTAATGAACTACCCAAAGATATCTCTTTTGTAAAAGATCGTCCTAAAGAACTAGTAATAGGAGAATTATCAAAAGGAGTTCAAACTAGATCTTCCCTTAATACATTAGCATTAACAGCTTTTGTAACTCAATTAGAATCTAAAAACATTAAGGAAGCCTTCTTGGATAATTATTGGATTATTGCTATGGAAGATGAGCTAAATCAATTCAGGAAAAATCAAGTATGGGAACTTGTTCCAAAACTTGAGCAACAAACTATTATTGGAACCAAGTGGATTTTTAGGAACAAACTTGATGAATCAGGACATGTAGTTAGAAATAAAGCTAGACTTGTGGCTCAAGGATATAATCAAGAAGAAGGAATAGATTTTCATAAAACATATGCACCTATTGCTCGACTTGAATCTATTAGAATGTTGCTAGCTTTTGTAGCCCATACGAAAATCAAGCTTTTCCAAATGGATGTCAAAAGTGCCTTTCTAAATGGATTCATTAAGGAGGAAGTCTTTGTTAAACAACCTCTAAGCTTTGAAGATCCAAATCATCCAGAACACGTATACAAATTAAACAAAGCATTATATGGATTAAAACATTCGCCACGAGCCTAGTATGAAAGATGAAAAACATAGTTGACAATGAGTTTAAAATTGGTCAAATCGATCCAACTTCGTTTGCAAAAAGAAAATAAAATGACCTCCTAATAATTCAAATATATGTAGATGATATTATTTTCGGTGCTACTAATGATCTACTTTGTCGAGAATTTGCAAAGGTTATGTAGGATCAATTTGAGATGAGTATGATGGGAGAACTTAAGTTCATCCTAGGTCTTCAGATTGATCAAATATCCTTTGGAATCTTCATATCTCAAACAAAATACATAGCAGAGATATTGAAAAAATTCTCAATGGACAAAGTCAAAAGTAAAGAAACACCGATGGCAACTTCTACCCAATTAAAAACTGATGACACAGGTAAGTCAGTAGATCAAAAACTTTTTAGGAGCATGATAGGATCACTGTTATACTTAATTGCAAGTAGACCTGACATTCTATTTTGCACTTATTTATGTGCTCATTTTCAAGTAAACCCTAAGGAATCACATCTAAATGCTGCTAAAAGAATCCTTAGATATCTAAACAACACACAAGACATAAGTCTCTTCTATCCAAAGACAAACACATTGGAATTATATTCCTTTTATGATGCTGACTACGCGAGTAGCTTCACAGACCGAAAGAGTACTAGTGGAACCTGTCAATTTCAAGGAAATTCCCTAGTCTCTTGCTTCTCTAGAAAATAAAATATATTATCTCTATCCACAACTGAAGCATAATATGTAGCGGCATCCTTAGGATGTTCACAACTATTGTGGATGAAATAGACTTTAAAAGACTTTGGATTAACTTTTAAAAATAACAAAATTTTGTGTGACAACATCCTTGTCATTGATTGCGCTGCAATCATAGGTCTTAATTGACCTAAATTAGGCTAGGAATTGCCATAAGTTAGGGTAATTCATGCATGCATAAGTATTACTATCACCTTTACTGCTTTCTTTTAGCTATGCATAAAATAATGCTATAATGTAATGATTAGGTGCATTATGTCAATTGCAGGTAATAAGTTGATCTGAAGCTAGATCTGAGGCTGGATCTAAAGCTAGATCTGAAGAATAACTGGTGTTGCAGCAGAGCTGGAGCAGAAGACCAAGATTAGATGTAGTAGATAATAATGTAAGGGAGTTAAGGTATGCTATTCTATTAAGTTGGAATAAAGTAATAAATTATGAAGAACTTAGGTCCATCACAGCCCTAAAACATCCTAAAAGCTTCCCCAAGCCTTAGCCACCCTTAGATTAGGTCACCGCGCCTTAAGAAACCTTAAAACCCTAACTCTAGCCTCTATCTAGACGTCCAGATGAGTTATAGGACATCCAGAACCCTTAGCCAACTCCCGTACACCTTAAACCCACATCTGCATTGTTATTGGATGTCCAGACACTCGGTCAGACATCCAATTTCTGCAGACAGAACCTTAATTCTTCCTTGACTTTGATTGGACGTCCATGCAACAAGTCTGGACTTCTGATCTTTCACTATAAGACATCTGACACAACTATTAAACATCTGAAACTGCTCTCTAGTTCCTGTTTTTGAATTCAAGCTCGGATCTTGAATTCCTAGGTCCCTAAACCCAATTCCAACCCCATAGCTACCTAAATTAAGGTACCATAACCCTAGTACATCACCTTTAAACATTCCTAAGGACCTAATTAGGTCTTCACTTAACCTAATTGACTTGAATCATGGTCAATCTCTTCAGTCTATTCAATTGGACTCATTGAGTCTAATTGTGCCCTGATCTCAGCACACACTGTCCAATTGGACTCAGTGAGAGTCCAATTGACATAGACCTAACTTAATTGAGTTGTTTTACTCTCAATTTGGTTTCCACACAGCCAATTAAACTTGTATTAAGTTTAATTGCACTTTGCCTTAGTGAATTAGGGTTTGCAACCCTAATTTGCGACCTAACCTAGACCTAAACCCATTAGAACCTAACTTAATCAACCTAGCCAGCTATGTTTCGACCCACACACAGCCACACACACCATCCTCATGAAAATAACTAGCCTAGAGTTCTCTAGAACTTTCTACCATGTGTTGTTGCCTTGGTTGCTAAAATTAGCAACCAAGAGCCATTTGATTTTTAGATCAACATTTGGTGGATCTAAAATCCACCATCCATCCTCTCTCTCACTCTCCCATGAGCTCCCATCATAGGCCTCTCTAGAGAATTCCATAATTCTCTAGAGAGCTTCCCTTAGGTCTATAAAAAGACCTAAGGGGTGGCACTTTGGACCCATTCACTCTTGGCTCCATTTTAGCTTAGCTTCATTCCACCTCCACTCCACCTTCACGAGTAGCTTCACCATTGGCCGCCCCTCCTCCTCTCAACCAAGTCAAAGGCCATTGGAGCCCACCTCTTAATGCCCTTAGTTCTGATAGATTAGATTGTAGTTCTTCATAGTTTTACTGCTTTATTTACTGTTTAATAGTGTAGCTCTAAATTCTCCCCCAATGATGCATGCATAATCCCCCCTTAGATTCAGGTATGCGATTGTTTTCTGGTAGTTAGATTTATGTTTTCAAGCATTCCTCTACGAGCTTTCCATGAGCTTTATGTTGCAAACATCATCATGAATCAATGAAAATCTTTTCTATATATATATATATCTATTTGTGAAAATCACCATGAGCTTTGTTATAATATTTTTGTGCGGTTGAAGTTGCATGTTTTAATTTCTGATATTCTGGCAACTAAGCATGTCGTGCATAAATACAAACTTAGTATAAATCGACATGCGATTTTGAATAAGTAGAGAAAAAGAGATCGATTTCAAATCTGCATTTTCATAAACGCCTCCCAGAGATGAACGACCGGGACTCAAGTCTCATTATCCTTATAAATTATTTTTGACGAGCGTTTTCGCGCACTATACTATGACGAAATCTCTGTTTTCAAAACATGTGTGAGAATCACCCTCTGTCAACCATCAACTTATCCAAGAATCCAGTACAACATTCTAGGACTAAACATATTGATATTGGACATCACTTTCTTAAAGATTATGTCTTAAAAGGGGATATCAGCTTAGAATTTATTAACACAGAAAAATAGCTAGCCAATATATTCACAAAACCTTTATCAAAAGATAGGTTTAATCAAATTTTCGATTCACTAAGTTTATCTAGATTAAAGGAGCCTAATTAAGTAGCCTAAGAAAAGACTTGTTTTTCTTGTTTTCATCGATCAATTTTAAATTTGACCGACCAACCTTTGATCGATCAAAACTATTATTTTATCAACCAAAACTTGAATTTTCCTAGCCGAAATTTTCCCTCCACTATTTTCTCTTTTTGATCGATCAACTAAAATTTTTGATCAAACAATCTGTTTGGGCAGGAATTTTCCCTTCAAACTTTCAAACTATGATTGACCAAATAATTATTTTGATCGATCACTTCTTGTTTTGATCAACCAAAATCTAATTTTGATCAACCAAAATTAGGCGGATTCTCTTTTGTGATTGCGACCTTTTTACCACATTTTTCGTTCACAATCATTATTTACCATACCTAATTTATGTGATTAGTTGCCTTAAGGGTTCTTACATAGATTGCTAATCATGTTCTCTTTAGAAACTCCTCATTTTTACCTCTAAGCCTATTTTTTTACCCATCATATATGGTCCCCACATCTTCCGAACATTACTGCACAACATCCGTCCTCCTCTGATCGACCAACTCGCTGTCGCAGTCAACCACCTCTTACACGGCCTCCTCCGTGCATGGGTACCTCGTGCACCGAACCTCGCAAGTGCATGCCCTATCATTGCCTCCTCGCACCTCCATGCTCGCATGACTTCGACCTCCTCGCACACCCTCCATCTGGCCTCCATTTTGATTTACCAACTTTGGTTCGATCTCGATACATTCTGAACCTTGAATACTTCCATCCCTTTCGATTTTTCTTGTGTTTAAAATGTGCTTTGACTTACTCTCACTTGTTTGATCTTGTTTTCATATTTTTTCTTGCAAAATCATGTAGCATACATGAGTTTATCATCCGGTCAAACACCTTTTTTTTCTGGTCTAAGGTCTTTTGGTTGACCAAACCCTTTGGTTGATCGACCAATCATCCAGTTCTCTTTTGGTAGGCCAACAGACATTTTTGATCAACCAACTGTGTTTTTTTTCAGCACGTCAGGATGGCACCCAAACGTGCTCGAGGCTCTTCTAGTCATCGTGATGATACTTTCGATCGCTTTTTTATTACCAAGGCTGCTCGTGATTGATTTTCTTTGTTTGCTAAGTTCTCTCCATACGTCAGATGACCCGTTGACTTCACCTATTTCGAGTCATTCTTCCCTAGGATCTATGAAAAATTTGCATACCATCAAATTTTGCGTCTATTTGAGTGGAACTTTTATGCGGGTTCCAAGCATTGCCGCATTCCCAGTGTTGATCCCATGGCTTGTCACCTATTTTATGCCAATCTCAAAGATATAAGTGAAGGCTCCAACATCAAGTGTACCTCGAATGTCTACGGGATAGAGGTTCTGGATAATGCAAATGTTTTGACGGAGATTCTTGGTTGTCCTTCTTTTGGACCTACTTTTCTTGAGTTACATCGGCAAACTTAGTCTGATACTATCAGGTAGACCCTGCTCACTCCCTCTCATTTTGACTTGGGCCGTCCTACCAAGTCACCCTTTTTCAGATGTTTGCCTCTCTTTCTAAATCGTGTTTTCTTGTGGAACTTTATGTCCAAGTTCACATCTTTTGAAAACTATCCTGGTATAATGCTGATCACCCTCTATGCCATTGTGAAGAACAAACAGTTCAATTGGAACGATTTGATTCTTTATCTTATGAGTAAACCACCCAGCAACTCCTTCTAGTTTGGGACACTTTCATCCCATATCTTTCTTCATTTTAGTGCACCCATGGACATCAATCATAAATAGTTTATCACTCGTGCCTCCATTTTTGATAAACTCACTTATGCAAAGATGGAGCAAGCACAAGGAGTTCGCGATGTGGGTGCACCACAGGAGCAGCAGCAGCAGCAGGAGCAGACCATAGTACCTTCTCTGTTCTCACCTTATGAGAACTTCACTGCAACATGTCCACCTCCAGTGAGACCTTCACCCTCTTTCTATAATCAAGACTGGAGCCTCTTAGATAGACAGATTTCAGGCAGGGACTTTGTCACTATTCAGGATGTGATCAGTGGTATTTCTTTGATGATGCATAGGTAGAGAGAGACATACATGGTTATGATGAGGTACGGGCATCAGGTATCAGATTACCAGAATGCTCAGAGTCAGTTTTTGGATAGACTTGGAGAATCTGTTCATAGCATTCAGCAGCAGTTTCACTGACCTACTCGACCTTGTCGTTCGACTACCATGCCTTCTGTAGCACCTCCTCCTCCTCCTACTTCATTAGATTCACTAGTAGCACCACTAGTTGACCAGAAGATTACTCCTCCTCGCAAAACATCCAGGCATTTGGCACCACGATCATCAGCTCAGCGACACCTTTGCCTTGGTCAACCTGCATCTTCTGAGAGATTAGACTCATTAGATCTCAAGCTAGATACCAATCTTTAGAGCACCATGGACACATTTATGGCAATGTTAGATGATTAGTTATTATATTTGCTTTCATTTTTTTATGGCATGTATCAGTTTATTCTAGACTCGATTCTATGTTATCATTTCTAATCATTTTATTATGAAGATTGCATGAATATTATGTCCTTTAGTTATATTAATAGCTTTCTCAATGGATGCTATTATATTGATGCTTATATTACTTTTTTAAGGGGGAGTTAATTATGAAATAACCAGTAGCACGTTTACTTTTTGCTGAAACACAAAGGTGGAGATATTATGCAAAGTTATTTTCAAATTCATAATTATAATTTTGTTGTCATTAAAAAGGGGGAGAATGTAAGCACCTCTGTTTTGATGCACTAAAATTATGTTTATTACTAAGGCTGACATTTCAGGACTTTCTTGGATTGAAGCCTCTATTCAAGACATAAGTTCAGATAGTTGCTGATGTGCGTCCTTTTCATTTATTTGAGTCTAGGACTTTATTGCAAGGAACCTCAACTAAAACTCAAAAATGATTTTTTCACATATCTTTTCAAAGCCAAATTTTAGGGTTATTGATCGACCAAACTTATTAATTGATTGACCAAAACACTTTGATCGACCAGCCTACTTATTTGACTGATCAAATCAATCCATTTAAGGAAGTTGAGAAAAATCCTCTTGATCGACCAACCAAGCTAATTGATCGACCAACATTCTTAATTGATCGACCAAAGTACTTGTTGATCAAGCAATTTTGTTTCCTATTCAAGCAAAACCTTTTGTATAAATAGAGGTCGTACTCAACCCCTTCATGAATGACTTTCAAAGAGAAAACCCACCTCTTATAGTTAAACTTCTCGTGCTTATTTCCAAAGGTCATTGCACCCTGTTCTTCACTTTCTTAGAAAAGCACGGTGCCTCGAACCTCAACGAAAAATCGGTTTGATTATTTATTGAGGTTCCATAGTAGTTATTCATGTTTTATTATACTGTTGTTTTGATTTACGTATCCCAAGCCTATTTGGAAGATCCGTGGTTCTTGTTTTTGCTTCTCTTCAGGATAAAAGAGAAGAGTTTGTAAGAGGTTGTGCCACCCTCATTCAAGTGGTGCAAATAGTGGATTGACTAGCTTGTACTAGTCGGAAAAATCCTAAGCTGGGAGGCTTAGGTAGTGGTTTTTACCTGGATTAGGTTTCAACTATAAATCAGGTGTACTCTGTGCATGAATCTCTGTTGTTTTCTTTTTTAATCTGATTTATATTTTCAAAGCAATACTATTCACCCCTCCCTTCTAGTATTTAGTTGCAATCCACAGGATATTCTCCAAGCCTTAAGCATTGGTGTGGCTCGTCAATTCTAGCCAATCCTACGATAATGATCTGGTTGTTCTATGAGTAGATCTTCTGGACAACATCTGGGCTCATGTTTCGTGATCACAAGCCATAGGCTTGGGTAGCTCCCAAGAGGCTTGACTCTTCTAACTGAAGTTAGCACCATTCCTGATACATCGAGAATAGGCACGCCTTTCTAGAGGATTAACATACTACTAATCTCTCCCTTGGCTAAGGCGAGACTATCAAGCTGGGATTCAAAGGAAAGGATGTGTCGTAATCTTCTCTAGTAGAGAGGGATAAATTTCCAGAATCTGATCATTGAGGCATGTAAGGGAATAAATTATTACACCAAATTGAGGAAGGAACTTAGGTAACTTGTTAATGGGTTACTAGACCAAAGTGATTGGTCGTACCAGGTAGGGTTAGAGAAACTAGAACTAAGAGTGTAGGTTTAGGCTAGGAACTAGGCAGTAATTGAAACTGTACACTATGTTGTTTGATTGAGATATAATTGATGATTATTCCCTGCTGAGCCGATTGGCTCATTCCTTATTTGTGACCTACTTTTTGGTTGTCATCGCAGGTCGTCGACATATGGAATTTGTCACTGCGCAAGTTTGTGCATGCTCTATTGATAGGTACATTTTATGCTTTGGTTTATTGCAAGTTTATGTCTTGTTATTGTTTTCCTGTATCAATTATGTGCCATTCTTTTTGGATTTTCTTCCATTTTGTGCTGTGAATGGAACTCTTTTATAGCTCGACTTAGTTAGGTACAACCCGAATTAAATAAACCAGCACCACTTTCTTTTCCATCCCTCAGAACTTGAATGCTCATTTGGGGGTCTGGGTTTTGGGCTGTGACACCGGGAAACTAACAAAAAAATTCTACTTTTGCCTCTAACCTGTCAGCCGACCCACAAGCTTACTTCTCCATCTCTAACCTCCCTCATCTGGAGCAAACTAAAAATCTTGCAGGGCCAAGTGGCCCTCAAATCCAAACTCAAAATACACACCCCTTTGCCTTTATGGTTGACCATCTGGTTCGACTTCAACAAAATCAAGAAAATTTGGCTAGGACTATGATGAACATAGCCAACCAAGGGCAAAAGTCGCCACCCCATTAGCAGCCTGTCGTTCCACTTAAGGATTTTTTTGATCCTTCCAATTATGAGGAAAGACCTAGGGTGGTCATACCACAAGGGGATTTTGAGATCAAAATAGCTATTTTCAACCTAATCAAACATTTCCATGGCTTTCTAGAGAGGACCCTTTCTATCATCTCGAGGAATTAATTATCCTTGCTCAAACTACCTGTTCCCGCAATGTGTAGGAAGATGTGTGGTTAATGAGACTTTTTCCTCTCTCTTTAAAAGATAAAGCTTCACATTGGTTTAGAATGGTTAGGCGCCCTATCACCACCTGGCCACAGTTAAAGAGCGCTTTTCTTAAAAAAAATTTTTCGATTGGTCACATTAATGCTTCGAACCCGATTCCATTTCCCAAACAGAATCAATTTGGGAATTATGGGTAACTAGTATATCAAACAGGACCATCCTAGGAAGATATTAATACCCAGGTTGTGAAGACTCTGCATGGTATGCAGAATCAAATGACAAAAGTAACCTGCAAGATCACTAACTTGCAACATCAAGTTAACGTTACTCTTGATCATCGACCTACTGGGAATTTACCTTCCCAACCCATGCCCAACCCGAATAATCAACGGAATCAGTTCCAAGGTGGATATCCCAGTCAGCCCATTCACCCGGCACCTTAGCATCCCCTGGGTTTCAATAACATTCAGGCTTCCCATCCTCATCCTAAAAACAATCATACTACAGATACAGTTACTTTGAGGAATGAGAAAACCACTCAAGATCCCCTACCTGTTAAAGAAACCTGTTTTAATGAAAAATAAATCAGCTCTTCTCCCTCTTCCTCTAAGCTTGTTTAGGAACCTAATAATGCAAAATAGGAAAACCCTGTACCCTTTCCATAAGCCCTTCACTCTTCACACACCAAGAAGAAGAAATCCGAGCCCACTAATAAGGAATTAATGCATCTTTTTGGGCAAGTAGAAATTAATATCCCTCTCCTAGATGCCATAAAATATATCCTTGCCTACGCTAAATTTCTGAAAGATTTGTGTACTCCCAAAATGTAGCCTTGAAACCTAGGAATGTTGATCCTCCTAGAGACAGTTAGTCAGTTGTGTAGAGCGAATTGCTTCTTAAGAAGAAAGATCCAAGAGTTTCAAGTTGTCATTAATGACACTTCTTTTGATCATGCTTTACTGGATCTCGGTGCCTCGATTAATCTTATCCCCATTGTTTCTGAGGAGTTTAAGATTGGAAAATTAAAGCCTGTTGAGGTTACTCTTCAATTAGCAGACCGATCTACAAGCCTGCTGAGGATGTCCTTGTCAGGGTCAAAAATTATCTATTTGTGGTAGACTTTTTAGTCCTGGACATAGAGGTACCGAAAGCTTTAAAGTTTGCCCCTATAATTCTTGGAAGACCATTCTTAGGCATCGCTCGCACCAATATTGGTTGTGATTCTGGCAAGATGAAGATCATGTGTGGCGGTGAATCTGTTACCCTAGATATTTTCCAAGCTTCTAGCCGGTTCTAAGAACCTGATTTCTTTGATGACTTTGATTTAGAAATAGAAAATATTGTGGAGGAAACTATGTAGATTTCACACTTGGGTTCCTGTTTTGCCATTAACACAATTCTTGAAAAATCCACTTCATCCCACCCTCCCACCATAACCACTCATCCTTTAGCTAACATTCCAGTTGCCCCCTTCACTCTCACTTCACCACTAACTCCTAAAGCAGAAACTCTTTCGGAGCTGGGCCCACAATTGGAGTTAAAACCCTTTCCTAACTCTCTTAAATATGTTTTCCTGGGTCCAAATCAGACCCTGCCCTAATTATTAACTCTGGACTTATTGGGGCACAAGAAGAAAAACTTCTCCAGGTTTTAAATAAAAATCAAAAAGTTATTGGCTGGACCCTTTCTGACCTTAAGCGTATTCATCTATCCTATTGCACTCATCGCATCTATCTAGTGGACGGTTCTCGCCCCTCCTGCCAACCACAAATGTGCTTGAACCCTACTATGCAGGAGGTGGTAAAAAAGGAGATTATCAAGTGGCTTGATGCTGATATCATCTACCCCATTTCTGATAGCTCCTGGTTAGTCCTACTCAAGTTATTCCTAAAAAGGCTAGACTAACAGTTGTCACTAATGAAAATGGGAAAAACATAGACACTAGGACCTCTTCTTCTTGCTGCATGTATATGATTACAGAAAATTAAACACCGCCACTAAGAAGGACCATTTTCCACTCCCTTTTATTAATCAAATCTTCGAGTGGTTAGTCAGACGTGAATACTATTATTTTCTTGATGGGTATTCCGACTATAATCAAGTAGCGGTACATCTTGATGACCAAGACAAAACTACATTCACTTGCCCCTTTGGAACCTTTGCTTTCCGAAGAATGCCCTTCGGTCTCTGTAATGAATCGGTGACTTTTCAATGGTGTATGCTTGCAGTATTTTCAGACCTGGTAGGTGAATGTTTGGAAGTCTTTATGGATGACTTCTCTATTGTTGGAGATTCTTTTGACCTTTGTCTTCAGAATCTTTAAAGAACCTTATAAAAATGCATAGAAGTTAATCTCATCCTCAGTTGGGAAAAAAGTCATTTCATGGTCAAGGAAGTTATTGTCCTGGGCCATGTTATTTCTAAAAAAGGAATTGCGGTAGATAGAGCTAAAATTGATGTCATCTCTAAGCTCCCACCACCCGCTACTATGAAACAGATTCGCTCCTTTTTAGGGCATGTGGGTTTCTACCGCTGTTTCATTAAAAGTTTTTCCTAAATCTCCAATCCCTTAAGTCAGTTACTTATTAAAGACCAGCCATTTGATTTTAATGCCAAATGCCTGGAGAGTTTCTTGAGGTTGAAGAAGGATGTTATAGAGGCACCAATTTTACAGGGACCTAACTGGAATTGTCCCTTTGAACTTATGACTAATGCCTCGAATTTTGCTGTGGGGGCCGTTCTAGGGCAAAGAATTGACAAGAAGCCCATTGTGATCTATTATGCTAGCAAAACCCTTGATGATGCACAACAGAATTACATGGTTACTGAGAAACAACTACTTGCCATTGTATTTGCCCTAAAAAAGTTTCGATCTTATCTTTTGGGGTCACATGTCACTGTATATACCGGCCACTCAGCACTCAAGTATTTGATGACAAAAAAAGATGCGAAACCCCACCTTATCCACTGGATCTTACTGCTCCAGGAATTTGACCTAGAATCAAGGATAAGGTGGGATCACAAAATGTAGTGGCCAACCATCTCTCTCATCTTATGATGAATGACATGATGACACCCCCCCCCCCAAATCAATTCCCTAATTAAAGTATTTTAGCTGCCAACACCCTCCCTTGGTTTGCATACATTGCAAACTATCTAGCAATAGAACGAATCCCCTCTAATTGGTCAAAAACCAAAAGGGATAAGTTCTTTGCTAACGTTAAATGCTATTTTTGGGAGGAGCTCGACCTTTTCAGCATTTATGCCAATCAAGTCATTAGACGATGTGTCCCTGATTCAGAAATCCTTGATATTCTGACATATTGTCATTCAATGGCCTGTGGCAGACATTTGTCGGGCAAGAAAATTGCAGCTAAAATACTTAATTCTAGTTTCTTTTGGCCCAGCTTGCACAAAGGTGCTCATTCTTTCGTTCGGTCTTGTGTGCATTGCTAGAGCATCAGTAACATGAGTCGGAAGGATATGATGCCCCTTAATCCAATTTTAGAGGTTGAAATTTTTGATGTATGGGGCATCGACTTCATGGGACCGTTCATCAACTCTGTTGGGTATTTATATATACTAGTTGTAGTCGACTATGTATCTAAATGGATTGAAGCAATACCCACCCACACTAATGATCACCGTATGGTTGTCGAATTCATTATGAAAAATATTTTCTCAAGATTTGGCATTCCAAAGGCCATTATGAGTGATGGAGGATCATAGTTCACTCACTCACAATTTCGTCACCTTCTTTCAAAATTTGGGGTTAATCACAAAATTTTTATACCTTATCACCCCTAAACAAATGGCCAAGTTTCTAACCAAGAAATCAAAAATATTTTATAAAAGATGGTTAGGCCCAATCATAAAGACTTGTCCACCAAGTTGGACGATGCTTTATGGGCCTACCGTACTGCTTTCAAAACTCTACTCAGCATGTCTCCCTTTTGTCTAATTTTTGGGAAGGCATGCCATCTCCCAGTTGAACTTGAACATAGGGCTTTCTAGGCAATAAAACAATTAAATATGGATTTATCTGACATGGGCATTCATAGAAAATTACAATTAACTGATTTGGAAGAATTACGTAATTTTTCTTATGAAAACACGTAGATTTGTAAAGATTGAACAAAGAAATTTCATGATAAAAACATTGTTCGGAACCATTTTGATGTCAATCAACGTGTTTGCCTTTTTGATGCAAGATTAGGTATTTTTCTCGACAAGTTAAAATCAAAATTGATCGGCCCCTTTATTGTCCTAAAAACATATCCTTATGACGTTGTTGATCATTTTGATCCAAAAACTAATACGAGTTTTCAAGTCAACAGCCAATGTTTAAAGCTCTATTTGGATCATGGCATAAATCTTCCTTTAGAATCTTTCTATTTAACCAACCCGACCACAGCTGATCACTGCTGCACACTATGCCCGGCTGAATGGCGTAAAAGATAACACTGGATGGGAGGTAACCCATCATTTTTCCTGCTTTCCTTTTCTTTCTTTTCTTCAAATTTTGACTATCCAAAATCAGACTACCTTTCACTAAGGTGATCCCTCTTTCATTCCTAATGCATGAGGACATTGCATATCTTAAACATGGGGTTGCATTTTTTAAATTTTGACGATTGATTTTAGGATTTTCAGAACCTAAAAACTTGCATTTTTTTCTTTCTTTTGTCATTTTCTTATTTTCTGCATGCATACCCAAAAAAATAAAAATATTGAAAACATTTTGAGGAAAATTTTGAAATCGGGACTAAGGTTGAAAACTCACTTTTGGTACAATTGGATTTTATATTTAACAAACTAGGGATAAGGATACGGATCTAATCATTAGAATTTTAGGGTCTATCTTTAGACTAGATTAGATATCCTTCTCCGAAATTCCACCTAAACTCATGATAATTCTAGTGACTTGATCCTCTTTTGTAATATGGAAAGTACCTGGTTTAGTTTCTGACTCAAAAACATGCATTTCATGCAAAACTTCCTGTGTCAAATTTCACACACGAGCCAACACCTAAAAACAACTAAAAATTAGAGAAACCCCTTGTTTGGCCTTAGTAAAAGTCTAAAGTAGATCATTGGTTTGAGTTTCCACCACCGAGAAGGAGGAAAATACCTCCTTTGAAGATGCGATGTCAACATGTTACTGCCTCGGCACTGCTCCATATCTAAATTTCATACTTTAGATGGAGCATTAAAGTGCATTATTGCTACTAAAGTGTCTTGGATGTTTCTCTACCAATAGTGTTGGAGTAAGAGCTCGAGTTTTCCTGGAGTTCCCCGTTACACCGCATTGTGTTCTGAGGTTGTGAGCTACTGGGTGGTGTCATGGATAGTGCTATCTTCAAGTATTGATGCCAGAGTCCCCTGAAGGATTGGTAATAGGAATGATGATCCCAACACATCTGTTGTAATACTAAGCTAAAAATAAGCATAAGGAAGAGAAGAAAGAAAGTTTTAAACCAAAAACACACCCTTATAAATGTTGGCTTTTCACAAGCACTGACACAAGGTTTTAAAAGTCATTGCAAGTTGCGAATCAGATTCAAAAGCCAGAAAAATCCTGAAAATGGAAATTTTAAGTCATTTGAATTAATAAGGGGTTAATCTATGAATTTTTTGGAGGATATATTGATCTCGTTTTTGTCTAATTTTTTGATCTGAAAATAAATCCCGATGTTTATCTTTAACAAATCTTGTGCCTCTTTTGTTTAGACCAACTAAAGCCCCGTAATCTCTTTCTCCTCAAAAGTCGAAAAAATTAGAATTCCCTAAAATTCCATTTTATAGAAATTAATGTTTTTCTAAGAGACTAGCAAAAGATAAGCATAGGGGTGTGATACACGCCAGTTTATCAACATTCTTATGCATTAAAACAAACTTAGCTCTTAGGTATTTGCTCCGCAAATGGGTTTTTGGTTTGCATTTAGGCATCAATTAGGCTAGGCATGCATTGCATTTTCTATTGTGTTTTTAATGATTTTCTTGGAGTGTTAGGAATAAACAGATTAACAAATCCCTAAAACCCTAGCACACTTGAAGGCAACTAGTGAAAAGGAAGCTCAATCAGGATAGGACTCAACTAATTCCAACTCACCATGGATGGATACTAGCTCCCTCAGACTTGGGTTAGCTCCATTCAGCTCCATTCAGCTCACCTTAGCTGAATGGTAGCTCAAGGTAGCTCAACCCAGCTCAAACAAGCTCAGATCCAACTCAACTTAGTTGAGTCTAACTCATCTTTACTCCCATCAGTTCACTGGGAGCTCTAGCTAGCTCAGCTGAGTTGACAGGAATCCATCTCAGCTTAGCCCTAGTTCATTCTAGCTCCACCCAACTCGTGGCAGCTGGACTCCATTATTGCTGAGATACTACTTGTCAACTAGTAGCTTAGCTATCTCTAAAGTTCTCATTTGAGGCAGTTCCAGCTAAACCTAGCTCCAGCTTGGTTGAGGCCAGCTCAACTTAACTCAACTACCCAAGCCTACCTACTAGCATAAGAACTAGGTAGCTTAGCTAAGTAATTGAGCTCCCCATGAAGCTGCCTCATCAGATCTAGCTCCAGATGTAGCAACCACCAGCTCTAGATTTACTTTCTCCAGCTCCTCCTTCATGAAACCCTAGCTCCACCACCTCTACTCTACTAGCTAAGCTCCCAACTAGCTCCACCTACATGGCCGTCCACCTTTCCCACTTAACCATAACTAACCCAAACCTAACACATCCCCTTTTGGCGCCAACCCACACCAACTACCACCAATCACACCCCTTCATGTTGGTGCCAAAAACACCACATGCATCCCTTCATTTTGGCACCAACATGTGCCTAAATCCTAGCCCTACACATCACCACCTAAAGCCATCCCTACCACCAACCTAACCCCTTCTAGAAACCCTCCTTTAGTGCCAACCTTAACCCCCCCTAACTACCCTAAACTACACCTTAGTTGGCGCCAAAATACACCACCCACACCCCATAAATTTGGCGCCACCTATATCTACCCTTAATCCTATAACCACCACCACATGGAGCCATCCTAACCCTTCCTAAAACCCATGCCACTTAACCCACCTAAACCCTCTTATAGTTGGTGCCAAAACACCTATCCCCACCACGACATACCCCTTAAGTTGGCACCAACTAACCCTAGCCATCCTTCTCCTAACTACCACCCTATGATCTAATCCTAGCCCTATAACACACTAACCTATCTCTTAACCCTACCCTACATAGAGTTGGCACCATCTCTTCCACCTAACATAACCACCACCTTATACACCTCTCTACCTCCACACCAACCTTCATCTACCATCCATCAACCAACTTCCACATCCTAGCCTTCCATCACACCACCTTTCCTTTAACCTTAGTTTACTACCCTTACCCCCTACCACCCCTATATATAACCATGCCCACCACCATTAACATCCACCTCTAGCTACATATTTTCTAGTTATATTACACCTACATAGAAAGCCAAGAGAAGAAGAAGAAGATTAAGGGGACACTTTGTTCCCTTGGTGCTTTCCCCTCTTCTCTTCTCTCTTGAGCCCATGCCAGCCAAGGGAAGAAGAGAGGCATTTGAAGGAGACCTAGGGTACATGCCTACCCGAGGAGGAGGATTTGAGGTGATGAGTGGCTACTCATCATAGCTAAAAGGCCGAAATTAAGCTAGATACTAAGCAAAACAATATCAAATTAACACATAAAAAGGGTTAAGTGTGGGAATTAAAGAAAAGACCTAAAACTTTTAATGTGTGTTAAAATCTCCTAATTAGGTCACAAAAATAAGATATTCTGAAAATTAAAGAATAAATGATGATCCATGCATAAATTGAACACATAAACAAGTTTGAAAAGCCAAATCAGAAGTAAAATAAATGTCGTAAATGTTCAATTAAGCACATGTAAAAATTTGAAAGCAATTGGACATCATTTAGGCTTAGAAATAAATAGATTACAATTAGGTCCTTCATGCATTACATTTCTACCCTTCAAAACTCCTTCTTGGACCTATTTGCAAGCCGCAGGGACCCTTTTATAAGACTGCAGGGCCCTTCCAGCTGCTATTCTTCTCGCTTATGGGCCTGCATGCAAATGTTCTACCCCTTCTTCTAAGGGTCCGTCTGCAAATTTCCCCTTTATTTCAAAGAGAAGCCTGTGTTCTTCACGCGCACTGTAGCGCGCGAAGAACACAGCCATTCTCGACCGTCCATCGCAGTTTTGATCTCGATCTGCGGCTGGATTCAAATGGAACCTTCGCGCGATTCGGTGCGTGCGTTCACCTCTCTTCCCAGATCTCATCTGACGGTCAGATCTCTCTCTTGACTTGCCGCGCGCTCTACCCATCTCATCCTCACCGCCGGCCTGATTCTGATTAACCTCACCCTTGCGGTGATCTCAGTCACTGAGCTGCTATTTAAGCACCTCAGTGGTGTCGCGCGCGAAGGATCGCTCCCTCCTACATCTCTTAGCGATCAATTCTTCCACTCCAGTCTCTCCTCCTCATCTGGACCCTGATTTCACAGCCACCGGCTGTGGAATCATCGCCTGCTCTCGACCCTCCTCGTCGCTAAGGACCTCGTAGCACCTGAGGACGACCCTGGAGTCTCACTAGCAGACTCTTCCCTCCGCTGGAGTCACCCTCCTCCTTTCTTCCTCCTTAGCCGCCGGCTAAGGACCCATAGGTCCCATTCTTCCTGTTAGTTTAGTTTTTAATTCTGCACAAGTAGTGTTAGATTTAGTTTACAGTAGTTTAGAATAGATTTAGTTTTAATTGTTAGTGTTTAATGTTAGCTGTAGTTAGATTAGTCTTAGGAGTAGAATTAGTATTAGATCCCCTCCCTCACCTCCTCTGATCAGTCCAGATCAGAGGGGAAGAATCATCTGTTCATTAATCAATTTATCTCCCTCTTCATGTTTTGTTTTTCCACCATCCAATTCTGATTTATGTTCCTTTTAACGACGAATCTTTCATCTGTCACCCACACATCTGGACCCAATTCCAGATCTGATGGTGTACTGCCTCAGATCTGAAATTGGCGTCACAAGCACCATTTGGGGCTTCTCACTCACCCCATTTGTGTTCACAAAAGCCCCTTTTATTTTAGATTGATTGCCTCAGTTTGTCAGATTCACTTTAACATGGGTTTAGAAGAGATTTTGCTTTCTGAAATGTCTTGACAGATCTGACAAATTGAAGGGATTTTGGTTTTCCTTGAGGGCAAGGATTCTGAGAAGTTCTCTGGTGACAGAGAACAAATCAGAAGAGCCTTTCATGAATTTGCTTCTGCCTTGATCTGAATGCATTTGCTAGCTTTTATAAATTCCTTTAATGCATTCTTTTTCTGATTTGTCATTTCAGAACTGCCATACACCACCTGTTTGATAATTATTTTTGTATGGTGATTCTCTAACCTAAGGAGTTTTCCATACTCCTTAAGGTTGCAAGAAACTGGGATTGTATGTTTTTGGTTTTAATTGATTGAGTTAAGTCTTCCTTCATGCTGTCTATGGCATTAGGAAGACTAACTCAATACCATTTGCTGTTTTGATCTGAAAGGATGCTTCTGCTAAGTTTGTTTTCTAATGAGGGTTTGAGCTGAATTTACATGAGATTTTCGTGAGATTTAAACCCCTTTCAGATTTGGATTTCAACTCTGTAAATTGTAGTTTGTTTTGAATTTTATCTTACTCCCAGTTATACAGCAACATGCTGCATATAGCAGCTACATTCCCCTCTTCTCTAAACTCCCTTCTTCTCTAAATTTCCCTCTTCTCTGTAGAATACTTCCCCCCTCTTCAAGTGGACTAACTGCAGCAGCAGTTAGCCATTTGACAGTGGCTTAAGCCACTGCCACTGTAAATAACACTAAAACAACACATTGTTCTCTTCTCCATCTCCTCTGACAGTAGCTGAAGCTGCTGCCTAAACTCAAATAAAAAAAAAAAAATCAATCAACTCTAATTCCCTAACTTTATACAAAAGCCTAATTGCATAGACTTATTTTAAAACTGTAAATACACCCATTCATAGTATTATAACTATAACTATAGCATATCAGTTAGATACATAGTTATACTGTAAATATGTATAAAACCTGTACAGAAATTCATACACATATGTAATCTATGTAAATATATGTATAAATACTGAACTATTATGTATGTATTTACTGATATATGTATATGTATATATACAGATTCATATGTACATATTCAGTAGCTATATTGTAGAATAAATTAGCTAAATTAATAATTTAGAGCTATAATTAAGTAAATAAATCTATAGACTTAGGTTAACATATATAGTAAGTAATTTAAGTTAGTTAAAGTACAATTATACCTAGTATAGCTTACTGTAACTTAGTTTTATTTAAAACACTCAGAACAGCTAGTTTAGCTTAAATAAAATAGAAATAAATTCGTAAATATACAATAAAAATATGTATAAAATACTTAAGTATGTAAATTGAATCTGTATAAGGTCAATTAGACCATTTACTAACTATTTTATAAGTAATTAACTATTTAATCACCTA
Organism: Thalassia testudinum; assembly: GCA_037157565.1. Lineage (NCBI taxonomy): Eukaryota > Viridiplantae > Streptophyta > Magnoliopsida > Alismatales > Hydrocharitaceae > Thalassia > Thalassia testudinum. The sequence continues at coordinate 217,481,204 of JAZHRO010000024.1, forward strand.
AATCAACCTGTACAATCAGCCTAGTTTAGCGAATTTATTTGTATAGTAAACATAATTAAAATTCAAAATTAATTAATCAATTATGTATTATTATGTAAATATTTTATTTACCATATTTTATTTTATTTTTTTTAATAATTTATGGCCCCCAAATCGAGGGCCAAAAACGCGCACAGACGTAGCTGCGTTTGGTTTCCAGCGCACGATGTGGTGCTGGAATAGCGCCACATCGTGGGCTGCAAACGAAACGCAGCATATAAATATAATTTATGTTATAACCTTACCAGTCGTCATGGCGCCGGGCGCCCGAAACTTCACCTGCTCCGTCTGATCCGATAACCCGATTCTGATATGTGCTGAATACTGAATGCGTGATTCCTGTGTGGGGCTGGGAGCCCGAGCGTGTGCGAACTTGTTGAAGGCGTTGGGCTGAGGCCCTGCGCTGATACGAAAACGTAATTAAGCACCTAATCTGAGATTAGGGCGCGCTTAGTAGAGGTCTGGTCCCACCCGAAGGGTGCTGTGTATCCCTCGAAAAGCGCGCCCGCTAATTAAACACATTTTACACTAAGGACTCCACCGCAGCCTCTGAAAGACTACACAGAACAAAATGAAAGGACAGACGACTTAAAAAAAGAGATAACACGAGATAACAACATAAAAGACTCTGTACATATGTAAAATTAAACCCACATAATTACTAACAGAATAAAACGACACTATAAATGTCGCTAAAGACCTCAGGTTGCTTCTTTAGGTTGTATATAGTGTTTCCTGAGATTTAGCGACGTTTATATCTGTCACTAAAACTGATATGTATGTCACTATAAATAAATGACTAGTAAGTTAAGTTTTTACACCATGGTATCCTAATGGAGTATGAACTAACATATTAGTGTTAATAGTATAACTTGTAAATACATAGTTTAGAGTATAATAATAGATTGTTTGATGCTTGTTCATAGTTAGCATTTTTGCAAGCACTTCTTAGTAACTAGGTAAACAAAACATTCATTCATTCTTTAAATGTAAAGTTTCTTTTTGAATAAGAAGACAATTTTGGAGATAATCAAAGAGTGACCGAATTAAATTCAATAAATTGCCTCCCAGAGAACGACCTGGAACAAAACCAGTAAAAATTAGATAAATAAGCAAATGATAATAATGGTTGTAATGACTGGAACTCACCCATACTCACCACTATACGACATCCTTAATGTTATATTGTACACCCTGTACTACAACGACATAATCAACAATTATTACCAATTTCAAACACAACAACCACACATCACAACCAACAAAAAAACCCAATCATTATTTTGGCGCCGCTGCCGGGGAGGCAACACTCTTTGCACCAAAATTTTCTTTTCATTCTTTTGTATATAGAAATTCTTCATTCATTCATTATAATTGCTTTTATTTTCCATTGAATTAATTGTGTATACATTCCTTTATTCTTTTACTAATCATTTGTTTTTTTCCACAGCACTTGAGGAGGAGTGTCGTCTTCCTGGTGGAGTCGCTGCGCTCCAGATCCGTCTTCCTGGTGGAGTTTTGCCTCGAAGTCGCTGTAGGATTTTAGTATTAGTTTTAGTATAGATAGTTTTAGGTTTATTGATTAGGAGCAATTGTTAGTCATAAGTTGTGAGAGCTTGTTCTCACACAATTTTTGTAATAATTCTGGACTATCTGGACTTTATTTCTTTCTGTTCTTAATTTCTTTCCTTACTTTTGAATTGCATATAAAATTTTTCAAAAAGAAAAAAAAAATCAAAAATCAAAAAGACCTCATACTTATCTAGCAGCAGCATAACCTCAGGCATCCATTTTTAGGATTGCATTTCATTCCTGCTAGATTTTAATTCAAGTCAAATCTGCATTAGAAGATTGCTGGAGTCAGGTACGCATTTCTTACCTAACTCTAACTCCTGCCATATTTGCATTTGACTTAAAATTAAAGAAGACCACTACTTGTTCTGAATTTAGTAAAAAGTGAAATGAGCAGCATAGAAAACATATTTTAATCACTTTAATTAAATCAAAAAGGAGATAGCAAAATTGGGTGGAACCATGTTTGAGATTTTAATCGCCTTGTGTTGAATGTTATCGTGCACACAGCACGATCACTTAAGGCCACAATACACGGGTTTCTACCTCATCTTTCTGCAACCACAGGATCTGGATCCGCACGCTCAGTCTTATCCAGATTCCCAGTGGATTTTAGAGGTCTGCACTTCGCTAGGTTTATCTTAGGATACGTACAATTGCTTGAAACAATTGTTTGCGTATAACATACTTTGCGTAGCAGCCTCTAGGAAAAATTTTCTCCGATTCATTTCGATTGATTGGTCTTCTTGAATTGAGATTTTATTGGGATTCTTCTGTTTTATTGTGAACGTTAAAAATTTTTTCCCATTGAGTTGGATCGAATTAGAGTAAACGGGATTTCAAAAAAAAAAAAAAAAAATCAACTCAATGGAAGGTAGGAGATCCCAAAACCCAGAACTTGTACTCCCCTTGGGTACTGCTACCCAAGCTACTGCATCATCTTCTTTGCCTTCCACTTCTAATCCCTTACCTCCTGAGTCTCAAAATACTTTCCACAATCCCCCTCGCCAAGAGGATGATCTTGATTCTTCACACTTTGAGGATTTTGAAGAACTTCCTCCAGACTCAGTTGCACATCCTCTACCACAGCAACCACCTATCCCTAGGTTCCAACCTCCACCTTATCCTAATCATCCTAATCCACCCCCGGAGAGAGGACCTATGCCTCATCTTCAGCACCTTTTCGATACACAACTACAAATGAATACCTTAACCCAACAGGTGCAACAGCTTGCTCAAGCTGTAAATCTATTAGCTAATCCCCAACCACAACCACTTCAACTTAGAAATCCTCAGGCACCACCCCAACCCCGTAGACCTCAACTACGAGATTACTATAATCCCGCAGTTGCCCAACCAATGCCTGTGGTACGTTATCCCAATGGGGGTCGTGCTGCTGAACTGAAGCCGAACATTATAGCACTCATTCCTCACTTCCATGGACTTGCTTCTGAGGACCCTTTTCAGCATTTAGAGGAGCTGAAGAATCTTGCCCAAACTTTGGGTCCGCAAGGACATGATCAGCACACGCTTTTGATGAAAATGTTCTCCTTTTCATTAAAAGATAAGGCAGCCTTTTGGTTTAGAACACTTGCACGGACTACACCTATAGATTCCTGGGCTTCTTTAGAACATGAGTTCTTAAAGAAGTACTTTCCTGTAGGCCGCACTAATGCCTTAAGGCGTGCCATCACCACCTTCACCCAGAATTTAGGAGAACCTATGCACGAGGCTTGGGAGAGATTCCATGAGCTTTTGAGAAAATGTCCCCACCATGGTGTCCCACGCTGGCAACAGGTCCAGATCTTCTACCATGGGCTCCATGATGACACACGGAATTTTGTAGATGCCGCTTGTGGAGGCAATTTCCTGTGTCGGGACGAGGACTCAGCCTTTGAGCTCTTTGAAGGCATGGCCGAAAACTCTATTAACAATGCTTCAATGAGCGTGTTTAATAGAAAGTCCTCACATTCCCACTCACACACGGGGGTACATGAAGCCCAATCCAGTAGCAAAGACTTAGAGATAGTGGCTAGTCAACTGGATAAAGTGGGCTTAATCGAGAAGAAAGTAGATGAAGTATGGAAATTTCTCTCAAAACACCCATCTTCTTCTTCTCAGTCACCAGCACAAAACACTTCTTCTCAGTTTCCCACAGGGAGGGAAACTGTGAATAACCTTTCTGTGACACAAACTGCATTACCGGATTTTCCATTTCCATATCCTTCACCAGTTGGAGGAACCTTTGTTCCTCCCTTCACTGACTTCCCTGCACCTTCTGGAGCTTCGGAGGAGCTTCACGCCATTCACAATGATCCTTTCACACAAACCTATAACCCTGGATGGCGTAATCATCCAAATTTCTCGTGGTCGGGAAATTCACAAAGACCTCCTTTTCAACAACCTTCTGCACCACCATTGCACAACCCGATCCGAGCACCACCTCCACAATCACACGGATATCCACCGCGTACCTACCAGCAACCCCAACCCAGGCCCACCCAATACTCTCAATCTGGGCCTACACGAGATGACCAGTTGGGGTCTATCATGAAAGCTCTTGCTGATATGCAACAACAGAATATTGCTATGCAGCAGAGACAGGACACGGCCTTAGCTGAGATGAGAGCCCAGCTATCAAACTTGACGGAGTCCCGTCAACCACATTCACTCCCATCCCAAGCACAACCCAACCCTAGGAACATACCTGCTCAAAGGTATGTCCAACCTAGACCAACACTGCAAAACCAAACACATGACATTTCACAAGCAGTGCACAACACTGAATTCTTCACTGACTCAAATTCCTCTCTTGCACAAACGCAACCACCTCTGCTACCTAACAATGATTTACCATCTACCTCTAGAGCTGAACTAAATGCCATAGTCACTAGGAGTGGTAAATGCACACTAGATCCACCTCTTCCAACACCTACCACTTCTAGTTCTGCTCCTCCACTTCCTACTTCTCCTCTACCTATAACTGAACCTCTCACAACTCCAGTACCTTTTCCTGAAGCTTTAAAGAAGAAGGAGAAAGGAAAGAAAAAGACCTGTGTGGCACCTGAGGAGGATTTGCTTAAGCTCTTTGAGCAAGTCCACATAAACATCCCCTTGTTGGATGCAATCCGCCACATCCCTCTTTACGCTAAGTTTTTAAAAGACCTATGTACACCTAAGCGTAAAGCAAGAATTCAAAAAGGGAGTAGTCCAATCATTCTCTCGGAACAAGCTAGTTCCATCATCTCTAGTACCCTCCCAACTAAGATGAAAGACCCAGGCACCCCTCTCTTATCCTGCATGATTGGTAACACCACATTCAATAGAGCACTACTTGACCTAGGTGCTTCCATCAATCTTATCCCAACCTCTCTACTGACACATTTTGAGGTTGGCAATTTGAAGCCAACCAAGGTGTCCCTGCAATTAGCTGACAGATCAGTTAAGACACCTCAGGGAGTGTTGGAAGATGTCATAGTGCGGGTCAAGGATTTTTACTTCCCTGTAGACTTTATAGTCCTTGACATGGAAGTACCTGAAGATATCCAGAATACACCTATCATTTTAGGAAGACCTTTCTTGGCTACGGCCAAGGCAAACATCAATTGTGAGGAGGGCCTTATAGAATTAAAGTTTGGAGATCAGAAAATAAAAATTGATATTTTTCAGGCCCAAAGAGGACCGACCTGTAGTTTAATTGAAGAAATCTTCTCCCTGGATTCATTGGATCAATTGGTTGAGGACACCTTGATCAATTCATTAAATTTAGAACCTCAACACTCTTTGGACTCTGACGTGACTTCCACTGAGATACCAAATTTAGAGACTGAGGACCTTCCTCCCATTCCATTAGTATCTCTAGGATCTCCTGAAACTTTCACACCTGCTCCTTCTGATCCTGTGCCTGTTGAACTCAAACCTCTCCCTGACTCTCTCAAATATGTTTTCTTAGGACCTGATCAGACCTATCCGGTGATTGTTAACTCTTCCCTTTCTTCTGATCAAGAGTCACGACTCTTATCTGTCCTAAGAGCACATAGGCAGGCTATAGGATGGAGCCTTTCTGACCTTACTGGCATCAGTCCTTCTTATTGCACACATAGGATTTTCACTGAAGAAGGATCTAGACCTACTAGACAGCCCCAGCGTAGATTAAATCCTACATTACAAGAGGTGATAAAAAGTGAAATGATTAAATGGCTGGACAATGGAATTATCTACCCAATTTCTGACAGTAGATGGGTAAGTCCTGTTCAGGTTGTGCCAAAAAAGGCCGGACTTACCATCATCACCACTGATTCTGGAGAAGTCATCCCTACACGCATTGCTAGTTCGTGGCGAGTATGTATAGATTACCGAAAACTCAACCAAGCCACGAAGAAAGATCATTTCCCTTTGCCCTTCATTGATCAAATACTGGAAAGAGTGGCAGGGAATAGTTTTTTCTGCTTTTTGGATGGCTATTCAGGATATAATCAGGTGGCAATTCACCCCGATGATCAGGAGAAAACAACATTCACCTGCACCTACGGAACCTTTGCATTCCGTAGGATGCCTTTTGGATTGTGCAACGCACCTGCTACATTCCAGCGGTGTATGTTTGCAATCTTTTCTGACTTAGTAGGCGATTGTTTAGAAGTCTTCATGGATGACTTCTCGGTCTTCGGGAGCACATTTGATGCATGTCTAGACCACCTGACCAAGGTCCTGCAAAGATGCATTAATGTGAATCTGGTACTTTCCTGGGAGAAATCTCATTTCATGGTAACTGATGGACTTGTATTAGGTCACCTTATTTCTGAGAGAGGAATTGAGGTTGACCGCGCGAAGGTAAAGTTGATTTCTGATTTACCACTACCTTCGTCGGTTAAGCAAATTCGATCTTTCCTCGGGCATGTTGGTTTTTATCGCTGCTTTATAGCGGATTTCTCGAAAATAGCCCGACCTCTCACTACTCTCCTCTCTAAAGACGTAGACTTCCAGATCTCTGACGATTGTGTTCGTGCCTATACGACACTTCGTGATCTGATTACCAAGGCACCCATACTGCAACCCCCAAATTGGTCTCACCCTTTTGAGATCATGTGTGATGCCTCTAATTATGCAGTAGGAGCTGTCCTTGGTCAAAAATTGGACGGGAAACCCACAGTCATCTATTACGCTAGCAAGACCTTGGATGAAGCTCAGAGGAATTACACCGTCACGGAAAAGGAATTGCTAGCTGTAGTATATGCACTGGAAAAATTCAGACCTTATCTTTTAGGTTCCCACATTATAGTCTACACTGACCACACGGCAATTCGATATCTTCTCGCCAAGAAGGACGCGAAATCTCGTCTGATTAGATGGATCCTACTTTTACAGGAATTTGATTTAGAGATTCGTGATAAGGCTGGAAAGCAGAATGTGGTAGCTGACCACTTATCCCGCCTTCCTTCTGAAGCGATTTCTCCTTCTTTACCCATCTCTGACCACTTCCCTGACGAGCAATTGCTGGTCATTCATTCTGATCTTCCCTGGTATGCTGACATTGTCAACTACCTGGCTTCTGGACTCATCCCCACTAATTGGGTCCGACATCAAAAAGACAGACTTAGATCCGAGGCCAAGCACTATTACTGGGAAGAACCTTGGCTTTTCAAGCATTGTAAAGACCAGATCTTTAGGAAGTGCGTCCCTGATAAGGAGATTAGAAGCATCTTATCATTCTGCCACGACCAGGCGTGCGGCGGTCACTTCTCTGGCAAAAAGACCGCTGCAAAGATTTTGCAGAGTGGTTTCTATTGGCCCACAATCTTCAAGGATGCACACGAATATAGCAGGGCATGTTCACGCTGTCAGTCTCTTGGTAGTATTGGCCGCCGAGACATGATGCCCTTGAATCCGATCATGGTGTGCGAAATCTTTGACATTTGGGGCATTGACTTCATGGGACCTTTTCCTAAATCTTATGGCTTCGAGTACATATTGTTGGCAGTTGAGTATGTTTCCAAATGGATTGAAGCCATCCCCTCAAGGACTAATGATCATAGAGTTGTGACACAATTTGTTCAAGATTTCATCTTCTCTAGATTCGGGGTACCTAAAGCCATCATTAGTGATGGAGGGTCTCATTTTAGAAACACACATTTTCAGTCCCTACTGCAAAAGTATGGGGTGTCACATAGGATTGCTACATCTTATCACCCTCAAACCAATGGACTTGCTGAATTATCTAATCGGGAGATCAAAAAGATTTTACAGACTACCATCCGACCTGATAGAAAGGATTGGTCTTCCCGCCTTTCTGATGCGCTGTGGGCATATAGGACAGCCCACAAAACCCCTTTAGGCATGTCTCCTTTTAGACTTGTGTACGGGAAACACTGTCATCTTCCTGTCGAATTAGAGCACAAAGCCTATTGGGCCATCAGAAAGTGTAACTTAGACTTAGAGAAGGCCGGTGATCTTAGGAAATTACAAATGTCTGAGCTCGATGAATTAAGGAATGAATCTTATGAAAGCTCAAGGATGTATAAGGACAAACTTAAGGCCTTCCATGACCGTCACATTCTTAGGAAATCTTTTCACCCTGGTAAAAAAGTCCTTCTCTTCGACTCTAGACTGAAACTCTTTCCTGGGAAGTTAAGATCAAAATGGATTGGACCTTTCAAAATCTTGAGATTATTTGATAATGGAGCCGTTGAGATCACTGAACTTGACAAATCTGAACCCTTTATTGTTAATGGACAAAGACTGAAACCTTTCATTGAGCCGCAGGATCTCAGACTTGTCAATTCCACCATTTCGCTCCTACATTTTGAATTACCATGTAAGTTTTCGCCTAGCTGAAGGCGTTAAACTTAGCAACACCTACCCTTGTATATAGCTGTTTTACACTTTTCTTACTCTTACCTTTACTTGCATATAGTGTCTACCCTTGCATTCTGAGCATACATTCATTGACACACATGTCATGCATTTCACTTCCTAGCCCGACTGTTCACTCTGATCCTAGATCAGACTTAAAATCGTCCGCACAGAGATTTTATCTCCTCATTCCAACTTCCTTCCATCACCCAGCCTAGGATAGTGAAAAGCAGAGCATGCATTTGCATCCACCCTTTCATTCAATGAGGACATTGAAACATTTAAGCATGGGGGGGTGTAAATGGTAAACCATTTAAACCAAAATGCAATTGTAGACACAACTATAGTACATATAGTATTATCAAAAAAAATTATATACTTCAAAAAAATTGAAAAATTTTGAAAAATTTTTTTTGAAAAAAAAATTACAAAGCTAAAAATACAAAAAAAAAAAAAAATAACAAATCAGAAAAATTCCAAAAATACAATAAGGGACATGTACTTTATTTGTCAAAGGAGGATATTCATTTCAAGAGAGGAGGGAGAAAAAGAAAAAAAAAGAAAAGATAAGTGATCTTATAGCTGAAAACAAAAAATAGAATAAGTGTCTATGGACATTCAACCATTACTGGTTTGACCTACCGGGCCATAGGAGCTTGATACAAGCTTAGGCTTAATACACTTCGAGCCTTGACAAGATAGACCACAGTCTCTCCTAACTTTAGGACAATTCTTGTACCTGAGTCACCAGTACAGGATTCGTTGGTTTGCTTTGACTTAGGAGTCTAAGTAACCTTGGCTTACACTACACAATGTCAGGAAAGACCACTTGAACCTAAACCTCAACCCTTGTGTTCATTAGGGAAGGTGGAGTCCTTACCTGTGCGTGCAGGTAGACTCTTTGTCCTAATCTTTAGTTTTGTGTCTAGGAGAAGCTCTTTCCACAAAAGAAATCCACCCACCAAATACAGTGCGCTCTACCAAATAAGTTTTGGAGACATACTGTTCAAAAAAAAAAAAAAAAAAAAAAAAAAAAAGAGAGAAGTTAAGTATGTTCTCCAAAATGTCTGAAAAACAACTCTTCCACCAAAAATGTTTTCAGGGTTCAAAATAAATACCCTATTTTTCCACCAAAAAAAATCTTCTCTGAGCCACAAATACAATAAGGATTGGGTTTGAATACCATCAATTTTTGAGAGTCATCCGAAAACATGAGCTGAAGTTAGGACCAACCTGGACTTAAAAAGAAGTGAAACCCCGGGATTGAGCCTTAGAATTCACCTGGTTAGTCCTGACTTATCACAAAGCACAGCCATAACTTCATAGCATTCTGAGTCTCTGTAAAAACCTCCTGAGTCCTGGAATTCGACTTAAGGTTTAAATATCAAGAGTCCTTGTTGGTTGAGAGATGGTCTATGTCATTTAAGCCTCGAGTTCTGGTAGGTTATCCTCAGTAACCAGGTTCTCACAATGTCCAAAAACACAGTCGGTATTGGAAAATGTTTCAGCTTAAAGATCATCATAAACACTTAAAAATTTTTGAAAGAAGAAAAAGATATCTTTACACACTTACCTTGCTGATACTTAAATTGCCTTACACTTCAACAGATTGTTTGCTAAGGGACTAGCAAAACGTAAGCATGGGGGTATGATGAGTGGCTACTCATCATAGCTAAAAGGCCGAAATTAAGCTAGATACTAAGCAAAACAATATCAAATTAACACATAAAAAGGGTTAAGTGTGGGAATTAAAGAAAAGACCTAAAACTTTTAATGTGTGTTAAAATCTCCTAATTAGGTCACAAAAATAAGATATTCTGAAAATTAAAGAATAAATGATGATCCATGCATAAATTGAACACATAAACAAGTTTGAAAAGCCAAATCAGAAGTAAAATAAATGTCGTAAATGTTCAATTAAGCACATGTAAAAATTTGAAAGCAATTGGACATCATTTAGGCTTAGAAATAAATAGATTACAATTAGGTCCTTCATGCATTACATTTCTACCCTTCAAAACTCCTTCTTGGACCTATTTGCAAGCCGCAGGGACCCTTTTATAAGACTGCAGGGCCCTTCCAGCTGCTATTCTTCTCGCTTATGGGCCTGCATGCAAATGTTCTACCCCTTCTTCTAAGGGTCCGTCTGCAAATTTCCCCTTTATTTCAAAGAGAAGCCTGTGTTCTTCACGCGCACTGTAGCGCGCGAAGAACACAGCCATTCTCGACCGTCCATCGCAGTTTTGATCTCGATCTGCGGCTGGATTCAAATGGAACCTTCGCGCGATTCGGTGCGTGCGTTCACCTCTCTTCCCAGATCTCATCTGACGGTCAGATCTCTCTCTTGACTCGCCGCGCGCTCTACCCATCTCATCCTCACCGCCGGCCTGATTCTGATTAACCTCACCCTTGCGGTGATCTCAGTCACTGAGCTGCTATTTAAGCACCTCAGTGGTGTCGCGCGCGAAGGATCGCTCCCTCCTACATCTCTTAGCGATCAATTCTTCCACTCCAGTCTCTCCTCCTCATCTGGACCCTGATTTCACAGCCACCGGCTGTGGAATCATCGCCTGCTCTCGACCCTCCTCGTCGCTAAGGACCTCGTAGCACCTGAGGACGACCCTGGAGTCTCACTAGCAGACTCTTCCCTCCGCTGGAGTCACCCTCCTCCTTTCTTCCTCCTTAGCCGCCGGCTAAGGACCCATAGGTCCCATTCTTCCTGTTAGTTTAGTTTTTAATTCTGCACAAGTAGTGTTAGATTTAGTTTACAGTAGTTTAGAATAGATTTAGTTTTAATTGTTAGTGTTTAATGTTAGCTGTAGTTAGATTAGTCTTAGGAGTAGAATTAGTATTAGATCCCCTCCCTCACCTCCTCTGATCAGTCCAGATCAGAGGGGAAGAATCATCTGTTCATTAATCAATTTATCTCCCTCTTCATGTTTTGTTTTTCCACCATCCAATTCTGATTTATGTTCCTTTTAACGACGAATCTTTCATCTGTCACCCACACATCTGGACCCAATTTCAGATCTGTGGCAGTACACCATCAGATCTGGAATTGGGTCCAGATGTGTGGGTGACAGATGAAAGATTCGTCGTTAAAAGGAACATAAATCAGAATTGGATGGTGGAAAAACAAAACATGAAGAGGGAGATAAATTGATTAATGAACAGATGATTCTTCCCCTCTGATCTGGACTGATCAGAGGAGGTGAGGGAGGGGATCTAATACTAATTCTACTCCTAAGACTAATCTAACTACAGCTAACATTAAACACTAACAATTAAAACTAAATCTATTCTAAACTACTGTAAACTAAATCTAACACTACTTGTGCAGAATTAAAAACTAAACTAACAGGAAGAATGGGACCTATGGGTCCTTAGCCGGCGGCTAAGGAGGAAGAAAGGAGGAGGGTGACTCCAGCGGAGGGAAGAGTCTGCTAGTGAGACTCCAGGGTCGTCCTCAGGTGCTACGAGGTCCTTAGCGACGAGGAGGGTCGAGAGCAGGCGATGATTCCACAGCCGGTGGCTGTGAAATCAGGGTCCAGATGAGGAGGAGAGACTGGAGTGGAAGAATTGATCGCTAAGAGATGTAGGAGGGAGCGATCCTTCGCGCGCGACACCACTGAGGTGCTTAAATAGCAGCTCAGTGACTGAGATCACCGCAAGGGTGAGGTTAATCAGAATCAGGCCGGCGGTGAGGATGAGATGGGTAGAGCGCGCGGCGAGTCAAGAGAGAGATCTGACCGTCAGATGAGATCTGGGAAGAGAGGTGAACGCACGCACCGAATCGCACGAAGGTTCCATTTGAATCCAGCCGCAGATCGAGATCAAAACTGCGATGGACGGTCGAGAATGGCTGTGTTCTTCGCGCGCTACAGTGCGCGTGAAGAACACAGGCTTCTCTTTGAAATAAAGGGGAAATTTGCAGACGGACCCTTAGAAGAAGGGGTAGAACATTTGCATGCAGGCCCATAAGCGAGAAGAATAGCAGCTGGAAGGGCCCTGCAGTCTTATAAAAGGGTCCCTACGGCTTGCAAATAGGTCCAAGAAGGAGTTTTGAAGGGTAGAAATGTAATGCATGAAGGACCTAATTGTAATCTATTTATTTCTAAGCCTAAATGATGTCCAATTGCTTTCAAATTTTTACATGTGCTTAATTGAACATTTACGACATTTATTTTACTTCTGATTTGGCTTTTCAAACTTGTTTATGTGTTCAATTTATGCATGGATCATCATTTATTCTTTAATTTTCAGAATATCTTATTTTTGTGACCTAATTAGGAGATTTTAACACACATTAAAAGTTTTAGGTCTTTTCTTTAATTCCCACACTTAACCCTTTTTATGTGTTAATTTGATATTGTTTTGCTTAGTATCTAGCTTAATTTCGGCCTTTTAGCTATGATGAGTAGCCACTCATCATACCCCCATGCTTACGTTTTGCTAGTCCCTTAGCAAACAATCTGTTGAAGTGTAAGGCAATTTAAGTATCAGCAAGGTAAGTGTGTAAAGATATCTTTTTCTTCTTTCAAAAATTTTTAAGTGTTTATGATGATCTTTAAGCTGAAACATTTTCCAATACCGACTGTGTTTTTGGACATTGTGAGAACCTGGTTACTGAGGATAACCTACCAGAACTCGAGGCTTAAATGACATAGACCATCTCTCAACCAACAAGGACTCTTGATATTTAAACCTTAAGTCGAATTCCAGGACTCAGGAGGTTTTTACAGAGACTCAGAATGCTATGAAGTTATGGCTGTGCTTTGTGATAAGTCAGGACTAACCAGGTGAATTCTAAGGCTCAATCCCGGGGTTTCACTTCTTTTTAAGTCCAGGTTGGTCCTAACTTCAGCTCATGTTTTCGGATGACTCTCAAAAATTGATGGTATTCAAACCCAATCCTTATTGTATTTGTGGCTCAGAGAAGATTTTTTTTGGTGGAAAAATAGGGTATTTATTTTGAACCCTGAAAACATTTTTGGTGGAAGAGTTGTTTTTCAGACATTTTGGAGAACATACTTAACTTCTCTCTTTTTTTTTTTTTTTGAACAGTATGTCTCCAAAACTTATTTGGTAGAGCGCACTGTATTTGGTGGGTGGATTTCTTTTGTGGAAAGAGCTTCTCCTAGACACAAAACTAAAGATTAGGACATGCCTACCCGAGGAGGAGGATTTGAGGGTGGTAACAACCACCCTTGGAGGAGGAATTAAAGGTGGTCCACACCACCTTTGGAGGAGCTTTTGAAGGTGGAATTCCATCAACTTTGGAGGAGATCAAGCACGCCCCCCTTTGGGCTTGCCAGGAGACCACACCATTGGGGGAGATTGCAAGGAGAAGGAGAAGGAGCTCTTTTTGATTGAGGGAGCAGCTGCAATTGGAGTAAGAGCCTCTCTTCTTCACCAACATTCAGAGGATTAGTGTTTTGCATTTTCTTTATTTTTATTTGCTAGTAGCAGAACCATTCCTCTACTAGGTTTTGTGTAAAACATTTTTTCTCATCAATTAAAGTTGCCTTTTCCTCAATTAGTCTTTATTGCAATTCTTGTTACTTTTCCTTTAGTATGTTTTCACTCTTTCTTTCTAATTACCCTAGGACTCCACATGCCTAGGGTGAGCTTAGAAAGAAATCAATTTTTGCCACTTAGATTTTATCTATTAGGTGTTAGTCTTTTCTGCAATCAAAACTGCATCACCTCGTTATTGAAAAATTCAGAAAAATTATATATTCAAAACTTAAAACGAAAGTTGATTTCCATTTTTGAGTAAGAGATTAGAATTTTGCAAACATCGCCTCCTTGGATGACCCTGATACTCTCCCTATCTAGATTTATAAAATTTAAAAGCATTTGCAAATTTGTGTGTTACAACAATTTGAAAACCCTAATTACAAATCACGCGTATTTTGGCAACACCATCCAACGGCCCACAGTGCATAATGAAGACACCTTCAGATGCTGGGTTACGATGAGGGGCAGCCGTGATGGTGCAACATGGTGCCATCATGGCCATCAATTGAAAGAGCGATCTTCATTTTCGATAAAATTTGTAACATAAAATGTTGCGTCGTTGTAGTATGTTGCATGGTACAAAATCGCTTTTCAAAACATTTAATTCTCAAAATCTAACCACGAAAATAGTTAGGTCGTATCCACAGGGAGGAATTAGCCTATTGAATTAGTGAGTGGTGACACGTTTATTCGAGAATCTCAATGGTTGTGCCTATTCTTTAGTGCAACTCGTTGCCCTCATGAATTCTCATTCTAAGCGATTAATTAAAACTGAAGGTGTTTATATGCAAAATTACCACAATATAATATTCTATCTAATAATGATCTTGGTAATGGTAAACACCGTAAACACCAATTTCTAAAATATGGCTTGTCCACCTTAATCCATGCATTCTATCATTCATGAGAAGAATTCAGCCATAAGCAATTAATCGAAAATACAGGGATATTCATGCAAATTCTTTTCAATATATTAATTCATTAAATAAAGCAATAGTGAAACCAACAATGGCATATGTTGTAATTTCTAATTGGAGGGGAAACAAAGGTTTTCTCCTCTCTCCTTGCACTCACGAGGGAGGATGCTGGGGGCGGTGTCGCATGTAGAGATGCGTCTCGACGAGCGCATCGCGCTGACATAGGAAACACAGTCGGAGGTGGCCGGTGGCAGCTGGACGAATGAGGAGGATGTCGATGACATCGAGGTGGTGGCTCTGCGTGCATGGCCGTTCACGGCCTCTATGGTTGGCGAGATGCTAGGCAGTGCTTGGCGTTGAGTTTGGCAGTTGGAGGAGGCTTAGTGGAGTGGCTGCATGAGGTGAAGGCTTTAGGTTCCCTCGCGTGGAGCTGCAGGCGGGTTGAAGAAGAAAAGGAAGAAGAAGAATATGAAGAGGAAGGATTGGCGGTGGATGCGGGAGTGCGTGGAGATGGAGCGACTACGTGTGGTGCGCTAGATGGAATGGCTGTGGAGGTGCTGGCTGTGCTGCTAGTAACGTTGCGCGCGTGCAAGGATGCACCATGGAACGGTGGTGCATGGTGGGTGTGGCAGCACGCAGGAGCTTCTCTGTGCTCGGTGGTGAGGGATGTGTTGGTGACGATGATGGTGTGCGCTCTGTCACTGCGCACACCACAGCAAGCGAGGGCGGAGGTGGGTGCGTGGAGAAGGTGATGAAGTTCGCTCAAGCCACGATGCTCACTTTGTTCACAGGGTGCATCGGTTCTATGGTGGTTGAGGAAGGAGGAAATCCTCCGCAGCACCAAGGGAACATTGGTTCCTAGAGCTCATCCTCTAGCCACTCTTCTTATCAGAACACCTGTAGTTTGTTGGTTCAGCCAAACGCTTCTCCAACCAGCCACGAAGAATGTGAGTGGTTGGATCAGTAGAAAAGGGATGACCGCTCTTTATCAGATGTTAGATTGATGTTCCGAATGTCTTAAAATGTGTAGATAGTAGTGGTTCTCGATGGAGATTCTCAGACGTCCAAATTAAACTTCAGATGTCTTGTAGAGTGATTTTGGCTGTCTGCCTGATGCCTTCAGGTGTCGTGTGCCTAGCCTACATCCACCAAATGATTATCAAAACATATCATATGTTATTAAATGTAAAATTGGTGCATAGGATGATACACAGACTGCGTTGAATTCCCACTTAATTAATCAAATATCAACTAAGAACGACTAATTAAAGAGTACCTAGGCCAAATAATGGTCCACGAAAGTGGACTTATCATCCATCTTCTCTTCTTTGTATCTAGTGATGTAGACCTCCGATCGGGTTGATTTTTGTGCTATTGGACTATGATCGTTGATCCGTATCCATCCATGTAGTTGGATTTTTCATCAGAGGCTCAGATCTTTTCCCTTTGACTCCATGGTCATTACTCTTTTATGGACTGCACAAGATGCTCAGGTTGTCTGATCGAGATGATTTCAGAAGAGTTGGACTCCCATCGTCGTTCTAATTAGATCTATTCAGTCTGATCCGACATCTACGACTTTGAATCATCTACAATTAAAATCATCTCTCATTAGTACATAAAATGATGATATTATCTATGCAGCTAATCAAACTAACCATTGTGGAAATTATGATGCCTATGAATGCATTATTCCTAAGTTATGCTAAAATCTAGCTTAATTCAGGTGATTTAGGTTTCATGATTGCTATGCAATCACGAGGCTGATGTATTAAGTCTAAGGCTTAGGGAGTATTCGATCTCGTTGCCTACCCTTTAGTTTGAGGGACTTGGTAACCTAGGCACCCAAAAAATCACACACTGGTCTGCTCAATGTGCATAATGAAGAATAATGCAAAAAAGTGTCTGTTCTAAAAATGTTTTCTTGAAAATTTGACTTAGGTGCAGCTCAAAGACATAAGTTGATTGGATGAGTTCTCGATGCAGAGAGGAGGAATGAAAAATACTCCCTCGAAGATGTGTTTCTTTGACAAAGAAAAAAATGCTATTGAATACGATAGCAATCTAGAATATCATTTATTACCAAATCAAACTATCAGATTTACAACTTCTCCCAATTTTATATGAGAGACCTACACTCATTTACAATTTTCCTCGAACACACAGGTCTCCCCTGAAAAAGATGCAAATTTCGTGCATTCCAAATGCTCCATAAAATAGCCATCACAAAAATATGCAGCTTACCACCCACCAAAAAATCACCCCATAATTCCTCCCACACAGGCATAGCTTTCCCACACACCTCTCCCTACACATAATCTGTAATCACACAAGAGCAAAAATGTGCCTCACACTATCTGTTTGGAAGTCATGAAGTTGACATGGCTGAGCAAGAACCCCATTCTCCTATGCCTCAAATCCCTGTTGACCAGTCCATCCCTCCTACATAGCCAAAGAAAAATTTAAGCCTTAAGTGGAATTCTCAATTTCCATAGACCCATGCAAATTGCATCCACCTCCTTGCTTTGTGCCTGCTTTAAGATTTCATCATAGGCTTTAGATGGAGTAAAATCTTCCATCCAGCAATACCTGTCTTCACATCCAACTGGCCTGAATGCTTGAAGGACTTGCACCATCCTCACTCTCTCCATATCAGTATGTAGATCCCCCCTGTAGCCACTGTTAGGAATGCACCAATCATCTATAGTTGCACACCACTAAACACTAATCGACACAACCTTGTCAACCGCATGCCCATACATTCTTGGAAATTTCTCTTGGAGTACTCCAATCAGTGACCACAAATCCTCTGATAATTTAAAGTTTCTACCATCACTGCAGATTGGCTTGAAGAAATTCCAATTCTCCTTCAATGTAGCGGTAACAGACTTCCAAAAAGGAGAAGCATTGGTTGGGCAGAGCCTATTTCTTGCTGTGTTAGACTCCCCATAAGTCCCTCAAATCAAATCTACCCAACGCTTTTTCTATTCTTCAAAAATTCTGACCACCCAGTGTTGCAGCAAAGCATCATTGAGTTCCTTTAAGGACCATATTGTTTATGAGCAAAATCAAGGTTTTAAAAACTACATTGTAGTATAGCCGAAATCGCTTTGAAACAAATAATATTTATTACTCAAATTTGAAGTCCGAGGTCGAACATAGGGAGCAATATGGAATTCAATCTCAAAATTGCAATTTAAGCATAGTATGAGCAATTTATAATAAAACTCCAAGCAATAATGATATACCAATGAAAGCTAATGTTAATACTGTAAAAAGAATGGAGTAAAATGGTGATTTGAATCACCAATTACTCCTCACAATGATAGTTAAGAGATGCACAAATAAGAGATTCCTTCTTCCACCTTTCTTCCTATGCGGCTCCCCTTCTTCTTCCTTCTTCTACTTCTTCTTTCTTTCTCTTCTCTGCTTCTCTGCTCTTCATGCAGAGGGGGAAGGATCCTTAATTTTGGCAAAGTGTTAGCCAAACCTTCTCAGAGCAAAACCCCCATGCCCCCGTGCCCTCTCTCTCTTTCTCACTCTGGGTCACACTCTCCCGAAGCCTTCCACAGTACTGGGTATTCAAGTATTCGGATCAAGCGTGCACCTGGGTCTAGACTCACCAGCAGTGAGTGGTAAGCGAGGAGTGAAGGCATAGGTAGGTCGGGTGTACCAGGTCCACAGAGGAGATGTCGCGGATGAGGCACGTGAGGGGTGTGAGGGACCTCACCCCTTGTGTCTAAGGTGACAAGCCTCTATCACAAAATCAATTTATGTGATAGCGCCGCTTCCAAATCTTCCGAGTGGGAGTAAATGTCCCACCTTCTCTTTGCACGTGGCTACAGTGGAACTCTTCCTCAATTGGGTCAGCTGCTGAGGGTATCTCCCTTAATTGGAGACCTAGGCATATGCGTGTGATGAATCCACGCGACCTAGAGCTAAAACCTGGAGTGAATGCACCTTGGAGAGGGCTTGAAGCTTACTTGAGGCTCGACTTTAATGGTGGAGGGGGCTGGTACCTGAAATCACAAATAACGCATTTTGACCACGTTAGAAAGCTCAGGAACGATTGTCGGAGCATGATGAGTGTGACGGTGACAGTGGTGTGCAATGAGCATGTGTGAAGAGGCCTGTTGACCTCACGGAGGGTGGTCAGAGAAGCATGAATTTGGCAGAGGGTTTGGAGGAGCAATTGACCTAACAAAGTTAGGGCTTTTGCTCCTGAGGTCGAGGCGGAGGAGTGGAGCGTGGAAGCAGTGGCATAGGTGATCTGTGGTGGCTGCTAGTGCTCGCTAGAGGTATGCTAGCAAGATGGAAGATGTAGTCACAGAGGGTGCTGGAGAGGTCAAAGCAGAGTGTCAGAGGTATTGGTGTGATGTAGAAAGGCTAAGGAGTTGATTGAAATATGTAGTGGACAATGGGGGGTGCAGATGGTGTCAATTGTGGTATGGCCGGCATCGGAGACGAAGCAGGCTCTAGTAGCGGTTGGATAGCAAGGATGAATGGGTAGGGATGCTGGCTGGTGCTGCTCGACACGGAAGAAGGCAAGGAAGGAGGATAGGCCGCCAGTATTGCAATCAGACGATGAGGAGAGGCAAGAAGAGTTGCTGGAGCTCGAAGAGCACTTCGACAGGTGGAGAGAAGAATTAAGGGTTACTCCAGTCGAATTCGAGCGTGAAAAGAACGGTTTGATCTAAAGGTCTTCCTATAGGTCTTTAGGGGAGCTTTTGGGCTTGGGAAGCAAGCCTCCTAAGCTTGCAAAGCTTCGCCGGAGTTGGGATTTTTTTGATACCCAAATCTCTCATGCATTTGCATAAGAGATTGGGAAGGTTTTGGGGTGTGCGATTTGGCTTAAAAGGAAGGGAATTTCTTGACGAACTTCCTTTTCAAATTTGAAAGGGATTTGTCAAGGAATCAAGGAGTTCTTGCCAATTTTAGGTCACTGGTGCTTGTAGGAATAGGATTAATGGTGGAAGGGACCTATTTTTGAAACTAATGACAAAGTTAGAGGTCTTTTTGTAAAGATTTTGAAAGTTAATGGCATAAATGTAATCAGACAGGACAAAGTTGCAATCTAGGTCAAGACAATTTCAGCTTGGGTCCAAATTTTGGTAGAAACCTAATTTGGACCTAACAAATCTAATGGTGAAGTTGGATTTTTGTTTTGATCACGTTTGATTGGGTAATTTATGCAAAAACCCAAATTAGGGTAAATGTCTATCTGAGACTGTTTTGGGCCAAAATGTGTTCTGATGGTCAATTTGAAGATAACAAACCCTAGAAATATTTTTCTATGAATTTTAGAGGGTTTAGGTGAATTTTATCCTGACCAGAACCTCAGTTGATTAAGCGGGTCTATTTTTAGTGTTTCAAAAGTCATTTAATTCTCAAAACACACAAAAAACCCTTTTCTATTTGTTCTAACCCACTTGTTATCCTTTTAAGACCATTTGACCCTTAATTAACCCTTGAGAAAGCCCGTGGTTGTACTGTATTCAAGTTATGATGGTAAAATTACAGTTTTAACCCTAGTTTCTTATCTTTATCTCAGAATGCTAATGCAATGAATTATGACCTTCTAAAGGTTTGTAGGAGCATTTGAAGACTTAATCAGATCAAATTGAGATAGTTTATGGCTCATGATGGTGTTCCCATCATTCCCCCTTGCCTAGCTTTTGGTAGTCCCTTAGCAAAATGTCAAGGAATTATCTTTAATTCTAGATCATATGCCTTTGTATGCCCAAAATTCTGATGTGTGCTTTCTTTTGTAGATTAGGTCCGAATGCCGATAGTAGGCATAGAGGTACTCAAGTACCAACTAAGATCTAGACTTGACCAGCTCTAGCCTCAGTTTGCCGTGAAAATTTCTAAGGCCCACAGGAACTAACCTAAGGTTCGTTGAACTCCGCGGTTAAAGCACCCGTTCTTGTAACATGTTTTAGCCCAAGTTCAATTTGTAGTGCGTTTTTGTAAGAGAGAGACAGAAGAATTTTTCCTTGTTTTTGGAGAGTTTTCTCTCTCTTTTCTTTTTATTTCTAACCTTGGATTAGCTTTACAACACGGTTTGTATCAGATTCCTAGTTCCCACCATCAATCCTCACAGGGTCCCTGGCAATCGATGCTTCGAGATAGCACCGCCCATGGCAACCCCCAGATCCTTGGCTTTCGAGATTTTGAGATAATCTCGCCCATGGAATTCTGTAGCTAAATCCAGACCCTGGCAATAGACATTTCATGATAAAGCTACCCATGGCATATGAGTCAACACAAGGTGCTTACATGCCCCTAGTAGGATATTTAGATATCCTAGGAGACAAGCACCGAGGAGACGATATGTTATTGTGCATCTTCAAGGAGAATTTCCCACCTCTCCACACTGGTAACTCATCCAAATCAACTTGTGTTGATCAGCCGCTCCTAATCTAGGTAACTTTTTCAGAAAAAATTTAACGCATTTGCATGATTTTGATATTTAAGTGCACTGAACCAGACTGTGTGTGGATTGGGGTGCTTAGGTTACCGAGTCTCGTAAACTAGAGGTCAATTAACGATGCCGAATAATCCTTGAGCCTTCGACCTAATACTTAAGCTTTGCATTTTCCCCAACCTCTTGAAGACTATCCAGATCTTAATGGATACTTGAATTTTTAAGCCTTAGATTACAACCCAAGAGGCCTAAGATCAGCATTCATACTAATCTCTTTTTGTCTCTAAGCACTCATTTTTTTATTCTTTTTTATTTGGTCTAGAATTAAGTTAATTCCTTAATCTTTTACTAATAACTGTCTCTTTTTCTTTTCAAATTATGCTCCTTTTTGACATTTTTATCTCCTCCCCTTTTCTCCTCAGAAATGATATGCAATCAATTCACTCAAAATTTCCCCCCTTCTACTTTTGTTCTTTTTCAAGTTATTTATTTTTTTTTAAATTTTTGGAATATGTGATTTTTTTTATGAAACCCTTTCCTGTGAAGTGATTCTCACAGCATTTTACACTTTAATACCCCCCATGCCTATGATTTGCAATGTCCTCATTGTAAATTAGGTGGGTTCAAGTTCAGCTTAGATCATTTATTAGAATAGGTTTTGGGTAGGTGGATGGGTTGGGGTGACTGTTGCAGACAATTTCAAATTTGGGTACGGGTACTAGAGGTGGAGTCGGTTGTTCTAATGAATGAACCCTAAAGTGCAATATGAGTTCAGCATAAGATGTATCAAGAAGGGTTTCAGGATTTTGAAAAGGATGACAGGTTGCCTCCCATTAAGCACTAAATTTAACACCATCAGCCAGGTGCAATGAGCTCAGGGAGAAT
Organism: Thalassia testudinum; assembly: GCA_037157565.1. Classification (NCBI taxonomy): domain Eukaryota; kingdom Viridiplantae; phylum Streptophyta; class Magnoliopsida; order Alismatales; family Hydrocharitaceae; genus Thalassia; species Thalassia testudinum. The sequence continues at coordinate 217,503,413 of JAZHRO010000024.1, forward strand.
AGAGATCAAAAGATACCTCAACCATGTTCGTATCAGTAAGCTCAATGAATGGCATAAGTTGCCAACCGTTCATGATAAAGGGTTCCGAATAAAGGCTGGGTTGGTTGATTTCTACAACTCCATTTCCAAAGATTCATCTATTAAGATATGGTCCAATCCATTTTGATCTGAGTTTTCTTAGGAACAGTTTGAGTTTGGCATCAAAGCGTAGGACTTTCTGACCAGGGTAAAAGGTCTTTCTGGATATGTGCTTGTCGTGAAAGGCCTTAACCCACTCTTTGTAAATTCGTGAGTTCTCATACGCATCATTGCAAATTCATCGATCTCCCTTATTTGAAGCTTTCTATGGGTACCTACCTTAGAAAGATCTAGATTACACTTCTGTACAACCCAATAGGCTTTGTGCTCCAGCTCGACGGGGAGGTGACATGCCTTCCCGTACACCAATCTGAAAGGAGACATGACCAATTGGGTTTTATGGGTGGTCCTATAGGCCCACAAGGCTTTCGGAAGTTGGGACGACCAATCCTTCCTGTCAGGTCGGACAGTAACCTGAAGGATTTTCTTGATCTCCCGATTCGATAGCTCAGCTAGACCATTGGTTTGGGGGCGATAAGGAGTAGAGATTCGGTACAACACCCCGTATTTGGTCATCAGTGATCTGAACTGAGCATTTGAGAAATGGGTCCCACCATCAGAGATAATGGCACATGGAATTCTGAACCGAGAAAAGATGTTTTGATGAATGCATTTGATGAGCACCTTATGATCATTAGTTCGGGTCAGAATGGCTTCAATCCATTTGGACACGTAGTCAACAGCGAGAAGAATGTATTCGAAGCCATCCAAAATGGGGAAGGGTCCCATGAAATCAATCCCCTAGATGTCGAAGATTTCACCTACAAGAATCGGTTGTAAAGGCATCATATTGCGATGGCTCATGTTGCCCAAGGTCTGGCAGAGAATGCATGCCTTACAATGATCGTATGCATCTTTGAAAATCGTGGGCCAATAAAATCCTCATTGGAGGAATTTTGCTAAAGTTTTATGTTCGAAAAAGTGTACATCGCTAGCCTGGTCATGCTAGAAGGATAAAATGTCTTGAATTTCCACTTCTGGGATGCACCATCTAATGATCTGATCAGCACCTATGTGGAAGAGGTACGGATCTTCCCACATGTAGTACTTGGCATCGGAGAGAAATTTGTCTTTCTTGGCCTTCGGTCAATCGGACGAGATCTGATGTGATGCCAAGTATACTAAATCAGCAAACCAAGGAAGTTCCATACTAATAGTTAGAAGGTGCTCATCGGGAAAATGTTCTGTGATGGACCCAAAAGGGTTGATACTGTCAGAAGGAAGGTGGGATAAGTGGTCAGCTACCACGTTCTACTTTCCCGCTTTATCATGAATCTCGGGTCAAATTCTTGTAACAGCAAGAACCAGTGGATTAGTCAAGGTTTCACTTCCTTCTTCGCAAGGAGGTGCCTTACTGTAGTGTGATCCGAGTACATGGTAACATAGGAACCCAAAAGATATGATTTGAATTTTTCCAGGGCAAATACTACGACTAGCAGCTCTTTCTCAGTAACTATATAGTTACGCTGAGCCTCGTCAAGTGTCTTGCTAGTGTAGTAGATGACCATGGGTTTCCTATCTATTTTCTACCCAAGTACCGCCCCTACAGCATAATCAGATGCATCGCACATGATCTCAAAGGGTTGAGACAAATTAGGGGACTGTAGGATAGGTGCTTGGGTAACTTGAATATGCAGGATCTCAAACGCCTGAGTGCACTCTTTGGAGATTTCAAAAGGGACATCCTTAGAAGATTAGTCAAGGGACACACGATTTTCAAGAAATCGAGAATGAAATCGACGGTAAAAATTGATGTACCCCATGAAGGATCAGATGTCTTTGACCGAGCTAGGCATAAGGAGTTAGGAAATCAAATTCACTTTGGCTCGATCAACTAGGATGCCTTTTTCAGAGATAAGATGTCCCAAGACAATTCCCTCAGGTACCATGAAGTGGCTCTTTTCCCAGGAAAGAACCAAGTTCACATCAATGCACCACCTGCAGATTTGGAGCAAGTGCAGGAGGTAATCATCAAATGATTCACCAAATACCGAGAAGTCATCCATGAAGACTTCAAGGTATTCACCTACCATATCTGAGTATATGGCAAGCATGCACCGCTAAAAAGTAGCGGGTGCATTGCAGAGACAAAACAGCATCCTTCAGAATGCGTATGTTCCAAAGGGGCAGGTGAAGGTGGTCTTCTCTTGGTCCTCAGGATGGATTGCGACTTGATTATAATTGGAGTACCAGTCCAACAAGTAGAAGAATCGATTTCCCGCTAGTTTCTCGAGAATCTAATCAATGAACGGTAGTGGGAAATGATCCTTCTTTGTGGAGGAATTGAGTCTTCTATAATCAATGCAGACTCTCCACGAGTTTGCTATGTGGGTTGGTATGGTTTCTTCGATTTCAGTCGTAATGACGGTGAGCCCTACCTTCTTAGGCACAACTTGGATTGGACTCACCCACCCACTATCAGAGATCGGGTAGATGATCCCTGCATCTAACCACTTGATGATCTCCTTTTTCACGACATCCTACAGATTTGGATTTAGGCATCTCTGCATTTCATAGGATGGTCCTGAGCTCTCTTTAGTGTATATGTGATGTGTGTAATATGCAGGGCTGATACCAGTCAGATCATCGAGAGTCCATCCAATGGCTCTCCGATGCTGCTGGAGAATAGAAATCAGGCATGTTTCCTGGTCAGGTGTGAGTCGGGAGTTGATAATCACAGGAAAAGTCTGATTGGAACCCAAAAAGATGCATTTGAGATGATCAAGAAGAGGCTTTAATTCCATAACTGGGTTGTCAACAGCAGCAGGTGGTTCAGAGTGGAGTTAGGGGCAAAGGAAGGAGCTATAGGTGTGTCTAGGTTGGGTTTGGACTCCTCTAATTGCGGGTTTTGATCCTCTTGTGGTTGATCAGAAATAGTCGGGTTTTCCATGATACATAGGTCATCAACCATAGCCTCGATATCGCAAATCTGTTCTATAACTCTGCAATTAATTCCTTGTTGGGCCTTAAAGATGTCAATCTTTAGTGTCTTGCCCCCAAATTTTAATTCAATTTAGCCCTCCCCACAATTGAAATTGGCCCTAGCCGTGGCCAGAAATGGTCTCCCTAGTATGATCAATGTATTCTTCACATTCTCAGGAGCATCCATGTCTAAGACAGTGAAATCCACTGGAAAATAGAAATCATGTACCCTAACTATGACATCCTCAAGAATTCCTTTTGGTGACTTAATTGATCGATCGGCTAGCTATAAAGTCATTTCTATCGGTTTAAGCTCAGATTCCTCGAAGTAGTCTAGTAGGGATGTAGGTACCAAATTTATGGAGGCTCTTAAGTCCAATAAAGCTCGGTCAAATTGTATATCACCGATTGCACAGGAGATCAGAGGGGTGCCTGGGTCTTTTGCCTTAGGCAGGAGTTTACTCAAAATGATGGAGTTGACTTGCTCCGACAGTACGATTGGATTCCCACCTTTGGTTCACAGCTTATGCTTAGGTGTACACACGTCTTTCATAAATCATGCATAAGTCGGTATGTGGAGTATTGCATCCATCTAGGAAATGTTTATATGGACCTGCTCAAAGAGCATAACCAGGTCCTCCTCAGGTGCCACGAGTTTGGTTGTCTCTTTTCCTTTGGTCAAGGCCTTGGGAAATGGAACCTTAGATGGTTCCTCTAGAATTGGCTCAGGCTCTTGATTTAGGATGGGTGTGTCTTGGATGACCAATCTAGGGTTAGGGCTTGTATTACCAGGCTAGGTGTGTCTTGGATAAGGTGGTTCCTGTGTTACTTTACCGCTACGGGTAGTAACATAATTCAATCCTGCTTGGTTCTGGTTTGGGTTGGGAAAAATAGGTGTTTGCTACTAAAATCCTGAGTATGAAGTTGAAGCATCCATCCCATCACGTGATGGGCAGAAGGGGCCTCATAAACAAAGTGAGCTTGGCCCTGATTTGGGTTCATAACGCACCTCTGGTTGGGCACGTTATTTGGATTAGGAAGATGCTAAGAAGGAAGGGCACTAGGATGGCGAGCACTTGCCAGCTTCCCAAGGTCTAGGGAATTAGAGATGTATGATCTTCTTTTGGTGGTCCAGATTGGAAGTTTTTAGTGGGCCTTGGTTGTGTGGGCTAATAAGGTCGTTGAGCCTGTGGTCGGGGTTGGAATTGTGGTCTTAGATTTAGTTTATTACCCGACCACGAAAAGTTAGGATGATTGTGCCATCCAGAGTTGTAGGTGTTGGAGAAAGGATTATTCTGGATGGCCTGAAGATCCTTGTAGATCTGAGGAGCTCCTAGATAATCAGGGTACGGGGGTTTAGAGTTCCATCAACTGAGGTGGGCTGACCCAGAGTTTCCTTCGAAGCCATAATCAAACGAAGGTGGATATGCATCCATCCCCAGGGAGTGGTAGATGTTGTGCGTAGCCTCCCTTCCCCTAGGCAGGTGCGCGTATGTGCTTTGAGGTGCAGAGGTGGATTTGTGTAGATGACAAGTGATGTCGTCCACCTTTTCGATAATGGAGACCTTGTCCAATTGACTGGCTACCAACTCCAGACTAACGGATGCGGAAAGGCCTCAAGATTTGTGTACCCCCCGATTATTTGTCAATGCACAGGTGGACGTCCGGTCGTACGCACCCAATGACTCGTTGTTCAGGGAGTTCTCGCACATTTTTTTGAGAATTTCCCAGAATGTGTTTTCATGTTGAGCGATGATGCTACCACCACAGGTTGAATTAACAAAGAGCTTGATATCTTCACGGAGTCCTTGGTGAAAGGATTGGACTTGTTCCCACTTTGAAACTCTGTGATGGAGGCACTTACACATGAGATCCAGAAAGCGATCCCATGCTTCATGTAGAGATTCTCCTGCTCCTTGGGAGAAGTGCGTGATTCAGTGCCGCATCATGTTGGTATGACCAATGGGGTAGAATTTTTGCAAAAAGGTGATTTTAAGTTCTCCCCATGTGCTGATCATGTGTGGTTGAGTCTGAAATCGGTGAGTGGCTTTGTCAGCCAAGGAGAATGAGAAGAGCTTTAAGAGTAATCCATCCTGATTTTGTACATCTGCCCCAAAGGTGTGTGCCGACCAGATGTTTTAGGTTCTTGATGTGTTGGAAAGGATCCTCGGAGTTCAAGCCATGAAATTTTGGAGTCATATGAAGCATGCTAGGCTTGAGATCTACCTCAGGTCCTCCACCGGGAATGTTGATTTGGGGTTAGATCTCCATTGTTGCAGGATTATAGTGATCTCACATTTGAGGATGCGGCGGTGGGTTGATGATGGCATTAATTCGATTTTGGAAGTCATGGAATTGTTGCTCAAGATTAGGTTGTTCTTCTTGGTGATCGATATCTGATGAAGGGGAAGTAGGTTCTGAATCAGATGATATGTCAATGTGATCAAGTTGTTGCACAAATATGAAAGTCAAGGCTCGACCTCGACGAGAGTGAATATCTAATGGAGGCCTCAAGGATGGTCTTAAGGACCTCCTCGCAAACATGCACCGAAGGATTAGATGAGAGAAAGAATGTGATAGACCCAATCAAGACACCCAAAAAATTTTGGATGACTATAGAGGTTCGAGGCAGATGATACCCCTTAGTTAGAAAGCCATCCACTTGAGAATTACCTGGGCAACTAGAGACGGAGAGTCCAGCAAAGACCCCTACACAGTAGAGCACCCCCATGAGTTACAGGGTTTCCCCCACCCAACCTATCTTGTCACTGTTCCAAGTAGACTAGAATGGGGACTTGACCTCTTAAGTCTTCTAGTTTTAATTAAGAGAAACGGTGCTTATGATTTCACTTGAACTTTTAAGATGTTTTTTGTGAAAAGTGACCTAATTTGAAGATTGGTTAACCCAACAAGGTGGGTCAACTTCACTTGTATTGTCCTTTTGAGAAATTTAGGTCCCTCTTTTAGTGTTCAAATGAATTTAAGAGCCTGATTTTAGGGTTTTGATTGAAAAGATCAATTCAATCAAGGTTTAGGCACATATTGTTTGGAAAGATCAATTCTTGATTAAGCAAGTGTGTCTTTAAAACCCCAAACTGGAAACACTAATTGGCTCTGATTTGGTCCAATTAATTGGTCAAATTGTGGTACCTAGGGCTCAAACAAGAATGTGATAGCCCTAGAAACCTTAAGCTTCAAGTGGGTGCACAAATCAGGGTCTGGTTATTGTCTAAAATGTATCAAATTAGGCAACTTGATGATTTGTCTAAGAATAGAATGCAAGTAGCCCTAATTGATTTTTCCCTTTTTTAGCTTTTCAGAATCAGGGGCTTAGAAGAAGGTAGATGGAGTTTACCTGCCCCTGGAGTGGTTGATGTGCGACTGATCTTCCTTTAATGTGTCCCTAAAATAGATCACAATTAAAAGAGATGTAGCAAGTTAGAATCCAATTTTATATTGCAATTAAGAGATTTGAATTGTGCGTTTGATGGGAACACCATCACGAGCCATAACTAGCTCATTTTGACCTAATTAAGTCAGTAAATGCTCCTACATAATCGCCAGAGAGTCACAAGTCACAGCATAATCATCCTGAGGGAAAAAATAAGAAACTAGGGTTAAAACTGTAATTTTACTAGCTTATCATGAATGCAGTACAACCACAGGTTTTCTCAGGGGTTGAATGAAGGTCAATTGGTCATAAAAAGAAAACAAGTGGGTTAGAACAATCAGAAAAGGGTTTGCATGTGTTCTAAGAATTAAAAGACTTTTGATACTTTAAAAATAGACCTGCTTAATTAATTGAGGTTTTGATAAGGATAAAATTCACCTAAACCCTCTAAAATTCATAAAAAAATATTCTCTACGATTTGGAACCTTCAATTTGACCATCAGAACCCGTTTTTACCCAGAATAGAGTCCCAGACTGACATTTGCCATAATTTGGGCTTTTTCATAAATTACATAATCAAACATGGTCAAAACCAAAATCCAACTTCACCATTGGATTTCTTAGGTCCAAATTAGGTTTGTACCAAAATTTAGACCCAAGATGAGTCTGTCTTGACCTAGATTGCAAATTGGTCCTATCTAATTACATTTCTACCCTTAACTTTCAAAAAGTTTTCAAATAGGCCCTAACTTTGTCGTCGTTCTCACAGAAAGGTCCCCACCGCACAGAACTCCTAATCCTACAACTTTGGTGACAATCAATCAAGGATTTCTCCTTGATTGATTGATGAAACAACCTCAAAATTGAACCGAAGATTCCTCTTGAAATCCTCTTTCAATCAGACCGATTCTTATGCTTCAAATCTTTCCAATTTCTCATATGAATGCATGAGAAATTTGGGTTTCCAACTCCAACAACCTTCTAAGCTTGAAAGCTTGTCTTGCAAGCTCTAATGGACTCCCTGATACCTATATAAAGACTCCCAAGGCCTACCTGATCCATCCAAGCTTGAATTCGACCAGAGAAACCCCCAATTTTCGTCCCTTCTCCTCCAGTCGAATTGCTCTTCAAGCTCCAGCGACTCTCCCTGCCTCACCTTATCATTAGACCGCAATACTAGCGACAGACTCTTCCTCCTTACTTTTTTCCGCGTCGAGCAGCACCCGCCGACGCCCCTATCTCATTCATCCTCACCATCCACCTCTCATTGGAGTAGTTTCTTCTCTGACGCCGACCACACCGCAATTGGTGTCCCCTCGACTCCCCTTCGTCCACCAATTACCTAGATAATCCCCTTACCTCCTCTACTTTATTTTTCATCTTAACTGCACCCACTTTCAACCACGCTACCACCCGTTCACCGTCGTCCCTTCCGCATCTGGCCACTCCTCCAATGAAGCGCTCCCATCACTACGCCACTCCATATGTTTCGCTGACACTCCCACGAGCTCCGCCTCATCCATCTGCAACGAACCCCCATCTTTATTTCCAATTCCCTGCACTCAAACAACCCCCCAAACAAACCCATCACCGACCACCTTCTCTAAGTCCATCCGACCACCACGCGTCTTCATCCTCCACGAAACCACTGCCATTACATTCGCCAACATCCGGTGAACCTTCTGAGGTGTCTTGACGTGGTCGAAAGGCCTTATTCGCTATTTCAAGTTCCAAGCTAGAGCTCCACCATCACATTTTCTCCGACCAAGTTTGTGTTGTTCTACCTATGCATAGCTAGCTCTTAGCTCTAGGAGACACGGTTTCACTCTAGGACCCTCTTCAGGTCCTCAATTGGGGACTTCAAGGAGAGTTGTGATGCCAATTGGAAGATCCTCATAGCTGTAGGCACAAGGAAAGAGGCAGGGACATTTAGTCCCACATCGTTTGTGGAAGAGCGCCCGCCATTGCATAAATTGAATTTCTGCTATAGGCTTATCGCCTCAGACACAAGGGGTGAGGTCCCTCACACCCCTCACATGCCTCGTCCACGACCTCTCCTCCGTGGACCTGGTACACCCGACTTGCTTGAAACCCACGCCTCGGCTACCACCCACGCCGGTAGCCCTGGTCCTAGGTGAGCTCTAGGTTCGAAACCCAATGACCTGGTACTATGGAAGGCTCTGGGAGAGCGTGACCCAAAGAGAGAAAGAGAGATAGCATGTGGGGGTAGGGGGGTTTTGCTACAAAGAGTACTGGCTAACACTTATCCAATTCAAGAAGCCCCTCCCCTGTGTGAAGAGGCTAAATAGAGAAGAAGAAGAAGGAGAAGGCAGAGAAAGAAGAAGAAAAGAAGAGAAGAGAAGCAGTTGCACAACGAAGAAGAAAAGAAGAGAAGAGAAGCAGCCGCAGAAAGAAGAAGAAAAGAAGAGAGGCTGAACAAAAATAGAGAAGAGAAAGAAGAAAAATATTAGCACTGTAGCACAAGATTACTTAAGACGTCTGACACTTTAATTGCATATATTTGAAGCATTGATTTAAGTGTTATTTGTGAGGAGTAATTGATGATTTAAATCAACATTTTACTCTATTCTTTTTGCATATTGATTCTGACATTACTCTTATTGTAATATTTATTCTTGATTTAAATTGTGATCTTCAACTTTAAATTCCATATTGCTCCTTGCGTTCGACCTCAAAACCTTTTCGAGTAATAAAATTTATTTTTTAAAGCGCTATTTTGGCTATACTACAACACGACAATCTTAAACACTGATTTAACGCTCGAGCAGCATTGCCCTCCGGCAACGACACCAAAATGTTTACGAGAGAAATCGAGGTTTTAAAAACTACGTTGCAGTATAGCCAAAATTGCTTTGAAAACAAATAATATTTATTACTCGAATTTAAAGTCTGAGGTCGAGCATAGGGAGTAATATGGAATTCAATCTCAAAATTGCAATTTAAGCATAGAATGAGCAATTTATATTGAAACTCCAAGCAATAATAATGTACCAATGAAAGCTAATGTCAATACTACAAAGAGAATGCAGTAAAATGGTGATTGGAATCACCAATTACTCCTCACAATGATAGTTAAGCGATGCACAATATCAATTAAGAAGCTCAAATCAGACACAATATCAATTAACAATCTAAAGAAATCTCTTTCTTCTTTCTAAACTCTTCCTCTTCTCCTCTTCTCTATTTGTGCTACTCCTCTTCTTTCCTTTCTTTTTTCCTTCTTTCTTCTTCTACCTTTCGTCTTGTAAGGCTCCCCTTCTTCTTCCTTCTTCCACCTTTCTTCCTGTGCGGCTCCCCTTCTTCCTTCTTCTGCTTCTTCTTTCTTTCTCTTCTCTGCTTCTCTACTCTTCACGTAGAGGGGGAAGGATCCTCAGTTTTGGCAAATTGTCAACCAAACCTTCTCAGAGCAAAACCTCCCTTGCCCGTGCGCACTCTCTCTCTTTCTCTCTCTGGGTCACTTTCTCCCAGAACCTTCCACAGTACCAGGTATTTGGCTATTCAGATCAAGCACGCACCTGGGTCCAGACTCACCAGCAGTGGGTGGTAAGCGAGGAGTGAAGGCTTAGGCGAGTTGGGTGTACCAAGTCTGCGGAGGAGACGTTGCGGATGAGGCACGTGAGGGGTGAGAGGGACCTCACCCCCTGTCTCTGAGGCGATAAGCCTCTATCAAAAAATCAATTTATGTGATAGTGTCATTTCCAAATCTTCCCAGGTGGGACTAAATGTCCCACCCTTTCTTTGCGTGCGGCTGCTGTGCAACTCTTCCTCAATTGGGCCAGCTATTGAGGGTATCTCCCTTAGTTAGAGAATTCGCACGGCCTGGAGTGAAGACCAGGAGTGAATACATCGTGGAGTGAGCTTGAAGCTTGCTTCAAGCATGGCTTTAATGGCATTTCAGCCACATCTGAAAGCTCAAGAATGATTGCTGGAGCTCGGCAAGTGTGTCGGTGGCAGTGGTGTGTAGTGAGCGTGTGTGAAGAGGCCTATTGACCTCGTGGAGGGTGGCCGGAGAAGCGTGAGTTCGGCAGAGGGTTTGGAGGAGCAATTGGCCTGACGAAGTTAAGGCTTTTGCTCCTGAGGTCGAGGTGGAGGTGTGGAGCATGGAAGCAGCAGTGTAGGTGATCTGTGGTGGCCACTAGCGCTCGCTGGAGGTATGCTGGCGAGATGGAAGATGGAGTCGCGAAGGGTGGTGGAGAGGTCGTAGCGGAGTGTCAGAGGTACCAGCATGATGTAGAAAGGCTAAGGAGTCAATTGAAGTATGTAGCAGACAATGGGGATCGGAGATGGCACTAGTTGTGGTATGGCTGACGTCGGAGACGAAGCTGGCTTTGGTAGGGGTTGTACGTTGAGGATGAAGAGGATAGGGACGCCGGCTGGTGCTGATCGACGTGGAAGAAGGCAAGTAAGGAGGATCTGCCACTGGTATTGCAATCAGACGATGAGGAGAGGCAAGGAGAGTCGCTGGAGCTCGAAGAGCACTTCGACCGGAGGATGAGAGAAGAATTGGGGTTACTTCGGTCGAATTCGAGCATAAGGAGAACGGTTTGATCTAGAGGTCCTTTTATAGGTCTTTAGAGGAGGTTTTGGGCTTAGGAAGCAAGCTTCCCATGCTTGGAAATCTTCACCGGAGTTGGGATTTTTTTGATACCCAAATCTCTCATGCATTCACATGAGAGATTGGGAAGGTTTTGGGAAGTGGGAAGGGAATTCCCTGATGAACTTTCCTTTCAAATTTGAAAGGGATTCATCAAGGAATCAAGGAGTTCTTCCCAATTTAAGGTCTTTGGTGCTTGTAGGAATATTATTAACAGCAGCAGGGACATATTTGTGAAAAGGATGACAAAGGTAGGGGCCTTTTTTAAATATTTTGAAAGCTAAGGGTGTAAATGTAATCAGATAGGACCAAGTTGCAAACTAGGTCAAGTTGATCTCAGCTTGGGTCCAAATTTTGATAAAAACCTAATTTGGACCTAAGGAATCCAATGGTGAAGTTGGATTTTGGTTTTGACCATGTTTGACTGGGTAATTTATGCAAAATCCCAAATTAGGGTAAATATCTGTTTGAGACTCTATTTTGGGCCAAAACGGGTTCTGATGGTCAATTTGAAGATACCAAGCCCTAGAGAATATTTTTCTATGAATTTTAGAGGGTTTAGGTGAATTTTATCCTGATCATAGCCTCAATTGATTAAGTGGGTCTATTTTTAAGGTTTCAAAAGTCATTTAATTCTCAAAACACGCGAAAACCCTTTTTTGTTTGTTCTAACCCACTTGTTATCCTTTGATGACCATTTAACCCTTAATTAACCCCTGAGAAAACCCATGGTTGTACTGTATTCAAGTTATGATGGTAAAATTATAGTTTTAATCCTGATTTCTTGTCTTTCTATTAGAATGCTAATGCAATGAATTATGACCTTCTGAAAGTTATGTAGGAGCATTTAAAGACTTAATTAGATCATATTAAGCTAGTTTATGGCTCATGATGGTGTTCCCATCACTTATCCCATGACCGTGGTACTCCATAGGTAGACAGATATGACTCCATTTCACAGGTTGTAGGAACCTCCCCTCATGTTTAACACTCTTTCAAAAGAATCTTTTCCTCATAATGTCCGATCTCTTCCATACTAATTTAAGAGCCTCAAAAATAGAGAAATAAAACATCGGCATAGACGTAATTACCGAGTTCAACAAAATCAATCTTCCCCCTTTGGATAGGTACATGCCACTCCAACATTCCAGTTTGGCTGCAATCTTCTAAGAAAGGATATTCCAATCCCCTTTCTTCAACTTCCCAGTCCTCTGATGCAAACCAAGATACGTGATGGGTAATGAAACCAAAGGTGTTAGCAATGTCTCAAAAAGAACCCCCTGCTCATCTGCATTCATCCCAAAACACACAAGAGAGGACTTATCCCCATTTAACTTCAAACTCGATACCTCCCTAAAAATTTTTACCATAGAAAAGAGGGCTTGTGCTTCCCAAAGACCACCTTCCACAAAAATACTGTCATCAGCATATTGGAGCACCGAGTCCATGGCACACCTACCTGATAGTGAATACCAATTAATTACACCCACCACTGATAACGTGAATGCAAAATGTGCCAATGTGTCTACTGCCAAATTGAAAATTAGTGGTGCCAAAGGACATCCCTATCTCACTCCACACTGGGGCAGAATCCATGTGCCATAAAATTTTCCATTGATCAATGGTTAATTTGATGAGGTAGTAATGCACCTTTTCATCCATTGTATCCTTATAGGAGGAAAATCGCTCCTTTTGAATACCTCCAACAAGTATGACCAAGACACAGAATCATATACTTTTCTAAAATTCCACATGAAAGCTTTACATCTCCTTCTACTCCATCCAATCACCATCTCCTATGCCACAATAAGGGATTCCTGCAATGACTTATTAGGGAGAAAAGCAGATTGAATCGATGAGATCATATCCTTCAACACCACTATTAGCCTGTTAGCAAGCACCTTAGTAACAAAAAGATATATTGAGTTTGACAATGCAATCGATCGAAAATCTTGGAACCATGCCGCCCCTTGTTTCTTTGGAAGTAGAAAAGGATATGATCTATTCAATCTATCAATCCCACAATTCCCTTGTTGAAACTCATGAATGACTTCCATCACCTCCTTCCTAACAACACTACAGAACCCTTTATAAAAATAGACCTGGAACCCATCCAGTCCAGGAGATTCTTCCATGTTAAGCCCATTTATAGCATCAACCACCTCTTACTTAATAATAGGGGATTCCAACCTAGTAGCCTGCTCTATAGACACCTTCGGATAATCTGCCACAGCTAACCTCCAGCCTCCTCTGCCAACTGATCATGTAGCATCCTTGAAATACCTCACAGCTTCAGACCTTATTGCTGCCATTGAAGTTAGCCTCTGTTCATCTATTTGGATGGAAGATATCAGATTGAAACTCCTCCTTGAGCTGGAAGCCAAGTAGAAGAATTTCTTGTTAGCATCACCTTCATGCAACCACAGTTGTCTCAATCTTTCACGCCAATCCATCTGCCTTTTCAAATCCTTTTCTTCCACCACCAGCTGCATTTGTCTTCTCTGCTGCATCTCCTGATCTGTCAACACCTGTTAACCTCTTTCTCATCTAATTTCCTCAACAAGGATAGTGCCTCCAACCTCCTTTTGGTCTCGAAGTACCCCAACAGTCGCACCATATTCTCTCGTAAGATTTCTGAGTGCCAGCAGTTTTGCAGAAAGCCTTGCTATAGCAGAGCATTGAAGTTGTTTGGCTTCCCACCAACCAACTATCATCCCTTTAAACCACAGTTCCTTTAGCCAAGATCTTCTAAACTTGAAGTAAGACCCTATTGAGGACTCTTCACCATAATCCCATAGTAGTGGTGTATGGTCAGAGAATGGTCTCTCTAGTCCAACCGCAGATGAAAATTGAAATCTTTCAAGTAAATTTGCATTCCCAAAGAATCAATCCAATTTTGATTTCTGTCCACTTCCATTACGCCATGTGAATTCAGCTCCAAATGAAGGAAACTCATTCAAACCCTCACCCTGCATAGCCAATTGAAAACCAATCGCAGCTGAATCAATCCTCCCACTCCCTCTATCCTGAGATGAAAGAGTACAATTGAAATGCCTATCTATAAGACATGGAAGATCCCCCACCACATTTGCAACCTCAGATACCTCATTCCATAACTCTTGGCTACGATCTGCCACACATGGGCCATAAACACATGTAACAAGCCACTCACTTCCCCTTGGAATCATTTTGAATTTAACAGTGATTATATGTTGGCCTTTCAGAGTATCTAGTAGCTGCAGTTTGGCTACTTTCCACCATACAGCCAGACCCCCAGCACGACCATTTGTCCCCACACATATCACATTTGCATATCCTCCCTTCCGCAACGACTTCCATTGAAAGTGACCATCCTCCCCAAGATGTGTTTCCTGTATAAGGCCGCAATCTACCTCTCATTGCCTCAAATACCACTGAAGAGAGGCCCTTCGAACACTATCGCGAAGCCCACGCACATTCCATGTCAAGACGTTCATCTTCCTTCCAATGATCCCCCAGCACTCCCATCTTTCACCCGTGTAACACCAAGCATAGATGCCAATGATCCCTTATCCATCATTTTCTTGCCCTTATCCTTCCTCCTTCGAAGCTTTTATGGAGATTGAATCATAATTCCCTTACCCTTCACACCAATTCCATATTTCAACTCCTCCAGAGAATGGAAAGATTGAGATTTCCCCCTCACCACCTCCCCAGCACTACATCTTTCTTTATCCTCAGCAATAAATTGCATTTCAATAGCTTCAGCACCTCCCCCCTCTCAAGGCATCCTCCTATTCACATTGATGGGAATCTTTTCTCTTTTCTGCCATGGGCATCCCTTCTGGTGCCACCCTGCCACTTCCTTTAAGCACTGAGTCCTCTAAGACCACCTCCATAAAAGTTCTCTCCTTAGGTGGTTCAGGCACCTTTACATTCTCAAATTTGAATCTTAATCTAATGAGCCAAGAACTCCCACCACATCTAAGAACAATCTTCTCAGGCACCAACCCTCCCCTGGTAGTACTCACATTCACCCAAACTGAGTATCCCTCGCCTTTACACAACCCTACTTGCGTACCTTCATCCAGCACAACGAATCCCTCAATCATGTTCAACACCACCTCCTTAGTTTGAAAATGAAGTGGTAGCCCTGTGATCTCCAATTGACCCTATTTATACGTAGCCCTCAGAGGGGGTCTCTCTGTTAATGCCCCATCGAAATGCAATACCAATCTCCATAGCATTAAGATGTACTCAAAAACACTCTATCTAAATCGAAGGTTTCCACTATCAATTAACCCCAGACCAAACAGCACAAAATGTTATGGACTCAACCTTGCAATCTTCCAATTTGATGAGAATAAGGATAGAGATCTCACCAACAAACGAAGACGATTCAGTGAAGGGCTTCCCTTCATAATCTCCCCTATTGATTGTGCCACACGGATGTCTTCTGTAAAAGGGATCTCAACATCCAAGGCATGACCTTCCTCCTTTGGTTATGGAGCGGGGGAGGTCCCCCCCTCTTGCCTCTTCCTCCAAACTGAGTGGCTCCATCATCACCTTCCTTCTTTCTAGCATTCACACAAGAAGCCCTTTTGTGACTCTCTCCACCATAGGCGATGTAGATGAGAGGCCCACGACACGATGCCACCATATGCCTGTGCCTTCTACAGCAAAAGTAGAGGTTCTCACCATTGTTCCCCCATCTAGGGTTTCTTGCATAAGCCCCTTCCCGTCCATGAGACCAACCCCTTTGATTTTTGGAGCAGGTGTCCCTATGATGCCATCTCTTCGATCTCTATACCTCCCAATCATCATCCTCCCTCCTACCCTGGATCCTTTACCATTAACGCCCTCACCACCAGACCCATCGACGCCCACAACCCCATCCGCTCTTTGATCACCAGACTTCCTGCTCAACAACATTTCAAATTCGAAGATGTGTTATAGCATACCATTTCCTCGGTGCTTGTCTCCTAGGATATCTAAATATCCTACCGGGGGCATGGAAGCACCTTGTGCTGGTTCAGATGCCATGGGTGGCATTACCCCGAAATGTTGATTGCCAAGGTCTGAATTTAACTACAGAATGCCATGAGCGGCACTATCTTGATGTGTTGAAAGATAAGGTTCTGGGGTTGCCATGGGCGGTGATATCTCGAAGAATTGATTGCTAGGGACCCTACGAGCATTGATGGTGGGGGCAAGGAATGCGATACAGATTGTGTTTAGGGTCAATCAGATGTTAGGTTTAGGGGAATTTAAAAGGAAAGGAGAGAAAACTCTCGAAATAAGATATTTCGGTATCTCTCTTAACAACAAAACACTTGCAAACTGAACCTAGACTTACTGCACATATGCACGAGACCATTAACAGCTAGGGTGAATGAACTTCTGGGCAGTTTTTGTAGGCCTTAGAAACCTTCGTTGTGGACCCAAGGCTGAGGCTGGTCAGGTCCGTATCTTGGCTGGTACTTGAGTAACTTTAGGCCTATTATTGGTATTTCGATCTAATCTCTAGAGTTGTGGCATGGTAAGGCATCCTAATGGTAAAATCTAGCCTATAGACCTGGTCTATTTGGTATGATTTTGCTCGGGATTAGCAAAACTTAGGCATGGGGGTATTTGATAGGACAACTTTAGTGGAACAAATTGGAGCCTAAGAATATTGTTATTGGAATAAGAGATTAATTTAAAGCATGCATGATTTTCACAAAATTATGTGAGCCTTAGATTTATCATTTCATGCGTTAATTGCATTAATCTTTATATGAAGGGATTAATTTTCCAGTTTAGAGGTAGGGGCATCACATCAAATCTCAATTTGAGATATCATAGTAATGTTGGGATTTTGCTCAAGCAAAAGTAGCAAGGGAATCAATTTTAGAGTGCATCCTTATATGACTCTTGATTAATTGCATTCCCTTCCTTTTTATTTTCCCTTAAATCTCTCTCTTTCCTCTTTCCGTCACTTGAAATCTTGATCATGCCTTCCTTATTCTCTCTCCCTCTCCCTGATAATCTCTCACTAATTGTGTTTTCTCTTTCCATACTTCTCTATATAACAAGCAGAGGACGGGGAGTGGGAGATCATCATCTTCCCCCATGGGTACCTACCACCAGAACCACCACCGCGAACCTCGACAACAACCGCGACATCGCCACCGCATCCGCTACCATGTCTTCGTCACCACCACCGTGCTCCTTCTCTCCCCTCATCACCATGAGACCTCGACTCGACACCACCCATGACCATATTCACCTTGCGACCACCGTGACCATAGCACTTCCAGGCCTCTATGTCTCTCGCTTGACCGTGGCCTCCCATTGTACCACCACGACAGTCGTTCATGATAGTGCTCGCCACCAACCATCGCTTCCGAGCTTCCCTCTCTGTGGATGCGAAGCTCCTCTCCCTCTCACGCTCTATGTATAGTGCCCTTGGTTAGTCTCATTCACCTCTATCCCTAACACCGACAACAGTAGATCCACTACACGCAACAACCAAGTAAACCACCGCCAGCCACCAGCAGTGCATGCCTTGGCCACAGGTGCCTCCCCCTCAGCCGCACATGCAACTCCTAATTGCACTACCCCACCTCACTTGGCCAGCTCTCTCTCACACCATCGCACATGCTGCCAGCCACCGACACTTCTGTCCCTCACGCACGTGCAAGCACCAGTGCCCTCTCCCTCAGTCACGTACGCACCAACCTTGCATGCCTACAGTCAGCAGAACCACGCCCTCGCGCATGACCACTCACACGCACCTGGCCTCCCCCTCCACTTCTTCTCCACTGACAAAAAAGTGGAACCTAACAAACTGCGGCCTCTCCACGCGCAACTAGCAACTTCGACCATGAAACTTCGCACCATAGATGCCAATGCGCTCACCTCGATCCCCTGAGCACAACCAGTCCGATCGCACCGAATGGCTACCATCTTGCTGGCCGAAAAGCTTCACTGATGACGGCCTCCTTTGCTCCGACCGGTGACCACCGGCAACCATTCGACATGCTACCACCATCATCGAAAAGCCCTCATCACAGCCAACCTCCACCAAGCTCCGCATGCCCAACCATGGCCTCCTCGACGCACACGCTCAAGAGGATGAAATCCTCTATTTTTGGTTCATATTAAAAATTATGATCCATGCCATTGCCTAAATTCATTTTTCTGATTACCTTGAATTAATAAATTATGGTGAAATTGCATCCTTACACTTATGCTTCTGGCTATTTGTTCAACTACTATGATTCATCTCAAGTGCACCACATTTGGATTCAGATTTGTGCTTTAGTATGCCTGCAATTGAAAATTACATGATATGCCATTGCACATTCACTATTCACATATTTTGGAGCTTTGATTTCTTGTGTAAAAATTACGTAAATGACCCTTAACTTCTCTACAAATTGGGGTTCACATTTAGAGCAACATATCCATTGATTTATTTGACGAATGTTTCTGCGAACATGACTGCTACATACTTGTGATCTTGTTAGCTTGTTCCACCTTGTGGATACGACCTAATCCACTATGGTTAGTTTTACTGATAAATATTTTTGTTCAAGATTTTTCTATCATGATTTACATTACTATGTTGATGTATTTTTCTGATACATCATCTTCGACGCAAAATCTCTCGATCAGACTTGATTCCCAGAAGAGTGATGAGAGGACGATCGGTAGGTGCTCCACAAATGGGGGTTGAGAAGGAGAAAAAATTATTTTAGTTACTTTAGTGGAGCATCTTGGGGCTTGGAACTCACTCAAGAAGGATTCTTAAGCTCTAGAGTAGGAGAGAAAGGAGTAGGAAGGGATGAGGAGGAAAGAGGGCGCTATGGCCACTTTTAGAGCGGGAAATAAGGGAAAATAGGCCATTGAGGCCCTCCAATAGTATGACACAGTGCAGAGGTGCGGGAGTCGTCTGATCAGAATTAAATGGTTCATATCTGATCTTCATTACGCTTCCCGTGCACCTTCAACGAGAATGCAACATGTGGTTGAACATGGGGCATCAGTCTTCGATTGCACAGTCGAGATCCGGTCTGGAGCCACGTGTTGCGTCAATCTTCGATTGTACAATTGAGATCCAATCTGGTCGTGAGCTTCTCACGCTTGGATCATGTGTAATGTGAGTGGAGGAATAAGGGTTATCTGATCTTGATCATATGGTCGCCATCGTCCCTTGATTTACTGAGGAATTGCGGATAGCTTGCATATGCGTTGTCCATCACCTTCATATTCTAATTGAAGAGCAATGATTTTTGCATTCGTGTGCTGAGATCGCACTGAAGGAGTATGTGCCATCACGTGTCAATTATGCTTGCCATCCTTCGCTCCGCGTGGCCTCATCACGGCAACTCATCTCTGATTGAACGACCCAATTTAGCATGCCCTCAACTTTAGCTGATTAATGCACTAAGCCTGTTTCTAACCCGTGGCACCGATTTGAGAGCAATCCTCTCGACTGTTGTGCCAAGGGTGTTCTTATATATAGAAGATGCATGGGTGTTGAGGCCACTCAACTGTTGGATCTTGGTCCAATGTTGAGGATTTATAATGCGGGTGAGGAAAGGGAAGGTAGCGAGTGTTGAGCAACTGCGATGGTGCCACGTGGCACCATCATGGCCTTCCATCTTCCTGTCTTCATACCGGGTGCTTCAGAGTTCCGATTGCGATGATTCTCGCATTATTAGATTGCGATCATCACACTGAGTCCATCCATACAGTTGGATTCATCATCCGAGGCTTTGATTTATGTTGCCTATTCCCTAGACATTAAAATAGAGAAATTAATGTACAAATTTTATAATCCCTTCTAAATGCATGATGACACTATTATGCAGTATTTTCAATGCTATGTACATCTAACTAACCTAGGAACATGCATAAATAGGCATTTTTCTCTAAGTAAATGCTTTCACATTAGAGGAAGGATTCAAATTTTTCCTTGAAGCCTCACTGGCAAGAGCACACACAAGTGACTCATCCCATACCTTATTATGGCTACCAAAACCAGCAAACACAATTGAGTTAGAGTCAAGCTTATCACCTTGCCCTTTAATCGATTCAACCAGCCTAATTTGGATAACCCGAACCAGAATGGTTGGACCGAGTTGAATCATAAGATGTTTGAGATGTTGGCAACTATGTTGCAACTGATGCAACAAATGAAATTGTCTATTGATAACTTGTAAAATCAACCTAGACCTAGTACTGTCACTTGACAACCTAGTTTCCTTCCTTCCCAACCCATCCCAAACTCTACAAACATTCCTAATCAACGGTTCACCTGGATTAGGGAGCCACAACCTCAAGCCCATTTGATTAGCCAAGCTCCCTTAAGACTCCCCTTAGTTTCCACTCACCTCAAATTCCACACTCAACTTCACTCATTCTTCCCAATCCACCTTAGGGTATGAACCCTAATGTTACTACTAATACTATTACCCTGAGGAGTTGCACAATTACATAGGACCCTATGCACCCAAATGATTCAACCTACTAGGATCCTAATAAGCCAAAAGTGATTAATGTGCCTAAGGAAGAAACAAAAGAAGAGGCTTAGAAACCTTTGATTAAAACTCCTATTCACATCCCATTTCTTGAAGCCTTAAAGAAATGGAAGAAGAAGAAAAACCAAACCAGCAACGGGAAGCTTCTTAATATTTTTAGGTAGGTTTAGATTAATATTCTGCTCCTCAATGCTTTGAATCAAATCTTGGCTTATGATAAATTTATGAAAGAATACTCCACTCCAAAGCATAAAGCCAAGTCACTTAGGAAGGTAATCCTTTTAGAACAAGCCAATGCTATAATTTTAAAGGATTTAGCTCCTAAGAAGGACGATCTAGGAACCTGACTTTCTTACTTATTTGATGACCTTGCCTTTGACAAGGCTTTAATTGATTTGGGGACTGCCATTAACCTATTACCCACACAAATCTATGAGAAGATTGGATTCGAGGAGCTTGAACCAAGTTCAATTCAGATCCAACTGGCCAACTAATCTACAAGAAGCCCTTGGCGAATACTAAGAGATGTGACTATTCGAATCAATGATTTTTATTACCCCATGGATTTTACTATTTTTGACCTTAAAATTCTCAATGATTTGAGATGGGCCACAATTATCATAGGAAGGCCCTTTCTAGCTACTGTAGAGGCCTTGATTGATTGCAAAGGTAGGAATATGGAAATAGCCTTTAGAGACCAAAATATGGAACTAAAAATTTTTAAGACCATTGAAGATTCCAATGAAAGTTGTGGGTTAATTGAAGAATTAAATCAGGTTGAGGGTCTAATAAAAAAAATGTCTCCTTGGACGACCCAGAATCAGAAGAAAGATAAATAAATTTAAATATGAAACATTTCTCTTTGAGGAGAAAATTTCGGATGAACTTAAACTTGAAAGATTTACATTTGATTTTGAGAAAATTTTCCCTCTTGAAGTCGGTGAAGCACAAAAATTTGATGAACCTTCAATGGCTAGCTTCACCTTTGCATCATATCTAGATGTATATGAAATTGAATTATTTCTTTTGGATTTTTATTGGACATCTGATATAACCAAGTCAGATTTTAACCTTAGTGATTCAAAATACTTGGACTTCAAGGAAGAAATCAAAGAGGTAGTGGAATTGAGAGAAGATTTTTAGGGAGATAAATTTGAGGAACTAAGGGTCCTTTAGTCTTAAAACCTCCAACTTCTTACAAGGACCATTTTGATTTGCCTAAATCTGAGTCATATAAACCCATGCTAGCCCAAAAACTAGACCCTCACCTTAAACCTCACCATCATTGGGTATAGAACTTTATCAAACACAAAATTTTTGTATTTGGGTTTCACAACTCGAGCTTTAGAATTGCTCCTCACTACTTTAGTATTGAAAGTAATTGGGTCTAGCTTTTCTTAATTTATCATGTACCCGACCTACTGGAATGGGGATGCATCATCAATTGATTCACCTATGGGGTCACCTCCTACCTGAGCAACATGGTTATACCTTTTACACATCTTATACCTGTGGGGGAAAGATAATTAATATATCTTTGTTGAAAAACTTGTCCTTCTGAATTTCTATTCTACACTACATTTGGCTGTCAATGTAAAATTCAACGCTTGTTGGGAAGAAACCAAACATTGATTTGTGCTAACTTAGTTTCCCTAATCTTATCTTAGGTTTAGTGGGATTAGCTGAATTTGTCAACAGATGCACCAGGTTCTATCATTCTTTACTTATAATATCTCAATTATTTTTCTGCATTAGGCATACATTGAGGAAAATTCATGAGATAGGCATGATGGGGGCATAAATAATTTTGTTGATTTCAACTCTTCTTATTTTTGCCATGTCTTCTGCACTTTTGTCCGTCGTTTCCAAAAGCATATATATATTTTGAAAGAATAAAAATGTAAAATTTGTAAATGTAAAATTAGTGCTTTTAGAGTCTTGAGCTAAGAAAAGTTCACAAATTTTTTACATCGAGGATTTAGCAATCTTAGGAAACATATAATCAAGGTCTTTATGATTAGACTCTTCAGGTCTTTTCTTTTTAACTTAAGTAGCTTGAGTATTTGCTAAAATACAGATTTGTTTCCTAAGTCCTTCAATGAGACTTGAAAAAGTTGAATTATTAGGTGAAAGGGGTGATAAGTATGTAACTTATCTTCCCACCCTCTAGTTTGAAAAGCTTTTAAAAATTAAGCACTCTAACCTTACACATATGCACTGACTCATCTTTTGGGAAACTGCCTATTGAAAACTAAGTGGATAATAAGGCTTAGATTGAGGGTTTTACGACCCTTGCGGGTATCACTGACACGTTGGCATTGGGTTTGTTCCCCAGAAGCAAGGTGTTCAGATCCCAACTTTGCATCTTTAGCTTTCTAGCCTTTGTCTAGAAGATGTTCTTGAACGAGATTCAGAAGAGCCACTAGAAAAATAAGTGAAAAAAGAGAAAATGAGAAAAAAAAAATAGCATGAGGAAGATAAAAAGGATATGTATATAAAGTGTGTGTCAAAAATAATACAAAAGTACAAATAGAGTGAGGAATAATAAAAGAGGCCAAACGACATAATTGGGGAGATGTACACTAGGTTTACCCTTATGTCCACCTACCTAGAAAAATAAGTGAGAAAAGAGAAAATGAGAAAAATAAAGTAGTATGAGGAAGAAAAAAGGATATATATATAAAGTGTGTGTAAAAAATAATACAAAAGTAGAATAAGAATAAGGAATAATAAAAGAATAAGGATACACAATTGGGGAGATGTCACTATGTTCGCCCTTATGTTGACCTTGAGATTAAAAAGGGTAGGGAGAAAACTACCATTCCTTAGTAAGGCAAATCTGAAAATGAAATCTGATAGACTGAATAGTTAATCTGATGCCTTAGTGAGAACTTAGAGTTCAACTCGGTTGCTGACTTGATGAGTTACCTCAACACACACTAGATGCTTAAAATTTCAACTTCAATTCAAACCTTTGTTTGGTTGAATAGCCGTAAAAAGTTTCTCCTGAAACCCAAATCTAAGGATACTATGGTCTATGATAGGATTTAGGCAATTTGTATTTTGGTTGGTACCTTAGAACTATTGCGTTCATAGTTAAGATTTTATGTACATTTTCCTTTGATTTGGTGAAAAATCGATGTCGGTATTTTTAATCTGTCTTAGCATAGACACGATTTCTCACTTGATTTTCATTTTTGTTTTACTCGAGAACTAGCAAAAGGTATGCATGGGTATGTGATATATTCATATTTAATTATATAATTCATGCCTAACTATTGTTGGTTTAAGGGAATTTTAGGTATAACTGAATTAGCTTACGGCATTTTAGTCATTTATGAATCATTCAATAAATAATGCATTTTAGGGTTTAATTGTAATATTTCAGCTTAGATTGATATGGTGTAGTATGTGTATTTTCAATCCTTGCATATTGATAATAGCACAGTTATTATACTCAAAATGTCTAAATTATACAAAGACCAAGGTTAACATATCTTATTTAGGGTGTAAATAATGCATTCTAGTCAATAACAACATAATAGACTCATAATTGCATTTATAAATAAGTTGTATATATTATAATAATTTTTATGTATGTAGGAATAAGGTGTAGAGGGTGGATTAGGAGATGGAAGGTGGTAGAGGGGTCTAAAAGAAGAAAACATCCTAAGAGGGGCAAATTGTAATTTTGTCAAGTTATAAGGGCTTGGTTGAAATTTATCCAACCAACACCCCAAGACCTTACTCTTTAAGAGAAACCAAGCTCTTTCGGATAACTCTACATAATTTCAGGCTGTAGAGACCTCATGAGCACCAGATCAATTGTTGGCGTGCAACTCACACGTAAACCGTGCACCAATAACAGTCGTCACACACCAGTTGCGTGCACAGGCATGCAAGTCAAGCGTCAAGGCCTCGCATCACTCGCACGGTGCACATGCTTGCATGTGCACTCACTCTCTCTAGTGCTTCACTGACCAACATAGGATTTGCATGCGTAGGACCTGCGTAACGCCACTCCAACTCACTTGTCAGCCTAGCGTATTCCTCGCACCGCACCATCCTGCCCATGTGCGATTCGTGTGCTAGCCCCTGCCTTAGCTCACAGTATGCTCCACACGCAGGGATCATGCTCTGTGTGCCACCTATGTGCACCCTACGTGAGAAGAGCCTCACCAACTTTCCACCTTCTCCTCTACTTATAAATACGCTACACCACTACCATTGCAAAACCATCTGATGAGCCCATATTTGTGGGCTAATTAAGTATTTTAATGCCTAGATATTAAGTTAACATGTACATTTGTATAGCATACATTAATATGTAAATAGGATAACATAGAATTACCTATTTCATGCATTTCATGCATTACACGCATTGATAATATCATTTAGAATTTATTTAGAATATCATGCATTGAAATAGGTTGTATTACATATATTGTTTTAGATTTAACATAGAAGTTAAGGTCCCACATATAAATAACCTAATAATCATTTTACTTTTTATTTTTTTCTTTGCAGCAATGGCCTCCCAATACTGAATGTGCACCTTAATGGCTGAGGAGAGTGGATCCTGCATATCTTCCTCGCTTCCTCTTCTCTACGTTGCACCCTCTTCTCCATGTTCCTGCAACCATAAAAGAAGACTCCAGCTGCACCATCACCGGAAGGCCTCCACCCCACTCCTTACTGTGCAGAGAACAACTTCTCGTCTGCTCCACCACCACCGGCCTCGACTGCGGTAGTCTGCTGCACCACCGTGGGCCTGCATCGTGATAGGATGCTCCGCTAAATTAGAGTAGCTGCACCACCGTGAGCACCTCAGTGTGCATATCCCTCCACACTGCAACAACAGCATGCACCACCACCATCACCACCACCATAGCCATGCACCAGCAGCCACCCCCCCACACATTTAAAACATTTGGGAACGTTCCCAGACGTCTAAAGATCCACCCTCAACACCTTCACTTCTCCTTCTTCATCTCCTTCTACTATTGCTCAAGAGAACCCAACATCACCACCTACCAATAGCTGCATGTACATCCAACCTGCACGTGCCCTCCTCACTCGCGCACAACCCAGACCGCAGTAGCACTCCACCTACAGTAGAGGCCGCATGCAACCTAGCGTACAACAACCGTGTGCGCATGCCCCTTCGCTCCCCCTCGCCTCCAGCGTGCTATCCCCCTCGCTGTGCCACCGCCACAGCCATGGCAACATGCACGTGCCATCGTGTCCTTCAGCAGCGCTCCCATGCACCTGCACCCACTTCTGGCATGCACACCACCCAGCACTAGCGCGCCACTCATGCACAGCCAGCCTCCATCTTCTTCTTCTTCGTCTTCTCCTCCAACAGACCGAAGGAAACCCAAAGTCATCATGGTCCTCCTCCGCACAGCTGCCTCATCTAACCTCAAAGCTTCGCGCCATCAGCGCCATCGACCTCATCCTGCCCTCATGAGGCTACATACACCTTCGAAAGGTCTCCCATAGTCCGCATAAGCCGTGAGCACGACTCCACCACCGGCGGCCACCTCCTCTCCGACGACCATCTCCGGTCATCGTTCACCACGCTACCACCACCACCGAGTAGCCCTCGGCCCACTTGTCCTTCACTATGCTCGCCACTGTCACCAATCCTCTCCTCCGTGCGTGCAAGTAATGGGAAGAATTTCCCCTATTTTGCTACAATGAAGAGGGTATTAGTTATTTCATTTAGTGCCATTGTCAAATTTTATTACTATTTTATTATGCTGCAATGCAAAATATATCCTTTAGATGGGCAAAATTGCCATTTCAGCATTAACTCTTATTGTTTACCTAATCTGAAAGTGGTTTTGACTTAGTTTCTTGACGAAATTAATAGTGAACATCAGTTTTTGACTGTTGCAAGTTTAAATAGGCCACTGACTCCCTGTGGATATGACCCGCTCTCTTATGAGTGGTTAATTTCAATTCAATACCTTGATCAGTCAATTTTCCCATCACATAGAAATACAATGATAAATAATTTTTTTTTCGAAAGCGAATGTCGACTCATCAAATAGTGTCGTTGCCAAGGAGGAGGTAGGCTTGTTAAATTTGCATTTATCTATTTATTTGTTCACATTTTAGTTGAGGCATATTTTAATTTGATTATTTGTTTGGTATGATGTACTTGTATTTTGAGACGAGTTGATGCACCAGCCTCAGCGACACTGAGGTGGACCTTGTTTCTACCGATTGGAGGAGAGACCATGCTTCGTATCTACGAGGAGGAGCTTGAACATTGGTGAACCTTGTTGTCACCAAATGGGAGGAGGACATCCGGAGTGATCATCTTCATCTCCATCAATTTTTCAGTAGATAGAATATCTAGGTTTTAGAACTTTATTTTTCTTTATTTTCTTGCACATACATTTGTTTGCGACCCTTGTTCTGGGGTACATTTTTAGGGGTTTGTTCCCTGATTTTGTTTTAGGCCCGTGTTGGGTAATTTTTAGGGAGCCTGTTCCCATTTCTATAGGCTTAGGTTTTTCTTCTCTTTTGTGGATTGATTTTATTTGTGCATAAGTAGTTAAAAAATAAAAAATAAAAAAAAACACAAGCTGCCTGCCCCTAGGACGAACCATCTAGGTGTGTATGAGCAGCCTCTAGATTTATTTTCTACATTGCATCCATTCTCGCATCGCTAATTGCTGGAAGCAAGGTACACATCCTCTTACTTTGCATCCATATCTTGATCATGCATTTGCATTTGGACTTAATTCTTACACCACATAATTTGTCTTGAAATGATCTAACAAGTGGTCACATTAAATTTCTGAAAAGGACTAAGTAAGGGAGGAAAACAATAAAACCCAAGGAAATGATTTGAGACATTGTGTTGTGGTTCAAAATTCAAATTCAAACTTTTATGGTGAATGCACATGTGCATGACTATGCACTAAAGCACGCAATTAGACACTCCTTGGTTTTGAGCTGCTACGAAAGAACTCTCCTACCATTGGATACCAAAGTGCTTGAAACTTAAGTTCAAAGATTTTGTAACTCCATGGAGGGGGATACCCTGTCATGGATTTTTTAGGGTAGTTAAGAAGCACCACAAAAGCACAGGTTCAAAGGAAGGCTTAGGCCTACTTGCATCCCTCGATCTTTCATCCTTGGAGTACTTTACCATTTAAACTTTAGGGCAGAGCACCTAAGTTCCAATTAGGTCTTCATTAAGGCATTTCGTAGGTTGACAATAGGCACGTAATTGATTGGGCAATTTGTATTGTCACCTACAACTGGGCTAAAATCTCAAAGGCCTTAATTAATTAAAGACATAAAAGTCCTTTGTAATTGTGTTTGTATTGTTTGTGTATGCTTGGCAGGTGATCTCTGAGGAGACAACTTGTGTTTAATTCAGAACCTGAAAGAATCCCTAGGCGAGTCAACCAAGAGAGAAGAGAGATGGTCGAGGAAGGTGAAAATAGAATTGCAGAGAACCAACGATCTTTGAGAGACTATTTTATCCCTACAAACCACAACCTCATCATACACTGAGAAGACCTGGGGGGAATAATCCATATGAAATCAAGAGTAGTGCCATATCTCTGTTTCCCTCATTCTATGGTACTTCTAGGGAGGACCCTTGCAGGCATCTGGAGGAATTCACCGAGGTTTGTTCCACGGTGAGATTGCAGGGTGTTACTGATGACGCCCAAATGCAAACCCTCTTCCCTTTCTCCATTAAGGATAAGGAGAAGCATTGGTATCACACTCTAGATGGTAGAGTGGATATTTGGGATGCCTTGAAGGGAGAGTTTTTGAAAAAATACCTCCCCATGAGCATGACTAATCACTATAGGAGAGAAATCATAGGTTTTGGTCAACAAGATGGAGAACAATTTCATGATGCATGGGAGTGCTTCAAAGATTTGTTACACTTATGTCCCAATCATCAAGTGCCAAGATGGCAACTTGTAGAAAGGTTCTACACTGGATTAAATGACAAACATAGGCAAACAGTGGATGGTGCCTGTGCAGGAACCTTTCTCACAAAAACTGAAGATGTGGCTTGGGATCTTTTTGAGACCTTGAGTAAGAATTCTATCCACCTAAATTTTTCCTATTTGGATAGGAAACCCACTCTTATGCAATGAAAGATTGAGGCAAATGAGGCTAGGGATACCCAGAATTTAGCCTTCCAGATTCAATTGTTGAACCAAAATATGGAAAGGCTTATGTCAAGCCCTAGCCAACTCACACCAAATGCCTCTGCTTCCCAAGCTTCCGAATGCTCCATTTGCCAAGGCAATACGCATGCTACTGTGGATTGTCATTTGGCCTCCCAACTCGCTGACCTTGTACAGGAGGACCTAAATGCCGCCCAAGGGTTCCATTCCATACTCGTAATGACCCTTTTTCAAATACCTATATTAAGGGATGGAGGAACCACCCCAATTTTTCATGGAGACAGGGGAATGTCTCTAATTCAGGGAATTACAGACCCTAACCCTTTCATACTCAACAGTATAATCAACCTCCTATTCCCTCCCAACCACCAAGACTTCTGAGATGGATGAGCTTAAGGCCATGTAGGAGAATCAAAGCATGATCATCCAATCTCATGACAAGGCTATCAATGAGATGAAATCACAAATTGGACACCTTGTCGAGGCCATGAGGAAAAGGGAGACTAGGAAGCTTCCCAGTTCATTTGAGGAGAACCCTAAAGGGAAAGGAATTACTTTTAGGGAGCAAGCCCAAGCAGTGACTATTCTGAGGAGTGGGAAGGAAATTTCCAAACCTGTTTCTCCTATAGTCCCACCTTCTGAAAACCCATCCACTCCGACTTTCGCCCCCACTGGAGAAGAGCTGCCCAACTCTTCTTTGCTTGAAATCACCTCACCGGAAGAGGTTGTCCCCATTCCCCCACTTACCCGACATGACAACCTTTCCACCTAAAGACCAAGAGTGTCCTTTCCAGAGTGCTTATCTTACTTTGAGCAGACTTCTGTTGGCTCATCTGGAGCCAAAGATAGGATGGACGAAATCATGGAGACTTTCAAACAAGTGCAGATTAAACTACCCTTGCTTGAAGCTATCAAGTAGATTCCATCCTATGCTTGCTTTCTAAAGGACCTGTGCTCGAAAAAGTAGTAATCGAGGAAACAAGTCTAATCAAAAGTTCTCCTGTCGATTCTGTTAGCTCAATTATACAACGTGGAACACCCTCGAAACTTAAGGACTTAGGAGCCCCATACATCTCGGTGGTCGTTAGCGACCTACATATAGATGAGGCTCTGCTTGATCTGGGTGCGGGGGTAAACATCCTTCCGAGCTATGTATATGAACAACTTGGAGGAGGCAATCTGAAGCCTTCCCCTATAATCCTCCAAGTTGTAGACATTTCTTTGAAGACACCACGGGGCTTGCTAGAAGACGTCCTCGTGAGATTGGAGAATTTCTTCTTCCCCGTTGACTTTCTAGTACTGGACACTGACCCTACCAACAAACCAATCAAGCCCTCCATCATCTTGGGCCACCCTTTTCTTGCGACTTCTAATGCTTCAATTAATTGCCACACTGGAGCATTAAAAATGGGCACTGGGAATAGGAAAATTCGTCATAATGTGTTTGATGCTTATAAACAAGCTGGATTTGAGGATTGTTCCCAAGTTGAGGTGGTAGATGATCAGATTGAAGAGACAACTCCTGCAATTTTATGTGATGACTCCCTTCAGCATGTCATGCTAAATGAGCATTCCCATCTCTTGGAGGAATGTGAAGGGGATGTATGATCGTGCAGCTTACTCAACTCAGTAATTAAGTTAATTTCACTTAATTAAGAGTAGAAAAAGTCACTTGGGTTAAGTTGAAGTTAAGTCAATTGTGTAGTATAGGGTCGAATTAACCTAACATTTTAGAAATTTTTATTAGTTGAGTCCAGGTCGTTCACTGGGAGATATAATTTTTTCTAAATTCACCAATTTTCTTTTATTTTCCTCTCAAGTTTAGGAGGTATAACTAATTTGAGTTTAAGAGCATGAATTTTGCCAAAATATTAATTAAAATGAAGTAATATGCAAAATCCCAGAAGAGAACATATTTACTCAAAATGATCTACTTTATTAACAAGTAAACATGTTAGTTTTCCAATTTTATTTCAAAAGAAATTAAGGCAATAAAAATTGTTCTACTAAAATATGCCTTATTACAACATTTAAGAACAAAAAGTAATTAAAATGATGCAAGAAAAATAAATCTTTATTTATTTCATCAGCCTCTCTCTTCTCCTCTCTTTCTTTTATTTTCTTTTCTCTCTCGAGCTCTCCTGTTCTGTTCCTACCTTCTTCTCTTCCCTTAGTCTTTCTTCTTAGTTCGTTCCTTAGTAGTGCCTGTTCCCCTTTCTTTCCTTAGCCTTCAGCTTCAACACTTAACTTTAGCTTTCAGTACATAGCCATCAGCTTCTCTGCTTCATTTTTCTTTTGTTCTTTAATCCTTCAGTTGAACTGGATTTTTTTACTTTCT
The DNA here is from genome assembly GCA_037157565.1 of Thalassia testudinum. Lineage (NCBI taxonomy): Eukaryota > Viridiplantae > Streptophyta > Magnoliopsida > Alismatales > Hydrocharitaceae > Thalassia > Thalassia testudinum. Next base: position 217,534,491 of record JAZHRO010000024.1, read on the forward strand.
AACCAAAAATTATTTTATTTGCAGCGAGGTCCTTTCGAGGATACATAGCACCCTGAGACCAGTGTGGGACCAGACCATACTCGGTCCTCGCCTAATCTCAATTAGGTTTGATTTCGATTTATTTTCATTTGAGCCATAGTTTCCAGCCAATCCAGCTCAACCCAGCCTCACCCTCCCAGGGCCACACAGTCGCTCATGCCTACTTGGGCGCACACCCGCAGGCAAACTTGCCCGCACACACACATACATATGCTCAGAATAGGTTCGGAATATTCAAATCGGTAACCGATGCACCGAGTGCTGATGATTGGCAAGCCCATGTAACAAATTGCTTTTGTTCCCAGGTGCGCGCTCAGAAACTGACGATGTGGGACTATGTTAACCCCTTCTAGACCCAACTTCAACCAATCATATCTCCCAGCTCAGAACTCCAAGTCAAGTGATTTAAAGTTTGTTGGAAATCTCTAGGATTACTCTATACAATTGCAGGGTCAATTTAAAATTTAGAGGATGTTTTCCTCATCAATTTGAAGAGTAAAATAAGGGGTTCCTACGGGTTACTTATTGCCTGGAAATAGAAATTAATGTCACAGAGTCCTCAGATGGACTTTTCTCTCTCATTTAAAGGTCTGAATAGGTAATACAAATGATTCTGCAGTTGCTGAAGTAGGCTCTAAGCTCACAAGACCTTCAGGAACAGCAGAGAAGCTTGAAGCTTCTCCGAAAGCTTCGGAGTTTGAATTTTCAGACTTAAAAATAGATGAACAGACACTTAAGAATATTTCTAATAGATTTAAACAAATTGTAAGAGTTCTAACAGACTTATCTGGGTAGGATTTAAAATCAAAACTCAATACATGGCATTGCTGTTACTTTGGGTTCGAAAGTAGCCCAAATTGACAGAATTTGAATTCTCACTAAAATACAGGCCCGAGCTCACTTTGATCACTCTCAGATTATCCAACTAATTCTCAAAAACAATTTACACTGCTCAATACCTCAATTTGAGCTTAGAACTCCATAATCAGGCTTAGTTTGACTGTGAAGGTACAAAAAATTGACTTTATGTTCAAAGCCTTCTCTCATGAAATCAAAGCCTCGAATAGGATCTTCTCAACCTCAGAAACTCATTCAGATTCTCAGATAGGTGCCCTGACCAAGATTTCTAGGGTTTCAAGCTTGTCGCCTAAGCTTGAAAAAGTGTTTGTTCATCATAGCCATTCAGAGGTCGTTACAGTGAATTGAAGACATGAATAGCTTCAGTGCATTGCACTGAAGCTTCTGGGTTCCTTAAATGCTTCTTATATCTCTTTATCAAACTTCTCCAACTCCGCCAGAGTTGGAGAAGATGAAGATCTATCTACAGCTCCAGTGGCTAAATCCTCAATTAAACATCTGCAAATTAATCAGTGATCCATATTATATCATTCTGGAGCTTCTCAACAAATTCTGTAGGCTGAAGCACAGATTTGGCTCGTCGGAGCTCCGATGAGTCCAGAAAATGTGAAAAGTGTGCACAAATTGTTTAAAATTTCCATATTTGATCTGAAAAGGATCCTGAGGTTGCAAGGAACCTCAGAATCACATTTAATTCCTCATTATCTCTTTAAATTTAAGATTTGATAGTGAGTTCGTTTCTTTAAAAATCTGATTTGAATTAAGCTCAGGACTTGTTTAACCTACTCGATTGAGAGGTTAAAACAAGTTAACAAATAATAGCAGTCATAATTATATAGCTAATTAATAGTTTGAACTGCTCCTGAGCCGCCATTGACAGGGAGCTCAGGAGCTTAATTAAGATTGGGCGTTTAATTTATATGTCATAATAATATGTATTATAGTGTCGATTAGGATCCATAAGTGATGGTTAAATGATGGAAGACCCAGTGAAGGTGGAATTAGCTCGACTACTGTCACCATGGATGGTGACAATAGTCAGTGGAGGTGAAATTGATTTAAGCGATTAGGTGATCAATTAAGTGTTTAAGTGAATTAGAAATGATTATGGAAGATAAAGGAGGGTGGATAGCGATTTCAAAAGATAAAATTAAGGCTCTAGTGAGCTCAAGGAGTTCGCCAGAGTCGGAGAAGATGAACACTGAAATTCCAAAATTGCATCTAATCTACCTACCTAAACTACCTACCTAACTAACTAAGCTAACCTACTCCTACTCCTACTCCTACTCCTAATCTACTGTTACCTAGACGAAGGGGTCAATAGGGTTCCGCCGAAGGTTCATAGCGGACGACGAAATCAGAGAATGAAAGAAAGATCTCTGATGGGCAGATTTGAGGTGGAGCAGAGGACTCCTTTGGTCGGCGCTTGTGTCAGAGACGCGGCAGACCACGGTGGATCTCCTCGGTTGATCAAAATGAATGGAGGAAGTCGGAAAATGAGATGGAAAGTCGCTGGTGTTTTGGACGAATAGCCTGTTGATTGCACAGCAAAAATACACCAATAAATATGCCATCTTGTGTTATTTCCTAGCACTACCAATGCATATTAGGTAGCTATAGTTGCATTTGTAAAAAGACACTTACATGCATTTATTTGAGAGGGGAGGATAATGCGAATAATTGGCCATGTAATTAACGTCTTCATCAAGGGTTGCATTGCAAATTCACCATTCTCATTTTTTTATTTTGACTTTGAATATCTTCTCCCTCGCACGGCTGCAGGGCATGGGGCTTGCACCTCTTCATGCCATTCCTCTGCCAACAACATGGCTAGGCAGGTGATGTCGGCAACATGGCTGTGGCAGGTCTCGCTTCTTTAAAAAGCCTGGCCATCTCCCTTGCGCAAGGGGAGCTTGGAACAAAGAGCACCCCCAAACACCTTCCTCCAGGCCATCTTCCTCCCCTCTCCCTCTCCATACGCAGTATCTCTTCTCCCTGAAGAGACACACTGCGGGCAGGAGAAGACCAACAGTGGTACCACAACCTCCACTGTAAGTTCCACCACCGCCCAGCTCTTTCGTGAGCAGGTGGGTGTGGTGGTTTCTCCCTCTTGATTCACTGCAGTTCGCTACTTCTGCCATTGCCAGAGCTTCAAGCTCCGGAGCTCCAGCAGTAGCGGCGGCCGCCTGCAACCGCGCAAGCCACCGTGCGCATGCCAGCAGACGTTCGCAGGATCTTTCCGTGCACGCAGGCACCTTGCAGCATGGCCGTGCACGCAGAACAGGCCGGAACCGGTTGTCCATTCCCCGAGGCACTGTAGCTACTATCCACGCCTCAGTGCGGAACTGTAGCTATAGTGCGGTGACTAGTTTGTTTCTCACTTATCCGGTCACCGCGCGCTCTCTCTCCTCACCGCGACCGCCTCCAGCCAGTCACGCGCGTGCATTCCTGCGTCCGCGCCTGCACCCGTTCCTGCCCGCAGCACAGTGCGCTGCGTTGCCCTCTCTCACGCTCCTGCACCAACCCGCGCATGACGATAGTACACGCACTCCCTCCAGCGCCCGCGTGTAGCCTTTGTGCCCCTGCGCGCGACCAAGCCACCAGACGACTCTTGCTTCAGCCAGACGTCTTAACTCGCCCACACTCCTCTAGTGTGCACTCCCACACTCATACACACACACACACTAGTACACATACACACTCGTACACTCACACACTCACTTGTACACACCTATACATACTTATACATATATACATATATATTCATATATATATATATATTCATACCTATACAACTATATATAAGTATATATACATACATATATATATTTATACATATATACATACATATATACATATATATCTATAGATATAAATACATATATATATACACATATACACATACATATATTACTATATATATATATATATTCATACATATACATATCTATATATATCTATATACATATATACATATATATATATATATACATATATTACTATATATATATATCTATATAGTTAAATATATACATATATATCTAGTTACAAACATATACATATATATATACCAATATATATATATTTACATATCTATATATATATACATAACTACATATACACCTATATAGTTACAACCCTATCTATATATATACACACACATATATATACATATATATATATTTACATACACATCACCCACCTGTAGCCATACGCTCTTGCACTAGTCACTCCACCACACATTATATCGCGGGAATATCTGCACTAATTGCTAATATTCCTCGATACCCACGTAAAGAAAGCGCTCCCACACAAACTCCCACATATCCATCCCACACTCTACGTGGCACTTCGTCTTGTTGGTTGCATCTTTCTAGACGTGGACCAACTCGATACTATGCTACACGCCATTTCCACTTCCACCCCTACCCCTATATATATATAGACTATATTTATTTCTCTACAAGCAACCTCCCTTGTTTTTATTTCTCTTTTGTTTCCTGCTATAAAAAGAAGATAAAAAAGAGAGTAAAAGAGAAAAGATAATCCTTGTCTTGCAGGTACTCAGTCTTGCGAATAGCAGGACCAGTTTTTTTTGGAAATCCTAAGTTGGCTCAAAGCCAAGAACAATTTGGCTCAAAGCCAAGAACTTGATTTTGTGGGTGTACCTCAAGGACAAAATTATCAGCAAAAAAATCTTAAATAGAAAAAAATCAAAAACATAATAAACTCACGGAAGAGATACATTCTAGGAAAGGCATAGAAACTTCTTCACCTTTAATCCCCGCCTCCCTGAGATCGACCCTAGGCATAAAAGTGACCAAGATAAAATTAAGTAGGCCAGGTAAAAAAATTTTTTGTGAAAGATGGTTAGACTGGATTTAGGTTAACCACTCTACTCACTTCAACGATAATTTCACCATATTAACACAACCTATTCAAGTTCGACCACCCTTTTTCTGGCGCCGTTGCTGGGGTGGTGCGCATTAAGGTAAGTTTCTACTCCATTCTTTTGATTTTCTCTTCTCACACCCTTCTCTTCACGGGTGTTTTTGTTTGCTGGTGTGCAGGTAAACCAGTTGCAAGGAGAAGGCAAGTAGAGGAAGTTAGAGATGTGGACAGATCTAAGGTGGGAACGAGAGCGTAAAGTTGCCGGCGTCGCAATGGAGCTTCACCCACATTGCTGAAAAGGTAGGTCTCTCTCTCTTAGCAACTTAGGTTAACTTGTCACCTAAGTAAAAAAAAAAAAAAACCTAAAAACACTTCTTGGGATTTCTTGGGGCAAGTTGATTAAAAATCACTTGTTTGATTGTCTGCTATCACCCCCACCACCCCGGGATTTCCCGCCAAACTTCGAATAACGAAGATCCAAGAATCTTGATTCTTGAATCTTTCGTCGTATGAAGTATTCTTTGAGACAAGATTAGATAGATTGATTGCCATCCCTCCTTGCCTCATTTATCCGCAATTTGGGATCATATTTTTGGTGGGGAGGCTTGGAATTGAGTTGATTCCAACCCCACCACAACCTTTCATGTGCCTTAGATTTGATCCTGAATATTTCAACCCAAACACTTTGATTTTCTTTACATTATCTTGTGGTTGAGCCATGTGTGTGGAACATCATTTTGGTGATTGGGAGCACTTGAATTGAAGTGCTTTGTCTCCTTTTCACACTAACTTAAAATTGACTCGTGCATCCACACATAGAAATTTCCACCTAGGGAAGCCCATTGCATTTTTAGCATGCATTAACCAACTCACATTGAAGAAGGGTTTGTTGGGCATAGGAGAACTTATATTTTCTCAAAACCCAGAATTTGGTTGAATTGGTAACTCAATGAAATCTTAAAATCCATACTACTTAAGGATGAAATTCTAAAAACCATTCACCAACTAAAACTTCAATTCGGGGAGATTTCCCCATTGCATGCTTGGTTACACACTTTCTAAAATCAGCGCACTTAGGCATTACCCGTATACAATGCCCTTCACATTCCAAAAGCACTTGATCCTAAGCCTCTAATTAAAACTAGTAGCAACTTGACCCTTATTAAGGATTGGAGGTCTAACTACTTGCGTGTAGCACCTACGTGCTGGTGTGGGTTCCCACGTGCTATCGGGTGTCTAATACTGGGGCAAGCGGCCTTTCAATCTGGCCTGGTGGTTTCACGATGCTCGCATTTGATTCCGTAGTTTGTGATATTAGGTAACTTAGATTTTAGGTCTAAGGGCACACTGTAGAGGTTAGGACTTTGATTGCCTTGATTTGTCATCAAGTGTACCTTTGCGGCGTCATTTCTCTCATCCCCTTTTCCCTTCTTATCTCCCCAATTCTTCCTGCGGTAGTGCATGTTTGGGAGGAGGTCACAAAACCCTGACTTGTTTGAATTGTCTGATAATTTTAGAAGGAAAGAAATCGAATCGTCATCCTCCTCCACAAACATGGCTACACACCCACCCCCAAATCCCGAGGAAGGAAACCGCCCTTAAAACCCACCAGGTGGCGGAGCCATGGACCCCATAACCCGCCTCCAAGCCCAAATGGAAATGTATAATGAATAGATTGAAGCCATTAGGGAAACCTTGGAGGAAATGTAGAACCCTCCAGAACGGGAGGAGCCTAGGTCTCTTAACTCTTATCAAAATCCCGCTGCTGCGGAGACCATGGGACAAATTTGGGTCCCCATGGGCGGGGAAGATTTTGAACTGAAACCCAATATAATTGGCCTAATTAACTTTCACTTCCATGATCTTGCAAGTGAAGATCCTTTTCTCCATTTAGAAGACCTAACCCGATTGGCTGAAATGATTAAACCTAGAAACATCAGGTTATCAATTGTCCTCATGAAAATGTTCCCATTTTCGTTGCGGGATAAAGCGTCGCAATGGTTACGCACACTTAGGAGAACCATCCATTCTTGGGAAGAGATGCGAACAACATTTCTCAAGAAATTCTTCCCAATCGGGTGAACCAATGCGCTTCACCGTGCTATAACTTCCTTTACGCAACAAAACGGCGAACAATTTCAAGAGGCTTGGGAGAGGTATAATGACCTCCGGAAGTGTCCGCACCACGGTCTGGCTAAGTAGCATATAACCTGAATTTTCTATTTTGGGCTAAATGAGACTTTGAAGTAGATTGCAGACGCTTCTTGTGGAGGGAATTTCATGAATAAAGACGAGAATGGAGCATTCAAATTATTTGAAAACATGAGTGAAAACTCAATGAACAATGCCTCCATTGTCGCCTTTAATTGTACCAGTTGCCCTGTAATGTTCACGAAGTTGACACGGGACCCTCCCATTCATCCACTAATCTTAACCTTATCGCACAAAAATTGGATGAAGTCTCCGTCGTGCACAAGAAGCTAGACAAGCTTCTGGCCAATCCCGCCCATTCTATGGTGGTGCGGTTCTTTGTCGCTATGGTAATTACAGTTGTTGGAGTATATGACAAGAACAGTTACTAGTTCAATACAATTTATTACTTGGAATGATAAGTTTCCAGAGGTCGAACTCAGGGAGCAACTATAATTCTAGAAGCCTATAAATTCTCAATATAAGGTTTTACAAAAATTAAGAGAGAGAAAGAATTGGCTTTTTTCTTCTTCTCTTTCTGTCTTCTTCTTTGCTCTCTTCTTTCTTTTTCTTTCTTCTTCTCTGCTTCTGTGGTTCCACTTTCTCTTTCTCCTTTCTTCCTCTCTGCCTCTGTGGTTCCTCTTTCTCTTTCTCCTTTCTTCCTCTCTGATTTTCTTCTCTTCTTCTTTTCTTGTGGCTGCAGAGGCTTCTGCGTTCCCTCTGATTTCCATCAACTGCTAAGTCTTCCTCCTTTCTTCATCTCTGGTTTTCTTCTTTCTTCTTTTCTTCTTCTTTTCTCTGCTCTAACCATTCCTCTTCTTTCTTTCTTTCTCTCCTGTCTTCTTTTTCTTCTCTGCATCTTCTTTCTTCTTCTTCAGCAGCAACAGTTTTTCTTTCTTTGGCTGCTTACCCTCCGACGTCTGACTCGACGCTCAGATGGCTTAACTGAGCGTTTGCTACAGTGCGGCTCTTCTTTTATTCCTTCGGCTCCTTTCCTTCCTTTCTTCTTCTTCTTCGCCTGCTTCTTCCTTCCATCCTACGCACACATACACAGATAAGTGCAAAACCTACCCCTACCCGTTACTCGCATCTCTCTCTCTCTGGATCTCTCTTTGGAAAGCTCTCCCAGAGCCGAGTAATCGGGTCGGGTTGCGCGCCCAGGTCCAGGCGCACCGGCATGGGTGGTGTGCGAGGAGTGCACAGGCAGGATAGTCGGGTCGGGTCACCAGGTTCGTGTGGGCAGCGCCGCGGACGAGGCAAGTGAATAGGTGAGGGACCTCACCTCGTGTGCTTTCGGAGGCGATAAGCCGATAGCACAAAAACAATTTAAGTGGTCATGAGGCCGCACACTTACGCGGTGGGACTAAAGTCCCACCTCCGATTTCAGGCGCCCGCAGGAGGAAGCTCCGCTAATTGGGTCAGCGGTGGAGGAAGCTCCCCAATTGCGAACCTAGGCATGAACGTGATCTCTTTCGTCGTCGCTTGGAACCTGCGCCTGGGGCCGAAGAAGTCTAGAGCTGGTTCGCGAAGCAGCTCCAACCTACTATCAATGGCGGCGAGAAGGCAGATACCTAAAATCACGAAGACAGCCTCATGGCCACATCAGACAACTCAGGGAGCTTCGAGAGAGGATGGCGAAGGCGGTGCGGGGGTCGGCGAGGCGCGAGAGTGCCTGCGGCCGTGCGCCTAGGGCAGACTGTGGATGCGGAAGTGGGTGTGTTCGGGGGGTGGTCGGTAGGTGAAGGGTGGTGAATGGAGTGGGGCAAATGCTTGAGTGGATTGAGGGGGAACTTCTGGGCTTTTCGACGAGGGGTGCAATGGTCTGTGGAGGTGGAGCGACCTCGCCGGAGATGGCTACTGGAGGTGAAGCAGATGAGGGTGGTAGTGGCAGTCGAGGGGTCTGAAATGCTAATTGAATATGGGAAAAGTGAGAGGAGGAAAAGGGGAAGGTTCCTACCTACTTAGTCGACGAAGAGGGAGAGGAAGACGTCTGGCTCGTGCCTGCCGAAGTTGGGGACGAAGGTGCCCAGAGGAGGAGTAACGGCGACGAGGAGGGTATCCGGAGATGCCAGCTAGTGCGGCCTAGCGTGGGAAGACGGGGCAGAGTGGGCTCTGCTGCAGGTATGGTAGCAGAGCGACGAGGAGGAGGAGGAAAGATCGCCGGAAGCTTGGGCTGTCTGACCGGAGAGGGGAGAGATGAAATCGAGGGTTTTTCTCAGCCAAAACTAGCTTGCCTTGGTTGGACACCCCTGCCACTCCTTATAAAGGCGCTGGCGAGGAGAGCGGCCCGAGGGAGAGACGGGTTGCGCACGCCGGAGATGGCCGAAGAAGGAGACCCATGCCTTTTGTGCATTCGCACAAGAGGCATGGCTGGTTGTAGAGGTCAGAGGAGGGTCCTTGTGATAGAGGAGGACGTAGGGAACCTCCTGCTTATTCCTGGAACGGGCGCCATGCCTTGTGCGGCGCCAACCTTCGCGCAAGGTCGCCGGAGGTATGGCGCTGCTCAGAAATGGCAGGGAGGACCTTTTTGCAAAGAACAAAGAGAAAGATAGGGGGCCATTTGCAAGGGTTTCAAAAGATAAGGGTCAAAAAGTAATTCAAGAGGACCAATTTGTAAAGTCAGTCAAGATGGTATTTTCTTAAGCTCAAATTTTTATACCAGCCTAAATTGAACCTAAGGATTTTAATGGTAAAATTTGATTTTAGGTAGGACCATGTTTGACCGGTCAATTTGCTCAAAAACCCAAATTAAGTCATAAATTGGGCATGGTTCTCATTTTAGGTCAAAATAGGTTGCAAAGGCAAAATTGAAGGTTCTAAGCCGTAGGGAATATTTCTTCATGAATTTTAGAGGGTTTAGTTGATTTTTATCCTACCTCAAACCTCATGAATTAAATTGGATTTGTTTTAGGGTTACAGAATGTCATTTAATTCCTAGAAGTTGTTATAAACCTTTTCTGATCAGATCATCCCACTTCCCTCCTTATTAAGCTCATTTGACCTTCATTTAGACCCTTAATTACCCTATTTGCGCACTGCAATGGTGAAATTATTGTTTTACCCTTTATGATTTGTCTTATTCTTTAACTCAGAATTCTCTGAGTTAAGCCTCTCTTAAGGTTTTGTAGGAGCTTCTTCACACTTATTTAGATTAAATTATGCCAGTTAGGGTTTATGATGAGGCTCTCATCATATCCCCATTCCTAGCTTTTGCTAGTCCCTAAGCAAAATTTTAAGGTTTCAACCCTTTTTCTAGACCATGAAGTTCTTTGTGAGTTTAGATAAGTGCCTTTTCTTTTGTAACCTTGATTAGGTTAGAATGCCAACCATAGGCCTAAAAGGTACTCCACTACCAATCAAGATCCAGATCTGTTTAGCCTTATCCTCAATCCTTAGCAAAGGTTTTTAAGGCCTACAAGAGCTAACCTAAGGCTTATTGGACTTTGTGGTTAAAGCACCCGTGCTTAAGATAATTTTAGCCCTGGCTCAGTTCGCAGTGCGTTTTGTAAGAAAGAGAGGTAGAAGATTTATATGTTTGGAGAGTTTTTACTCTATTTTTCTTTTTTTTTTAATTCTAGCTTAGGATTGGCTTCTCAACACGGTTTGTATCAGATTCCTTGTCCCCATCATCAATCATCAAGGGTTCCTGGCAGTCGATGCTTCGAGATAGCACCGCCCATGGTAACCCCCAGAACCCTGGCTTTCGAGATTTCGAGACAATCCTGTCCATGGTGTTCCGTGGCCGAATTCAGACCCTGGCAATTAACACTTCGTGATAATGCCATCCATGGAATCTGAACCAACATAGTGCTTACATGCCCCCAGTAGGATATGTAAATATCCTAAGAGACAAGCACCGAGGAGATGATATTTTGTTACACATCTTCGAGGGGAATTTCCCACCTCTCCGCGCTGGGAACTCGTCCAAATCAACTTGTGTTGATCAGTCGCTCCTAATCTAGGTGTCATTTTAGGAATTTTTTCAACGTTTCTGCGTGATTTTGATTTTTATGCTTACTGAACCAGGCTGTGTGTGAAGTTAGGGTGCTTAGGTTACTGAGTCCCGTAAATCAAAAGTTAGTTAACGAGGCCAAACACTCCCTAAGCCTTGGACCTAATACTTAAACTTTTCATTTTCCTCAACCTCTTGAGGAATGTCTAGATCTTAGTGGGTACTAAGAGTCTATCCAAGAATGCCTAAGGTTTGCGTTCTTACTACTCTTGCTGTGCACTTTCCATTTCTTTTCCTGAATGAGGTCTAGAACTTAGGTTAACTCCTTAATTTCTTAGCAATGACTATCTTTTTTTCTTTCATTTTGTGCTCCTTTTCATTTTGTTCTTTTTCTCTTCCTTCTTTGTAGAGTCCAAAAAATTTCTTTCCTCCTCTCATTTTTTTTATGGTGTTTTTGGCATATGTGAATTTCTTTTGTTTAAACCTTTTCTTATGAGTTTTGCACTTTCATGCTCCCCCATGCCTAAGATTTGCAATGTGCTCATTGTAACTTAGGAGGGTTTTTATTTAACTTAGTTCATACATTAGGACAGATGTTTTGATGAGTGAATGGATCGGGTTGACTTTTACGGACGATTTCTAATCTCATATGTAAGCACCTGAGGTGGAGTCGGCTATCCTAAAGGAGGAACCTCAAGTGCGAAGAGGTGTTAGAAAATGTTTCGGGTTTTTTTTTTCAAAAAGAATGACGGGCTGCCTCCCGTTGAGCGCTGAGTTTTATGCCATCGGCTGGGCGCAATAAGCTCAGGAAAAATGGAGGATAAATGATGATTCAGCCAAATCTGTAGGGGTTACATCAATGAACGGTTTGAGTCTCCGACTGTTCATGATGAAAGGTTCCAAATCATGGCTGAGCGGATTGATTTCTACGGCTCCATTTCCAAAAACTTGTCGAACAAGGTATGGTCCGACCCACTTGGATCACAGTTTCCCAAGGAAGAGTTTGAGTCGGGCATTAAAGAGTAAGACCTTCTGACCAGGTTGGAAGATCTTTCTAGATATGTGCTTGTCATGGAAGGCTTTAACTCACTCTTTGTAGATTCGCGAGTTCTCGTACGCATCAAGGCGTAATTCATCAATCTCGCTTATTTGAAGCTTTCTGTGGGTTCCAGCCTTAGAAAGATCTAAATTATAGCTTCGTACTGCCCAATAGGCTTTGTGCTCCTGTTCGACGAGAAGGTGACATGCCTTCCCGTACACCAGTCTAAAAGGAGACATGCCTAATTGGGTTTTGTGGGTGATCCTATAAGCCCACAAAACTTTCGGGAGTCAAGATGACCAATCCTTCCATTCCGGCCAAATAGTGACCTGCATGATTTTCTTGATCTCCCGATTTGATAACTCAGCTAGACCATTAGTCTGGGGGTGATAAGGAGTGGAGATTTGGTGAAACACCCTGTATATGGTCATCAGTGACCTGAACTGAGCATTCGTAAAATGGGTCCCCCTATTAGAGATGATTGCACGAGGAATCCTGAATCGTGAGAAGATATTGTGATGAATGAATTTGATAACGATTTTATGATCACAGGTTCAGGTCGGTATGGCTTCGATCCATTTGGACACGTAGTCCACAGCCAGCAAGATGTACTCGAAGCCATCCGAAACAGGAAAGGGGCCCATAAACTCAATCCCCCAAATATCGAAGATTTCGCATACGAGAATCGGCTGTAAAGGCATCATGTCACGATGGCTCATGTTGCCCAAAGTTTGGCAATGACTGCATGCCTTGCAATGATTGTATGCGTCCTTGAATAAAGTGGGCCAATAAAAGCCACACTGGAGGATTTTTGATGCGATTTTGTGCCCAGAGAAGTGGCCACCGCATGCCTGGTCATGGCAGGAGAGAATATCATTGATTTCACCTTCCGGGACACATCGCTGGATGATTTGGTCAGCACCTATGAGGAAGAGGTACGGATCTTCCAAAATGTAGTACTTGGCATCAGAGTGCAATTTGCCTTTCTTGGCCTTCGGCCAATCAGATAGGATCTGATGAGATGCCAAGTAGTTTACTATATTAGCAAACCATGGAAGTCTAGTACCAATAGTCAGTAGGTGCTCATGAGGGAAATGCTTCGTGATGGGTCCAGAAGGGTTGATGATCTCAGAAGGAAGGCGAGACAAATGGTCAGCTACCACGTTTTGTCTTCCCACCTTGTCATGAATCTCGAGGTTGAATTCTTGCAACAGCAAGATCCATCGGATTAGTCAGAGCTTCACGTCATTCTTGGCAAGGAGATGCCTCACAGTTGTATGATCTGAGTAGATGATGACGTGGGAACCCAGGAGATAAGATCGAAATTTTTCAAGGGAAAATACTACGGCTAGCAGCTCTTTCTCCGTAACTGTATAGTTACGCTGAGCCTCGTATCCTGTCTTGCTAGCATAGTAGATGACCACAGGTTTCCCGTGAACTTTCTACCCCAAAACCGCTCTTACAGCAAAATCAGATGCATCGCACATGATCTCAAAGGGTTGAGACAAATCAGGGGATTGTAGGATCGGGGCCTAGGTGACTCGGTCACGAAGGTTCTCAAAGGCTTGAGTGCATTCCTTGGAGATCTCAAAGGGTACATCCTTAGAAAGAAGAGTAGTCAGGGGGTGCGCGATTTTTGAAAAATCAGGAATGAAACGACGGTAAAAACCGACATGCCCTAGAAAAGAATGGATGTCCCTGATTGAGCTAGACATAGGAAGTCGAGAAATTAGATCAACCTTGGCTCGATCCACTTGGATGCCTTTCTCAGAAATTAGATATCCTAGGACGATCCCCTCAGGCACCAAAAAGTGGCTCTTTTCCCAGGAAAGAACCAAATTAACATCGATGCAATGCCTGAGTATATGAACCAAGTGCTGGAGGCAATCATCAAAGGATGTCCCGAAAATTGAGAAGTCATCCATGAAGACTTCCAGATAATCACCTACCATATCAGAGAATATGGCAAGCATGCACCGCTGAAAAGTTGCGGGTACATTGCAGAGACCGAAAGGCATCCTTCAGAATGCGTACATCCCGAAGGGGTAGGTGAACGTGGTCTTCTCTTGGTCCTCAGGATGAATAGCTACTTGGTTATAACCGAAGTACCCGTCAAGAAAGCAGAAGAATTGATTTCCTGCTAATTTCTTGAGAATTTGATCAATGAAAGGTAGTGGGAAATGATCCTGCTTCGTGGAGGAATTGAGTCTTCGGTAATCTATGCAGACTCTCCACGAGTTGGCTATTCGGGTAGGTATGATCTCTTCGATTTCAGTCGTAATGGTGGTGAGCCCTGCCTTTTTAGGCACAACCTGAATTAGGCTCACCTAACGACTGTTGGAGATCGGGTAGATGATCCCTGCATCTAACCACTTAATGATCTCCTTTTTCATGACCTCCTGAAGATTGGGATTCAAACGCCTCTGCATCTCATGGGAAGGTCGTGCGCCCTCTTCAGAGTAAATACGGTGTGTGTAATAAGAGGGACTTATTCCAGTCAAGTCATCGAGAGTCCAACCAATGGCTCCGCGATGTTACTGGAGAACAACAATCAGACGGGATTCCTGATCAGGAGTGAGCTTGGAATTTATAATCACAGGAAAAGTCTGATTAGAACCCAAAAAGATGTATTTCAAATGATCGGGAAGGGGTTTTAGTTCAAGGATGGGGTTATCAGCAGCAGCGGGTGTTTCAGGGTAAGTGTGAGGTTCAAGGATAGGAATTATGGGTTTGTTTAAATCAGGGTCTGTCTCCTCTAATTGTGGTTCAAGATCTTTCTGTGGTTGATGAGGCATAATCAGGTTATTCTCAAATTGTGTTTCATCAACCAAAGCTTTAATATCATAGATTTGTTCAATGACACCGCAATTGATTCATTGTTGGGCCTTAAAGATATTAATTTTGAGGGTTTGATTCCCAAATTTTAGCTCTATCTGGCCCTCCTCACAACTAATGTTGGCCCTAACAATGACCAGGAAAGGTCTCCCTAGAATGATCGCTGCATCCCTAGGGTTTTGAGGTGCGTCCATGTCTAAGACTATGAAGTCTACAGGGAAATATAAATCCCACACTCTTACAATAACATCCTCAAGAATCCCTTTAGGTGATTTTATAGATCGATCTGCTAACTGGAGTGTCACCTCAGTCGGTTTTAGCTTAGATTCTTCTAGGTGGTTAAGTATGTGGGTATCAGATTTATGGAAGCACCCAAGTCTAGCAATGCTCTATCAAACTGGGTTTCACCTATTTTGCATGAAATCAGGGGAGTACCTGGATCTTTTGCCTTGGGTGGGAGTCTGCTCAGGATTACAGAGCTGGCTTGCTCTGACAGTACAATTGGACTCCCACTCTTGGTTCACGGCTTACGCCGAGGTGTACATACATTCTTCAAGAATCATGCGTAAGCCGGTACGTGGCGAATCGCATCCATCAAGGGGATGTTTATTTGGCCCTGCTCAAAGAGCTTGACCAGGTCCTCAGGAGCCACAGGTTTGGTTGTCTTCCTTCCCTTGGTCAAGGCCTCGGGAAATGGAACCTTGGTTGGTTCTTCTAGGATAGGTCCAAGTCTTTGATCTGGGATAGGGATAGGAATGTCCTGGATTACTGTCCTAGGTTTTGGGTCACTACCAGGCTTGGAGTGGTTTGGATAAGGTGGATCTTGGGTCTCCTTACCACTGCGGGTGGTCACAGAATTCAGTCCTGCCTGGTTCTGGCTAGGGTTCGATAGGATGGGTTGCTGCTGATAACTCACATAAGAAGTTGAAGCCTCCATCCCGTCAGGTGAAAAACAGAGGGGGGCTGATAAATCATGTGTGCTTGGCCCAGGTCTGGGTTCATAACGCACCGCTGGGTCGTCACGTTATTAGGGTTAGGAAGAGGTTGAGAAGGAAGTGTGCCTGGTTGGCAAGAATTTGCCAACTGGGCCAGTTGGTTTCGAACCTCTGTGATTTCGTTCTTATGTTGCTTCTGAATAGCCGCATTCGTTCTCTGAATGTCAGCCAGAGTCTGAAGGATGAGGGACATTTGGTCTTGGTTTGGCCCTGATGGATAAGTAGGGTTGGGCTGAGGCTGAGGCGGCTGGTAAGGACGAGGTGGTTGCGGACGGGGTTGAAAGGGTGGTCCTTGAGTTTGGGAATTTCCCACCCACTGGAAGTTGGGATGGTTTCTCCATCCAAGATTGTAACTATTGGAAAATGGATCATTCTTGATGGTGTTGAGGTCCTCGCAGGCATGAGGAACCTCCGAAGAGTTAGAGAATAGGGGAGTGGAATTCCCCTGGCTAGTATAGAAAGGGTCGGAGGGTCCTCCGATCCGAGAATCAGATGGGGGTGGAGACGAATCCATCCCAGGAGAAGGTCGGTGGAGAATGTTTTGCACAGTCTCCCATGTGGAAGGAGGCTGTGCAAAGGAACTATGCACAGAGGTGGCTCGCTGCAAATGCTGAGTTAGCTCATCCACCTTCTTCTCAATAATAGAGACCTTGTCCAATCGACTGGCCATTAATTCCAGATCAACTGATGCGTACAGGCCCTACGTCTCGCGTGCTCCCCTAAGGTTTGTCGATGTGCGGGTATTCGTCCTGTCGAATAATCCCATGGAGTCATTATTGATGGAGTTCTCACACATATTTTCGAGAATCTCCCACACGGTGTCCTCATGCTGACCCATGATATTTCCTCTGCAAGTTGCATTGACGAAAAACCTAATATCTTCATGGAGTCCCTAGTAAAAAGACTGGATTTGTTCCCATTTAGGAACTCCGTGATGGGGGCACTTCCTCATGAGATCCTGAAAGCGATCCCATGCCTCATGGAGAGGTTCTCCTATTTGTTGCATGAAGTGGGTAATCTGATGGCGCAAGGCATTGGCTCAACCAACAGGAAAGAACTTCTTCAAGAACTCAGACTGAAGTTCCCCCTAATTGTTGATCGGCCAAGTCTGTGTTTGGTACCAATGGGCGGCCTTGTCCATAAGGGAGAAGGAGAACATCTTCATGAGGAGAATATCCCGATTTTGTGCATCTGACCCAAAAGTCTGGGCTAGTTGCTTTAGCTGTTTAATGTGCTAGAAGGGATCTTCAGAATTAAGCCCATGAAATTTAGGTATGGCATGAATCATGTTGGGCTTTAGTTCAGAATCAGGTCCTCCAGTCGAGATTCTGACTCGAGGCTCAATGGCCACTACAGCAGGGTTATAACGATCTCGCATCATGGGACGCTGTGGTGGGTGCACGAAGTTCTGGAAGAGGTCATTGAGTCACTGGAGCTGGTGCTCCAGATTGTTCTCTTCCTCAACTGGCTGAGCCATTGTGGAAGAAGAAGGTGAGTTGGGTTCGGAGTCAGAGGAGAGGTCTATGTGAAGTGTTGGTTGCACAAACAAGGGCACTGAGGCTCAGCCTCGAGGAGAGTGAATTTCTAAAGGAGGTTTCAAGGACCTCCTACCAAACATACACTGATGGAGAGGATGAGTTTAGCAGGTGCTGGACCCAATCAAGACACCCAGAATGTTGGGTGACTATAGAGGTTCGGGGCAAATGGACTCCTTGATCAAAAGATCGTCCACCTGAGAATTACCTGGGTAGCCAGAGAGGGTGAGTCCCGCGAAGATCCCTACACAGTAGAGTGCCCCCACGGGTTATAGGGTTTCCCCCACCCGACCTCTCTTGTCACTGAGATTCCAGGTAGACCAAAATGGGGACCTTGACCTCTTAACTCTACCCTTTTTTAGTTAGGATCAAGGTGCTTAGGTTTTCAGTTGAACTTTAGCCTTTTGAGTGCAAAGAGTGACCTAAGTTTAAGGTTGGTTGACCCAAGGGGTTAACTTCACCTACTAGTTCCTTGGAGAGCTTATTAGGTCTTTATCTTTTAGAGTTCAAGTGTTTTTTTTAAGAGCCAAATTTCTTAGGGTTTCTCTAAATAGGTGCTTTCAAACAATAGCTTGGGCACACTTCTTTTGGGAATTCTTAATTCTTGCTTAGAAAGTGTGTCTCTAAAATCCTAATTTTGAATCTTATATTGGCTCTACTTGGTCCAGTTAGCTTCCTGTAGATTGGGTAATTAGGGCTCAAGCAAGAAGGTGTTAGCCCTAAATACCCTTAATGGATGTACAGATATACTGTGTTGAAATTGAAAGCAGGTAGCTTTGATGATTTACTAAGTATGGAAGACAAGTTATGCCTAAATTGCTTTTTCTTTCTTTTTCTTCCTCTTTAGAATTTAGTGGTTAAAATGAGAGGATAGAAAATTACCTATCCTAAGTGTGGTTGTTGTGCGGCTGCTTGTTGTCCTCTTGATTTCCTGTGCCTGCACAACAAAAGAGAAGAGATCAATAGAGACTCAAAAATCGTGAATTAATAGCTTCTAGAATAGCCGTTGCTCCCCGGCAACGGTTCCAAAAACTGGTGCGGTCCTTTGTCGCTATGGTAATTACAGTCGTTGTAGTATATGACAAGAACAGTTACCAGTTTAACACAATTTATTACTCAGAATGACAAGTTTCCCGAGGTTAAACTCAGGGGGCAACTATAATTCTAGAAGCCTATAAATTCCCAATATAAGGTTTTACAAAAATTAAGAGAGAGAGAAAGAATTGGCTTTTTTCTTCTTCTCTTTCTGTCTTCTTCTTTGCTCTCTTCTTTCTTTTTCTTTCTTCTTCTCTGCTTCTGTGGTTCCACTTTCTCTTTCTCCTTTCTTCCTCTCTGCCTCTGTGGTTCCTCTTTCTCTTTCTCCTTTCTTCCTCTCTGATTTTCTTCTCTTCTTTTCTTGTGGCTACAGAGGCTTCTGCCTTCCCTCTGATTTCCATCAACTGCTAAGTCTTCCTCCTTTCTTCATCTCTGGTTTTCTTCTTTCTTCTTTTCTTCTTCTTTTCTCTGCTCTAACCATTCCTCTTCTTTCTTTCTTTCTCTCCTGTCTTCTTTTTCTTCTCTGCATCTTCTTTCTTCTTCTTCAGCAGCTGCAGTTTTTCTTTCTTTGGCTGCTGACCCTCCGACGTCTAAATCGATGCTCAGACCACTTAACTGAGCGTTTGCTATAGTGTGGCTCTTCTTTTCTTCCTTCGGCTCCTTTCCTTCCTTTCTTCTTCTTCGCCTGCTTCTTCCTTCCATCCTGCGCACACATACACAGATCAGTGCAAAACCTACCCCTACCCGTTCCTCGCATCTCTCTCTCTCTGGATCTCTCTTTGGAAAGCTCTCCCAGAGCCGGGTAATCGGATCGGGTTGCACGCCCAGGTCCAGGCGCACCGGCATGGGTGGTGTGCGAGGAGTGCACAGGCAGGATAGTCGGGTCGAGTCACCAGGTTCGTGTGGGCAGTGCCGCGGACGAGGCAAGTGAATAGGTGAGGGACCTCACCTCGTGTGCTTTCGGAGGCGATAAGCCGATAGCACAAAAACAATTTAAGTGGGCGTGAGGCCACACACTTAGGAGGTGGGACTAAAGTCCCACCTCCAATTTCAGGCGCCTGCAGGAGGAAGCTCCGCTAATTGGGGCAGCGGTGGAGGAAGCTCCCCAATTGCGAACCTGGGCGTGGACGTGATGTCTTTCGTCGTCGCTTGGAACCTGCGCCTGGGGCCGAAGAAGTCTGGAGCTGGTTCGCGAAGCAGCTCCAACTTGCTATCAATGGCGGCGAGAAGGCAGATACCTAAAATCACGAAGACAGCGTCATGGCCACATCAGACAACTCAGGGAGCTTCGGGAGAGGATGGCGAAGGAGGTGCGGGGGTCGGCGAGGCGCGAGAGTGCCTGCGGCCGTGTGCCTAGGGCAGACTATGTATGCGGAAGTGGGTGTGTTCGGGGGGTGGTCGGGAGGTGAAGGGTGGTGAATGGAGTGGGGCAAATGCTTGAGTGGATTGAGGGGGAGCTTCTAGGCTTGTCGACGAGGGGTGCAATCGTCTGTGGAGGTGGAGCGACCTCGCCGAAGATGGCGACCGGAGGTGAAGCAGATGAGGGTGGTAGTGGCAGTCGAGGGGTCTGAAATGCTAATTGAATAAGGGAAAAGTGAGAGGAGGAAAAGGGGAAGGTTCCTACCTACTTAGTCGACGAAGAGGGAGAGGAAGACATCTGGCTCGTGCCTACCGAAGTTGGGGATGAAGGTGCCTAGAGGAGGAGTAACGACGTCGAGGAGGGTATCCGGAGATGCCAGTTGGTGCGGCCTGGAGTGGGAAGACGGGGCAGAGTGGGCTCTACTGCAGGTATGGTAGCAGAGTGACGAGGAGGAGGAGGAAAGATCACTGGAAGCTTGGGCTGTCTGACCGGAGATGGGAGAGATGAAATCGAGGGTTTCTCTCGGCTAAAACTAGCTTGCCTTGGTTGGACGCCCCTGCCACTCCTTATAAAGGTGCTGGCGAGGAGAGCGGCCCGAGGGAGAGACGTGCTGCGCATGTCGGAGATGGCCGAAGAAGGAGACCCATGCCTTTTGTACATTCGCACGATATGCATGGCTACTTGCAGAGGTCAGAGGAGGGTCCTTGTTATAGAGGACGACGTAGGGAACCTCCTGCTCGTTCCTGAGAACGGACGCCATGCCCTACGCGGCGCCAACCTCCACACAAGGTCGTCGGAGGTATGGCGCTGCTCAGAAATGGCAGGGAGGACCATTCTGCAAAGAACGACGAGAAAGATACGCGGCCATTTGCAAGGGTTTCAAAAGATAAGGGTCAAAAAGTAATTCAAGAGGACCAATTTGTAAAGTCGGTCAAGATGGTCTTTTCTTAGGTCCAAATTTTTTTGCCAGCCTAATTTGATCCTAAGGATTTTAATGGTGAAATTTGATTTTATGTTGGACCATGTTTGACCCATCAATTTGTGCAAAAACCCAAATTAAGTCATAAATTGGGCATGGTTCTCATTTTAGGTCGAATAGGTTGCAAAGGCCAAATTGAAGGTTCTAAACCCTAGGGAATATTTTTCCATGAATTTTAGAGGGTTTAGTTGATTTTTATCCTGCCTCAAACCTCGTGAATTAAAGTGGGTTTGTTTTAGGGTTACAGAATGTCATTTAATTCCTAGAAGTTGCTATAACCACTTTCAGATCAGATCATCTTACATCCCTACTTGTTAAGCTCATTTAACCTTCGTTTAGACCCTTAATTACCCTGTTTGCACACTGTAATGGTGAAATTGCAGTTTTACCCCTTATGATTTATCTTATTCTTTAACTCAGAATTCTTTGAGTTAAGCCTCTCTTAAGGTTTTGTAGGAGCTTATTCACACTTATTTAGATTAAATTGTGCCAGTTAGGGTTTATGGTGAGGCTCTCATCATATGGCAAACACCCCCACCTCACCTCTTCGTCACAATCTTAATCCTTCCAACACCAGGCTTATCTCCAAAAACCCCGTGAGATCTTCCTTACCGAGCGTTGCGCCGAGCAATTTGGTAAGTCATGTGGATTTGGCTTCTGCAAGCTAGTATTTTGACATGGAGGACTAAGCCTCCATGTGCTCGAATGCATATTTACATGCGAACTCGTCTTCTGGCTTGGAAGACGCTTGCGCCCTAGGGAACAACCTGTTCTCTACTACTTATAACCCAGGGTGGCGAAATCATCCTAATTTCACATGGTCCAATAACCCGCAGCACCAAAACCCCACAGGTGGGCCAATGCGACCGTCCGCACCTGTCATCCCAAGGGCCTAGTTTAATCCTGTGGCGAATCAACCTTCGGGTCCTTGCATACCGCAAACAAAACACGCATCGAGTCCTCTTGATAAACTCATGCGAATGATGATGGAAATGTCTAAGCACCATGAAGAGAACATGACCTCTCTTCAGCACCAATTGGCGTAGCAGAATGCTGAGATCAGTCAACTACACATGGCGACTCGATCTCAGGGCACTCTTCCAGTCCAACCTGTTCCCAATCCGCGAAATTTCGTACCCCGTAGTCCTCAACCATAGGTACGACCTTCTAAGGGGTAGGTTCATCAGATTCTGCAGGCTTTGAGCATTCCACCGGGATTTCAGGCTAATCCCGCGGCAGCACCTCACCCTTATGTCCCTATTGTGAACCCTCCTCTGCCTTATGATCCCACTGGACCCGCAACGTCCAATGCGATTACTACGAGGAGTGGTAAACAAACCGTCAATCTGCCTTTACCTGATCCTCGCCCATCTTTTTCATTACCCTCTAATTCAGGATGCGCACTGCATTCGCAAGAGGACGATACACCCAAACTAGTTCTAGAATCAGTCCCATTCCCTGAGGCTATACTGAGGGAGCCAAAAGGCAAGAAAAAGGATATGCAGGCCTTTGATAACCTACGTAATTTATTCAGGGATGTTGAAATTAAGGTACCCCTGTTAGAGGCTATCGACCACATACCTACTGTTGGCCGATTTTTTAAAGACTACACTACACCCAGGCGAGAGTCAAAGAAAACAAAGAATCCAGTGGTTCTCTTGCCTCATGCGAGTTGTGCTATACTGTCAAATCCACCACCGAAGTAGAAAGATCCGGGCACACTGCTTATTTCTTGTAGCATCCAAGGCTGCAATTTTAACTGTGCTCTGCTTGATCTAGGATCTTCCATCAATCTTACACTAACCATCATGCTTGAAAAATTTGCCTTAGGAAATCTGAAACCCACCCCTGTTACATTACAGTTGGCATATCATTCTATCAAAATACCAAAGGGTGTGGTGGAAGACGTGGTGGTTAGGGTCAACAGTCTCTATTTTCCTGTTGACTTTCTTGTTTTGGATATGGAAGTTCCTAGCTCACTTTCTGATTGTCCGATCATCCTTGGTCGACCTTTCTTGGCCACAGCCCGTGCCCATATCGACTACGAGTCGAGCTGTATTTAAATTGCCATTGGATCTGAGAAGCTCAAGCTTAACATCTTCAAGGCAGCCAAGAACTTTGATTGTGATTGCATCAAGGATGACACATCTGATGAGGACATGGCCGTCAGCACGTGTATCGGACTAATAGGGACCTATTCTGACTGCTGTGGATTGCCTTTAAACACAGACGATTGCCTGACCGACACATATTGTGACGTTCCCCCATTACTCCCTTTTCCCTTACCTTCTCTTGACCAAACTTCTGACGAGGTTTTCTCCGCTTCCCATACCTCGTGGTCTGAGTCATATTCGATCTACTCACCGCCGGTCTACACTCTTGAAGATCGGATTGCCCTTTCTTTCCTGCCACATCAGGTGGAATTGCAACTCCACACAGGGACCTTGAGCCCAAATACTGCTCACTAGGGCTATCCCTTTTTGGATCCATCAATCCAAGATGCCTGATTGCACAGCAATCATAGGTCTTAATTGGCTTAGATTAAGCTAGGACTTAGCATAAGTTAGTGTTATTCATGCATGCATACGCATTATCTGCATCTTTACTGCTTTCCTTTAGCTATGTATAAAATAATGTTATAATGTGCTGATTAAGTGCATTTTGTCGATTGCAGGAATAAGCTGATCAGGAGCTGGATCTGAAGCTAGATCAGGAATAACGGGAGTTGTAGCAGAGCTGGAGCAGAAGGCCCAGTTTAGATGTAGGAATAATGATGTAAGGGAGTTAATGGTTTGCTATTCTATTAAGTAGAAATAAAGCAGTAAAATGTGAAGAGCTTAGGTCCATCCTAGCCCTAGGATAGCCTAGAGACTTCCCCAAGCCTTAGCCACCCTTAGATTAGGTCACAACACCCTAGGAAGCCCTAAAACCCTAGTTCTAATCCTTCTCTGGATGTCTAGATAAGTTTTAAGACGTCCAGGACCCTCAGCCAACTCCCGTACACTTCAAACCCACTTCAACAGTGTTATTAGACGTCCAGACACTTTGTTAGACGTTTAATTTCTGCAGAATACCCAAAACAGAACCCGAAATCCTTCCTGACTCTGATTGGACGTCCAGACAACAAGTCTGGACTTCTGATTTTTGAGTATAAGACGTCTGATTATATAATTAGACGTCCACTACTGCTCTCCAATTCCTGTTTTGAGATTTAAGCCTTGATCTTGGATCTCTAGGTCCCTAAACCCAATTCTAACCCCATTGGAACCTAAATTAAGGTGCCCTAACCCTAGTACATCACCTCTAGACCTCCCTAAGGACCTAATTAGGTCCTCACTAAACTTAATTGACTTGGATCTTAGTCAATTCCATCAGCCTATTCAATTGGACTCATTGAGTCCAATTGAGCCCTGATCTCAGCACACACTATCCAATTGGACTCAGTGAGAGTCCAATTGACCTAGACCTGACTTTATTGAGTTATTTTACTCTCAATTAAGTTTTCACACACCCAATTAAACTTGTATTAAGTTTAATTGCACTTTACCTTATTGAATTAAGGTTTATAACCCTAATTTGAGACCTACCTTGACCTAAACCCACTAGAACCCAACCTAATCAACCTAGCCACCTAAGTTTCGACCCACACACACCCACACATACCCACACACACCATCCACACGAAAATATCTAGCCTAGAGTTCTCTAGAACTCTCTACCATGTGTGGTTACCTTGGTTGCCAAAAATAGCAACCAAGAGCCATTCAATTTTTAGATCCACATTTGGTGGATCTAAAAACCACCATCCACCTTCTCTCTCTCTCTCTCTCCCACGAGCTCCCACCATTATCCTTCTAGAGAATTCCATAATTCTCTAGAGAGCTTCCCTTAGGTCTATAAAATGACCCCTTGGGTGGCCATTGGCACCCATTCACTCCCTTGGCAATTGCTCTCCATTGGTGCCATTCACGCCATGTCCACTTAGCCACTCACTCCACCTCCACGAGCTCACTACCACCACCATGGAGGACACCATGCCGGGATGCTGGATCAACCCTACTTCTCTCCAAGGGTTGGCCTAAGCTACATTGGCCGCCCCTCATTCTCTTCTCGACCACTCCAAGGCCATCGAGGACCACCCCTGAATGCCCTCTATTCTTCTAGCTCTAGATCATGCTCTTCATCATTTTTATTGCTTTCATTTACTTCTTAGTAGAGTAGTCTTACTTCTCCCCCAATGATGCATGCGAAATCCCCCCATTGATTCTTGTATGCAATCGTTTTCTGGTAGTTAGATTTAATTTTAAGCATTCATGTATAAGCTTTCCTCTAGATTTCCTTGTGCAACAACTCTCCCATGATGAATGAAATTTCATTTTATATATATATATATATATCTCTTATGTGTTTGAAATCACCTTGAGCTAAATGATTATCATATTTTCACGATTTAAGTGCCTGTTCTTTAACTGCCTATATATTACGCACCACCATGTCATTTAAATAAAGTAAAGCAGCTTTAAGATCGATTTCAAAAACAAAAACAACGCCTCCTATAGATGAACGACCGGGACTCAAAGTCTCATTATTTTCAAAATAATATCTTTGTTGGATTGTATTTCGCAACTATACTACGACGCTTTTATCAAAAACGCGACCTACGACCTCCCAACAATGCCCCTCTTCTTGGCCAATCTGAGGGCCAACTTCTTCCTCCTGCCTTGTTTTCTTCTGATCCGCTTGGGACACTCTCGTCCCAAGAAATGCTAGATCTTTCACCATCCTCTCCCGAGCTGAAAGAGCTGCCTAATACGCTTAAGTATGTTTTCTTAGGACTAAATGAAACGCTCCCAGCAATCATTAGTTCAAAATTGACCAGGGAGTAAGAGTGCAAACTAATAAAGGTCCTGATGGAACACAAGGCAGCCATTGGATGGTCCTTATCAGACTTAACTGGCATTCGCCCCTCCTACTGCACTCACCGTATATATACGGAGGAGGAGGCTCGACCTTCCCACGAGATGCAGTGACGTCTCAACCCTAACATACGGGAGGTCGTTAAAAAGGAAATTATTAAGTGGCTGGATGCAGGTATAATCTACCCGATTAGCAATAGCCCCTGGGTGAGTCCGATTCATGTCGTGCCCAAAAAGGTGGGACTCACCATCCGTGTCAATGACAAGGGCAAATCCATCCCTACACGCACTCCTATATCTTGGAGAGTGTGTGTAGATTATAGGAAACTGAATGCTGCAACTAAGAAAGATCACTTTCCGCTACCTTTCATTGACGAAATTCTGGAGCGATTAGTGGGAAATAAATTTTTCTGTTTCCTGGATGGATTCTCTTGATATAACCAGGTGGCAATTGACCCCAGGGACCAAGAGAAAACCACCTTTACCGGCCCCTTCGGCACCTTTGCATTTAGAAGGATGACGTTCGGACTTTGTAACGTGCCAGCAACTTTCCAGAGATGTATGCTGGTGATATTCCATGACATGGTGGGTGACTTTTCGATCTTTGGACCCTCTTTTGATGACTGTCTTGCCAACCTGACCCGTATCCTTAGGAGATGCATTGATGTGAACCTCGTGCTTTCCTGGGAAAAAAGTCATTTTATGGTACACGAGGGAATTGTTCTCGGGCATATCATCTCCGATAGGGGTATTGAGGTTGATAGAGCTAAGCTTGATGTAATTGCTGATTTACCTATGCCTAGCTCTGTCAAACAAATCCGCTCCTTCTTGGGACACATTGGTTTCTATAGGAGATTCATCAAAGACTTGTCCAAGATTTCTAGACCTTTAACTCATCTCCTATTGACCAATGTACCCTCTGATATGGGCCCCAACTGCATACGAGCATTCACGCAGCTACGTGAAGCTGTCACCAAGGCCCCTATTCTCAAGTCACCTGATTGGTCCCTTGACTTTGAACTCATGTGTGACGCTTCCGACCTTGCAATCGGAGCCATCTTGGGACAAAGATGCGATAGACACCCCTTCGTGGTGTACTATGCCAATAAGATGTTGGACGAGGCCCAACATAATTATACAACCACTAAGAGCGAACAACTGGCGGTCGTCTTTGGGCTGGAGAAATTCCGCTCTTACCTTCTGGGCTCGCATGTTATTGTATTCACTGACCACGCGGCCATTCGCCATCTCATGCACAAGAAGGATGCCAAGCCTAGACTAATTTGTTGGATCCTTCTACTCCACGAATTTGACATTGAGATCTGCGATAATTCCGGAACCCAGAATGTTGTGGCTGATCATCTCTCGAGACTGGACCCTGACCACATTGGACTTACCCTACCAATCAACGAGGTTTTTCCCGATGAGCACCTATTGGCAATTAATGTGTCAAGTGGACCTTGGTATGTCAACATTGCCAATTACCTTGCTTCTGGTTCCCTTCCACGTGGCTGGCCTAAGAACCAGCGCGAGCGTCTCATTGCAGAAGCAAAGTATTATTTCTGGGATAATCCACTACTTTTTCGAATAGGTCCTGACCAGATCATCTGTCGCTATATTCCTGACAGCGAATTCCCTAGTGTGCTATTTTTCTGCCACGATCAGGCCTGCGAAGGCCATTTCTCTGGGAGGAAAACTGCAGCCAAAGTGTTGCAGTGCGATTTCTTTTGGCCCTCCCTTCACTAGGATGCATACAATTATGCCAAGCATTGCACTAAGTGCCAGTCATTAGGGTCAATTTAACGTCGAGACATGATGCCCTTGCAACCCATCCTAGCTGTTGAAATTTTTGACATTTGCGGAATCGATTCATGGGTCCCTTTCATCCTTCCTACGGCTTCAAATACATCCTCATGGCTGTTGATTACGTTTCGAAATGGATCGAGGCTATTCCCACGCGCCATGCTGACCATGTCATATCCACTCGATTTGTCAAAGGCTACATTTTTGCACACTTTGGGATCCCTCGAGCCATTATCTTGGATGAAGGAAGCCATTTTACCCTTGCTTATTTTCGGGCACATTAGAGGAAATATGGAGTCCACCATAGTATCACACCTCCGTATCATCCTCAGATGAACAGCCAGGCTAAGGTGTCGAATCGGCAAATCAAGAAAATTCTCCAGAAAATGGTTCGGCCTGACCGTAATGATTGGTCTGACAAGCTGATTGACACACTTTGGGTGTATCGGACCGCCTTCAAGGCTCCCATTGGTATGTCTCCTTATAGAATCATTTACGGGAAGCCTTGTCACTTGCCCATGGAGCTGGAGCACCGCACTTATTGGGCGGTTTGCTAATGTAACCTCAACCCAGACCTATGTGGTCGAGAAAGGAAACTCCAACTCCAAGAGCTGGAAGAGCTTCGTTGTGAAGCCTATGATTCTACCTTAACTTTCAAGCAACACACTAAGGCTCTTCACGACAGTCGAATTCGGCAGAAGGAATTTGAGGATCTCAGCAAGTTTGGCTTTACAATGCTCGGCTCAAATTCTTTCCAGGGAAATTGAAGTCCAAATGGACTGGTCCCTTCTTGGTCTCGAGACCATTTCCCAACGGGGCTGTTGAAATTAAAGATCCTAAATCTGGACATAAATTTACGGTCAATGGGCAGCATTTAAAACCTTATCTTACTCATGAACCTACCCTTGTTGGAGAAACTATTGCCCTACTAGAGGGTAACTAATTTCGTGCCTTATTCTGAGTCCAGCTGGGGACGTTAAATTCAGCGCTCGTTGGGAGGCACCCCTGCAACACTCCTCCACTGTCACATACACTTCACTTCGCACCTTTCACTTCACCACCCACCATCCACCCACCAAACCACCTTGCTATATACCTTGCACCTCAACTCTCGTTCCCCAATCTTTGGACCTTCCTCTACCCTGCACGCATATGAGGACATAGCATCATTTGGCATAGGGGGTGGATAGGAATCTTATATGGTATCATGCAGCTTCCATCCATCTATAAATATGTACATAAAAAAAAAAGGAGTTTAGTAATGATCTGAAGGTTGAAACAAAAACACAATAAGTGTTTATGGATACTCAACCACTGTTTTGAAGACTTTCTAGGCCACAGAAGCTTGATTAGCTCAGGCTCGGCTTAATTCACTTGAGCATTGACAAGATAGATCAGAATCTCTCCTAACTAAGGACGTTTTCTTGTACCTGAGACATCAGTACATGATCTGTTGGTTTGCGTCTACTCGAAAGCCTAAGTAATCTTGGTTCACACTACACATATCAAGAAAGACCAGGTGAACATAAGATCCAACCCTAGTGTTCATTAGGGAAGGTGGAGTCCTTACCTGTGCGCATAGGTAGACTTTTTATCCCAGGCTTTAGTCTTGTGTCTAGGAGAAACTCTTTCCACCAAACAGAAACTCTCCCACCAAAAAAGTGTGCTCCTCCAAATAAAGTTGTAAGAGATATACTGACACTTGTTTCAAAAAAAAAAAAAAACTGTGTAAATAAGTCAGTATATCTCGCAAATGTCTGTAAATTCTTCTCTCTCAAAGTGTTTCAGGACAAGTTACAAATACCCTATTTCTACCATATATTCTTCTAGCCATAAATGTAATAAAATGGGAGTTGAGTTTTCTGTCATCTTCTTAAGGGTCAATCCGAAGACTCGAGCTGAAACTGGGACCAACCTGCACTTAAAGATTCGTGAAACCCTGGGCTTGAGTCTTAATGTTCATCTAGTCAGTCTTGATCCTTCACTATGCACAAGCCATAATCTCTTGAGCTCTCGAGTACGGCAAAAACCTTCTGAGCCCTGGAAATCGTACTTAAGGTTTAAATATCAAGAGTCCAGGTTAGTCGAGAAATGGTCTATGTCACGTAAGACTTAAAGTACTAGTAGTCTTCTCTACAATTGGTTCTCACAATATCCAACAAACACACCCATGTTGCCTCAGAAGAAAATCTTCAGCTTAAGATCATTTCTAAATGCAATACAAAATGTTTTGCTAGGGATTAGCACAAGATAGGCATGGGGGTATGATTGCACAGCAAATATACACCAATAAATATGCCATCTTGTGTTATTTCCTAGCACTGCCATTGCATATTAGGTAGC
Organism: Thalassia testudinum; assembly: GCA_037157565.1. NCBI lineage: Eukaryota > Viridiplantae > Streptophyta > Magnoliopsida > Alismatales > Hydrocharitaceae > Thalassia > Thalassia testudinum. The sequence goes on from JAZHRO010000024.1 coordinate 217,564,261, forward strand.
AATAGTTGCATTTGTAAAAAGACACTTGCATGCATTTATTTGAGAGGGGAGGATAATGCGAATAATTGGCCATGTAATTAACGTCTTCATCAAGGGTTGCATTGCAAATTCACCATTCTCATTTTTTTAATTTGACTTTGAATATCTTCTCCCTCGCGCAGCTGTAGGGCATGGGGCTTGCACCGCTTCGTGCCATTCCTCTGCTAGCAACATGGCTGGGCAGGCGATGCCGGTAGCATGACTGTGGCAGGCTCCCGTTTCTTTAAAAGGCCTGGCCATCTCCCTTGCGCAAGGGGAGCCTGGAACAGAGAGCACCCGCAGACACCTTCCTCCAGGCCATCTTCCTCCCCTCTCCCTCTCCATACGCAGTATCTCTTCTCCCTGAAGAGACACACTGTGGGCAGGAGAAGACCTACAGTGGTTCCAAAACCTCCACTGTGAGTTCCATTACTGCCCAGTTCTTTCATGAGCAGGTGGCCGTGGTGGTTTCTCCCTCTTAATTCACTACACTTTGCTACTTCCGCCATTGCCAGAGCTTCAAGTTCCGGAGCTCCAGCAGTAGCGGTGGACGCATACAACCGCGCAAGCCACCGCACGCACGCCAGCAGACATCCGCAGGCTCTTTCCGCGTAGGCAGGCACCTTCCAGCGCACCTGCGCACACAAAATCGGCCGCAACTGGTTCTCCATTCTGCATGGCACTGTAGCTACTGTTCATGCCTCTCAGCGCGGAACTATAGCTACAATGCAGTGATCGGTTTGTTTCTCACTTATCCGGTCACCACACGCTCTCTCTCCTCACCGCGACCGCCTCCAGCCAGTCACGCTCGCACGTTCCTACGTCCGTGCCCGTACCCGTTCCTACCCGCAGCGCAGTGTGCTGCACTACGCAGTGAGCTACGTTGCCCTCTCTCACGCTCCTGCACCAGCCTGCGCGTGACGATAGTACACACGCTCCCTTCAGCGCCCGCGCGTAGCCTTTTTGCGCCTACGTGCGCCCAGGCCACCAGACGACGCCCGCTTCAGCCAGACATCTTAACTCGCCCACACTCCTCCAGCATGCACTCCCACACTCATGCACACACTCACCCTAGTACACATACACACTCGTACACTCACACACTCACTTGTACACACCTAAACATACTTATACATATATATACCTATACAACTATATATAAGTATATCTACAAACATATATGTATATATATATATATATTTATACATATATACATATATACAAACATATATACGTATATATCTATAGATATAAATACATATATATATATACACATATACACATACATATATTACTATATATATATATATATATACATACATATACATATCTATATATATCTATATACATAGATACTTATACAAATATATCTATATACATATATACATATATATATATATACATATCTATATAGTTAAATATATATACGTATATATCTAGTTACAAATATATATATATATATACCAATATATATATTTATATATCTATATATATATACATAACTACATATACACCTATATAGTTAAAACCCTATCTATATATATACACACATATATATATATATACATATTTATATTTATTTACATACACATCACCCACCTGTATCCATATGCCCTTGCACTAGTCACTCCACCGCGCATTATATCGCGGGAATATCTGAGCCAGTTGCTAATATTCCCCGATACCTGCGTAAAGAAAGTGCCTCCGCACACACTCCCACACATCCATCCTACACTCTACGCGACACTTCGTCTTGTTGGTTGCATCTTTCTAGATGTGGACCAACTCGATACTGTGCTGCATGCCATTTCTACTTCCACCCCTACCCCTATATATATATAGACTATATTTATTTCTCTACAAGCAACCTCCCTTGTTTTTATTTCTCTTTTGTTTCCTACTATAAAAATTGATTAAAAAAAGAGTAAAAGAGAAAAGATAATTGTTGTCTTCCAGGTACTCATTCTTGCAAATAGCAGGACCAACTTTTTTTGGAAACCCTAAGTTGGCTCAAAGCCAAGAACAATTTGGCTCAAAGCCAAGAACTTGATTTTGAGGGTGTAGCTCAAGGAAAAAATTATCAGCAAAAAAATCTTAAATAGAAAAAAACCTAAAATAGAATAAACGCATGGAAGAGATACATTCTAGAAAAGGCATAGAAACTTCTTCACCTTTAATCCCCGCCTCCCTGAGATCGACCCTAGGCCTAAAAGTGACCAAGATAAAATTAAGTAGGCCAGGTAAAAAATTTTTTGTGAAAGATAGTTAGACTCGATTTAGGTTAACCACTATACTCACTTCAACGATAATTTCACCATATTAACACAACCTATTCAAGTTCGACCACCTATTGAAGTCGGCTTCAGTGTTGGAAGAGGGAAGCGAGCCAACTTGAGTAAAATCTGAGGGGTGAGGGGATATTTATAGTAGTTGGTGGCGAAGAGAATGGCGAGGTCTGGTTGAAGAAGGAGCTTGAGGAGCTTAACCTCCGGCGTCGTCTCCGACAATGGTGAGGTTATCTCCCACTGCAAATTAGGATTTCCAGTTCATCCAGACCGGTGGATGAAGAGGTGGTGAGCGCAAGCTGCAAGAGCTTGGACAAGGAAGAGTGATGTCGACAGGGCGGTAATCGTGCGGTGGCATGACTCTCCGTCGCCAGCCGTTCATTCGGCTAAAGAAGACGGAGGAAAGGGACTTATATGTAATAAAACCTAAGGACCTATGTGAGAAATAAGGACCCGATTGTAATGAATATTAAGACCAAAATGTAAACTAATGTTTTGAAGGTTTATTTTAACTTAGATCTTTTTCAACTTTTTATATATGTTAGTAAATAAGGTAAATATTATGTTTTCACCTTGAATTTACATTTTTGACCTTTTTATATTAATTTATTAGATTAAGTAAAATCACTTTAGTTATTATATACTTAGGTATACATTATATTTAAGTTACTTAACTTATTAAGGGAATGATTAATAGGATTTCGAATCCAGTTATTAACTAAATTGTTAATAATGTTAATTGAATGATAAAATGTCATTTTTAACTTATTTTAAGGTCCTTTACTAAATATCCCTTATTCTATAATTAACCCTTATATGTTCATAACCTTAGCTAATTAACTAGGAAGACTAGTTAATTAGGTGTAATTAGAGATCATGATGAGTGTCTCATCATACCCCCAAGCCAAAGTTTTGCTAATCCCTAGCAAAATTAACTAAGACTATGATGATTTAAAGCACTTGGGTTTAAATTATTATAAATAGTAATTATGTAGAGGAAAGCTTAGGTCAAAAATCTTTTAAAGTTTAATATAAATGATTAATGTATAGAGCATATGTGAAAATTTTCTTACTTAGACTTATACTTATAACATTTTCAAAACACACTTAAAATAATTTGTTAACAAGAATTTTACTCTGAATTAGAATTCCTTAAAAACCTCTTTAATCTTTGTAACTATTCTTAACTCAAATTAGAATTCAAAGTGTTTTAAGGAAAACAAACTTAAGGATTGAGAATTAAATTTTAACTCAAAAACTCAAATACATTTAAGTCAATCCTTTGTTTATGATATTTGACTTTTATCAATATAAGTTTAAGCAAATTATCCAGATACTCATTATTAATCAAACTTAGAGTAGTAAAACTCTAATTTACTAGCCTACAACACTAAAGATTAACTTCTAGACCTAGGATTCTATTAATTCTTCTCCTTTAGGTCTCAACTTAAAATCTTCAAAACCCAATTTCTTAGGCTTCATTGCCCAATACCAAGGTTCAGTAGCTATGATTTTAAAACATATGTGCTTAGTGAAGAGAATTGTCCTAAAGACATCCAAAGTTGCAAAAATCCAGATCTTAAGACATCATTTTCCAATCCCAATTATTCCAATTCAAGCCTTTGGCTTGGCCTTACTCAAGTTTGGTTGCTTTCTTCTCACCAATTTTCTATCCCAAGGTCAACACTTTTTGTGTATATCTCCCCAATGGACCACTGGGTCTCTTATTCCTAATATTTTTTCTCCATATTTTTTCTTCACTTTTTCTATAGGTTAGAATACCCATTTGTAGCGAGGTGTTCTTTTTATTTGATGGAAGGAAGGGTAGCATCCATTTGTATTGAGATGCTTTTATTTATTATGGAAAAATTGCATAAGCACCCATTTTTAACAAGGCACTTAACTGCAGGGTGTTTTATTTTTTTTTCTTTTTCTTTTTTTCTTTTCCCCCTTCTCATTTTTCTTACTACCTTTATTCTCCAAATCATTTTTCTAGGTGAGTGGCACATCCTTCACCCTTTCAAGAGTCGCCCCACGGAAATCCTTGAACTAAAAAGGATTCAGAACTGATCTCTTAACCTCTGTGTTTTCGCGGTCTTAGATGCCAACAAGACAATTCTATGTGTGTGAATTTAGATGTTTAGATTACTTAGCTCTCAAACCAGAGCTTGGACAATAAAGCCTTTCACTCTCAGGTTCTTCAAATTCTTAGTTTCCTCCTATAGGATTCGTCAAGACAAAATTTACCAAGTTTAGTTATTATCTTTAGCTTGTAAGTTTTGTAAACTAAAATTCTACTAACTCTCTATTTAATTAACTCTGAATATCTGGCCTTTTTACTTAACTTTATGATAAAATCAAATTTTCAAAAAGCAAAAGGATTACTTAATCTAATTGATTAGAAAGTTATAATTTAATTCCAACACTTAAGTTTAAATCTTAACACACTTAGTTTCTTAATTCAAGTAAGAATAGAAAAATAAATCTTTAAAAGATTTAAATGATTCCTAATTCAAATAAAATCTTGTTTTAAAAATTTAAACACAAAAGTGTGTTTTTACAAAATGTTTAAATAAAAATCTAATTAAGAATTGAATGCATTTAAATATTCTATATATATACTATATACATTTTAAACTTCTGGCCTAAAAGAAAATTACGCTCTTAATAAATATATCTATATATATTCTTCTTCTTTTCTTCTTTATTAAAAATGAATATACCCATCTTATTATTTTTATGAATTTTATTTTTCAAATTTTTGTATTTATATATTTTTATTTTTATGTATATAAGATTTTCCAATTTTTATAATTTTTTTCAAAAAATTTTCAAATTTTTAAGAAATTTTTTATTTTTTAAAATTTTTATCATTTTTGAAATTTCAATTTTTTAAATTTCGTGGATATTTAATTTTTATGTGCTTTTATCTTTTAACCTACACTTAAAGTGAAAATTTCACTACAACACCCCATAAGCCAAAATTTTACATTGTCCTTAATGTAAGAAGGGTGAAAAGATATTACACTTCATTTAGTATAGGGTGATGGAAGGAGTCAAAAAGAGGAGATTAAAAATCTCAGTGTGGACGATTGTAAGTCTGACCAAAGGTCAGAGTGATCAGTCGGATTAAATGAAGGTAATTAATATGAAATATGAAGTGAAATTTTAAAGTGTAGAAGAAAACCAAAAAGGTGAAAACAAGAAATAGTTATATACAAATGCTAAGTTTTACGCCTTTAGCTAGGTGTAAACTCTTGTAAAGAACTCCTAAAAGGAATAGGTATATGGTAAAAACAGAAGAGTTATGAAAGAATTGATTCAAAAAATAGAAAAATAGATTAAAAACCACCCAATCAAAACTCATCCTGAAATTGCCTAGAATAGATCTCACAGAACCCAAAATTAGATTCTTGTGAAAATCTCAGAAAGATCAGAGTGAATCTCGTGAAAAATAGATCTAATTTAGGTTGAGATGTAGAATGTTAAAGATTAAGGCAATTCAAAAATGTTTCCAACCAAGTTCAGAAGATCAGCAAAATCAGTTTTGATTCTCAATAATAGGTTGGCCATTTTGATACAAAATAGGTTGCTGATGCAGGTTTGGTGGGTTATTTTCAGAAAGTACAGAGGATGGGTTATGATTAGAATTGAAGGCCTGATTAAGGAAATGGACTTGGCCTTGATTTTGCCTAGGATTTAGTAGATTCCTAGGATTCAGAATTGGCTGAGATGGAAGAGTACCTGGCTGATGAGACTTAGCCAAAAGCGTGATCTGATTTCGTAAATCAGCCAACTCTACCTTACATTGCCTATGGATCTCAGTGAGAGCTTCAGCATTTTGTCGCTGACTCTCTGACACAGCTCTTAAAATTTGATCTAGCTGTGTATTTCTAATAGGCCTAGAGTAATTCTGCATACTCATCGGGCTAGGCCTTAAATCTGATTGCTGAGGAGGCAATGGAGGTGGGTTAAAATGGGTCTGATTCGGATAATTTGGTCTTTGATTTTGATTTTGATCATCCCAAGAAAAAATTGGGTGACTTCTCCATCCAGGATTATAGGAATATGAATAAGGGTTTGGTCTTGGAGTGTTTCCTTTATGGCATTCAAATCAAGAGGATAAGGCATGTTTTATGCAACAGAAAAGGGTGGGGAAAAGGGTGGGTAAGATTGTGGGACAAAGGTCCCTCCTTGGGTTAGTGAAGGAGTAGATAGAAAACCCAAGAAAGATGGATCTCTAGAATCCAGATTATTCACAAATTCCCTCCCCGTAGGAATTTGCGAAACAGGTGAATACGCGGGATTTGTAGCAAGTAGAGGCGTAAGAGTCTTCATTGTGTTTCTGACCTCATCGAGATGCTTTGCTACGATATCTACTTTATCTAGCTTTTCCGCAATAATCTTTAAATCCTTTGAACTAGACGGATTACCGATCTTGTGAATGCCCTTATGCGGATTTTGCTGATTCGTGTTCGCACCCTGCGTAAATTGCGACATTGATGCGTTATTAATCGAGTTTTCCGCCATCCCTTCAAATAATTCTGAAGCAGATTCTGCATTGCAATTTAGAAAATTCCCTCCACAAGAGGCATCTACTAGATTGTGAATTCCCTCTTGTAAACCATAATAAAAGATGTGCATGAGTTGCCAACGAGGGATGTCATGATGTGGGCATTTCCTTTGCAATTCATGAAAACATTCCCACGCTTCATGAATTAGTTCTCCTTGGTTTTGATTGAAAGTAGTAATAGCTTGCCTTAAAGCATTGGTTCGACCAATAGAAAAGAATTTCTTCAAAAATGCAGATTCGAGTTCAGCCCAAGTTGAGATTGCTCTTGCTATAGTTCTATACCAATATGCTGCTTTATCTTTAAGGCTAAAAGAGAACATTTTCATTAGTAGGATTTCCCTATTTTGATTTCGAGGACCAAGAGTTTGGGATAGATTTTTAAGATCTCTGTGTTGAAATGGATCGTCGGATGCAAATCCGTGAAAGTGGGGGATTAAACCTATAATGTTTGGCTTTAATTCAGGATCATTTTCCCCAATAGGAATCCTAACATTAGGCTCTACTTGTGCATTGGATGGGTTATAATAATCTCTAAGTAAAGGCCTTGGACGAGATATCGGTAAATCAGGGTTTTCAAAACCTGCCTCAGGTCGAGGTGGAGGATGGGTTTGAAGAGTCTGTAAATTATTTAAGGCTACAGTTAAAAGATTGATTTTCCTACTAGCATCCTAAGATTCTGGTTCAGGAGTGCCTCATGAACATCAAAAGGTGGCATCTCCCCCTGACCAGAAGAAGGGATCTCAGGATTAAGATTCTGCATTGGATCCATAGAAGTAGATGGATTAGATGGGAAAACCATTGGTTGCTTATCTGCAACCGGCCTAGGATCACCTGTCAATGGTGGTGAAAGAGGCAGATGCAAGGATCGCCTCCCGTCCATAAACGAAAAATAATGTACAAATGCACACGCACACCACCGGTAAAACAGTAGCATAAAAACCTGCAAAACAGTGCAAAAGATGTGGGTTTTGCTCTTCTTTCAAAGGAAAGAAGATATTCCTAAGGTACGCAAAGTAATTTGACGTAAACAAATAGAGTAACAGTAGCAAAATACGCATCGTAATCTGTGTCTATGCAGGTGCGTACCTTAAAGCTCAAAGGTCTAAGGTTTAAGATCGAGACCACTCACTACTGGCTCCCCAGGGCTCTAGTAGTGAGGCAGACTTGTTGATCTTCGACCAAAGCCCTAAGAGGTGAAAAGAGGAGAGATAGAAAAATAGACTCGTTTCACTCTAGTGATCGCACTGTGTGCACAATAGCTTGCAACAGATGATAACGATATAAAAACCTACATGCATTCTGAAATCAGATTTAAGTCACAAATTTTACTTCCTCTTTTTAGTTAATCCTTTTCAAAAATATATCAATCTAAACTACAATGGCCGCTTTTTAAATCTTTTCAAACAAAAATATGTGGTCTTTTTAATATCTCAGAGGACAAGGATCTACGTGGGTTTTCTCGTGTTTTCCCGCTGATGCGAGAAAAATAGTTTAAAATTTCCCGAGTCAAATCGCTCTAATTACTAGCAGAAAATGCACTCCTAAGATTGTATGCCTCTGATATGCTGCTGCTAGTTAGAAAAAGATGTATTTTTGTATTTTTTTAATTTTTTTTAAATGTAACAAAACAAAAGACTAAAAAATACTCACAAAAATCAAAATAGCAACAAAATCCCACCTTCTCCTGAGATTACCTGTAGAGGTAAACCTGAAAAGAAGATAGAAAATAAAAATAAAATAAAAATAAAAACAAAACAAAATACAACTAATTAGAACAAAATTTATTAAAAACAAAAATATTTACAAAATACCTCCTAATTAGACAATTAATCCAACTAAATTTTAGTGAATTAAGGGATTACCTCCCTAGCAACGGTGCCATTAAAATGATCGTGTGGCTTACTCAACTCAGTAATTAAGTTAATTTCACTTAATTAAGAGTAGAAAAAGTCAGTTAGGTTAACTCGAGTTGAGTCGGTTGTGTAGAATATGGTCGAATTAACTTAACATTTTAGAAATTTTTAGTGGTTGAGTGCAGGTCATTCACTAGGAGGCATAATTTTTTATAAATTCACCAATTTTTTTTTATTTTCCTTTCAAGTTTAGGAGGTATAACTAAGTTGATTTTAAGAGTATGAATTTTGCCAAAATATTAATTAAAATGAAGTAATATGCAAAATCCCATAAGGGAACATATTTACTCAAAATGATCTACTTTATTAACAAGTAAACATGTTAGTTTTCCAATTTTATTTCAAAAGAAATTAAGGCAATAAAAATTATTCTATTAAAATATGCCTTATTACAACATTTAAGAACAAAAAGTAATTAAAATGATGCAAAAAAAATAAATCTTTATTTATTTCTTCGGCCTCTCCCTTCTTCTCTCTTTCTTTTATTTTCTTCCCTCTCGAGCTCTCTTGTTTTGTTCCTGCCTTCTTCTCTTCCCTTAGTCTTTCTTCTTAGTTTGTTCCTTAGTAGTGCTTGTTCTCCTTTCTTTCCTTAGCCTTCAGCTTCAACACTTAACTTTAGCTTTCAGTACCTAGCCATTAGCTTCTCTACTTCTCTTTTCTTTTGTTCTTTAATCCTTCAGTTGAATCAGGTTCTTTTACTTTTTAACCAAAAATTATTTTATTTGCGGTGAGGTCTTTTCGAGGATACACAGCACCCTGAGACCAAGGTGGGACTAGACCCTACTCAGTCCTCACCTAATCTCAATTAGGTTTGATTTTGGTTTATTTTCATTTGAGCCATAGTTTCCAGCCAATCCAACTCAACTCAGCCACACCCTCCCAGGGCCACACACTTGCTCACGCCCACTCGGGTGCACACCTGTAGGCACACATGCCCGCACACACACAAACATATGCTTAGAATAGGTTCAGAATGTTCAGATTGGTAACCGGTGCGTCGAGCACTGATGACGGGCAAGCCCATGTAACAAATTGCTTTTATTCCCAGGTGCACACTCAGAAACTGAAGATGTGGGACTATGTTAACCCCTTCCAGACCCAACATCAACCAATCATATCTCCTATCTCAGAACTCCAAATCAAGTGATTTAAAGTTTGTTGGAAAGCTCTAAGATTACTCTATACGATTGCAGTGTCAATTTAAAATTTAGAGGATGTTTTCCTCTTCAATTTGAAGAGTAAAATAAGGGGTTCCTACAGGTTATTTATTGCTTGGAAATAGAAATTAATGTCACAGAGTCCTCAGATGGACTTTTCTCACTCATTTGAAGGTCTGAATAGGTAATACAAATGATTCCGCAACTACTGAAGTAGGTTCTAAGCTCACATGACCTTCAGGAATAGCAGAGAAGCTTGAAGCTTCTTTGAAAGTTTCAGAGTTTGAATTTTCAGACTTAAAAATAGATGAACAGACACTTAAGAATGTTTCTAACTGATTTAAACAAATTCTAGGGGTTGTAACAGGCTTATCAAGCCAGGATTTAAAATCAAAACTCAACGATATGGCACTGCTGTTAATTTGGGTTCGAAAGTAACCCAAATTGATAGAATTTGAATTCTCACTAAAATATAGGTCTGAGCTCACTTTGATCACTCTCAGATTATCCAACAGATTCTCAGAAACAATTTACACTCCTCAATACCTCAATTCGAGCTCAGAACTCCATAATCAGATTTAGTTTGACAGTGAAGGCACAAAAATTTGACTTTATGTTCAAAGCCTTCGCTCAAGAAATCAAAGCCTCGAATAGGATCTTCTCAACCTCAGAAATGCTTTCAGATTCTCAGATAGGTGGTCTAACCAAGATTTCTAGGGTTTCAGGCTAGCCGCCTGAGCTTGAAAAAGTGTTTGTTCGTCAGAGCCATTCAGAGGTTGTTACAGTGAATTGAAGACATGAATAGCTTCAGTGCATTGCATTGAAGCTTATGGGTTCCTTAAATGCTTCTTAGATCTCTTTATCATACTTCTCCAACTCCGCCGGAGTCGGAGAAGATGAAGATCTATCTACAGCTCCAGTGGCTAAATCCTCAATTAAACATCTGCAAATTAATCAGTGATCCATATTATATCATTCTGGAGCTTCTCAACAAATTATGTAGGCTAAAGCACATATTTGGCTCGTCGGAGCTCGCCGGAGCTCCGTTGAGTCCAGAAATGTGAAAAGTGTGCATAGATTGTTTAAAATTGCCATATTTGATCTGAAAAGGATCCTGAGGTTGCAAGGAACCTCAGAATCACATTTAATTCCTCATTATCTCTTTAAATGTAAGATTTAATAGTGAATTCGTTTCTTTAAAAATCTGATTTGAATTGAGCTCAGGACTTGTTTAACCAACTCGATTGAGAGGTTAAAATAAGTTAATAGATAATAGCAGTCATAATTATATAGTTAATTAATAGTTTGAACTGCTCCTAAGCCGCCATTGACAGTGAGCTCAGGAGCTTAATTAAGATTGGGCGTTTAATTTATATGTGATAATAATATGTATTATAGTGTCGATTAGGGTTCATAAGTGATGGATAAATGATGGAAGACCCAGTGAAGGTGGAATTAGCTCGACTACTGTCACCATGGACAGTGATAGTAGTCGGTGGAGGTGAAATTGATTTAGGTGATTAGGTGATGAATTAAGTGTTTAAGTGAATTAGAAATGATTATGGAAGATAAAGGAAGGTGGACGACGATTTCAAAAGATGAGATTAAGACTCTAGCGAGCTCAAGGAGTTCGCCGAAGTCGAAGAAGATGAACACTGAAATTCTAAAATTACATCTAATCTACCTACCTAAACTACCTACCTAACTAACTAAGCTAACGTACTCCTACTCCTACTCCTAATCTACTGTTACCTGGACGAAGGGGTCAATAGGGTTCCACCAAAGGTTCATAGCAGATGACGAAATCAGAGGGTGAAAGAAGATCTCCAGCAGGCGGATTTGAGGTGGAGCAGAGGACTCCTTTGGTCGGTTCCTGTGTCAGAGACGCGGCAAACCACGGTGGATCTCCTCGGCTGATCAAAATGAATGGAGGAAGTCAAAAATGAGATGGAAAGTCACCAAAGTTTTGGACAAATAGCCTATCGAAGTCAGCTACAGTGCTAGAAGAGGGAAGGGAGGCAACTTGAGTAAAATCTAAGGGGTTCGGGGGTATTTATAGCAGTTGGAGGCGAAGAAAATGCCATGGTCTAGCCAAAGGAACTTAAGGAGCTTAACCTCCGGCGTTGTCTCCGATGATGGTGAGGTTATCTCCCACTGGAAATTAGGATTTCCGGTTAATCCAGACCGGTGGATGAAGAGGAGGTGGTGAGCACAAGCTGCAAGAGCTTGGACGAAGAAGAGTGATGTCAGTAGGGAGGTAATTGCGCGGTGGCGTGACTCTCTGTCGCCAGCCGTTCATTCGGCTGAAGAAGAAGGAGGAAAGGGACTTATATGTAATAAAACTTAAGGACCTGTGTGAGAAATAAGGACTCGATTGCAATCATAGCACAAAACCCTAATTTCAGACTTGCTTGAACTGAAGAGGTTTTGGTCAAGATAAAATTCATTTAAACCTCTTAAAATTCATAGGAAAATATTCCTTGAGGTGTGGTACCCATGATTTGACCATCTAAACCTATTTTGACCTTAAATAGAGTAAAATAGAATTCTGCCCTAATTTGGGTTTCTACACAAATTGCCCAATCAAACTTCGTCAAAACTGGAATCTAACTTCACTTGATTCCTTGGTTCCAAATTAGACTTGTACCAAAATTTGGGCCCAATCAGAGTCCTTCTTGATCTTGTTTGCATTTCATTTCATAAAAACTCTATTTCTCTCAATCAAGCCCCTAACTTTAGAATTATTTGCAGAGAGCCCCCCAACTTTGTCATCTTCCTTGAAGAAATGCCCCTACCACAATTGAAGGTCAAACTGACCTTCTGACCAACTTTGACCACCTGAAATCCTATTCAAATCATCACCAAATCTCACCAACTTTGGTGAGATTGGTGTTCACACTATAAAGAAGCAATTGAGATGGATCTTGGGCTCTGATTTGCACCAAAAAGGTCATGCGAATGCATAAATTCTTGGGTGCTTCTTGATTCCTATGGAAGCTAAATCAAGCTTCTTTCCTGATCTAGAGCTTACCTAGGAGCTCTATAAAAGCTCCGGAAACTCGTACCGTGCTCTTTAGCTCGGTTTGGTCATACTTCGTCAACAAATCCCTCTCTTCGGCCACCTCCACCAGAGCTCTAGCGACACCCCTTCCTCCGACTTCCCCACCCGCTGCCACATACCATAGGCAGTGGGATCATCTTCATCTCCTTCCACTCCATGACGGACAAATTAGGAGCTCCCAGTCCCCCGTCTTCCTCGTCGTTCCCTCACCGGAGACTACTCTTCTCCGATGTCGGCCAATCAAAGCTGGCACCTCCCTCTCCCCCTTCATCCTTAATTAGGTTCTAAATCTCTCTCTCACTTTGTAGTTTAGGTTTAGCCTTTTAGATCTTAGGTTTAATCAATAACTCACCTCTCTTCCTCATCATCTTGTTCCACTACGACTATGCTCCAGCGTGGCCATCCACCCTCCACAGACCACCAAACACCTCACCAACACCTCCGTTAGCTTCATCCCACCTACAACATCAAAACCCCTCTCGCTATTTCACCTTTCACACTTTCAAAACTCCCACCAAACTCTGTATCCTCTGCACCACCTCCTCGACTCCGCCAGACCTCCACACGCCACAAGGGCATCACCACCACCTTCGTCGTCCTCCGGTGATGCTTATGGACCATCTGATTGGGGCCTAGCACCTGTATTCGTGAGTTACAAGTTCTGCTGGAGTGCCACCACCACCACCTTTTTCTTCGGCTCCAGCTGTAACTCTCTAGCCGTATTCATCTTCAATACCACCTCCTGGTGTTGCAAACTTGCCTCAGGACCTTATCTGGAGCACCAATTGACCAAGGCAAGATGGCAATAGCTCCAATTGCCTGGAAATCCCAGTTGGCATGCACTCAAGGAAGGGAGCTCAACTTAGTCCTACATCGGTTGTGGATGAGCGGCTGTAGTGACATAAATTGAATTAATGCCTAATGTTGTTCACCCAGTACATCGAGGGGTCGGGTCCCCTGCTTACGCTAACCTTGCTCACCCTCACCCTCGATGAGCCTGGTTTCCTACCTGGATCCAATAACCTCCTGCATTCCCGATTAACCCCGATTTTGAGAGAAAGAAGAGGAATTTGTGAGAGGAGGGGAAGGGTTTTGCTATACAGATAAGCACCTCGGGGCACGTGCTGAAGAGGAGGCTAACACTTAGCCTCTGAGGAAGGTTGGCCTTGTGCTGTTGTGCCTTGAGATTCTTAATGCCCTTGTGTGCCTTTGAGGCTCTTATAGTTAAGTCATTTGTGAAGGATTGGTGGCAGCTGATTGAGATTACTGTGGCATCATTTGAATGTCTGATGTGAGTTACTGTTGAAATATTTAAATAGAATACATGAGAAGCATGCTTAATTAGAGAACTAAGTGGTGATTCAAATCACCATTACTTTGATTCTTTATTTCTTCTTATTCTATGATTCTCTGACATACATTGATTTATATTTGAATATAAATCTGAGCAATTTATTCATTGCATATCTTTTTATTGTGCTTAGTTTACTATGCTCATGAACTCTAAATTAAGATTAGTGCGTGGATTCCATATTTGCTCCCAGTCAACAACCTCAGACTCCTTTTTGAATCTGAGTTTTATAAATTTAAGTGTTTGTTGTGTGATTTAGGAGTGTACTATGATAACCATATCATAAATCTCCTCCTTTTGCCCCTCAACATTTTGGCATCGTTGCCGAGGTGATAGTGTCGGATCTTGTCATGTAATGGGTTCGAGTTTGAAAACCCGTCGTCATAGTTCAATTCGCGAGCAAATCCGTTGCTCAGATAAAATTTATAGTCAAAACTCAAAAAGTGAGTCCCGAGCGGAACACAGGGAGGTGAACGTTTGGTTTTGAAAATCCATGTTTCGCTTTTATTTGTTTTTGTCATTTTTGTCTTTTCTAAATCTTTTTGGTATATTTAGCAAGTAAGAGATTAGGTCGATGAATTCTTATCTAACTAATCTACTTGCAAAATATAAGAGACGGAGACAGAGAGAGAGAAAGAGAAACAATCATGTATTTTTATAATCAAATGTTTATTACAACAAGGAAAGCAGGAAATCTATACTACAAAAGCAATAAAGATAGAGATAGGTGAGAGAAATCCCCCTCGACGGTTGCTTGGAAGACGACTCGCTCTAACGTTTCCTGGAGGAAGGTGGTGAGGGGCGATACGAACAAGGATGGAGCCGAAGGACGGAGGGTGGGGTAGGATGGTGTCGCAACGAGGATCTACTTCCCAAAGTAGGTGAGAAGACGAGCAGGGGTTGCTCCATGAATGGGGATGAGGGGAGGGAAAAATATTTGGTTTTCTACTCTAGAGGAGCATGCCGGGCTTGGGGCAAGCTTTCTTTAGAGCCTTGGAGGTGGTGAGAGGAAGAAAGGAAGAGATGAAGAAGAATGGGAGGGGTTGGGGTCCTTTTATAGTGGAGGAAAGAATCAAATTCGTATACAAGACATTTAGTGACAGTCAAAAATGTTGCTGAAGATCGACAGCAAACGTTGCTGAAGATCCCACGTCAACCCTCACCCACGTTGGCGCGCACATCATGCGGCCCTACAGTCACACCATAGGTGAGCGCTCCACGCGCCGTTGTCGGGAGCGCACACGTACTATGCGCCTACACGCCTCACACTTGCACACACTGCTGTTGCTATCGCTGCCTTGTGCGCTACGCTGCTGCACCTATGTACATGCATGCCTCCGCACGCATGCGCGCTCCCACACTACTGTGTGCGTGCAGTGGCACATGCATGCACATGGGAGGCTTGTGTTGTGCCACATGGCACGACCTGGGCTGATCATCTTCTTTCTGTGTAGGGGCTGCTATAGAAGTCGGATTGAGTCGATTTTTATGCCATTGTGCTGAGATCATTGGCTCAAATCCATCCATGCAATCGGATTTATGATTTGAAGCTCCAGATTGCGACACCGAGTCCCTTGGCTGTTGATCTTCCTCGGACTACATATAGTTCTACAAAACTCCGATCAAGGCAATTTCAGAGGCATTGAACTCCAATCATCGTCCTGATCATATCTATATGGTCGAATCATCAATTCAAGGCTCCAAAATAAATCTCCTTCTCTCCTGACCATAAAAAGAATGCAATTAACTTAAATTATACACAACTACTCTAAATGCTGAATGATGCATGCTATGCAATATTTATAATATGGAATGAAAATCTAAGCCTAAGAACATGCATAAATAGTCATTTTAACCTAAATGGATGTGTCTACATCATACCCCCATGCCTATCTTTTGCTAGTCCCTAGCAAAATTAAACTTCATGCTATGTATAAAAATAAAATTAGGGCCCGATCGCTTAAGCCATTTGTTGTTTATTAACAAAAGGAATTTTCAACTAAGGTCGTAAACTACGAAAACTCAACAATACCCGGGCATTTGCTAGAATGCAGAGTGCCTAAGTCCTCACCTTATTTGAAAAGGGAAGATATATTTTTTTATTTTTCTTCTTTTCTAATTTTTTTTGGATTTTTAGAGTTTTGGGATAACTTTTTTCGACCACCCAACCCGACCAAGATTCAAAAAGGACTCTGAGTGGTAAGCATCTTGTGAAAGGGTGATAGACTCACTTAGCAGCTGTTAAAACGAACTTTGGGTTTCTATGACCCTAGGTGACCTTAAGTGTTTCTGCCTAAAGGTTTATCTTTTTGAGCGATAGCTTTCTCCCTACTTTAGATTTTATGGGGTCAACACAAGGGCGAACCTAATGTATATCTCCCTGGTTTATTCTACTTCACCGCTTCTTCCATAGGTGTTTTGGGAATTATTGTGCATTTTTGTGAGCTGTACTCTAGACAACTAGCCAATGGGCTGTTAACCACGACAACTTACTAGCCATACTCGTGCAGTGAAGTGTGGTTTTATTTATTTATTTTTATTTTCCCCTCTTTCTATTTTTTCTTTTTTTTTTTTTGAGTATCATCATTTTTTTCTTTTCTGAGTAGGTGGCTTCCCTGATCTAAGATTTACCTAAAAGCAGTAGAATGAGTATGGTCATGTAGTTAGGCTTTGGACAACTGACCAATGGGTTGTTACCCACGATAACTTGCCAGCCATACTACCCTAGAGGTTCATTAGCTACCTAATTTCCATAAAAATAGTCGAAAAGTGTGTTAGTGCAAACAATGTGTAGATGCTTAGACTTAAAATCTCCTCAAATCAGAGGGTGGGTTGATAAGTTGCGTACTTACCATCCCAATTTATTCACCAAATTAAAGTAAAATTACTTGGCAAGGACTTGAGACTAAGTCCACATTCGAGTGGATGCTTCGGCTAATTAAGCCTGAAGACCTAAAGAGTCTCAGTGTTTAGGTCCCAAAGCATCAATTCCAAAAGTTAATAACTTCCAAATGCCTAAGTTCTCTTCTCATAAGTTCTCTCTTTCTTTCTTTTTTTTAAAAAAAAAGAAAATAAAAGAAATTCCATAGAGCTAATCAAAATATTTTCAGGATTAAGTATCTACCCCCCCATGCCTAAATGATGCAATGTCCTCATTGAAAAACAAAGGCATGAAAAGGGTGGAATAACAGAATATCACCTAAATTTCATGACAATTTGATTAGCTCTGCAGAGAACGTGGAATATACACATGTGCTAAATTTATTGCCTTCAGCTAAGCACGGTTCACAAGTAAAGAAGACGTTAAACGTTTATAAGTGCAGGTCAAAATTAGAATAAGAAGTTTGATTTTGGAACCTGCAAAAAGATGCCCATAGATGTGGACTAGATTATGGTGCAAACCCATGCCCCAAGGTCGAGTGGTTCTTAGGTTATGGATGAAAATTACCCATAATCAAAGATTATTGGGCTTACAGGGTTGGGCCTGTAGTTTTGTAGTATGCAACCCAAGACCAAAGTGTCGGACAATGGGTAGAGATGGTTCAATAGGTTTGGATGTCCTTTTAGATTTTTGCTCAAAAAGATAATCAATGATTCTGAGCTTGGGTTGCACGTGAAAGATATCAAAAGGGTCCTACTATAAAGTAGGTGGTTTCAGGTCAATAGGAACCCTTAGACCCAAAATTGTAGTTCCCTAAAATGTAGCTTGCCAGATTTTTATTTCCACCTTCCCATTCTCCATGATCAAGGTTTTTGGGACCTCCAGATCATTGTACACCCCATCTAAAATACCCAAGTCCAACAATTGTGGCTGAATCAGGATTAACTTGGATATAATGATTTCAAAAGTCAACTCTTCAGAGTGTGGATGAGGAATGGGATCATTAATTGAATCATCAGGATTTGGATCCTCCAAGTTAACCCCAACTGAATCAAATTCCTCTATTATCGGGCAATCAAATGGTTCATCAGATTCCTCAGGCCCATTTGTCTCACTAAAATCATCTTCCTTATGCTCAAGTGAGACTTCACTAAGAGATTCTTCACCCTCAAAGTCAAAGAATTCTTTATCCTCATTTATATATGTCTGAAAATCATATGTCATTTCATGATCCAAGGAGACATATTTTTCTTTGTTACCTAGCTCAGGGATCTTGGGTGAATCAATCGGTTCATCCTCAATGGGTTACTCTACCACAACCTGGTCATCCTCGGTCTCAGAAAATGCATCCCCTCCGACAAGTGCCTGAGTGGATTCAGACATTGACTCTCCTAAAGGAGGTCCATTTTGAGAATCATCCCATGATTGGACTAGGGCAACCACAAATTTCATCCTCAATCTCAACAATTTCCCAAGTAGAAACTCACCCAAGCCCCTATCTCTAACATCTTGGAGCAAATCCAATAAAGAGCTATTAAACTCATCAATCATTTTGATCATAGGCTCCAATGCTTTAGTGCATGGTGTTGGTTGAGCTTCTAAAGATTGTATGGTGTTCCTCAAGTTAGCCAACACCCTATCTTGGACTTGGTTCACCTGAACTGAATGGTTCGGTTCAGGATTGGGTGGGTTTGGGTTTATTCTAGGGGAGTCAAGGTATTGAGGTTCTTGGGTCCCTCCTTGATAATAGGTCATCTCGGGTTGTTCAAAGAATGATGGTGACCTATATTCGGTGGAATACTGGGGAGGGTAGATGTAATAATCATCATATCCTTCCTAATTGTAGATCGGGTTGGTTTGATCATCAAAGGATGGAGATCTATAATCATTGCAGCTCTGGGAAGGATAGTAATCATAGTCTTGTTGTCCAAGGTTAGGCCCTAGACACCAAGGTCCAGTATCATATCCCCAATCAAAGTTATCCCAGCTAGTGGATGGGTAATTATAAGTCGAGTCGGGATAGTAATCATCTTGGGTATAAGTGGTGGTAGGAGGGTAGGATGGGAAATGAGTGTAGGATGTGGAAGGATACATGGTAGAATAGGAGGGGAATCAGAAGAAAGAAAGGAGCCCTGCAATACAAGCAATCAACCCTGTCCTTAGGCTGGTTAGCCTAAAGACCTACAGACTCGCAGGACCCATCTTGAGATTATAACCAATTTGGTCCACTTTTATCCAGTCAATCCAACCAGTTACAAGGAGGGGCTGGGGAGAAGGTTCTTCCTTTGTCTTGCGACTCTGGTTCCTTGTGTACCCCCCAGCCACAGTCGTTTGATGCTACTTTCCTAGCTAGACATCAGATGGACCAGTAGAAGCAGATTATTCAAAAAACATCTTAGTCTGAGCCCCAAAGAGCGAATCAATCCTTAAGGTAAACGTCTACTCAGTTTTAATTAGGCTTGGGATGATTGTGCTCTTGGAATGTGATGGGCCTTTTAGATGGGTTGCACCCTTAATGATCAATTCAAATGTGTATGCATGCACAACCAAGGTTTTCAAACAAGGTTATTTAATGATGTGTCTTTTAGGGTTTATCCTTGTTTAGTAAGTTTTAGGGTTTAATCTTAGGTGTATTCAATCAAGTTTAGGAGAACCTCCAAGTTTTGAAAACACGAGTGTAGATATATTCCTTTAAAAATCAGAAATAAAATGTGGAGTCTTTGGTTCAGTCTTAAAAATCAACCCTAAGTGGCAGGCTACTTGATAAATCAATTTTAATTTGAGTGATGCGGCCCAGATAGCTCAATCAATTAGCTTGTTGCACCACTTAGTTAAGGCACACAAAAAGTCTGAACCTAGTCAAATTTTCTACTCACTTATTGGTTTGTTGAGTTAGGGTGTACTGGATCCACAGGTCAGATTCTAGTTAAGTGGTAGAATCGATGTGAAGTGGTGCGCCTTCAGGTGAGAAGTTGTGGGTGTTAAGTGTGTAGCTTTCAGTTAAATCCCATAAGAGAAGGGTATTTTTTTTATTTTTTTTAATATATGCGGGTGGGTAAGGTGAGGCGAAGTGACAATCAAACAATCAGATCTATCCTAGGGTTTATAAAAGCACCTAGGTTGATTTGAGTTTGAGTTATTACTGTGGCAAAACTAGGGTGGGGATGGTGGGGGACAAACTTACAAATGTCTCTACCCGCACTTTACTCCAATCTACCTCCTTCGGCTCCTTGATCGGGTTCCTGCAAGATAATAAATCAAAGAAGAAAGATAGGTTAGAAAAATATGAAAGTAAGGTAGGAAAACATGAGAAAAACCAAAGAGCGTTGCCTCCCCGATCTCAGAAAATGACAATCCTTGGCAGCGGAACCAAAATGATAGCGTCGGATTTCGTCGCGTAAAGGGTTCTGATTTGGAAAACCCATCATCATAGTTCGATTCATGAGAAAATTTGTCGATCAGATAAAATTTATAATCAAAACTCGAAAAGTGAGTCCTGGGAGGAACACAAGGAGGTAAACGTTTGGTTTTGAAAATACGCATTTCGCTTTTATTTGCTTTTGTCATTTTTGTCTTTTCTAATTTTTTTTGGTATTTTTAGCAAGCAAGAGATTAAGTCGATGAATTCTTATCTAACTAATCTACTTGCAAAATGTAAGAGAGAGAGAGATAGAGAGAGTGAGAGAAACAATCATGTATGTTTATAATCAAATGTCTATTACAACTAGGAAAGCAAGAAATCTATACAATGAAAGTAATAAAGACAGAGATATCTGAGAGAAATCCCCCTTGATGGTCACTTGGAGGATGACTCGCTCTGACATTGCCTAGAGGAAGGTGGTGAGGAGCAGGATGAACGAGGATGGAGTAGGAGGATGGAGGGTGAGGCAAGACAGCGTTGCAACGGGGATCTACTTTCCAAAGTAGGTGAGAAAATGCCATAGGATGTTCCGTGAATTGGGATGAGGGGAGGGAAAAATATTTGGTTTTCTACTCTAGATGAGCATCCTGGGCTTGGGATAAGCTCTCTCTAGAAACTTGGAGGTGGTGAGAGGAAGAGATGAAGAAGAGTGAGAGGGGTAGGGGTCCTTTTATAGTGGAGGAAAGAATCAAATTCGTATACAGGACATTTAGTGATGGTCATAAACGTCGTTGAACATCCCATGCCAACCCTCACTCTCATTGGCGCACACATCATGCATCTCTAATACCACACCGCTAGCGCGCGCTACATGTGCCCTTGTCACGTGCACACAAGCGCCACGCACCTACATGCCTCACGCCTGCGTGTGCTGCTGCTACTGCCATTGTCGTTGCCTTGCACGCTACACTATTGCACTAGCGTGCGTGCATGCCTCTGTGCACGTGCGCACTCGCGCTGCTATTTCCCTGCAGTGGCATGTGCATGCGCATGGGTGGCTGATGAGAACCTCATCATGAGCCATAACTAGCTCATTTTGACCCAATACAAAGGATAAAAGCTCCTACATATCTCAAGGAAAAGCTTAACTCAGAGAATTCTGAGTTTGAGAAGAAAACAAGTCATAAGGGGTAAAAGTGCAATTTTACCAGTATAATCTGCATACAGGGTAATTCAGGGCCCAAACATAGGTCAAAACAGCTTAATAAGAATAAAAGTGGGATGAGATGATCTAGCAAGGGCTACAGCACTTCCAAGGAACCAAATGATAATCTGTAACCCTAAAACAACCCACTTCAATTCACAAGGTTCGAGGCAAAGTAAAAATAGAATAAACCCTCTAAAATTCATAGAAAAATAATCTCTGGGGTTTAGAACCATCAATTTGGCCTTTAGAACCCATTTTGACCTACATTGAGAACCATGCCCAATTAATAACTTAATTTGGGTTTTTGCGCAAATTGACCGGTCAAACAAGGTTTAATATGAAAATAAAATTCACCATCAGATTCCTTAGGTCCTAATTAGTCATGTATAAAAACTTGAGCCTAAGAAGAAACCTCCTTGACCGACTTCACACTTTGGTCCTCATATATTTACTCTTTGGCCCTCAACTTTTGAACCCTCGCATTTTGGCCCCTAACTCTCCTTCGTTCTTTGCAAACAGGTCCCTCCTGCAAAACCCTGCCAGCACCATGCTCCGGCGACCTTGCGCGGAGCATGGCGCCGCGCAGGGTGAGGTGGAGGACCTGGCAAGTGTACCAGGGGTGCCCTGCGTCGTCAGCCGTCGCAGGAGCACCCCCTTGGTCATTGTAGCCCCCCATACCGGCCGTGCGAACGCACGGACGGTATGGGTTCGTATTCCGACCATTCTCCGGCGAGGGAGACACGTCGTCTCCCTCCGCCTTCCTCCCTGCTTCAACCCTATAAATACCCCCCGCCGCTCCACCGACGAAGTCAGCCTGGATCTGACGGAGAAAACCCCCAGCTTTCGTCTCTTCTTTCTCCGGCAGACGCTCACCAGCTCCGGCGACTTCCTCTCCCTCCACCTCTTCGCTCTGCCGCACTACCAGCAGCAGAGACCTCCTCCCCTGCTCTTCCCGCGCCACGCCGCACCCAGCTGGCGCCTCTCCAGCCTTCTGCTCGCCGCCGCCCCTCTCCCTGAGCATCATCTTCTCCGGCGACAGTCGATACGACTGTCGCCCTGTTCCTCCCCCTTCGTCCCTGCAGTTAAGTTAGACTTACTCCCCTTCTCCTCCTCTTTCTTTCCCCGCTTTCGATTTAGTCAATTAAGCCCTCTACCGACCCTGTTCACCCTCATCCTCTCCGCCTCCGACCACCCTCCGGCGAGCCGCTCCCATCACCTCAGCGACCCACACGGCTCGCCGACCACCGCAGAACTTCCGCCTCCTCACCCTGATCCTCTTCCGCCCCTCCACTTCCCACCAAACACCCTCTGCAGACCCACCGAACACACCCACTCCCTCGCTCACAGTCTGACCTAGGACGACCTAACAGCTCCATCACACCCCCTGCAGACCCCCTGACCACCTTCGCCGTGCCACGGCGAAGGTCCTCCGCCTGTCTGATTTGGCCGAGAGGCCGTGCCATTGGTTTCAGGTTCCAGGCCTTGGCCGCCATTGGCGAGGAAGCTCGAAGCCTGCTCGAGGTTGCTCCAAGCCGAGATATCCCAGATTGAATAGCCACGGCCAGCGCGGAAGAGTCTCACGCACACACCCTGGCCCTCGATTGGAGCTGTACGCCTCAACAGCCGATGCAATTGGGAGCACCATCCCTGCTGCAGGCGTAAGAAAATTGGGGTGGGACATTTAGTCCCACCTCGGAATCTCTCAAAGGCGCGCGGACACATAAATTGAAAAACTGCCGTATGCTGTTTGCCTCAGTTACCACGGGGTGAGGTCCCTCTCACCCGACCCGACCCGACTCGGCCTCGTCCGTGACCACGCTCCGCGGACCTGGCCCGACCCGATTAGACTGACCTGCACTCCTCGCCCACCACGCACGCCGGTGGGCCTGGACCCGGGCTTGATCCGAACCCGATTACCCGATAGCGCTCTGGGAGAGCTTCCGAAGAGTGATTTCAGAGAGAGAGAGATACGCGGGGGAAGGGGGTAGAGTAGGTTTTTGCCTTCTGATGAACTCTTGAGCGTGCAGGCACAGGTGAAGGACTGCGGAAGAAGAAGCAGCTGCACTGTAGCAATTGCTCAGTTAAGTCGTCGAAGCACCGGGCCAGACGACGGACAGCCAGCAGCCAGAGCAACACAGAAGGCAGGCTGAAGAAGAAGGAAGGGAGACTTAGTAGCCGAAGGCAGAAGCACCACGATTGCAGAAGAAGAAATGAAAAGAAGCAAGAAGCAAGAAAAGAAGAAGACGATCTGAAGAAAAAGAAAGAAAGGAAACAAGGAAGAACAGAAGAAGAAGAGCACGAGGGGAAAATCTGAAGAAAGCAGAAGAAAAAGAAGAAGAAGAAGAAGAACAGGAAGAACCAAAGACAAAGAGGAAGAAAGAAGAAAAGAAGCAGAAGCCAATTTTTCATCTCTCTCTCTCTCTCTTTATTTTTGTAATAGAATTTGTATATCTCTAGAATACAACTTGCTCCCTGAGTTCGACCTCGGGAACTCTTTTATTTTTCCGAGTAAAAAATTTTTTTATGAAACGTTGGTAACAACCGGCTTTACTACAACGAATTAACAACGAAAACCGACGTTCCATCATTTTGGCGCCGTTGCCGGGGAGCAACGGCTATTCTAGAGGTAAACATTCCTGTATTCTTTTATTATTTCTGATAATCTCCTCTCTTTTGTGCAGCTATAGGAACTCAAGAAGACAAGCAACCACACAACCACACCGAAGACAGGTAAAATCTTTTCTCTCACTATTAACCCCTACACTCTAAAGAGGAAGAAAAGAAAAGAACAAGCAATATAGGGCTAACCTGTCTTCCATATTTAGTAACCATAAAAGTTGCATGTTTTCAACTCATTATTTCTGCACACTATTAAGGGTATTTAAGGGCTAACACATTCTTGCTTGAGCCCTAATTACCCAACAAAGAATTAACTGGACCAAGTAGAGCCAACCTAGGATCCAACACTAGGGATTTAGAGACACACTCCTTAAGCAAGAATTGAGAAAACCAAATGAAGTGTGCCCAAGCCCTTGTCTGAAAATACCTATTCAAAGAAAATCTAAAACAATTGGCTCTCTAAACACTTGAACCCTAAAAGACAGGACCTAAAAGCTCTCAAAGAAAACAAGAGGTAAAGTTGACCCCTTGGGTCAACCAACCTTAAATTAGGTCACTCTTTGCACTTAAAAGACTAAAGTTCAAGTGAAAACCTTAAGCACCCTGATCTTAAAATTGGTAGACTTAAGAGGTCAAGATCCCCATTCTGGTCTACCTGGAACCGCAGTGACAAGAGAGGTCGGGTGGGGGAAACCCTGTAACCCGTGGGGACGCTCTACCGTGTAGGGGTCTTCGCGGGACTCTCCCTCTCTGGCTGCCCAGGTAATTCTCAGGTGGACGATCTTTCTGATCAAGGGGTCCATCTGCCCCGAACCTCTATAGTCACCCAACAATTTTTGGGTGTCTTGATTGGGTCCAGCACCTGCTTATCTCATCCAGCCCTTCAGTATTTTTCAGGAGGTCCTTGAAACCTCCTATAGAAATTCACGCTTCCCGAGGCTAAGCCTCGGCTCCTTTGTTTTTGCAGAAATCATTCACATAGCCCCTCTTTCCTCTGATTCTGAACAAAATCCCCTTCTTCCATCTTGATTCAAACTTTGATTCTATTCCATCACCAGATCCAATTATGCAGCCTAATTACCTAGCAAGACTACCATTCAAGAAACCTGAATATCGGAGATCTATGAAAGATAAAATGATCGAGGATGCCATAAGATTCTATGAAAAAGAAGAAAAAACCTCAACACCAATAGGAGATATTCAGGTTGATGTCCCAACAACCACATCCTTCATCATAAACTGTGCCCAAATTCTATTAACTGGAATTTCAAAAGGATCAACCCGAGATATGCTCATGACAGGATACATTGAGATGGAAAAATTACACCAATCTGAATACCTTCAATGCTTGACAAATCCTGTACTTTGGGAACAACACCAAGATGCCCTTATAAAACAGGTAGAAATGATGAAATCAGTAGAACAAATTATCAACCAGAAATACCCGTATATACCAGAAACAAAGGATGAGTCATCTTGGAACAGTACTAAGAATCAATCCAGTTTCCCAGACCTCGGGATTGAGGCACAAGGTGGTTGTCGACTCCCAACCCAAATAGAAGATAGCATAGGTTGGGAAGTTGCAGGAGAACACAATGCTGAGCCAACCCTAGGCCATAAATCACCAAGCTTAGAACTCCAAGACTCCTGCAATAACAAGATTAGAATTGAACCTCTGGAGGGTATAAATTCCACCCCTTGTTTTGATAAGGTGACCCTCGAAGGTTATTCGGACTTAGGTTCTAATAATTCTACCCACATCCTAAGCCTAGAACCTAGATCTGAAACTTATTGGGAAGATTATGAGGCCCTTTATGAGGAAGATCAAATTTTTACAGGATATGATTCCGGGCCTCTATTTAATGAGTATCCCTCTCCAACATCCTCAGGAAATCTGATCGATTTCTCAGAAAACATGCCAATTTATGATACAGAAACTGAGAAGTTGGATGAGCAAGGTTTTAATGGGATCTATCCTACCAGCTTAGAGCTTGAACAGAACATCTTTTTGAGCCCAGAAGTGACATATAGGCTAGAACCCAGTCAGGCTGCTGATTCCACATCTGATGATTTGTGCTGTGGTGGAATTCATGATCATTTTCGCCAACTCTCCGACAATTTCAGATCTGACTATAATTGCGGAGAGATTCCCCTTCCTGAACACACCAGGCCTATCCACGACCTCAGTTCACATGACTCTGACTCTGAGGTCCTGATTCCCGAGATCACTGATAACACAGAATCATTCCTTTTCGATCCTCAGGAACCAAAAACAGAAAATGCCAAGAGTGATTGCAACCAAGAATCCAAATTTTTTCTCGAATCCGATTTCTTTCATCCTACAAACACTCTTCCGGCATTTGATAGTTACCCAGAGGACTCTCTACAGAAAATCACCTATCATCTGTTTCTAGAAGAGCCCTCATACACAATGGCCACCTCATCCGCACACACAGAACGGATCAAAACCTCTCCCAAACCCCGACCCGCAACCGGACTCAATTTCTATGCTGATTCACCTCTCACCGAGCCGATTGCATTTCCACATCGGGTTTCGAACATTGATCAGACTACATACCATGCTCTATCATTCTCTGATCACCCCTGTAGGGTTCCTGTATCAACCACTGATTATCCTACGGGTCCCTACTCTGACCAGGCTGATTCGGCACAGCCAAACCCTGCGTTTACACTTCCACATCCATCTGAGCTTCATAATTTCTGGTGGGCTCCACACCTTTTTATCCACATCTATCAACCCACCAGATTGATTGGGTTTGGGCTGCATCATCAGCCTGTTGATCTGAACAAGCACCTGGTTGGACCAACCAGGCTCTTAATCAAAGTGCTTGTCTTACAAAACTCTGCTGAGTTGACCATCCCCTCTCCATCGCATTTCCCGCTTGGCTGAAGGCATCAAATTTAGCGCTCAACGGGAGGCAGCCCGTCATTCTCTTTGAAAACCTGAAACTTGTTCTGACAGCTTTTTGCACTTGAAGTTCACACTTTAGGACAGCCGACTCCAACTCAGATGGTTGCATCTGGGATTTGAAATCGTCCGCAAAAATTCAACCCGACCCATTCACTCATCCAAATTTCTGTCTTAAGGAATGAACTAAGACCCCCTAGGTTACAATGAGGACATTGCAAATCTTAGGCATGGGGGGGTATGAAAGTGCAAAAACTCGTAAGAAAAGGTTTCAAACAAAAAAATTCACATATGCCAAAAATACCATAAAAATTAAAAAATTTTCGAAAAAGAATAAGAGGAAAAGAGGAGAAGGAAAATTTTGTGAAGGAGAGAAGAAACAAAATGAAAAAGGAGCACAAAATTATAAGAAAAGTTGATAGTCATTAGTAAGGAACTAAGGAATTAACCTAAGTTCTAGACCTCATTCAAGAAAATAACTGAAAAGTGCACAATAAGATTAGTAAGAATGCAAACCTTAGGCATTCTTGAATAGACTCTTAGTACTCATTAAGATCTGGACACTCCTCAAGAGGTTGAGGAAAATGAAAAGCTGAAGTATTAAGTCTAAGGCTTAGGGAGTATTCGGCCTCGTTAACTAATTTTTGGTTTACGGGACTCAGTAACCTAAGCACCCTAATCTCACACACAGCCTGGTTCAGTAAGCGTAAAAATCAGAATCACGCAGAAGCGTCGCAAAAATCTGAAAAGAACACCTAGAATAGGAATGGCCGATCAACACAAGTTGATTTGGACGAGTTCCCAGCGCAGAGAGGCGGGAAATCCCCTCGAAGATGCGTAACAAAATATCATCTCCTCGGTGCTTGTCTCTTAGGATATTTACATATCCTACGGGGGGCATGTAAGCACTCTGCTGGTTCAGATTCCATGGATGGCATTATCTCGAAGTGTCAATTGCCAGGGTCTGGATTCGGCCACGGAATACCATGGATGGGATTATCTCGAAATCTCAATAGCCAGGGTTCCGGGGGTTGCCATGGGCGGTGCTATCTCGAAGCATCGATCGCCAGGAACCCTTGAGGATTGATGATGGGAGCAAGGAATCTGATACAGACCGTGTTGAAAAGCCAATCCTAGACTAGAACTAAAAAGAAAAAGAGAGAGAAAACTCTCCAAACAGAAAAAACTTTCTATCTCTCTCTTACAAAACGCACTGCGAACTGGGCCAGGGCTAAAATCATTTCAAGCACGGGTGCTTTAACCACGAAGTCCAATAAACCTTAGGTTAGTTCTTGCGGGCCTTAAAAACCTTTGCTAAAAGACTGAGGCTAAGGCTAGACAGATTTGGATCTTGATTGGTACTAGAGTATCTTTTAGGCCTATGGTCAGCATTCTAACCTAATCTATGCTCAAATAAAAAGGCACTTATCTAAAACCATTGAAAACTTCATGGTCTAGAACAAGGGTTGAAACCTTAAGTTTTTTTTTTGCTAAGGGACTAGCAAAAGCTAGGCATGGGGGTATGATGAGAACCTCATCATGAGCCATAACTAGCTCATTTTGACCCAATACAAAGGATAAAAGCTCCTACATATCTCAAGGAAAAGCTTAACTCAGAGAATTCTGAGTTTGAGAAGAAAACAAGTCATAAGGGGTAAAAGTGCAATTTTACCAGTATAATCTGCATACAGGGTAATTCAGGGCCCAAACATAGGTCAAAACAGCTTAATAAGAATAAAAGTGGGATGAGATGATCTAGCAAGGGCTACAGCACTTCCAAGGAACCAAATGATAATCTGTAACCCTAAAACAACCCACTTCAATTCACAAGGTTCGAGGCAAAGTAAAAATAGAATAAACCCTCTAAAATTCATAGAAAAATAATCTCTGGGGTTTAGAACCATCAATTTGGCCTTTAGAACCCATTTTGACCTACATTGAGAACCATGCCCAATTAATAACTTAATTTGGGTTTTTGCGCAAATTGACCGGTCAAACAAGGTTTAATATGAAAATAAAATTCACCATCAGATTCCTTAGGTCCTAATTAGTCATGTATAAAAACTTGAGCCTAAGAAGAAACCTCCTTGACCGACTTCACACTTTGGTCCTCATATATTTACTCTTTGGCCCTCAACTTTTGAACCCTCGCATTTTGGCCCCTAACTCTCCTTCGTTCTTTGCAAACAGGTCCCTCCTGCAAAACCCTGCCAGCACCATGCTCCGGCGACCTTGCGCGGAGCATGGCGCCGCGCAGGGTGAGGTGGAGGACCTGGCAAGTGTACCAGGGGTGCCCTGCGTCGTCAGCCGTCGCAGGAGCACCCCCTTGGTCATTGTAGCCCCCCATACCGGCCGTGCGAACGCACGGACGGTATGGGTTCGTATTCCGACCATTCTCCGGCGAGGGAGACACGTCGTCTCCCTCCGCCTTCCTCCCTGCTTCAACCCTATAAATACCCCCCGCCGCTCCACCGACGAAGTCAGCCTGGATCTGACGGAGAAAACCCCCAGCTTTCGTCTCTTCTTTCTCCGGCAGACGCTCACCAGCTCTGGCGACTTCCTCTCCCTCCACCTCTTCGCTCTGCCGCACTACCAGCAGCAGAGACCTCCTCCCCTGCTCTTCCCGCGCCACGCCGCACCCAGCTGGCGCCTCTCCAGCCTTCTGCTCGCCGCCGCCCCTCTCCCTGAGCATCATCTTCTCCGGCGACAGTCGATACGACTGTCGCCCTGTTCCTCCCCCTTCGTCCCTGCAGTTAAGTTAGACTTACTCCCCTTCTCCTCCTCTTTCTTTCCCCGCTTTCGATTTAGTCAATTAAGCCCTCTACCGACCCTGTTCACCCTCATCCTCTCCGCCTCCGACCACCCTCCGGCGAGCCGCTCCCATCACCTCAGCGACCCACACGGCTCGCCGACCACCGCAGAACTTCCGCCTCCTCACCCTGATCCTCTTCCGCCCCTCCACTTCCCACCAAACACCCTCTGCAGACCCACCGAACACACCCACTCCCTCGCTCACAGTCTGACCTAGGACGACCTAACAGCTCCATCACACCCCCTGCAGACCCCCTGACCACCTTCGCCGTGCCACGGCGAAGGTCCTCCGCCTGTCTGATTTGGCCGAGAGGCCGTGCCATTGGTTTCAGGTTCCAGGCCTTGGCCGCCATTGGCGAGGAAGCTCGAAGCCTGCTCGAGGTTGCTCCAAGCCGAGATATCCCAGATTGAATAGCCACGGCCAGCGCGGAAGAGTCTCACGCACACACCCTGGCCCTCGATTGGAGCTGTACGCCTCAACAGCCGATGCAATTGGGAGCACCATCCCTGCTGCAGGCGTAAGAAAATTGGGGTGGGACATTTAGTCCCACCTCGGAATCTCTCAAAGGCGCGCGGACACATAAATTGAAAAACTGCCGTATGCTGTTTGCCTCAGTTACCACGGGGTGAGGTCCCTCTCACCCGACCCGACCCGACTCGGCCTCGTCCGTGACCACGCTCCGCGGACCTGGCCCGACCCGATTAGACTGACCTGCACTCCTCGCCCACCACGCACGCCGGTGGGCCTGGACCCGGGCCTGATCCGAACCCGATTACCCGATAGCGCTCTGGGAGAGCTTCCGAAGAGTGATTTCAGAGAGAGAGAGATACGCGGGGGAAGGGGGTAGAGTAGGTTTTTGCCTTCTGATGAACTCTTGAGCGTGCAGGCACAGGTGAAGGACTGCGGAAGAAGAAGCAGCTGCACTGTAGCAATTGCTCAGTTAAGTCGTCGAAGCACCGGGCCAGACGACGGACAGCCAGCAGCCAGAGCAACACAGAAGGCAGGCTGAAGAAGAAGGAAGGGAGACTTAGTAGCCGAAGGCAGAAGCACCACGATTGCAGAAGAAGAAATGAAAAGAAGCAAGAAGCAAGAAAAGAAGAAGACGATCTGAAGAAAAAGAAAGAAAGGAAACAAGGAAGAACAGAAGAAGAAGAGCACGAGGGGAAAATCTGAAGAAAGCAGAAGAAAAAGAAGAAGAAGAAGAAGAACAGGAAGAACCAAAGACAAAGAGGAAGAAAGAAGAAAAGAAGCAGAAGCCAATTTTTCATCTCTCTCTCTCTCTCTTTATTTTTGTAATAGAATTTGTATATCTCTAGAATACAACTTGCTCCCTGAGTTCGACCTCGGGAACTCTTTTATTTTTCCGAGTAAAAAATTTTTTTATGAAACGTTGGTAACAACCGGCTTTACTACAACGAATTAACAACGAAAACCGACGTTCCATCAGTGGCCTAGGTTGTGCCACGTGGCACAACCTAGGCCGTCCATCTTTCCTTTGTAGGGGCTACTACAGAGGTCGGATTGAGTCGATTTTCATGCTGTTAGACTGCGATCATCAACCTGAATCCATCCGTGTGGTCAGATTTATCATTTGAAGCTCTAGATTGTGTCACCTAGTCCCTTGGCCGTTGATCTTCCTCGGACTGCATATAGTGCTACGGGACTCTGATCAAGGCAATTTCGGAGGCGTTGGACTCCGATCGTCATCCTGATTAGATCCGTATGGTCAGATCGTCAATACAAGGCTTCAAAATAATATCTTTCTCTCCTGACCACAAAAAGGACATAATTAACCTGAAATATATACTACTTTAAATGCAGAATGATGCATGCTATGCAATATTTATAATATGGAATGCAAATCTAAGCATAGGAACATGCATAAATAGGCATTTTAACCTAAATGGATGTGTCTACATCATGGAGAGTAATGCGCAATTCACTGTTAGTCTTATCTTTCTTGATTGATTTGAGCACTAACTTGCCCTATCTACTTTGCTTGCGATTTTGCGAGGTACATCACGAAGAGATCTTCCGTGCAATCAGCCACTCCAGGGGTAGGTAAAATTTCTCTTCTTCCCTAATCAACCTCTTAATCTTGGGAAGAGAAAAAGGAAATAAATGAATTAGGATTTACTTGCCTTATTTTTCTAGAAACTATCATTAAAAGGCAAAAGTTTCTTGATTTGCGAACTTGATTTATATCTGATTGAAGATTGAGATGATTTGATTAGAGATTCCCCATCCTGAATTCCTATACCTATTAGGGATTTGCACTTAAATTGTAAACATCTTGGACTACTCACTTTCTTCTTTGAGTACAAGGTGTTACCCTTGAGATTAAATTGGAGTTGAAATAGAGACAATTAGGGTTTGAAGTGTTAGTACACATTTGCCTGAATTAAAGGAAATTGATCTTCCTACATTTGTGTGCCACCCAAGCCCTTGTTTGAAAAGATCTATTCAAGTAAAACTCTAAAAATCTGGCTCTAAATTCACTTGAATCATAAAATTTTGGATCTAATAACATGAAAGTAACTCAGAGTGATTTTTTTGGGTCTTGGCCCAAATTTCATCCTCCATCTTTATGGCATGTTAGGTGAAGTTGGTCTACTTTGTGGGTCAATCAACATCCAAATTAGGTCACAAATTGAATCAACTTATAATCAAGTGAAGTCCAAGGCACAAATTAGGACTAAAATTGGTAGAGTTAAGGTCTCAATTTGCACATTCCAGTCTACTTGGATCCGCAGTGATATGGAAGGTTGGGTGGTGATGAGAGCCTCATCATGAGCCATAACTAGCTCATTTTGACCCAATAAAAAAGATAAAAGCTCCTACATAACCTAGAAGAAGGCCTAACTGAAGGAACAAGTGCTCTGAGAAGAAAACATGAAATAAAGGTTAAAACTACAATTTTACCATTGCAGTACGTAAACGGGATTTCTCAGAGGCAAAACAGAGGTCAAATGGTATAAATGAGATAAAAAGTGGGTTGAGTCAATCAGAAATGGGTTCATGTGCAATCTAAGAACTAAATGACACTTGGTAACCCTAAAACAGACCCGCTGAAATTAACAAGGTTCCGGTCATAACAAAAAGCAAGTAAACCCTCTATAAATCATGGAAAAACATACTCTAGGGTTTAGAACACTTAATTTGGCCTTTGGAATCTAGTTTGACCTAGATTAGGGTCCTAGCTCTTCAATTAACCTAATTTGGGTTTTTACGCAAAATATCCAGTCAAACGAGGTCAAACCTGAAATCTAACTTCGCCATTGGATTCCTTAGGTCCAAATTAGGTTTGTACCAAAATTTGGACCTAAGGAGGGGTCATCTTGACCTACTTTGCAATTTAGTACACCCAAATCACAAATTGGTCCCTATCTTTTGAATACCGTTGCAGAGAACCCCCTAGGTTCTTCGCCTCTTTTGCAAACCGGTCCTGCCGCCATTGCTAGGGTAGAACCGAGCTCCGGCGAGGTTCGGAGAGGGATTGCTCTCTAATCCCTCAGAGATTCCCTCCCAGAAATGGAAGGAGGATTCTCTGAGGAATTCCCTTCCTTATAAAGTCAATTACAATTGCTGGTGTGAACCCAATCTCTCGTGCGAACGCACGGGAGATTTGGGTATCCTAACTCCTTTCCATCTCCGGTGACCAACTTCAGGCAATTACGTGCCCTTCACGCCCTGCACACCCAGTCCAGCGCTTATATAAGAACCCACAACTCCGGCCGAACAGGCTAAGCTTGATTTTGACGGAGATCCCTTCCAAATTCCTCCCTCTCCCGTCTTCGGCCAAACGACCCACAAGCTCCGGTGACCTCCTTCCCTCCTTCTCGTCGCTCTGCTGCCATACCAGCAGCAGAGTCCTCTCCGCCGCTATCTCCCGCGTCGCGCTGTACCCCGCGCAAGCACTTCTGACCTCGTCTTCGTCGCCGCTTCCTCCCTCAGGGTCTTTCTTCCCCGACGACGGCAGTTACGAGCCATCTTCTCCGCCGCCTCCCTTCCCTCCAGACAACCCCAGATACGTTCTCCATCCTCTCCTCTCTCTTTTCCCCCAACTATTTTACTTGATTACCCCTCGACAGTACCTAACCGCCTTCATCTTCCTCGCCTCCGACCGCACTCCGGCGAGCCGCCCACACCACTCCGCCACTCCACACGGCTCGCCAATCACCTCGTGAGCTCCGCCTCACCACCAGGAACTCGCTCCACCCCACAACTGCCACTCCAGACCTCCATAACTACCCCCCAAACAACCCACCATCTCCGGCCACAGGTTGACCTAGGCGCGCACGCCTAGGCCGACCGACAACCTGCAGCATCACCCACCGCCTTCGCCGTGCTGCGGCGAAGGTTTCCAGCTATTCTGATTGGGCCAATAGGCCGTTCTGTGGAATCTCAGGTGAACGCCCCGGCCGCCATTAACAGCCGAAGCAGCAGGAAGCTTGGAGCAGCAGCAGGCGTCAGGCTTCCCAGGCGGCAGGTGCAGCTGGCTCTCGCAAGTGTCGCGAAGTGACTGAGTTCAGCAGGGAGCACCAGCAGGGCCTTCAGCGTGGGCAATTGCACACGAGAGTCTGCGGGCGCACGCAAAGGAAGGGCGGAACGTTTATTCCCACATCGTGGAATCTCAAGGCACAGGTATGGTATAAAGAGTTTTTGTGATATAGCTTTACTGCCTCGAAAGCACAGGGGTGAGGTCCCTCACTGACCCCACCCGCCTCGTCCGCGGCCTGACCACGCGGACTTGGCGGATCCGACCCGACCTAGACCTACGCACTCCTCGCGCATCACACCACCTTCAGGTG
Source organism: Thalassia testudinum (assembly GCA_037157565.1). NCBI lineage: Eukaryota > Viridiplantae > Streptophyta > Magnoliopsida > Alismatales > Hydrocharitaceae > Thalassia > Thalassia testudinum. Next base: position 217,599,239 of record JAZHRO010000024.1, read on the forward strand.
TGCCTGGTCCCGGGTACGATCCGACCCGATTAATGCTTGTGGCTCTGGGAGAGCGGCTCTGAGTGAATTGCTTGAGAGAGAGAGACGTGCGGGTAGCGGGAGAAGGGTTAGGTTTTGCTCCTGTTCGCAGGAGAAGGACTTGGCCGCTGCAGAAGAAGGAAAAGCAAGCCAAAGAAGAAGATAGAAGAAGAAGACAGAAGAAGAAGAAAGAAGCCTTCGCAGGAGAAGGAAAACAGAAAGATTAGAAGTCTTTGCAGAGAAGAAGAAGAAGGACAAGGGAAGATTGCAAAGAGATCGGAACGGCAAAGCAGAAGGAAAGATACAGAAGCAGAAAGGAGAAGAAGGAAGAAAGGAAGAAAGATCACATTTAAGACGTCTGAAACATAAATCAGACGTCTAATTCTACTTTTTCTAAAAACTCTTTGAATCAATTATATTTGCATGTAACAGTTGTATTCTTGGGTTTTCCAAAGTACTGAGATTGCTCCCTGTGTTCGACCTCGGATACTCCAGTTTTCGAGTAATAAAAATCTTTATTTGTTTTGAACGCTTTCGCGGCTATACTACAACACGATATTATCTTTTAACAAACCGCACAAAAGCGTGACGAACATTTTGGCGCCGTTGCCGGGGAGCAACGGGCACTTTTAAAACTTTTGAGTACAACTTTTCTATCTAATATCCGACTTGACTTCTCTCTTTTGCTGTGTTCATTCAGGGAAAGCAAAACAAAAAGGAAAGAATAGCAACTGCACAACAGACTCTCCAAGGAACAGGTAATCTCCATAAGTCCTCTCTCTTAACCCTCTCACAATCTAAAAAAAAAGGAGGGAAATCAACTTAGGGCTACCTGTCTCATATTTAGTAACTCATCAAGTTGCCTGATTTTCATTTCAACATATTTTTATCTGTTCATCCAACTAAGGCAACTAGGGCTAAAACTTTCTTGATTGAGCCCTAGGTGCTAATTTCTACGGCAACTAAATTGGACCCACTAGAGCCAAGTTAGGGATTGCAAAGCTAGGGTTTTTAGAGACACATCTTCTCTAAAACAAAGAAATAAACTTTCCAAAAAGAGGTGTGCCTAAACCGTGTTTGAAAAGATTTATACAAGAGGAACCCTAAGCAAATCAGGCTGATAATCCGTTTGAACCATAAAAGGAAGGACCTAAAAGCTCTCAAAGGAACAAGAGGTGAAGTTGATCCCTCGGGTCAACCAACCTTAATATTAGGTCACTTTTGCACTCAAAATACTTAAAAGTTCAAGTGGAACATTAAGCACCTTGATCTTAAAATAAAAAAAGGGTAGACTTAAGAGGTCAAGATCCCCATTCTGGTTTACCTGGAACCGCAGTGACAAGAGAGGTCGGGTGGGGGAAACTCTGTAACCCGTGGGGACGCTCTACTGTGTAGGGGTCTTTGCGGGACTCTCCCTCTCTGGCTGCCCAGGTATTTCTCAGGTGGACGATCTTCTGATCCAGGGGTCCATCTGCCCCGAACCTCTATAGTCACCCAACAATTCTTGGGTGTCTTGATTGGGTCCAGCACCTTCTAATCTCATCACATCTTTCGGTGCATGTTCGGTAGGAGGTCCTTAAGACCACCTTTAAGACCTCCCTTAGAAATTCATTCTCGTCGAGGCCAAGCCTCGACGCCCTTGTTTGTGCAGCAACCACGCCACATAAATCTTTCATCTGACTCAGACCCTGATTCCCCTTCTTCTCCCATCATGGCACAACCCATTGAAGAGGAGAATAACCTTGAACACCAACTTCAACGCTTGAACGATCTCTTTCAGAACTTTGTAAACCCACCGCAGCGACCTATGATGCGAGATCACTATAATCCTGCTGCGGTGGCAATCGAACCCCGAGTACGAATCCCAATTGGAGGACCCGATTCTGATCTGAAGCCCAATATGATTCATGCCATACCGAAGTTCCATGGGCTTAACTCGGAGGATCCATTCCAACACATTAAACAACTCAAGCATTTGGCCCAGACCTTCGGGTCAGATGTACAAAACTGGGATATCCTACTCATGAAAATGTTTTCGTTCTCCCTCTTGGACAAGGCTGCACACTGGTATCAGACTCAGACCCGCCCGATCAACACTTGGGAGGAATTATAGTCCGAATTTTTGAAAAAATTCTTCCTTGTTGGCCGGACAAATGCCTTGCGCCACCAGATCACTCATTTCACTCAACAACCGGGAGAACCTCTTCATGAAGCTTGGGATCGATTCCTAGATCTCATGCGAAAGTGCCCCCATCACGGAGTTCCTAAGTGGGAACAAGTCCAGTCTTTTTACCAGGGACTCCGTGAGGATATTCGTCTATTCGTCAATGCAACATGTGGAGGAAACATCATGGGCCAACACGAGGACACGGTATGGGAGATTCTCGAAAACATGTGCGAGAACTCCATAAACAATGACTCCTTGGGCTTATTCGACAGGACGAATGCCCGCGCATCGACGAATCTAAGAGGGACACATGAGACGCATGACCTGTCCACTTCTGTCGACCTGGAACTGATGGCCAGTCGGTTGGACAAGGTCTCTATCATAGAAAAGAAGGTGGACGAGCTAACTCGACATTTGCAGCAAGCCACCTCTGCACAAAATTCTTTTACACAACCTCCTCTGGCAAGGGAAACAGTGCAAAACATCTATCACCAACCTGCCAAGGGGATGGACCCATATCCACCTCCGTCTACCTCTCGGACCGGAGTGACCTCTGATCCCTTCTATTCAAGTTAGGGGAACTCTAAACCCTCGTATTCTGACTTTCCTGAGGTTCCTCAGAACTGCGAGGACCTCAACGCCATCCAGAATGACCCATACTCCAATACCTACAACCCTGGATGGCGAAATCATCCTAACTTTCAGTGGGCAGGAAATTCTCAAAAACCACCATATCAACCCCGCCCACAAGCTCCTCGTCCATATCAGCCGCCCTAGCCTCGGCCCAATCCCACCTACCAATCCGGGCAAAATCAGGATCAACTGACTCTTATCCTTCAAACACTGGCTGACATTCAAAAGACGAATGCGGCAATGCAAAAACAGCACAAGGACGAGATCATAGAGGTTCGCAACCAACTGGCCCAGATGGCAAATTCCCGCCAACCTGGCACCCTTCCTTCGCAACCTCTGCCCAACCCAAATAACGTGTCGACCCAGAGGCGCGTTATGAATCCAAATCCAGGCCACGCACATTTGATTTATCAGGCCCCTGCTACTCCATCACCAGACGGGATGGAGGCGTCAACATCTTATGCAGGATTGCAGCAGCAGCCACCCCTCCTACCTAACCCAAACCAAAGTCAGGCCGGATTAAACTCTGTAACAACACGCAGTGGTAAAACAACACAAGACCCACACTATCCGAACCACTCCAAGCCTGATAATCGCCAAGACCCTAGGGTAGTCATCCAAGATACTACTGTCCCAGATCAAGAACCTGGACCTATCCTTGAGGAACCAGCTAGGATCCCATTTCCTGAGGCCTTGACCAAAGGAAAAAGGACAACCAAACCTGTGGCTCCTGAGGAGGATCTGGTCAAGCTCTTTGAACAGGTCCAGATAAACATCCCGTTGATGGATGCAATCCGCCACATACCGGCTTACGCAAGGTTCTTGAAAGACATAGGTACACCTAAACGTAAGTCGCGAACCAAGGATGGGAACCCAATCGTACTATCAGAGCAAGCCAGCTCTGTCATCTTGAGCAAACTCCCACCTAAGGCTAAAGACCCAGGAACTCCCTTGATTTCTTGTAAAATTGGTGAAACCCAACTTGATAGAGCCCTACTAGACCTAGGTGCCTCCATAAATTTAATACCTACATCCCTCCTTGACCACCTTGAAGAATCTGAACTTAAACCCACTGAGGTGACATTGCAGTTAGCCGATCGATCCATCAAGTCACCCAAAGGAATACTCGAGGATGTCATTGTTAGGGTACGAGATTTTTATTTCCCAGTGGACTTCATAGTACTGGACATGGATGCACCTAAGAACCCAAGGGACACACCAATCATATTAGGGAGACCCTTTTTGGCCACTGCTAGGGCCAATATAAACTGCGAAGAGGGCCAGATAGAATTAAAATTTGGGAATCAAAATCTAAAGATAGACATTTTCAAGGCCCATCAAGGGATTAATTGCGGGGTGATAGAGGAAATTTGTGATGTCGAAGCCGTGGTTGATGAACTGCATATAGAGGACAACCTAATTATTCCTGATCAACCACTAGAGGAGCAAAAACCGCTAACAGAGGAGTGCGGACATGATCTAGACACACCTATGACTCCTACCATTACTCCCGATACAAACCCCGAACCACCCGCTGCTGCTGACAATCCTGTCACGGAACTCAAGCCCCTTCCTGAACATCTAAAATACATCTTTTTGGATTCAAATCAGACGTTTCCTGTGATTATCAATTCTCGACTCACACCTGACCAGGAACTCCGTTTGATTTCTGTTCTCCAACAACATCGTAGAGCCATTGGATGGACTCTAGATGATTTAACTGGTGTAAGCCCTTCTTACTGCACACATCGAATCTACACGGAAGAAGGCTCACGACCTTCAAGAGAAATGCAAAGGTGCCTAAACCCTAACCTACAGGAGGTCGTGAAAAAGGAGATCATTAAGTGGTTAGATGCAGGGATCATCTACCCGATCTCCGACAGTCGTTGGGTGAGTCCAACACAAGTGGTACCTAAGAAGGCAGGACTTACCATCATCACGACTGAAACCGGGGAAGTCATTCCTACCTGAATAGCTAATTCGTGGAGAGTCTGCATTGATTACAGAAGACTAAATTCCTCCACGAAGAAGGATCATTTCCCACTACCATTTATTGATCAGATCCTCGAGAAACTAGCGGGAAATAAATTCTTCTGCTTTCTTGACGGGTACTCCGGTTACAATCAGGTGGCAATCCATCCAGAGGACCAAGAAAAGACCACATTCACCTGCCCCTTCGGGACGTACGCGTTCCGAAGGATACCGTTCGGTCTCTGCAATGCACCTGCAACTTTTCAGCGGTGCATGCTTGCCATATTCTCAGATATGGTAGGTGATTATCTTGAAGTCTTCATGGATGACTTTTCAGTTTTTGGACAATCATTTGACGATTGCCTCCAACACTTGGTCCATATACTCAGGCGGTGCATCGAGGTGAATTTGGTTCTTTCCTGGGAAAAGAGCCATTTCATGGTGCCTGAGGGAATTGTCCTGGGACATTTAATCTCAGAGAAAGGCATCCAAGTGGATCGAGCTAAGGTTAACCTGATTTCCAAGCTCCCTATGCCTAGCTCGATTAAGGGCATCCGATCTTTTTTGGGGCACGTCGGTTTCTACCGTCGATTCATCCCTGATTTCTCCAAGATCGCGCGCCCCCTGACCAATCTTCTCTCCAAGGATGTACCTTTCAAAATTTCCAAGGAATGCACTCAAGCATTTGAAATCCTACGTGACCGAGTCACCCAGGCCCCAATCCTACAGTCCCCTGATTGGTCTCAACCCTTTGAGATCATGTGCGATGCATCTGACTTTGCTGTAGGAGCGGTTTTGGGGCAGAAAATTGACGGGATACCTGTGGTCATTTACTACGCCAGCAAAACACTGGATGAGGCTCAGCGTAACTATACAGTTACTGAGAAAGAGCTGCTGGCCGTAGTATTTGCCCTGGAAAAATTCAGATCATACCTTCTGGGTTCCCATATTATCGTATACTCGGATCACACAGCTGTAAGGCATCTCCTTGCCAAGAAGGACGCGAAACCTCGACTAATCCACTGGATCTTGCTATTGCAAGAATTTGACCTCGAGATTCGCGACAAGGCGGGAAAGCACAATGTGGTAGCTGATCACTTGTCCTGCCTTCCTTCTGAAATTATTGATCCTTCCGGACCTATTACAGAACATTTCCCTGATGAGCACCTCCTGACTATCAGTACAAGTCTTCCATGGTTCGCCGATATTGTTAATTACCTGGCATCACATCAGATTCCGCCCGATTGGTCGAAGGCCAAAAAGGACAAATTGCGTTCCGATGCCAAGTATTACCTATGGGAAGACCCGTATCTTTTCCGCATTGGTGCTGATCAGATAATCCGACGGTGCGTCACGGAAGTGGAAATCAAAGACATACTCTCATTCTGCCATGACCAGGCATGCGGTGGACATTTTTCTAGACATAAAACCGCATCGAAAGTCCTCCAGTGTGGCTTCTACTGGCCCACAATTTTCAAGGATGCATACGAACACTGTAAGGCATGTTCCCGTTGCTAGACTCTGGGCAACATGAGCTATAGAGACATGATGCCTCTATAGCCGATCTTGGTATGCAAAATTTTTGATATTTGGGGGATTGATTTCATGGGACCCTTTCCGAACTCGGATGGCTTCGAATACATCTTACTCGCAGTTGACTATGTGTCCAAGTGGATAGAAGCCATTCCGACCTGAACCAACAATCATAAAGTCGTTATAAAATTCCTCCATCAAAACATTTTCTCAAGGTTCGGGATTCCGCGTGCTATAATTTCCGACGGAGGGACCCATTTTACGAACGCTCAGTTCAGGTCACTGATGACCAAATACGGGGTGTCACACCGAATCTCTACTCCTTACCACCCCCAAACTAATGGTCTAGCTGAGCTATCTAACCGAGAGATCAAGAAGATCCTTCAGGTTACTGTTCGACCTAATAGAAAAGATTGGTCTTCTCGGCTTCCGGATGCATTGTGGGCCTATAGGACCACCCACAAGACCCAATTAGGAATGTCTCCCTTCAGACTAGTGTACGGGAAGGCATGTCACCTCCCCGTCGAATTGGAGCATAAAGCCTATTGGGCAGTACGGACCTGTAATCTCGACCTTTCTAAGGTTGGAACCCACAGAAGATTTCAAATGAGCGAGATCGATGAATTACGCCACGACGCGTATGAGAACTCGCGAATTTACAAAGAACGGGTTAAAGCTTTTCACGACAAACACATTTCTAGAAAGGTCTTTCATCCTGGTCAAAAAGTTTTACTCTTTGATGCTCGACTCAAACTATTCCCAGGAAAGCTAAGATCCAAGTGGGTCGGACCCTACCTAGTCCGCCAAATCTTCGGAAATGGAGCTATTGAAATCAGCCCACTCAGCCACGATTCTGAACCCTTTGTCGTGAACGGGCAGAGACTCAAGCCGTTCATTGACATGACCAATATAGATTTGACTGAGTCATCCTTTACCCTCCATTCCTCTTGAGCTCATTGCACCCAGCCGATGGCGTAAAACTCAGCGCTTAACGGGAGGCAACCCGTCATTCTTTGAAAACCTAAAACCGTTTCTGACATCTCTATGCGGAACTCATATTGCACTTTAGGATTCATCCATTAGAACAGCCGACTTCACCTCAGGTATACCTACCCGAGATTAGAAATCGTTTGCAACAAGTCGCTTCGACCCATTCACTCACCACACACCTGTCCTAATACATGAACTAAGCTGAATTCGAACCCACCTAATTTACAATGGGGACATTGCAAATCTTAGGCATGGGGGGGTATGAAAGTGCAAAATGTCAGAAAATTCATATCAAGAAAGGGTTTCACATAAAAAAAAAAAAAGAAAAAAAAGAAAAAAAAAAAAAAAGACTTGATAGAGGGGAGGAACAATTCAGGGTCATACAAATGAGAGGAGGAAAAGAAGAAAAAAATGACAAAAAGGAGCACAAAATGAAAAGAAATAGTCATTAGTAAAAGATTAAGGGGTTAACTGAAGTTCTAGACCGAATCAAGAAAAAGAAAAGAAAAGTGCCACGGAGATATAACAAGAGATTAGCGGGAATGCTGGTCTTAGGCTTTTTGGGCTAGTACCTATAGCTTAAAAATTCACGTATCCATTAAAATCTGGATAATCCTCAAGAGGTTGAGGAAAATGCGAAGCTTGAGTATTAGGTCTAAGGCTTAGGAAGTATTCGGCCTCGTTAACTGACCTCCGGTTTGCGGGATTCGGTAACCTAAGCACCCAAATTCACACACAGTCTGGTTCAGTGCGCATAAACATCCAAATCACGCGAAAAGCGTTTAATGTTCTGAAAAAGTCACCTAGATTAGGAGTGGTCAATCAACACAAGTTGATTTGGACGAGTTCCCAGCGCGGAGAGGCGGGAAATTCCCCTCAAAGATGCGTAACAGCATATCATCTCCTCGGTGCTTGTCTCTTAGGATATTTAAATATCCTACTGGGGGCATGTAAGCACTCTGCTGGTTCAGATACCATGGGTGGCATTATCATGAAATGTCAATCGCCAGGGTCTGAATTCGGCCACAGAACGCCATGGGCGGGATTATCTCGAAATCTCGAAAGCCAGGGTTCCGGGGGTTGCCATGGGCGGGATTATCTCGAAATCTCGAAAGCCAGGGACCCTTGAGGATTGATGATGGGGACGAGGAATCCGATACAGACCGTGTTGAGAAGTTAATCCGAAGCTAGAAATAAAAAGAAAAGAGAGAGAAAAGCTCTCCAAACAAATAAATCCTCTATCTCTCTCTTACAAAAAACGCACTGCAAACTGAGCTTAGGCTGAAAATATCTCAAGCACGGGTGCTTTAACCGCGGAGTCCAACAAACCTTAGGTTAGTTTCTGTGGGCCGTAGAAACCTTTGCAGAAGACTGAGGCTAAAGCGGAACAGGTCTGGATTTTGGTTGGTACTTGAGTACCTCTAGGCCTATTGTCGGCATTCCCACCTAATCACAAAAGAAAAGGAGAAGCACTTATCATTATTGACAGACACTCAGGGTCTAGAATGGAAGTTAAAACTTTGAAATTTTGCTAAGGGACTAGCAAAAGCTAGGCATGGGGGTATGATGAGAGCCTCATCATGAGCCATAACTAGCTCATTTTGACCCAATAAAGAAGATAAAAGCTCCTACATAACCTAGAAGAAGGCCTAACTGAAGGAACAAGTGCTCTGAGAAGAAAACATGAAATAAAGGTTAAAACTGCAATTTTACCATTGCAGTACGTAAACAGGATTTCTCAGAGGCAAAACAGAGGTCAAATGGTATAAATGAGATAAAAAGTGGGTTGAGTCAATCAGAAATGAGTTCATGTGCAATCTAAGAACTAAATGACACTTGGTAACCCTAAAACAGACCTGCTGAAATTAACAAGGTTCCGGTCAGAACAAAAAGCAAGTAAACTCTCTATAAATCATGGAAAAACATACTCTAGGGTTTAGAACACTTAATTTGGCCTTTGGAACCTAGTTTGACCTAGATTAGGGTCCTAGCTCTTCAATTAACCTAATTTGGGTTTTTACGCAAAATATCCAGTCAAACGAGGTCAAACCTGAAATCTAACTTCGCCATTGGATTCCTTAGGTCCAAATTAGGTTTGTACCAAAATTTGGACCTAAGGAGGGGTCATCTTGACCTACTTTGCAATTTAGTACACCCAAATCACAAATTGGTCCCTATCTTTTGAATACCGTTGCAGAGAACCCCCTAGGTTCTTCGCCTCTTTTGCAAACCGGTCCTGCCGCCATTGCTAGGGCAGAACCGAGCTCCGGCGAGGTTCGGAGAGGGATTGCTCTCTAATCCCTCAGAGATTCCCTCCCAGAAATGGAAGGAGGATTCTCTGAGGAATTCCCTTCCTTATAAAGTCAATTACAATTGCTGGTGTGAACCCAATCTCTCGTGCGAACGCACGGGAGATTTGGGTATCCTAACTCCTTTCCATCTCCGGTGACCAACTTCAGGCAATTACGTGCCCTTCACGCCCTGCACACCCAGTCCAGCGCTTATATAAGAACCCACAACTCCGGCCGAACAGGCTAAGCTTGATTTTGACGGAGATCCCTTCCAAATTCCTCCCTCTCCCGTCTCCGGCCAAACGACCCACAAGCTCCGGTGACCTCCTTCCCTCCTTCTCGTCGCTCTGCTGCCATACCAGCAGCAGAGTCCTCTCCGCCGCTATCTCCCGCGTCGCGCTGTACCCCGCGCATGCACTTCTGACCTCGTCTTCGTCGCCGCTTCCTCCCTCAGGGTCTTTCTTCCCCGACGACGGCAGTTACGAGCCATCTTCTCCGCCACCTCCCTTCCCTCCAGACAACCCCAGATACGTTCTCCATCCTCTCCTCTCTCTTTTCCCCCAACTATTTTACTTGATTACCCCTCGACAGTACCTAACCGCCTTCATCTTCCTCGCCTCCGACCGCACTCACGGCAAGCCGCCCACACCACTCCGCCACTCCACACGGCTCGCCAATCACCTCGTGAGCTCCACCTCACAACCAGGAACTCGCTCCACCCCACAACTGCCACTCCAGACCTCCATAACTACCCCCCGAACAACCCACCATCTCCGGCCACAGGTTGACCTAGGCGTGCACGCCTAGGCCGACCGACAACCTGCAGCATCAGCTATTCTGATTGGGCCAATAGGCCGTTCTGTGGAATCTCAGGTGAACGCCCCGGCCGCCATTAACAGCCGAAGCAGCAGGAAGCTTGGAGCAGCAGCAGGCGTCAGGCTTCCCAGGCGGCAGGTGCAGCTGGCTCTCGCAAGTGTCGCGAAGTGACTGAGTTCAGCAGGGAGCACCAGCAGGGCCTTCAGCGTGGGCAATTGCACATGAGAGTCTGCGGGCGCGCGCAAAGGAAGGGCGGAACGTTTAGTCCCACATCGTGGAATCTCAAGGCACAGGTATGGTATAAAGAGTTTTTGTGATATAGCTTTACTGCCTCGAAAGCACAGGGGTGAGGTCCCTCACTGACCCCACCCGCCTCGTCCGCGGCCTGACCACGCGGACTTGGCGGATCAGACCTGACCTAGACCTACGCACTCCTCGCGCATCACACCACCTTCAGGTGCGCCTGATCCCGGGTACGATCCGACCCGATTAATGCTTGTGGCTCTGGGAGAGCGGCTCTGAGTGAATTGCTTGAGAGAGAGAGACGTGCGGGTAGCGGGAGAAGGGTTAGGTTTTGCTCCTGTTCGCAGGAGAAGGACTTGGCCGCTGCAGAAGAAGGAAAAGCAAGCCAAAGAAGAAGACAGAAGAAGAAGACAGAAGAAGAAGAAAGAAGCCTTCGCAGGAGAAGGAAAACAGAAAGATTATAAGTCTTCGTAGAGAAGAAGAAGAAGGACAAGGGAAGATTGCAAAGAGATCGGAACGGCAAAGCAGAAGGAAAGATACAGAAGCAGAAAGGAGAAGAAGGAAGAAAGGAAGAAAGATCACATTTAAGACGTCTGATACATAAATCAGACGTCTAATTCTACTTTTTCTAAAAACTCTTTGAATCAATTATATTTGCATGTAGCAGTTGTATTCTTGGGTTTTCCAAAGTACTGAGATTGCTCCCTGTGTTTGACCTCGGATACTCCGGTTTTCGAGTAATAAAAATCTTTATTTGTTTTGAACGCTTTCGCGGCTATACTACAACACGATATTATCTTTTAACAAACCGCACAAAAGCGTGACGAACAGGTGGGGGAAACCTTGTAACCCGTGGGGACACTACCGTGTAGGGGTGTTTGCAAGGCTCTCCCATCCTGGCTACCCAAGTACTTCTTGGGTGTATGGATTTTTTATTTAGAGGTATCATATGCCTCGAAACAGCCTTAGTCATCCAAAAAACTTTGGGTGCCTTGATTGGGTCCAGTTCATATCCAGTCCCTCATCTATTCTTTAGAGTACATACACAGGAAAGGTCCCTAGATCTTTGACCTAGAGGCCTCCATTAGAGTTGATCTTCTATAGGATTTCTGATATGATTTGATCAATTCAATCTAAACATAAATTTGATTCTACATCTTGATCTACCATCGAATTTGAAAATGTAACCTGATAATTTAGGAAGAATATTTAGGAAATTTGAATCATAAATGAGCATGAAAGAAAAGATCATTGAGGATGCTCTTAGACATCATGATGAGTATTACAAAACCTTAGATCCATCTAGGCACATTCAAGTTAATGTTTCAAAAACAACAACCAACATTATGAATCGTGCTGCAATAATTTTGACACAAATGATACATGGTTCAACCTGAGATGATCTCGTATTAAAATATATTGAATTGGGAAAATTACAAGCAACAAATATCTACAATGTTGGTCAAATCCCCCACTTTTTGAAAAACACCAAGGTCTCATGGAGAAACATGGAAAGTTGCTAAATATGGTGTATGATGCCATCAATCAAAAATACCCATACATCGCCTTCAAAATTGATGAGAAACCTTGGAGTAATATTAAGGATCAATATGATTTCCCAAATCCTGGGTTCAAAAATCAAGGTTGTTGTGGACCCCCAACCCAAATGGAATCTGATTCAAATTTTATGCAAATTGACATACCTGATCTTGATGTTGGTTGGGAGGATCCAGTTGCAGGTGTTCTTGATTCTTAACCAGCCCTAGAAAGCCATGAAGCTGGTCCATCATGCCTTGATTTTCCAAATGCCTGTGATGAATTAGACTTAGAACCTCTCAAGGATGTAATCCCAAACCTTATCCTATTAAGGTAATCCTTAAGAGTGATTCTGACATCCCAAGAGAACCAAGTCCAGATTCTAGTGACCCAATTCCTCTCTTCAACCCAGAATATAGATCTGAACCTATTTGGGATGATCAAGAGGCCCAAGTTAATGAGAATTAGATTTTAGATCTAGACTATGATTCTAGGCCTGTATTTGATGACTACACCTCTCCAAACTCCTTAGAGGTACAAATTGATTTCTTGGAAGTCACACCGATTTATGATATAGAAATAGAGGAGTTAGAAGAGTTAGGATTTGATTGGGTTTACCCTAGGAGCCAAGAACCTAAGCCTATGTTTAATAAGGACACCTCTTTGAGCTCAGAATTTGAGATTAGTTTAGATCCAAGTTAGGTTGTTGATTCTATGCGTCATGATTTATCCTATGGTGGAAATCCCGATCTGGAATCAGGTTCATAAACTCATTTTCATAGATTCTCTGATGATTTTAAATATACTCTGATTTCGGAGAACCTTTATTTCCTAACAATTACAAGCCAATCTATGACCTCAGTATCTATGACTCGTTCTTTGATTCTAACTCTAAGGTCCTTGATCTTGAGATCATTGATTCAAAATCATGTTCCAATGTGTTGGAATTATTCTGTTATGATCTGCAGAAATCAGAAATAGTAAGTGCCGAGAATGTCCACAATACAAAGTTTGAATCTTTCATTGACTCAGAATTCCATGACCCTGTAAGCACTCTCCAGGCATTTACATTTGATTTGAATGAACATCAAGAAGACTCTCTAGATGAACCTATCTTTGAATCATTTCTAGAAGAGCCCTCTCTGCACCCAGATTTTGAAAAGGCCACATCTTCCATTACAGAGCCAGAGATTTCCAAAATCTAATCCCAACCCCGACTCGCCAGTGGAATCAACTTCTACTTTGATTCACCTCTCTCTGATCCGGTTGCATATGATTCACCTCCATCTTTTGATTGGGAATCTGACACTGATATGACCGTTAATCACTTCTTATCCTTCTTTGATCTCACCTGTAGGGTTCCTACATCCTCTCCAGATTCATTCTCTTTTGAGGACCCCTACTCTGATCAAGCTGAGCCGATTCAGCCAATCCCCGAATTTCATTGCTACATCTCTTTGAGCCTTAAAGTATCTGGTGGGCTCTACACTTGCTGATTCATATCCATCAACCCACTAGACTAATTGGGTTTGGTCTGCATCATCAGCCTGTTGATCCAAACAAGCATCTGGTTGGACCAACCAGGCTATTGATCAAGGTGCTTGTTCTAGAAAATTCCTCTGATTTGACCACCCCTTCTCCTTGGCCACCTTCTGCTCAGCTGAAGGCATTGAATTTAGCAATTAATGGGAGGCAACCCATCATTCTAAAAACTCAAGACCTTTTGATCATTCTTTTGAGCTACATTATTACTGCACTTTTGCGTTCAACTTTTGAATAGCTGACTCCACCTTTGGTACTTGTATTAAAGCTTAAAATCATTCGCAACAGTCATCCCAATCTGTTCACCTACCCTTTGATCTTGTTCTAATCCTTGAACCAGGTTGACTTCATACCCTCCTACTTTACAATGAGGGCATTGCAAAACTTAGGCATAGGAGGTGTTAAAGTGCAAACCTATGGAAATTTGATTCTTTGAGAATTTCTCACAAAAAAATATACATATTCAAAAATGATAAAAAATATTTTTAAAAAATGAAAAAGAAAAAAGTTGGAGAAATGGGAGGAAATTTCAAGAATTGATTGCAAATCTTTCTTGAGGAAGAAAAGAGGAAGAAACACAAAATGTCAAAAAGAAGCAAAAATCAAAAATAAAAATGATAGTCATAGCAATTGATTATGGAATTTACTTAAGTTCTAGACCTAATCAAAACAAAGATTAAGTCCTGAAACAATGGAAACAAGGAGATTAGCATGAGTGTTGATCTTAGGCCTCTTGGGCATGTTTTAGGGCTTAAACACTCACGTATTTGTTAAGATCCGGATTAGTCCTCAGGAGGTTGAGGAATGTGCGAGGATGATGTTGTAGGTCTAAGGCTTAGGGATTATTCAACCCCGTTGCTTGCCCTTTGGTTTGCAGGACTTGGTAACCTAAGCACCCAAAATCACACTGGTTCAATGCACTTAATAATGAAAATCATGCCAAAAGTGTTTTGTTCTAAAGAGTCATCTCGAAGATCTAGCTTAGGAGCGACTCGACGACACAAGTTGATTGGATGAGTTCCCGACGTAGAGAGGTGGGAAATTCCCCTCGAAGATGCATAATAACATATTGTCTCCTTGGTGATTGTCTCCTAGGATATCTAAATATCCTGCCAGGGGCATGTAAGCACCTTGTGTTGGTTTAGGTGCCATGTTATCTTGAAATTTTGATTAGCAGGGCTTGAATTTAGCTACAAAATGCCATGGGGGACAATATCCTGAAGTGTCGAAAGCTAGGGTTCTGGGGGTTGCCATGGGTGGTGCTATCCCGAAGCATTGAAAGCCAGGGACCACTCGAGGATTGATGATGGGGACAAGAGATCCGATATAGACCATGTTTAGGGCTAATCTGAGGCTAGATTTAGGGAAAATTAAAAATAAAAGAAAAGAAACTCTCCAAATGAAAAATCATTCTATCTCTCTCTTACAAAAATGCACTGGCTAACTGAACCCAGACTTACTACATTTTACGCACGGGTGCTTTAACCGCTGGGTTCAACGAACCTCTAGGTAGTTTTTGCAGGCCTTAGAAACCTTCACTGCAGGCTCAGGCTAAAGCTGGTCAGGTTTGGATCATGATTGATACTTGAGTACCTCTAAGCCTATTATTGGCATTCTAATCTAATTTCTAGAGAGGCACAAATCAGGCATCTGAACTTGAAAGCATGTTCTAAAGATCTAGTTCTTTCCACAAGAATTTGCTAGGGATTAGCAAAAGTTAGGCATGAGGGTATGATGGTAACACCATCATGAGCCATAACTAGTTTTAATTAGTCATAATCAAGTGACAAATGCTCCTACATAGTTGCCTGAGAGTAATAATTCCACTCAGATCAATTTTGAGAGAACATTTAATTAGGGTTAATTCTGCAGTTTTAACAACACATCATGAATGCTAAATAACCACAGGATTTGCGAGGGGTTAATGTATGGTCAAATGCACATTAAAGTCCAATAAATGGGTCCACATAGACAGAAATGGGCTTTCTCACATTTCTAGAACTGATTCATAACAGACTCGCTTGAATTGAAGAGGTTCTAGTTAAGATAAATTTCAAAGAAAATTATTCCTTGAGGTTTGGTACCCTTGATTTGACCATCTGAATCTATTTTAACCTTGAACAGAGTCTCAAATGGAATTATACCCTAATTTGGGTTTCTACACAAATTGCCCAGTTGAACTTGGTCGAAATTGAAATTTAACTTCACCACTAGATTCCTTAGGTCTAAATTAGGTTTGTACCAAAATTTGGGCTCAATCAGAGTCTATCTTGACTTAGGTTGCATTTTAGTTCATTAAAACTTTATTTCTCTTAATCAATCCCCTAACTTTGAACCCCCAAACTTTGTCACCTTCATTACAGAAATGCCCCTGCCACCATTGAAGGTCAAATTGACCTTCAGGCCAACTTTGCCTACCTCAAAACCTATTCAAATCATCACTAAATCTCACCAAAATTTGTAATATTGGTGTTCACACAGCAAAGAAGCAATTGAGATGGATCTTGGGCTCTGATTTGCACCAGAAAGGTCATGCGAATGCTCGGAATTCTTGGGTTCTTCTTGATTCCTAATGAAGCTCAATAAAACTTCTTTCCTAATCTAGAGCTTGCCTAGGAGCTCTATAAAAGCTCCTGAACCTCGCATCGTGCTCTTTAGCTCGGTTTGGCTGTACTTCTTCAAGAAATCCCTCCCTCCGACCACCTCCACCATAGCTGTAGCGACACCCCTTCCTTCGACTTCCTCGCCTGCTGCCACATACCATAGGCAGTGGAATCATCTTCATCTCCTTCTTCCGCTCCTCTACAAACAAATCAAGAGCTCCCAAGCCCCCATCTTCCTTGTCGTTCCCTCATCAGAGACTTCTCTTCTTCGATGTTGGGCAATCAAAGCCGGTGCCTCCCTCTCCCCCTTCATCCTTCATTAGGTTGTAAATCTCTTTCTCTCTCTCTCTCCATAGTTTAGGTTTAGCCATTTAGATCTTAGGTTCGACCAACAACTCACCTCTCTCTCTCATCATTTTCTTCTGCTCCAACTGTGCTCCGACGTGGCCATCCGCTCTCCACAGAACACCAAACACCTCGCCAACACCTCTGTTAGATTTGTCTCACCTCCGCCATCAAAACCCCTCTTGCTATTTCACTTTTCACACCTCCAAAACTCCCATTAAACTCCGTCTCCTCCAAACCACCTCCTCGACTCCACCAGACCTCCACATGCACCCGCAGCCACAAGGACATCGCTACCACCTTCACTGTCCTCCGACGATGCTTATGGACCATCTGATTGGGGCTTAGCACCCATATTCGTGAGTTGCAGGTTTCGCTGAAGCACCACTGTCGCCACCATCTTCTCCTATTCCAGCTACAACTCTCTAGCCGTATTCATCTTCAATACCACCTGTACGTGCTGCAAACTTGCCTCAGGACCCTATCTAGAGCACCAATTGAATGAGCCATGACGACTGTAGCTCCAATTGCTTGGAAATCCCAGCCACTACACTCTCAAGGAAGGGTGCTCAACTTAGTTCCACATCGGTTGTGGATGAGCGACTGTAATGACATAAATTAAATTAGTGCTTGTTGCTATTCGCCCAATACACTGTGGGGTCAGGTCCCCCACTCACTCATGCACATCTCCCTCACCCCCATGCCCGGTGAGCCTGATCTCTTGCCCGGATCCAATAACCCACCTATATGCCCGATTAACCCCAGTTATGAAAGAAAGAAGAGGAATTTATGAGATGAGAGGGGAGGGTTTTGCTATTCGAATAAGCACCTCGAGGCATGTGCTGAAGAGGAGGCTAACACTTAGCCTCTGAGGAAGGTTGGCCTTGTGCTGTTGTGCCTTGAGATGCTTGATGCCCTTGTGTGCCTTTGAGGCTACGATAGTTAAGTCGTCTATGAAGGATTGGCGATGACTAATTTAGATTACTATGGCATTACTTGAATGTCTAATTTGAGTTACTATTGAAATATTTAAATTGAATACATGAGATGCAAACTTAATTAGAGAGTTAAGTGGTTATTCAAATCATAATTATTTTTATTCTCTATTTCCTTTTATCCTATGACTCTTTGAGATACATTGATTTATATTTGATTATCAATCTGAGCAATTTATTCATTGTATATCATTTTATTGTGCTCAATTTACCGTGCTCAGTAATTCTAAATTAAGAATAGTACGTGGATTCCATATTTACTCCATGTGAACGACCTCGAACTCCTTTTTGAATCTGAGTTTGATAAGTTTAAGTGTTTGTTGTGCGATTTAGGAGTGTACTACGATGACCATATGATAAAACTCCTCGTTTCGCCCCTCAACACTTACCCTACATCTATCAACACTCAATGGCCAGCTATATCCCCTCCAACAAACTCATATTGGCCGACCACCACCACCCCCAAATCCCATCCACACAATCTTAATCTAAGGGTCTTGATTACCCTACCAAAACTTAGCCTAATCTAACCCTAACCACATATGATAGCTGACCATTTAGCCTTAACAAAACTACCATATTGCCAGGCATCATTGTTGTATCTCAACCCTCCATCTAATCACTCCACTTCATCTCCACTCTACATCTAAACCCTAACCAACTCTAACCCTACCTACATCCCAACACAACCTAGCTTTTGATCCTAGCCATCCACTCCATCTACCCTTCATCCTAGCCATCCAAATCCTTGATCCAAGGCTTTCTAAATTCACCAATCACATGCCTCCCTAGCTTCTATAAAAACACCATATGGTCGATCACTTGATCATCATCCCTTCCCTTCCAATCAAACTCCATACCTCCTCCCTTGGTTGGCGATTATTCTACTTTGGTTGTCCCTCTCCATCCTCCAAAACTCTAGCCTCTTAATCATTGTAGTGTGATTCTTTTATAAATAGAAATAAAGCTACCAAGACCTTGGTGAGTCCTAGGTCGAACACGAGGAGGCATGAGATTTTTCTATCTAGATGAAAAACATAAAGCAAATATGATCTAACTAATAAGAAGGAGATGAGAAGGAGATCACAATCAAGCAGGAAAATAGAGATGGGGTGAGAAGTAGGATTTATAGACAAAATATATAGAGAATAAACTTTTATTTCTACTATAACAAATGTTTAACACAACTAAAACTACTAGAACTAGAAATCTACAACTAGAAAAGAACTAGAAAAATAGGTGAGATATAGCTTTGTTCATTGATGTAGCCACCTTGAAGATGGAGATGATGATGAGGTAGAGATTCTGGATGTGGTGAAGAGGATGGCCACCAGAGATTTCAGTAGAGTCTAGACATGGAGATGAGAGGATGAAGGTGGTGAGGTGTTCTACTTGTGAAAGCTAACAACGGTGGTGAAATGGTGGACTATTTTATCTAAGGAGCTTAATGAAGGGAAGGAATGGGGTGGGCTTCTATTTATAGAGGTTTCTATAGTTGGAGGGCTAGGGTCTAATTAGGTTGGGATCAAGGGTTAGGATTAAAGCTAAGGCTTTAGGTTTTGTTGGAAATAAATGGAGGGCTAAGATTACATATGAAGGATGGTGTGTGGTTTAGATTTAAGGAAGGGGGTGGCACCTAAGAGGGTTAGTTCTAGGGTTATGACTGGCCATGGGTAGTGGATTTAGGGCCTTAGGATGATGGTTGGAGGGTTAGGATTAAATAGGAAGGGATATGCACTAAATAGTATTTGTTTACACTAAGGGATATAGTTTAAATGGTGGCCTTAGGATGGTTATCTAAAGGTGGAAAGGGAACCTAGAGGGAATGGCTAAGAGGGTTTAAGGAAGACCAAAGGTGGGCGACAATGATAGGATAAGGTTTTAGGGTTTTCTACTTGGGTTTTAAGGAAGGGATAAGGTGGGTTGTTGGTAAGATAAAATGATGTGGGTGTGGCCATAATTAGACTTAGGTGGCTGGCCATATATAGGTTTATAGTTAGGCTCATGGGTGACCATGCTTGGTTGGGAATTGGGCTAGGTGGGTGGGTCCTAGGTTGGGAAAAATTGCGTCCTTAATTGAGTTAGCCGAAATACTAAATAGGTTAAGGTCCACAAAATTAGGCTAATTTTCTTCTCCCAATTGACTACAATCTTGGAAATCATATCTACAAGGCTTTAAATTGCTCCAAACCTGATACCTACACATATTACAACAAAATTCAAGTAATGGATATAAATTAGGGAAAAATTGCAAAAGAACCCCAACATAGTTCAATATGTACAAAATGCACTTATATGACTATTCTAAGATAACTAATTGCTTTCTACTGTAATTCACCCTTAAATTAGCATTCGTTAGGCATAATTAATGTAAACATATATAAAAATATCACACCCCCATGCCTATCTTTTCCTAGTCCTCAAGTAAAACACTAAGCGAAAACTAAACTGGAAAACAATATCTACACGGGAAATAGACTTACGACTATTGTGCTAAGTTAAATCAAAATCATCAATCTTGATTCTTTTCACCAAAATAAAGGAAATGTACACAAAATCTTAACATCAAAGACTCAATAGTTCTAGACTACCGACTGAAATACAAACCACCTAAGTCAAATTAAAGAATCTATTAGCCTAGGACTTGAGTCTTGAGAGCAATGTTTTATGACTCTATCAACCCACCCAAGGTTTGAATTGAACTTGAATTTTAAGCATCTGTGTGTGCAAATAGATAATTGACTCATCAAATGGGAAACCTTATTGAACTTTGAGTTTTCAATGGGACTAAGACCGTCTCTTTGCCCTATTGGCCTAACTCTTTAAATTTGCCTTACTAATGACTGGTAGCTTTCTCCCTACCCTTTTCTATCCCGAGGTCAACTTTTAAGCTATATCTCCCTGGTTGAGCCTAAATGGTTTGTTATTGGACACCTCACTATTTTTGGGATTTTTAATGCATACTTTTTATTTTGTTTTGGGGTTTCTTCTTCATACATACTTCCTTCTACTACTTTATTTTCTAGGTTTTACTTCTTCTCTACACTCATTTTTCTAGGTAGGTGGCTTCCCTGATCCCGTTCAAGAACATCTCCTAAACAAAGGCATGAAAGGCTAAAAATGCATGGATGGGCATTGGACACCCTACATCTGGGGAGCATACCCAGTGCAAAATGCCAATCATTCCTTAATCTAGGTCCTATTGACTAGGATTTCAATGGTAGGTCGACCAAAAGACGAGTTAGTGCATATGTAGAAGTGTAGAAAGCTTAATCTTCTCAAACCTTTCAAACCAGAGGGTGGGAAGATAAGTCACATATTTATCACCCCTTCGACTTAGTACTTCAGCTTTTTCAAATCTCCACAACGACTCAGAAAATAAATCCATATTTTAGTAAATACATGAGATAATTAAGTAAAAAAACAACTAGAAGAGAAAGAGAAAAGACTTTATTTGTACATTTTGTAAGATCGGTAAATCCTTAAAATTGAATTTTTTCAATTTGTCATAGTTGAAACTCTAAAAATATCAATTTTTTTAGAGAAAATATGTAGTGGATGAAAACATGCAAGACAAGAAATGTGACAATTTTGTAGACTACTATAAAAGTAACTCCGTCAAAATATAAATCCACCCCTCGCATGAAGTGTTCTCATTGTATGCTATAAACATCAAAATGGTAGAAATCACCTAAAAATATCTAAGTAGACACAATATAACCCGTATAGCTCCAAATTTGCAAACCAACGTAGGATACATATTTTTAAGAAATCTAGCTATATATACAGGTGCTAAGTTTAATGCCATCAGCTTAGCATAGTTCAACTCTGTTAAGAATCCAAAAGCGTAATCAACTCAACAACAGGTCTAGGTAAATGATGACTCTACACATAATGATGATAACTGTATCAATTAGAGTCAATTTCGAGGGCACATGTGCATTAATGTCATATTATAGTGGGCTTGGGAGCATTACATATATATTATGTTATTCCTGCATTAAAATTGCTTATAATTAATGCATAACGACCATGTGCACAAATGCATATTGAAATAGGTCTTAGATGAGCAATAAGACCATATAGATGGATCTGGATCGACGAACAGAGTCCAACAAACTCAAAATCACCCCATTTCGACCCCTGTAGCTCCCGTAACAAGTCCAAGAAGTCCTGACCGTTGATCTGATGATCAAAGATCCCGTTGCGTCATGTGGCTCTCATCCACGCCTCACCCATGCACCTTACATCCGATGAAGGCCTTCCAGTGATGCCTCTCCACCGTCAGATGAAGATCCAATGGCAAGGGTTGCGCCACGCCTTGCTAATAGACGCCAGTTTATCATCATTCTTATGCCATAAAATAGATCTAGCTCTTAGGATTTTAACTCCACGAATGGGTTTTTGGGTTGTATTTAGGCATAAATTAGGTTAGGCATGCATTACACATTTTGTTGTCTTTTTGATGTGTTTATTTGAGTGTTAGGGATAAATAAATAGTTTGATCCCCGGAACCCTAGCACTTAGGAAGGCAACTGCTGAAGAAGAAGCTCAAACTAGCTGGGACTTAGCCTAATCCAACTCATCATTGCTAGATACTAGCTCACTTCAACTACGGTTAGCTCCATTCATCTCATCTCAGCTGAATGGTAGATCAAGATAGCTCATCTTAGCTCACCCTAGCTCAAGTCAGCTCAGATCTAGCTCAACTTAGTTGAGTCTAGCTCATCTCAACTCCCATCAGTTCACTGGGAGCTCTTGCTAGCTCAGCTTAGTTGATTGGAGTCCACCTCAACTTAGGTCCAACTACCTCCATAGCTCTACTCAACTCAAGTCAGTTGAAGATGACTTCACCCTTACTCAGGCCAACCCAACTCCAACTCCCAGGGACCCAACTTAGCTCAACTTAGTTGAGCTAAGCTACCTTAGCTACTCCAGCTAGCTAGGTCCTCCGAAAAAGATCAGACCCAGCGCACCTCAGCATATCTTAGTAGAAGCCAACTTACTTTAACTTAGCTTAGTGGCTAGCAAAGAACTAGCAAGCTAAGCCAGCTAAAGTAGCTCCTTGCCATCTTCTTCAGCAGCTATTAGCTCTTATGCAGCTCCAGATAGCTCTCCTTCAGCTCTTCTTCTCAAAACCCTAATTCCTCCTTCCTCTCCTCTACTCATCTACTATCTAAGGTAGCTTAGCTAGCTTAGCTAAGTTCTCCACTCCTTGGTCATCCACCTTATCTAGCACTAACTCCACCTACACCACCTTCCACTCCAAGTCAACCTAAGCTCCACCTAAGCTACTTCAACTTCGCTCCAACCCAAGCCATTCCTTCACCCAACTGCTACCTCCAAAAGACACTGAAATGTGGTGCCAAAACCACCTATAACTACCTCATAGTTGGTGCCACTTTTTCCCTCGAAACCCCCTTCATCTCCAGCACACATCTTCCCTTAAACCCATCTCCACCACACATCTTCCCTTAAACCCATCTCCACCATCCACCTAACCCACCTTCTAGAAATCCCCATGGTGGCACCAAAACCAAGGCATCTCTCCATGGTTGGCACCACCTTTTGGTACCCCTCCATGGCCATAACTACCACCTACACACCCCCCTACTTGGTGCCAACTACCCTCCACCATAAGACCACCAAACGACCCCTTTAAACCCATTCTAGCCCTACACATAAACCCCATGCCATCCACCCTTCTCCACCTCTATAAAAACCCTCGTAACCATCACCAAAAACCCATGCTACCTTAGTGTTAATTCCACCCTAAGCCCACCTATAATCCACGACCAACAAGAAGGAAGGAAGAAGATTAAGGAGGCTTTCCCTTGCCTCCTTGGTGCCTTCTTCCTCTCCATTCTTCTCCATGTGCCACGCCAAGAGGAGGAGCAAGCTCTTATCAAGGAGGACGATCAGGCATTGGAGGAGAAATTAAGGTGGTGCACACCCACCCTTGGAGGAGAAACAAAGGTGGAATCATCCACCTTGGAGGAGCCAAGGCACGCCCTCCTTAAGGCTTGCCAAGAGGAGGCCACACCTTGGAGGAGCTTTTCAAAGAAAAGGAGGGGCTCTTTTCAACTACGGGAGCAATCGTAGTTCAAGCAAGAGCTTCATCTTCTTCACCAACTTTTAAAGGATTAGTGTTTTGCATTATTTTGTATTTTAATTGCTAGTAATAGAAGCATTCCTCTACCAGGGCTTTTTGAAAAACCCTCCTTTCCCTAATTATACAAGTTGCTTTTCTTTAGTTTGCATATTTATTTTTTACTTTTCTAGCACTTCCTCACTCCCTCTCTCTAATTATCCTAGGCCTCCATGTGCCTAGGGTGAGCTTAGAGAGAGGAATTACTTGTCACCTTCTTGTTAGCTTAGTGAATTAAGTGTAGCCTTTTTCCCGCCACCAAAATTGCATTACCTTATTATTCAAAACAAATAAAAATTATATATGCCAAAATACCAAAAAGAAAGTTGAGTCTCATGTTCAAGTAAAAGATTGAATTTTGCAAAAAGCTGCCTTCTTGGATGACCCTAGATACCACCACTATATAGGTTATGAATTTAAAAGCGATTGAGATTTGACATGTTACAATGAATTAAAACCCTAATTTCAAATCACTCTAATTTTTCGCATCACTCGCCTCAACCTCGACCATGCGATTGCTTCCAACGGTAGACGTCATGCGCATCTTCGCGACAATCCATGAGGATAGCGCAGCAGGTGAGAGCCTCACTTGCAAGTGAGAGGCGAGCATTCGAAACTTGCTGTGCTTCCAAATCCTTGCATGGGTCCACTCCAATCGATTTATGCAGTTCGATCGCAAGCGAGTGGCTCTGATAGAGGCAACGTGGTGTGATCTCATGCACCGGATGCATGTGATGTGTGCATTAATAAGAAGAAGAATCTTTTGCGATGTATGTTATTTAAGTTAATCAATCGTTTCACAAATATGTGCTGTTGTCGGGTTTTAATCCCTGGCAACGGCACTAAAAATAATGAAGCGAATGATCAACCATGGTTTGTATCAAAAAATCATCGTTGTTGTAGTATATGTCACAAATACAACCCGTTATCACATCGATTTTTATTTAATTTACATAATTTTTATTGGTTTATTCCAGGTCGTTCACAGGGAGGCAGTTATTGATATACATCTCTCTAAGTCCAAGATTATTCTTTAATTCAAAAAAGATCAGTTTTATGTACAATAAAGAATGAATGAATGAATCAATCAATAATGAATGAATTAATGGCTTAATTATGTACATAAAGAGAATCAATGAAATGCTTGTAAAAACCTAATTACAAACAAGCATCAAACAATACCTAGATATACTCTAAATTATCTATTTATAAGTTATATTACTAATACTTACAAAAATATACAATACTAACTAATATTACATATCATACTAACTTAACTTAATATACTAACATATATAATAACATATATAGGAGCTACAACGACAGATGCAAGTGTCGCTAAACCCCAGAAAAACTATGTACAAACTATTAAGCAAAAACTAGGGTCTATAGAGACATTTATTTTATCTTTAGCGATTGTTTATTCTATCAGTAAAAATATGAAGTTAAATACATATATATACCTGTACTACTTACATATACATGCTATACAACTTATTATTTACTTATACATATTATTTACATATACTATACATACGGATATACATATACATGTACTTCTTCTCTGTTAAACCTCTCTCTCTCTTCTCTATTTTCTTCTTCCTGAGCTCAGTCATTAGGGCCCTTAACTTAACGAAAAATGTGTTTAATTGGCGGGCACACTGTTCGAGGGATACACAGCACCCGAGGCAGGAGGGACCAGACCTCTACTAGATGCGCCCTTAGTTTCTTAATTAGGCCAATTAATTATGTTTCCAACTCATTACTGGGCTTAATCAACCCCTAACACAGTCATCGGCCCCCGGCCCACACACTCATCAAATGCTTAAATAATGCTCAAGTAACATGCTAAGTTGTTTCGGGCACCCAGCACCCGTGACGACTGAGCGGTAGAGAAACCTTTTCAATTTATAGCGCTATGAGAGATTTGCAATTTCCAATATGGCACTATTCGAGCACCTGTTCTGCGCAGCAATTCAGGTGTGGCTGTGCCAAATTCATGATTTTGGCCCTCAATTTGAAAGCCATAATTTATTGTAAATTAAAATTAAATTTTAGGATAATAAAGTATTTACATAGTACTACTTAATTGTACAATTAATTTAGAGTTTTAATTATATTTACTATATAAATAAATTAGCTAAAGTATACAGTTTATACATAGATACTTTTAGGTTTTATTCATTAATTAGTATAAATTAGTTATTATATGGACTAACTGACCTTATGCAGAGTTAGTATACACATTAAGGTGCTTTATAAAGATTTTTATTATATTTTACAAGTTTTATTTCTATTTTATTTACAGTTAAATAACACATTTTTAGACTGTTTTATTTGTAAATTGAGTTTAAATAATATATACATTATAAATATACATGAATTAGCTTAAATTATTTAAAATACATTAGTATAAATATACAGTATAAATTAACTTACTTTTAACTTAATCTACTAATTTATTTTAATTTAACCTAATAACTTAACTATTAACTTAATAAATTAATTATTTATTCTATATATATAATTGAATTAAGCTACAGGGTTTAGTATGTTTATTGTTTACCTATAAATACGTATATATAGTATTATAACTTAATATGGTTATTTATAGAAGGTATTAATTTACATAGTCTATTAGTACATATAAGTTAGTTTAGTTAATAAATAGTTATATAATTTAGTTATATGCAGTACAATCTAACTTAATTACTTAATTTACACACTACAATGTTTACATAAGTTATTTTTATTAAAAATATGTATAATTTACATTATAGATAAATAGGCTTACAAAATAGCTTATATATACACTTATATACATAGTATACAAAGGATTTTTAGGTATTTTTGAGTTTTTTCAGCTTTTTATGAATTTTATATCTTTTATGGAAGTAGGAGAAGAGAGGGAAAGAAATAGATGAGGAGAAGGAGATGTTTTTTGGTGTTTTCAAGTTTAGTTTCTTTTATTAAGTTTCATGATATACAGAACCGTCGGTTAGTATGTTCTACCAAGTCGGGGGTTTGGATTACCATGAAACTTGGTGTGAACTTAGGGAAATACCTAATCTTCAATCAGACAGGTTTATTTTATTTTTTTAGGTTTTTTATCTAATTTTTATTGAATTACAAAATTCACATACTCAGCCTTTTAGAGGGTTTTCTAAGGTGTCTTAAGGCTAAGAATGGAACTAAAGAGTTCTAAATGGCAGTGGACTACCTTGAACATATTTAGTATGAAATATGGAAAGAATTTAAACATTTTAGCACGTAATTCAATTTAGATTTCATTTAATTCATGTGCTTGGACAGTTAGGCTTAAAAACAGCTAGCAGATAAACATTTAAAAGTAAGATAACAAGCATTCAAATGGGCTTAAAAATTTATTGCAATACAGGAAAGCTTGTATACAACTCATATACAACCGTTACACACAAGTCAGCTAATTACATGACTTAAATCTAAGCCTACAGTCCTTGAACTGTCTCTATTGCTGCTCCAGAAATAGGACCCAAGTAGCAGGAACAATAGCAGCAAGGCAACTGTTGGAAACACTACTGCAAACAGTAGCAACTGCAAACACTAACAACTGCAGCAGTTAGTCCATCTGGAAGAAAAGTAGGTCTGTAGAAAGGAAGGGAATGTAGCTACAATTGCTATGAGTGTTTGGACTTACAAACACAAAATAGAAATAAGAAATTCTATTAAAATAATCTGACAAGGGTCTCAATTCATATAAAAACCAATAAAAAATACAAGTCAAGATCAAGATCCTTTGTCAGTAGCATCTTATCAAATCAAAGTAAAAGAGAAGTTGATCTAACTCTTTCTAATGCTATAGACAGCATGTTGAAAGAATTAAATCAGACAATTTAAATCATACACTCAAATCCCAGAATTCTAAAACCTTAAGGAATGTGGAGAATTCCTTAGGTTAGAAAATCAGATTACTCTTAAATAAATAAAAGATGCATAGTAGATTCTCAAATCAACAAAGTTGACTTTCATTGGCTCTATCATGCATTAAAGACATTCAATTCCTCATGTAAATCCAGATCAAATTATGGCTCATCTAAGGTGAATTCTGACTTTAGAATCACCTCAGATTTCTAGCCAAACAGTGAATCGCAATCAAAATATTTCAATTTGCTAGATCCAAGCATTCAAAGCTCAATTAGTTAAAAATCTTTACAATCCAAATTCAACACAAATCTAGCAAATCAGTTCTCTTTTAATCTCAGATCAGGGGCTTTTGTGACAAAAATGACATGAATGGGAAGCCCTTAATGTGATTTTCGACGCTACTTTTAGAATTGAGTTTAGAAACCAATCAGATCTAAAATTAGATCTAATGAGTGGGTGAATTGCGAGAAACAAATCGCGGAAATCAGAAGCGATACAGAAAACATGTCGAGGGAGAAAAAATGATCAGTGATGACTGTGTGAAAACATCCCCTCTGATCTAGAATGATCAGAGGAGGTGAGGGGGGGTATTTACTCTAATTCTACTCCTAATTCTAAACTAACATGCATAACAGATCATTAGTAATTCTAATTCTAATTCTACTCTAATCTACCTAACTAAAGCTACAACTAAACTACAAAACAATAAAACTATTATGAAAGGAAGAATGGGACCTATGGATCTCCACCCGGAGGATGGAGAGGAAGAAGGGAGGGGGAGCTCTAGCGAATGAAAAGCTTGCTAGTGAAGCTTCTAGGTCGTCCTCAAGCGTACGTCATCCTTAGCGACGAGGAGGAAAAGGAGGTGAAAAACTACACCTCTGTCACAGGAGTAGTGTGTGAAGGGATGAGGAGAACTAGAGGGGAAGAAAGAATCACTCTTAAGGAAGTAGGAGAGGAGGCGATCCCTTGCGCACGCGACCATTGAGATGCTTAAGTAGCCATTGCAATGATTCCAAGCACCACGCGAGTGAGATTACTAGACGAGGGTACCGGCGGTGGGGATGGAAAGAGAGAGCGTGCAGGCTTCCGTGTTGAAATCAGACCGTAGGATGGGATCTGGGGATTGGGGTGAGCACATGCACCGCTTTGCGTGAAGCTTCGAATCAGATCGAGCTGCAGATTAAGATCAATGAGAGAACGGACAGTCGAGGATGCGGGTGTTGTTCGCGTGCTACAGTGCACACGTGGGAAGTAGCAGGTCAGGTTTCTATTGGGTAAATTGCAGGGTGAGCCCTTCTACGAAGGGGTAGAAGATTTGAACATGAGCCATAAGTGGTAGAAAGTAGTAACTGAATGGTCCCTAAGGACTTTCAAAGAGGTCCTTGCAGGTTACAAATAGGTGTGGGGAAGTTTTCTATTGAAGGAAATGCGATGCTTAAAGGGCCTAATTGTAAATCTTCAATTTCAAGGCCTTAATGATGTCCAAATGCGTTCAAGTTTTTATATGTGCTTAATTGAACTTTTGTGAAATTAAGTATACTTTTGATTTGTACTTTTAAACTTGTTTGTGTGTTCAATTATCACTTGGATCACCATTTGACCTTTTTCTCAATAATATCTCGTTTCATGACCTAATTGAGCAATTTTAACACAAAATTAATGTTTTAGGTCTTTTTCTTTGATTCCCACACTTAACCCTTTTATGTGTTAATTTGGCATTGTTTAACCCAGTTTCTGGCTTAACTTTAGCTTTTTAGTTATGATGAGTAGCCACTCATCAAGCATGCCCTATCCAACGCTCGATCCAACACCTGATTGTACGTACGCTCCACGTGATCTGAAGGGCACAACCACATGCAATCTGGGCCATCGATTCTCGAGTGAACGGTTGTGAGTGCGAGCGTGCGGATTGTGAGCGAGGCCATTGTTCACGCGTGAGCAGGTGCCAGCGGGTGCATGAGCTGGGGCTTTAGCAATGCCTATGGCAGAGCTTCAGCAATGAATTGAATGTCGCTAGTGACCTGAAGGTGATTTTTGGCCCTTTTTCCTCCATTATAAAAGGACCCATCATCCTCCACTTTTGTGGGGGCATCTTCTACCAAGCAACTCCCCCACTCCATAGAGCATCAAAGCAAGGTCCCAGAGATGTCGAGCCACCAACGGAAGCCCCTCCACCACTGTGGCTACCTCGCCTCTCCATTTTGCTAGTTTCTTTAGTTTAATACTTGTTATTTTTAAGCTTTCTTCTAATGTTATAATTGAAAATGATTCTATATTTTACAATGAATTACTTTGCTTGGTTTCACAGCTAGCCATTATCGCGTCATCATAAATCTCTAACCCTATCCCTCTCTTTCTCCTTCTCTCTCTCTTTCCCTATCCCTCTTTCTTTTTCTCTATTTTGCAATCAAACAAACTGACATATTTCATGAAATTGAAGCAAATATTTGAGCCAATTTCTTACCTCCCCATGTTTGACACTCAGACTCACAGTCGATTATTCTAATCAAAATTAATGTCATAATAAGTGCATGCTACAACAAACGAATTACATAAACGTGTTTCTCGACGTCAGTTTTTGGAGTCGTTGTCGGGGAGGCAACAGATCTTTTATTCACTTTCATTTCCTTGTGAATTATTCATACTTGTGTTATCTAACTTGCCTTTCTCTCTTCTTATTGGTTGCAAGAACCTCGTACATCACCAATGGAAGGAGAGTGGATTGGATTGGATCAAAGGAAGCGCAAGAGAAGACCGCCATCAACCCAAAGGTTTGATATCTTATCTTCCCATGATCCAAAGGTAACCCTTCATCTCTAGACCAAGGAAGAGATCTAAGTGGTGGTACTCTAAAAAAACCCTCTCTTGTGTTTATCGAAGGAAACACCACCACTAAGTTCTCAACCCATTAATTTTGCAACATTAATTTCTGAACTAGGGTTGAGCACATGATTAGAGGACCCTTAATGCCTCTAAAAACTCTTAAAAGGTTTGATAGGTTCTCCTTCCAGTGGTTGAACTCCACCTAAAATTTCATAGCCAAACTCTCTGTGGTTTGGCCATGAGAAATTCTCTACTGGAAGTATGCAAGGTTGTCCTAATTTCTGGAGACCCATAGGTTGTTTCTGTTACTACGAACTCCACGCATCTTGGATTTGTAAGAGATTTATATTTATGGAAAGCTCTTGAAATTCTCTACACTTCTTATGAAGACTATTTTTGCATTTAAAAAAAGTAGTGCTTATTCTAATTCAATTCCTAAACTCACGCACTAATCTAGAGGTTTTAGATAGATTGACCCCTTCTTGGAAAAACATGAATTTAGGTTGTCTATCATCCGTTAAAAATTATAAAATTAATTTTGTTGAAAAGCTCATTCGATTTTGGTTAGGATAGTATCATTTCTTGCTTTGATTGAACCCTTCTTGATAAAGTCTAAAAATGATTCATTAGAAGTTGCATGCCTTAGGATCTTCCACACTAGGGTGCTTTTAACTTCATAGTCACACAAAAGGCCCTAAAGAAAATCAATTTTAACCAATAGTGTGACAACATCTTTGTGCCTTGATTGAATCTATAAACAAGTGGAATCCTAAAATCCAATAAAGCAAGGTTCAAATTCTAAAGCCCATTCATCACAATCTCGCTTGATAAAAAAACACTTGTTTTGGCATTGGGTCCTTGCACCTGATAGTGCACACAAATTAACTCGAATTTTTAAGGGCATGAACCCCCTAACACCCTTCACTTAATCCCTGAGCGTAACAACTGACCTAACCCTAGATTAAAATTGAGTAGACATTGACCCTAGGATTCATTGAGTTTGTTTGAAGGTATTTTTCTTGAATGCATTGCGAATTAGTGACGTCTGCTTGCTCCAAAAGGTGATAAGTTGGGAGGCCCAATTGTCAAATGACTTAAGCAGGGGTTTGGCATAATTAGCGGTCTTCAAGATACTCTCCCCTTGCTTCTCCTTCCCAACTTTACCACCTTTGGGAGTAAGGACAACACAGAATTCGTCGTGTGGTCAGAATTTTCTTCTGAAGCATAGGTCACCTAGGTCTACACTATAGGGCCTAGATTTGTTTGCTTGGTTGTGCACACACCATTCTCACATCCGTTTCCCTTTTCATCTCTCCTTGTTCTTTTCTAGTGCATGCACAAAAGGTGATAACTTTATCATGAATTGGTTGCTTTAGATAGAGAGACTAGGTGGAGACTTGATTTTTCAAGGGTTAGGACTGAGGAAATGGCCGACCCAAGAGTTGAGGAGGTTGAGGACCAACCTCAACCCAATGTCATGGCCATGATTTAGGCTCAGATTGCAACCAACCACCAACTTCAGTAACAATTGATCCATACCATCATGCAAGCAATACATCGACTACATAACCCTCAAGGGCAACCCCCATTGAACCCACCTAACCCACCACAACCCCTTAAGGGTGAACCAAGGCCTCTTCGTGATTTTTATGATCCGTTTGCCATCCGTGTTGAACCAAGCCTTAGGGTCCCCGAAGGGGGAGATGATTTGAGCTAAAACCCAATGTCCTTAGCTTGATTCAAAGCCATTTCCATGGGAGCTCAAATGAAGACCCTTTCCAATGATAGGTCCATTTTAGTGGACTACTTTAGTGCTTAAGTAGAGTATTATTGGGACAAGAATTTAAGCTAAAGCATGTTTAGTATTGATAAAATGATGTGAGTTTTAGATTTATCATTTCATCTATTAATTACATTAATCTTTATATGAGAGGATTAATCATTCACTTTAAAAGGCAAGGGCATCACATCAAAGCTTGATTTGAGATATGTGGGATTTTTTCTTAGCAAAATATAGTAAGAGAATAAATTTTAAAGGCATCCTTATATGTCTCTCAAATTCAAGCACATTCCCTTATTTGTTTTTACTTAAATATCTCTCACACGAATCTATCTCTCTCCCTCAATTCTCTCCTCTCTATTTGGTAACATAAAATACTCTCCTTCTCTCTTTGACTCTTTCCTTCTCTAACTCCCTCTCTAATTCTCTCTCTCATTTTCTTTATATAATAGGCAAAAAGAAAGGCGGAGGAATCCCATCTCCCCTCCACAGGGAAGAAGCCCTCCTTCTCCACCTCTCCTCTTGGCAAGTAGCCACCTTCACCGTGTGCCTTCTCCACCACCGCAAAACTCCACCATCGACACCGTGACTTCTCCCTTGCCACGATCGCGAGTTCCCCACAACTGCACTCCAGCAACCCCAATCGCGTGCCTACGACTCTGCCACCATGCTTCCTCTTGACGAGCGTGGTGACAGCATGCTCCTCGACATCTCGACTGCACCAACAAGGAGCAGCTTTGCTTCCAACCGTGTCCACCATCATTCTCTCCTCGCTCCTGTCCCCAGCGTCCGCCCACGACCGTGAGCACCATCACCAGCAGTAGGTTTTCCCACGTGCCAACGGCCTCTTCATCTTCTTCTTCCTCTCCGCCAACAGAGAAGAGAAACCCAACAACCTCCAACACCAGTCACCTTCTCCATGCGCCAGTACACCCACCTCAGTGCAATCATAGTAGCAACAAACCCACACATGAGCCTCACCGCGCGGCCATGCCCGCGCACAGCCACACCCTTGCATGCAACCCTTAACGCGCATGCACAACAGATCTTGCACGTCCTTCCTGCTCAGCCATGGCAGTGGCACCACACTCGACCGCGACCTCCTCGTGCAACCTTAAGCCTCATCGCGCCATAGTCCAGCAGCCCCGTGTGCCCTCGCACACGCACACCAGCTCTACATGCAACAAACCCCTTATGCATGCGCCACACCTCCATCAGGCATTCCCCTTCCTCTACTTCTTCATCTTCAACCTCCAAACAACCACGGAGGAACCCAACACCACCGATTATGCCCCACACGCAAAAACCTCTCCGCACCACCATTCTCAGCGTCGTCGCCCCCGTTGAGCTCTCCTCAACCCCACGAGCTCGGCCATGCCTCCAGACATGCCAATAGTAGCCACGACTGCTGGCGAGCCATCGACACCACTGCCTTTCCTCCTCATCTGTGGCATCGACTCCAGCTGCCGTTCGGAGAGCCACCACCACCATTGGAAAGCCCTTGTCACGGTCGACCTTCCTCGAGCTCCTCAGCTTCCGCCGTCGCTTCCTCTTTACACAAGGTCAAGATGAAGATTTCCTCTGTTTTTGGGTTCTATTAGTATTTACCAAAAATGCCATTGTGGAACACT
Source organism: Thalassia testudinum (assembly GCA_037157565.1). Classification (NCBI taxonomy): domain Eukaryota; kingdom Viridiplantae; phylum Streptophyta; class Magnoliopsida; order Alismatales; family Hydrocharitaceae; genus Thalassia; species Thalassia testudinum. The sequence continues at coordinate 217,633,210 of JAZHRO010000024.1, forward strand.
ATTCAAATATTTTGTTGGATTAAATTATTAAGGTGAAATTACGACATTATACTTATTCCTTTTCATATTTAATTTGCTCTTGTTATGCACATAATTCTCATTGAAATTGGATTCAGATTTGCATGCAACTAGAAATTACATACTCTGCCACAACACATGCATCATTTACATATTTTTGAGAGCTTGATTTATGATGTGAAATTTATGTAAATAGCCCTTAACTTCTCATGAAATTGAAAGTTACATTCTGAGCTACATATTCATTGAATTGATTTCATGAATGTTTCTGCGAACTTGATGGCTCCATAGTCGTGAATCTATTGGTCTGTCCTCCCTGTGGATATGAATTGAAGTGTGGCATTATTTTAGCATTTTAGTAACTTTGATCGAGGTTTTTTCTACCACATTACATATTGCAACGACATATTTTTCTGACATTATTTCTGCAAGCGAAAACCTTCCGATCATCCAACACCTGGAAGACTTAGATCGGATTGCACCGACCGTAAAACCAAGGAACATCATTTAGACATTGTTTTAATCAAGATGTTCCCGTTCTCCCATCTTCACTTGGGAGGAATTAAGGTATGCTTTTCTTAAGAAGTTTTTCCCCATAGGAAAGACTAATGCCCTTAAAAGAGTTATTACTACATTCACCATACAAAGTGGAGAGCAATTCCATGAGGCGTGGGAATGATTCAATGAATTACTGAGGAAATGCCCACACCATGAGGTTTTGAGGTAGCAATTGGCCCAGATTTTCTACCATGGTCTGGACAGATATCCTAGGAATTTCGTGGATACCTCATGTGGAGGCAATTTTCTGAATAAGGATGAGGAAAGCGCGTTCGAGCTCTTTGAGTCAATGAGTGAAAAGTCACTTAATAATGCCTCCATGACCTAATGTAATCGGTCTAGTAAACCCCATGGTGGGATTTATGAGGTGCAAACTAATTCAGGGATGGTTGACATGGACATTATAGCAAAGAAATTGGATCAGGATGAGTTGGTGGATAAGAAAATTGATGAGCTATTGAACTAATCTCGAACCCCATTGTAGAACTTCTCCCTAGTGAAGGGAGCACACAATATCGACCTGGCTCAGCCTATGAACCAAGTGCACCTGGAACAACCCTTGACCATGTTCCAGGGAGGGACCTTTGCTCCCTCAAACTCTGATTATTCTTTCCCCTCCCCCTTGACATCTTCTACTTTTGAAGATGCCCATGCCATCTAGGGATATTCTAAGCATGACCCTTTTTCCAACACTTAAAACCCTGGTTGGCGCAGCTACCCTAATTTTGCTTGGTCGAACCAAAAACCAAACCAATTCCAAAGCCAACCTAGGCTAAACCCTCCCTCCTATCAGCAAGGTTCACCTGGTAGACCATCTTATCACCATAACAGGGTGGCTCTGAAACAACAAAACCAATTGGACACTTTGATCAAAATGATGGCTGATATGAATCAGAAACATCAGAAGGAGATGGCTTTAGTGAAGGGACAATTGAGACAACTATTGGATAACAAACAACAGGGGTCCTTTCCTTCTCAGCCACAACCGAACCCTAAGAATGTAATGAACAGAGTCCACAATTCTCAAGGGTTCCAAACAAATCAGGGGCAGGCCCATATGATTCTACAAGCCCCTTAGACAACCCCTGGGTTTTCCACTTCTTCTTCTGAAGGACTTAACCCTGGTTTTAATGCCTCAGCTAATGTGGTTACCTTGAGAAGCAACACTCAAACCCAGGAACCCAAATGGCCTATCCTTCCCGTGACCTCACTACCTGAGATGCATAATTCTAAGGATGAGTGGGAGGAACCCAAGGATGAGGAACTTGACCCAATTCAAACCCAAATCCCATACCCTGAAGCCTTGGATAAGGTAAAAAAGAAGAGAAATGTGTCTGAAAATGAGTTGTTAGAAATTTTTAAGCAAGTACAGATCAATATACCTCTCCTCAAAGCAATCAAGCATATCCTGGCTTACGCAAAATTTTTGAAAGATGTTTGTACACTCGAGCGTAAGCCAAGAACCCAAGCACCAAGGAAGGTTGTGCTATCTAAACAAGCGAGTTCGATGATATTGAGCCGCCTACCTCCTAAAAGGACTGATGTTGATCGCACGAATCGCTACGCTAACGTGTTTGGTTTTAGAAAACCTGTCGTTGTAGCTTGAAAGTGAAGAATTCGTGTTCAACAAATAAAATTCATATCGAAATGAAAATTCCGGGTCGAACACAGGGAGGTGGACGTTTGATTTAATAACTACCTGTTTCTTTCTATTTGTCACGAAGTAATTCAATTTAAAACTATCTAATTATTTACAATAAATAGAAGAGAGAGAGAGGGTAAGAGAGAGATAATATTACACATAGAAATCAAAATGGGATGTAGAATAAACAAAGAATTTATCATTAAGGAGATTGTTCATTACAACTAGAAAGCATAAAACAATTGCACTAGAAAGCGATAAATTTACTCTAGAAAGCATTAAAAGAATGGAGGGAGAAATGTCCTCCTCGACGATCGCTTGGAGGATGAGCAGAACTACACTAGAAAGCAGTAAAAAGAATAGGGAGAGAGAAATCCTCCTCGACGGTTGCTTGGAGGACAAGCCGGACGGGACGACGCCTGGATGAAGGAGACCGAAGTAGGACGAAGGAGGATGAAGCAGAAGAATGGGAACGGAGCAACACGCCGTCGTGATCGCGGGATCCACTTTCGAAGGGGGCCGAAAATTTGGACTTTATCTCACGAGAAGCATCCCGGGTGTGGGACAAGCTTCTCTTGAGCTTTGGAGAGGTAGAGAAGAGAAGGAAGGGATGAGAATTTCGTATGGAGGGAGTCTCCTTTTATAGTTGCAAGGAGTGGGGGCAAAATGGTCATTACAACTTTAAAATAATAAATTAGGGGTCTTTAGTGACGGATAAATCCGTCACTAAAGCCCCCATCGTGGGCGTAGCTCCCGCACCCACGCGCGCCTCCTCAGCTGCCTGCTTCTTCAACGCCTATGCCCACGTACTTCAGATCTCAGCCATCCGATTGCGAGATCGGATGGCCTAAGGCACTTGATCGTCCGCTGCTACTCCTGCCCGACGCGTGCGATGCCGCATCCTTGCCGCGCGTTCAATCGCGCGTGATCTCAATTAAGCACAAACGACCGTCCGATGATGATCCAATGCCACCATCGCCCGCACGCCGGCGCCTTCCTCCCCTCCGCTGTGGTTCGAACTCGCGCCCGCAGCTCACGTAAGCGCGCTCGACCGCTGCGCTATGAGGTACGAATGGTCGAGAGGGCGCTTTTAGGCGTGGCTGACCATAGCCGTTGGATCGAGATCCAACGGTGGAGAGGGAGTGGGTGCAGGGCCTTCAAAGATTGCATGCAGCCATTTGGACGGCCGAGATGGTGCCACGTGGCACCATCTTGGCCGTCCATCTTCTGGAAGTTGTAGATGGTGCCACGGATGTCGGATTGACTTGATTTTTGCATCGTTGGGCTGTAATCGTCGATCCGAATTCATCTGTGTGGTTGGATTTGTCATTTGAAGAGTGGATTTACACCATCCTGGCCATTGATCTTCTAGGGTTCCATGATCACTATCTGATTCTACAAATGCCTGATTAGGGCGATCTTGGAGTCGTTGAACTCCAATCGTCGCCCTGATCACATCCATACGGTTGGATCTTCGATCCGAGGCCCCGATAAAATGTTTGCCCTGTCCAAGCACATAAAAGGGGATAATTAACCTCCATTTTATTCAAACTACTCTAAATGCAAGATGATGCATGTTATGCAATATTTATATCATGAAATGCAATCCTATGCTTAAGAACATGCATAAATAGACATCTTAAGTAGTGCAAATGTGTTTACATCATACCCCCATGCCTATCTTTTGCTAGTCCCTAGCAAAAACTTTATGCTATTTATAAAAGAATTAGGTTGGATTATTTGGACGTGAGTTATTTTCAATCATTAAGAAATTGTCTACTTAGGAACTGAACTTTCAAAGACACAACAGTGCCCGGGTATCAGCCAAAATGCAGACCTCCTCAAGCCTCGCCTTATTCAAAGAAATATTTCTTTCTCTTTTTACTCTTTTCTAATTTTTTTGGATTTTTAAATTTTAGGGTTTAAGAGTGGCTTTCTACGGCCATTCAACTCACCTAAGATTTGATGAGAACCCTAAGTTTTAAGCATTTTATTGTGATTGTGATAGACTTGTTGATTGGCAATTAAAACAGATTTTGGATTTCTACACATCTAGGTGACCTCAAAAAGAATTCTGCCTAAAGGTGTATCTTTACAACTGGTAGTTTTCTCCCTACTTTTACTTTTTTATGGGGTCAACACAAGGGTGAATCTAGTGTATATCTCCCTGGTTTATTCTACTTCTCCGCTTCTTCCTAAATGTTTTGGGAATTTTTAGTGCATTTACTGAGCTGGGTTGTAGACAACCAATCGATGAGCTGTTACCACCGACTTGCCAGCCATACTTGTGCGGCGAAGCGTGGCTTATTTCTTTTTTTTTTTCTTTTCTCCTTTTCTTTTTGATTTTCTTTTTTTCTTTTATTTTCTCTTTTTTTTTTTAAAGTAGGTGGCTTCCCTGGTCTAAGATTTACCTAAGCGCAGGAAAAAGAAAAAGGTCCAGTGACTAGGCTCTCGACAACCAACCTAAGGGCTGTTACCCACGATGACTTGCCAGCCATATCACCCTAGAAGATTCATTAGCTACCCAATTTCCATTAGAAGCGTCGGACAATGTGTTAGTGACAAGATAGTGTGTAGATGCTAGAAACTCAAAATTCCCTCAAATCAGAGGGCGGGTTGATAAGTCATGTACTTATCACCCAAACTTATTTACTTCAATTAAAATAAAATTTAGGTTGGCGAGAACTCGAAAAATAAATCCACATTTTAGTGGATACACGGGCTGATTGAGTCCAAAGACCTGAAGGGTCTTTGTGTTCAAATCATAATGTAGTATTTCCTAAGATTGAAAATTTTCTTAAACCCAAATTCTCTTTCCTAATTCTGAATTTTTTTTTTTATAAAAGAAAATAAAATAAATCCACGGAGCTGACGAATGAATTCAGAGATAAATATCCACCCCCCCATGCCTATCTAATGCAATGTCCTCATTGTATTAAAAAGACATAAAATAGAGTGGAAAAGAGTAGAAAGCACCTGAATTGCGTGAATGTTAGGTCCGCTCCGAGATGAAAACTAAAAAGAACTGTATATGTGCTGAGTTTAGTGCCTTCAGCTAGGCACACTATACAAGGAAAAGAAATGAAGAATTCGCAAGTGCAGGTCAGAATCAGAATAAATAGAAGAATCCTCTGACTTATCAACAGAGGTCCACAGATGTGGACCAGATTGTGGTGCAGACCCATTCCCCATAATCGAGAATATCTTAGGTTCTGGATAAAAATTATCCAAAACCTAAAATCAGAATGCGGGTGGGGTCGGGCCTGCGATTTATGAGGATGCAACCCAAGACCAAAAAGTCGGGATATAGAGAATTAAGCTGAAAAGGATAATCGTTGAATGTGTGCTTGATTTTGAAATCCTCGAAACAAATGTCGTAAGGGTTCTGATTTGATGGTTTCAGCTTAAAAGGAACCCTTCGACTCAATCTTCCATTTCCTCAAAAATTAACTTCCCAAATCAGAACTTCCCAGCTCCTATCCTCCTCATTTAGCATTTCAAATTCCAGGACCTCTTGTATATTAATCACCCCATCTAAAATCTCCAAGTCTAAATGATGTGGCAGAATCAAAATTTACTTGGGTCTAATTATCTCAGAATTAGAATCATCAATAAGCTCAACAGGGTGTAACTGACAATCAGGGCATTGAATTAAATCCTCCAGAAAATGAAATTCTGGATCCGTAATGTGTGCCCTAAGATCAGTTTCCTCAATTATTGGGCTATCAAATGATCTGTTAGATTCCTCAGGCCCAATCGTCTTACAAAAATCGTGTTCTGAAAACTCGAGTGAGACTTCGCAACTTGAATCTTCACCATCAAAGAAATCAAGATCCGTATTAATGTATGTCCCAAAATTAGTTCACTTTCTGTTCCCAGGAGACATATGTTTCCTTGTAACCCATCTCAGGGATCTCAGGTGAAGAAATCAGATCTTCCTTAATTGGTCGCTTTAATTCAATCTGGTCATAACACATGTCCCCCCAACTGGTGCCTGAGCGGGTTCTATCATTGGCTTTCCTGAAGAGGGTTCATCCTGGGAATCATCCCAAGATTGAATCAAGGAGACCATGAATCTCATCCTCAATTTCGATTATTTTCCAAGTAGAAACTCACCCGGGTTCTTATCCTTAACGTCCTGGAGCCAATCCAACAAAGACTTATTCAAATCATCAATCATTTCAATCAGGGGCTCCAATCTCTCAATGCAAGGTATTGGTTGAGCTTCTAAAGATTGAATGATATCCTCAAGTTAGCCAGAACCTTATCTTGAACCTAATTAACCTGAACCAAATGAGTTGATTCAAGATTGGGCGGGTTTCGGCTCATTGCAGGGGAATTAACAAATTGAGATTCGTTATACCCTTCCTGATAATAGGTCATTTCAGATTGTTCAAAAGATGGTGATGACCTAAAGGCAGTGAAATCAGAGGATGGGTAAGGATCGGTGTATCCTTCTTGATTGTAGATCGTATTAGGTTATTCATGAAAGGAAGACGATCTATAATCGATGTGGCACTGAGAAGGATAGAAATCACAATCAAAGTGTTCAGGGTTAGACCCTAAACAAAGAGGTCCGGAGTTGTATCCCCAATCCGAATTATCCCAACTAACTGATGGTTGATTACAGTACGAGTCGGTATAATCGTCATGTTGAGGATAATTCACAATAGGAGGGAAAGAGTGGGAATGCGTGAAATATGTGGAAGGATTCATGAGATACGGGAGGAAGAAAGGTGCCCTGCAATACAAACAATCAAACCTGTCCTTAAATGGGTTAGCTTAAAGACCTACAGACTCCCAAAACCCGTCTTGAGATAAAGGAATGATTTTATCTACTTCCGTCTGTCCAATCCAACCAGTTAGGAGGGACTGGGGAGAAGGTTCTTCCTTTGGCTTGAGCCTCCAGTTCCTAGTGTACCCCAGCCGCGATCGTTTGATTCTGCTCCCCTTGCTAGACATCAGATTGAACAGTAGAAACAGATTAATCGAAAATAATCTCGTTCTGGGTTATGAAGAGCGAGTCCAATCCTTAAGGCCAACATCTACTCTATTTTATTTAGGGCTAGGTTTGAATGTGCTTTGGAATGTGATGGGCCCTTTGAATGGGTTGTGCCCTTAATGATTGATTGATTTGTGTGTGCATGCACAACCTGTGGTTTTCAAGCAAGATTATTTTTTGATGTGGTGAATTTTAAGGTTCAAATCTTGCTTAGTACCTTTTAGGATTCAACTTTAGGTGTTTTCAAACAGGTTACATTGGCACACCAGGTTTTGAAAACACTGGTGAAGATGTTTTCCTTTAAAGTTTAAAAAGAATGTGGAGTGCCTGGTAAATCCCTAAGAGTTGAACCTAAATGGCAGCTACTTGGTGAGTTTAATTTTATTTGAAGTGGTGCGGCCCAATCAACTCAAACAATTGGCCGGATGCACCACTTAATTAGGCACACAAATGATTACCTAATCTGATTTCTACTCAATTATGCGTTTGAATGTGTACCGGTTCCACAGATCAGAACCCGGTTGAGTAGAAACAAATCAATTCAGTTAAGTGCCTTTGAATGTGGGTGTACGTTGTGTGTTTGTTGAAAATTGCCCCACAAAATTATCTTTTTATTTTTTTTTATATAAATGAAGGTGGAATGAATGTGAGTGAGAATCCAAACAACCAAACTATTCCTAGGATTTATGCAAACACTCAGGTTAATTGGAATTTGGATTTAATGTGGCGAATGAAGTCTATGGAGGGGGAAAGATTGGGGGATAACTTACAAAACATTCCACAGCGCTTTACTCCAATCTACAGCTTTTGCTCGTCTCAAAAGAGTACCTACAATTACAATAAGAAAGGAGAAAAGTGAGGTAAATGATTTCTAAGTTACAAAACGCGAAGAGAAATCAAAGATCGTTACCTCCCCAGCAATGGCACCAAAATGTTGACCGCACGAATCGCTACGCTAACATGTTTGGTTTTAGAAAACCTGTCGTTGTAGCTTGAAAATGAAGAATTCGTGTTCAACAAATAAAATTTATACCTAAATGAAAATTCTGGGTCGAACACAGGGAGGCGGACGTTTGATTTAAAAACTACACGTTTCTTTTTATTTGTCACGAAGTAATTCAATTTAAAACTATCTAATTATTTACAATAAATAGAAGAGAGAGAGAGGGTAAGAGAAAGAGAGAATATTATACATAGAAATCAAAATGAGATGTAGAATAAATGAAGAATTTATCATTAAGGAGATTGTTCATTACAACTAGAAAGCATAAAACAATTACACTAGAAAGCAATAACTTTACTCTAGAAAGCATTAAAAGAATGGAGGGAGAAATGTCCTTGACGATCACTTGGAGGACGAGCAAAACTACACTAGAAAGTAGTAAATCTATACTAGAAAGCAATAAAAAGAAAAGGGAGAGAGAAATCCTCCTCGACGGTTGCTTGGAGGACGAGCCGGACGGGACGATGCCTGGACGAAGGAGAACGAAGCAGGACGAAGGAGGACAAAGCAGAAGAACAGGAACGGAGTAGCACGGCGTCGTCATCGCGGGATTCACTTCCGAAGGGGGACGAAAATTTGGACTTTACCTCACGAGAAGCTTCCCGAGTGTGGGACAAGCTTCTCTTGAGCTTTGGAGAGGTAGAGAAGAGAAGGAAGGGATGAGAATTTCGTATGGAGGAGGTCTCCTTTTATAGTTGTAAGGAGTGGGGGAAAAATGGTCATTACAACTTTAAAATAATAAATGAGGGGTCTTTAGTGACGGATAAATCCATCACTAAAGCCCCCAACGTGGGCGTAGCTCCCACGCCCACGCGCGCCTCCTTAGCTGCCCGCTTCTTCAATGCCTACTCCCACGTACTTCAGATCTCAGCCATCCGATCGTGAGATTGGACGGCTTAAGATGCGTGATCGCCCGCTGCTGCGCTCGCTCGGCGCGTGTGATGCCGCGTCCTTGTCGCACGTTCAATCACGCTGATCTCAATTGAACATAGACGGCCGTCCGATGATGATCCAACGCCCGCACGCCGGCGCCTTCCTCCCCTTCGCTGCGGTTCGGACCCGCACCGTCAGCTCGCGAAGCGTGCTCGACCGCTGCGCTACGAGGCGCGGATGGTCGAGCGGGCACTTTTAGGCACGGCTGACCACAGCCGTTGGATCAAGATCCAACGGCGGAGAGGGAGCGGGTGCGGGGCCTTCAGAGATTGCATGCGGCCATTTGGGCGGTCGGGATGGTGCCATGTGGCACCATCTTGGCCGTCCATCATCTGGAAGTTGTAGATGGTGCCACGGATGTCGGATTGACTTGATTTTTGCATCGTTGGGCTGCAATCGTCGATCCGAATTCATCCGTGCGGTCGGATTTGTCATTTGAAGAGTAGATTTACACCATCTTGGCCCTTGATCTTCTAGGGTTCTCCAGTCACTATCTGATGCTACGGATGCCTGATTAGGGCAATCTTGGAATTGTTGAACTCCAATCGTCGCCCTGATCACATCTATATGGCTGGATCTTTGATCTGAGGCCCCGATAAAATGTCTTCCCTGTCCAAGCGCATAAAAGGAGACAATTAACCTCCATTTTATTCAAACTACTCTAAATGCAAGATGATGCATGTTATGCAATATTTATATCATGAAATGCGATGCTATGCTTAAGAACATGCATAAATAGACATCTTAAGTAGTGTAAATGTGTTTACATCATACCCCCATGCCTATCTTTTGCTAGTCCCTAGCAAAAACTATATCCTATTTATAAAAGAATTAGGTTGGATTATTTGGACCTAAGTTATTTTCAATCATTAAGAAATTGTCTACTTAGGAACTAAACTTTTAAAGACACAGTAGTGCCCGGGTATCAGCCAAAATGCAGACCGCCTCAAGCCTCGCCTTATTCAAAGAAAAATTTCTTTTTCTCTTTTTACTCTTTTCTAATTTTTTTGGATTTTCAAATTTTCGGGTTTAAGAGTGGCTTTCTACGGCCATTCAACTCACCCAAGATTTGATGAGAACCCTAAGTTTTAAGCATCTTATTGTGATTGTGATAGACTCGTTGATCGGCAATTAAAACAGATTTCGGATTTCTACACCTCTAGGTGACCTCAAAAAGAATTCTGCCTAAAGGTGTATCTTTACAACCGGTAGCTTTCTCCCTACTTTTACTTTTTTACGGGGTCAACACAAGGGTGAATCCAGTGTATATCTCCCTGGTTTATTCTACTTCTCCGCTTCTTCCTAAATGTTTTGGGAATTTTTAGTGCATCTACTGAGGTGGGTTCTAGACAACCGGTCGATGAGCTGTTACCACCGACAACTTGCCAGCCGTACTCGAGCGGCGAAGTGTGGCTTATTTCTTTTTTTTTTTCTTTTCTCCTTTTCTTTTTATTTTCTTTTTTTATTTTCTTTTCTCTTTTTTTTTTTAAGTAGGTGGCTTCCCTGGTCTAAGATTTACCTAAGGGAAGGAAAAAGAAAAAGGTCCAGTGACTGGGCTCTCGACAACCTACCTAAGGGCTGTTACCCACGATGACTTGCCAGCCATATCACCCTAGAAGGTTCATTAGCTACCCAATTTCCATTAGAATCATCGGACAATGAGTCAGTGACAAGATAGTGTGTAGATGCTAGAAACTCAAAATTCCCTCAAATCAGTGGGCAGGTTGATAAGTCGTGTACTTATCACCCAAACTTATTTACTTCAATTAAAATAAAATTTAGGTTGGCGAGAACTCGAAAAATAAATCCACATTTTAGTGGATACACGGGCTGATTGAGTCCAAAGACCTGAAGGGTCTTTGTGTTCAAATCATAATGTAGTATTTCCTAAGATTGAAAATTTTCTTAAACCCAAATTCTCTTTCCTAATTCTGAATTTTTTTTTTATAAAAGAAAATAAAATAAATCCACGGAGCTGACGAATGAATTCAGAGATAAATATCCACCCCCCATGCCTATCTAATGCAATGTCCTCATTGTATTAAAAAGACACAAAATAGAGTGGAAAAGAATAGAAAGCACCTGAATTGCGTGAATGTTAGGTTCGCTCCGAGATGAAAACTAAAAAGAACTGTATATGTGCTGAGTTTAGTGCCTTCAGCTAGGCACACTATACAAGGAAAAGAAATGAAGAATTCACAAGTGTAGGTTAGAATCAGAATAAATAGAAGAATCCTCTGACCTATCAACAGAGGTCCACAGATGTGGACCAGATTGTGGTGCAGACCCATTCCCCATAATCGAGAATATCTTATGTTCTGGATAAAAATTATCCAAAACCTGAAATCAGAATGCAAGCAGGGTCGGGCCTGCGATTTATGAGGATGCAACCCAAGACCAAAAAGTCAGGTTATAGAGAATTGAAGCTCAAAAGGATAATCGTTGAATGTGTGCTTGAGTTTGACATCCTCGAAACAAATGTCATAAGGGTTCTGATTTGATGGTTTCAGCCTAAATGGAACCCTTCGACTCAATCATCCTTTTCCTCCAAAATTAACTTCCCAAATCAGAACTTCCCAGCTCCTATCCTCCTCATTCAGCATATCAAATTCCAGGACCTCTTGTATATTAATCACCCCATCTAAAATCTCCAAGTCTAAATGATGTGGCAGAATCAAAATTGACTTTGGTCTAATTATCTCAGAATTAGAATCATCAATAAGCTCAGCGGGGTGTAACTGAAAATCAGGGCATTGAATTGAATCCTCTAGAAAATGTAATTCTGGATCCGTAATGTGTCCCCTAAGATCAGTTTCCTCAATTATTGAGCTATCAAATGATCTATTAGATTCCTCGGGCCCAATCGTCTCACAAAAATCATGTTCTGAAAACTCGCGTGAGACTTCGCATCTTGAATCTTCACCATCAAAGAAATCAGGATCCGTATCAATGTATGTCCCAAAATTAGTTGTCACTTTCTGTTCCCAAGAGATGCATTTCCTCGTAACCAGGCTCAGGGATCTCATGTGAAGAAATTAGATCTTCCATAATTGGTCGCTTTAATTCAATCTAGTCATAAAACATGTCCCCCCCAACAGGTGCCTGAGCAGGTTCTATCATTGGCTTTCCTGAAGAGGGTTCATCCTGGGATTCATCCTAAGATTGAATCAAAGCAACCACGAATCTCATCCTCAATTTCGCTAATTTCCCAAGTAGAAACTCACCCGGGTTCTTATCCTTAACGTCCTGGAGCCAATCCAACAAAGACTTATTCAAATCATCAATCATTTCAATCAAGGGCTCCAATCTCTCAATGCAAGGTATTGGCTGAACTTCTAAAGATTGAATGATATTCCTCAAGTTAGCCAGAACCTTATCTTGAACCTGATTAACCTGAACCAAATTAGTTGATTCACGATTGTGAAGGTTTGGACTCATGCAGGGGAATTAACGAATTGAGATTCATTATACCCTTCCTAATAGTAGGTCATTTCAAAGTGTTCAAAAGATGGTGATGACCTAAAGGCAGTGAAATCAGAGGATGGGTAAGGATCGGTGTATCCTTCTTGATTGTAGATCGTATTAGGTTGTTCATGAAAGGAAGACGATCTATAATCGATGTGGCACTGAGAAGGATAGAAATCACAATCAAAGTGTTCAGGGTTAGACCCTAAACACGGAGGTCCGGAGTTGTATCCCCAATCTGAATTATCCCAACTAACTGATGGTTGATTACAGTACGAGTCGATATAATTGTCATGTTGAGGATAATTCACAACAGGAGGGAAAGAGCGGGAATGCGTGAAATATGTGGAAGGATTCATGAGATATGAGAGGAAGAAAGGTGCCCTGCAATACAAACAATCAAACATGTCCTTAAATGGGTTAGCCTAAAGACCTACAGACTCCCAAAACCCATCTTGAGATAAAGGAATGATTTTATCTACTTCCGTCTGTTCAATCCAACCAGTTAGAAGGAGGGACTGGGGAGAAGGTTCTTCCTTCAGCTTCCGCCTCCAGTTCCTAGTGTACCGCCCAGCCACGATCGTTTGATTCTGCTCCCCTAGCTAGACATTAGATTGAACAGTAGAAACAGACTAATCAAAAATAATCTCATTCTGGGTTTTGAAGAGCGAGTCCAATCCTTAAGGCCAACGTCTACTCTGTTTTATTTAGGGCTAGGTTTGAATGTGCTTTGGAATGTGATGGGCCCTTTAAATGGGTTGTGCCCTTAATGATTGATTGATTTGTGTGTGCGTGCACAACCAGTGGATTTCAAGCAAGATTATTTTTTGATGTGGTGAATTTTATGGTTCAAATCTTGCTTAGTAGCTTTTAGGATTCAACTTTAGGTGTTTTCAAACAGGTTTCATTGGCACACCAGGTTTTGAAAGCACGGGTGAAGATGTTTTCCTTTAAAGTTTAAAAAGAATGTGGAGTGCCTGGTAAATCCCTAAGAGTTGAACCTAATTGGCAGCTACTTGGTGAGTTTAATTTTATTTGAAGTGGTGCGGCCCAATCAACTCAAACAATTGGCCTGATGCACCACTTAATTTGGCACACAAATGATTACCTAATCTGATTTCTACTCAATTATGTGTTTGAATGTGTACCAGTTCCACAGATCAGAACCTGGTTGAGTAGAAACAAATCAATTCAGTTAAGTGCCTTTGAATGTGTGTGTACGTTGTGTGTTTGTTGAAAATTGCCCCACAAAATTATCTTTTTGCTTTTTTCTATATAAATGAAGGTGGAATGAACGTGTGTGAGAATCCAAACAACCAAACTATTCCTAGGATTTATGCAAACACCTAGGTTAATTGGAATTTGGATTTAATGTGGCGAATGAAATCTATGCAGGGGGAAAGAATGGGAGATAACTTACAAAACCTTCCACAGCACTTTACTCCAATCTACCACTTTTTCTCGTCTCAAAAGAGTACCTGCAATTACAATAAGAAAGGAGAAAAGTGAGGTAAATGATTTGTAAGTTACAAAACGCGAAGAGAAATCAAAGATCGTCGCCTCCCCGGCAACGGCGCCAAAATGTTGAGCGCACGAATTGCTACGCTAATGTTTTGATTTTAGAAAACCTGTTGTTGTAGCTTGAAAGCGAAGAATTCGTGTTCAACAAATAAAATTTATACCGAAATGAAAATTTCGGGTTGAACACTGGGAGGCGAACGTTTAATTTAAAAACTACGCATTTCTTTTTATTTGTCACGAAGTAATTCAATTTAAAACTATCTAATTATTTACAATAAATAGGAGAGAGAGGGTAAGAGAGAGAGAGAATATTACACATAGAAATCAAAATGTGATGTAGAAAAAATAAAGAATTTATCATTAAGGAGATTATTCATTACAACTAGAAAGCATAAAAAATTGCACTAGAAAGCGATAAATTTACTCTAGAAAGCATTAAAAGAATGGAGGGAGAAATGTCCTCCTCGACGATCGCTTGGAGGACGAGCAAAACTACACTAGAAAGAAGTAAATCTATACTAGAAAGCAGTAAAATGAATAGGGAGAGGGAAATCCTCCTCGATGGTTTCTTGGAGGATGAGTCGGACGAGATGGCGCCTGGATGAAGGAGAACGAAGCAGAAGAATGGGAACGGAGCAGCACACCGTCGTCGTCACAGGATCCACTTCCGAAGGGGGATGAAAATTTGGACTTTATATCGCGAGAAGCATCCCGGGTGTGGGACAAGCTTCTCTTGAGCTTTGGAGAGGTAGAGAAGAGAAGGAAGGGATGAGAATTTTGTATGGAGGGGGTCTCCTTTTATAGTTGCAAGGAGTGGGGGCAAAATGGTCATTACAACTTCAAAATAATAAATGAGGGGTCTTTAGTGACAGATAAATCCATCACTAAAGCCCCCAATGTGGGCGTAGCTCTCGCACCCATGCACGCCTCCTTAGCTGCCCGCTTCTTCAACGCCTTCGCCTACGTACTTCAGATTTCAGCCGTCCGATCGTGAGATCGGACGACTTAAGACACGTGATCGCCCGCTGCTGCACCCGCCAAGTGAGTGCGATGCCACGTCCTTGCCACGCGTTCAATCGCGCGTGATCTCAATTGAGTGCAGACAGCCGTCCGATGACGATCCAACGCTTGCCATCGCCCGCACGCCCGCGCCTTCCTCCCCTTCGCTGCGGTTTGAACCCACGCCCACAGCTCGCGTAAGCGCGCTCGACCGCTACGCTACGAGGCACGAATGGTCAAGCTGGCGCTTTTAGCCGCGGCTGACCACAGCCGTTGGATCGAGATCCAACAGTGGAGAGGGAGTGGGTGCGGGGCCTTCAAAGATTGCATGCGACCGTTTGGGCAGCCAGTATGGTGCCATGTGGCACCATCTTGGCCGTCCATCTTCTAGAAGTTGTAGATGGTGCCACGGATGTCGGATTGACTTGATGTTTGCATCATTGGGCTACAATCATCGATCCGAATTCATCCGTGCGGTCGGATTTGTCATTTGAAGAGTTGATTTACACCATACTGGCCCTTGATCTTCTAGGGTTCCCCGATCACTATCTGATTCTACAAATGCCTGATTAGGGCGAGCTTGGAGTCGTTGAACTCCAATCGTCACCCTGATCACATCCATATGGTTGGATCTTCGATCCAAGGCCCCGATAAAATGTTTTCCTTGTCCAAGCACATAAATTGAGATAATTAACCTCCATTTTATTCAAACTACTCTAAATGCAAGATGATGCATGTTATGCAATATTTATATCATGAAATGCAGTCCTATGCTTAAGAACATGCATAAATAGACATCTTAAGTAGTGTAAATGTGTTTACATCAACTAACCTCAGAGCTTCTTTGATCTCATGTAATATTGGTGACATGACCCTTTATAGAGCACTCTTGGACTTAGGTGCTTCAATTAACCTAATCCCAGCTACCCTTTACCACTAGTTTGGGTTTGGAGAATTAAAGCCCACACCTATGACTATCCAACTGGCCAACCGATTTGTGAAAACCTCGAAGGGGGTAGTCAAGGATTGAATTGTTCGGGTCAAGGACTTCTACTTCCTAGTTGACTTCTTAGTCCTTGACATGGAAGTCCACAAACAACTACAAAATACACCCATCATCCTGGGCGGACCCTTTCTGGCTACGGCCAAGGTTAACATTGATTGTGGCATGGGATGTATGGAAATTGCCTTTGTAGATAGGAAGATGCAATTGGATATCTTCAAGGCGACTAAGTCTTTTGATTGTGGTTGGGCCATTTCACCATGGTCACAAATGACCAGGGCAAATCCATCCCCACATGCACAACCACTGCATGGCGGGTGTGTAGTTACTATAGGAAGCTTAATGAAGCCACTAAAAAGGACCATTTCCCCCTGTCGTTCATTAACCAGATCTCGAACGATTGGCAGGGTGGAAATATTTTTGCTTCTTGGATGGATATTCAGAATATAACCAAGTTGCTATTGCACCCAAAGGCCAAGAGAAGACCATGTTCACCTGTCCATATGGCACGTTTGCATTCTGTCGTATGGCATTCAAGTTATGCAATGCACCTGCTACCTTTTAGCATTGCATGTTAACCATCTTCTCAGAGATGGTAGGTGAATATTTGGAGGTCTTTGTGGATGATTTCTCCATTTTTGGAGACTCATTCGACCATTGTCTTAGTAACCTAGAGAAAATCTTGAAATGATGCATTGAGGTCAACTTGGTTTTAAGCTAGGAAATGAGCCATTTTATGGTTCAAGGGATTGTCCTCGGTCACATCGTCTCGCATAATGGCATAAAAGTTGATCGAGATAAGGATGATTTAATTTCCAAACTTCCACCTCCTAGCTCGATCAAGCAAATCAAATCCTTCCTAGAACACGTTGGCTTTTATAGAAGGCTTATAAAAGATTTTTCCAAACTATCCAAGCCCTTGACTGACCTTCTAGCCAACGATGTGCTCTTTGACGTGACACCTGATTGCATCAAGGCCTACACTACCCTTAGGGATACAGTCTCGACTGCACCCATTTTACAACCCCTAGATTGGTCCCAGGACTTTGAGATAATGTGTGATGCATCAGACTTTGCTATTGGAGCAGTCCTAGGATAAAGACGAGTGAAGAAACCCATGGTAATCTACTACGTGAGCAGAACCTTGGATGAGGCTCAATAGAATTACACTGTCACAAAAAAAGACCTATTCGCTGTAGTTTTTAGATTGGAAAAGTTTCAATCATACCTTCTAGGATTCCATGTGATCATTTACACTGACCACTCAGCTATCCGACATTTATTAGCTAAAATGGATGCTAAACCCAAGCTGATTAGATGAATCCTGCTCTTGCAGGAATTTGACTTGGAAATACGTGACAAAGTTGGATCCAAGAATGTTGTAGCCGGCCACTTATCCAGACTTCACTCGGAACACATTGGACCCTTACTACCCTTAACTGACACATTTCTTGATGAACAAATTCTAGCTGTGCATGGAAATAACCTACCTTGGTATGCAGACTTAGTTAAATATTTAGTGGTAGGGCAGACTCTGCATGGCTGGTCTAGACAGCAATAGGATAAGTTCTTGGCTGGGGCCAAGCATTATTTCTAGGATGATTCTATGCTGTTTATACTTTGTGTTGATCAAATCATTAGGAGGTGTATTCCTGAAGAGGAGGTTCAAAGAGTGCTATCCTTCTGTCATGATCAAGCCTGTGGTGGCCACTTCTTTGGGAAGAAGACGACTGCAAAAGTTTAGTGATTGAGAGAGTTTCACTTAATTAAAATAGCAAGAGAATGATACGTCATTGTAATTAATGTGGTGGAAATCTCTCAATCAAAGATTAAAATAGATATGAATTTAAACCATGAAAAGGATGTCGTATCCATAGGGAGGAACAGATTAATAAGTTCACAAAATATTCTTCCCTTGTACTTATTCAATCACGTGCGCAACCCATGTTCAAATCTGATGCAAAACAAGGTGAAAAGAAGGAACACATAATAATTTAGAAATGCAGGGATATGAATGTAATTTTCCTTTCATGAAATAACTTGTAATGGCATGTAACATAGTTGTATTTCAAGACATGGGGCTTTCTCTTTTAGGTCATGTGAGTGTCTGGATGAGATTTTATGCATTTATCAACATCGCCATATAAGAGTTAAGTGCATGAAAGAAATACTATAACATGTAAGAGTATGCATGCAATTTCACTCAAATATATTAATCAACTAAATATTGCAATAGGGTTTTTGGCAATGGCATGGATGGTAAATTCTAATGTCACTAAAAATAGAGGAAATTTCCTCTCTCCTCTTTGCGCGTGTGAAGGCTTGGTGGCCAGCCAACTGAGGCCTGACGGCGATGTGTGGGAGAGAGGTGATCGCAACAATGGGGGAGGCACGACCGGAGGTGGCAGGTGGCAGTCAGCTGTAGAGCTTGACGCCGGCAGAGATGGCTGCAGGAGAGGACACGGGCTGTTGCTATCACATGCGCGCACAGCTAGGTGTCGTGACCGGCTGACTGTTGGTGGTGCAAGGGGTGCGCTGTGCGTAGAGAAGTTGGGCAGGCTAGTGACATGCACTAGTTGCCTGATGTACATGGAGGCGAAGCAATGAGGCTTGCGCTATTGTTAGTTGTGTGGTGTGCATGCGCCGCTGCTGCAGAGAAGTAGAGGAAGAAGAAGACAGAGAAGCATAGGCATGCGCTGCTGCGTGGGTGAAGATGGAGGCACTGCACGAGGCTGCTATTGCGCGAAGGTGAGATGGAGGCATGGGTGCAAGGTGCGTAAGGGTGCTGGAGCAAGGAAGGGTGCAGCTGTGGTGTGGGTGCAATGCCTACAGGCGGCTGCTGCTTATGGGCACTGGTGCTACTAGGAGTATTGCTTGACGCAGTGAGGGTGCGGGTATAGGGCACAGAGGCAGGGTGCGTAAGGGTGCTGAGGTAGGGCATGCAAGGGCGCTGGAGGCCAGGCGCTTGCGGTGGAAGCACTGGAGCAGTGCACGCGATTGTGACGTGGGTGCAGTGGTTGCAGGGCAGCAAGGGCAGTGAGGCTCTCGTGCAGCGCTTGCAGGGTGTGTAAGGTAGGATGTAGAGGGCATTAATGCACAGTGCTTGCTGGTTGCACAATGCACGCAGTACTTCTCGATGGATCTCCCAAGCCCCTCCGCCTCTCGCTCTGTATCTCTTCTCTTCTACCCCTCAAGGGATTTTCAAAATCCCTTACTAAATATGGCCAGCACTATTTTCTTCTATTGAGGGAGGACGGCTATAGGTTAGATATTTGTGGGGAGGTGTTGAGGCAGCCGGAGGATAAGGGAGGTGTTGAGGCAACCGTTTCTTGGGGGAAATTTCCCCCCCCCCCTTATTCTTTTCCAACTTTATTCCTACAACAACAAAGCATATAATAATTACATACTAAGTTATAGAATGTGATAAAATAGATAAAAACTCAAGTAATGATGCATAGACTTATTTAATGACCAAATGTGATTATTAGCAAATATACTATGTTACAATTGAAGTACTTAGGCGTAACAATAGTCCATTAGAATGGACTTATCAAATACCCCCATGCCTACGATTTGCTAGTCGCTAGCAAAAATGAAAAATAATATAAGTAATCAGAAGATTTTTTTTTTTCTTATTTCAAAACTTTAGAGATCCAAACAAATGTGAAGTGATGATAGCCTAGGTAACAGATCCACGTGAAAGGCCAATTCGCATTGGGAGTTCGAACTTCACCCTTGGTAAATATTCCTTTCCGGATAGGCAACTACTTCCCTCAGGGATAAAGCAGAAGATAATCTGTAATTTGACCCTAGCTTTTGGCTTAGGTAGGAGATATCGAGTTGAATGGATTTGTATTTGGTGGCACACACTCATCTGGTGCTACATGTAATCTAGTACTATAGACTCTAGATCTCTAGACTATTAGACAAGTCCACTCGAAGAGAGGCTAAACAACTGTGCTCTCTTGATGTTCCTTGGCACTCACTCTTTTCTTTCTTTTCTCTCTGAGATCCCAAATCTCGCTAGATTTAGTAAGTGTACTAACTGTTTGGTGGACTCACATGGCATTCACACTTCAATTAAAGTCCTAATAACTCTACAACTAAGTTAGAGTCCTTAGCCAGTATTCAGGTGATCAGAAATACTGAAAGGTAGGTATGGGTCATATTTGGTGGATTGCGATAGGTGTTTTGTTGCCTTAGAAACAATGTTACATAGATAACATTATAAACTTGGACTCTTTGCTTTTTCTTTTCTCTCTCTCTTTTCTTCTCTTTTTTTTTCTTCTTTTTTTTTTTTGTAATATAACTGTTTCTTCTTTTTCTTCTTTCTATTTCTTCTTTTTCTCTTTTTTTTTCTTTTTTAATTTCAGGATAACACGACACAGATTTTTATTTATGAGGCATTATTAGGGATGATGATGGTCAAGAGGATATTGTGTGGCTTATTTGGTGGAAGTGACTATTCTCGGCACCGGGAAAGAATGGATGGAACAGGCGTATTTCTAACCTTTGACACTATTACCCTCCTTCAGCCGAAGATTCTATGAAGGATGGTCGTAACCATCCACCATAGTCATAGCTTTATTAAGACTCAATCTCTGTGTATCTACCTTATTTGGTGACTCTCAGGAATTCACACAAAGTACGCACACAGGAAGAGAGAGCTAAAATTGTGCCTAACTCTGAAGTATCATTATCTAATTATCCAAAACTTAAGAGTCCTTGCACTAGACTTAGCGCACCAGTAATCTCTCTACATTCATCTCACAAATATGGGGTGGATCTACTAGAAGATAGTATGCCTGACTCCCTATTAACTATCCAAGGGTTCAGTAGACTACAAATGCTTATTGGTTTTCTTCAAGGATCCATTACCCAATCTACGTGCACGTGAAATAAATGTACTGGATCCTAAACTTAAGAAATAATTCAAGGAAAACCTCCAATGACAAAGATATTTTGCTAGAGACTAACCCATTCAGCTCAAAGAAAGTAAGAGTTTATATATATATATATGTATGCAAATATTTATAAATGCTATAAACATTCTCAGGTTATACCCCCCTATGCCTAAGACTGATAATGTCCTCATTAGAAAAAATGCAGACATAGAAGAATATCACCTGAGGAGGAGAGTGGGAGGAGCTAAGGCTCCTTAAGCCGAAGTGCATCCAAAACCTGGCCATTTGAAAGAGTAATATAAGGTTTAAGTCGCTGGCCATTTACCTTAAAGCTCGCACTTGAAGTAGGATTCCAAATTTCTACAGCTCCATGAGGGAAAGTATTGATAACAATGTATGGCCCATCCCAGCGAGACTTGAGCTTTCCAGAAAATAATTTAAGTATAGAATTGAAAAGCCAGGCCCACTGGTTGGGCTCAAAAGTCTTTCTAATGGTGTGCTTATCATAGAAGACTTTTGTACGTTGCTTGTAAGCTTGAGAAGTTTCATACGCTTCATTACGAAGCTCCTCAAGCTCACTTAATTCTAACATACATGCCTTTCCCGCTTTATCCAGATTCAAGTTAACGTTTTTAATAGCCCAATAAGCTTTATGTTGGATTTCAGCGGGAAGGTGGCATGCTTTTCCATAGACAAGACGGAAAGAAGACATGCCCAAGGGAGTCTTATACACAGTTCTATAGGCCCAAAGAGCATCATTTAGTTTTTTAGGCCAATCCTTTCGATCGGGCCTGATAGTTTTTTCAAAAATTTGCTTAATCTCCTTATTAGATGCTTCAACTTGTCCACTCATTTGGGGATGGTAAGGTGTGGCTATCATGTGGTTGACTCCCAAATTTTGGAGTAGTCTTGTGAAGTGTATGTTCTTGAAGTGAGGTCCTCCATCACTTATGATCGTCCTTGGGCACTTGTACTGAGAAATGATATTAGCCTTAACAAAGTCCAAGACCATGGAATGGTCATTGGTTCGTGTGGGTATGGCTTCTATCCATTTTGATACATAGTCTACAGCCACAAGGATGTATTCATATCCAAAGGACACAGGAAAGGGACCCATGAAGTCAATGCCCCAAATATCAAAGATCTCAACAGGGAGGATAGGTTGTTGGGGCATCTCATCCCTTTTTCCAATTATTCCAATTTGCTGGCAACGTAGACATGCGCCTACAAACATATGTGCATCTCGGAATAATGTGGGCCACCCAAAGCCAGACTGAAGAACCTTATGGGTAGTCTTCTTCCCACTAAAATGTCCCCCACAATGGAGGTCATGGCAGAAACTCAGAACACTTCTTTGTTCTTCGTCAGGGATGTAATGACAAAAAAGCTGGTCAAGGCCTACTCTAAAAAGCTCAAGTTCCTCCCAGTGATAAAATTTAGCATTAGCAAGAAACCTGTCTCACTTCTGCTTGTTCCAAGTATTGGGGGTAATGCCCATGAACAGATAGTTCACTTTGTCAGTGAACCAAGGAGTTTTAGCTTCCACGACCATCTGAGACTCATCAGGGAAAGTCTCTTGAATACTGCCAGTAGGGTTTGATGCCTCAATAGGGAACCTAGACAGATGATCTGCTATCACATTCTCGACTCCTTTCTTGTCTTTAATTTCCAGGTCAAATTTCTGGACTAGCAGAATCCAACAAATTAGGTGAGGTTTGGTGTCCTTTTTAGCAAGAAGATGCTTTAGGGCAGAATGATTAGTGAACACCACAACCTTGGATCCCAAAAGATAAGATCGAAACTTTTCCAAAGCAAATACTACAGCAAGTAGTTCCTTTTCAGTGACCGTGTAGTTTTACTGAGGATCCGTAAGGGTCTTGCTGGCATAATGCAGCACATGAGGTTTGCCATCAACCCTTTGACCTAAGACCGCTCCCACTGCAAAATCAGAAGCATCACACAAAAGCTCAAATGGGAGGGTCCAATCTGGTGCTTGGAGAATTGGCACGGTAATAAGGGATTTCTTCAGGACTTGGAAAGCCTCGCCACATCTATCATCAAAATCAAAGGAAACATCGTTCACTAATAGGTCCCAGAGTGGCTTAGAGATTTTACTGAAATCTCTAATGAAGTGCCTATAAAATCCAACATGGCCAAGGAAAGATCTAACCTGATGAACATTGGTGGGCAATGGAAGCTTAGAGATGGAATCGATTTTTGCAGTGTCCACCTCTAATCCTCTCTCGAAAACTATATGCCCTAACACAATGCCCTGCTGGACCATAAAGTGGCTTTTCTCCCAGCTAAGCACCAGCTTTGCCTCTTCGCAATGGGTTAACACTTTATCAAGGTGCAAAAGGCATAGGTTAAATGACGAGCCATAAATGGAGAAGTCATCCATGAAAATTTCCATGAACTCATCGATCATATCAGAAAAGATAGCCATCATACAACGTTAGAAAGTGGTAGGAGCATTACATAACCCGAATGGCATTTGACGGAACGCAAATGTGCCATACGGACTCGTGAAGGTGGTATGCTCCTGATCGTCAGGAAAAATGGCTATCTGATTATACCCAGAGTACCTGTCAAGAAAACAGAAGTACTTGTTCCCCGCCAATCGTTCCAAAATTTGATCGATAAATGGTAAGGGGAAATGGTCTTTCTGGGTAGCCATATTTAAATGGCGGTAATCAATGCAGACCCTCCAACTAGTTGAGGGTCTAGTGGTCACCAACTCTCCTTGGTCATTCTCCTCCACAGTGACTCCTGCCTTTTTGGGAACTACATGAGTAGGACTGACACATTTACTATCTGAAACGGGATAGATAATCCCTGCATCCAGCCATTTCAGAAGCTCCTTTTTAACAGCCTGCCGCATATTTGGATTGAGCCTTCTCTACATGTCTCAGAAAGGCTTCACGGACTCATCCGTGTATATATGATGCATGCAAAGAGTGGGATCAACACCCTTAATATCAGCAATTGACCAGGAAATTGCTTCCTTGTGCCTTTGTAAACACTCAAGCAAAGCTCCCTCTTGCAATTCAGATAATGCAGACGAGATAATAATGGGAGGCGTGTTATTAGGGCCAAAGAAAGCATATTTCAATGTGCTCGGGAGGGGTTTCAACTCCAACTCAGGCGCCTTTTGGATTGAGGGTTTTAGTTGAGATGTCCCTGCTTCAGGTAGCGGATCTACCTTCACAGTCTAGGGTGGGGACAGAGACTCAATGTGTATCCCCAGCAACCCTTCTAATTCAGGCATTTCCCTTTCAGTTTCTTTAATAATCGAGGGATGGTCCTTAGATATGACCTTTTGAAGGGGATCTCTACATAAAAGTGCCAGAGTAGTCTCTTCAATTATTTCATCAACGACCTTAATCTGAGAACAATCTTCAAATCTGGATTGCTTGTAAGTATCAAAAACATTCAACTAGATCTTCTTGTTCCCGAAGCCCATTTTAAGTGCCCCAGATCTACAATTTATAGAGGCATTGGCTGTGGCCAAGAAGGGGCATCCCAGAATAATGGACGGCTTTGTGGGCTTATTTGATGGGTCAGTATCAAGCACCAGAAAGTCAATAGGGAAGAAGAAATCCTCCACTCTCACAAGGACATCTTCCAACAATCCCCATGGTGTCTTAAGTGATCTATCTGCAACCTGGAGGATTACTGGACTAGGCTTTAGTTTGCCTCCTCCCAAAAGGGTGTAGATAGAGCTTGGTAAAATGTTCACCCCTGCACCCAGATCGACCAGAGCCTCATCAATGTGTTGGTTACCTATAACCACTTAAATATACGGGGCCCCTGGGTCTTTCATTTTGGGGGGTGTTCAATGCTGGAGAACCGAGCTAACATAGTTAGGCAGGATGACCTTGGTTTGGACTTGTTTCCTAGATCGATGCTTCTGGGTGCACAGGTCCTTCAGAAAGTTGGCATAGGATGGGATCTGTTTAATAGCTTCCAACAGAGGCAAGTTAATCTGGACTTGCCTAAAAGTATCCATAATCTCTTCCATCCTATCCTTGGCTCCAGACGAGCCAACAGAAGATTCCCCAAGAGTAGATAGGCGCTCTGGATAGGGCACCCTCAGCTTCTAGGTAGAGGGGTCGTCATGGCGTGAAGGGGATGGTGGAAGGACGACATCCTCATTGTGGGTGATTTTGTGTGAGGGAGAGTAGTATGGCTCTTCCTCGGTGGAGATGGAAGTCAGGTCAGTTGTAGAAGGGGAATTCTGAGACGTAACTGTAGGAGTGTTATCAGCCTTGTCAATCTCTTTTCCACTCCTCAACACAGTCACCGCTTGGGCATGCTCCCTGAATACAACCCCCTTGCCCTTAGGGTTCTCCTCAGAAGAGCTAGGCAGCTTCCTCGGATCACGTTGCCTAACTGCCTCAGTAAGATGACCAATTTGGGATTTCATATTAGTAATCATCTTATTCTGAGATTGGATGACCATATTCTGATGCTCTTGCATTGCTTTCATCATGGCTTTCAGTTCATCCATCTCAGAGGGATTATTCTGTGGAGGGTTTTCATAAGATGGTTGGTATATGGGTTGAGGAGGTAAGGGTCTTGTATTCCCTGAGTTAGAAGCATCACCTCGCTTCCAAGAGAAGTTTGGATGGTTCCGCCACCTCGGATTATAGGTATTGGAATAAGGGTTATTGCGAGGAGGGCGGAAACCTTGGGCCTCATTCAAGTCGGCCTGAATCAACTAAGGGAATTGATTTGCCTGGTGGCACTCTGCAGTGGTGTGCATTGTGCTTTGGCAAATGGAGAATTCTCTTGAAGCCTGAAAGATAAAGGTTGCTTGCGGGTTCATGCCAGGGTTTGCTAAAAGCCTATCAAAGTTTTTATTCAATAGTTGAATCTGATAAGCCAAATCCTGAGAAGCCCCGGCTTCATGGGCCTCTATTTTCCTCTACAAGATTGATGGTTTTCTTTCTTGATAGGCAGAGGACAAATGTATGGAGTTGTCACTTAATGTTTCAAATAATTCCCAAGCTTCATCCTCAGTTCTGGTCATGAAGGTTCTTACACAGGCTGCATCGATGGTTTTCCTATGCCTTTCAGATAATCCGTTATAGAACCTTTCGATCAACTGCCATCTTGGCATCTGATGGTGGGGGCATAACCTAAGAAGGTCATTAAAGCGCTCCCAAGTCTCATGAAATTGCTCCCCTTCCATTGAGTAAAACCTATAATCTTTCTTTTGTAATGGTTGGTCTTACTCATAGGAAAATACTTTTTCAAAAATTCTCCCTTAAGGGTGGCCCAATCATTTACCCTTGCATCGAGGGTACGGTACTAGCGCTTGGCCTTATCCTTTAGGGAGAAAGGAAATAGAGTCCTCATCAGGGCTTCATCAGTAAAGCCCTTGAGCTTCACCGTGGAACAGACCTCGGTGAATTCCTCCAAATGCCGGTAAGGGTCCTCCCTAGTAATACCATAAAAGGAGGGCAATAAAGATATGGTACTGCTCTTGATCTCATATGGATTATCCCCTGCCAGTCATCTTAGTGCTTGTGCGGGTTGGTTAGTTGGAATAAAATAGTCCCTTAAGGTCCTTTGTTGATTTGCCCCTTGATCAGCCATTCCTTCTCTTTTCTCTCCTAGGTGAGCTCTCCTAAGAATTCTCTCGGGCTCAGGATCAAACACTAGACTACCCTCAAGAGAGCATCTACCAAGCATATAATATCAATCACAATTCAGGTTCTTATCAAGTAAATGAAACCTCCACTCCAAAGATAAGTCAAAAGGTCAAGGCTTATCCCTCCGTTCCCACGTAAGTGCTATACGAGGGGTGTTGACTTGAAATATTAACCGTCTTTGTTGTGGAGGTCAAGTTAGTTGATATAAATGGCCAAACAAGTTTTTCACAACAATTATGTGCCATAATTCAACCTTCAAGTGCCCTAGGACCTATACTTTGCTTGGATGATACTCCCAGGTGATCAAGTGAGAAGTTACTCCAAGGATGAACAAAGGGATGCAAGTAGGGCAAACCCTTCCTTTGAGGCAATGCGTATGCGGTGCCCCTTAACTACCCTTTTGTTCCTTTAAGAGGTGTCCCCCTCCGTGAAGTATCAAAACACTTGGTCAAAAGATAGTACCACCACCACCACAAAGAACAATAGGAGGTTTTGCACTAATAAAGAGATCAGTGCCTACAGCCTTAAGGGATAGAGCCTTAGTGCGGTGCCTAATGTGCGTGATCTGTTTCAGAAGTGTGCAACACACCGTAAATTTTTTTAAATTTTTTGAAAATGCAGACAAGTCCCCTGGAATTAGATCAAATGTGAATTGATTTTAGGGTTGAATCTGATTATCAGTCCCACTTTTAGTTATGCGACCATTGAATTAGCAAATTCAAACAACTTGGTGGTCTTGAATTTTAATTTGAATGCAAATGCATGAACAGGAGCTGGATGCAAAGGTTAGAAAGTTGTACCTATCTCCAGCAATCTTCATGCTAATATGCTTGCAATGCAATAATAAGATCTAATGTGCTGCTCAATCACCCCTAAATGTGTCCACCTATGGGCATGCAACTTCTAAACAGGCAACTCAATATTTTCTTTTGTTGGTTTTAAAGGCAAGCAAGCAAAGAATGGAATCACGCATGCGAAAAAAAAATGTAAACCCTAGTAGCTAAAGAATGTGGGGACAGACCCCCAAAAATTCAGCCCCAATTACTACAAGGGAGAAAAGATAGGAATAAATTTTGTGACAACGGAGAATCCCTTATGAAAGTGGGATCCAGGACTCCTATGTCTTTTCCTCGTGTGGCTTAGCTCGTGGTTGATGTCGCCGCTCTGTTGTGCCTCGTCGCCTCATTAGATTCCTCTCACAATAAAGAAAATGATCAGATGATTGCGCAACTTAGAATATTAAAAAATAATAACGTTAATCTATTGCGTCTGTTGCCTCCCCAGCAACGTTGCCATTTGTTTGAGAGAGTTTCACTTAATTAAAATAGCAATAGAATGATACGTCGTTGTAATTTATGTAGTGGAAATCTCTCAATAAAGATTAAAATAGATATTAATTTAAACCATGAAAAGGGTGTCATATCTACAGGGAGGAACAGATTAATAACTTCACAAAATATTTTTCCTTTGTACTTATTCAATCACGTGTGCAATTTGTGTTCAAATCTGATGCAAAATAAGGCGAAAAGAAGGAACACGTAATAATTTAAAAATGCAGGGATATGAATGTAATTTTCCTTTCATGAAAAAACTTGTAATGGCATGTAACATAGTTGTATTTCAAGACATGGGCCTTTCTCTTTTAGGTCATGTGAGTGTCTGGATGAGATTTTATGCATCTATCAACATCACCATATAAGAGTTAAGTGCATCAAAGAAATACTATAACATGTAACGGCATGCATGCAATTTCACTCAAATATATTAATCAACTAAATATTGCAATAGGGTTTTAGGCAATGGCACGGATGGTAAATTCTAATGTCACCAGAAATAGAGGAAATTTCCTCTCTCCTCGCATGCATGAAGGCTTGGTGGCCGGCTGACCGAGGCCCAACAGCAGTGCGTGGGAAAGAGGTGATCGTAATGGCTGGGGAGGCACGGCCGGAGGTGGAAGGTGGCAGTTAGTCGGAGAGCTTGACTCTGGCGAAGCTGGCTGTAGGAGAGGACGCGGGCTACCACTATCGCATGCGCGTGCGGCTAGGCGTCGCGGCCAGCTGACCGTTGGTCGTGCGAGGGGTGCGCCGCACATAAAGAAGTTGGGCAGGCTGGTGGCGCACACTGGTTTCCTACTGTACACGGAGGTGAAGCGATGAGGCTTGCACTATTGTTAGTTGTGTGGTGTGCACGCACCACTACTGCAGAGAAGCAGAGCAAGAAGAAGAGGGAGAGGCACAGGCATGTGCTGCTGCGTGGGACAAGATGGAGTCGCCGCACAAGCCTGTTGTTGCACGGAGGTGAGATGGCGGCGCAGGTACAGGGCGCACAAGGGCACTGGAGTAGGGAAGGGTGTGGTTGTGGCATGGGCACAGTGCCTGCAGGCGACTGCTGCCTGTGGCCATTGGTGCTGCTAGGAGCGTTGCTTGGCACGGTGAGGGTGTGGGCACAGGATGTAGAGGCAGGGTGACGTGAGTGTGGGGCCTGCAGGGCTGCAAGGGCGGTGAGGCTTTGGTGCAGCGCCTGTAGGGTGTGCAAGGCAGGCTGTAGAGGGCGTTGACGCATAGTGCTTACTGGTTGCACAGTGCACGCAGTACTTCTTGATGGATCCCCCAAGCCCCTCCACCTCTCGCTTTATATCTCCTCTCTTCCGCCCCTCAAGGGATTTTCAAAATCCCTTACTAAATATGGCCAGCACTATTTTCTTCTGTTGAGGGAGGACAGCCGTAGGTTAGATATTTTTGGGGAGATGTTGAGGCTGGCCGGAGGATGAGGGAGGTGTTGAGGCAGCCATTTGTTGGGGGAAATTTATCCCCCCTTGTTCTTTTCCAACATTATTCCTACAACAACAAAGTATAAAATAATTAGATACTAAGTTATAGAATGAGATAAAATAGATAAAAACTCAAGTAATGATGCATGCACTTATTTAATGACCTAATGCGATTATTAACAAACATACTATGTTAAAATTGAAGTGCTTAGGCGTAACAATAGTCCATTAAAATGGACTTATCATTTAGCAGTCCAATTTTTTTTGGCCATCACTATTCAAGGATGCACATAACTTTGTGAAGACTTGCACTAGTTTCTAGACCTTAGGGACCATGACCAGAAAAGATATGATGCCTCTACAACCCATTCTGATCATCGAAATTTTCAATGTTTGGGTCATCGATTTCATGAGTCCCTTCCCACCATCTAATGGCCTTGAGTATATACTCGTCTCAATGGACTACGTCTTCAAATGGATTGAAGCTGTACCTACCCGAAAATCCGACCATAAGGCTATCATGGACTTTGTTAAGAAAAATATCTTTTCCCGATTTGGGATACCTAAGGCCATGATCAGCGATGGTGATAGTCACTTCATTAATGCCCAGTTTCATGCCTTACTTGAGAAATATGGGGCCTCTCACTGCATTTCCACTTCGTATCACCCGCAAACGAATGGGAAAACTAAGGTCTCAAATAGGCAGATTAGGAATATTCTACAAAAGACTATGAGACTTGACTAGAAGGATTGGTCCACACGATTGGATGATGCCCTCTGGGCATATAGGACCACTTTTAAGACCACGATAGGCATGTACGATATCGATTGGTCTTTGGCAAAGCTTGCCACTTTCTGGTTGAGTTGGATCACTAGGCATAATGGGCCATTAAGCAGTGTATTATGGATTCCCAGATGGTCAATACTCAAAGGAAACTCCAACTCTCTGAGCTCGAGGAGATCCATTGGGACACTTACAAGAACAATTGACTTTATAAGGAGAAGATGAAAGTCATCCATGGCAAGCACATTAATAGAAAATCCTTCGAGTCGAATAAACAAGTTTAGCTTTTTGATGCAAGACTTAAGCTCTTTCCTGGGAAACTGAGATCTAAGTGGATGGGACCATACCAAGTGGTCAGACCTTATCCTAATGGGGTGATAGAAATTGCCAATCCTAATACTAGGGAAACATTTACAGTTAATCGCCAAAGATTGAAACACTTTCTTGCCCAGATTCCCCCGAAGGAAGTTGTAACCCTCATTGAGGGTTGAACTGGAACTTCGCCCATCTAAAGGCAATAAACTTAGCACTTCCTCGGAGGCAACTAGAGGTTTCAAGCTAACTGGATGTACAATTACAACTCAGGTGATTTATTTCCTTGCCCTCTTGCATACATTTAATTTCCAATGAGGACATTATCCAAGATAGACATGGGGGGTGGTAATTCTCATGATCTGAGTACAAAAATTGTTAGCTTGAACTAATTTTTATTTATTTTTATTCAAAAAGAAAGGAAAAGAAAACTTAGGTATTAGGAGCTTGTGAACTTTAGGAAATGATACGTTAGGGACCTGAACGCTTAGACTCTTCAGGTCTTCACACTTAATCAGTCTGGGTGTGCACTAAAATGTGGACTTGGTCTTGAGTTCTCGCCATCATAATTTATATTAATCTGGTCAATAAAGTAGGGTGATAAGTACATGACTTATCAACCTGCCCTCTGATTTAGGGGGATTTTTAGTCTAAGCATCTACACATGTTTTGCATTGACTCAGTCTTTTTCTGTTCTAACGGAAATTGGGTAGCTAATGAACCTTCTAAGGTGGTTTGGTTGGCAAGTTGTCGTGGGTAACAGCCCATTGGCCGATTGTCTAGAACCCAACCACAGGACCATTCTCTTTTACTACTGCCTTTAGGTAAATCTTAGATCAGGAAAACCACCTACTTAAAAAAAAAAAAGATAAATAGAAAAATAGAAAGAGGAGGAAAAAAAAAAGGAAATAAGCCACACATCACTGTATGAGTATGGTTGGAAAGTTGTCGTAGGTAACAGCCCATTGGCTAGTTGTCCAGATCCCAACTCATAAGATACATAAGAATTCTAAAACACTTAAGGAAGAAGTAGGGAAATAGCATAATACGGGGAAATATACACTGGGTTCACCCTTGTGTTGACCCCACAAAAATAAAAGTAGGGAGAAAGCTACCGGTCAGATAGATATACATTTAGGCAACATTTTCTCTTTCGGGTCACCAAGGGGCGTAGAAACTCGAAGTTCATTTTAATTGTCGTTGAGTGAGTCTATCACCTTCACAATAAGATGCTTAGTACTTAGAGTTATTTTCGAGTCTAGGGTGGGTTGGGTAGCTGTAAAAAGTTGCCCCGAAATCCTCAACTCCAAAAATTAAAAAAAAAATCAGAAAAGATGAAAATTAAAAGATATATATTTTCTATATAGAATAAGGTGAGGACTCGAGCGATTTGTATTTTGGCAGGCAACCTGAGTACTGTTGAGTCTCTGTGAGTTAGCTACTTAGTAGAAATTTCCTCCTATTGACAAGTAACTTCTGCCCGAGTTAGCAACTCCTAATTCTAGTTGTAGATAGCATTTAGGTTAACCTTGCTAGGGACTAGCAAGGGGTGGGCATGGGGGCATCTTGACTCTACATATAATGACAATAATTGTATCAATTAGAGTCAATTTTGAGGGAACATGTGCATTA
This sequence comes from Thalassia testudinum, assembly GCA_037157565.1. Lineage (NCBI taxonomy): Eukaryota > Viridiplantae > Streptophyta > Magnoliopsida > Alismatales > Hydrocharitaceae > Thalassia > Thalassia testudinum. The sequence continues at coordinate 217,665,413 of JAZHRO010000024.1, forward strand.
ATGTCATATTATAGTGGGTTTCAGAGCATTGCATGCATATTGTGTTATTCCTATATTAAGATTGCTTATAATTAATGTTTAATGGCCATGTACACAAGTGCATATTGAAATAGGTCTCAGATGAGAAATTGGACCAAAAGGATGGATCCGGATCGACGAACGAAGTCCAATGGACTCAAAATCACCCCAATCCGACCATTATAGTTCCCGCACCAAGTCCTAGAAGTCCTGACCGTTGATCTGACGATCAACGATCCTTGTTGCACCACATGGCACTCATCCGCACCTCACCCATGCGCCTTACATCCGATGAAGGCCTTCCAGTGATGCCTCTCCACCATCAGATGAAGATCCAAAGGCAAGGGTTGCGCCATGCCTTGGCTCAGCCTCGACCATGCAATTACATCCAACGGTCGATGTCGCGTGCATCTTCATGATAATCCACGAGGATAGCGTAGTCAGAGAGAGTCGTGCTCGTAGGTGAGCGGTGATCATTAGAAACCCGTCATGCTTCCAAGTCCTTGCAAGGGTGTGCTTCAATCAATTACAGTCGTTCAATCGCAAGCGAGTTTCTCTAATAGAGGCGACGTGGCATGATCTCATGCATCGGATGCACTCGATGCATGCACGTGCCATCCAATGCCTAATCCAACACTTGATCATATGCGCACTCCGTGCGATCTGAAAGGCACGACCACATGCAATCTGGGCCGTCGATTCTCGAGCAAACGATTGTGAGGACGAGCACGTAGATTGCGAGCAAGGCCACTATTCACACGTGAGCGGGTGATAGCAGGTACGTGAGCTGGGGTTTTAGCAATGACTTTGGTGGAGTTTCAGCAACGAATTGAATGTCGGTGTTGACCTGAAGGTGATTTTTGGCCCTTTTTCCTCCATTATTAAAGGACTCATCATCCCACACTTTTATGGGGCATCTTCTACCAAGCAACTCCCCGACTCCATAAAGCATCCAAGCAAGGTCCTGGAGATGTTGAGCCATCGACGGAAGCCCCTCCACCACCATGGCTGCCTTGCCTCTCCATTTAGCTAGTTTCTTTAGTTTAATACTTATTATTTTTAAGCCTGATGTTATAATTGTAAAATAATTCTATCTTTTACAATGAATTACTTTGCTTGGTTTCATAGCTAGCCATTATCGCAACGTCATCATAAATCTCTAAGCCTATCTCTCTCTTTCCCTATCTCTCTTTCTTTTTCTCTATTTTGCAATCAAACTAACTGACATATTTCATGACATTGAAGTGAATATTTGAGTCGATTTCTTGCCTCCCTGTGTTTGACACTCGGACTCACGTTTGATTATTCTAATTAAAATTGATGTCATAAGTGCTTACTACAGTGAACGAATTACATAAATGCTTTTCTTGATGTCAGTAACTAGTGATCCACATAAGGTTTGAACCTCTACCCATTAACCTTAAAAGTCTGTCCTACTTTAGGATCAAAAATTTCAATGACTCCATGTGGGAATGTGCATGTTACTGTTGATAATTTTACAAGAGGGAGGGTGAATTGTATAATTTAAATATTCAATGAATATTATGGCAATCACAAAAATTTATACACAATTAACACCAAGATTTATAAAATAAACCCAAACCAGGAAAAACCTTTATCTAGTTGATCCCCAACTAGGATTTTCCTCTTACTCTCCAAGCAAGAAAATTCACTAACCTTCACTAGAAGAATGTCCCCAACTAGGATATTCCAAGGGTCATGAGCCTCAATCACATAAACCACTTCTTGTACGACCCACAAGAAGGCCTTTTGTTCTTTTCTCACTAGAATAATGGGAAGAAAACAACCCTAGCACCCAAATTACAAGTAGGAGATAACAAAATTGATGCAAGTCCTATTGAGCCAATGTGCAAGTGCTTAATCAAATGTAATAGGACTTAGAAATATTTTTTGCGATAGAGAAAAACAATTTGATATGAACAATATGTTAAGAAATCAAAATTGAAGAAATATTTTCTTGAAACTTCCTTTTAATGGAAAAAAAATTTCACACTTAGGAAGTATAATTAGAAAATGTCTAGAATCAAAGTTTCTTCAAAGATGTAAGCATTTAATTTTAATAGTGAGATTTGATCAAAATGCTTCCAAAGATAATAGTGTGGATATTTGAAGCAAGATCAAATAGACAAAAATACTCCTTTGTACTTCTTTAGAAAGTAGTCAAGTTGGTGCACAAAAAGGAAGTAGAATCTTGGAATCAAGAACAATGTTGGTGCAAGGAAGAATGATCTTGGAGTTTCCTTGAAGCACAATGATGGCGTGGAGAATGCTTCTTTGAAGAAGATTGCCGTGAAGAATGCTCTTTTGAAGGTTTTAGGAACACAAATTCTCAAGAATGTAATTGCAAGTAGAATGTAGGAAAATGTATCATATCTATGTATATATGAATGAAGCCATGTAGGATATTTATAGAATGATATATGGGAAGTTAGGAACATTTAGAAATCATTTTACAGTTATGCCAATCATTAATGATAACTACCCATGTGTTAAAATTCAAGTATAACCATTGGAAATACAATTAATCGATTAGTTAATCGATTAATAAACTTTGTACTATGTTTTGAAAATCACATAAAACTATTCAGAAAAATTAATCAATTAATTCTGTAGTCGGCAGAAACTTAAAGAGGTGGTTATTTTGGAAGTTTTCTTTTTGTGAAAATGTGTAAGGGACCATGTAGCCACCTTAATGAAAGGGTGCATTATTTGAATCTAATAATCAACCTTCTAGAAAGTGAAACCACTTATTCTATAAGATTTATTTATTATTTAAGATATATTTAAAACTACTTTTATATGTTTTTAGTAATAATTATTTCATAACTAACATTTTAGAAGTTTATTATTATTTAATGCGTATAAAAGGGTTTTAGAAAAGTTATGTTTAGGCAATTAGAATTATATGTGCATGTGCATAGGTGCATTTGTTGAGACTAAAAAACATCAACTTTGATCTTTCTCTTTTCTTCAATCTTCCTCTTCATCATCATGGGATCTTTCCTTCATCATACTTGAAATCTTCTATCATGAATGTTCTTGGTTGTAACCCATGAGGTTTGGCATAGGTGTTTCCCTATGCCTTTTCGTACTTGGGACAGATTGTGGAGTGAACTTAGCCGTGCCTCATCTATAAGACCGTTGATGGGGGCTATTCTTTAGAGTATTTGGTGTGCCAGAAATGAGGCTCTCTTTAGAGGATCTAGAGTTTGGGTGGAGAACATTTGTAATGATGTCATGTGTTGGTTGAAACATTGGCAGAGCATCTTGTAATTTGAATTTCATTGAATAAAATTCTGGATTACTACTATCCTTAGTAGTAAGCCTTTGTCTTCTAAAAAAAAAAAATCTAAATCTACAAATAACTTTATAATAAAATATAATCTTGCATAAAACATCAAAATAAATAAGATTGGTACCTAAGTACTAACAACTATATATGGGTGACTCCACTTAGGCCTAAATTTCCTGAGAAAGAGTCTCAATCTAGCATCAAAAAGCCAAACTCTCTGAATAGGCTCAAAGCTCTTTTGAGATATAGATTTGTCATGCAGTGCTTTAGTCCTATTCTTATAAACTGTCATTCTCATATGCATTATTCCTAATTTCCTCCAACTCAGTTAGTTGGAGTTTGCGATGCTTCCCAACTTGTTGCATCGAAATTCATCGTAGTTAGGAAAATATCACATCATAGTATAGTGACGAAAATCGATACAACATTTAATTTTATAAAGCTTGAAAAATCATATGTTCCAAGGTCGTTCACAGGGAGCAAGTGTAGCAAATCTATTCACCAATCAGAAATAATATACCAATAGGCATGAGATTCAATCACAAAGAGAATAATCAATTAATGCTTTAGAAATTGTATCTCAAGGATCAACGACAAGAATATAAAAAGAAAGCCTAAAAATGGTGGTTGAAACCACCAACTAAGTCCCACAATTAAGCATAGATCCCAACTCAATCTCTCAACAGTAGCCTGATGAGAACCTCATCATGAGCCATAACTAGCTCATTTTGACCCAATACAAAGGATAAAAGCCCCTACATAACTCAAGGAAAGGCTTAACTCAGAGAATTCTGAGTTTAAGGAGAAAACAAGTCATAAGGGGTAAAAATGCAATTTTACCAATAGTAATTCAGGGTCCAAACATAGGTCAAAGCAACTTAATAAGAATAAAAGTGGGATGAGATGATCTAGCAAGGGCTACAGCAATTTCAAGGAACTAAATGATAATCTGTAACCCTAAAACAACCCACTTCAATTCACGAGGCTCGAGGCAAAGTAAAAATAGAATAAACCCTCTAAAATTCATAGAAAAATAATCTCTAGGGTTTAGAACCTTCAATTTGGCCTTCAGAACCCATGTTGACCTACATTGAGAACCATGCCCAATTAATAACTTAATCTGGGTTTTCGCATAAATTGACCGGTCAAACAAGGTTTAATATAGAAATAAAATTCACCATCAGATTCCTCAGGTCCTAATTAATCATGTATAAAAACTTGAGCCTAAGAAGAAACCTCCTTGACCGACTTTACACTTTGGTCCTCATATATTTACTTTTTGGCCCTCAACTTTTGAACCGTCGCATTTTGGCCCCTAACTCTCCTTCGTTCTTTGCATTCAGGTCCCCCCTGCAAAACCGGCCAGCACAATGCTCCGGCGACCTTGCGCGGAGCATGGCGCCGCGCAGGGTGAGGGGGAAAGCCTGGCAAGTAAACCAGGGGTGCCCTGCATTGTCAGCCGTCGCAGGGACACCCCCCTGGTCGCTGTAGCCCACCATACCGGCCGTGCGAACGCACGGACGGTATGGGTTTTCGTCTCCGGCCATCCTCCGGCGAGGGAGACACGTCGTCTCCCTCCGCCTCCCTCCCTGTTTTGATCCCTATAAATACCCCCCGTTGCTCCACAGGCCGGGGTAGCTCGGATCTGACGGAGAAAATCCCCAACTTTCCTCTCTTCTCTCTCCGACAGACGCTCACCAGCTCCGGCGGTTCCTCCCCCTCCTCCTCTTCGCTCTGCCGCAATACCAGCAGTAGAGACTTCCTCCCCTGCTCTTCCTGCGCCACGCCGCACCCAGCTGGCGCCTCTCCGGCTCTCTGCTCGCCGCCGCCTCCTTCCCTGAGCATCTTCTTCTCCGGCGACAGTCGATACGACTGTCGCCCTACTGCTCCCCCTTCGTCCCTGCAAGTAAGTTAGAACTATTTCCCTTCTTCTCCTCTTTCTTTCCCCGGTTCCAATTTGTTCAATTAAGCCCTCGACCGACCCTGACCATCGTCACCCCCTTCGACTCCGGCCACCCTCCGGTGAGATGTTCCCATCGCTCCACAGCCTCACACACCTCGCCGACCCTCACCGAACCTCCGCCTCATCACACTGAGCACCCCCCACCCCTCCACTGCCACTCCACACCTCCGTAACGCTCCCCCGAACAAACCCATTCCTCCGGTTGCAGTCCAACCTAGGGCTGCCGCCAGACACCACCTTGCGGCCTGCCGCGCAGCTCCTCACCTTCGCCGTGCCACGGCGAAGGTTCCCCAGTGGTTTGATCAGGCCAAGAGGCCATATTCGTGTCCGACAGGTTTTGAGGTTCGACCGCCATTAACGCACATTGAAGCAGCTTCTCCCGCGCTCCAGGCTTGAGGACTCCAGGTCTCTAGCTGCTGCGGAGTACGTGGAGTCTTGCGAAGGCAGCCAGCCAGCAACCTACGCAAATCGAAGCCGCAGCTGCAGAAGCCAGGCCGCGGTCTCCCAGCAGGCGCACGCGCGGAAAGGTCTGCGTTTAGTCCCACATCGGTAAGCCTCACAACCTTTCCACTGTTTAAATTGATTTTGTGCACTAGCCTTACTGCCTCAGCACACGGGGTGAGGTCCCCTTTCACCCGCCCGGTTACCCGGTCTCGTCCGCGCTCACGCCCCGCGGACCTGACCCGACCCAACTTAGACTGACCTGCACTCCTCGCCCACCACGCACGCCGGTGGGCCTGGACCCGGGCGTGACCCGAACCCGATTACCCGGCAGCTCTGGGAGAGCTTTCCCAAGAGTGGTTTCATAGAGAGAGAGACGCGGGGGGGGAGAGGGTAGAGTAGGTTTTGTTCTCTGACGTAAGCTCTGAAGTGTGCAGGCACAGGTGAAGAAGAAGAACCGCAGAAGAAGAAGGAAGCTGAGGGAGACACTGTAGCAACAGGCAGTTTAAGTCGTCTGATTTGGAAATCAGACGACGTCCTGAAGGGAAAAGAAGAAAGAAGGAGGGAGATCTGAAGAACAACAGAAGAAGGCGAGGCAGAGGAGAACACAAAAGAACAAGGGAAGAACTGAAAGAAGAAAAACAAAGAAGAAAGAAGAAGATCTGAAGAAAGACAGAAGGAAAGGGAGGAGCAGGAACAGCTGGAAGAAGAAGAAGAGCATCACCATTGCAGAAGAAAGACATCACCTCTGCAGACAAAGAAGAAGAAGATCTGAGACGAGGAGAAAACAAAGAAAAGAAGACAACAAATTCTTTCCCTCTCTCTTTCTTTATTTTTGTAAAAGAAACATGTATATCTCTAGAATACAACTTGCTCCCTGAGTTCGACCTCGGGAACTCTTTTATTTTCCGAGTAAAAAAAAATTATATTTGAAATGTTGGCAATAACTGGCTATGCTACAACGCTACAACAATAAAACCCGGTTATCTCTCAAAGCCAACGTCTCAATTATTTGGCGCCGCTGCCGGGGAGCAACGGCTATTCTAGAGGTAAACATTCCTGTTTCTTTTTTTTTTAATTTCTGATAATCTCCTCTCTTTTGTGCAGCTACAGGAACTCAAGAAGACAAGCAACCACACGACAACCACTCCGAGGACAGGTAAATTTTTCCTCTCGCTATTAACCCCTAAACTCTAAAGAGGAAGAAAAGAAAAGAACAAGCAATATGGGGCTAACCTGTCTTCCATACTTAGTAACCATAAAGAGTTGCATGTTTTCAACTCATCACTCCTGCACACTATTAAGGGTATTTAAGGGCTAACACATTCTTGCTTGAGCCCTAATTGCCCAACAAAGAGTTAAATGGACCAAGTAGAGCCAACATAAGGTCAAACATTAGGATTTTAGTAGAGACACACCCCTTAATCAAGAATTGAGAAAATCCAAAAGAGGTGTGCCCAAGCCATTGATTGAAAATAATTAACAAGAAAAATCCTAAACAATTGGCTCTCTGTAAACACTTGAACCCTAAAAACAAGGCCTAACTTCTCAAGGAAACCACTAGGTGAAGTTAACCCCTGGGGTCAACCAACCTTCAAACTAGGCCACTTTGTTCACAAAAACACCTAAAGTTCAAGTGAAACCTTAAGCACCCTGATCTTAAAATTAGTAGACTTAAGAGGTCAAGATCCCCATTCTGGTCTACCTGGAACCGCAGTGACAAGAGAGGTCGGGTGGGGGAAACCCTGTAACCCGTGGGGACGCTCTACCGTGTAGGGGTCTTCGCGGGACTCTCCCTCTCTGGCTGCCCAGGTAATTCTCAGGTGGACGATCTTTCTGATCAAGGGGTCCATCTGCCCCGCACCTCTATAGTCACCCAACACATTTTTGGGTGTCTTGATTGGGTCCAGCACCTTCTAAACTTACCTCTTCCAACAGTGCATGTACGGAAGGAGGTCCCTAAGACCACCCTTAAGACCTCCTTTAGAAATTCGCTCTCGTCAAGGCCAAGCCTCGACGCCCGTGTTTGTGCAGCAACACCCTCACATTATTCTCTCTTCTGATTCAGAACCAAGTTCTTCTTCCCCCATCATGGCTCAGCCAGTTGAGGAAGAAATAATCTGGAACACCAGCTCCAGCGACTCAATGACCTCTTCCAAAACTTCGTGCACCCACCACAGCGTCCTATGATGCGGGACCACTACAATCCTGCTGCGGTGGCCATTGAGCCTCGAGTCAGAATCCCGACTGGAGGACCTGATTCCGAATTAAAGCCCAACATGATTCATGCTATACCTAAATTCCATGGGCTTAATTCTGAAGATCCCTTCCAGCACATCAAACAGCTAAAGCATCTGGCCCACACTTTTGGATCAGATGCACAAAATCGGGATATTCTTCTCATGAAGATGTTCTCCTTTTCTCTTATGGACAAGGCCGCCCATTGGTATCAAACTCAGACCCGGCCGATCAACACTTGGGAAGAACTTCAATCCGAATTTTTGAAAAAGTTTTTTCCCGTTGGTCGGACCAACGCCTTGCGCCATCAGATTACACACTTCACTAAACAATCAGGAGAACCTCTCCATGAGGCATGGGATCGCTTTCAGGATCTCATGAGAAAGTGCCCCCATCACGGAGTTCCTAAATGGGAACAAGTCCAATCTTTTTACCAGGGACTCCGTGAGGACATCCGCCTTTTCGTCAATGCAACTTGCGGAGGAAACATCATGGGTCAACATGAAGACACCGTATGGGAAATTCTCAAAAATATGTGCGAGAACTCCATCAACAATGACTCCATGGGATTATTCGACAGGACGAATACCCGCGCAGCGACGAATCTTAAGGGAGCACATGAGACGCAGGGCCTGTCCGCATCGGTCGACCTGGAATTAATGGCCAGTCGATTGGACAAGGTCTCAATCATTGAAAAGAAGGTGGATGAACTGACTCAGCACTTGCAGCAAGCCACCTCCGCGCGCAACTCCTTTGCACAACCTCCCTCCACACAAGAAACTGTGCAAAACATCCTCCACCGACCTTCCCCTGGGATGGATCCATATCCATCCCCATCTGATTCTTGGATCGGAGGATCATCCGATCCTTTCTACACCAGCCAGGGGAACTCCATTCCCCCTTTCCCTGACTCTCAGGAGGTTCCTCAGACCTGCGAGGACCTCAACGCCATCCAGAACGACCCATTCTCCAACACTTACAACCCTGGATGGCGAAACCATCCCAATTTTCAGTGGGCAGGAAATTCCCAAACTCAAAGACCACCTTTTCAGTCCCGCCCATAGCCCCCTCGTCATTACCAGCTGCCTCAGCCTCGGCCCAACCCTACTTATCCATCAGGGCCAAATCAGGATCAAATGTCCCTAATCCTTCAGACTCTGGCTGACATTCAAAAAACGAATGCGGCTATTCAAAAACAGCACAAGGACGAGCTTACTGAAGTTAAAACTCAACTGGCCCAGTTGGCAAATTCTCGCCAGCCAGGCACACTCCCTTCCCAACCTCTTCCTAACCCAAATAACGTGCCAACCCAGAAGCGCGTTATGAATCCAAATTTAGGCCACGCTCAATGGATTTATCAGGCCCCTACTGCTCCATCTCCAGACGAGATGGAAGCCTCAACTTCTTATGCGGGATTTCAGCAACAGCCACCCCTCTTACCAAACCCAAACCAGAATCAGGCCGGATTAAATTCTGTAACAACACGTAGTGGTAAAACAACTGAAGACCCGCATTATCCAAACCACTCCAAGCCTGATAACCATGACCCTAGGATAGTTATCCAAGATACCGCTGTTCCGGATCCACAACCTGGACCTATCCTAGAAGAACCAACCAAGATCCCGTTTCCCGAGGCCTTGACCAAGGGAAAGAAGACCACCAAACCCGTGGTCCCTGAGGAGGACCTGGTCAAGCTCTTTGAGCAGGTCCACATAAACATCCCCTTGATGGATGCAATCCGCCACGTACTAGCTTACGCACGATTTCTAAAGAATATATGTACACCCCAGCGTAAGCCGCGAACCAAGGGAGGGAGCCCAATTGTTATGTCAGAGCAAGCCAGCTCTGTAATCCTTAGTAGACTCCCACCCAAGGCAAAAGATCCTGGGACGCCCTGATTTCCTGTAAGATAGGTGGTACCCAATTTGATAGAGCATTGTTAGACTTGGGTGCATCCATAAACCTGATACCCACATCCTTACTTGACCATCTAGAAGAATCTGAGCTAAAACCAACCGAGGTGACATTACAATTAGCAGATCGATCTATAAAGTCACCAAAAGGGATTCTCGAGGATGTTATTGTAAGAGTGCGGGATTTCTATTTTCCAGTGGACTTTATAGTCTTAGATATGGATGCACCTGAGAACCCTAGGGATACACCAATCATTCTAGGGAGACCTTTCTTGGCTACTGCTAGAGCCAACATCAGCTGTGAGGAGGGCCAAATAGAGCTTAAGTTTGGAGATCAAACACTGAAAATTGATATATTTAAGGCCCAACAAGGAATTAATTGCGGCGTCATCGAACAAATTTGTGACATCAAGACTTTGGTTGATGAATCACACCTCCAGAATGACTCGAGTATGCCTCATCAACCACAGAAGGATCTTGACCCGCAAACAGAGGAGTCGAATCCAGATGTGAACAACCCAGTAACTCCCACCCTTGAACCTCACGTCTATACTGAACCACCCGCTGCTGCTGAAAACCCCATCCTCGAACTGAAACCCCTTCCTGCTCACTTGAAATACGTCTTTTTGGGTTCTAATCAGACCCTTCCTGTGATTATCAATTCCAACCTCAGTCCTGAACAGGAATCCCGTCTGATTGTTGTCCTCCAGCAACATCGCAGAGCCATCGGATGGACTCTCGATGATTTGACTGGAATAAGTCCCTCTTATTGTACTCATCATATCTATTCAGAAGAGGGCACACGACCTTCTCGTGAAATGCAGAGACGCTTAAACCCCAATCTGCAGGAGGTCGTGAAAAAGGAGATCATCAAGTGGTTAGATGCCGGGATCATCTACCCGATCTCCGATAGTCGTTGGGTGAGCCCAATTCAGGTCGTGCCCAAGAAGGCAGGACTCACCACTATAACGACTGAGACCGGAGAAATCATTCCTACCCGATTAGCCAACTCGTGGAGAGTCTGTATAGATTACCGCCGACTAAATTCCTCCACAAAGAAGGATCATTTCCCACTACCCTTCATTGATCAAATTCTCGAAAAACTTGCGGGAAATAGGTTCTTCTGCTTTCTTGACGGGTACTCCGGTTATAACCAGGTGGCAATCCATCCTGAGGACCAAGAAAAGACCACGTTCACCTACCCCTTCGGAACATACGCTTTCCGAAGGATGCCTTTCAGTCTTTGCAATGCACCCGCTACTTTTCAGCGATGCATGCTTGCCGTATTCTCAGATATGGTAGGTGATTATCTGGAAGTCTTCATGGATGACTTTTCAGTTTTCGGAGCATCATTCGACGATTGCCTCCAACACTTGGTCCAGATACTCAGGCGGTGCATCGATGTGAATTTGGTTCTTTCCTGGGAAAAGAGCCATTTCATGGTGCCTGAGGGAATTGTCCTGGGACACTCGATTTCGGAGAAAGGTATCCAAGTGGATTGAGCTAAGGTTAATCTGATTTCTAACCTTCCTATGCCTAGCTCGATCAGGGACATCCGTTCCTTTTTAGGGCATGTCGGTTTTTATCGACGATTTATCCCGGATTTTTCAAAAATCGCGCGCCCCCTGACCACTCTTCTCTCCAAGGATGTTCCTTTTGAAATTTCCAAGGAATGCACTCAAGCATTTGAAATCCTGCGTGACCGAGTCACCCAAGCCCCGATCCTACAGTCCCCTGATTGGTCTCAACCCTTTGAGATCATGTGCGATGCATCCGACTTCGCTGTAGGAGCGGTTTTGGGGCAGAAAATTGACAGGAAACCTGTAGCCATTTACTACGCCAGCAAAACACTCGATGAGGCTCAGCGTAACTATACGGTTACTGATAAAGAGCTGCTAGCTGTAGTATTTGCCCTAGAAAAGTTCAGATCGTACCTTCTGGGTTCCCGTGTCATCATATACTCGGATCACACAGCTGTGAGGCATCTCCTTGCAAAGAAGGACGCGAAACCTCGATTAATCCGATGGATCTTGCTGTTGCAAGAATTTGACCTTGAGATTCGCGACAAAGCGGGAAAGCAAATTGTGGTAGCTGATCACTTGTCCCGTCTTCCTTCTGAAATAATTGACCCTTCCGGACCCATCACTGAGCATTTTCCTGATGAGCACCTGCTGACTATTGGTACTAGCCTTCCATGGTTTGCTAATGTAGTAAATTACTTGGCATCTCATCAGATCCCCTCCGATTGGCCGAAGGCCAAGAAAGACAAATTACGCTCCGATGCCAAGTATTACATTTGGGAAGACCCGTACCTCTTCCGCATAGGTGCCGATCAGATCATCCGGAGATGTGTCCCGGAGGGGGAATTCAACAATATCCTCTCTTTCTGCCATGACCAGGCATGCGGTGGCCATTTCGCCGGGCATAAAACCGCATCACAAGTCCTCCAGTGCGGCTTTTACTGGCCCACACTGTTCAAAGACGCATACAATTACTGCAAGGCATGCAGTCGTTGCCAGACTTTGGGCAACATGAGCCATCGCGACATGATGCCTATGCAACCGATTCTAGTATGCGAAATCTTTGATGTTTGGGGGATTGATTTTATGCGCCCCTTTCCTGTTTCGGATGGTTTCGAATACATTCTGTTGGTTGTGGACTACGTGTCCAAATGGATCGAAGCCATACCGACCCGAACCTGTGATCACAAAATCGTTCTCAAATTCATTCATCAACACATTTTCTCAAGGTTCGGGATTCCTCGTGCAATAATCTCTGATGGAGGGACCCATTTCACAAATGCTCAGTTTAGGTCACTGATGACCAAATACGGGGTGTCTCACCGAATCTCTACTCCTTACCACCCCCAAACTAATGGTCTAGCTGAGCTGTCTAATCGGGAGATCAAGAAAATCCTGCAAGTCACTGTTCGACCTGACAGGAAGGACTGGTCGTCCCGACTTCCGGAAGCATTGTGGGCCTATAGGACCGCCCACAAGACCCAATTGGGCATGTCTCCCTTTAGACTGGTGTACGGAAAGGCATGCCACCTTCCCGTAGAACTGGAGCATAAAGCCTATTGGGCAGTACGGAACTGTAATCTCGATCTTTCCAAGGCTGGGACCCACAGAAAACTCCAAATCAGCGAGATCGATGAATTACGCCTAGACGCGTACGAGAACTCGCAAATCTACAAGGAGCGGGTTAAAGCCTTCCACGACAAACACATCTCGAGAAAGATCTTTCATCCTGGTCAAAAGGTCCTACTCTTTGATGCCCGACTAAAACTCTTCCCAGGAAAACTGAGATCCAAGTGGGTCGGACCATTTTTGGTCCGACAGGTTTTTGGAAATGGAGCAATCGAAATCAGTCCACTCAGCCACAATTCTGAACCTTTCATCGTGAACGGTCAGAGACTCAAGCCGTTCATTGATGTAACTTCTACTGATTTGGCTGAGGTATCTTATATCCTCCTTTCCCCTTGAGCTTATTGCGCCCAGCCGATGGCGTAAAACTCAGCGCTTAATGGGAGGCAGCCCGTCATTCTCTTTGAAAACCTGAAACTTGTTCCGACACCTTTTTGCACTCAAAGTTCACCCTTGTAGACAGCCGACCCCACCTCAGATGCTTGCATCTGGGATTAGAAATCGTCCGCAAAAATTCAACCCAACCCATCCACTCATCCAAATTTCTGTCTTAAGGAATGAACTAAGTTAAATAAAAACCCCCTAGGTTACAATGAGGACATTGCAAATCTTAGGCATGGGGGGGTATGGAAGTGCAAAACTTGTAAGAAAAGGTTTCAAACAAAAAAATTCACATATGACAAAAACACCATAAAAATTCAAAAAAAAAAAATTAAAAAAAAAAAAATTTCGAAAAAGAATAAGAGGAAAAGAGGAGAAGGAAATTTTGTGAAGGAGAAAAGAAACAAAATGAAAAAGGAGCACAAAAATTAAGAGAAAAGGTGATAGTCATTAGTAAGGAACTAAGGAATTAACCTAAGTTCTAGACCTCATTGAAGGAAATAACTGAAAAGTGCATAATGAGATTAGTAAGAACGCAAACCTTAGGCATTCTTGAATAGACTCTTAGTACCCATTAAGATCTAGACACTCCTCAAGAGGTTGAGGAAAATGAAAAGCTGAAGTATTAGGTCTAAGGCTTAGGGAGTATTTGGCCTCGTTAACTAATTTTTGGTTTACGGGACTCAGTAACCTAAGCACCCTAACCTCACACACAGCCTGGTTCAGTAAGCGTAAAAATCAGAATCACGCAGAAACATCGCAAAATTCTGAAAAGAACACCTAGAATAGGAGCGGCCGATCAACACAAGTTGATTTGGACGAGTTCCCAGCACGGAGAGGCGGGAAATCCCCTCGAAGATGCGTAACAAAATATCATCTCCTCGGTGCTTGTTTCTTAGGATATTTACATATCCTACTGGGGGCATGTAAGCACTCTGCTGGTTCAGATTCCATGGATGGCATTATCTCGAAGTGTCAATTGCCAGGGTCTGGATTCGGCCACGGAACACCATGGATGGGATTATCTCGAAATCTCAATAGCCAGGGTTCCGGGGGTTGCCATGGGCGGTGCTATCTCGAAGCATCGATCGCCAGGAACCCTTGAGGATTGATGATGGGAGCAAGGAATCTGATACAGACCGTGTTGAAAAGCCAATCCTAGGCTAGAACTAAAAAGAAAAAGAGAGAGAAAACTCTCCAAACAGAAAAACTTTCTATCTCTCTCTTACAAACGCACTGCGAACTGAGCCAGGGCTAAAATCATTTCAAGCACGGGTGTTTTAACCACAAAGTCCAATAAACCTTAGGTTAGTTCTTGTGGACCTTAAAAACCTTTGCTAGAGACTGAGGCTAAGGCTAGACAGATTTGGATCTTGATTGGTACTAGAGTACCTTTTAGGCCTATGGTCAGCATTCTAACCTAATCTAAGCTCAAATAAAAAAGCACTTATCTAAAGCTATTAAGAACTTCACGGTCTAGAACAAGGGTTGAAACCTTAAGTTTTTGCTAAGGGACTAGCAAAAGCTAGGCATGGGGGTATGATGAGAACCTCATCATGAGCCATAACTAGCTCATTTTGACCCAATACAAAGGATAAAAGCTCCTACATAACTCAAGGAAAGGCTTAACTCAGAGAATTCTGAGTTTAAGGAGAAAACAAGTCATAAGGGGTAAAAATGCAATTTTACCAATATAATCTGCATACAGGGTAATTCAGGGTCCAAACATAGGTCAAAGCAACTTAATAAGAATAAAAGTGGGATGAGATGATCTAGCAAGGGCTACAGCAATTCCAAGGAACTAAATGATAATCTGTAACCCTAAAACAACCCACTTCAATTCACGAGGTTCGAGGCAAAGTAAAAATAGAATAAACCCTCTAAAATTCATAGAAAAATAATCTCTAGGGTTTAGAACCTTCAATTTGGCCTTCAGAACCCATGTTGACCTACATTGAGAACCATGCCCAATTAATAACTTAATCTGGGTTTTCGCATAAATTGACCGGTCAAACAAGGTTTAATATAGAAATAAAATTCACCATCAGATTCCTTAGGTCCTAATTAATCATGTATAAAAACTTGAGCCTAAGAAGAAACCTCCTTGACCGACTTTACACTTTGGTCCTCATATATTTACTTTTTGGCCCTCAACTTTTGAACCGTCGCACTTTGGCCCCTAACTCTCCTTCGTTCTTTGCATTCAGGTCCCCCCTGCAAAACCGGCCAGCACCATGCTCCGGCGACCTTGCGCGGAGCATGGCGCCGCGTAGGGTGAGGGGGAAAGCCTGGCAAGTAAACCAGCGGTGCCCTGCGTTGTCAGCCGTCGTAGGGACAACCCCCTGGTCGCTGTAGCCCACCATACCGGCCGTGCGAACGCACGGGCGGTATGGGTTTTCGTCTCCGGCCATCCTCCGGCGAGGGAGACACGTCGTCTCCCTCCGCCTCCCTCCCTGTTTTGATCCCTATAAATACCCCCCGTTGCTCCACAGGCCGGGGCAGCTCGGATCTGACGGAGAAAATCCCCAACTTTCCTCTCTTCTCTCTCCGGCAGACGCTCACCAGCTCCGACGGTTCCTCCCCCTCCTCCTCTTCGCTCTGCCACAATACCAGCAGCAGAGACTTCCTCCCCTACTCTTCCCGCGCCACGCCGCACCCAGCTGGCGCCTCTCCGGCTCTCTGCTCGCCGCCGCCTCCTTCCCTGAGCATCTTCTTCTCCGGCGACAGTCGATACGACTGTCGCCCTACTGCTCCCCCTTCGTCCCTGCAAGTAAGTTAGAACTATTTCCCTTCTTCTCCTCTTTCTTTCCCCGGTTCCAATTTGTTCAATTAAGCCCTCGACCGACCCTGACCACCGTCACCCCCTTCGACTCCGGCCACCCTCCGGCGAGATGTTCCCATCGCTCCACAGCCTCACACACCTCGCCAACCCTCACCGAACCTCCGCCTCATCACACTGAGCACCCCCCACCCCTCCACTGCCACTCCACACCTCCGTAATGCTCCCCCGAACAAACCCATTCCTCCGGTTGCAGTCCAACCTAGGGCTGCCGCCAGACACCACCTTGCGGCCTGCCGCGCAGCTCCTCACCTTCGCCGTGCCACGGCGAAGGTTCCCCAGTGGTTTGATCAGGCCGAGAGGCCATATTCGTGTCCGACAGGTTTTTAGGTTCGACCGCCATTAACGCACATTGAAGCAGCTTCTCCCGCGCTCCAGGCTTGAGGACTCCATGTCTCCAGCTGCTGCGGAGTACGGGGAGTCTTGCGAAGGCAGCCAGCCAGCAACCTACGCAAATCGAAGCCGCAGCTGCAGAAGCCAGGCCGCGGTCTCCCAGCAGGCGCACGCGAGGAAAGGTCTGCATTTAGTCCCACATCGGTAAGCCTCACAACCTTTCCACTGTTTAAATTGATTTTGTGCACTAGCCTTACTGCCTCAGCACACGGGGTGAGGTCCCCTTTCACCCGCCCGGTTACCCGGTCTCGTCTGTGCTCACGCCCCGCGGACCTGACCCGACCCGACTTAGACTGACCTGCACTCCTCGCCCACCACGCACGCTGGTGGGCCTGGACCCGGGTGTGACCCGAACCCGATTACCCGGTAGCTCTGGGAGAGCTTTCCCAAGAGTGGTTTCAGAGAGAGAGAGACGCGGGGGGGGAGAGGGTAGAGTAGGTTTTGTTCTCTGACGTAAGCTCTGAAGTGTGCAGGCACAGGTGAAGAAGAAGAACCGCAGAAGAAGAAGGAAGCTGAGGGAGACACTGTAGCAACAGGCAGTTTAAGTCGTCTGATTTGGAAATCAGACGACGTCCTGAAGGGAAAAGAAGAAAGAAGGAGGGAGATCTGAAGAACAACAGAAGAAGGCGAGGCAGAGGAGAACACAAAAGAACAAGGGAAGAACTGAAAGAAGAAAAACAAAGAAGAAAGAAGAAGATCTGAAGAAAGACAGAAGAAAAGGGAGGAGCAGGAACAGCTGGAAGAAGAAGAAGAGCATCACCATTGCAGAAGAAAGACATCACCTCTGCAGACAAAGAAGAAGAAGATCTGAGACGAGGAGAAAACAAAGAAAAGAAGACAACAAATTCTTTCCCTCTCTCTTTCTTTATTTTTGTAAAAGAAACATGTATATCTCTAGAATACAACTTGCTCCCTGAGTTCGACCTCGGGAACTCTTTTATTTTCCGAGTAAAAAAAAATTATATTTGAAATGTTGGCAATAACTGGCTATACTACAACGCTATAACAATAAAACCCGGTTATCTCTCGAAGCCAACGTCTCAATTATAGCCTCAAACACTTAGCCATGTCAAACCAAAGTAACCAAATTAGATTTAAATATTTCGACAGTAACCATGATTAGACGTCTCTCATGCACATTAGATGCCTTAAGTTCCTCCAGCACAGAACCCTGAAATCTTGGAATTTTGCCTAAGTGTTAGGCATGAATCGCAATGATGAACAATGCAAAACATGCCCCCCTCCTTCCTCAGAAGTTCCCTTTCCTTTCTCTCTTCTAAAATCTGGGTATACAAGGATTCAGGTAATTAGGTAAATGGGTCTAGGTCCAAGCCCACGAGCTTGTGGGGACGGTGAGGGTGCACGATCAAGTGAGAGGGACCTCATCACTTAGTGTTGAGGTGATAAGGCCTCACACCAAATGCGTTATATACACATTTCAAAAGTCTCCACTTTCGATGTGGGACTAAGATAGTCCCTTGTCTTCATGAGATGCTGCTATCGAAGATCACCTTGATTGCAGCTACTGGTGTCGCTCTCTCGCTCAATTGAAGTAGTAGGTGTCCTCGTGGATGGGTTCCACATCAGTTGGAGGTGGAATTGAGGCTGGAGATAGTCAGAGCATGGCAGATGACAACAGAGGAGATGATGGAAGTAGAGAGTTGTCCAGCGAAGATCCAAAAATAAGAGAATGACCTCTTGGGCACAATTAGAATGTTTACCAATTTTGCCAAGGTGTATAGAAGGTCATGGTGGTGGTGGCGAGGTGATTGGTAAATGAGGGCGGTCAAACGGAGTCGAGATGGTTGGCAGAATGTTGGGTTCTCCAGTCGAGATGTTGGGTGGTCGAAATGCCCAATAAAGTTAGGGCTTTAGTTCGTGGAGATGAGACGAAGGTGGTGGTGGTGTTGGTGGTTGGGTGTTTAGTGGTTGGTGGAGGCCAGATGAAGCTCTGGCGAGGGGTCGAGGGGGGAGAGCTTGGATGCATGGTTGAATTAGGGTCCTAGAGGACTAAACCTAAGCTAAAGGAGGGGGAGAGGAATAACCTAATTATAGGGATGAAGGGGGAGGATTTCATGCCAGCATGCCTTGCCAAACATGGAAGGGATGAAGTCTCTGGTAAGGTCAACTGGCGAGGAAGAAGTGGTAGGTGGCTCTTGTTGTGGCCGCCGAGGAGCGGAGGAAGGTGAGGAAGAAAGAGGGCCAGTCAATTTCACCATTTGCTGACCTACAGAAGGGGGCTGGGGAGGCTCACCGAAGTCACGATCGGAGAAGGGAAAGAAGAGGTGATTTTGGCCTAGACCGGACTAAGGAGGATGCTAGAAGATTGGGGAGTTTATATAGAGGAGGAATTGGGTCTCAAATGCGAGGAATTTGTGAGATTCCCTTGTGATTTTTGAATGAAATACTGTTGAAAAGATGGAGCGCATCGATGGTTTTGGGCATGGGTTGAAGCTCGTGAGATGGCTCAAGATGTAGAGGATTTCCTTGGGAGCAATATCTCCAAATTTGGAGAGATTCCACCTTGGATTGGAGGAGAAATCACCAATCAAAGGTGGCAGGTTTGGGTGGAGATGTTGTTCACACTATTCATGGAGGCATGGACCTAAATCCAAAGAATACGACAAAGTTAGGTGGTCTTGGTAATAAACTTCAAATATAGGGGTTTAGTGTAAGAAATAGAGTTTTGAGGGTCCAAAATGCAAACCAGGTCAGGATGCAATTTGATTGGGTTCAAATTTTGGTGTTAACCTAATTTAGACTTAAGGAATCTAGTGGTGAACTTAGATTTGAGTTTTGACTATGTTTGACTAGGTAAATTGCACTGGAGCCCATATTAGGGCAAATTCCCATCTGAAACTCTATTCTAGGTCAAAATGGGTTTAGATGATCAAACCAAAGGGACCAAACATCTTAGAATATTTTTACATGAATTTTAGGAGCTTTAGATTGATTTTATCTTGACCAGAACCCGTTCAATTCAAGTGTGACTAATAATTATGGTTTTTAAACTTATTTTAGTCCTCCAAAATGTGTGAAACCTTGATTCTATAAGTGTGAGCCCATTTTTTTGTCTTTTAAGTTCATTTGACCTTCAATTACCACCATAGTGATCCTGTGGTTTATCCGCAATTGTGATGTGCTGTTAAAATGATAGAATTAACCCTTTTTACTTGCCTTCATCTCAAATCAGATCAGTGAAGAATTATGGCCCTTATACGATCATTTTGGAGCATTTATCATTTGATTCCAACTAAATTTAGTTATGAAAAATGATGGTGTTACCATCACAACTTGACCTAGATTCATATTAAATTACCTAATAGCTTAATAAGCCTTAGGTGACACATTTCTCCAAACATAAGGTGATAAGGTGAAGTGCCTGTAGGAGTCTTGCATGCTAAATGGTAGGCCCAGAGTGTATAATCTAGCTTAATATCCTAGCCTTTCTGATCTGACCTGACCGTTTTCTGTAAGATAGTCTTGATTTCTCTATTGTGCACTTTAGCCTAACCATTGGTTTCTAAAGTGGACATGGGTAAAATGGGATCCTCCATCATTAATAATGGTTCTATGCTTCCCAAACCTACTAAAGATGATCTTCTTGATGAAATCAATCACAACTTTATGATCATTAGTCCAAGTTGAGATTACCTCTATCCATTTGGATACATAATCAATCGCTACAAGTATGTACTGGTATCCAAATGAAGGTATAAAAGGTCCCATAAAATCAATCACCCAAACATCAAAGATTTCAACCACTAAGATTGAGTTTACGAGCATCATATCCCTACAGGTCATGTTTCCAATTAATTGACAACGTGTACATGCCCAAGAGAAATGATGGGCATCTTTGAAGATGGATGACAAATAAAATCCAGATTGCAAATTTTTTTCCTCTATTTCTTTCATTAAAAGTAAACACCACCACATGCAGAAGTGTGGTAAAAGGTCAACATTCTATGATGCTCACTTTCAGGAACACATCTTTTTATGATCTAGATAGAACTAATCCTAAAGATGTCAGGATCATCCTAAAAGTTGTATTTGGTCCCAGCATAAAATCTGTTTCTTTGTTTTTTATACCAATCATTAGGTACCCTCCCTGAGGCCAAGTAATTCACAATATCTGCATACCAAAGGAGTTTAACAGTTGAGATGTTTAGGATTAACTCATTTATAAAAGAATCAGAGATAACAAATCTGGATATGGGTCTTTGATTAGGATTCTAAGTAGATGATCATACTAAACCACATCCTGAGAATCGACTATATCTTTCATATCCAAATCAAATTCTTGTAATAATAATATCCACCGAACAAGTTAGGGTTTAGAATCCTTTTTAGCTAAAAGGTGCCTAAGTGCAATGCGGTATGAGTAGATGCCTAAGTGCAATGTGGTCTGAGTAGATAGTCACATGTGATCCTAGTAGATAAGCCCAAAATTTCTCCAATGCGAAAACCAAAACTAGTAATTCTTTCTCAGTAGATGTATAATTTCTCTATGCCTTATCAAGTGTTTTACTGGCATAATAAATCATTGTGGGCTTTTTGTCCAATTTTTGACCTAAGACAGCTCCTATGGAAAAATTAGAAGCATCAAACATTATCTCAAAAGAAGTCTCTCAATTTGGTGGTTGCAAGATTGGAGCATAGGTAATTTCAATCTTAAGTAGATCAACGGTCTTGAGACAAGAATCATCAAAATCAAAAGCTTGCTTCCTAGATAGGAGGTTGCTCAAAGGCCTAGCGATTTGGGAGATATTCTCAATAAATCTCTTATAGAATCCAACATGACCTAAAAGGATCTCACTTGTTTGACAAATGTCGAAGGAGGTAATCTAGAGATAGTATCCACCTTAGCTTTATCCACTTCAATTCCTATTTGAGAGACCACATGGCCAAGTACAATCCCTTTAGTGACCATAAAGTGGCTCTTCTCCTAGCTAAGGACCAAATTAACTTCACTAAATCTTCTGAGGATCTTAGCTAGGTTAGATAGGCAAGAATTAAAGGATTCTTTGAAGACCAGAAAATCATACATAAATATCTCCATAAAATCACCTACCATCTCAGAGAATACAGCCAGCATAAATCTCTAGAATGTAGCTGGTGCATTACATAATCTAAAGGACATCCTTTTGCATGAAAAGGTTCCATAGGGGCAGGTGAAAGTGGTCTTCTCTTGATCCTCGAGGTAGATTGCTACTTAATTATAACCATAGTATCTGACCAAAAAATAATAATAAGATTGCCCTGCCAATTTCTCTATGATCTGATGAATAAAAGGGAGAGGAAAGTGATCTTTTTTAGTGGTTGTATTAAGCTTTCTATAATCAATACAAACTTGCCACGAGGAAGTTGTCTTTATAGGCACTAATTCTCCCTTTTCATTAGCCACTACAGTCAATCTTGCTTTCTTATGAATGATCTGGACTGGACTAACCTAAGGACTATCAGAGATCGAATAAATTATTCCAGTGTCGAGCCATTTAATTATTTCCTTCTTTACTACTCCTTGCATATTACGATTCAACTTTCCTTGCATCTTGCAAGAAGTCATAGATCTTTCTTCCAAGAAGATTCCATAACTGCAATAAGCAGGATTAATTCCTTTTAAATCCTTAATGGTTCAACCAATTGCCTCATTTTTCTCTTTTAGGACCCAAATCAATTTATCTTCTTTCTGTTGAGTCATATTGGCATTGGTAATCATAGGTAGAGTTTAATTTAAACCAAGCAAATTATACTTTAGATTAGAAGTTAAGGGTTTCAAATCAAGCTGAGTTGAGTCGAGATTAGCAAGTGGAGCAAGTTCAATCACATGATCAGTATCAGGAGGTTGTATATAGATGTAGGTATAGAGCACATAATCAGCCTCTTAAGCTGATTCAGAGGGGTTTCAATCAGGTTCACAGCCACTAAATCATCCATATCATCCTGAACATCAACACATCCACAATACTTAAATTTGTTGCTGGCCTTAAAGATATCTGATTGCAATTTTCTATCACCAAAAGATATTTCCATACATACATTCTCACAATCAATGTGTGCCCTGGCCATAGTAAGAAAGGTCTCCCAAAAATAATTGGAGTGTTTCTAAGTTCCTCTAGTATATTCATGTCAAGGACTAGAAAATCTACTAGAAAATAAAAATCTCTAACCTTGGCAATAACATCCTCTAAGACACCCTTGGGTTTAGTGATAAATATGTTAGCAAGTTGAAGAGTCACAAAGGTGAGTTTAAGTTCACCTAATCCAAATTTTTCATAAAGGCTAGTTGGGATTAGACTGATTGAAGCACCTAAGTCAAGGAGCACTCGATCAAAGGTAAAATCTCCAATTGTGCAAGAAATCAAGGGTGCTCCAGGGTCTCTTCTTTTAGGAGGAAGGTTTTCTACGATAGCACAACTAGCTTGCTTAGATAGGACAACCTTCCTAGGTGCATGAGATTTAGGCCTATGCTTCTGAGTGCAAAGATCTTTGAGGAACTTGGCATAGGTAGGGATATGCTTGATAGCCTCAAGGAGTGGGATAGTAATCTCAACCTGCTTAAAGATATCCAATAACACCACATTGCTAGCAAGTTGTTTCTTCTTCTTGGATTTCTCTAAGGCTTCAGGATAAGCGACATAATCAGAATCAAGAGTAATAGGTTCTTGAGCTTTCCAGAATCATCTTCAAATTGGTCAACCAAGTTGGGTTCACTAGAGTCTTTATGATCATTAGGTGTGGGCCAATTGGATCTTAGGTTCTATCTCCACTTCTCAGGGTAATAACACTAGTAGAGTTATTATAATCGGGGCTGAACCTTGAGGTGGGTTTTGGAAAATAGGTGGGGCATGGTTAAGCAGAGTTAGGATTTGAGTAAATCTAGGAGGACTAGGGGGAGCAGGGCTATTACATGAGCTTGATGTTGTGGCTCCCTATTCTGGTTCAGGTTCCTTGGATAGTTCCTAGGATTAAGGACTGGTTGGAATGGCAACATCTCATGTTGTCTAAAATCTACAAGTTGGTCCATTCATCCCATTAATTTGATCCTCAACTGATTCATTTCCTCTATGTCTCAAATTCACTTCCCGCATTTCCTTGAGGACCAAAGGCAGATTAAAAGGTTGGGTTTCTTAAGTAGGTTGAGCTTGGTAAGTGCGTGGTTGTGTGTACTTATTAGGTTTGCCAAAGGAATTAGTTTGCCTAGTTGAGTTAGGACCTTGGGTAGGTTTCTAGCTCGACTAAGAAAAATTTGGATCATTGCACTATTCAAGGTTGTAGGCATTCAAGTACTGGTCATTCCTGCTATAACCTTGGATAGCGTTAGCATCCTTAGCATGATTAGGCATTGGGCTACCTAATTTAGGATTTGAAGGAATCAAGTTCCCTCCTTAGTACCCAGAAAGAGATGGGTCCAAGTATAACTGACTCATGGGTTTAGTCAAGGGCAGGTCACTAATGTTAGGCATTGATTCTTGACCTATTGAGGGTAGGGGTTAGGTACGAGTCTGAACATAAGTCCCTTGGTTAATCATAAGAGGTTGTACCTAAGAGATTCCTACCTTTCAATAGATTATCCAACCTGCCTAGTTTCTTATCCAAGTTTTCAACATTCTTTCCAAGTAATTTCACCTTATCGAATTGTTTAGCAATGATTTCTAAATCAACCAAGTTTGAATTATCATGAATTTCATAAACCCCCCTCTTTTGATGATTGGATCTTCAAAAGGTTGCCATAGAGGCATTGTTGTAGGAGTTTTTACTCATATTCTCAAATAATTAAAAGGCTCCCTCCTCATCTTTACTAAGAAATTGCCCCCACATACCGCATCTACAAAATTCTTAAGATTGCCATTCAACCCATAATAGAATATATTGGCCAAATGCCACTTAGTAATACCATGATGAAGGTGTTAACACAGTTTTGATGCACCAAAATTTTGTCTATATATACTAACTAATATTCAGGAAATCTATCTTGGATCTTGGCAAGCAAAAAGATTGTATCTTAGAAGAACGTCTTGTACTTTTATTTTGAGTCTAGAATCATTATACGGAACCTCAAATATTTTTCGATAAATTGACATACATAAATTCCTTATCATAGGCTACTTGATTAACCAAAATCAAATGATGATTGACCAAATCACTTTGATTGACCAATACACTAAAATAGATCGATGAAAAATTAACAAATTAGGAAGCACGATTTCAAAATATTAATCGATCAAATAGTTGTTTAATAGAAAAAAAGGTAATCGATCAAAACATTAAATTAATCAATCAATTTTTGATCAACCAATATTTTATTTTGATTGACCAACTATGTTTTAAATAGTTTCCAAATCTACATGGATTTCAAGTATAAATAGGGCTTGCTTGTAGCCTTTTTGTACACATATTTAAAGCAAATCATCAAGAGAAAAAGCACTCTCACGCCCTCATTCTAAGTGCTTCTATGCTTTTCTTGCAACACTTTTCGAGAACTACATCCTAATCCTCTACAAAAATTTTAGTTTGAACTCTATACTTATTGGAGGTTCCTTAGGATATAAATTGTATCTTTTTTCTTGTTAGTTAGGGTCCCAAGTTGTTTAGGAGACCGTGTGATTATTGTTCTTCTCTTCATGTTAGCAAAAGAAAAGGGTTGTTGTAAGAGGTTGTGCCACCATTGTTTTAAGTGGTACAATTCCTCACTACAAGAAAAACTACTTTTGACTACGGTTAAAAACCGCTGCCAAAAGTAACAAAACCGTGTCAATTTCGCATCGCGGAAGGTTGCGAAGCGAATAATCTTTCGCAATGGTTATTAATATTAACTGTCTCTAATGGTACCGACCCTATCTATTGTGATTAGCTTCCTTTTGCAATGATTTATACCTACCGTAAATGCACTTTTGCGACGGTTTTTAAATAATCATCTCAAATTAATTATTGGTGACAGTTGTTATGATAACCGTCGCTAAATATAATGTCACTACGGTTGTGAAAATATCGCAAAGAAATAGGTTATTAAGAGGGGGTCATCTGGCTGGCCTTTCACGATAGTTATATAGCTGTCACAAAACAAAATTGGCAGCAGCTATTCTAACAATCATCGCCATATATATATATATTTACTTAATTAGATTTTACTAATGATAATCAAAGGTAACATTTAAATTAACCTACATAACATCCAATATCACATATATATCATTCAGTAAGACAATTATAAAAAGAAATAAATATTACATTACTAAAAATTAACTTAGAGAATGTTTACAAAAGATCAATAACATTACATAAATAAACCCTAAACATTACATAAATAAAAATAAGAAATATAAAGAAAAGATGTGATCTAAACTCCCGCACCAATACCATGACCAACACCTCCTACATCAAAATCATTGTCTAGCCCATGACATGTAAGATAATGGAAGCTACTGTGATCAGGTCCACCTCCACCTCGAAGTATGGTTATCATCTCCTCCCATTGCACCTATTGTTGTGTGAAAGAGCCGACTTTTCGCTTTGCGTTGTAGTATTTAAGTGGTGGAAAAATTGACTAATAAAAAAAAATGAAAATAACCACTCGTAGAAGAGTGGGTCATGTCCACAGGGAGGTAATTATGCAGTAAATTCTTAATTATTTTATATTATTTCAGATAAGTGCAAAATCCCTATTCAAATCTGACATAAAATGGGAAGGAAAGTAGATTCGCAATAGCTTAAAAAGATAAGGGTATATGTGCAATTTTCCCTCACTGAAATCTTCAACAATTTTATGATGAATTTATGCAATTTTCATGTGATGTGTACTAGAGAAAATTATTGCTTAGGTTAAGCCCAAAATCAATCTTTAAATAGATGAACATCATGAATGTGCAATTATTAGAGAATATAAGTGTGCATGCGTAATTTTGCCACAATATATTAATAATAAAAAAATCAAATTCTGTGGTAATGGCAGTGAATGTAAATATTAATGGATTTCAAAATAGAGCATTTGCTCTCTCTCCTCCTCGCGAGAGAGAGAGAGCACCGTCGGTCGTTGAAGAGGCTAGGGAGGTCGGTGAGGACGAGGGCTCTCTGATGGCAGCTGCAGCGTCGACGGAGGTGGCCGGCTGGCAGAGGAGAAGATGTCGGCGTGAAGGTTCTGTTGAAGGTTGAAGGCACTGGCGGTAGGCGGCGTTTGGCGTGCACGCGCTTGCGGGCAGAGGCGCGAGTCGGCAGGGAGCAGTGGTGCGTGCTTGTGCGGTGCCTGCGGGTGCTAGAAGGTGCGGGCGCTGCGGTGAGGCAGAGCTAGCACTTGCAGGTCTCGCTGGAGGGGGGTAAGCAAGTGCAGGCCTGGCATGGAGAGGCGTTGTGAAGGAGCCTGCAGTGCTGCGCTAGGGCGCAGCTGCAGGCGTGCGAAGCGAGGAGGCGCGAGTGGAAGATGGGCATGCTGAGGCGCACTTGCAGGGAGTGCTGGAGAGATTGGGGCACCTGCGGTGAGGCGGGTCTGCAAAGGAGCAAGGGCACGGCTGCAGGCTTGGTGCAATGCGGGCGCCTGCGGGGAGGTGCTGGAGAAGGGAGGTGGGCGCGCCTGCAGATGGCGCGGGCGAGAGGGTGCACAAGGCGGATGCCTGCAGGCGTGCTTGCAGGGGCACTTGCAAGCAGTGCAGTGCGGTGCAGGCGGTGGTGGAGGCACACAGTGCCTTTAGGCGCTGCTAGAGGGAGATGCTGTGAGGGAGAGGCATGCCTGCGGGCTGGTTGGAGAGGCTGGAGTGTACGCCTGCAGGCATGGCTGGAGGATGCTTGGCATGCGCCTGCTATGGTGAGGGCATGCTGGTGAGAGGGTACACTTGGTGCTGAAGATGAGGTTTTTCCCTGCAAGGGGGAAGATGATCCACGGTGCACGCTGGAGAAGATGGTGCCCATTCTTCTCTTCCTGGATGATCTTCTCCTCTTTCCCCGCCTCTTCTTTTAACTCCTCTCCTTTGCGCGTGCGCCAATCAAGGGGTTTTCAAATCCCTTTTCTAATTTTGGCAGGATGCTGTTGGGGAGAATTCTTCAGGCCAGCGGCTATTGAGGGTGGCCGATGGAAAGGGAAGAGAGCCGCCGATTATTTGAAAGGGTAATTTACCCTTTCCCCCTCATTCTTTTGCCACTTATTTTTCCTGCACATAAAATGCACATACTAAGATATAGAATAGATGTAAACCTAAATCATGATGCATGCAAACATTCTATAACTTAATATAGTTATTAACAAACCTAAAAGATAGAATTAAAGTTACTTAGGTGTAATATTAGTCCATTAAAATGGACTCATCATTGCGCCTACTGCTGTGCCATCTACTCCTTGAAATCCAATCTCTGCTAGAACATCTCCTCTCTAGCAGCTTGGAGCTCTCTAGTCACGTTGTTTAGCTACATCTGAGTCTACTGTACCTGCGACCTCAGTTGCTCCACCTTAGCAGAAGACGTGCCAGATGATCCCCTCCGTCCATACCGAGTGGTGAGCATCTGGCTCTGACTTCCACTGTAAACAAATCTGCAATGTTCTGGAGGCATACTATCCAAAAAGCCTCCTCAGGTGTAATAGCAAGTTGCTGGGTTGCAGAGTTCTCGTCTGTAGGTGGAGGTGGGTGGACCAAATTGTACATTTCTCCCTAATTACATTTTTATCTAAGTAATGTGTTCGACTGAAATGAAAGTTAAATTTAAATAATTTAAAAAAATAACTTACATGCTTAGTTTGGTAGGTCTCGTGAATCCATGTGCGGCTGCCGTCCGTAACCTATCATAGACATCAAGACAATCCAATTGGGCACCGTCATTGTACTCTCCTAAAATTAAGCAAATATAAAAAATAATTAATAATTTAAAGTTACATGTTAATTAGAAAGATAAATAAATAGAAAATGTAATTACATATCTTGTCTTGAGCTTATCAATACTCATCCGACCCAAGACATGAGTTTGCGGTAAAGCTTTGACCCTATTGACCTTGTTCTTCTTTGCCTGATCCTGTAGAAAATACATCTACATATTTTTATTAGTAAAATAATTATTAATAATTAAATTTTAATGCATAACAATTATTTAACTACCTCCATCTCAGGCTTACTCCAATGCTAACAACAATCCTTCCAAACTGCTGGCAGTATGGAAGGAGGTACATTCCTCAAGGCCTCGTCATATGTCCTATTCGTAAAATACTAAATAACAAAGAAAATAGATTATATAATTAAAATGTAAATTTGAGAGGAATTAAAAAAAAATTGTTACGACTTTTTTCATATTAAGTCTCTAGTCTCGATGACGCCTTGTCACATGGCTGAGGATATACTTGGGGATGTTAGGATCATCACCCTAATCGAAGATCACCTATAAATTAAACATTTATATACATCAAATCACATTAAAAGAAGCATATATAAATCGCAATATATATTAATTACCTCTAAGTGACAAATGATCGCCCTCTTAAGTTCCTTTGAGGCAATCCGCCAATCAAAACAAGAGAAGGGGATGATGCTTTTCACAACCTTGAAGAGCCTGCTGCTAAAAGGAGGGTAGTCGGTAACTTCCCCAACAAGGGTGATCTTCACCTTCACCCTCATGCCCTCTGGTATAGCCTCCAAGTCCCTATTTCTCGTCGGGCCTCTACCTTTCTTCTTTACTAAAATTAATAACAATAATCATCTTATGAATGAAGAGTAAATACGAAATTTAAAAACTTTTAAAATATAAAAAATAGCAATTTACTTACCAGTAGTACTGGGCCGTGCCTGATCAGGGTCTATGTTGTCCTCAGGGTGGCCAACCTCAGCATCCCTCTCGTCCTCCCCCTCGTCCCCCTCCTCGTCCCCCTCCCCACCGTCCCCCTCATCGGCATCATCATAGGAGTCCTATACGACATCCCCATCCCCATTGTCTTGGTTAGGGTTGTGACTGTCAATCTCATCCTCAGGCTCAAGTAATGTCACAAACTCAGGGATGACTGGCTTCTTCCCCTTCCCTGTAAAAAGGGATTATGTAAGTGCACCAAGGTCGATATATGTGTGTGTATGAGGGGAGGGGGGGCGAGGGGACAAAATTGGGAGTGGGTGCTAAATATGTATTGGTGGTAAGAGTGAAGGGGTCCTAAGGGGGTAGCTGGGTAGGGAAGGTCTGGGTGAGGGGAGGGCATGTACGGGGAGGTTGTGTGGTAGGTGGCTGCATGGAAGGAGGCTGTATGGTAGGTGGCTTCATGGAAGGAGGCTGTATGGTACGAGGGTCCTGGGTATTGGGGGTGTTGTCAAGACTCCTTCGATGAGAAGCCCACTTCTTCAGTTTCACCATATGTGCAATACAAAAAAATAATTAGTGAAAAAAAACACATAAATATATGTTTCATATAAAAAACATGCATATAATTGAAAACAATCAGTAATGTTACCCTGAAACAATACTAGGCATGTAGAAGGAAAAATTAATAGAACTGTGTCAACAGCCTATAATAAGAGTAAACAAATTATTATATCAGTATAAGAATGCTTTATGAGTAAATTTATATTATAAAAAAAAGGTTTGTAAATTATACCTTATATATAATGTTTGTTGCATTTGGATCTAAATTTGGTTGTTGAAGTTCTTGATATGCTTCAGGTTCTAATTCAGGTTCCCCTTCCTTTTGAGAATCATAATAACAATGTTGTATTGTTCTAACGAGAATTACCCATCCACTTTTGCTATTATCAGTCACATAGAAGACTTGAGAGACTTGACAGGCTAAAGTGAATAGTTCAGTGTTCTAAAGAATTCGACGGTTATTATTCAGACTTATATGCTTGTGTTTCTTATCAACCTTAAACCCGACGCCTTCCTTGAAAACATCAAACCATTCACACTTGAAGAGGACAAGTCTACGATCATATCTGAAGCTAATCTTGAGAATTTCATCAATCTGTCCGTAATAATCATCACACCCGTGACTAATTCGCAAGGAACAACAATGCCAGCTTGTTGTCTAACCTTTACATCATCAACAGATTTGATTATGTATCTGAAGCCATTTATGATGTACCCAGAATGGTAATGTCCATAACTCAACAGACGATCGGATATTATGTCAAAATCTTCCACCCATCATGGATCGTTATTTTCTTTCATTTTAGCAACACGCTGCTTAAACCACTCAGTAAAGAGTACATCGCGTGCATTTGGATGTAACAATTGCTTAAATTCATCGTAGAAAGGGTCGACTTTAGGAATTCAGTTTAATATATACAAGTGTGCCAATTGTCGATCTACTTCTGGAATCTCAATAAATTTTGTGCGTAGAATCGACCTTCTTGGAATTTCAAAAATAGAAAATCTTCGTCATGTCCATCGTATCCCCCATCATAATTTATCTCAAAATGATTGAATTCATGGTCTATCTCACCCAGATATATGCTACAGAAGTTCATGGATTCCTCAACTAATATCCCTCGACAATTGACCCTTTTGATTTAGCTTATTTAACACGTAATCCTTCAATTTTTTCAAATACCTCTCTATAGGATACATCAATCTGTATTGAACTGGCCCTACGATCCTTGCTTCATTTTCCAAATGTATTGTTAAATGCACCATTATGTTGAAAAAGGCTAGGAAAAAAGTCTATTCCATTTTACACAATGTGATGACAACTTGTTTGTCCCAGTAGCATAGCATTTCAGCATAAAAAGTCTTTCAACAGATAGCTTTAAAATATCAACTCATGTCTGTAAGAACATCTATAATGGGATCAGGTAAGATTACGTATGACCAATGGGAAAAACACTTGTATATAAACATGCGAGTCATGACATTTTAACCCACTAATTTTTTTTTTAAGATTCAATAACAAAATGCGACAACTGTGATGAGTAGCCAAATGACACCCATATCTCCTTCAAAAATGAGAATATTTTATGAATCTATTCATGCTTTAAGCTGTATATAGCATCTGGAAATTCAACACTACCATCATGCTTCTCTGTCGTATGTAGCTCTGGATGAATGCCCAAAATCTCCATGTCTTTTCTTGTTTTTATTGTGTCTTTTGGACTATCTGTGAAATTTAGGACATCCAACATATTGTCCATGACATTTTTTTCTATGTGTGTCACATCCAGGTTATGGCAGACTATCAGATCTTTCCAATATGGGAGTTACATAAAGAAAATGCCTTTCTTCTTAAAGCTTAAATGCTTTAATGCAGTAAGGTCTCTTTTAAAAAGACATCCAATCTTATGTTTCCAAGTTCTTGCAATTTCTGTATTATTGTTACTCCTAACAACATAACAGAATCTATGCTTAGCTTATTTCTTGGATTCTTAGAGGAATGTCAACAAGATTTGCAATCAAATCTATCAATGAACTGTGCTATTCACCATTTGTGGTCAATTGGAAGGAATCTATGGTGACCCAAGTAATACAACTTGCTGCTTTCAGGCAATCGGAGATGATGTGTGTCTTCCATACAAATTGGGCATGCCAGTTTTCCTTCTGTACTCCAACCAGACAAATTTGTATATGCTGGAAAGTCATTTATAGTCCATAGCAATGCAGCACACTTCATAAAGAATTCTTTCTTTCCTGTGCCGTATGTCTGAATGTCGTTATCGCACAATAGTTTCAATTCATCCACCAATGGTTGTAAGTATATATCTATAGCGTTTCCTGGTTGCTTTGAGCCTGCGATTAACAATGTTAACATCATAAACGATGATCACATACACAACCAAAGAGGTAGGTTATAAGTTACCAACACCACTAGCCATATTGAATATGAAAAATATATATTCTTAAATGGATTAAATCTGTCATTGCAAGACCCAGTCTTACGTTATGTGATTTCTATGCGAATGATACATGTCTATTATCAAATTTTATCCACTCATCGGAATCAACGAGGTGACGAATGCAGCCATCTTGTGATTTGTTCTACTTATGCCATTCCATCAATTTTGTAATCTTACTTGATATA
Source organism: Thalassia testudinum (assembly GCA_037157565.1). NCBI lineage: Eukaryota > Viridiplantae > Streptophyta > Magnoliopsida > Alismatales > Hydrocharitaceae > Thalassia > Thalassia testudinum. Next base: position 217,698,022 of record JAZHRO010000024.1, read on the forward strand.
AATTGGCGTTGAAGCTTAAGAATCAATGGAAAGTATCGTAGGATCTTCTCTGCCTATTTCTTACCATGTTGATTCCCAGATTTTCCAACCTTATATCTTGATGCACCACACTCCTGACAAGTATCAAGACTAGCATATTCACTTCTGAACAATATGCAATCATTCGGACAAGCATCAATCTTTTTGCAATTCAAGTCCAATATCCTAATCTATTTCTTCACATCATACCACGACTCCGGATAACCATTAGTCTTAGATAGGAACACTCCGATAAATTCAAGTACCTCAAACATTAATTTAGATGTGGCTCTATTGATAACCATCATACGAAATAATTCCAATAGAAATTTCAACCTTGACATAGATCTCATTAATAAATGCCTGTTTATCATCATTCCTATACCCTAAAACAAATCTAGCGCTTAGGATTTTAACTCTACAAATGGGTTTTCAAGCTGCATTTAGGCATTTACCTAGGATAGGCATGCAATGTATTTTAGTAGTATTTTTGATGTGTTTACTTGAGTGTCAGGGATAGATAGAAAGTCAGATCCCACATACCTTGACACTCAAGAAGGCAGAAGATGAAAAAGCTCATTTCAGCTGAATCCCAGCTAGATCCAACTCATCCCAACTAGATCCCAACTCATTCTAGTTGGACAAACTTATCTTTAGCTCCATTCAGCTCATCTCAGCTGAATGGTGGTTCTAGCTAGTTCACCTCAGCTCCATTCAACTCACCTTAGCTCAATGGCAACTCAAACTAGCTCAAGATAGTTGATCCCAGCTCCATTCCAACTCCTCCAGCCCAGAACAGTTCACTGGAAGCTCAAACTAACTAGGACTAGCTATTGACTAGACTTTGTTAGATGAAGATGACTCAACTAGCTCAGGCCAGCTCAAGTCCAGCTCCTGGAGGCTCAACTCAGCTCATCTTAGTTGAGCTAAGCTACTTGACCTAAGCTAGTACTCCAGCAAACTATGTAATCTCCAGGAAGACCAGACCCAACTCACGTCAAATCTTTTCGGTAGAAGCCAGCTCATCTTAGCTTGCCTTAGCAACTAGCAAAGAACTAGCAAGCTAAGCCAGCTCCCTGTAGTTCTCTTTAGCAGCCACCAACTCGAACGTAGCTCCTTCCAGCTACTTCCAACTCCTCTACCTCAAAACCCTAGCTCCCTCTCCCTCCTACCCTACACATACTTGCTAAGATAGCTTAGCATAGCTAAGTCGACCTCCATGGCATCAAAAACCTAACCCTAACTTACCCAACTTAACTCCACCTCACCACCTAACTAGTCCACCAAGTAAGCTACCTACCAACACCTACTCCTACTCCAACTTGGTGCCATCACTACCGCACCTCTTCACCCCTCAACCAACACCAAAAGACAACATATGGTTGGCGCCAAACTACCCTTCTAGAAACCCTCTTAATTGGCACCAACTTTAGCCCCATCCTAACCCTACATCTCACCACTTAAACCATCTCCATATGCCAATGCTAGCGCCACCTAGGACCCCTTCTAAAAGACCATTTTGGCACCAACTTGATGTGTCTCTCCAACCCTTAACCACAAACCTAGGCAACCCTACAATTGGCACCAACTTATGCTAGCTTTATGATCAATTAACCACCTTAGAAACCCATCTAACCATCCATCCTAAAGCCACCTACTACCTCTTCAAACCCCTTCAAGTGGCACCAACAAACCCTAACCATAGGATCATTCAACCACCTCTGTAATCAAATCCTAACCATCCATCCATCTCCACACCAACTACCCTCCCCTTATTCCTATAAGAACACCACTAACCACCACTTAAACTCCATCTTCTCCCTTTGTATATTCCACCATTACACCACCTACATCTAAGGACAAGGAAGAATATGAAGAGAAGAAGATCAAGGGGGCAACCTACCTGCCCCCTTGGTGCCTTCTTCCTCATTCTTCTTTTTCCTTGTGCTATGCCAAGGAGGAAGCTTTCATCTAGGGGGATGGCCAGGCAAGAGTAGGAACAAGGGTGGTGGACATCCACCCTTAGAGGAGGCTTGGAGGACCATTTGAAGGAAGAAGCCAAAGAGAAGTTATTTTCAACTGCAAGAGCAACCGCAATTGGAGCAAGGGTTTTATGAAGCTTCTACTAGAGGATACCTCTCTTCTTCTATCTTCCATTTTATCTTTTGCATTAACTAGTAGTTTGTTGTTTTACAAGAAGCATTCCTCTACAAGTAGTTCGATTGCTAGCAATACAAGTTCATATTTTGCCTTCCAAGTTCATGTTTTGATGTTAGTGTGTTTTTCTTTCTTTTAAGTAGCTTAGTGCACCAAACCCCTTCTCTTCTAGTTACCCTAGGTGCAATTGCCTAGGGTGAGTTTAGAGGAGAATGCTTCATTATTGTCACTTAGGGTTGGTTGATAGGTGTAGTATGACCATCACCTTTTGTTCTGTTGCCTGATTGTTTTGAAAATTATAAAAACAAGAAAAATCAAAATCAAAAGGAGAAAGCGAAGATTTAAGAGGGAAGAGAGAGAATCAACTTTGTGGCTAACAAATTGGTTTCCTTGGACGACCCTAGATACTCCACTATCTAGGGTTACAAATTTAAAAGTGATTGTAGCTTCATGTATTACAATGACTTAAAAATGCAATCACTTTTAAATTTGTAATCCTAGGTAGTGCAGTTTCTAGGGTCATCCACGGAGACAAATTTGTTAGTCACAATGTTGGTTCTCTCTCTCACTTCTCAAATCCGCACATTCTTTTTTTGATTTTGATTTTTCTTATTTTTATAATTTTCAAAACAAACGGGCAATGAAACATAAGATGATGATTATACTACACCTATCAACTAACCCTAAGTAACAATAATGAGGCCTTCTCCTATAAGCTCATCTTAGGCAAGTGTGACTAGGATAATTAGAAGAGAAGGGGTTTGGTGCACTAAGCTATTTAAAAGCAAGAAAAACACACTAAAATTGAAACATGAACTTGGAAGGGAAAATATGAACTTCTATTGCTAGAAATTAAAGTACATGTAGAGGAATGCTTCTTGTAAAACAATGAACTACTAGCTAATACAAAAGATAAAATGGAAGATAGAAGAAGAGTGGTATCCTCCAGTAGAAGCTTCAAGAAACCGTTGCTCTAATTACAGGTGCTTCCGTAGTTGAAAATAACTTCTCTTTGGCGTCTTCCATCAAATGGTCCTCCTCCAAGCCTCCTCCATGGGTAGATGTCCACCACCTTTGTTCCTCCTCTTGCCTGGCCATCCCCCTAAATGAAGTCTTCCTATTTAGCGTGGCACAAGGGAGAAGAAGAATGACGAAGAAGGCACAAAGGGGGTGAGTAGGTTGCCCCCTTGATCTTCTTCTCTTCTTCTTCCCTGGTCTTAGGTGCAGGTGGTGTAATGGTGGAATATACAAAGGGATAAGATGGAGTTCAAGTGGTGGTTAGTGGTGTTTTTATAGGAGTAGGGGGGGTAGTTGGTGTGGTGATGGATGGATGGTTAGGATTAGATTATGGAGGTGGTTGAATGATCCTATGGCTAGGATGGATGGTTATGATGGGTTTCTAAGGTGGTTAATTGATCCTAAAGCCAACATAAGTTGGCACCAATTGTAGGGTTGCCTAGTTGGGTGGTTAAGGGTTGGAGAGACATAGCAAGTTGGCACAAAAATGGTCTTCTAGAAGGGCTTTAGGTGGCACCAACATCGGAGGGTGGCGATGGTTTAAGTGGTGAGATGTAGGGTTAGGATGGGGCTAGTGTTGGTGCCAATTAAGAGGGTTTCTAGAAGGGTAGTTTGGTGCCAACCATATGGTGTCTTTTGGTGTTGGTTAAGGGATGAAGAGGTGTGGTGGTGATGGCACCAAGTTGGAGTAGGTGTAGGTGTAGGTAGGTTGCTTACTTGATAGACTAGTTAGTTGGTGAGGTGGAGTTAAGTTAGGTGAGTTAGGGTTAGGTTTTTGGTGCCATGGAGTTGGACTTAGCTAGTATGAGTAGGGTAGGAGGTAGAGGGAGCTAGGGTTTTGAGGTAGAGGAGCTGGAGGTAGCTAGAAGGAGCTGCACTGGAGTTGGTGGCTGCTGAAATGAACTGTAGGGAGCTACCTTAGTTGGCTTAGCATGCTAGTACTTTGCTAGCTACTAAGCCAAGCTAAGATGAGTTGGCTTCTGCTTAAAAGAGCTGAGGTGAGCTGGGTCTGATCTTCTCGGAGATTACCTAGCTAGCTGGAGTAGCTAGCCTAGGTCAAGTAGCTCAGCTCAACTAAGTTGAGCTGAGTTGAGCCTTTGGGAGCTAGACTTGAGCTGGCTTGAGCTGGTTGAGGTCATCTTCAGTTAACCATTGATGCGAGATTTGTACGGTTTTATAAATGGGGGTTTTAATGTTGTTGCAACGTGCAAAATCGATCAGCTTTTAAATTTATATTCCTAGATAGTGGTGGTATCTAGGGTCATCCAAGGAGGCCAATTTGTTAGTCAAATAAGTGATTTGCACTCTCATCTCTCAAATCAACACTTCTCTTTTTGTATTTTGATTTGTGTAAATTTTTATGTTTGGAAATAAGTGGGATACGAATGCGAAGATAGAACTATGCTAAAGAAACTTGCCTAACAAGTAGAACCTAAGTGAGAAGAGAAGTTTTCTCTTCTAAGCTCACCCTAGGCAAGTGCGCCTAGGGTAATTAGAAGAGATATGTGATGCACTAAAATAAATAAAGTTGTTACTTGAAATTATAATTTCAAGAATGAAGAAAGACACTTTGCTATTAAGAAGAAATGTTTACAAAGTACCTAGGGAGCTCAGCTAAGAAAAAGTTCCACTTAGTTAATCCCTAGGTAGATGAATGCTTAACAAGAATTAAAATGCAACAAAATAAAAGATAGAAAGTTCTCCTGAGTACCTGAGGCAACCTTCGCTCCAAGAATGGTGGCTCCCAGACTTGAAGAAGAATTCCTTCTAGCTCCTTGAGTTGCTCCTCTCAAATGTGGACATCCTCCACCCTTCTTTCCTCCTACCTGGCTGTCCTCCCTAGATGGAAGCTTGCTCCTCGACGTTGCACAAGGAAGGAGAGAGAAGAAGAAGATGGCACCAAGGGAGTGGGTAGGTTACTCCCTTAATCTTCTTCTCTCCTTCTCCTTTCCTGGGCGTGGGATGTATGGTGGCTATAGGTGTTTGATAGGATGAAGAATTGTTACTTGCCAAGGATGGTTTGAATGGTAGTATGGGGGGTCTTTTTATAGGCTAGTATGGATGGTGGTTAGGAAGCTTCCTCGGCACCATGTGAAAGGGTGCCAAGGAAGGTGGCTTGGATGGTGGTTAGGAAGTTTCCTTGGCATCATGTGAATGGGTGCCAAGGAGGGTGGCTTGGATGGTGGTTAGGAAGCTTCCTTGGCACCATGTGAAAGTGTTCCAAGGAGGATGGTTAGGAAGCTTCCTTGGTGCCATGTGGAAGGGTGCCAAGGACAGGATTTTAGGCACCAATGGTTGCCGGTTTAGTATAGGTGGATGGCCATTAAGGTGGAGAGGGAGTAGGGTAGGAGTTGGATTTGAGTTGGATCCAGCTAAGTTGAGTTGGGGTCCAACAGCTTGAGCTTCTGTCTTTGCAAATGTTCCAAGTGCCTTCCATTCTGCCAGGGTTTCTCTGATTTCCAATTTATTCATCTTTGGTAATCAAATGGAAACTACATGAGATAATGTGAAATGAATGCTAATGTATGCTCTAAACCCTAAATGCACATGCATGCTAAATGCAATGATATAATGCAATGCAGTTGACAAAATCTCAGGAACTAGATGTGAATGGATGCTAAGGATGATGATAAACTGGTGTTTATTACACCACCATGCTTATCTTTTTGCTAGTCCCTTAGCAAAAATTGTGATTGCACCACTGGTGAGAGACCAGTCAGATTTTATTTTATTACTCAAATACAAAAATTCTCTGAGGTCAAACTCAGGGAGCAAGCTTGATTCTAGAAGCGTAGAAAATCAAAATTTACAATAGTACATTGTTTTACAAAAGAACAACTAAAGAGAAAGGAAATAAAAATGTTTCTTCTCTTTTCTTCTCTCTTTCTTCTTTGTCCTTTCTCTTCTCCTTTCAATCTTCAGACATCTGATTCTGGGAATTAGATGCCTTAAGTAGCCACTTGCTACAGTGCACGTCTCCTTCTTCTTTCTTGCTGCTGCTCTTCTTCTCCTTGGCTTTTTCTTCTTCTCTTCTCTTCGACTGCAACTCTCTCCTTTGGCTTCAGCTCTTCATCTTCTTTTCCTTCAGCTCCTACTCTTTTTTCTTTTTCTTCCTTTCCTTTCTTCATCTTCTTCAGCTTTTTCTTCTTGGTCTTCCTGGCTTCTTCTTCTTCTTTCTTGAGCTGTGTCTCCTTCTTCTTCAGTTTGCTTCTCTTCCTCTTCTCCTACTTCAGCTCCTTGGTGCGACTAAGTCCTTGGCCACTCCTTCCTTGCTTCTTCTACTTCCTCTTCTTCCTTCTTCTCCTTCAGTTCCCTGCACAGGCATATGGTTAGGAAAAACCTAACCCCTACCCTCCCCGCATCTCTCTCTCTGTTTCACTCCAGGGTTCGCTCTCCTAGAGCCTGTTTGGGTATACAGGTCGGGTAACGTGCCAGGGACCAGGCCCACCAACGTGAGATGGTGGGTGAGGTGTGCAAGGCTTAGGTAATCGAGTCAGGCCAGGTCTGCGGGGGGTGGTCGCGGATGAGGGTGATTGAGCAGGTGAGAGGGACCTCACCCCGTGTGACTGAGGCGATAAGCCTTAGTCACTTTTTCACTTTATGTGGGTGCGCGGCTTCAACAGTTATCGATGTGGGACTATCCGTGCCCCTCCTTTCTCGCGTGCTCGCAGCAGGGGGTGCCCTTCCAATTGCAGCAAGATGTAAGGCTTGCATCTTCAATTGGGGACCTGGGACCATGCACGAGGCTCTTCCGCACAGCTTGGGACTCCAACCTGGGCTAAGGGTGCCTGGAGCGAGCCTATGAGCAAGCTTGAAGCTTACTTGTTAATGGTGGACGGGGCATACACCTAAAATCAGTAAAACGGCCTCTCGGCCACGTTAAGACATTCAGGGAGTATCGTCGGAGCACGACGAACGTGATGGGAGTGGTGGCGTGGCGTGATAGTAGTCATGAGTGTGTGGCTAGGTCAAACTGTGTGTGTGCTGGTGGGTGTGTTCGGGGGATGGTTTCAGTAGGTGGCACGGTCGATGGAAGGGCGAGAGGTGATCAGTGGGAGGTGGTGAGTCTCAAGGATTGGTTGGGGAGGGGTGGAGCTTTCTGTGGTGGTGAAATGGCCTCGCCGGAGTTGGTGGAAAGAGGTGGAGATGGTGAGGGTGGACAGTGGTGTAGAGGGGTCGAAACAACAAATTGACAGAGGGGAATTAAAGAGAAGGGTAAGAGGGACCTAGCTGGTAGGTCAGGAGTGAACGGAGGAGGCGGAGGTGGCGAGCGGCTGGTACTACCGTCATCGGAGATGATGGCGTCAGGGGAAGAGATGGCGACGAGGAAGAGGGGCTGGAGGGTGCCCGCTGGTACGACGCGGTGCTGCAGAAGACGGCGGAGGCAACCCTGCCACTGGTATGGTGGCAAGGCGACAAGAGAGGAGAGGGAGTGTCGCTGGAAGCTCTAGGCGAATGGTCGGAGTAGGGAGGAGAGGAATTGGAGGGGATTCTCGGGCCAAATGGAGCTTGAAGGATGTGGCTGAGCGTGCCGTTCCATAAATAGGTGTCAGCCGGCCGCGAACCACGGGAAAGCGGTGAGAAAAACCCTACTAGAGATGTGGTAGATGGAGACCCATACCTCTCGCGCATTTGCATGAGAGGTATGGTGGTCGACAGGGCATAGGACCCGACCCATGCGGTAGGGGGCTTCCTAGGGAGCTCCCCTTTCAAATCTGGGGCCAGCTCCCCATGCATGCTCAGCGCCATCCTAGCGCAAAGTTGCCGGAGGTATGGCTTGCACAGCAGGTGGCAGAAAGACCTATTTGAAGAAAATGATAGGAAAGCTAGGGGGCATCTGTAAGAGTTTGAAAAAGTTGAGGGTCTGAAAGTAATTTTGATGACTAAATTGTAAAGTGGGTCAAGATGACCTTTCCTTAGGTCCAAATTTTGGTATCAACCTAATTTTTACCTAAGGAATCCACTGGTGAAGTTTGATTTTAGGTTTTACTACGTTTGACCAGTCATTTTGCATAAAAACCCAAATTAGGTCAAAAATTGGGTATAGTCCTCAATCAAGGTCAAAACAGGTTCCAACGGCTAAATTGAAGGTTCTAAACCCTAAAGGATATTTTTCCATGATTTTTAGAGGATTTAGTTTATTTTTATCTTGCCTATAACTTTGTGAATTAAGGTAGGTTTGTTTTAGGGTTACAGGATGTCATTTAATTCCCATATTTTATCATAACCCTTTTCTGACCAAACCATCCCACTTTTTCTCTTATTAAGTCCACTTAGCCTATGTCTAGACTCTTAGAAATCCCATTCATGTACTGCAATGGTAAAATTGCAGTTTTACCCCTTGTATAATGTTTTTTTCTCAGATTAACAATTCCCTGATTTAGGCCTTCCCTTAGGTTATATAGGAGCTTTTGTTCAATTTATTAGGTCAAAAATGTGTTAGTTAGGATTCATGATGAGGTTCCATCATACCCCCATGCCTAGATTTTACTAGTCCCTTAGCAAAATATTAAGGTTTTATCCGTTGTTATAGACCATGAATTTCTTTCATCAACTTTGATAAGTGCCTTTCCTTCTCTTTGTCTCTTTGATTAGGTCAGAATGCCAACCATAGGCCTAAAGGTACTCTAGTACCAACCAAGATCCAGATCTATCCAGCTTTAGCCTCAGTCTTCAGCAAAGGTTTTTAAGGTCTGTAGGAACTACCCTAAGGTTTATTGGACTCCACGGTTAAAGCACCCGTACTTGAGACCTTTTTAGCCTTAGTTCAGTTTGCAGTGCATTTTGTAAGAGAGAGATAGAGGGTTTATTTGTTTGGAGAGTTTTCTCTCTCTTTTCTTTTCAACTCTAGCTTAGGATTGGCTTCACAACACGGTCTGTATTGGATTCCTCATCCCCATCATCAATCCTCAAAGGTTCCTGGCAATCGATACTTCGATATAGAACTGCCCATGGTAACCCCTAGAACCTTGGTTTTCGAGATTTTGAGATAATCCTGCCCATGGCGTTCCGTGGCCGAATTCAAACCCTGACAATTGACATTTCGTGATAATGCCATCCATGGAATCTGAACCAGCAGAGTGCTTACATGCCCCCAGTAGGATATGTAAATAGGAGACAAGCATCGAGGAGACGATATGTTGTTATGCATCTTCGAGGGGAATTTCCCACCTCTCCGTGCTAGGAACTCATCCAAATCAACTTGTGTTGATTGGCCACTCCTAATCTAGGTGACATTTTCAGAACATTTGAAACGCTTCTGCGTGATTTTGATATTTATGCTCACAGAACCAGACTGTGTGTGAATTTGGGTGCTTAGGTTACCGAGTCCCATAAACCGAAGGTCAGTTAACGATGTCGAATAGTTCCTAAGCCTTAGACCTAATACTTAAGCTTTTCATTTTCCTCAACCTCTTGAGGAATGTCTAGATCTTAACAGGTACTAAGATCGGGTAACGAGAGTTGAGGTGTAGGGTATACAGCAGGGTGGTAGGGTGGGTGGATGGTGGGTGGTGAAGTGAAAAGTGAAGAGATCATGATAGCGGTGTGAAAAGTGATGGTGGATGGTGAAAGGTCTGGCATTTCATCGGACGAGAGTGTCCCAGGCAGATCGGAGAACAAGTTGGGAAGAAGTTGGCCCTCAGGTTGACCAAGAAGAGGGGCTTCTTGGATAGATGGATCCAAAAAGGAACAGCCCCAGTGAGTAAGATGTGGGCTCAAGGTCCAAGTGTGGATTTACAAATCTGCCTGATTTGGTAGGAAAGAAAGGGCAATCCGGTCTTCAAGAGTGTGGACTGGCGGTGAGCAGCCCGGATATGACTCAGTCCACGAGGTATGGGAAGCGGAGAAAACCTCGTCAGAAGTCTGGTCAGGAGAAGGTACGGGACAAGGGAGGGATGGGGGAACGTCACAATATGTGTTGATCAGGTAGTCATCAGGTAATCCGCACCAGTATGAATAGGTCCCAATTAGTCCGATACACGCACTGACGGTCATGTCCTCGTCAGACGTGTCATCCTCGATACAATGGCAATCAAAATTCTTGGCTACCTTGAAGATGTTCAGCTTGATCTTTTCAGATCCAACGGCAATCTCGATACAGCTCGACTCACAGTTGATAAGGGCATGGGCTGTGGCCAAGAAAGGTCGACCAAGGATGATTGGACAATCAGAAAGTGAGCTAGGAACTTCCACATCTAAAATAAGAAAGTCAACAGGAAAATAGAGATTGTTGACTCTAACCACCACATCTTCCACCACACCATTTGGGATTTTGACAGAACGATCTGCCAACTATAACGTGACAGGGGTGGGTTTCAGATTTCCAAAGGAAAATTTTTTGTGGTCAGTATGAGATTTATGGAAGATCCTAGATCAAGCAGAGCATGGTTAAAATTGCAGCCTTGGATGCTACAGGCAATAAGCAGTGTGCCTGGATCTTTCTGCTTCGGTGGTAGATTTGATAGTTTAGCACAACTCGCATGAGGCGAGAGAACCACCGGATTCTTAGTTTCCTTTGACTGTCGCTTGGGTGTTGTGTAGTCTTTGAAAAATCGGGCGATAGTAGGTATGTGGTCGATAGCCTCGAGCAGGGGTACCTTGATTTCTACATCCCTGAACAAATTACGTAGGTTATCAAAGGCCTGCGTGTCTTTCTTCTTGCTTTTTGGCTCCCTCAGTAGAGCCTCAGGGAATGGGACTGATTCTGGCAACAATTTGGGTGTATCATCCTCTCATGAATGCGGTGCGCATCCCGAATGAGAGGGCGATGAAGAAGAAGACGGGCCAGGATCAGGCCGAGGCGGATCGATAGTCTGCTTACCGCTCATCGTAGTGATAGCATTGGATGATGAGGGTCCAGTGGGATCATACGGTGGAGGAGGGTCTGTAATAGGGACGTAAGAGTGAGGTGCTACAGTGGAATTAGTCTGAAATCCCGGTGGAATGCTCGGAGCTTGTAGAATTTGATGAACCTGTCCCTGAGAAGGTTGTACCTATGGTTGCGAACCACAGGGTATGAAGTTTCGTGGGTTTGGGATAGGTTGGGCGGGAAGAGTGCCCTGAGATCGAGTCGTCATGCGTAGTTGACTGATCTCAGCATTCTGCTACGCCAGTTGGTGCTGAAGAGAGGTCATGTTCTCTTCATGGTGCTTTGACATATCCGTTATCATTCGCATCAATTTTTCAAGAGGACTTGATGCATGTTCGGTTTGCAGTACACAAGGGCCTAATGGCGAATTCACCATAGGATTAGACTGGGCCCTTGGGATGACGGGTGCGGACGATCGCATTGGTCTACCTACGGGGTTTTGGCGCTGTGGGTTGTTGGACCATGCGAAGTTCGGATGATTGTGCCACCCTGGGTTATACGTGGCAGAGAACGAGTTGTTCCCCAGGGCGCAAGCGTCTTCTATGCCAGAAGACGCATCCACATGTAAATATGCATTCGAGCACATGGAGGCTTGGTCCTCCATGTCGAAATACTAGCTGGCAGAAGCCAGTTCCACATGACTTACCGGGTCGCTCGACGTGACACTCGGTAAGGAAGGTCTTACAGGGTTTCTCGGGATAATCCTGGTGTTGGAAGAATTTGGATTGTGACGAAGTGGTAAAGTGGTGGTCATTTCCATAGAACGGGCGGGGTTACCCAGAAGGTTGTCCAGCTTCTTGTGCACGATGGAGACTTCATCCAGTTTTTGTGCAATAAGGCTTAGATCAGTGGATGAATGGGAGGGTCTCGTGTCAACTTCGTGGACATTTCGGGGCTGACTGGTATGATTAAAGGCGACAATGAAGGCATTGTTCATTGAGTTTTCGTTCATATTTTCAAACAGTTCGAATGCTCCATTCTCGTCTTTATTCATAAAATTCCCTCCACAGGAAGCATCTGCAATCTGCTTCAAAGTCTCATTTAGCCCATAGTAGAAAATCTGGGCTATACCACTTAGGCAGACCGTGGTGCGAACACTTCCTGAGAAGGTCATTATACCTCTCCCACGCCTCATGAAATTGTTCGCCGTTTTGTTGTGTAAACGAAGTGATAGCATGGCGAAGCGCATTGGTTCGCTCGATTGGGAAGAACTTCTTGAGAAACGCTGTTCGCATCTCTTCCTAAGAGTGGATGGTTCTCCCAAGGGTGCATAACCACTGTGACGCTTTATCCCGCAATGAAAATGAGAACATTTTCATGAGGACTATAGGTAACCCGACATTTCTTGGTTTAACAGTTTCAGCCAGTCAAGTTAGGTCTTCCAAGTGGAGAAAAGGATCCTCACTTGCAAGACCATGGAAGTGAAAATTTATTAGGCCAATTATGTTCGATTTTAGTTCAAAGTCGTTCCTGCCCATGGGGACCCAAATTTGTCCTATGGTCTCTGTAGCAACGGGATTCTGATATGAGCTAAGAGACCTAGGCTCCTCCCATTTGGGAGGGTTCTGCATTTCCTCTAATGTTTCCCGAATGGCTTCGATTTACTCATTATACATTTCCATTTGGGCTTGGAGGCTGGTTATGGGATCTAAGGCTCCACCACCTGGTGGGTTCTGAGGGCGGTTTCCTCCCTCGGGATTTGGGGGTGGGCGTGTAGCCATGTTTGTGGAGGAGGACGATTCGGCTTCTTTTCTAAATTTATCAATCAATTCAAACAGTTCAAGGTTTTGTGACCTCCTCCCAAACATGCACTATGGCAGGAAGAGTTGGGGATATGAGAAGGGAAAAGAGATGAGAGAAATGATGCCACAAAGGTACACTTGATGACAAATCAGTACAATCAAATTCCTAACCTCTACAGTGTGTCCTTAGACCTAAAGATCTAGGTTACCTACTATCACGAACTACGGAGCCGAATGCGAGCACTGCAGAACCACCGGGCCAGATTAAAAGGTTGTTTGCTCCAGTCTTAGACACCTGATAGCACGCGGGAACCCTCACCAGCACATAGATGCTACATGCAGGTAGTTAGACCTCCAATCCTTAGTAAGGGTCAAGTTACTACTAGTTTTAGTTAGATGCTTAGGGTCAAGTGCTTTTGGAATGTGAAGGGCGTTGTTTACGGGTAATGCCCAAGTGATTGATTTTTAGAGTGTGTAAAATAAGCAAGCAACGGGGAAATCTCCCCGAATTGAAGTTTTAATTGCTGAATGGCTTTTAGAGTTTCAACTTTAAGTAGTATGAATTTTAGGATTTCTCTGAATTACCAATTCAACCAATCTCCGGGTTTTGTGAGAATACAAGTTTTCTTTCTAAGCCCAACAAACCCTTCTTCAATTTCAATTAGTTAATGCATGCTAAAATGCAATGGGCTACCCTAAATGGAGATTTCTATGTGTGGATGCACGAATCAGTTTTAGATTTTTGTGAAAGGGAGCCAAAGCACTTCAATTCAAGTGCTCCCAATCACCAAGAAAAATGTCCACACACAAGGCTCAACCAACAGATAAAGAAACTAAAATTGTTGGTGTTGAAATATTCGGGATCGAATCTTAGGCAAGTTGAAAAGTCGTGGTGGGGTTGGAATCAACTCAATTCCAAGTCTCCCCACCAAAAATGTGATCTCGAATTTGCAGATAAGTGAGGCAAAGAGGGGTGCAATCAATCTTTTTATGCTTGCCCCAAGGAATACTTCCCACAGTGAGAAATTCAAGGATAAAGATTCTTGGATTTTTGCTATGCGAAGTAAGGCGGGAAATCCAAGGGCAGTGGGAGTGAAGACAATCAATCAAACAAGTGAATTTTAATCCACTTGCCCCAAGAGATCTCAAGAAGTTCTTCTAGTTTTTTTAGTTTTTAGTTTTTTTTTTCTATTAAGGTAACAAGTTAACCCTAGTTGCTACGAAAAGAAGACCTACTTGTTCAGCAACATGTGCGAAGCTCCAATGTAGTGTCGGCGTCTTCATGCTCTCGTTTCCGCCTTGGATCTGCTCACATCTTCAATTTCATTTGCCTGCCTTCTCCTTGCACCAGGTTCACCTACACACCAAAAACAGAGATACCCATGAAGAGAGAAGAGAAAAATTGAAAGGAATGGAATAGAAACTTACTTGAAGGCGCACTTCCCCAGCAACGGCGCCAAAAAAGGTGTGGTGTCGAACCCGAATAGGTTGTTAATATGATGATTTTATCGTTGAAGTGTGTATAGTGGTTAACCTAAATCAGACCTAACCATCTCTTTACAAAATTTTTAACCTGGCCTAATTGATTTTATCTTGGTCACTTTTAGGCCCAGGGTCGAACTTAGGGAAGTGAGGTTACAAGTTAAGTTTCTACGCCTCTCCTGCAACGAGTCTCTTCCGTACGTTTATTGTGTTTTTGGTGTTTTTTCTTATTTAGAATTTTTTCTGGTAATCTTTGTCCTTGAGGCACACCCTCAAAATTGAGTTCTTGGCTTTGAGCCAAAATAAGGTTCCAAAATGGGTCTTGCTATCCGCAAGACGGAGTACCTGCAAGTCAACGATTATCTTTTCTCTTTTATATAATTTTTTTTGTCTTTTTACTATCAGGAAAGTAAAATAAAAATAAAGTAAATATATATATATAGGTATATATTATGTATATAAAGGGGTGGGGGTGGTGGCGGAGATGTAGTGTAGCACGGTGTCCAGTCGGTCGTCACCTAGAAAGACGCAACCAATAGGACGAAGTGCCGTGTGTAAGATGTAGGATGAATGGTGGAAGATGAATGCGAACACGCACTTTTTTGTACTCGTGTATCAGGGAATATCAGCAACTGGTGCAGATATTCCCGCGATACCACGTATGGTAAATAATGTGAAAATATATATATATGTATATATGTATATATATAAGTATATGTATATATGTAGCTATATGTATCGATAGATATATGTATAGATGTATATATATATATGTATGTATGTATATAATACTATATAGATGTCTATATATATATATATATATATATAATAATATATGTATATATAGGTATATGTAGCTAGATATGTATGTATATGCATATATGTATAGTTATATAGATATATATATGTATATATGTATATATATATATATATATATATATATATATCTAGGTATGTAAATATATATATATAAGTATATAGGTAGATATATGTATAGATCTATATATATATATATAGGTATGAGTATGTGTATATAACTATATAGATGTAAATATATATGTATGTATATGTATATAGTAATATATGTATATATAGATATATGTAGCTAGATATATATATATATATATGTATAAATAGATGTATATATAAGTAGGTGTGTATATATGTATATATATATATATATATATATATGTATCTATACTTAGTTATATAGGTAATAATATATATGTAGATATATGTATATTTATATATATATATATATGTATATAAATATATGTATATATGTAAGTATATATATGTGTATATATATATGTATATATATCTATATATATATGTATATATATATATAAGTATATAGATATATGTATATATATATATGAGTATACTAATACTACTATATATATAGATATAAGTATATATATATTTATATATATGTATATGTATAGAAGTATATGTATATATGTATATATATATATATATATATGTATATGTATGTATGTATATATATAGGTATATAAATATATGTATATATATATATCTATATATATATGTATACTTATATATATATATATGTATATAATAGTGTATAGGTGTGTGTGTGTGTGTGGATGTGTGAGTGTATGTGTGTGCAAGCGTCGGTGCAGAGAGTGTTGTGAGAGAGAGTGAGAGAAAGAGAGCGAGAGAGAGAGTAGCCGCACTGCTGGAGGCAAGGGCGCTGTTAAGGTGTCTGGGCTTCAGGGTCGACGTCTAATCCACGCGCACACCCGCAGGCGCGTATTCGCGTAGAAAGGAGCACGCATGCAGGAGAGTTGGCTCGGAGAGGACCCAGCGCCCAGCGTTGCGTGGAGTGGCTGGAACAAGTGCTCGCAGGCGTAGGAGAAGGGAGTGCGCGATGCAGACGGGTGAGGGCGACACAGACGTGCGGGCATGTGTGGGTGATGCGGGGCGAGACGCGCACGCGGGCGATCGGCGGTAGCGGCATGCCGGGTGACCGGTAAAGTGAGAAGCTCACCGGTCACCCCACTGTAGCCACAATGTCGCGCAAACTTGCGTAAACAGTGGCTACAGTGGCCGGGTGAGCCGTGTGACCGGGAGCTGCAAGTGGTGTTAGTGTGGGCGGCTCGCGGCTGGCACGCAAGGAAGAGGGTCTGCACCGGCCAGTTGTGAGCATGGAGAAGCTTGCGACAGAGCGCGCGGAGAGGGAGGTGAGGGCTCCTGCAGCTTACGCGGAGGCTTGCAGGTGGTGGTAGGGGTGCGGGGAAGTGCTCGGCTAGCCGCTGCAGTGACGCGTAGTGGCCGGTTGCGGGTGGAAGAGAGAGCGTGACAGAGCGGGAGGCGGAGAAGCCTGTAGGCACGTGCGGAGGGCAAGGGCACCTGCAGGCGTGCGCGGAAGGGGCTGGGGTTGCTGCTGCTGCCGAGCTTCGAGCTTCAGACCTTGAAGCTTGCGGCCATGGTTGAAGGTGCTGGAGCAGAAGAAATGAGAGAAGAGCCACCACGGCCACCGGCTCTTTGAAGAGCTAGGCGGTGGTGGTCTCACTGTGGTGGGTGTTCACCACAGTGAGGGCTCCTATTCGCCGGGTGTCTCCGAGGAGGAGGGCCGACGTGTGGAGGGAGAGGGAGGAGAGGATGGCCTGGAAGGAGATGGAGCTGCGGGTTCTTTTTCTTTGAAGTAGACCAGGCTGCTGGCAAAGGATGGAGCTGTGGTCTTTTATAAAGGAAGAAGGCAAGGCTAATGCATGGCATGGTAGGGAATGGCTGCATGCGGCTGCAGGGAGAGGCCTGCTGCAGAGCATGGCGCAAGAAGGTGAGGCTATGCATAGCAGCCGCGGGAAGGAAGGTTTCAAAATCAAATGGAAATAAAAATAGAGATGGGAATTTTGCAAAGATGCACTTGAGGAAAAATGTAAAATGCAAGGCCATTTATTTATTCTCCTCTCCTCTCAATTAAACGCATGCAAGCATGTATTTTTACAAATGCGATTATGGAACCCTAATATGCATAGGTAATGCTAGGAAATAGCACAAGAAGGCACTATTGCAGGTGCATTTTTGTGGTGCAATCAAGTGTACACATAGTTTTCAAGAATCATGTGTGAGCCGATACGTGGAGGATTACATCCATCAAAGGGATGTTTATTTGGACCTGCTCAAAGAGCTTGATCATGTCCTCCTCAGGAGCCATAGGTTTAGCTATCCTCTATCCCTTAGTCAAGGCCTTAGGAAATGGAACCTTGGTTGGTTCCTCTAGGATAGGTCCAGGTTTTTGATCTGGGACAGGGATAGGGACACCCTGGATAACTATCATAGAGTTTGGGTCACTACCAGGCATGGAGTTGTCTAGATAAGGTGGGTCTTGGGTTACTTTACCACTATGCATTGTTACAGAATTTAATCCTGCCTGGTTCTGGTTGGGGGTTGGTAAGATGGGCTGCTACTGTTTGTAACCCGTATAAGAAGTTGATGCTTCCATCCCATCAAGTGATGGAACAGAAGGGGCCTGATAGATCAAGTGTGCTTGGCCCAGGTTCAGGTTCATAACGCGCCGCTGGGTTGGCACGTTATTAGGGTTAGGCAGAGGTTGTGAAGGAAGTGTGCCCTATTGGCGAGAATTCGCCAACTAGGCGAGTTGGTTGCAGACCTCTATGATCTCATCCTTGTGTTGTTTCTGGAAAGCCACATTCGTTCTTTGAATGTCAGCCAAAGTTTGAAGAATGAGGGACATTTGGTCTTGGTTGGGCCTAGATGGATAGGTGGGGTTGGGCCGAGGCTGAGGTGGTTGATAAGGACGAGGGGCTTGTGGACGGGGCTGATAAGGTGGTCTTTGGGTCTGAGAATTTCCCACCCACTGGAAATTGGGATGATTTCGCCATCCAGGGTTGTAGGTGTTGGAAAATGGGTCATTCTGGATGGCATTGAGGTCCTCGCAGGTCTGAGGAGCCTCAAGAAAGTTGGAGAATGGGGGAGTAGAGTTCCCCTGGAAAGAATAGAAAGGATCGGAGGTCCCTTCAGTCCTAAAGTCAGATGGGGGTGGATACAGGTCCATACCAGGAGAAGATCGGTGGAAAATGTTTTGCATAGTTTCCCGTGTGGGAGGTGGTTGTGCGAAGGAGTTTTGCACAGAGGTGACTCGCTGCAAGTGCTGAGTCAGCTCATCCACCTTCTTCTCAATAATAGAGACCTTATCCAACTGACTGGCCATTAGTTCCAAGTCAACGGATGTGGACAGGCCCTGCATCTCATGTGCTCCCCTAAGATTCGTCGCTGCACGGGTATTCGTCCGGTCGAATAATCCCATGGAGTCATTGTTGATGGAGTTCTTGCACATTTCTCGAGAATCTCCCACACGGTGTCTTCATGTTGACCCATGATATTTCCTCCGCAAGTTGCATTGACAAACAATCTAATATATTCATGGAGTCCCTGGTAAAAAGACTGAACTTGTTCCCATTTAGGAACTCCGTGATGGGGGCACTTTCTCATGAGATCCTGGAATCAATCCCATGCCTCATAAATAGGTTCTCCCATCTGCTGTGTGAAGTGAGTAATCTGATGGTGCAAGGAGTTTGTCTGACCAACGGTAAAGAACTTCTTCAAAAACTCAGACTGAAGTTCATCCTAGGTGTTGATCGGGTGGGTCTGTGTCTGATACCAATGAGCTGCCTTGTCCATAAGGGAGAAAGAGAACATCTTCATGAGTAAGATATCTCGATTTTGTGCATCTGATCCAAAGGTCTGGGCCAGATGCTTAAGCTGTTTGATATTTTGGAAGGGATCTTCCGAGTTAAGCCCATAGAATTTAAGTATGGCATGAATCATATTGGGCTTTAATTCAGAATCAGGTCCTCCAGTCGGGATTCTGACTCGAGGCTTAATTGCCACCGCAACAGGATTATAGTGTTCTCGCATCATGGGGCACTGTGGTGGGTTCGTGAAATTTTGGAAGAGATCATTAAGACGTTGGAGTTGGTGCTCAAGATTATTCTCTTCTTCAACAAGCTGAGCCATAGTGGAAGAAGAAGGAGAACTAGGTTCAGAATCAGAAGAGAGGTCTATGTGGAGTGGTTGTCTCACAAACAAGGGTACCGAGTCTTGGCCTTGGGGAGAGTGGATTTCTAGAGGTGGTTTTAATGACCTCCTACCAAACATGCACTGATGGACTGGATGAGATTAGAACGTACTAGACCCAATCAAGACACCAAAAATTTGTTGGGTGACTATAGAGGTTCAGGGAGGATGATACCCCTTGATCAGATGGTCGTCCACCTGAGAATTACCTAGGCAGCCAGAGAGGGTGAGTCCCACGAAGACCCCTACACGGTAGAGCACCCCCACTGGTTACAGGGTTTCCCCCACCCGACCTCTCTTGTCACTGAGATTCCATGTAGACCAGAATGGGGACCTTAACCTCTTAAGTCTACCACTTTTAATTAAGATCAAGGTGCTTAGGGTTTCACTTGAACTTTAAGCCTTTTGTGTACCAAAGTAACCTAATTTAAAGGTTGGTTGATCCAAAGGATCAACTTCACCTCTTATTCCTATGAGAGCTTCTTAGGTCCTTTCTTTTAGTGTTCAAGTGAATTAAGAGCCGGATTTCTTAGGGTTTCTCTTAATAGATCTTTTCAGGCAATGGTTTAGGCACACCTTTTGGAATTTTCAGTTCTTTGTTTAGAAGTTGTGTCTCTAAAACCCTAGCTTGGAATCCTAGGTTGGCTCTAATTGATCCAATTAGTTGCCTCAGAAATGGGTACCTAGGGCTCAAGCAAGAAGATTTTAGCCCTACTTACCTTAAGTGGATAAGCAGTTAAAGTGTGTTGAAATTCAAAATCAGGCAACTCTGAGAATTACTAAGTACAGAAGACAGGTAGCCCTAGATTGATTTTTCTTTTCTTTTTCCTCTTTAGAATGTAAGGGGATTAAGAGGGAGGTCTGAAGGTTACCTGTCCCTGGTGTGGTTTCTATGCAGTTGCATGTCCTTTCTTGCCTTTCCTGCACAACCAGAAGAGAGATCAAGTCAGTATAAAATCAGAAATTGTGATTTTGAAGCTTCTAAAAATGCCCGTTGCTCCCCGGCAACGGTGCCAAAAACTAGTGAGAGACCACTCTGATTTTATTTTATTACTCGGATACAAAAATTCTTCGAGGTCGAACTCAGGGAGCAAGCTTGATTCTAGAAGTATAGAAAATCACAATTTACAATAGTACACTATTTTACAAAAGAACAACTAAAGATAAAGGAAATAAAAATGTTTCTTCTCTTTTCTTCTCTCTTTCTTCTTTGTCCTTTCCCTTCTCCTTTCAATCTTCTGACGTCTGATTCTGGGAATCAAACGCCTTAAGTAGCCACTTGCTACAGTGCACGTCTCCTTCTTTCTTGCTGCTGCTCTTCTTCTCCTTGGCTTTTTCTTCTTCTCTTCTCTTCGGCTGCAGCTCCATCCTTTGGCTTCAGCTCTTCCTCTTCTTCTGCTTCAACTCCTACTCTTTTTTCTTTTTCTTCCTTTCCTTTCTTCTTCTTCAACTTTTTCTGCTTGGTTTTCTTGGCTTCTTCTTCTTCTTCTTTCTTGAGCTACGTCTCCTTCTTCAGTTTGCTTCTCTTCCTCTTCTCCTGCTTCAGCTCATTGGTGCGGCTAAGTCCTTGGCCGCTCCTTCCTTGCTTCTTCTGCTTCCTCTTCTTCCTTCTTCTCCTTCAATTCCCTGCACAGGCATATGGTTAGGCAAAACCTAACCCCTACCCTCCCCGTATCTCTCTCTCTCTATTTCACTCCAGGGTTCACTCTCCCAGAGCATGTTCGGGTATACGGGTCGGGCAACGTGCTCAGGACTAGGCCCACCGGCGTGCGGTGGTGGGCGAGGTGTAAAAGGCTTAGGTAATCGGGTCGGGCCAGGTCCGCGAGGGGTGGTCGAGGATGAGGCCAGGTGAGCCGGTGAGAGGGACCTCACCCCGTGTGACTGAGACGATAAGCCTTAGTCACTTTTTCACTTTATGTGGGTGCGCATCTTCAACAGCTATCGATGTGGGACTATCCGCACCCCTCCTTTCTTGCATGCTCGCAGCAGGGGGTGCCCTTCCAATTGCAGCAAGACGTGATGCTTGCGTCTTCAATTGGGGACCTGGGGCCATGCACGAGGCTCTTTCGCACAACTGGGACTCCAACCTGGGGTAAGGGTGCCTAGAGCGTGCCTGTGAGCAAGCTTGAAGCTTGCTCGTTAAAATTAGTAAAACGGCCTCTCGGCCATGTCAGGACATTCAGGGAATATCACCGAAGCACGACGAACATGATGGGAGTGGTGGCATGTCGTGATAGTGATTGTGAGTGCATGGCTAGGTCAAACTGTGTGCGTGCTGGTGGGTGTGTTCGGGGGATGGTTTTAGTAGGTGGCGTAGTTGGTGCAAGGGTGAGAGGTTATCAGTGGGAGGTGGTGAAGATCAGGGACAGGTTAGCGAGGGGTGGAGCTAAATGTGGTGGTGAAATGGCCTCGCCGAAGTTGGTGGTTGAAGGTGGAGATGGTGAGGGTGGATAGTGGTGTAAAGGGGTCGAAACAACAAATTGACAGAGGGGAATTAAAGAGAAGGGTAAGAGGGACTTGGCTGGCAGGTCAGGAGTGAATGGAGGAGGCAGAGGTGGCAAGCGGCTGGTACTACCATCGTCGGAGATGAAGGCACCTAGGGGAAGAGACAGTGACGAGGAAGAGGGGCTGGAGGGCACCTGTTGGTATGGCGCGGCATGGCGGAAGATGGCGGAGGCAACCCTGCCACTGGTATGGTGGCAGTGCGACGATAGAGGATAGGGAGTGTCATCGGAAGCTCTGGGAAAATGGTTGGTGTAGGGAGGGGAGGAATTGGAGGGGATTCTCGGGCCAAAAGGAGCTTGAAGGATGCAGCTAAGCGTGCCATTCCTTAAATAGGAGTCGGTCGGCCGCGAAGCACGCGAAAGTGGCAGGAGAAACCCCACTGGAGACGTGGCAGATAGAGACCCATACCTCTCGTGCGTTTGCACGAGAGGTATGGTGGTCGACAGGGTATGGGAGCCAGCTCGTGTGGTAGGGGGCTCTGCAGGGAGCTCCCCTTTCAAATCTTGGGCCGGCTCCCCAAGCATGCATGGCACCATCCTCCGTGCAAAGTCACTGGAGGTATGGCCCACGCAGCGGGTGGCAGAAGGACCTATTTGAGGAAAATGATGGGAAAGCTAGGGGGCATCTGTAATAGTTTCAAAAACTTGACGGTCTGAAAGTAATTTTGAGGACTAAATTGCAAAGTGGGTCAAGACAACCTTTCCTTAGGTCCAAATTTTGGTATCAACCTAATTTGGAACTAAGGAATCAAATGGTGAAGTTGGATTTTAGGTTTGACCACGTTTGACTGGTAATTTTGCATAAAAACCCAAATTAGTTCAAAAATTGGGTCTAGTTCTCAATATAGGTCAAAACAAGTTCCAACGGCCAAATTGAAGGTTCTAAACACTAGAGGATATTTTTCCATGATTTTTAGAGGGTTTAGTTTATTTTTATCTTGCCTAGAACTTCATAAATCAAAGTGGATTTGTTTTAGGGTTATAGAATGTCATTTAATTCCCATATTTTGTCATAACCGTTTTCTGACCAAACCATCCCACTTTTTCTCTTATTAAGTCTACTTGACCTGTGTCTAGACCCTTAGAAATCCCATTCATGTACTGTAATGGTAAAATTGCAATTTTACCCCTTGTATAGTGTTTTATTCTTAGATTAACAATTCCTTGATTTAGGCCTTCACTTAGGTTATGTAGGAGCTTTTGTTCAATATATTAGGTCAAAAATGTGCTAGTTAGGGTTTATGATGAGGTTCTCATCAACCACATTAGTCCTCAGGAAACCAATTTTTTGTGTTTTGAGGAAAAAGTTCAAGATAGGACCTTGGTTGATTTTTGGTTAAGGTAGGTACATGGTTTATTAAGGATAAAACATTTGGACTTAGCTTTGGATTCAAAGATTGGACAAATCAGGACCACTGTATCCTTTAATAATTCACTACTTAACTCCTTTTTAATTCAAATATCTCGAAACCATTTTTGCTGTTAGGATTTCCTGGCTCGTGAACTCGATCTGTAACTCGCAAGTTGATTAAAATTCAGGTGTCAGTGCATTTGATATGTCAACATTATTGGGATAAGGTCATGTTATTGAACCTTTCTCTTTTCAATTATTTCCCCCATGCTTAGCCTTAGCTTAGTCCTACTACAAATGTGTTAGGATCACCATTCCTGTTACCAATCCTTGAGGGGGCTCTGATATCAGTACTTCGAGATAGCACAGTTGAAGACACACCCAGGAGCTCACAACCCAAAAACACAATGCAGTGTAAAGGGGCGCTCCAAGCAAACTCAATCTCTTGCTCCGACACTATGGGTAGAGCACTGTCCAAGACACTTGAGCAGCAAAATGTTCCTTAATGCTCTGTTTAAAGATATGAAACATAGATATAGAGTAGCTCCAAGGTAGTAACATGTTGACATCACATCCTCAAAGGAAGTATTTTTCCTTCTCGGTAGTGGGAACTCAAACCAATCATCTGTCTCGGTCTTTTACTAAGATTTTGTAAGAGTTTTTTAATTATTTAGATGCTTTTGGGCTTGGGTAGTATTGGCTTTGTGTGTGAAATGTTTGACACCAAGTTTTCAAAAGAAAAGCATATTTTTGGATCGAGAGCTAAGTCATGTACTATCCGGGTTGCTAAATAAAGTCGGATTACTTGAATCATCAAGTGTTAAGATGGAATTCTTTGCAGGATACCTGATCTAGTCTAGGTTTCTAGACCTAAAATGTCTAAAAATGAATCCGCAGCTTCATCATTGGTTTGTTAATGATTAAGCCCCAAGTGTACCTAGTTTGAATTAAAGTTCAACTATTGGTCCTTTCTTTCACTAAAAATTCTCAAAATATTTTTTTAGAAGTAATGCAAATAGACTGCATATGCAAATACA
Source organism: Thalassia testudinum (assembly GCA_037157565.1). Classification (NCBI taxonomy): domain Eukaryota; kingdom Viridiplantae; phylum Streptophyta; class Magnoliopsida; order Alismatales; family Hydrocharitaceae; genus Thalassia; species Thalassia testudinum. Next base: position 217,722,264 of record JAZHRO010000024.1, read on the forward strand.
AACGATGCAAATGCAAAATATTTTAATGTTTTTAGAATCTAAAAAATAATGAAATGGCTAACAAAATTGAAGTACCCCCCCCCCCCCCAATGCTTAAGGTTTGCAAGTCCCTTGCAAAAGGAAAAGAGTAGGAGAAGATAACACCTGAGAGAGGAAGTCAAGATAGAGGTGAAGTTTTGTAGAACATGAAAAATAAAATGAAAATGAAAAGGAAAATGTTGTTGGGTTACCTCCCAACCGGTGTTGTCTTTAGTTCCATTTAGTTGAGTGTTAAGTGATGCATGGAAGATGGTCAATCGTGAAGATAGTTAAACACATGAATGCCCTGTAAAATGCAATCTTCCCCTTGGTCCCCTGAAAAGAAAATGGTGGAAGTAGGGTGACTAAAATGAGTATGAAAAATGGAAGAAATGCCCGAGTCTATCCAAGGTTTCAGTTCAGGAAGAAGGCCATGCTTGGGGGGATCAGATGGTAGATCTAGGGGAAAGGGACTGGGGGAACAGTTAGTGAGATGAAGGGTGGGGGAAGTTAGGGTGAGAAGTTGAATTGAAGTTAGAGTGGGCGGGTGAGGTGAAATTACAGTAGGCAGGTCTGGTGAATAGTTAGGAAGAGATTTTGAGTGAATACAAGGCTCCAAGTCTTTGATGTCGCGGACCACCAATTCAGAGTTAGAATCCTCGAAAAAATTATGATTGGAAAGAGAATCTATCATCATTGTTTCCTCCACCAAATTAGATGTTTCAATATCTGAGTCTTCAAAGAAGTCATCATCATCATGGAATTTCCCAGAGGATTTGAAAATATCTAGGGTAATTGTTTGGCCTGTGAAAGTGATATCCATTTTACTCGTATGACAATTTATATTTGCTTTCGCAGTGGCCAAGAAGGGTCGACCAAGAAAGATAGGGGCATTAATTAGAGATTCAGGTACCTCAATGTCGAGGATAAGAAAATCTATAGGTAAGACACATTTCTGAACCTTGACAAGGACATCCTCAACAATCCCTCGAGGTTTGATCACAGATTGGTCAGTTAACTGTAAGGTAACCTCGACAGGCTTGAGATCATCGATCTTAAATTCCTCGAATAGAACTGGGGGATGATATTAATTGAGGAATCGAGATCAGGAAGGGCACGGTTAAATGTAGTATCATCAATATCATAGAAATCAAAGGCACGCTCGGGTCATTCATCTTAGAAGGCAGCTTGCTCTGTATGATAGAGCTTACTAACTTTGAAAGATGAACTCTTCCGAGGTTTTCATTATTCATTTTTGGAGTACAGAGATCCTTCAAAAACTTAGCATAGGCAAGGATATATTTGATTGCGACTAGGGGAGGGATGTTGATATGAACTTGCCCAAAAAATTCCACGAGTTCCTCATTTATGGGCTCAATTTTTTTTTTTCTATTAGTGATAGAGTGGAGAGCTTGGGGAAAAGGGACAAGAATCGTGTTGTGATAATCAATTTCTTTTTCTCCCTGAGTGACGGTGTTAGGAGAGTGGACTTGCACTAGGGTTGTGTGGGTTTCATCAACTTGGTGTGAAGGTCCAGGATCGGTGATTGTTGTCCCATTCCTCAAAGTAACTACATTGGCAGTTTGGTTGTTCCTGGGAGGGGGTTGGGGGGCTTAATGTTGTGTGAAAACTAGTGAGTGCTGTGATGCTAGGTTGTTTGGAGGCTAATTAGTATGGTTCTAATTTGAGTGCCCATCCTAGTAGTGGTTCCTCTGATTGATAGGGTTGTGTATGGGCTGGGAAGGCAAATGTCCTGAAGGTCTCTAGGTCGAAGTAACCCCAATCTGATTATGGAGATTTGTAACAACATGGGTTACCTCCGACATCTTATTTTGCATCTGTTGCTTGTTCCAAATCAGGTTTTAAATCGTTGCGTTGTAATAAAGTTGAAATCTTACGAAAAATAGATGAAATTTATACTCGAAAAAGTCCAAGGTCATTCGCTGGGAGAAAATAGGAATTCAGTTCTCAAAATTGTAATTTAAAATAATAGAGATACAAAATTGTAGTCAGAAATTGATCTAGAGTAATGTAGCAATAAGATCAAGTATCAGACTGCAAAAAGAATGGAGTAAAATGGTGATTTGAATCACCAATTACTCCCTACAATAATGGCAAATAGAACTCAATAGTTATACATGGAATGATCTCAGCCATCTGAATATTCAATTAGACATCTTAAACGTCTGATGAACAATGCTATTTCTTCTTCTACTTCTTCTTGCTTTTCTTCTTCCTTATTCTTCTTTGTCAGCTCTTCTATTCTTCTCTCTTCTTCTGCTTCTCTGCTTTTCTTCCTGTGCAGCTCCTCTTCTTTTCTTCTTTTGCTTTCTTTCTCTACTCTCTTGTTTTTCTATTCTTCTTCTTCATGCAGAAGGGGAAGGATCCTCAATTTTGGCTAAGTGTCAGCCAAAGTTTCTTAGAGCAAAACCCCCTGCCCCCGTGCTTGATCCTCACTTTCTCTCCTTGGGTTACGCTCTCCCAGAGCCTCCCATAGTATCGAGTTATTGGGTTTTCGGACCTAGAGCGTACCCAGGTCTAGGCCTACGGTCATGGGTTGCAGCTGAGGAGTGAACGCGTAGGCGGGTTATCGGGTTACGGCTAGATCCACGAGGTCAAAATTGCGGATGAGGCCGAGTGAGGGTGTGGGGGATCTCACCCCCCAAGTGATTCGAGGTGATAAGACTCTATCACAAATTCAATTTAAGCGTGTGTGGCGCTTCGTCAACTACTGTGGTGGGACTAAAGTCCCACCTTCCTTCATGCATCCGCAGCTGTAGTGAAGGAGGCTCGATTTGAGGCAGCAGCAGGTGCTGGCGACTTCAATTGTCACCTTGAAATCCTTCTTGGAAGTGTTCCACTCGACCTAGGTGTAGCGCCTGAAGCTGAAGATGCAAGAACAGCATTTGGAGGTCTTCGAAGAAGCTCCGCCAATGACTCTGTGGCTCGAGACCTAAAAGAGACGAATATGAGCTAAACCCCCCAGTCAGTACGCTCAGGAGTTTCGCCTTGATGAGGCGAATGCAACGGCGATGTTCATGAGAGGTGAATGTGTGTGAAGTGGCCTGTCGGCGTCAGAAAATGAAGTGCTTAGGTGCGGTGTTCAGTGTAGCGAGTGAGGGACCAAATCCCTCAATTTCTTGAGGGCTTTTGGTCTGGGGAGCACGGTGGAGCTGATGGAGGTGACAACTGCAAGTTTCAAGCAGTGTGGCGGTGTGTAGACATCGCCAGTGCTTCGCTGGAGGCGGATAAGATGAAGTGCAGGAGGTGACGGTTGGCAGTTGTGTGAGTTTACAAGGGTGGAAAAGCAAACAGAAAGAGAGGGAGAGTAAGAGAGGGACATAGCGAGGTGGTTGAGAGGCAGAGGGCTCTTGTGTTGGTCGACTGGAGCCGGAGGAGGAAGAAGCAATGAGGCGGCGACAGCGATGCTGACGGAGGAACACCCTCCCCTTGGTTGGGGAGGGTCGCGACAAAGAGAGGAAGAGTTTAGGTCATCCAATTTAATGGTTAGACAGCTGGAGGAGGGGGATCCAGAGAGGTTGCCGGAGCAGGGTTTTGTGGTGGCTAGAGGAAGGGAATTAAGGTGATTTGGCTCCCAAAAACTTGCTAAAAAGCACGATTATGCGATGGTGTTTCTTTCATAGGCCATAGGAAGCCCTTCCAAGCTTGGAAGGTATTTGCAAAATAGGATACCCAAACCTTTGAAAGGATCGCATGGTCTTTTGGAAAAGACTTAGAGCCCAAGGAATGGCTCAAATGGAAGATAACTTCCTAAGGAATCCCCGTATCAATTTTGGGAGAGATTGATTGTGAATCGTGAAGGTTTAACCTTCCAAAAGTGGCACAGGGACCTGCTTGCGAAGAAGACAAAGAAATTGGGGGGCTATTTGTAAGAGAATTCAAAACTTAAGGGTCTGAATGAGATAGAAATAGTTTAACTGAACCAAAATGTAAACTTGGTCAAGATGATCTCAGATTGGGCCCAAATTTTGTTACAAACCTAATTTGGACACAAGGAATCAAATGGTGAAGTTACATTTAGGTTTTGACCAAGTTTGGCTAGGTAATTTATGCAAAAACCTAAATTAGGGCAAATATCTGTCTGAGACTCTATTTTAGGTCGAGATGGTTTTTGATGGCAAAATTGAAGGTTACAAACCCTAGAGAATATTTTCCTATGAATTTTAGAGGGTTTAGGTGAATTTTATCCTAACCAGAATTTCAGTTAATTAAGCGTGTTTATTTTTAGAGTTTCAAAAGTTATTTAATTCTAAAAACACGTGTAAATACTTTTCTGTTTGTTCTAACCAACTTGTTAACCTTTTAGGACCATTTGACCCATAATTATCCCCTAGGAAAACCTGTGATTATACTGCATTCATGATTTGATGGTAAAACTACAGTTTTAACCCTATTTTCTTGTCTTTCCCTCATAATGACTTTGTAATGAAATATGGCTCTCTAGTAGTTCTATAGGAGCATTTACTAACTTAATTAGTTCAAAATGAGCTAGTTATGGCTCATGATGGTGTTCCCATCATACCCCCATGCCTAACTTTTGCTAGTCTCTTAGCAAAATCTCACGGAATTAACTTTAATTCTAGACCATATGACTTTTTATGATCAAAACTCTGATGTATGCTTTCTTTTGTCAATTAGGTTAGAATGCTGATGGTAAGCCTAAAGGTACTGAAGTACCAACCAAGATCCATACCTGACCAATACTAGTCTCAGTCTACCACGAAGGTTTCTAAGGTCCACAGGAACTAACCTAAGGTTCGTTGAACTCTGCGGTTAAAGCACCTGTGCTTGTAACATGTTTTAGCCCAGGTTCAGTTCACAATGCATTTTTGTAAGAGAGAGACAGAAGAATTTTTCTTTGTTTTTGGAGAGTTTTCTCTCTCTTTTCTTTTTATTTCTAGCCTTGGATTAGCTTTACAACACGGTTTGTATCGGATTCCTAATTCCCACCATTAATCCTCGCAGGGTCCTTGGTAATCGATGCTTCGAGATAACACCGCCCATGGCAACCCCCAGAACCCTGGCTTTCGAGATTTCGAGATAATCCCACCCATGGCATTCTATAGCTAAATCCAAACCCTAGCAATCAACATTTCGTGATAATGCTGCCCATGGCATCTGAACTAGCACAAGGTGCTTACATGCCTCCGGTAGGATACTTAGATATCTTAGGAGACAAGCACCAAGGAGACGACATGTTATTATGCATCTTAGAGGGGTATTTCCTGCCTTTTCACGCTGGGAACTCATCAAAATTAACTTGTGTTGATCAGCCGCTCCTAATCTAAGTAGCTTTTTCATAACAGATTTATCGCATTTGTGTGATTTTGATAATTAAGCGCACTGAACCAGACTGTGTGTGGATTGGGGTGCTTAGGTTATCGAGTCCTGCAAACCAGAGGTTAGTTAACGAGGTTGAATAATCCCTAAGCCTTAGACCTAATACTTAAGCTTCGCATTTTCTCCAACCTCTTGACAACTATCCATATCTTAGCGGATACTTGAATTTTTAAGCTTAGAATCGTAGCCCAAGAGGCCTAAGATCAGCGTTCATACTAATCTCTTTTGTCTCTTAGCACTTTTTGTCCTTCATTTTCTTTCTTTTTGATTTGTTCTGGAACTAAGTCAATTCCTTAATTATTTACTAATGACTATTTCTTTTTCTTTTCTTTTCAAATTATGCTCCTTTTTGACATTCTTATCTCCATTTTTCTCCAAAAAAATGATATGTAATCAATTCACTCAAAATTTCCTCCCTTCTCCTATTTTCGCTCTTTTTTTTCAATTTTTTTATTTTTTTGGTTTTTGGAGTACGTGCTTTTTTTTTGTAACCCTTTCTTGTGAAGTGATTCTCATAGCATTTTGCACTTTAATACCCCCCCATGCCTATGATTTGCAATGTCCTCATTGTAAATTAAGTGGGTTCGAATTTAGCTTAGATTGTACATTAGGACAGGTTTTTGGTGGGTGGCCGGGTTGAGATGACTGTTGCAGACAATTTCAAGCTCGGGTATAGGTACCAGAGGTGGAGTCGGCTATTCTAATGGACGAACCCTAAAGTGCAATATGAGTTCAGCATAATATGTGTCAAGAAGGGTTTCGAGTTTTTCAAAAAGATGACGGGTTGCCTCCAGTTAAGCGCTGAGTTTAACACCATTAGTCGGGTGCAATGAGCTCAAGGAGAATGGAGATCAAAAGATACCTCAACCCTGTTTGTATCGATGAATTTAATGAATGCTTAAGTCGCTGACCATTCATAACAAAGGGTTCTGAATCAAGACTGCTTTAGTTGATTTCAATAGCTCCATTTCCAAAGATTCGTCTCACCATGAATGGTCCAATCCATTTTGATCTAAGTTTTCCTAGGAAAAGTTTGAGTTTGGCATCAAGGAGTAGAACTTTCTGACCTGGGTGGAAAAATTTTCATACAATGTGCCTCTCATGGAAGGCTTTAACCCACTCCTTGTAGATACATGAGTTCTCATATGCATCATTGCATAGTTCCTTGATCTCGCTTAATTGCAACCGGTGGTGTATTCCAGCCTTCACTAGATCCAGATTGCATTTCTGTACTGCCCAATAAGCCTTGTGCTCCATCTCGACAGGAAGGTGACATGCCTTACCATACACTAATATGAAGGCAGACATGCCCAATTGCGTCTTCTGGGCGGTCCTATAGGCCCACAAGGCTTCCAGAAGGCGAGCAGACTAATGCTTTTTATGAGGTCGAACAGTGACCTAAAGGATCTTTTTGATCTCTCGATTTGACAGCTCTACCAGTCCACTAGTCTAGGGGTGGTAAGGAGTCGAGATACAATGTGATACCCCATACATTTTCATCAAGGACTGGAAGTGCACATTGGTAAAATGAGACCTACCATCACTGATGATGGCCGTAGGAACCCCAAATCTGGTAAAGATGTTCTCCTGGATAAATCGGAGGATAACTTTATGATCGCTAGTTCTCGTGGGGATAGCTTTGATCCATTTAGAGACATAATCAATATTGAGCAGAATGTATTCGAAGCCGTTAGATCCAGGAAAGGGTCATATGAAATCAATTCCCCATATGTCAATGATTTCGCACATAATAACCAGGTTCAAGGGCATCATATCCTGTGGGCCTATGTTGCTGAGGGTCTGATAACGAGCGCATGCCCTACAATACATCTGTGTGTCTTTGAACAAAGTGGGCCAAAAGAACCCAAACTGGAGAATTTGACTGCAGTTTTATGCCTAGAGAAATGACCACCGTAGGCCTGGTCCTGACAGAATGACATTACGTCATTGACCTCGTCGTTAGGAATGCATCTCCGGATCACCTGATCATTGACAATGTGGAAAAGGTATGGTTCCTCCCAAATATAGTACTTGGCCTAGGCAATTAATTTGTCCCACCTAGGAGCCACCAAATCTAGCGGAACTTTCCCCGTAACCAAGTCGTTGACAATATCAGCCAACCATGGGAGATTGTGAATGGTTAGCAGGTGCTCGTGTGGAAAATTCTCAGTGATTGGACCAGATGGGTCGATGATGGAAGAAGGAAGACAAGACAAGTGGTCAGCTACCACGTTCTATTTTCCACTTTATCACGGATCTTGAGATCAAATTCTTGCAACAGCAAGATCCAGTAGATTAGTCAAGGTTTTGCATCCTTCTTCGCAAGGAGGTGCCTCAGTGTAATGTGATTTGAGTATATGATAACATGGGAACCCAAAATATATGATCTGAATTTTTCCAGGGCAAACACTATGGCTAGCAGCTCTTTCTCAGTAACTATATAGTTACGCTGAGCCTCGTCAAGTGTCTTGCTAGCGTAGTAGATGACCACGGGTTTCCTGTCTATTTTCTACCCAATTACCGCCCCTACAGCATAATCAGATGCATCGCACATGATCTCAAAGGATTGAGACCAATCAAGGGACTGCAAGATAGGTGCTTGGGTAACTCGATCACGCAGGATCTCAAATTTCTAAGTGCACTCCGTGGAGATTTCAAAGGAGACATCCTTAGATAGAAGATTAGTTAGGGGGCACGCAAATTTCGAAAAATCAAGAATGAATCAACGGTAAAAATCGATGTGCCCCAGAAAGGATCAAATGTCTTTGGCTGAGCTAGGCATAGGGAGTTTGGAAATCAGATTCACCTTGGCTCGATCAACTTGGATGCCTTTTTCAGAGATGAGATGTCCCAGGACAATTCCCTCAGGTACCATGAAGTGGCTCTTTTCCTAGGAAAAAACCAAGTTCACGTCGATGCATCGCCTGAGGATTTAGACCAAGTGCAGGAGGCAATCATCAAATGATTCACCAAATACCAAGAATTCATCCATGAAGACTTCAAGGTATTCACCTACCATATCTGAGAATATGGCAAGCATGCACCGCTGAAAAGTGGTGGGTGCATTACAGAGACCGAACGACATCCTTCGGAATGCGTATGTTCCGAAGGGTCAGGTGAAGGTGGTCTTCTCTTGGTCCTCAAGATGTATTGCGACCTGATTATAACTGAAGTACCCATCCAAAAAGCACAAGAATCGATTTCCTGCTAGTTTCTCGAGAATCTGATCAATGAATGGTAGTAGGAAATGATCCTTCTTCATGGAGGAATTGAGTCTCTTGTAATCAATGCAGACTCTCCACGAGTTTTCTAGATGGGTCAGTATGGTTTCTCTGATTTCAGTCGTGATGACAGTGAGCCCTGCCTTCTTAGGCACAACTTGGATTGGGCTCACCCACCGACTTTTGGAGATCGGGTAGATGATCCCTACATCTAACCACTTGATGATATCCTTTCTCACGACATCCTACATATTTGGATTTAGGCATCTCTGCATTTCACGAGATGGTCGTGAGCCCTCTTCAGTGTATATGTGATGTGTGCAGTATGAAGGGCTAATAACAGTCAGATCATCAAGAGTCCATCCAATGGCTCTCTGATGTTGCTAGAGAATAGAAATCAGGCATGTTTCCTGATCAGGTGTGAGTTTGAAGTTGATAATCATAGGAAATGTCTAATTGGAACCCAAAGAGATGTATTTGAGATGATCGTGAAGAGGCTTTAATTCCATTATTGGGTTGTCAGCAGTAGTGGGTAGTTTAGGGTGGGTGTCGGGAGCAAAGGGAGGATCCTTGGGTGTGTTTAGGTTGAGTTCGGACTCCTCTAATTGTGGATTTTCATCCACTTGTGATTGATCAGAAATAGTCAGGTTTTCCTCAATACATAAGTCGTTAACCACAGCATCGATATCACAAATCTGTTCTATAACTCCGCAATTAATACTTGTTGGGCCTTGAAGATGTCGATCTTTAGTGTCTTCCTCCCGAATTTTAATTCAATTTAGCCCACCTCACAATTGTTATTGGCCCTAGCAGTGGCCAAAAAGGGTCTCCGTAGTATGATCGGTGTATTCCTTACATTCTCAGGAGCATCCATGTCTAAGACAATAAATTCCACTAGAAAATAGAAATCATGTAACCTAACTATCACATCCTCGAGAATTCCTTTTGGTGACTTAATAGATTGGTCGGCTAGCTGTAGAGTCATTTCTGTCGTTTTATGCTTAGATTCCTCGAAGTAGTCTAGTAGGGATGTAGGTATCAAATTTATGGAGGCTCCTAAGTCCAATAAAGCTTGGTCGAATTGTATACCACCCGATTGCACAGGAGATCAGAGGGGTGCCTGGGACTTTTTCCTTAGGTGGGAGTTTGCTCAAAATGACGGAGTTGGCTTGCTCCGACAGTATGATCGAGTTCCCATTTCCGGTTCGTGGCTTACGCTTAGGTATACACACGTCTTTCAGAAATTGTGCGTAAGCTGATATGTGGCATATTGCATCCATCAAGGGGATGTTTATAAGGACCTGCTCAAAGAGCTTAACCAGGTCCTCCTCGGGTGCCACGGGTTTGGTTGTCCTTTTTCCCTTGGTCAAGGCCTTGGGAAATGGAACCTTAGACGATTCCTCTAGAATTGGCTCAGGCTTTTGATCTAGGATGGGTGTGTCTTGCATGACCAATCTATGGTTCAGGTTTGTATTACTAGGCTGGGAGTGGCTTGGATAAGGTGAGCCCTATGTTGCTTTGCCACTATGGGTAGTAATAGAATTCAATCCCGCCTGGTTCTGGTTTGGTGTGGGCAAAAGAGGTGCTTGTTGCTGGTAACCCGCATATGATGTTGAAGCCTCCATCCCATCGGGTGATGGAGTAGAAGGGGTCTAATAAAAAAAGTGAGCTCGACCCTGATTTGGGTTGATAATCTGCCTCTAGTTCGGCACGTTATTCGGATTAGGTAGAGGTTGTGAAGGAAGTGCACCAAGTTGGCATGGGTTTTCCATCCGGGTGAGTTGATTGCTAACCTCTGTGATCTCATCTTTGTGCTATTTTTGCATAGACGCATTCGACTTCTAAATGTCAGCCAGAGTCTGAAGGATAAGTCATTTGATCTGCATGAGTCAACCCAGATTGATAAGTTGGGTTAGGCCAAGGTTGAGGCAACTGATATGGACGAGGAGCTTGTGGTCGGGGCTGATATTGAGGTCTTTGATTTTGATTATATCCTGACCATGTGAAATTAGGATGATTATGACATCCAGGGTTGTAGGTGTTTGAGAATGGATCATTCTGAATGGCGTTGAGGTCCTCGCAAGTCTGAGGAACCTTGAAAAAGTCATAATATAAGGGTTCAGAGTTCCCCCAATTAGAGTAGGTGGGTCAAGAGTTTCCTCCGAAACCAGAATCAGACGGGGGTGGATACGAGTCCATCCCCTGAGAAGATCGATAATAGATGTTATGCACAGCCTCCCTGCTAGAGGGTAGTTACGCGAACGGGTTTTGCACAGAGGTGGCTCGCTGCAAGTGTCGAGTGAGCTCATCCACCTTCTTCTCAATAACAGATACCTTGTCCAGATGACTCACCATCATTTCCAAGTTGACAGAAGAGGACAGGCCCTGTGTCTCATGTGCTCCCTTTGGATTCGTCAATGCACGGGCATTCATTCGGTCGAACATGCCCATGGATTCATTATTGATGGAGTTCTCGCACATATTCTAGAGAATCTCTCACACGGTGTCTTCATGTTGACCCATGTTGTTTCCCTCGCAGGTCGCATTAACGAATAATCAAATATCCTCACGGAGTCCCTGGTAAAAAGACTGGACTCGTTCCCATTTAGGAACTCCGTGGTGGGGACACTTTCTCATGAGATCCAGAAAATGATCCAATCCCTCGTGAAGTGATTCTCCTGCTTGCTACGTGAAATGCGTGATCTGGTGCCGTAAAGCATTTGTCCGACCAACAGGGAAGAACTTTCTAAGAAACTAGGATTGAAGTTCTGCCCAGGTGTTGATTGGACGCATTTGGGTTTGGTACCAGTGAGCAGCCTTATCCATGAGAGAGAAGGAGAACATTTTCACGAGTAGGACATCCCGATTTTGAGCTTCTGTCCCAAAAGTTTGGGCCAGATGATTGAGTTGCTTGATATGCTGGAAAGGGTCTTCAGAATTACACCAATGGAATTTGGGAATGGCATAAATCATGTTGGGCTTGAGTTCAGTATCAGGACCTCCAGTGGGGATTTATACTCGAGGTTCAATTGCCACTACAGCGGGCTTGTAGTGATCTCACATCATTGGATGCTGTGGTGGGTTCACAAAGGCTTGGAATAGATCATTGAGGCACTGAAGCTGATTTTCAAGATATTTTCTTCTGCCGGTTGTGCCATGATGATGGATGAAGGAGAATTAGTTTCAGATGAATCAGAAGATATATCAATTGGACTGGGTTGTTGCACAAACAAGGAGGTCGAGGCTTGGCCTCGGTGGGAATGAGTAGCTAAAGAAGGCCTCAAGGATGGTCTTAGAGACCTCCTCCTGGACATGCACCAATGGAGTAGATGAGAGGTAGAATGTGATGGACCCAATCAAGACACCAAAAAAAAATTTTGGATGACTATAGAGGTTCAGGGCAGATGATACCCCTTATTTAGAAAGCCATCCACTTGAGAATTACCTAGGCAGCCAGAGAGGGAGAGTCTCGCAAAGACCCCTACATGGTAGGGTGCCCCGACGAGTTACAGGGTTTCCCCCACCCGACCTCTCTTGTCATTGATGATACAAGTAGACCAGAATGGGGACTTGACCTCTTAAGTCTACCAGTTTTAATTAAGAGCAAGGGTGCTTATGATTTCACTTGAACTTTTAAGATGTTTTTGTGAAAAGTGCCTAATTTGACGATTGGTTAACCCAAACAAGGTGGGTCAACTTCACCTGTATTATCCTTTTGATAAATTTAGGTCCCTTTTTTAGTGTTCAAATGAATTTAAGAGCTTGATTTTAGGGTTTTTCATGAATAGATCAATTCAATCAAGGTTTAGGCACACATTATTTGGAAAGATCAATTCTTTATTAAGCAAGTGTGTCTCTAAAACCCTAAACTGGAATCCTTAATTGGCTCTGATTTGGTCCAATTTAATTGGTCATAATGCGATACCTAGGGCTCAAACAAGAATGTGATAGCCCTAGATACCTAGGAGCACAAATTAGGGTTTGGATGTTCTCTAGAATGTATCAAATCAGGCAACTTGATGATTTGTGTAAGAATAGAATGAAAGTAGCCCTAATTGATTTTTTCCTTTTTTCTAGCTTTTTCAGATTCAAGGGCATAGAAGAAGGTAGATGGAGTTTACCTGCCCCTGGAGTGGTTGATGTGTCGCTGATCTTCCTTTAATGAGTCCCTAAAATAGATCACAATCAAAAAAGATGTAGCAAGTTAGAATCCAATCTGATATTGAATTAAGAGATCTGAATTGCACGTTGCTCCCCGGCAACAGCGCCAAACTGTTGCTCTTTCGAAATCAAGTTTTAAATCGTTGCGTTGTAGTATAGTTGAAATCTTGAGAAAAATAGATAAAAATTATACTTGAAAAAGTCTGAGGTTGTTCGCTTGGAGCAAATAGGAATTCAGTTCTCAAAATTGCAATTTAAAACAATAGAGATACAAAATTGTAATCAAAAATTGATTCAGAGTAATGTACCAATAAGATCAAGTATCAGACTATAAAACGAATGGAGTAAAATGGTGATTTGAATCACCAATTACTCCCTACAATAATGGCAAATAGAACTCAATAGTTATATATGAAATGATCTCAGCAGTCTGAATATTCAATCAGACATCTTAAATGTCTGATGAGCAGTGCTATTTCTTCTTCTACTTCTTCTTGCTTTCCATATTCCTTCTTCTTTATCTGCTCTTATGTTCTTCTTTTCTCTTCTACTTCTCTGCTTTTCTTCCTGTGCAGCTCCTCTTCTTTTCTTCTGCTTTCTTTCTATGCTTTTCTATTATTCTATTCTTCATCATGTGGAGGGGGAAGGATCCTCAATTTTGGCTAAGTGTCAGCCAAACATTCTTAGAGCAAAACCCCCTACCCCTGGGCATGGTGCTCTCTTTCTCTCCTTGGGTTACGCTCTCCCAGAGCCTCCAACAGTATCGGGTTATTAGGTTTTCGGACCTATAGCGTACCCGGGTCCAAAGCTATGACCATGGGTTGCAGTTGAGGCGCGTTATCGGTTTACAGCCAGATCTGTGGGGTCAAAATCACTGACGAGGCCGAGTGAGGGTGTGGGGGACCTCACCCCCCAAGTGATTTGAGGAGATAAGCCTCTATCACTTGGCCTCAATTTATGCATGTGCGGCGCTTCGTCAACTACCGAGGTGGGACTAAAGTCCCACCTTTCTTCATGCGTCCGCAGCTGCAGTGAAGGAGGCTTGATTTGAGGCAGTAGCAGGTGCCTGTGACTTCAATTGTCACCCTGAAAGCCTTCCTGAAAGTGTTCTGCTCGACCTGGGTGCAGCGCCTAAAGATGAAGATGCAAGAATAACACCTGGAGGTCTTCGAAGAAACTCCTCCAATGGCACTGTGGCTCAAGACTTGAAAGAGATGAATATGGGCTAAATGACCCAGTCAGTAAGCTTAGGAGTTTCTCCTAGATAAGCGAATGCAACGGCGATGTTCGTGAGGGGTGAACGTGTGTGAAGTGCCCGGTTGGCGTCGAAAAATGAAGTGCATAGGTGTGGTGTTCGGCGTAGCGAGTGAGGGACCAAATCCCTCAATTTCTTGAGGGGTTTTGGTCTATGGAGCATGGCAGAGCTGATGGAGGTGATAGCGGCAAGTTTCAAGCAGTGTGGCGATGTGTAGGTGTCACCGGAGCTTCGCCGGAGGTGGAGAAGATAAAGTGCGGGAGGTGGCAGTTGGCGGTTGTGTGTGTTTGTGAGGGTGGAAAAATGAAATAGAAAGAGAGAGAGAGTAAGAGGGACTTAGCAAGGTGGTTGAGAGGTGGAGGGCTCCGATGTTGGCCAATTGGAGTTGGAGAAGGCGGAAGAAGCTGCGAGGTGGCAATGGCGATGTAGACAGAGGAATGCCCTCCCTTTGGCTGGGAAGGGTCGCGACAAAGAGAGGAAGAGTTTAGGCCATCTAATTTGATGGTTGGACGACCGGAGGAGGGGGACATGGAGAGGTCACCGGAGCAGGGTTTTGTGGTGGCCAGAGGAATGGAATTAAGGTGATTTGGCTCCGAAAAACTTGCTGAAAATCACGGTCGTGCGATGGTGTTTCTTTTATAGGCCATAGGAAGCCCTTCCAAGCTTGGAAAGGATCTTTCAAGCTTGGAAGGTATTTACAAAATAGGATACCCAAACCTTTGAATGGTTTTCATGGCCTTTTGGGAAAGACTCAGAGCCCAAGGAATGGCTAAAATAGAAGGTAACTTCCCAACGAATCCCGATATCAATTTTGGGAGAGATTGATTGAGAATCGAGCAAGAAATCCTTGCTCAAAACTCAACAATGAAGGTTTAACCTTCCAAAAATGGCATGGGGACCTGCTTGTGAAGAAGACAAAGAAGTTGGGTGTCTATTTGTAAGAGAATTCAAAAGTTAAGGGTCTGAATGAGATAGAAAGAGTTTGACTGGACCAAATTGCAAACTTGGTCAAGATGATCTCAATTTGGAACAAAATTATGGGACAAACCTAATTTGGACCCAAGGAATCTAATGGTGAAGCTAGATTTAGGTTTTGACCAAGTTTGACTGGATAATTTATGTGAAAACCCAAATTAGGGCAAATGTCTGTCTGAGACTCTATTTTGGGTCGAGATGGGTTCTGATGGCCAAATTGAAGGTTCCAAACCCTAGAGAATATTTTTTTATTAATTATAGAAGATTTAGGTGAATTTTATCCTGACTAGAATCTCAATTAATTTACCAGGTCTATTTTTAGTGTTTTAAAAGTCATTTAATTCTCAAAACATGTGCAAACCCTTTTCTATCTGTTCTAACCCACTTGTTATCCTTTTAGGACCATTTGACCCTTAATTACCCCCTAGAAAAACCCATGATTATACTGCATTAATGATATGATGGTAAAACTACAGTTTTAACCATGTTTTCTTATCTTTCCCTCATAAAGACTTTGTAATGAAATATGGCTCTCTAGCAGTTATGGAGCATTTACTGACTTAATTAGATTAAAATGAGCTAGTTATGGCTCATGATGGTGTTCCCATCAGCATCCCCTATAGGGTTTTCATAACCAAGGCAGTGATGCCTTCTTGGGATGGCCCAGGTTGATAGAAAGTCTGGTTCGGCCCATACCCTCCAAATTGGATTTATTTTTGGGAGGGCACCTGATTAGGCCAGGAGTGAGTTAGGTAATTCCTCCAATTGGAGTTGGAGGGAGTTATAAATTGCTCCTGGAGGGTGAAAATGTTCATAATGGGGTTAGTGTTTGGATATCTGCAAGTCCCCAGGGAACGATATAAAGCCTCAGAAAATTGATTATACTTAACAGGGACAGTATTGATATTGTGCAAGTTCTCTCTCTTTAGAATGTTAGGCGGGGTTGGATGTGGAACCTAGGATGGTGTAGTAAGTCTTTCCTCATTTTCTTATGATTTAATTGCATCTGGTTGAGTATGTGGGAAATCATTTGAGGGTCATCTGGGGTATTAGGGATTGATTGAGTGCCTATCTCATGAACACCAAACTACGAGTTGGTAGTCCTGCCAAAGGTGTTCATGGACTCATGGTTAAATGAGCTTTCACTTATTTCTTCAAAAAGATCGTAGGCACTCTCAGCATCTTTATTCAGGAAGTTGCCGCCACACGAGGTGCGGGCAACTTCTTAAAAGATCCTAGAATCTCTCCCAAGCATCATATAAGGTCTCACCAGGATTTTGTTGGAAGGTCATAATAGATAGTTGTAGGGAAATCCTATGACTAATGGGGAAGAATTTCTTTAGGAAAGTAGTTTTAAACTGAGGCCAAGTGGTAATGGATTTGCCAATGGTTCTAAACTAGTAGCTAGTGCTAGTCAGGTTTTAACCATAGCTAGTGCTAGTTAGGTTGAGCTTCCAGTGAATTGTTCTATGCTAGAGGAGCTGGAATGGAGCTGGGATCAACTATCTTGATCTAGTTTGAGTTTCCATCCAGCTAAGATGAGCTGAATGGAGCTGAGGTGAACTAGCTAGAGCTACCATTCAACTGAGATGAGCTGAATGGAGCTTGATCCAGTTAGAATGAGTTGCAATCTAGTTGGGATGAGCGATCTAGCTAGGATCCAACTGAAATGAGCTTCTTCTTCATCTTCTGCCTTCCTGAGTGCCAAGGTATGTGGGATTTGACTTTCTATCTACCCTTGACACCCAAGTAAACACATCAAAAATACAACTAAAAATCCCTGACACGTGTCCTCAAAGGAGGCATTTTCCTCCTTCTCAGGAATGGGAACTTAAACCAATGTTCTACTTTGGATTTCACTAAAACTAAACAAGGGCCTTTTCTAATTTTTCTAATTTGTTTTTAAGTGTTGGCTGTGTGTGAAATTTGACACAAGAATTTTGCAAGGGATGCAAGTTTTTTAGTCAGAAACTAAGACAAATAGTTTCTAGGTCACAAAAAGAGATCAAGCCACCCGAATCATCATGAGTGCAAGTGGAATTTAAAGAAAGTTGCTTGATTTAGTTTAAAAATAGACCTAGAGATTCTAATAATCAAATTTGTATCCTTATCCCTAGCTTGTTAAAGATTAAATCCCATTGTGCCTTAAAATGAATCTTTCAACCTTAGTCCTGATTTTCAAAATTTTCCTCAAAGAGTTTTATGATTTTCTATAATGAGATGCATGCAAAAGAAAAATTGCATATTTTTAGGTTTTCCAAATCCTGAATTGATCATCAAAATTTGAAACACCCCCTATGCTTATGCTATGCAATGTCCTCACTCATTAAGAAGGAAAAGAGATCACCTTAGTAAGAGCTGGTCAGTTTCAGGATGATCAAAACCTGGGAAAAGAAAAGAAAAAGGAAACTAGGAAAAATGATGGGTTACCTCCCATCCAGTGCTATCTTTAACGCCATTCAGCTGAGCGTGAAGCAATGCACAGAAGATGGATAGTCATGTAAATAATTGGACACTTGAATGTCCTCAAGAAATATGACTTCCTCAGGATCCCCTAAAAGATGATTGGTAAGAATATAGGGATCAAAATGAAATGAAAAAATTGAAGAATGACCCGAGTTTGGCCATGGTTTGAGTTCATGATTAAATTCTAACTCGGGTGGGTCGAGTGGTAGGTCCAATGGAAAGGGAGTGGAGGATAAGTCAGTGTGATGAAGGGTGGGTGAAGTTAGTGTGGCTGGGTCAGGTGGAAAATCATGAAGATTTGAAGAATGAAGGTCAAATCCTAATTGATCTGATATGTCCTTTACCACATATTCATATTCAGAATATGAATCAATAAAACCTGGATCAATGCTGGTGAAAGCAGAGTGGGAATTGATCAACATAGATTGCTCAATTACTGCTTCCATTTTATTATTAGTGGCTTGAAAAAATTCATGATCAATGGACCTCCCGAAAGCTTGGAAAATATCTAATGTGATAGTTTGGTTGACGCAATTTATATCCATTTTTCTCGAACGACAATTGATACGAGCTTTTACATTAATCAAAAAAGGTCTTCCAAGAATGATAGGGGCATTTGTGAGAGCCTCAGGTACCTCTATGTCATGGACCAGAAAATCAACCAAAAATAGATAATTCCAGACTTTGACAATAATATCCTCGACAACTCCCTGTGGCTTAATGATAGATCAGTCTGCTAATTGTAATTGAACTTTAATAGGTTTTAATTCACTGAATCGAAATTCCTTGAATAAGACCATGGGGAAGAGATTAGTAGAGGCACCTAAGTCGAGAGGGGAGTGATAAAAGGTGGTGTCATTTATGACAACTGAAATAAGTGGTGCACCTAAGTCCTTTTTCATGAGTGGCAGCTTGCTTTGTACAACTGAGCTCACTATCTTAGAAAGGATCACCCTTCTTAGATTCTGAGCTTGCCACTTTGGAGTATACATTTCTTTCAAAAATTGAGCATAGGCAGGGATGGCATCTAGGATGGGGATGTTAGTCTCGATTTGCCCAAATAAGTCTAAAAGATCTTAGTGAGAGGGCTCTAATTTCTATTTCTTAGAAGGATTGGATTGCAGTGCTTGAGGGTAAAGAATAGGATTTGAATCTTGTGTTTTTGGTATGTCTTTTTCTTCTTCCAGATTGGGATTAGGAGAGTCAATTTGCATAGGTTGAGAGTGGGCTTCATTAGTTTGATGTGAAGGCCCTGAATCAGTGGTGGCTTTTCCACTCAATGTAACTGCATGTGCAGTTTGGTTATCGCTGGGAGGAGGTGGTGGGGCCTATTGTTGATAGAAACTGGGTTAATGCTGAGGTATCAGGTTAATGAGTGGTTGATTAGTGTGGTTCTTATTTTGATTTCCACCTGGATATTGGTTCCTTTAATTGACAGGGTTAGGTATGGGTTGGGATGGTAAATGTCCTGCAGGTCTCTAGGTCAGAGTAACCACAACTTGATCATGGAGATTATTAATAACACGGGTTACTTCCGTCATCTTGCTTTGCATTCCCTGCAGGGTTTTCATCATCTGGGCATTAGTGTCTTCTTGGGATAGCCCAGGTTGATAGAAAGTTTGATTTGAACCATATTCTGCTAACGGGTTTTGTTGTCAGTGAGGAACTGGATTGGTGAAAGAGTGAGTTGGGTAATTCCTCCAATTAGAGGAATTTTTAAATTGCTCCTAGAAAGTGGAGATATTTTTAGTGGGGCTATGATTTGGGTATGTGTAATTCCTCGATGAATAATAAAAGGCCTCAAAATATTGATTATACTCACCAGGGGCAGTATTTAATTTTTGTAGATTTTCTCTCTTGAGGATGTTAGGTGGAGTTAGATGTGGAGCCTGTGGACCTTGGGTAGGTGTGGCAAGTTTCCATTGGTTGGCTCGGTTTGTTATAGTCCTAGTCAACTGTTGTTGATTAGCTCGTAGCTGAGTGATGAGAGCCTCATCATGAGCTCTAACTAGCTCATTTTGACCTAACAAAGAGAATAAGAGCTCCTACATAACCTGGAGAAGGACATAATTCAAGCAATTAATATTCTGAGAAGAAAACATGAAACAAAGGTTAAAACTGCAGTTTTACCATTGCAGTACATAAATGGGATTTCTCAAGGGCAAAACATAGGTCAAATGGTCCGAATAAGATAAAGAGTGGGTTGGTTCAATCAGAAATGGGTTATTATGCAATCCAATAATTAAATGACATTCTATAACCCTAAAATAGACCTGCTTAATTCAACAAGGTTTTGGGCAGGATAAAAATCAACTAAACTCTCTAAAATTCATGGAAAAGTATTCCCTAAGGTTTGGAACCTTCAATTTGGCCATTGGAACCTATTTTGACCTAGACTGGGGTCCGAGCTCATTATTTAACTTAATTTGGGTTTTTGGGTAAAATGTCTAGTCAAACATGGTCAAACCTAAAATCCAACTTCACCATTGGATTCCTTAGGTCCAAATTAGGTTTTTACCAAAATTTGGACCTAAGAGGAGGTCATCTTGACCTACTTTGCAAAATAGTCCACCCAATTATATTCTGGCCCTATCTTTTGAAAATCCTTGCACAGACCCCCCTAACTTCCTTACCACTATTATAATCAGGTCCCTCCACCATTAATGGGGAGAAATCCTACTCCGATGAGGAATGGAGGGGGATTACTCCCTGATTGCTCAGAGATCTCCTCCCAGATTTGGAAGGGAGATTCTCTAAGGAATTCCCTTCCATCTGAGTGCAATCACAAGATCTGATTTGCACCCAATCACTCATGCAAAAGCTCGAGAGATTTGGGTATCCAACGGATTCCTTCTCCGACGAGGACTCTCACACTTGGAAGCTTGTCTTCCAAGCACAAGAGCCCCTGCCAGTGCCCATAAGAGGATCCCAAACTACGGCCGCATCCCTTCAGCTCGGCTTGGCTAGAGAATCACCCCAATTTCATCTTCCTCTCCTCTGATCAGGAGTCTAGCGAGCTCCAGCGAGCCCCCCTCCTCTTTCTCATCGCTCAACCACAATACTAGTGGAAGAGCCACCTTCACCCCCTTCCTCCACATCGTGCAACACTCGCGTGCACGCCTCTAGCCCTTTCGTCATCGCCATCACCCCTTCCCTGGACATCGTCTTCTCCAGTGGCAGCAATTACAGCCAGCCACCTTCTCTCCCCCTTCGTCCACTTAGGTAGGTTATAATTACTCCTCTTTATCCCCTCTTCAATTCCCCTCTTTCTATTTCCCCTTTTGACCTCTCGCAGCCACTGTCCACTGCCATCTTCTCCATCTCCGACCACCCACCAGTGAGGCACTTCCACCGCTCCGCACCTCCACACGCCTCGCCAGACACCTCACCACCTTCGCCATCGTCCACTGATCACCTTCTGCCCATACATCGACCACCAACACCTCCCTACACACCCATCGAGCAAACCCATAAGCATGGCCACAGAGCGACCTAGGCAAGCACGCCTAGGCCGCCCCATGGCCTGCCACCCATCGTCCCACCTTCGCCTCAACACGGTGAAGCTCCTTAGGTGTTTTAATTGGGCCGCAAGGCCGTACTTGTGTGTTTCAGGTTAGGCTCCCATTCCACCATTGACGCACGGAGCAAGGAGCTTGCAGTAGCGCTCCAGGTCCAGTGCCTCAGGCGTAAGGGTCCCAGGTGAAGTGGATTGGTTTTGCGCATGCACACAGCCATGCAATTGGCTTAGCAAGCGACCGAGGCTGTGGGAATTGAAGAAGGTTTCCTACGGGCGCGAGTGCAAAAGCGGGGGACATTTAGTCCCACCTCGTGAACTCAAAAGTGCGGAGAGCGCCTTTAAATGAATTTGTGTTTTCAGTTGGTCGCCTCCAGTACACGGGGTGAGGTCCCTCGCCCTCACTCGCTCATGCCTCATCCACAACCCCTTCCTAAGCAAACCTGGCACCCGACCCGATTATCCCACGCACTCCTCGTGCATCACACCCATGCCAGTGCTCCTGGACTCGGGCACGCGAAACCCGACTCAATTACCCGGCTCTCGGAGAGCATACCTAAGAGAGAAACAGAGAGAGAGATGTGGGGGAGGGTAGGGGATAGGTTTCTCTCTTCAGTGTGTGCAGGGAAGAAGAAGTGAAGAAGGGAAGGAAGGACTTGGCCGCAGCAAGGAAGGAAAAGGAAGAAGAAGGTGCAACTGAAGGTAAAAGCTAAAGAAGGAAAACAAGGCAAGGAAGTTAAGGAAAAGAAAGAAGGAAGGAAGAAGGAAAGAAGCAGAAGAAAGAGAAGGCAAAGAGGGTGCAACAAATAAGTGAAGGAAAGATAAGGCACAAGGAGAGGCAAGCCAATCAAGGAAGAAGACAGAGAGAAGAATCATAGAAAGAAGAAGAAATAGAAGGCCAAAGAGAAGAAGAGAAAGTCAGAGGAGAGCTAAGGAAAAGGCTGAAGAAGGAAATCAAGGCAGAAGCGAAGGAAGGAAAAGGAAGAAGAAGAAGAGTAGAAGCCAAGGGAAGAAGGACTGTAGCAGAGGTGCAGCTGAAGAAGAAAGGAGAAAGAAAGAAATCAAAGAGAGTAGAAGAAGAAAGAAGAAGACCGCAGAGGAAGGAGAAAGGCATTGTGCAAGAGAAGAAAGAGAAAGAAGTAAGGCAGAAGATAGAGGAAAATAAGAAAGAGCAGAACAAAAGAGAAAGAAAGAAGAGAGAGCAGAAGGAAATAAGAGCTATCATTTAAGACGTCTGATCATAGAATCAGATGTCCAATTCTTCTATTTGTGCTATAATTTTGACTCTTAAATTCTTGCATTTATATTCTGAATTAGGTTTTGAGTAACTTAAAGTGTTCAATTACATTATTGAGATTAGGGAATAAATTCCATTTGCTCCCTGTGTTCGACCTTGGATACTTAGGTTTTCGAGTAATAAATTCTTATTTGTTTTCAAGGTGATTTCATCTATACTACAATGCAACATCTTTTAAAAACCATGATCTCGTCTCATCAACACTGAGCCATCTGTTCAGCTATCATGGAGTAGAGATTAGGCATGGAGGCTTGATTAGGTAGCTCCAAGGCGGCTAGATGGGGGATGGAGAAGTCAGCATGCGGGTTGGATTATGGGTTAAAGGACCTATTTTGCATTTCCATTTAAAGAAAAAAAAAAACAAAGAAGAGGAAGAATGTAGGAAAAGTTCTTTTGCATAGGGGGCAAAATCAAGTGGTCCCTCCAAATGTGGAGTTTGAGACCACCGCCCGCGCAAATAATGGAAGAAACAAGGAGGAAATGAGGGAGAGATGAGAGAAGTGTGCAATCAAGAAACAAAATTCTAGAACTAACTTACATGTGACTCCCTAAAAATTAATCTAAGACTTGGTCTATCTAGGAAATAAGAAATCAATATTGGATATCTGTTCTTTCAACAAATCTGCTTCGGCTGAATAAGGGGAGGGTTGGGCCCAAGCATGTCCCAGGAAAATCACTGGGGGCTTGTATAAAATCGCACCAAGTCGTTTAACACAACCCCTCAGCCTGGCATCAGATATAGATGAAGGAATTGATACCAACTAAAGAAAACTTAAAACCTAAATGGCAAGCCTAAGTTGATGAAACCTTAGGGGTCAAGTTACTACAAAAATTTAATTAGGTCTAGGTGTTTACAGTGCACAAGGAATGTGATGGGCATTGGTTGGGATAATGCCTGATTGTTTCTTTTTTTTGGTGTGTGTTCGATTTGGGTGGAAAGTGGTGCCCAAGCCAAATCAAAAGGATTTGCAAACAAGGATTTTTGATTGAAGTGTTTTAGGAATTCAATCAAGATTTAATGTCTTTTAAGATTCTCTCTTATTAAATGTTCATACAAGGTTTTTATGTTCCACAAAATAATGGCAAACAAGTTGTTATTGGTAGAGATCAAAATTAAAAACCCTAAAGTTGGAAAATCCTATGCATACAGCTCCGAAATGAATCTCTTTTTGAAAATCTTTTGAGGTGGTGGTTCAAACATGACAAACAACACCACCACCTGATAGAAAAGCAAACAAGAAATCCAAAAATAATTTTTTGAGATTTTATGAAATTATTTGATATTTTTTTGGAATTTTTATTCTTACTGGTGTCAAAAGTTAGAATTGATAGATTCAGGGAATTGATTCTACAGAAATCTCAAATGATCTCAAAAAATTTTGAGAATTTTACATGATGTAGATAATTTCTCAAGGGTTTTAGCAATATAAAGTTTTCCCAAATCTGATGAGCAATCCATTTGGTGTAATGTTGCCACCAACCATTACAGATTACGTGCTTTGGCATAGTTTTACGATCATGTACTTCTCCATTTAAGCACCTTTGACAAGGACAGAAAATCAATTGTAGAAGTTCCCCTCATCTGAATGATTTCCTATCATCATGGAAAGCCCAATCCAAGAATTACCTCACTCCATTCTTATATTGAATGTAATATGAATTTCTCAAATTAATCCAAGACTTCTCCATAATGACTTAAATAATTATTAACAAAAGGTCTCAAGTCAATGTCATATTATGAAAAGAAAGCTACTCTTACATGTACCTAAATCACCCACTAATTATGAATAAACATTGAAATGGTATATATGTATATATTTGTATTTTGATTATGATTTTCACTTTAATAGCCCATCCTTGAAGATTTGATCACAACATTACTTATTACATGTTACCGGTGTCTAGAGAAATTTCAGCAGCATCTCCTCGCACTTCTCCAATATATCCCCCATGACTAACCTTAACTACATTCCTAATAACTCCCATTTAAGGGTGCTTTAGGAACGTAGATGAGATTAGTTGGTATATAGGAGAAGAGCAAAAAGAAACTCTCAAAATTCCTCCAGACATTGTTCCATGTAACAAGTAACCCTATGTTGTATCAAATATTCAAGGACCCCCCTTTGTTCAAAACACTTTGAACAAAGGACGACGACTGTTATGGCATGTTATAAAGACAAAGTGAGGTATACACACACTCTACATTATCCATATAACCTGACCATAAGTGTTAATGGGAAAGTATTTTTACACGGTTATCCCCTCCAAAAACCTATAACCTAGGGTTAGAATGCCTATTGTTTGGCCTCAAGTGCATCTCGATTTCTGCAAGTATTTGTATCTATAACTTTATTAAAATCATACAATTTGTAGTAAAAAATAATAAGTTATACATACAAAACAATTGTACTCTAAAGTACCCTATCTCCCTTCCTTTCTAAAGTACCTAATTATGAATAAACATTAAGATGTTATATATATGTTTGTATTTTTATTATGATTTTCACTTTAATAACCCATCCTTGAAGATTTGATCACAACGTTACTTGTTGCATGTTACCGGTATCTGGAAAAATTTCGGTAGCATCTCCTCGCACTTCTCTAGTATACCCTCCAAAACTAACCTTAACTACATTCCCAATAACTCCCATTTAAGGGTGCATTAGGAATGTAGATAAGATTAGTTGATATACCGGAGAAGAGTG
This sequence comes from Thalassia testudinum, assembly GCA_037157565.1. Lineage (NCBI taxonomy): Eukaryota > Viridiplantae > Streptophyta > Magnoliopsida > Alismatales > Hydrocharitaceae > Thalassia > Thalassia testudinum. The sequence goes on from JAZHRO010000024.1 coordinate 217,747,237, forward strand.
AAATGTAGCAAGTAACCTTAAGTTGTGATCAAATCTTCAAGGACCCCCCTTTGTTCAAAACTTCTCTAAACAAAGGACGACCACTCTTATGGCATGCTATAAAAATAAAACTTCATGCATGTAAGTGAGGTATACACACACTCTGTATTGTCTATATAATATGGTCATAAGTGTCGATGGACAAGTATTTTGACACGATTATCACCTCTCAAAACCTATAACCTAGGGGCTAGAAAATCTATTGTTTGGCCTCAAGTGCATCCAAATTTTTGTAAGTGTGCGTACTACTAAGAGTTGATAATCAAATATTTAGCATAAGTAAAAATTTTGAGCACAGGTAATTAATTAATAACAAGCAACATGCATTTTATAAAATTAAATAAAATTAACATTTCTAACAACTGAATAATTATAATCAATTACATGTAAATTTTAAAAAAATTATTTCACAAGTAAATTTAATTTCCAAAATTTATTTAATAGGTCAATTTAACAAAATTTCACATGTAACTTTATTTTATAGGTAATTTATTTTCTCAGGTAATTTAAATTTTAAAAAAATAAAAGATAAATAAAAAAAATGGGGAGGGAACATTGATAAATGACAATTTATCATCATTCTTATGCATTAAAATAAACCTAGCTCTTAGGATTTTGCTCCACAAATGGGTTTTTCGGCTGCATTTAGGCATTAATTAGGGTAGGCATGCATTGCACTTTTTATTGTCTTTTTAATGTGTTTTTGTGAATGTTAGGGATATACAGATTACCAGATCCTTAGAACCCTAGCACTCAAGAAGGCAACTGGTGAAGGAGAAGCTCTCACTAGCTGGAACTCAGCTTCATCTAGCTTACCATAGTTGGAATCCAACTCACCTAAACTAGGGTTAGCTCATCGTATCTTCATTAAGCTCATCTCAGTTGAATGGTAGCTCAAGAGAGCTCATCTTTACTCACCTTAGCTCAGGTCAACTCAGATCCAGCTCAACTTAGCTGAGTCTAGCTCATCTCAGCTCCCATTAGTCCATAGGGAGCTCTCACTAGCTTAGCTGAGTTGACTGGAGTTCACCCCAATTCTAGTCTAGCTACATCCAACTCCACTCCACTCCAGCAAGCTGAAGATGACTTCATTTCAACTCAGGAAGCTCAAGTCCAACTCGCAGGGATTCAGCTTAGCTCAACTCAGTTGAGCTAAGCTACCTTAGCTACCTTAACCAGCTTAATCCTCCCTGGGAGCACCAGACCCAGCTCACCTCAGCTCCTTATGGTAGAAGATAGCTTACTTTAGCTTAGCTTAGTAGCTAGCAAAGAACTAGCAAGCTAAGCCAGGTAGAGTAGCTCCATGCCACCCTCTTCAGTAGCTGCCAGCTCCATTTTAGCTCTAGACTATTTCTGTCCAGCTCCTCTCCTCAAACCCTAGCTCCAATTGCCTCCTCCTCTGCTCCATTACTAGCTAAGATAGCTTAGCTTAGCTTAGCTTAGCTAGACTCCAGCTCCCTTGGCCATTCACCACCTACAACTTAATCCTAGCTAGCTCCACCAACTATGCTCACCTTAGCTACCTCCACCCTACTCCCTTTGGCTCCACCACCTTCACCATCTTTCACCCCTCAACAAACCACCAAAAGACACCAAAAGTTAGCACCAAAACTAACCCTAACCACCTCCCTTTTGGCACCAACTTTCAGGCCCTTTATCCACCCTACAGCTACCCATATAACCCATCCTAGCCTTCCACATACCCTCCTTCTAGAACCCTAAGATGGAGCCACCTAATAGCCTTCTAGAAGGCCCATTTTGGCGCCAACCCTAATGGACACCAAGTTCATAACTACCCCCTTTGTGCCATTTAACCCTAGCCCTAGGAACAACCTAACCACCCCTAGAATCAATCCTAGCCCTCCACCTATTCATGCCAACCCTACCCCCTTCCACCTCTATGAAAACCCATCACATTCCACCAAAAAAATCATCCTCCATTTAGTCTAATTCCACCTTACATCCACCATAGCCAACGGCCAAGGAGAAGGAATAAAGGAGAAGATTAATGGGGCACATCATCCACCCCCTTGGTGACTTCTTCTCATTCCTTCACCTTGTGCCATGCCAAGGAGGAGGAGAAATTCTTCATCAAGGGGAATAGCCAGGCAAGGGAGAAGCACCTAGGGTGGACATCCACCCTTGAGGAGAGGTTTAGGGCATGCCCCCCCCCCCCCCCCCTAGGGCTTGCCTTAGAGGACACCATTCTGGCGGAGCTATAGAAGGAAGGAGTTGGAGGATTTCCTTTCAAGCCCAGGAGCTACTAGGCTTGGAGCAAGAAGCCTCTATCTCTTCTTCACCATAATCATCACCTAGAGTACTAGTGTTTTTGCTTTTTATGTTTTTTGATTTTTAGTAGTAGAAGCATTCCACTACTAGGGCTTTTGTAAAACACTTTTGCATTAATCAAGTTGCCTTCTTTTGAATTTTTGTTGCAATTGCTTTCTTTGTCTCTAGCACTCTTCACTCCCTCTCCCTAATTACTCTAAACCTCCAAGTGCCTAGGGTGATCTTAGGGAGAGGAATTATTCATCACCTAGGTTTTAACATAGTCATTGAAGGTGTTAGTTGCTTTTTCGTCAACAATTTGCATTTCGCCTTTGTTATTTCAAAACATAAAAATTATATATTGAAAAAGACCAAAACGTAAGTTGATTTCCATTTCCAAGCAAGGGATTTGATTTGCAAACAATTTGGCCTCCTTGGATGACCCTAGATACCCCACCATCTAGGTTATAAATTTAAGAGTTGATCGATTTTACACATTACAATGGTGTATTTTTAACAAACTACGTAAATTTCGCATTAGACATAGCTGTGGAGGAGGGGGTGGTTGAGGGAGGAGGAGGAGGAAGGGAGAGGGGGTAGGGATGTAGTGGGGGGTGGAGAGGAGGAGGAGGAGGCAGGCTCAAGGGCGGAGAGCAGTGGAGGCATAGGGAGGGAGGGCTTGGGGGGCAGGGGGCGGCAGCATTGGGAGGAGGAGGGTGCTGGTGGCGACGATGCGAGGAGGAGGGCGTGGGCGGTGGCAATGCGAGGAAGACGACGTGGGTGGTGGCGGCGTGCGTAGGGAGGCGACGCGGGAAGATGAGGTCATGGGCACACGAGGCGGAGGAGGTCATGGGCGTGCAGGGAGGAGTGTGGCACCGGCGACTCAAGGGCGTGGTGGGCGGTGGTGCAAGGGTGCATGGAGGAGTTCGGGGGGCAGAGGGGGATGCAAGGGGTGGTGGTTGCTCACCAGAGTGAGGGAGAGTCGACGACATGGGGGGAAGCAGTGGCGGCACGAGGGAGAGCTCTCTAGTCGCGAGTGATTTAATGTTCGAGTAAGGAGGATTTGGAGGGAGGGGGAAGGGGGCACAATTTAGGAGTTATATTGACAATTTGCCATGATTGATCGGATTAACCATCGTGAATAAGGAACTAGAAACTTTAATATTAGCAATGGTTAATCTAGAAATCGTCTCCAATGAGCACGAATTGTCTTTTTAGTTCCTACCCTACTGTAGATATTTTTCTCGTGGTGATACTTATTAGCTATAGGTAATCTAGAAACCGTCACCAATGAACAGGAATTGTCTTTTCAGTTCCCGCCCTCCTGCAAATATTTTTCTCGTGGTGATAATTATTAACGACGATTAATCTAGAAATCGTCGCCAATGGATAAGAATTACCTTTTCAATTCCTGCCCTCCTATATATATTTTTCTCGTGGTGATACTTATTAGCGACGGCTAATCTAGAAATAGTTGCCAATGAATAGAAATTACCTTTTCAATTCCCTCCCTCTTATAGATATTTTGCATGGTGATACTTATTAGCGACGGTTAATTCTTGACGTCGATAAATTTCCTAAAAGTTAACCCCCGCCAATAAGGCAAGAGTGCTTATTGATGATGGTTAATTCTTGACCGTTGGGAAATGTCCTAAAACCCCCCAACGAAAAATATGTAGGGGAGGGTGGGAGTACGCTTTCGTAGTGGTTAATCGTTAACTGTCGCTAAAGCTTTTCAGTTGGTGACAGTTTATTTATAACCGTCACAAAATTTCTAACAAAAACATGACACTCCCTTTGAATTCTAATTAGTGACATTGCAATATATAATCATTGCTAATTATCCACTATTAGCAACAGTTTTGCGACCATCGCAAAATAATTGTTGCCAATAGTGATTTTTCTTGTAGTGGATTGACTAGCTTTGCCTGGTTAGAAAAATCTTAAGCTAGGATGCTTAAGCAGCGGCTTTTACCAGAGAGGGTTTCTACTATAAATTTAGGTGCACTCATTTCAATTTTTATGTGGTTTGCAATTATTTATCTTTTATTTTTTTAAATCCGCCATCTACCTTATCCATCTGTCCCCTCTAGTGTAGCACTAGAAGCAAATGACTACTTAGAATAATCAAGCAGTGAAGATGAAGATGACATCACCCTTCTTTCCAGAAAATTCCAAAAGTTCCTAAAAAAACAAAAGGAACTACAGAAAGGAGGAATCCAAGGAAGGAGTTGTTATTTACTACAAGTGCAAAAAGAAGGGACTCATTCGAGAAGATTGTCCACTTCTTAAGAAAGAGTCTGAGAGAAAGAAGATAAAGAAACCCTTGAGAGGGGAATGGAAAATGAAAGCACTTCAAGTGACTTGGGATGACTTAGAATCGAGTTCAGAGGAAGAAGAAACTTCAAGTAAAGAAGCTTTTCTCAGACTCATGGCTCTAAAAGATGAGGTAACTTCTTTTACATCTGATGAACAAGAAGCTTTTTATGAATTACATGATCTTGCTAAATTTCTTAAGACTAAAAACAAAAGGCTAACAAAAACCTTAGAAGATGAAAATGCTCTTAAATAGAGATATGCATCACAAAACCTTGAGCTATCCCTTGAAATCACTACACTAAAAGCACATATAGATTCCTTAAAGTTAGATCTTAGTAAACTCAAAGACAAGTCAAATGCTCTTGTTAATGATCTAGCAATGTTTACGAAAGGTAGGCACAATCTTGAAAAGCTACTAGGAACACATACACAAAGCACCAAAACGTTTGGTCTAGGGTATACACCTAAAAATTATTATGAAGCTTTTTGTTCTAAACCACAAAATGACACACATAAGCCTTCTAGTCAAAAGGTTGGAAACATGTATCCGCCTTATACCACATACTATAAGGCAATCCAAACTAACAATGGTGGACCCACTAAGAAAAAATTGGTACAAAAAGATACCTTGACATTCTATTTTGTAGGTCATGAAGACCAAGCATATTATAAAGAATGGACATATCAAGAATGCAATGGAAGACTCAAGCCCATTTACAAATTTCATGATGCCAATCCTCACAAAGCTACACAAATGACATGACCAAGGAAAATGAAGATAGATCATAGACAGCGGATGTTCGAAGCATATGACTGGTGAAGAAGAACTGTTCCTAGAGCTCAACTACAGGAAAGTGGAATAGTTACATTTGGCAACAACCACAAGGGTCGTATTATTAGTATTGGCCAAATTGGTAATTCCACAACATCTTTCGATAATGTTCATTTAGTTAAAGGATTAAAGCATAATCTTCTTAATGTTAGTCAAATTTGAAATGAAGGGTATAAAATTAATTTTACATTAAAAGGCTTTAAAATAAAAGACAAACAAACAAAACAAACTTACTCAAAGGCCACAGATATAAAGGCATCTATATTATTGACTTTGACAAATGCAACACCAAGAATTGTCTAGTCGCATCTGATGATGAGGCAATACTTTGGAACAAAAGACTAATGCATGTTCACATGAATAATATAAGCAAGCTTATGAAACATGATCTAGTTAAAGGACTACCAAGGATTAATTCCATGAAAAGTAAAGTTTGTGATTCCTATGAACTTGGAGAATTAACTAAAGCCTCTTTTAAAACAAAGAAGGCGGTTAGCACTTCTCAACCTCTGGAGTGACTCCACTTAAACTTGTTTGGACCAACCAAATCTGAATGTCTAAGTAGTTGTCACTCTTGTCTCGTCATTATTGATGACTTCTCTCACTAGTAGAAATTGCACTGTTGCCAATGGTCCACAGTCGATGGTTTACAGAATTGTCGGCAATATTATTATCCTCGACGTTTTACAAATAATGGTCGAGAATATTCATTTCATTAACTACCCCTATTCAATTGAAAGAGTGGGTAGGTGGGACTATTGTCGTAGCCGATGACAATATAACTATCATCGACTGTGAAAAAAAATGGTCGATGATGGTCCTTCTCAGAAATCGTCGATGTAAAAAAGTTATTCCTGTAACTCATTCTTGACTGCTTTATATTAAATCATCAAGAATGGTTGACCTAACTCCCTCGCATGCAGACCTGACTCCTCCCCTTTTCTCCTTTCTCCATCGCTTAGCGTCGACTCTCCATCCTCTACGATGAGTTCTCCTCCTCCTCCATTGACTCCAACATGCCACCACCACCTCCGGCGGTGCCCCCTCGGTAAGGGCTCTTTCCCCTTGCCTCTGCCAGACCTCTTCCACCTTCCCTTTGCCTCCATCGGACCTCCACCACCTTCCCCTTGCCTCCGCTGCCCTCCCCTTCCCCTCGATGATTACCCCTTCCCTTGTCTTTGCCGAACCTCCTCCACCTTCCCCTTGCCTCCACCAACCCTCCTGCTGCCAACCCCATCACTTGCTCTAGCACCCACCACCACCACCTCAGGCACCACCTCGACCACCACCTCCTGTAGCCACCACCACCCCCTCAGGCCACCGCCACCACCAACTCCTACCGCAGGCACCACTACCTCTTCCTTCCCCCACAACCACCACCTCCTGCGACCACCACCACCTCAAGCCACCACCACCACCTCCTGCTGCCAACACCACCACTTCCTCTTGCCCCCACCACCACCACCTCCTCCTATCATCACCACCTCCTCCTCCCACCACCACCTCTTGACACATCCACCTTGTCTTCCTCCATAATTTCCCCATTAAGGTTTAGATTAATTTAATTATATTGCTTTGAAATAATTAACATGTTATTAATTTATATTTATTGTTTGGTTAAATGTTTAGTTAATTTGGTTCAGTTAAATTATTAGTAATTGTTATTTGCAACGTGTGCCCACATATGTAGTGGTTAATTGTGGGGTTTTCCCACTCTCTATTTCATTAAAATTATTTAGTTCAATTTGCATTTAATTTGAATGCTTGTGTGACATTTTAATTGAGGTGTATGCCTACATCTATTGCAATGAGCTTTTATGTATGCTGGATGCGGAAGAAATCTCATATTATAAGGGAAAGTCTATCGAAATTTTTTGCCGTACGGTTTACGTGTAGGTATAGGTTTAGGGTTTATGATTAGGATTTAGATTTTGGGTTTATGGTTTTATGTTTAGGGTTTAGGATTATGGTTATTTCTTTTTAGGTTAGGTTTTAGGGTTTTGTGTTTAAGGATTAAGGTTAGGTTTAGGATTTTTTATTTTTGGTTTTGGTATTAGGTTTTGAGTTTTGGAGTTAGGTTATAGGGTTTTTAATTTAGATTTAGGGTTTTTTATTTTGGGTTTAAGAATAGGTTTATTGTTTTTAGTTTAGGTTTATGTTTTTTTATTTTAGGTTTTGGTTATAGGTTTTGAGTTTTGGATTTAGGATTTCAGGTTTCGATCTTCGATTTAGGGTTTTATTTTTAGGATTTTGGGTATAGAATTTAGAGTTTAGGCTTAGTTTATGGTTTTTGGGTTTAGTCATTCAGTTTAGGGCTTAGGATTTTTATGTTTTGATGTGTGGAGAAATTTATAAATTAAAATTCAAATCATTTTAAATTTAGACACACACACCTACACCAATTTAGATGCACATGATGACAAATAATAGGAGTTCTAACCCCTAAGGTGTAAGTTGTGAGAGAGATATAACTATGTCAAAATACTTGTCTGTCGAGATTTATGATCATGTTATATAGACAATGTAGAGTTTGTATATACTTCACTTACATGCACGATGCGTTGTCTTTGTAGCATGCCATATGTCTTGAACATCTAGTTCTGTGAAGTATCAAGCTAAAGAGGGTCCTTGAAGATTTAATCACCACTTAAGGTTAGTTTTTGCATGTAGCTACTGTAGAGAACTTTCAGTTGCATTTTCTCACTCTTCTCTACTATACCAACTAATCTTAGCTATGTCCCTAAAGCACCTTTAAGTGGGGGCTATTAGGAATGTAGTAAAGGTTAGTCTAAGGGGGTATATGGGAGAAGTGCAGGAAAATGCTGCCAAAATTTCTCCAAACACTGGTTACATGCAAAAAGTAACGTTGTGATAAAATCTTCAAGGATGGGCTATCAAGTGAAAATCTTCTTAAAATACACATATTTTCCTTATTTGAATCTAACTTCTAAGTGGTTGACTTTAAAATTTAGGTTATCATGGATACATCATGGATTTGTCTAAGGAATTCGAATTACTGTAATACAAGAATGGAGTGATTTCATTTCAGGAGTTGGCATTCAATGATGATAGGAAGACATTTAGATGAGGAGAATTTGTTGAGATGATTTTAATGTAGATGTTGTTTGAAGGGGTTTCTCCATGACCAAGACACTACTTTCAAGCATACACTATGTAATGGTTGGTAGCAGCATTACGTAAATTGGATAGGTCATGGTGAGTAAATCATAAGAGAAGTTAGATATGATAGAATTGATGATTTAGAACAAAGTGATGATAATTATGGAGATGAATTAAATGAAATGTTACATGATATGAGAGCAGCAGACCCTGATGATGCAGATGACAACTAGACATTACAAGATTGTAATGAGTTTTGCGATGCATTTAAGGCAGTAGAGGATCCTATTGCCCCTGGAATAACGTCAATGTCAAAGTTGTCATTCCTTCTAAATTATTTCATATGAAAGTGATGAATAGAGAATTAGCAAAATTAATGTCTAAGGTCCTTCAATTAATTGGGAAGCTACTGAATAATCCTACTGGGTATCCCGAGTCATGGTATGAGGCAAAGAAGCAGATATGCTGGCTTAGACTCATGCGAGAACATTGATGCATGTCGAAATGATTGTGTCCTATACAGAAATGAGTACCTAGGGTTGAGTAATTGTCCTGAATGTGGTGAGTGATGGTAATGCCATCATTCGTCATAACTAACTTAATTTAGTCAGAATCAAGTAATAAATGCTCCTAAATGCTCGTTTGAGGATCGTAATTCCACACTTATTTGATTTGAGAAGATAAGAAAATAGGGTTAATTCTACTATTTTAATAGCACATCACAAATGTAGATTAACCAAGGGATTGATCAGGGGTTAATTAACAATCAAATGAACTTAAAAGACCAAGTGGGCTCACACTAATAGAATCAAGGTTTTACGCATTTTGAGGACTAAACAAAGACTGAAAACCTTAAATATTATCCACACTTGAATTGAAAGGGTTCTGGTCAAGATAAAATCATTCTAAACCTCCTAAAATTCATGGAAAAATATTCTAGGAGGTTTAATACCTTTGGTTTCATCAGCTGAACCCATTTTGACCTAGAATAGAGTTTTAAATTGGAATTTGCCTTATTTTGACCTAGAATCAAACGTGGTCAAAACTCAAATCCAAGTTCACCATTAGATTCCTTAGGTTCAAATTTGATTAACATCAAAATTTGAGCTCAATCAAAGTCCCTCTTGACCTAGTTTGCATTATGGACCCTTAAAACTCTATTTCTTACACTTAGACTGCTAGGTTTCAAGTTTATTACCAAGACCCCCCTAACTATGTCATCTTCTTTGCATTTAGGTCCCTATCGCAATGAATAGTGTGAACAACATCTCCACCCAAACTTGCTACCATTCATTGGAGATTTGTCCTCCAATCTAAGGTGGAATCTCTCCAAATTTGGAGAGATTGCTGCCAACGAAATCCTCTACATCTTGAGCCATCTTACGAGCTCCAACCCATGCCCAAAACCACAGACGAGCTACATCTTTTCAACAGGATTTGATTCAAAAATTGCTACTGAATATCACGAATTCCTTGCATTTGAGACACAATTCCTCCTCTATATAAACTCCCTCATCTTCTAACGTCCTCCTTAGTCTGATCTTGGCAAAAATCACCTCTTCTTCCTCTTCTCCGGTCACCTCTGACAGCGACTCCAACGAGCCTCCCCAACCCCATTCCTCAAGCCTACCAACGATCAAATTGAATGGCTCTCCTTCTCCCTCACCTTCCTCCACTCCTCGCAAGCCACAATAGGAGCACCTACCTCTTCTTCCTCGCTGCTCAACCTCACTGAAGGCTTCTTCATCCATAGTGCCGGCAAGGCAAGCCACCATGGATTCTCTCCTCTTTTCATCCATTAGATAGGTTTCCTACTTCCACTCTCTCTCAAGATTAGAATTAAACTCCCAAGACCTAGTTTTGATCAACGATTCACCCTCTCCCCCTCTATCTTCCCCAACTCTAGCCACGCCTCTGCCATGGTCGTCCCATCACCACATACACCCTAACACCTTGCCACCACCTCCGTAAGATCCATCTCATCCCAAAGATCAAAAGCCCCAAGTTTATTGAATCTTTTAACCTCTGGAGCTCACCACCTGATGACCCACCCTTCCGTCGTCTTCTCCGACGTCGTCCAACCACGTTCGATCTCCATCCAACAAATGAACACCACCACCAAACTCCACACACTCCAGCGACACTTATGAATGTATTAATTGGAGCAAGTAGCCCATATTTTGGATTTTTGATTTTCGCCTTCCTCCCACCTTCTTCCTTCTCCACCCACCGTGCTCCAGCTGTCATCATCACCAACACCACCCTTAGCTGAAGCAGAACACCTTCGCGAATTTCTTTAGGCTTCTAGTTGGAGAGAAGAACTCCAATAGCAACTCGATTTGGAATGAAGAACTTCACGCAGTAGCTGAAGAGGAAGCAGGGCCACATTAGTCCCACCTTGTATGCATAGAAATTAGCAATGTGCATATAACGCAAAACATGTCCTATCGTTTCTCCTCAAGTCATGGGGTGAGGTCCCCTTTCACACGCCCCAATGCACGTAGTTGGCTTGCTCACTCCATGCGAGCCCGACCAGCCCGTTTGCGCTAAACCGAACTAGATTGGGTGAATAGTACTTAGGTCTAGATTAAGGAGAAAGGAGAGGTTACCAGTGAGATAAGGGGAGGTTTTGCCTTGGAAAACATGCATTTATGCTTAGCACTTAGCGAAATTCAGAGTGTTGTGTGGAGGGTTGAACTTAAGGCGTCTGATGTGCCTTGGAGGCATCTATTGTGCCTTGCAGACATTTGATCTTGGAGATTGTGGACATATTTGGTTACTCTGATCTAATGTGGCTAAGTGTTTGAGGTTACTGTTGAAACATTGAGATTTGACTTGACCTGAGATTACTGTTGGTACTGGGAATCGTGCTTAATTAGGGAGCATATTTTGTGGTCAAAATCACCATTTTTAGGCTCTAATTATCTTTTGGTCACTTAATTCTGAGATACATTTTGATTCATATTGAATATAATTTCAGTGGATTATTTATTCATTGCATATCATTTTTGTGCATTATTGTGCTCACTATTTCTCATAATTGATTAGTGCCTGAATTCCATATTTTCTCCCTGCGAATGACCTCGAAACTCATGATTTTTCGAGTTTTATAAATTTAAATGTTGTATCGATTTTCGTCACTATATTACGATGCATTATTTTCCTAACTATGACGAATTTTGACTTAAACATTTTGCTACCGTTTCCAGGGAGCAACACACAATTCACACTAGTCATATCATTCTTGACTATTGAGTTGATTTCTAAGTTGCCTTATCTTTTTCTTTTTGTTGTTGTGAGGCACATCACGAAGAGATCTTCCATGCAATCAATCACTCCACAGGCACATAAAATTTTCCTTCTTCCCTAATCATTTCCTAATCTTGGGAAGAGAAAAAGGAAACAAATCAATTAGGATCCACCTGCCTTACTTTCCTAGTAATTATCATTTAAAGGCAAAGAGTTTCTTGATTTGTGAGGTAAATTGAAATCAGATTGAAGTTGGTACAATTTGATTAGAGATTCCCCAGCCTGATTCTCCATGCGATCAATCACTCACCTTCTTGTTTGAGTCCAAGTTGTCACATTTGGAATCAAATTGGACTTGAAATAGTGCTAGTTAGGGTTTCCACATTGAGGTTTTGAAGTGTTAGTACACACTTGCCTGCAATTAAGGAAATTAATCTTCCAGCATTTCCATGCTACCAAAGCCCTTAATTGGACTGATCTAACCAAGTGAACCCTAAAATCAAGGCTCTAAATTCACTTGAATCATAAAATTTTAGACCTAGTAACCTGTTGAGAATCAATTTAGGGTGATTTGGGTGCTCTGACCCAAATTTCATCCTCAACATTAAGACAAGTCAAGTGAAGTTGGGTCACCTTGTGAATCAACCAACCTACAAATTAGATCACAATTTGAATGACTTCTAAATCAAGTAAAATTCATGCCACAATTAGGGCTAAAATTGGTAGACTTATGTCTCAATTCGCACATTTCGATCTATTTGGAACCATTGTGACAAGGAAGGTTAGGTGGGGGAAACCCTATAACCCATGAGGACGCTCTACAATATAGGGGTCTTTGCAAGACTCTCCCTTCCTAGCTACCCAAGTAATTCTTAGGTGTGTGGATTTTTGATCAAGAGGTCCATTTGCCTTAAACAGCCTTAGTCATCCAAAATTTTTCGGTGCCTTGATTGGGTCCAATTCACATCCAGTCTCTCATCTATTCTTTAGCGCAAATGCACAGGAAAGGTTCCTAGGTATGACCTAGAGACCTCCATTAAAGTTATCTTGTTGGTGAAATCTGATCTGATCTGTTCAAATCAATCTAGACCTTAATTTGATTTTCCATCCTGATCCACCACCTGATTCGTAAATGCAACCTAACAACGTAGGAAAAATGTTTAATAAACCTGAGTCCCGTATGAGCATCAAAGATAAAATGATCGAGACTACCCTTAGACATCGGAAAGAATTTGACAGGACCTCAGATCCCTTTAATGGCATTCAGGTTAATGTACTAGAGACAACAAACCTCATTATGGACCATGCCAAGATAATGTTAACACAAATGATGTGGTTCAACCCAGGATGCTCTTTTATCAAAATACAGTGAATTGTGGAGATTACATAACACTGAGTATCTACAATGTCAAACAAATCCACCACTTTGCGAAATATGCCACGATCTCATTGAGAAATGTGGGTATATGTTAAATATGTTACAACAAGCCATTGATTAGAAATGCCCATATCACCACTCAGAAACCAATGAGATATCTTGAGGCAATTTTGAAGATTAATATAATTTCCCAGAGGTTAGGTACAAAAATAGAGGTTGTTATGGACCCCCAACCCAAATGGAACCAAATTTTGATTTTTGATAGAATGACAAACCTAATCAAGATGTGGGTTGGACGGATCCAGTTACAGGTGTTTTTGATCATGAGCCAACCATAGGAAGCTGTGAAACTGGTCCATCATGCCTACATTTCCCAAACACCTATAATGAATTAGATTCAGAATATCTCGAGGATGTAACCCCCACACCTTATCCTATTAAGGTATTCCTTGAGAGTAATTATAACATCCCAATAGAACCAAGTCCAGATTCTAGTGACCCAATTCCTATACCTAACCTAGAATCTAGATCTAAGCCTAGTTGGGATGATCATGAAGCCCAATACGATGAGAACAAGATTTTGGATTTGGGCTATGATCTTGAGCCTATATTTGATGATTATACCTCTCTAGACTCCTCAAAAGAACATATTGATTTTTCGGAAGTCAACGCAATTTATGATACAAAATCAAAGGAGTTGGAAGAGTTGGAATTTGATTGGGTCTACCCTAGATGTCTTGAACCCAAGCCTATGCCTAATAAGGATATCCCTGTGAGCTTGTAATCTTAAACTAGGTTAGATCAAAGTCAGGTTGATAACTCCATGCATCTTGATTTACTCTATAGTGAAAATCCTAACCTTGAATCAAGTTCAGAAGCTGATTTTCATAAATTCTTTGATATTTTGAATCATACTCTGATTTTGGAGATCCATTGTTTCTAGATGATTATGAGCCAATTTATGACCTCAGCATCCATGATCCATTCTTTGATTCTGATTCTAAGGCCAATGATTTGGAACTCGAAGCAACCCTACCTCCTACAGAACCATTCAAAAATTGATCCCAACCTCTATCCAGCACTGGAATCAATTTCTATTCTAACTCACCTCTTTCTGATCAAATTGCATATGATTCACCTCCATGTTATGACAGGGAATTGAACATTGATCAAGCGGACAACCACATTTTGTCCACCTCTGATCCCACTAGTGGGGTTCCTACATCCTTCACAGATCCATTATCTTTTGAGGACCCCTACTCTAATCTCGCTGAGCTGATACTGCTAAACCCTAGATTCACATTTCCACACCTATTTAAGCCATAAAGCATCTAGAGGGCTCCACACCTATTGATTCACATTCCTCAACCCACCAAACTAATTGGGTTTGGCCTGCATCACCAGCCAATTGATCTGAGCAAGCACCTGGTTGGACCAACTAGACTACTCATCAAGGTGCTTGTCATGCAAAGTTATTCCAATCTGACAAGTCCTCCTTGACCACCTTCTACTCGAATAAAGGCATCAAATTCAATGCTTAATAGGAGGAAACACGTCATTCCAAAAACTTGAGACCCTTCTGATTCTTTTTGAGCTGCATTCCTATTGCACTTTAGGGTTAGAACTTTAGAACAGTCGACTTCACTTTTGATACTTGTATTAGAGCTTGAAATTGTTCACACCAGTCATCCCGATTCATTCATCCACCTTTTGACCCTATTCTAACCTTTGAACAAAGATGAATTTGAACCTACCTGGTTTACAATGAGGACATTGCAAAACTTATGCATGGGGGTTATTAAAGTGCAAAACAAATGAGAAATTCAATTCTTTGAGGGGTTCTCCCAAAAAAAGAAAAATGGAGAAAAGGGAGGAAACTTTTGAGAAATGAATGAAAAATCTATCTTGAGGAGGAAAAGAGGAGGTAATACAAAAGAATGTGATCGCACAGGTTTCATGTGTTTGAAATCGGGGTTATGAGTAACCCGTCATCATAGTTGCAAAACTTGTGATCAAATATAATTTATACTGAAACTCCAAGGGAGTCCCGGGTCGAACATAGGGAGGCGACGTTTACTTTGTATGAAAACCACGCTTCGATTTGTTTATTTTTGGTGTTTTAGGGTTTTCTTATTTTTTTTATTTTTGAAATAAAATGACAATCAATCACAAGAGAGAGATAGAATTGAATCTGACTTATTGCATGAATGTCAATTACAATAATATAGAAAACATAAAAAGAGAGGGAGGTGAGATGAAATCTCCCAAAGTGGCTATTCGATGAGACAATGGTGCCTGACGAAAGATCGGATGAAGGAGTTGGGAAGCAGGATAATGGAGGTGAGAAGCAGGAGGGCGTTGGGTAGAGGAAAGCTTCAGCGTAGCTCCGGAATGGAGGTGAGAAGGCGGAGATGATCTGCTATCGAAATGGAGGTGGGAGGATGGCTCCAAGGTGACCTATGAATGGGGATGGGAAGCTGGAGTATTTGGTGGGGCAGAGTTCCGTTACACAAATAGGCACCTTGGGAGCTTGAGAGCAAGCTCTAACAGAGCGTTGGTAGGCTTGCTAGAGCTTGGGAGTAGGTGGGAGTAGAGTAGGTAGATGACTAGGAAGGGAGAGGGTGTAGGTCCTTTCATAGTGGAGGAGAAGAGGCTAAAATAGGCATGGGACCATTAGTGACCTACAGGCCGTCGCTATAAGTGTTGCTGTAGGTAGCTCGTGCCAGCTGGCACACGTAGTTGGCCTTGCACCTGCGAACAATTAGCGACGGCTGTAAGCATCACTAAATGTCTGCCAGGTTGTCGCTGAAGATTCACTCGCTGCTCATGCTCCACTGGCGCTGCGTTGTGTGCTCTCCTTGTCATGCGTTGGCGCTGCACTCTCGCACGTGCACGTGCATGCGCGCATAGCTACTGCACCGTGGCTCAAGCATCCAATTGAGGGGGCAGCTGGTTTTGATCCTGCACCTTCTATTTGTGAGGTGCCTTCACAACCAATGCGCCATGACTAAGAGTTTGTTGTGGAGACGTTTTAAGGGCACGTGGTGGAGATGAATCCTTAGCCATTGGATTAAGATCCAACGGCTGAGAATTGGTGATTCCTTGATGAAGAGTGGGTGCTGGCCGGTGTTGGGCGGCCTAGATGGTGCCACGTGGTGCCATTTGGGCTATCTATTTTCTTCCTATTGTAGAGGGTGCCACGGTGCTCAGATCTAGATATTCCCGCGTTGCAGGACTACGACTGTCACTTCGGATCCATCCGTATTGTCAGATTTCCCATCAAAAACCTGTATGGATGTCGCATTGCCCCCTAGCCATTGATCTTCCTCGGACTTCGTATAATGCTATGGGACTCTGATCTGGACAATTTCGGAGGCGTTAGATTCCGATCGTCATCCTAATCAGATCCGTACGGTCCGACCGTCCATCCGAGGTCCTGAAATAAATCTTCTCTCCTGACCATAAAAAGACCTAATTAACCTAAAATATATGCAACTACTCTAAATGCTGAATGATGCATGCTATGCAATATTTATAACATGAAATGCAAATCTAACCCTAGGAACATGCATGATTAGGCATTTTAACCTAAATAAATGTGTCTATATTATACCCCCATGCCTATCTTTTGCTAGTCCCTAGCGAAATTAAACTACATGCTATTTATAAAAGCAAAATTAGGAATAGATTGCTTAGGCCTAAATCGTTTATTAACATTAGAAAATTTCAACTAAGGTCCTAAACAGTGAAAACTCAGTAGTACCTAGGTGTCTGCCAGAATGAAAACCACTCAAGTCCTCACCTTATTTGAAAAGGGAAGATACATTTTTTTATTTTTCTTCTTTTCTAATTTCTTTTTGTACTTTTGGAGTTTGAGAGTTCCGGGAAAACTTTTTACGGTTACCTGACTTGCCCAAGACTCGAAAAGGACTCTAAGTGCTAAGCATCTTGTGGAAATAGTAAAAGACTCACTAGGCAGCCGTTGAAATGAACTTCAGGTTTCTACAGCCCTAGGTGACCTTGCCTAGAGGTTTATCATTTCGAATAGTAGCTTTCTCCCTACTTTTATTAATGGGGTAAACACAAGGGCGAACCTAGTGTACATCTCCCTAGTTTATTCTACTTCCCTGCTTCTTCCCTAAGTGTTTTGGGAATTATTATGCATTTTTGTGAGCTGGGCTCTGGACAACCGGCCAATGGGCTGTTACCCACAACAAATTGTCAGCCATACTCATGCGGTGAAGTGTGGTTTTGTTTATTTTTATTTTTATTTTTTTTTCTCCTTTTTCTATATATATTTTTTTTCTTTTTCTTTTTTTTTATGTAGGTGGGTTCCTTGATCTAAGATTTACCTAAAGGCAGTACAATGAAAATGGTCTTGTGACTGGGCTCTGGACAACTGGCTGATGAGCTATTACCACGGACAACTTGCCAGCCATACCACCCTAGATAGTTCATTAGCTACCCAATTTCTGAATAAACCTTCAAAAAGTGTGTCAGTGCAAAAAGTGTGTAGATGCTTAGGCTCCCCCCAAATCAGAGGGTAGGTTGATAAGTAGCATAGTTATCATCCCAATTTATTTACCAAATTAAAATGAATTTTAATTGGCGAGAACTCAAGACTAAGTCCACATTCAAGTGGACACCCGGGCTAATTAAGCCTGAAGACCTAAAGAATCTAAGTGTTTAGGTCCTCTCGCATCATTTCCCAAAGTTAATAACTTCTAAATGCCTAAGTTCTCTTCTCCTAATTCTTCTTTTTTTTTATCTTTTTAAATTTTCAATTTTTTTATAAGAATCAAATAATAGGAAATTACTATTACAGTTGACAAAAAGGTTATAAAATATGTCCACCCCCATGCTTAGCTATGGCAATGTACTCATTTTGAAAACTGAAAGCATGCAAGAGAGTAGAAGTGGAAGAATAGCACCTACTTTTCGTGAGACTCTGGTTAGCTTGGAACAGTCTTTATGTGTGCTGAGTTTAGTGCCTTTAGCTAGGTGAGGTCCTCAATCAAATATAACTAACATTGAGACTACAATTGCACAATTTTCGGGTCCGAAGATTTAGGTCCCGGAAAGTGAAAATGGACTTGCCAAAGAGATGATCAATGAAAGTGGCAAGCTGGTGGTGCAGGGAGAGCCCAAATGGTCTCCAATAGAAGTTTTGTTGATCTATTACAGAGGAAGTGTGGTTGGGTATAGAACTTGTGCAATGGTTGGGTGAAAAAGGACAATAAGGGTTTTGTGATGTGTTGGGGATTTGTGGGTACTCTAGAATACCTAATAATTGAAGAGTTCTTCCCCAATGTTCAATTTCATCCTCACACTCTGGGTTCTTAAACCAACCATCCTGATCCCCAGGATTCCCACCCACAAGTTGGACCTCAAACTCTAAGCATTCAGGATAAGGATGTTGTTGGGTTTTAACTTGATCACGTGAATCATCCAACAAATTTCCAATTTCATGTATATCTTCCTCATCTCGTGTTGCTACAATTGGTCACATTTTTGCTTTGTCCTCAATTATTTCTGCAACAGTGTGATCTTCTTCCCTAGTTTATGTTGAGTTAGCCATTAAAAGGTTGTCTAAGGTATGTATGGCCATTACTTCCTCTATTCTACCAAGTTCCTCCATCTAACCACACTTAATTTTATTCTTCTTTGATACCTCAAAAATATTGAATCGATTTGTCTTATCCCCTGAGGCCATTTCTATATTTCCCAATTCACAATCAATCCTCGCCTTGGCAGCAGACAGGAAAGGTCTTCCCAAAATAATCGGGGTGTGGTTGAGCTATTTTGGGGCTTCCATGTCTAGGACCATGAAATCAGCAAGGTAATGCAAATCATTAACCTTGACTAAAACATCCTCCAAAATACCCCTTGGTTTTGTAATGGATCTATTGGCTAACTGCAAGGTTGTGTCAGTGTGTTTTAGGTAGCCTAGACCCAATTCCATGTGTAGTGAGGTGGGGATCACATTAATGGAAGCACCCAAGTCGAGGAGGGCCCAGTCAGAAGTAATGTTTCCTATTGTGCAGGAAATCAGTGGGGCTCCCGAGTCCTGCTTCTTAGGAGGTAGATTGTTTAGGATTAGTGTGCTTATGTTATCAGTCAAAACTACTCTCCTATTATTTTCAGATTTCTCTCTACACCTTTCTTTATATTCATTTAGTAAACTTATGGCGTAGGCAGGGATTGATTCGATAGCCATGAGGAGTAAAATGATTGTCAATTTGAAAGCCTAAAGTAAGGACATCCTTTCCTCCAATATCTCCTCTGACTTTTTCTGTTTGCCAATACAACAACATACTTCTAAATCAGACTTTGATGTTTTGTTGATCACATTCTTAGTTGGGAGTTTGGAATTCTTTCTATGGGGCCTAATGGGGTTAAAATGGGGTTGGGTAGGTCCCTTGTGTCTACTACCACTCCTCAAGGTGGTGGTGTTTGCAATGGCAAAATGCTGTTGGTTAGTGCCTTGGGGAGGGTTGGGCAAAATAGCAGCCTTCCGATTGATTATGGTAGGAACATGGTTCTCTCCAGGAGGGGCTGGTGTATCTTGGTAAATAGCATGAGCTTGAGCATATGACCCCCCATTATTACCAAACCCTTGAGGTTAGTGCCTCGATTTTGTACAATCCTTAGGTTTGGTACAAGTTGTGATGGTAGAGATCCGAGCTATCGGTTGTTTGCACCAAGTCCAGATTGCAAGGTATCCATCAAAGTTTTCATTTGTTGCATGAGTTGGAGCATTGACCCTTGCATTTCTACCATCTTCAGGTTTAAATCAGAGTGCTCGGCGGGTTGTTGAGCATTCCACATGGACTGATTAACCTGATTCAAGGTCAACTGAGTATATACATGACCTTGACCCATTGGTTTTTGCGGTACATAGTTGTTAGGTTGATATTGGGTCTGTTGCCCCTAATCTTTCCAAGAGAAGTTAGGATGACTTTTCCAACCAGAATTGTAGGAATTCGAGTAAGGGTTGGACCTAACATTCTCCTACATAGCCTGAACATCCTCATAAGATGAGGATGAAGAAGGATTAGTAAAACTGGGATCAAAGGCCCCAGTTTGGAACCCATAAGGTTCTGAGAAGAGTTGGCCCGAAGGTCAAGCTAACTGTAGCTAGTTCACAAATTCCCGTCCTGCAGGAGCTTACGAAGAATGAAATCCCGATCCCTGGGATTGAGTAGATCTAGACAAATTAGAGTTTCCGGACATCCACTCTTCCATTCATTTAGCAACTAGATCCATCTTATCTAATCTATTGTAGATCAATTCCATATCAAATGTATGAGAATCTTGGACCTCATTGGCATTTGATCTAGTTTGTTGGGATCGGTTGAAGGTTTCCATGGAGGTGTGGTTCAAAGAATTTTCACTCATTTCCTCAAACAAATCATACGCACTATCTGCATCTTTGTTGAGGAAATTACCTCCGCAAGAAGCATCCAAATGATTACAGAGTTGATCATTTAACCCTTGATAAAAAAAGCTGCACAAGTTGCCATTTAGGCACCTTGTGTTGTGGACACTTCCACAACAGATCATGGAATCGCGCCCAGGCCCGATGAAACGGTTCCCCTTGCTGCTAGGCAAAAGTGGTAATTGCCCGTTGCAATGCATTGGTTCACCCAATTGGGAAGAATTTCTTCAAGAAGGTCGATTTCAAAGCTGTCCAGGTAGCAATCAGTCTTCCAATGGTATGATACCAATGTGCGGCCTTATCCCTGAGTGAAAGGGGGAAACTCCTCATGAGCATCTGTTCTTCATCCACATTCTACGATTTGGTGGTCTGAACCAGAGTGATTAGGTCCTCCAAATGCTAGAATGGGTCCTCTATGCCAAGTCCGTGAAAGTGTTTAATTAGACTTAAAACCTGGGGCTTGATCTCAACATCTTTGGCAGGGATCACAACACCGGAATGATCCTCATAATTTGAAGGATCATAAAAATCCTTCAAAGGCTGAGCACCCTAACCATTCATTCATTGGAGCCATTGCTGCATCTGCTGTAATTCTTCCAACTGCCTCTGAATCAGCTCCTGCTAGTTCAGGGGCAAGGGAGATGGTTGTTGATCAGCCATGGGATTTGCTTGGCTATAGGTCAACCTTTGCCTCCAGGAATGGTCTAAAGTTCCTTCCAAATGAGGGTTCAATGACCTCCTTCCAAGCATACATTGGAAGAAAGTCAGAAGGATGGGGAAGAGAAGGGACCCTGTAGCACAAAAAATACAAGCTTGTCCTTAGGTTGGGTAGCCTAAATGTCTATTTCCTCTCAGAATCCGTCCTAAGATTATGGACCATTTACTCTACTTATGTCCAGGCAATCCAACCAGTTAGAAGGAGGGACTGGGGAGAAGGTTCTTCCTTTGGCTTACGCCTTCGGTTCCTAGTGTACCCCCTAGCCGTGGTCATTTGACACTACTCCCCTAGCTAGACATCAGATTGACTAGCATAAGCAGGTTAATCATGAACAATCTCAATCTGGACCCTGAAGAGTGAATCACTCCTTATGGCCAACGTTTAATCAATTTTAGTTAGGCTTGGGATATTGGTGCTTCTGGAATGTGATGGGCCCTTAATGGGCTGTGCCCTTAATGATTTGTTCGAAAATATGTGTATGTGCACAACAAAAATGTTTTCAAGCAAGATTATTGAGGATTAGGTGAATTTTAGGGTTTGAATCTTGCTTAATAGCTTTTAGGATTCAAATATTAGGTATATTCAATCAAGTTTTGTGAGGCAATCCAAGTTTTGAAAGCATGAGTTCAAGTATTTTTCCTTTGTAAATCAAGAAAATATGGAGTGCCTACCTTGACCTAAGTATTGAATCTCATGGGGCAGCTACAAAATGAATCTCTTTTAAATTTGGTGGTGTGGCCCAAACAATTCAATCAATTGACCCAAATGCACCACTGATTAAGGCACACTGAGATGATTAACCTAGACTGATTTCTACTCCTTTATGTGTTGATTTGCGTGTACCAGTTCCACTGGTCGAAATCCCGATCGAGTAGATGAAAATCAAGTTAGGTTTTGTGCCTCAAATATGGGTGTATAAAGTGTGTAAATTGATTCGTCCCGCATAAAGTATCTTTTTGTTTTTTTCATTTATAAAATGTGGGTGAGATGGGTGAAGGTGGCAAGCAAGACAAACAAAGTCTATCATAGGGTTTATTCAAACACCTAACTAGAGTAGGTCTTGGTTATGATTGTGGTGAAATGAACTAATGGGGGGGAATGTGGGGGACACTTATAAGGTACTCTACCCACTCTTTACTCTAATCTATCGCACTTGGATCTCCATGCTAGGGTACTTGCAAGACAGTAGATCAAACACAAGCTGGGTTAGTGCTATGTAAATGCAAAGAAGCGCAGAAAACAATAAAGTAAATTTTGTTGCCTCCCCGATAACGGTGCTAAAATGATTGCACGGGTTTCACGTGCTTGAAATCGATGTTACGAGTAACTTGTCGTCGTAGTTGCAAAACTCATGATCAAATATAATTTATACTGAAACTCCAAGAGAGTCTCAGGTTGAACACAGGGAGGCAACATTTACTTTGTATGAAAATTGCCCTTTGATTTGTTTCTTTTTAGTGTTGTAGGGTTTTGTTATTTTTTTTGTTTTTGAAATAAAATGACAATCAATCGCAACAGAGAGATAGAACTAAATTTGATATATTGCATGAATGTCAATTACAATAATATAGAAAAAACAAAAAGAGAGGGAGGTGAGAAGAATCTCCCGAAGTGGCTATTTGGCAAGATGACAGTGCCTGGCAGAAGCTCGGATGAAGGAGTTGGGAAGTAAGATGATGGAGGTGAGAAGCGAGAGGACGTCAGGTAGAGGAAAACTTTAGTGCAGCTTTGGAATGGATGTGAGAAGGCAGAGATGATCTACTACCGAAATGGAGGTGGGAGGACGGCTCTAAGGCGACCTATGAATGGGGATGGGAAGCTGGAGGAGTATTTGGTGGGGCAGAGTTCCATTACACTAATAGGTGTTGTTTGCACCTCAAAACACGCCTGTAATAATGCCTTCTTGTGCTATTTTCTAGCATTAACATTGCATAATAGGATCCTGTAATCGCATTTGTAAAAACACTTGCATGCATGCATTTAATCAAGAGAGGAAGAGGAGTGAAACAATCGCCTGCATAGTTACATTTTTCTTCAAGTGCCTCCTTGCAAAATCACCCTCTTTTTATTTTTCCTCTTGATTTCTTCTTTTCTCTCCTTCCCGCGGCTGCACCCTTCCCGCGGCTGCACTCTTCCCGCAGCTGCATGCAGCAGCCACGCAGCACTTCTTCCCGTCAATTCTCCCTGCCAACGCCGCTCCCTATAGCTGCAACTCGCACACCCTCTCCCTGCTGCAGCCGGCACGCCACTCTCCCCTCCTCTATAAGTAGCTGCAGCTTCATCCTTGCAAGAGCAGCTGCTGCAGCAACAAAAACCCGCAGCCATCTTCTTCACCGCTTTCCCCTCCCATACGTCGGCCCTCCGTTGAGGAAGCACCCGGCGAGCAGGAGAACCCACTGTGGTGCACACCACCACAGTGGGAGCACCACCGCCCAGCTCTTCGACGAGCCGGTGGGCGTGGTGCATTCCCTCGCTTCGTTTTTTCTCTTTAACGGCATTGCCGCCGCTCCAAGCTTCGAAGCTTGAAGCCACGGCAGCAGCAGCCCAGCAGCAGCAGCAGCAGCAGGTCCTCCCGCTCCTCCGCGATCGTCCCCGCAGTCGCTCACCGCCTCCGCACGCGTCTGCAGGGCGTTCCCCGCCTCCGTCTCCGTTCTGTCCGCCTCGCAGTTGCACCTGTAGCCGTCCGCCGCGCGCACTGCAGCGGCCGGCTACGGCCTCGCGCCGCCCCCTGCCCTCCTCCGCGACCCTCCGCGACCACCTGCAGACCTCCTCCACGCTTGCTCCTCCACGCCTTTGCCCGCCCGTCGCCTTCGCGCAGGCCTGCAGAACCCTACGCGAAGGCGCGCCCGCACCCGCCGTCTTCAGACGTCCGCCTCCGCCTTCAGACGACGCGGCGTCAGACGTCCGCCGCCACGAGCAGACATCTTAACTCGCTGCCATCGTCCGCGCTCTCGATCTCTCTCTCCCGCTCTCTCTCTCTCTCACGTATTCTCTCTCTCTCCCGCTCTCTCTCTCTCTGTTTTTTTACTCACAGCAACACACACACACACATTCACCGACGCACACACACCTATACCAACACATACACACACACTCACACACTTATAGTAACATATATATACTTATATACATCTATATATAATATATACATACATATATATATATATATATATATATATATACATATATATATATATACTTATATACATAGTAATATCTATAGTTATGTATACATACATATATATATAATATATATACATATATATATAATATATATATATATATATCTACTTATATATATCTATATACTTATACATATACTTATATATATATATATATACTTATATACATAGTATATCTATATATTTATGTATACACACACATATATATAATATATCTATATATATATATATACACGTATATATATATCATATACTTATACATATACTTATATATAAATACATATATACTTATATACATATATATATATACATATCTATATACTTATATATATACACACATATATATATATATATCTAGATACATATATACTTATATACATATATATATATATACATCTATATAGTATTATATATATATACTTATATACATATATACATAGCTATATACATATATACATACATATATATATATACATATACACCTATATATATATATAATACATATATATCTATATATATCTATACATATATACTTATACATTTATATACATATAGATATATTTACTCATATACATACATATGTACATATATTTTCACGTTATTTACTATACGCTGTATCGCGGGAATATCTGCACCAGTTGCTGATATTCCCTAATACACGCGTACAAAAAAAGCGTGGTCCCATACATCATCCATCCTCCATCCACACTCCACGCGGCACCTAGTCGTGTTGGTTGCGTCTCTCTAGACGTCGACTGACTCGACATAGTGCTACACTCCATCGCTACCTCCACCCCCACCCCTTTATATATATACTACATATATATTTATATATACATACTATATTTACTTTCTGTCTATTTGCTTTTCTGTTAGTAAAAAGATAAAAAAAAATACATAAAAAAGAAAAGATAATCTTTGACTTGCAGGTACCTCATCTTGCGAGTAGCAAGACTTGTTTTGGGACTCTGTTTGGCTAAAAGCCAAGGACACAATTTTGAGGGTGTGCCTCAAGAACAAGGATTACCAGAAAAAAAACCTAAATAAGAAAAATACCAAAAACACAATAAACGAACGGAAGAGATGCGTTTTAAGGAAAACGTAGAAACTCGACTTGAACCCCACTTCCCTGAGTTCGACCCTGGGCCTAAAAGTGACAAGATAAAATCAAGTAGGCCAGGTTAAAAATTTCTGTAAAGAGATGGTTAGGTTCAAATTAGGTTAACCACTATATATATTTCAACGATAAAATCATCATATTAACAACCTATCTGGGCCGACCATCATGACTTTTCTGGCGCCGCTGCCGGGGAGGTGCGCTTTCGAGTAAGTTTCTATCCAATTCCTTTAAATTTGTCTCTTCTCTCTTCACGGGTATTGTTGTTTTTTGGTGTGCAGGTGAACCTGGTGGAAGGAGAAGAAGGCTGACGAAGTCGAGGACGTGAGCAGATCCAAGGCGGGAACGAGAGCGTGAAGACGTCGACATCGCATTGGAGCTTCGCACACGTTGCCGAACAAGTAGGTTTTCTTTTCTCATCAAATTAGGGTTAACTTGCCACCACAATAAAAAAAAAAAAAAATTTTAAACTAAAAACTAGAAAAACTTCTTGGGATTTCTTGAGGGCAAGTGGATTAAAATTCACTTGATTGATTGGTTGTCTTCACTCCCACTGCCCCGGGATTTCCCGCCTTACTTCGCATAGCGAAAATCCGAGAATCTTGATTCTTAGATTTTTCGCCGTGGGAAGTATTCTTTGAGGCAAAGAAAAAGATTGCTTGTATCCCTCTTTTGCCTCACTTATCTTTAATTCAGGATCACATTTTTGGTGGGGAGACTTGGAATTGAGTTAATTCCAACCCCACCACGACTTTTCAAACTTGCCTGTGATTCGATCCTGAATACTTCAACCCCAACAATTTTATTTTCTTTATCTTTTGGTTGAAGCCTTGTGTGTGGAAATCATTTCTGGTGATTGGGAGCACTTGAATTGAAGTGCTTTGGCTCCCTGTCACATTGATATAAAACTGATTCGTGCATCCACACTTAGAAATCTCCATTTAGGGTAGCCCATTGCATTTTAGCATGCATTAACTAACTGATAATTGAAGAAGGGTTTCTTGGGTTTTAGAAGGAAAGCCTGTATTTTTGCAAAAACCCGGAGATTGGTTGAATTGGTAATTCAGCAAAACCCTAAAATTCATACTACTTAAGGCTGAACTCTAAAAACCATTCGCCAATAAAAACTTCAATTCGGGGAGATTTCCCCGTTAAATGCTTGTTCTTACACACTCTTAAAATCAATCACTTGGGCATTACCCGTAAACAACGCCCTTCACATTCCAAAAGCAGTTGACCCTAAGCCTCTAATTAAAACTGGTAGTAACTTGACCCTTACTAAGGATTGGAGGTCTAACTACCTGTGTGTAGCGACTACGTGCTGGTGAGAGTTCCCGCATGCTATCGGGTGTCTAAGACTGGGGCAAACGGCCTTTCAATCTGGCCCGGTGGTTCCGCGGTGCTCGCATTCGGTTCCGTAGTTCGTGATAGTAGGTAACTTAGATCTTTAAGTCTAAGGGAACACTGTCGAGGTTAGAAACTTGATTGTATTGATTTGTAATCAAGTGTACCTTTGCGGCGTCATTTCTCTCATCCCTTTTCCCTTCTCATCTCCCCAATTCTTCCTGCGGTAGTGCATGTTTGGGAGGAGGTCACAAAACCCTGAACTATTTGAATTGACTGATAAATCTAGAAAACAAGTCGAATCGTCCTCCTCCTCCACAAACATGGCTGCACGCCCACCCCCAAATCCCGAGGGAGGAAACCGCCCTCAGAACCCACCAGGTGGTGGAGCCTTAGATCCCATAACCCGCCTCCAAGCCCAAATGGAAATGTATAATGAGCAAATCGAAGCCATTCGGGAAACATTGGAGGAAATGCAGAACCCTCCCGAACGGGAGGAGCCTAGGTCTCTTAGCTCTTATCAGAATCCCGCTGCTACAGAGACCATAGGACAAATTCGGGTCCCCATGGGCGGGGACGACTTTGAATTAAAACCAAACATAATTGGCCTAATCAATTTTCACTTTCATGGTCTTGCAAGTGAAGACCCATTTCTCCACTTGGAAGACCTAACCCGACTTGCTGAAACCGTTAAACCAAGAAATGTCGGGTTATCTATAGTCCTCATGAAGATGTTCCCGTTTTCATTACGGGATAAAGCGTCGCAATGGTTACGCACCCTTGGGAGAACCATCCACTCTTGGGAAGAGATGCGAACAGCGTTTCTCAAGAAGTTCTTCCCAATCGGGCGGACCAATGCGCTTCGCCGTGCTATCACTTCATTTACGCAACAAAACGGCGAACAATTTCATGAGGCATGGGAGAGGTATAACGACCTCCTCAGGAAGTGTCCGCACCACGGTCTGCCTAAGTGGCATATAGCCCAGATTTTCTACTATGGGCTAAATGAGACTTTGAAGCAGATTGCAGACGCTTCCTGCGGAGGGAACTTTATGAATAAAGACGAGAATGGAGCATTCGAGCTGTTTGAAAATATGAGTGAAAACTCGATGAACAATGCTTCCATTGTCGCCTTTAATCGTACCAGCCAGCCCCGAAATGTCCACGAAGTTGACACGGGACCCTCCCATTCATCCACTGATCTAAGCCTTATTGCACAAAAACTGGATGAAGTCTCCGTCGTGCACAAGAAGCTGGACGAGCTTCTGGCCAACCCCGCCCGATCTATGGCAAACACCACCTCTTCACCACTTCGTCACAATCCAAGTTCTTCTAATACCAGGCTTATCCCGAGAAACCCCGTTAGACCTTCCTTACCGAGTGTCGCGCCAGGCGACTCGGTAAGTCATGTGGAACTGGTTTCTGCGAGCCAGTATTTTGACACGGAGGACCAAGCCTCCGTGTGCTCAGACGCATATCTACATGCGGATGCGTCTTCTGGCATAGAAGATGCTTGCGCCCTGGGGAACAACCCGTTCTCTGCCACTTATAACCCAGGGTGGCGTAATCATCCGAACTTCGCATGGTCCAACAACCCGCAGCGCCAAAACCCCACGGGTGGACCAATGCGACCGTCCGCACCCGTCATCCCAAGGGTCCAGTTTAATCCTATGGCAAATCCGCCATCAGGCCCTTGCGTACCACAAACTGAACACGCATCAAGCCCTCTTGACAAATTGATGCGAATGATGACGGAAATGTCAAAGCGCCATGAAGGGAACATGACCTCTCTTCAGCACCAATTGGCGCAGCAGAACGCCGAGATCAGTCAACTACGCATGGCAACTCGATCTCAGGGCACTCTTCCCGCCCAACCTGTTCCAAACCCGTGAAGTTTCGTGCCCCGTGGTTCTCAACCACAGGTACGACCTTCTCAGGGACAGGTTAATCAAGTTATGCAAGCTCCGAGCATTCCACCAGGATTTCAGGCTAATCCTGCTGCAGCACCACACTCTTATATCCCCATTGCAAACCCTCCTCCACCGTATGATCCCACTGGACCCGCATCGTCCAATGCTATCACTACGAGGAGCGGTAAGCAGACCGTCGATCCGCCTCGACCTGATCCTGGCCCATCTTCTTCTTCGCCCTCTCATTCGGGAGGCATACCGCATTCGCGAGAGGATGATGCACCAAAACTTGTGCCAGAATCAGTCCCATTCCCTGAGGCTCTACTAAGGGAGCCAAAAGGCAAAAAGAAAAATACGCAGGCCTTTGACAACCTACGTAATTTGTTCAGGGATGTAGAAATCAAGGTACCCCTGCTCGAGGCAATCGACCACATACCTACTGTCGCTCGATTTTTCAAAGACTACACAACACCCAGGCGACAGTCAAAGAAGGCTAAGAATCCGGTGGTTCTCTCGCCTCATGCGAGTTGTGCTATACTGTCAAACTTACCACCGAAGCAGAAAGATCCGGGCACACCACTGATTTCCTGTAGCATCCAAGGCTGCAGTTTTAACCGTGCCTTGCTTGATCTAGGATCTTCCATCAATCTCATACCGACCATCATGCTCAAAAAATTTTCCTTGGGAAATCTGAAACCCACCCCTGTCACGTTACAGTTGGCAGATCGTTCTGTCAAAATCCCGAAGGGTGTGGTGGAGGACGTGGTGGTTAGGGTCAACAGTCTCTGTTTTCCTGTTGACTTTCTTGTTTTAGATATGGAAGTTCCTAGTTCACTTTCTGATTGTCCGATCATCCTCGGTCGACCTTTCTTGGCCACAGCCCGCGCCCACATCGACTGCGAGTCGGGCTGTATTGAGATTGCCGTTGGATCTGAGAAGCTCAAGCTTAACATATTCAAGGCAGCCAAGAACTTTGATTGCGATTGCATTGAGGATGACACGTCTGACGAGGACATGGCCGTCAGCGCGTGTATCGGACTAATTGGGACCTATTCAGACTGCTGCGGATTACCTATAAACACTGATAACTGCCTGACCAACGCATACTGTGACGTTCCCCAATCCCTCCCTTGTCCAGTACCTTCTCCTGGCCAGACATCTGACGAGGTTTTCTCCGCTTCCCATACCTCGTGGTCTGAGTCATATCCGGGCTACTCACTGTCGGTCCATACTCATGAAGACCGAATTGCCCTTTCTTCCCCGCCAAATCAGGCGGATTTACAAATCCACACTGGGACCTTGAGCCCATATACTTCTCACTGGGGCTATTCATTTTTGGATCCATCTATCCAAGAAGCCCCTCTTCTTGGCCAATCTGAAGGCCAGTTTCTTCCTCCTAACTTGTTCTCCTACCCGTCTGGGACACTCTCGTCCCAAGAAATGCCAGATCCTTCCCCATCCACTCCCGAGCTAAAAGTGCTGCCTAATACACTCAAGTATGTTTTCCTAGGACCAAATGAAACGCTCCCTGTAATCATCAGTTCAAAATTAACCATTGAGCAGGAGTGCAAACTAACTAAGGTCCTCCTAGAACACAAGGCAGCTATTGGATGGTCTTTATCAGACTTATCTGGTATTAGTCCCTCCTACTGCACTCATCGTATATATATGGAGGAGGAGGCTCGACCTTCTCGCGAGATGCAGCGACGTCTCAACCCTAACATGCGGGAGGTCGTTAAGAATGAAATCATTAAGTGGCTGGATGCGGGTATAATCTACCCGATCAGCGATAGCCCCTGGGTGAGTCCGATTCACGTTGTGCCCAAAAAGGCAGGACTCACCATCCGTGTCAATGACAGGGGCGAATCCATCCCTACACGCACTCCTACATCTTGGAGAGTGTGTGTAGATTATAGGAAACTCAATGCTGCAACCAAGAAAGATCACTTCCCGCTACCATTTATTGACCAAATCCTGGAGCGGTTAGCGGGAAATAAATTTTTCTGCTTCCTGGATGGATTCTCAGGATATAACCAGGTGGCAATAGACCCCCGAGACCAAGAGAAATCCACTTTTACCTGCCCTTTCAGCACCTTCACCTTTAGAAGGATGCCGTTCGGACTTTGTAACGCGCCAGCAACTTTCCAGAGATGCATGCTGGCGATATTTCATGACATGGTGGGTGACTTTCTCGAGGTCTTCATGGATGACTTTTCAGTCTTTGGACCATCTTTCGACGAATGTCTTGCCAACCTGACTCGCATCCTTAGGAGATGTATTGATGTAAACCTCGTGCTTTCCTGGGAAAAAAGTCATTTTATGGTGCACGAGGGAATTGTTCTTGGACATATCATCTCCGATAGGGGTATCGAGGTTGACAGAGCTAAGCTCGATATCATTGCTGATTTACCTGTGCCTGGTTCTGTCAAACAAATCCGCTCCTTCTTGGGACACGTCGGTTTCTATAGGAGATTCATCAAAGACTTCTCCAAAATTTCTCGACCCTTAACTCATCTCCTATCAACCGACGTGCCCTTCGACATGGGCCCTGACTGTATACAAGCATTCACGCAGCTGCGTAATGCTGTCACCAAGGCCCCTGTTCTCCAGCCGCCTGATTGGTCCCTCGACTTTGAACTTATGTGTGACGCCTCAGACCTTGCAGTCGGAGCCATCCTGGGACAAAGACGCGATAGACACCCCTTCGTGGTATACTACGCCAGTAAGACGTTGGACGAGGCCCAGCGTAATTATACTACCACTGAAAAGGAACTACTGGCAGTCGTCTTTGGGCTGGAAAAATTCCGTTCTTACCTTCTAGGCTCTCACGTTATTGTTTTCACTGATCACGCGGCCATTCGCCATCTCATGCACAAGAAGGATGCCAAGCCTAGACTGATTCGTTGGATCCTTCTGCTCCAGGAATTTGACATTGAGATTCGTGATAAGGTCGGAGCCCAGAATGTTGTGGCTGATCACCTTTCCAGACTGGACCCTGACCATATTGGACTTACTCTGCCAATTAATGAAGTTTTTCCTGATAAGCACCTATTGGCAATAAATGTGGCAAGTGGACCGTGGTATGCCGACATTGCCAATTACCTTGCTTCTGGATCTCTTCCACGTGGCTGGCCTAAAAACCAGCGCGAGCGTCTCATGGCAGAAGCAAAGTATTATTTCTGGGATAATCCACTTCTTTTTCGGATAGGTGCTGATCAAATCATCCGTCGCTGTATTCCTGACAGTGAGTTCCCCAGTGTGCTATCCTTCTGCCACGATCAGGCCTGTGGAGGCCATTTCTCTTGGAGGAAAACTGCAGCCAAGGTGTTGCAGTGCGGTTTCTTTTGGCCCTCCCTTCACCAGGACGCGCACACTTATGCCAAACATTGCACTAGGTGCCAGTCATTAGGGTCAATGGCACGTCGTGACATGATGCCCTTGCAACACATCCTAGCTGCGAAAATCTTCGACATCTGGGGAATTGACTTCATGGGTCCCTTTCCTCCATCCAACGGCTTCGAATTCATCCTCGTGGCTGTCGACTATGTTTCAAAATGGATCGAGGCTATTCCCGCGCGCCGTGCTGACCATGTTATCTCCACCCGATTCGTCAAAGACCATATCTTTGCGCGTTTTGGGATCCCTCGGGCCATTATCTCGGATGGAGGAAGCCACTTTACCCATGCTTCTTTTCGGGCACTTCTGAGGAGGTACGGAGTCCACCATCGTATCGCATCCCCGTATCATCCTCAGACGAACGGCCAGGCGGAAGTGTCGAACCGGCAAATCAAGCAGATTCTCCAGAAAATGGTTCGGCCTGACCGTAAGGATTGGTCCGACAAGCTGACTGACGCACTTTGGGCGTATCGGACTGCCTTCAAGGCTCCCCTTGGTATGTCTCCATATAGAATCGTTTACGGGAAGCCTTGTCATTTGCCTGTGGAGTTGGAGCACCGCGCTTATTGGGCGGTTCGCCAATGTAACCTCGACCCAGACTTGTGTGAACGAGAAAGGAAACTCCAACTCCAAGAGCTAGAAGAGCTCCGTCGTGAAGCCTATGATTCTGCTCTAACCTTTAAACAGCGCACTAAGGCTTTTCACGACAGCCATGTTCGGCGGAAGGAATTTGAGCCATCTCAGCAAGTTTGGCTCTATAATGCCCGACTCAAATTCTTTCCTGGGAAATTAAAGTCCAAATGGACTGGTCCTTTTCTGGTCTCAAGACCATTCCCCAATGGGGCCGTCGAAATCGAAGATCCCAAATCTGGGCGTAAATTTACGGTCAACGGGCAGCATTTGAAACCCTTATCTGACTCATGAACCTGCCCCCGTTGGAGAAACCGTTGCCCTGCTGGAGGGTAACTAATTCTTTGCCTCATTCTGAGTCCAGCTGGGGACATTAAATTCAGCGCTTGTTGGGAGGCACCCTAACAGCACTCACCATCCACCATCACTTTTCACACCTCTATCAAAATCACTTCACTTTTCTCTTCACCACCCACCGTCCACCCACCCTTCCACCCTGATCTATACCCTGAACCTCCGCTCTTGTTACCCGATCTTCCATCCTTCCTCCGCCTTTCCCTGCATGCATATGAGGACATAGCATTGTTTGGCATGGGGGGGTGGATAGGCATCCACAGGATCCGGGTATGTTATGGTATCATACAGTTCCCACCTATTTATAAATATGCAAAAAAAAAAAAAAAAAAAAAAGAAGAAAAGAAAAGAAAAAAAAAAAAATATATATATATATATTATAATAAATGGTGTTTAATAATGATCTTGAAGCTGAAACAAAAAGGCAATAAGTGTTTATGGATATTCAACCTCTGTTTTGAAGACTTTCCAGGCCACAAAAGCTTGATTCGCTCAGGCTCGGCTTAATTCACTTAAAGCATTGACAAAATAGATCAAGATCTCTCCTAACTAAGGATGTATTCTTGTACCTGAGACACCAGTACAGGATCCGTTGGTTTGCTTTTTCTTGAGAGCTTAAGTAAACTTGGTTCACACTACACATATCGGGAAAGACCAGGTGAACATAAGATCCAACCCTAGTGTTCATTCGGGAAGGTGGAGTCCTTACCTGTGCGCGCAGGTAGACTTTTTATCCCAGGCTTTAGTCTTGTGTTTAGGAGCGACTCTTTCCACCAAAAAGAAACTCTCCCACCAAAAAAAACAAAAAAAAAAAAGTGTGCTTCAAAATGTGTTGTAAGAGATATACTGACACGTGTTTCAAAAAAAAAAAAAAAAAAAAGAAAAAAAAGAAAAAAAGAAGGAAAAAAAAAAAGAGAGATGTTTTAAAAGAGTCAGTATATCTCATAAATGTCTGTATACTTTGTTTTTCGGTGAGCCACAAAAAAAAAAAAAAAAAATCAGAAAATGGGAGTTGAGTTTTCCATCATCATCTTAAGGGTCAATTCGAAGACATGAGCTGAAACTGGGACCAACCTGTACTTAAAAATTCGTGAAACCCTGGGATTGAGTCTTAATGTTCATCTGGTCAGTCTTGATCCTTCACTATACACAAACCATAACCTCTTAAGCTCTCGAGTACGGCAAAAACCTCCTGGGTCCTGGAAATCGTACTTAAGGTTTAAATATCAAGAGTCCTGGTTAGTTGAGAGATGATCTATGTCATGTGAGACTTAAAGTACTGGTAGTCTTCTTTACAATTGGTTCTCACAATATTCCATAGTAAACACACCTGTATCACCTCAGAAGAAAATCTTCAGCTTAAGATCATTTCTAAATACTATTTTGCTAGGGACTAGCAAAAGATAGGCATGGGGGTATATGTTTGCACCTCAAAACACGCCTGTAATAACGCCTTCTTGTGCTATTTTCTAGCATTAACATTGCATAATAGGATCCTGTAATCGCATTTGTAAAAACACTTGCATGCATGCATTTAATCAAGAGAGGAAGAGGAGTGAAACAATCGCCTGCATAGTTACATTTTTCTTCAAGTGCCTCCTTGCAAAATCACCCTCTTTTTATTTTTCCTCTTGATTTCTTCTTTTCTCTCCTTCCCGCGGCTGCACCCTTCCCGCGGCTGCACTCTTCCCGCAGCTGCATGCAGCAGCCACGCAGCACTTCTTCCCGTCACTTCTCCCTGCCAACGCCGCTCCCTATAGCTGCAACTCGCACACCCTCTCCCTGCTGCAGCCGGCACGCCACTCTCCCCTCCTCTATAAGTAGCTGCAGCTTCATCCTTGCAAGAGCAGCTGCTGCAGCAACAAAAACCCGCAGCCATCTTCTCCACCGCTTTCCCCTCCCATACGTCGGCCCTCCGTCGAGGAAGCACCCGGCGAGCAGGAGAACCCACTGTGGTGCACACCACCACAGTGGGAGCACCACCGCCCAGCTCTTCGACGAGCCGGTGGGCGTGGTGCATTCCCTCGCTTCGTTTTTTCTCTTTAACGCCATTGCCACCGCTCCAAGCTTCGAAGCTTGAAGCCACGGCAGCAGCAGCCCAGCAGCAGCAGCAGGTCCTCCCGCTCCTCCGCGACCGTCCCCGCAGTCGCTCACCGCCTCTGCGCGCGTCTGCAGGGCGTTCCCCGCCTCCGTCTCCGTTCTGTCCGCCTCGCAGTTGCACCTGTAGCCGTCCGCCGCGCGCACTGCAGCGGCCGGCTACGGCCTCGTGCCGCCCCCTGCCCTCCTCCGCGACCCTCCGCGACCACCTGCAGACCTCCTCCATGCTCGCTCCTCCACGCCTTCGCCCGCCCGTCGCCTTCGCGCAGGCCTGCAGAACCCTACGCGAAGGCGCACACGCACCCGCCGTCTTCAGACGTCCGCCTCCGCCTTCAGACGACGCGGCGTCAGATGTCCGCCGCCACGAGCAGACGTCTTAACTCGCTGCCATCGTCCGCGCTCTCGATCTCTCTCTCCCGCTCTCTCTCTCTCACGTATTCTCTCTCTCTCCCGCTCTCTCTCTCTCTCTCTCTCTGTTTTTTTACTCACAGCAACACACACACACACATTCACCGACGCACACACACCTATACCAACACATACACACACACTCACACACTTATAGTAGCATATATATACTTATATACATCTATATATAATATATACATACATACATATATATATACATATATATATATATATACATATATATATATACTTATATACGTAGTAATATCTATAGTTATGTATACATACATATATATATAATATATATACATATATATATAATATATATATATATATCTACTTATATATATCTATATACTTATACATATACTTATATATATATATATATACTTATATACATAGTATATCTATATATTTATGTATACACACACATATATATAATATATCTATATATATATATATATATATATATATATATACACGTATATATATATCTACTTATACATATACTTATATATATATACATATATACTTATATACATATATATATATACATATCTATATACTTATATATATACACACATATATATATATATATCTAGATACATATATACTTATATACATATATATATATATACATACATCTATATAGTATTATATATATATGCTTATATTCATATATACATAGCTATATACATATATACATACATATATATATATACATATACACCTATATATATATATAATACATATATATCTATATATATCTATACATATATACTTATACATTTATATACATATAGATATATTTACTCATATACATACATATGTACATATATTTTCACGTTATTTACTATACGCTGTATTGCGGAATATCTGCACCAGTTACTGATATTCCCTAATACACGCGTACAAAAATAGCGTGGTCCCATACATCATCCATCCTCCATCCACACTCCACGCGGCACCTAGTCGTGTTGGTTGCGTCTCTCTAGACGTCGACTGACTCGACCTAGTGCTACACTCCATCGCTACCTCCACCCCCACCTCTTTATATATATACTACATATATATATTTATATATATACATACTATATTTACTTTCTGTCTATTTGCTTTTCTGTTAGTAAAAAGATAAAAAAAATACATAAAAAAGAAAAGATAATCTTTGACTTGCAGGTACCTCGTCTTGCGAGTAGCAAGACTTGTTTTGGGACTCTGTTTGGCTAAAAGCCAAGGACACAATTTTGAGGGTGTGCCTCAAGAACAAGGATTACCAGAAAAAAAACCTAAATAAGAAAAATACCAAAAACACAATAAACGAACGGAAGAGATGCGTTTTAAGGAAAACGTAGAAACTCGACTTGAACCCCATTTCCCTGAGTTCGACCCTGGGCCTAAAAGCGACAAGATAAAATCAAGTAGGCCAGGTTAAAAATTTCTGTAAAGAGATGGTTAGGTTCAAATTAGGTTAACCACTATATATATTTCAACGATAAAATCATCATATTAACAACCTATCCGGGCCGACCATCAGGTGCCTTGGGAGCTTGAGAGCAAGCTCTAATAGAGCATTGGTACACTTGTTAAAGCTTGGAAGTAGGTGGGAGTAGAGTAGGTAGAGATGACCTGGAAGGGAGGGAGTGTAGGTCCTTTCATATGGAGAAGAGGCTAAAATAGGCATGAGACCATTAGCGACCTCCAGGCCGTCGCTGTAAGTGTCACCGTAGGCAGCTCATGCCCGCTGGTGCACGCAGCTGGCCTTGCGCCTAGGAACAATTGCGACGATTGTAAGAGTCACTAAATGTTCGCCAGTCTGTCGCTGAAGATCCACCCATTGCTCATGCTCCACTGGCATTGCGTTGTGCATTCTCCTTATCTCGCACACACACTCATGCACTAGCACTATGCTATATGCAGTTGCGCTGCCTTGCGCTCCCGTGCATACGTGCGCGTGTGCTTAGCTGCTGCCCTACACCTCAAGCATCCAATTGAGGGGGCAGTGGGTTTCTAACCCACGCACTTTCTTTTTGAGGTGCCTTCACAACCAATGTGCCGTGACCAAGAGTTTGTTGTGAAGACATTTTAAGGGCATGCAGTGGAGATGAATCCTTAGCCATTGGATTAAGATCCAATGGCTGAGCATGGGTGATGCCTTGATGAAGAGTAGGTGTCGGCCGGTGTTGGGTGGCCTAGATGGCGCCATCTGAGCCATCCATCTTCTTCCTGTTGCAGAGGGTGCCACGGCACTCAGATCGAGATGATTCTCATGTTGCCGGACTACAATCATCGATCCGGATCCATCCGTATGGTTGGATTTTCCTTCCGAAACCCGTATGGATGTCGCATTGCCCCCTAGCCATTGATCTTCCTCAAACTTCGTATGATGCTATGGGACTCTGATATAGACGATTTTAGAGGCATTAGACTTTGATTGTTGTCCTGATCAGATCTGTATAGCCTGATCATCCATCCGAGGCCCTGAAATAAATCTTCTTCTCTCCTGACCATAAAAAGGACCTAATTAACCTAAAATATATATAACTACTCTAAATGCAGAATGATGCATGCTTTGTAATATTTATAACATGAAATGCAAATCTAAGCCTAGGAACATGCATGATTAGGAATTTTAACCTAAATAGATGTGTCTATATCAGAATGTCAAAGGAGTAAAATCAGAAAAAAAATTGATAGTCTTAGTAATTAATTATGGATCCTAATTAAGCTCTAAAACAAATCAAAACAAGGATCAAGTCCCGAAGTACTAGAGATAAGGAAATAAGTAAGGTTGCTGACCGTAGTCCTCTTGGTCCTATTTTAGGGCTTAAACACTTACGTATTTGTTAAGATCCAGATTAATCTTCAAGAGGTTGAGGAAAATGAGAAGCTAATGTATTAAGTCTAAGGCTTAGGGATTATTCGGCCCTGTTGCCTACCCTTTGTTTTGTAGGACTTGGTAACCTAAGCACCTAAAAATCACACACCAATCTGGTTCAGTACACTTAATGAAATATAATGCCAAAAGTGTTCTGTTCTGGAAAAGGTTTTCTCAAAGATCTGGCTTAGGAGTAGCTCGAAGACATAAGTTGATTGGATAAGTTCCTGACGTAGAGAGGTGGAATGAAAAATGCAACCCTCGAAGATGCGTAATAACATATCATCTCCTAGATGCTTACCTCCTAGGATATCTAGATATCCTATCGGGGGCATGTAATCACCTTGTGCTGGTTCAGATGCCATAGGTGGGATTATCCCAAAATGTCGATTGCCAGGGCTTGAATTTAGCCACAGAATGCCATGGGCAGCACTATCACAAAGTGTCGAAAGCCAAGGTTTTGGAGGTTGCGATGGGCGGTGCTATCTTGAAGCATCAAAAGTCAAAGACCCTTTGAGGATTGATGGTGGGGACAAGGAATCCAATACAGACCATGTTTAGAGCCAATCCGATGTTGGATTTAGGGGAATATAAAATGAAAAGAGAGAAAAATCTCAAAATAAATATCTCTTTCTATCTCTTTTATCAAAAATGCACTGACAAACTAAACCTGAACTTGCTATATATATGTACAGGTGTTTTAACAGCTGGGGTCAGCGAACCTCTAGGTAGTTTTTGCGAGCCCTACAAACCTTCGCAGCAAACCTAAGGTTGAGGTTGGTCAAGTTTGAGTCTTGGCTGGTACTTAAGTACCTCTAGTCCTATTGTTGGTATTTTGATATAATTTCTATAGAGTGGCACAAACAAGCATCTAAACATAAAAAATATGGTCTAGACATTTAGTGCTTTCCATAGGATTTTGCTAGGGACTAGCAAAAGTTAGGCATGGGGGTATGATGGTAACACCATCATTCATCACAACTAACTTAAGTTAGTTATAATCAACTAATAAATGCTCCTAATTCCACACTGATTTGATTTAAGAAGACAAGAAAAAATGGTTAATTTTTCTATTTTAACAGCACATCATAAATGTAGATTAATAAAGGGGTTGATTAGGGGTCAATTAAAGGTCAAATGAATTTAAATGACTAAGAAGGGGGCTCACACTAACAGAATCAGGGTTTCACGCATTTCTAGGGCTAAAATAGGACTGAAAACCCTAATTATTAGCCACACTTGAATTGAAAGGGTTTTGGTTGAGATAAAATCAATCTAAACCTCTTAAAATTCATAAAAATATATTTTAAGAGGTTTGGTACCATTTGTTTGATAATCTGAACCCATTTTGACCTAGAATAGAGTTTTAGATGGGAATTTACCTTAATTTGGGCTCCTATGCAATTTACCTAGTCAAATGGGGTCAAAACTCAAATCCAAGTTCACCATTAGATTCCTTTTGTCTAAATTAGGTTAGCAACAAAATTTAAGCTCAATCAGAGTCTATCTTGACATAGTTTGCATTTTGGACCCTTAAAACTCTATTTCTTATACTTAGACCCCTAGATTTCAAGTTTATTACCAAGACCCAACTAACATTGTCATCTTCTTTGCATTTTGGTCCCTACTACAATGAACAGTGTGAATAGCATCTCCACCCAAACCCACAACCTTTGATTAGAGATTTCTCCTCCAATCTAAGGTGGAATCTCTCCAAATTGAGAGAGATTATTCCCTAAGAAATCCTCTACATCTTGAGCCATCTCACGAGCTCCAACCCATGCCCAAAATTGCCGATGAGCTCAATGTTATCAACAGGATTTGATTCAAAAATCATGATGAAATATCATGAATTCCTTGCATTTGAGACCCAATTCTTCCTCTATATAAACTCCCCCATCTTCTTGTGCCCTCCTTAGTATGATCTAGGCCAAAATCACCTCTTCTTCCTCTTCTCTAGCTGCCTCCGACTATGACTTCGGCAAGCCTCCCCAACCCCCTTCCTTAGGTCAATCAACGGTCAAATTGACCGACTCTCCTTCTTCCCCACCTTCCTCCACTCTTCGCAGGCCACAGCAGGAGCCTCCTACCTCTTCTTCCTCACCGCTCGACCTCATTGGAGGCTTCTTCATCCACAGCGCTGGCATGGCAAGACACCATTGATTCTCTTCTCCTTATGTCCATTAGATAGGTTTCCTACTTCCTCTCTCGCCCTAGAATAGAATTAAATTCCCAAGTCTTAGTTTTAACCAACGATTCACACTCTCCCACTCCATCTTCCCCGACTCTGGCCACACCTTCGACGTGGTTGCCCCATCACCAACACACCCTAACATCTCGCCACCACCTCCATAACATCTATCTCATCCCAGAGATCAAACGACCTAACTTTATTGGAGCTTTTAACCTCTGGAGCTCGCCACTGGAGGACCCACCCTTCCATCATCTTCTCTAACGTCATCCGGCCACGTCTGACCTCCATCCAACAAATGAACACCACTACTGAACTCCACACACTCCAATGACACTATGAACGTATTAATTGGGGCAATTAGCCAATATTTTGGATTTTAGGTTTTCTCTGGACTTCCACCTTCCTCCGCCTCCACCTACCATGCCCCAGTTGTCATCATCACCAATACCACCCTCAGTTGGAGCATAACACCATCACGAAGACCTCTAAGCTTCCAGTTGGAGGGAAGAACTCCAGCAGCAGCTCGATTTGGGTTTAAGCACTTAACACAATAGTTGAAGAAGAAGTAGGACCACATTAGTCCCACCTCGTATGCATAGAAATCAGAACTATGCATATAT
Organism: Thalassia testudinum; assembly: GCA_037157565.1. Classification (NCBI taxonomy): domain Eukaryota; kingdom Viridiplantae; phylum Streptophyta; class Magnoliopsida; order Alismatales; family Hydrocharitaceae; genus Thalassia; species Thalassia testudinum. The sequence continues at coordinate 217,788,728 of JAZHRO010000024.1, forward strand.
TGCAAAACGTGTACTCAAGTCAGGGGGTAAGGTCCCCTTTCACACGCCCCTATAGATGCGGCCAGCTTGCCTAGGCCATGTGAGCCGGACCAACCCCCTTACGATGAACCAAATTGGATTGGGCGAATAGTACCTGGGTCTGGATTAAGGAGAGAAAAAAGAGAGGTTACTAGTGAGATAAGGGAGGTTTTGCCTCGGGAAACATGCATTTGTGCCTACCACTTAGTGAAATTCAAAGTGTTGAGTTGAGGCTTGAACTTAAGGCATCTGATTTGCCTTGGAGACATCTGATCTTGGCTATTGTGGAAATATTTAGTTACTCTGATCTAACATGGTTAAGTGTTTGAGGTTACTGTTGAGGCATTGAGATTTGCCTTGACCTGAGATTACTATTGGTATTGGGAATCATGCCTAATTGAGGAGCATATTTGGTGGTCCAAACCACCATTTTTAGGATCTAATTATCTTTTTGTCACTCAATTCTGAGATACACTTTGATTCATATTGAATACAATTTCAATGGATTATTTACTCATTCCATATTATTATTGTGGATTATTGTGCTAATTATTTCTCATATATGACTAGTGCTTGAATTTCATATTTGCTCCCTGCGAACAACCTCGGTACTCACAGTTTTTTGAGCTTTATAAATTTAAATGTCGTATCGATTTTCATCACTATGTTATTTTCCTAACTACAATGAGTTTTGATTGCAACAATAAGGAAGGTATAATGTGGGTAAATTAATAAACATAGGTGGAAAGAAACAACCGAAGAAAGTTATCTATTATTTTCCATTGATCTCTAGGCTACAACACCTATCATATCAAATAAAATAACAAAATTGATGACGTGGCATCAAGAGAATAAGTCGAGAGGCAGACACATCCGTCATCTAACAAATTTTGATGAGTGGAATAGATTTAACGAGAATCATACATCATTAGCAAAGGAGGCATGGAATGTAAGATTGGGACTTGCAAGCAATGGATTCAACCCATTCAAGAACATGTATCCGTCATATTCCATATGGCCGATGGTCATTTTTACTTATAACTTACCTCCTTGGTTATGCATGCAATTTGTATTTATGATATTGACCCTCCTTATCCTAAGCCCCAAGCAACCAGGAAATGCCATTGATGTTTATCTCTAACAGTTAATTGATGAACTAAAAGTTTTGTGGTACAGTAGTGTACAAACATATGATGCACATAAGAAAGAATTCTTTTAGTTGCATGCAGCATTATTGTGGAATATTAATGACTTTCCAGCATATACTAATTTGTTAAGATGGAGTATGAAGGGGAAGTTTGCATGTATAATCTATATGGATGATACTCATCACTTGAGATTGCCTAAAAATAAGAAGTTCTGCTACTTAAGTCATTGTAGACTTTTGCCCATTGAATACAGATGGCAAACATCATCATTCAAGGATAGATTTGATGGTAAACCATGCCAGGATTCATCGAAGAATCCGAAAAGTAAATTGAGTACAGGTTTTGCTAGGTTGTCTGGTGTGAAAATCATAGAGACATTGCAACAACTCGTTGAAATACATTTGGATCATCTTTTAAAAAATGACTTGACTTCCTTGCAACATTCTTGATTTAGGAAGAAAGTATATTTTTTATGGAGTTTCCATATTGGTAGGATTTGACTGTGTGCCACAATTTAGATGTTATGCACATTGAGAACAATGTAATGGATAACATTTAAACTTAATAGACAACCCAAAGGATATAGTTAAAATAAGAAATGATATGAAAAGTTTGGGCATTCATCCTGAGTTGCACATTCAAGAAGGCGACTCACACTTTCCAGAAGCTATATACAATCTTACCAAACAGTAGAGGCAAAGGATTTTCTTCATTCTGAAAGACATTTGGGTTCCAAATGGGTATTTGTCCCAGCTTTCTCGTTGCATAAATGAAGCGCAAAAGAAGATTAATGGGTTAAACAGTCATGATTCTCATGTGTACCAGCAAATTTTATTCCTACCAGTAATACGTGGAGTAATGCTTGATTCAACAGTCGATTCATTTACAGAGATGAGCCGATATTTTAAAGTCATAAGTTCCAAGACATTATATCTCGAATTGCTCGAGTAGTGGGATAAACAAAATGTAATCACACTTTGTAAAATGCAATAGATTTTCGCACTTGCATTCTTTGACGTAATGGTTCATGTCACACTTCATCTTGTGAATGAAGCAAGAATTGCGAGACCTGTGTAGTACAAATGGATGTATCCAATTAAACGATATTGAAAGAAGCTAAAAGATTATGTCCTCAATAACATAAAGTCAGAAGGGTCAATCGTGGAAGGATATCTTATAGAGGAATGTATTGACTTCTTTGCCATGTACATGAATGAGATAGACAATCAATTTAATCAACTTGAATGAAATTATGATGGAGGATTTAATAGTAATGATGAAGATTACCTATCCATATTTGACATTAGAGGAAGGTCGATCCTCCACACTAAGTTCAAGTCCATCTCGGAAATGGCCTGACGATTGGCTCACTTGCACATTCTGAAGTAAATTCCAGAAGTGAATGAATTTTACAAATTCAAAGAATCCTCTGGTCCTTCTACTCATGAATTGCAGTTCCTTGATTGGTTCAAGGATCATGTAAGTAAACTGAAAGAACATGGGGATCCACAGTGGGTACAAGATTTTAATTTAATTACTGATACTCCTTTGACATACGGACGTTACCATTCAGGTTACATAATTAACGAATTTAGATTCTGAGTAAGGTCAATTAATGATGAAAAGGCCACGCAACAAGTGAGAGTAGTCATCAGTTATGACCTAAGTACTGGTTGTGATGGGTATTATGGTAAAATTGTAGAGATTGTGGAAATGAGTTTCAAGTTTGATCGTAAAGTGGTTCTATTCAACTGTGATTGGTTTGACATTTTCAAAGAAGGTGTTAAATTCAAAGTGGATAAGAAACATGGCTTTTTGAGTTTAAGTAATAACCATTGGATTATTCAGTCATCAGAACCATTTACATTAGCTTGTCAGGTAACACAAGTATTCTACATGCCTGATAATAGCAGAAATGGGTGGATAATACCAGTTAAAGCTCTACTGCATGAACAATATGATGCGGGAAAAGATCTCGACCTAAATGTTGAATCTGAAGCATATCATCAAAACCCAAAAAATGAAGAAGTTGTCCCTGGTGCAACTGAGATTGATATATAAGGTAATTTGCCAAAGCTATTAATCCTTAACCCACAAATAAAATTATGCATTTCAAATTTTTAATTATAAGTTCTGTTTATTTGTTCTTTAAATGTATCATTTTCTTCTCAAAGCTTAAGTTCTTTTTTTATTGAAACTAAGTTTTATTTTATTGCCTTCTTTTATAGGTTTCCTGGGTTCTTTGTGGTCCTTTCAAGTTCATCCACCGTGTACATAATGGTGAGGTTCTTCAACCACTTAAAAATTTGTAAATGCATGTGAGATTTTTTTTGTGATTATGTGGGATGTGCCCACTATACATATATGATGCATGTGAGTTTTTTTTTTTTTTTTTTTATTACGTGGTGAAGTCCCATTATATATATATGATGCATGTGAGATTTTTTTTTTGATTATGTAGGGTGTGCCCACTATTTGTTGTTTGTTGAATGTTTAATATGATAGGAATTGAAAGGAGGAAAAAAGAAGGGTAGGAAAAGAGAGGAAAGACGAAGAAGGAAGTGGAGGGGTTAGTAAATGGGAGGAGGAAAAAAGAAGGAAGTGGAGGGGGGAGGGGGTAGGAAATGAGAGGAGGAAAAAGGAAGGGAAGGAAATGAGAGGAAATAAGAAGAAGAAGTGGAGCGGTTAGGAAATGGGAGGAGGAAAAAAGAAGGAAGTGGAGGGGTTTGGAAATGGGAGGAGGAAACAAGGAAGTAGAGGGGGTAGGAAATGGCAGGAGGAAAAAAGAAGGAAGTGGAAGGGGTTGTAAATGGGAGGAGGAAACAAGAAGTGGAGGGGGTAGGAAATGGCAAGAGGAAAAAAGAAGGAAGTGGAGGGGTTTGGAAATGGGAGGAGGAAATAAGAAGGAAGTGGAGGGGGTAGGAAATGGCAGGAGGAGAAAAAAAGGAAGTGGAAGGGGTTGTAAATGGGAAGAGGAAACAAGAAGGAAGTGGATGGGGTAGGAAATGGGAGGGGAAATGATGGAGTTGTTGCTTTCATATTTATTTTATATTGCTTTCTCTAGTTTCATTAGTTTCTATATTTCTTTCATACAGGATTTTTGGAAAATCGCAATATATAGGGAAAATGCTACTGAATTTTTTTCTACATATATGAATATTTATTTTGTTTCTACACACATAAACTTCAAGAAGAAGTACAATAGGGGTGGCAGGGATCAGGCCACCTCTCAGCAGCCTCAACCTTAGGCCCCCCGCCAATAGCACCAAGCGTAGGCCCCCCGTCAACAGCCCCAGGCACCTGGCCAGTAGTTTTTGAGGCTTGGAGATGGTGCTGCTTGATATCTCCAGAGTCAAGGGAGGGGGCAAGGAGGGGAAGAGTTCGATGCCTCCAACTATGGATCTTGAGGAGGAGGATCCTGAGTATGAGCGGCAAGATGCATCTGATGACTCTACAATTATTAGTGTTAATATCATCAATTAGAGTCAATTTTGAGGGTACTTGTGAGATAATGTCATATTATAGTGAGTTTGGGAGCATTGTATGCAAATTACGTGATCTTTACATTTAAATTGCTTAGAATCAATGCTTAATGACCATGTGTACAAGACTATATCGAAACAGGTCTCAGATGAGCAATCAAACTTTACGGATGGATCCAGAATAATGATCGTAGTCCAGAAACGTTGGAATCATCTCGATTCGAGCACCATGGCATCCTCTACAATAGAAAGAAGATGGACGGCCCAGATGGTGCCATGTGGTGCCATCTAGGTTGCCCAACACCAGCCAGTATCCCCACCACCAACTCCTCTTCATCCACATCATCCATTCCCAGCCATTGGATCTTGATCCAACGGCTGAGAAGCTCTCTCCACTGCACGCCCTTGGCTTCTCCTCGAGACAAACTTGGGGGCTTGGTGCATTGGTCTTGAGGGGCATTCCCAAAGGAGAGGCACGAGTTCGAGCCTCGCCACCCCCCCCCCCAATCTCTCAATTGAAGCGACATAGTAGCAACAGTGGCAGCGCATGCATAGCATGCGCAAAGCAGCAGCACGTGGAGAGCATGCGTGCGAGCAACGCATGCGCTCGCGACACACCGCGTAAGGCGTGTGGGCCAGCACGTGTATTGAAGGTAGCGAGGGCAAGGGTGGGGGCTTTAGGGACTCATGCGGCGGGTGTTCAACCACGCTTTAAATGTCGCTGTTGACCTGAGGATGAATTTTAGCACTTTCACCACTATAAAAAGGGACCTACCCCCTCATTTTGCACCCAAGCTTCTACCTAAGCAATTCCACCACTCCATAGAGCTCCCAAGTAAGGTTGTGAAGATGTCGAGCCACCGATGGAAGTCCCTCCACCACCGTGGCTATCTCAACGCTATCCACCACCTTACATTTAGTTTTAATTCTTTGATAGTTGTAGTTATTCCTTATATTCAAGCATTCATCTATATTTGGTTGAACATGACATTTGATAATCAATTGAATATGTTTTTGATACCCTATCTTTGCAATGAGTTATTGTGATTCTCTAACCCTATCTCCCCCCCTCTCTCTCTCTTTCTCTCTCTCTCTCCCTATCTCTCTCTCTTTCTCTATTCATTTTGCAAGAAAACAAATTGACATATCTTTGTGACATTGAAGCGAGTAAATGATTCGGAATCTTGCCTCGTTGTGTTCGACACTCGGACTCACGTCCGATAACTTTTATTTAAAATTGATGTCGTAAAATGTGCTACAACAAACAATTTAACCTAAAACATTTCGTTTGACGTCAGCACTTGTCGATGATGATGAGGAGGAGGACAATACTTCATACGATGAGGAGGATGTTGGGCTGGATGATTAACCAGAGCAGCCAGCTAACCCAATTCCTTCCCAGCCAGGACCTTCTGCTATGGGTCACAGTACTGGTATGAAAGTTTAATAAATAGTACGATTTATTTATTTCTTTGTAATTTAATATTATGTTATAATTTTGTCTTTCAGGTATGGTACATAGAGGAAGAGGTTCAACAACGAATAGGGACCTAGAGAGACTTCCGCATGGGATCCGTATAACAATCACCATCACACCAGTGTAGGAGCAAAGGACTATCCTCCATTTGTCAATAGTTTAGGTACACTGACGAAGGCAATCATCCCACTCTCCTACTTCGACTGGAGGAAGGTGACAAAAGAGTTGAAGAGGCAGCACCTTTGAAAGTTAGAGGTAATTAATAAAAAACTTACTTATTTACTTTTCTTTATATAATTTCAAATTACATAACAATTGTTGTTCTCTGATTGCGCTGCAATCATAGGACTTAAATGACCTGCATTTAGTTAGAACTTAGCATAATTATAATATAATTCATGCATTAGTAGCATATATTGCATCTTTTCTGCTTTAGTTAGATATTCATGAAATAATGCTTAATAATGCACTGACTAGTGTATTATTTGATTTGTAGGCAATAAAAGCTCAGGAGATGGCCTGAAGCTAGATCTAAAGTAGGGAAGAGGCTAGAGCTACAATAGACATGGAGCAAAAACACTAGAGTAAAGCTACTCAAGCTGAACGCATAATGTAGGGAAGAGTCATACTACATTACTTGTAGGATTTTAATGTTTGAATTAAATTACAATGAATAGAGGACAATCCCTACACCTATCCCTAGGCTTATGACGGCCCCAGACACCTTCCCAAACCTTATCCACCCTTAGATTAGGTCACCTAAACCTAAAACATCTCAAAACCCATCTTTCAGCCCATCTCTAGATGTCTAGGTAGGATCCTGGACGTCCAGGCCCCTTAGATACCATCGGCAAAACCTAGAGCCCAATCTGTTGGAAAATTGGATGTTCAGATAAGGTGTCAGATGTCCAATTTCTGCAAAAATCCAAGATAGAAACTTAACTCCACACCAATTCATCATTGGACGTCTAGACTAGCAACTTAGACTTCTGATTTTGAAGTATAAGTCATTTGATCTTTAAATCAAATGTTTGGAACCCTGGTTGCACAGAAATCATAGGACTTAAATGACCTAAATTAAGTTAGAACATAGCATAATTGTAGTTAATGCATGCATAAATAGCATACATTTCATCTTTTATTTAGATATGCATAAAATAATGTTATAATGTACTGATTAGTGCATTATTGGAATTATAGGCAATGAGAAGCTTAGGAGATGGCCTGAAGTTGGATCGGATGCAAGGAAGAAGCTAGAGCTACAGCAGAGCTAGAGCACAAGCCCTGGAATAAAGAGGAATAAATAATGTAGGGAGAGGTATACTACTCTACGTAGTAGAATTTTGATGTACTACTTAAATTATGAAGAACATAGGACCTTTCTTAGCCTTAGGATTGCCCTAGAGACCCTTCTAAACACTAGCCACCCTTAGATTAGGTCACCTCATCCTGTAATACCTCAAAACCCCCATTCGAACCCATATCGGGATATCCAGGTAGGTTGCTGGACATCTAGAGCCCTTAGACACAAACCGCAGACCTAGAACCCAACTCTGCTAGAAAATTGGATGTCCAAACAAGGTGTCAGATGTCCAATTTGTGTAGAATGCAAGATAGAACCTAAACTCCTCCCTGACTCAACATTGGAAATCTAAACTAGAGTTCTGGACTTCTGATTTTGAAGTATGAGTCATCTGATTGTTAAATTAGACATTTGGAACCCATCTCCGATCATTGTTTTTGAAATCAAGCTTGGATCTTGATTTCCTGAGCCCCTAAACCCAATTCTACACCCTAGGGAACCTAAATTAAGGTGCCCTAACCCTAGTACACCACTCAAAGGCCCTCCTAAGAGCCAAATTAGGTTCTCACTAAGCCCAATTGACCTGGATCTAAGTCACTCACACTCTCCTAGTCAATTGGATTCATAGAGTCTAATTGAGCTCATATCTCAACCAACACAAGTCTAATTGGACTTAATGGTAGTCCAATTGACTCAAGCCTAATATAATTGGGTATTTTCTCTCCCAATTCAACATCAATTCACTCAATTAAACTTGTGATAACTTTAATTGCACATTCACTTTATATTAGGGTTTATAACCCTAATTCTAGGAGCCGACCTAAACCTAACCACCAAGACCTATAGGATTCAACCTAGACCACTCACACACCCACCTAGTCACGCACACACACACACATAGCTGCCACCTCTAGAGTTCTCTAGAGCCTTCCAAAGGTGGCGCTACCTTGAAGACTAAAAATAGCTTTCAAGGAGTCCACAACTTACCTCCTTAGAAAGTGGATCTAAGAAGACCCACTGCCTACTTCTTTAGCCACCACCTAAGACTACTTCTAGAGAATTCTACAATTCTCTAGAGGGCTACTCCCTTGGCCATCCAAGAATCTATAAAAAGTCCCTCTTGGACAGCCATGCACCCCATCTAGCCATCTTAGCCTTAACTCCATTCTGTGTGCACCTCCATCTCCACGATCTCCATCTTCTCCACTCCTGCACATCACGTCCGAGGCTAGTGAATCTCTCCACCACCTCTCAAGAGGCTGGCCTACCCACCATTGGCCGTCCCTCTCTTCCCTCTTACCACCTCAAGCCCCACAGGCCATTGGAGACCACCTCCAATGCCCTAGTTACTCCTAGTAGATAAGTTGTTCTTGGTAGTTTAATTTCCACATTAATTTCCTACTTAGTAGAGTAGTCATCCTTTATCTAAATGATGCATGCATAATCTTTCACTAGATCCATGCATGCATCCATATTCTCTTAGCTAGAAATATTGTGATTAAGCTTTCATGTACAAGCATGTCTCTACTTGTAATGTCGACAATTCTTGATGACATAAAATTTCCATTTGCTTTATCTCTCTTATGATTATCAGTTGCCTGATTTAATCTCCTATCATATTACAACAAAATGTTGGTTCCTGAAAACATAAATGACCTTGTGATTGACCCATTTTCCGTTATTAGCCATCATGAAGTACGAATTGGGCGAACAAGTACCCACACCTTCAATTTCATAGTTTATTTGATGCATGCACATGGAGTAAGGGTTAACAACGTGATTGGTGCAACTTTCATTCTCAGGCTTGAAATCGACGTATGGTTTTAAGCAAGTAGTAAAAAGATCAAAAAGAAGTTATCCTTTCTAAATGCCTCCCTGAGATCGACCGAAACTCAATGCCTCGTTACTTAATTTTTGTTGAGTCGTATTTCGCAACTATACTACGATGCCATTTTAATCAAATTTGCGATTTACGAATCCAACAAATGGCATCGTTGCCGAGGAGGCAATGTGATTTTGATTTTGTGATTTTTGTGAGGTTAACATTAACAAATTTGCTTCTGTTTTCTTTTTGGTGTGCAAGAACATGAAGAGTGGAATCTACGAACACATCAGACACAGGTGAAGAAAAAAATTAGGTGCACATCATTATCTTAGCTTAGGTTTCCCTTTCTGAACCCTAGGCAGATTGGAATTCTAGATGGAATTTGATTTTTGAAAAATAAAAATCTACATATTTTCATGAAAAAAAAATATGAGGATTTAGATTTAGGGTTCTTTTGAATATTAGGTTAGAGTTTTTGTTTGAAGAAAAGAAAAGAAGAAAAAATTTGAAAAATTTTCCTCCAGAAAAATGAAAATTTTTTTTTGAAAATGTTTGAAAAAAAAATTTGCTTTGGTGAAGAGGGCTTGATTTTGAATTTCAAACCTTTCATAAGCCTTTTCACCACCCATCAAAATTTGGCCTGATTTTAGTTACGATTTAAAAATTTGATTACTAGATATTTATTAGGAAAAAATTCTAAAATTTGGGCACGAGCTTTATTTGCAAACTAGTTTTCAAATGGAACCACTCATTTGAAAAATTTTAATCATTAAATTTTTAAAAATTCACGAATTACATGGGGTCAAATTGACTCAGATTTGAAAATTTCTAAATTTCAAATAGCAACTTCGAACAACACACAAATCATATTTGACTAAAAATGGTGGGGTTTGAAAAACTATCAAACTAGCTTTCATTTCTATATTTTTTCCAAATTTTTGAAGTCAATGTGATACTGTTTCAAATTGAAAATCTGACAAGAGGTCAAAATTCCAGATCTAACCCCTTAATAATAAAAAGTTTATATTTATTCAGTTGGAATAGTAAAAAAATTTCAAAAAATATTATTTGAAAATCTAATTGAAAAAGGAATCTGTTTACAAAATTTCAAACCAATTGGATTCAAATCGTGATATAGAGAATAATTTTAGTCTGAATATTGATCTGCAGCACACTTAAAACTTGCATGAACCTTAGGCTCAACTTTTAGGGTTGCATTCTAGGGACCACATTGGGCTAACCTAGACTTAATCAAGTCTAGTGGCTAGCTGGTGATCTTGGTCACCTTGTGAACCACTCACCAAAAAAAAAAGAAAAACCATTTGAAGAAAAAGGTTAAGGGAAAAATTGCATAAAATGCATTAATTAACTAGAATTCATTGTCATACTACTGGGTCATCACAACCACCTTAGCCAAACCTTAGCCAAATCTACATACGAGCATCAAACTATCGCGGCTTGGAGGTACAAAGGAATCGGAGGCAAAAGCCAAATGAAGAACCTTCCCCTTAGTTCCCTCATCTAGATTGGCTGGGTTAGCTTGGGAGGTTGGGATTACTTGCAGTCGATTGTACAATGAATTTTTCTTCATCAATTAGAATCTTAATGAAAAATTCGGTCACCTGATTTTAAGGACAAATTGATTGAAAAGACCTTAGCCTTTTTTTGCTTGGCTACAACAACCTAGGGATTGGTTGGTGTATGCAAGGAAGGAGGTCACTTAGACCTTAACTGGTTGGATCTTGGGAGCCAATCCCAAGGAAATGAAGGCGAGTTGTTGCATCACTTGGACCATCTTCTCACCCTTCTTCTACTCTCTTAGCCGAGATAGCTAACCTTGAACTTGGATCTGGTGAGGATCCAACAGAGCTAGACCCGATGGCTCTCCTGGAAGCCTGGGTCATCGAATCAGAGGAGCGATATCAGCAGAATATTGGCTGAATCTTGATGACATTGGGCAGAACACAGCATCCACCCCAAGGAGAATACCTACGAGATTTCTATGATTCGACTGCACCGATTCTTGCAGCTCAAGTTCGGATTGTCATAGGCGGAGATGCGTTCAAGTTGAAACCCAATGTAATTAGCTTGATCTAGAATTACTTCTATGGGAACTCGAACGAGGATCCATTCCAGCATATAGAGGACCTAAGTTGAATAGCGAAAATGGTTCAACCTAGGAATGTTGACATAGGAATTGTTCTCATGAAGCCTTTTTTATTCTCTCTCAAGGATAAAGCTTCATATTGGTTCAATACCATTGGGAGGCCAATTCGAATCTGGGCAGAATTACGACGTGAATTCCTACAAAAGTTCATCCTGATCAGTTGTACGAACATGATGACATGCACGATTATGACTTTCTCCCAAGGACCTGGGGAGAAGTTACATGATTCCTGGGACCAATTTCCTGATCTCCTTAGGAAATGCCCGCACCATCGTGTGCCTAGATGGCACTTGGTTCAGATCTTTTAACATGGACTGGATGACACACATCAGTATCTGGCTGATGCATCTGGTGGCAAGAATTTCCTCACAAAAGATGAGAATAGTGCAATTGATTTGTTAGACTTTGGTGGAGAGTTCTATAAATGTCGTGTTCAATCAGGGTTACACACCGCATGATGATTTTGATGCATATTCCCTTGATGAATATAAGTCTCAAATGTCGTCGACTTATGAAGACGTCAATGCTATTCAGGGATACGGGTGTAATAATGCGTACTCGGAGACATATAACCCTAGTTAGCACCAGCATCTGAATTTCTCCTGGTCTAGTAATTTGCAAAGACCACATCAAGATCCACACTACCAGACCAGGCAATACAGGAAAGCACAGAACATGTATCCAAGGCAGCAGCCATTCTCGTCGTAGCAGCAACAACCCCATTCTATATATCAACCACTGCATCAAGCTGACAGTCACCCTCCAAAGCGAGTCGATCCTTTGGAGGCACTAAAAGAGGAACTGTAAGAATCAATATAGAAAGAGATGCAGGATAGCTTGTAGATAATGAAGGTAATGCTTGACCAAATATAGAGCATCCAAAACATGCAGAACCAGCTATTGCATGTGCATAAGACTCACAAAACCTTGCCCTCCAAACCTATCTAGAACCCATGGTACATGCAGAACCAGGGTATGCTATATTATAGGCGTCTCTTATACCACCTGGTAACGCTCAAGGCCAACCACCTTTGTTATAGAACCCCACCTACTCTTCCCCTTCTGCTCCACCACCTCACGAATAGCATGCCGATGTGAAACATATTTCATTAAGTAGATAGAAGACATACGACCCACCAATTAGGCAAGCAGGTCCTGATTTTTCACACCCTTCACCGCAGGATGGTTCGACTACTTCATCACAGGAGCCAACTATGGTAGATAAGGGTAAGAGGCCCAATGACCCTGAGATTCTTGTCCCTTTTCCCAAGGCTTTGATGTGAAATGTAGTGTGGAAAAAGGATACATTAAATTTTGAGGACTGGTGTCGGACCCGAATAGGTTGTTAATATGATGATTTTATCATTGAAGTGTGTATAGTGGTTAACCTAAATCGGACCTAACCATCTCTTTACAAAAAATTTTTTTTTTTTTACCTGGCCTATTTAATTTTATCTTAGTCACTTTTAGGCCCAGGGTCAAACTCAGGGAAGTGGGGTTACAAGTCGAGTTTCTACACCTTTCCTACAACGAGTCTCTTCCATTCGTTTATTGTGTTTTTGGTGTTTTTTCTTATTTAGATTTTTTTCTGGTAATCTTTGTCCTTGAGGCACACCCTCAAAATTCAGTTCTTGGCTTTGATCCAAAATAGGGTTCCAAAATGGGCCTTGCTATTTGCAAGACGGAGTACCTGCAAGTCAAGGATTATCTTTTCTATTTTATATATATATTATTTTATCTTTTTATGGGCAAGCTAGAGAAATAGAAATAAATACAGTATAGATATATACGTATATATTATATATGTATAAAGGGGTGGGGGTGGAGGTGGAGATGGAGTGTAGCACGGTGTCGAGGCGGTCGTCGTCTAGAAAGACGCAACTGACAAGATGAGGTGTTGCATGGACTGTAGGATGGATGGTGGAAGATGTATGTGACCATGCTTTTTGTATGCATGTATCGGGGAATATCAGCAACTGGTGCAGATATTCCCGCGATACCACGTATGGTAAATAAAGTGAAAATATATATATATATGTATGTATGTAAATATATCTATATATATATATGGTTATAAATATATAGGTATATATATATGTAGTTATATATAAATATATGTATGTGTATATATATATATAAAAGTATATGTATAGATAGATATATGTATAGATATATATATATGTATATATATATGTATAAGTATGTATATATAACTACATAGATGTAAATATATATGTATGTAGCTAGATATATATATATACGTATATATAGATGTATATATAAGTAGGTGTGTATATATGTATATATGTATATATATATATGTATCTATACTTAGTTATATAGGTAATAATATATATATAGATATATGTATATTTATATATGTAAGTATATATGTATATATAAGTATATAGATATATGTATATATATATGTGTGTGTACTAATACTTAGTTATATAAATACTACTATATATATAGATATAAGTATATATATATGTGTATATGTATATAAGTATATGTATATATGTTTATATATATATATATAAGTATATAGATATATATATCTATATTTATATATATATATATGTATACAGAATAATACATAGTTATATAAGTACTAATATATGTATAGATATATGTAAGTATATATGTATATGTATATATAAGTATATAGATATATGTATATATATATATATGAGTATACTAATACTACTATATATATATAGATATAAGTATATATATATATATGTATATGCATAGAAGTATATGTATATATGTATATATATATATGTATATTTATGTATGTATATATATAGGTATATAAATATATGCATATCTATATATATATATGTATATAATAGTGTATAGGTGTGTGTGTGTGTGTGTGGATGTGTGAGTGTATGTGTGTGCAAGCATCAGTGAAAAGAGTGTTGTAAGAGAGAGTGAGAGAGAGAGAGAGAGAGAGAAAGAGAGTAGGAGAGAGAGCAGCCGCGCTGCTGGAGGCGAGGGTGCTGTTAAGGCGTCTAGGTGTTAGGGTCGACGTCTGATCCATGCGCGCACGCGTAGGCGCGTATTCGCACAGAGAGGAGCGCACATGTAGGAGAGTTGGCACGAAGAGGACCAAGCACCCAGCGTTGCGTGGAGTGGCTGGAATGGGCGCACGCAGGCACGGGCGAAGGGAGTGCGCGACGCAGAAGGGTGCAGGCGACGTAGACGCATGGGCGTGTGTGGACGATGCGGGGCGAGGCGCGCGCGCAGGCGATCGGCGGTAGACTCGTGTTGCCACTGTTGCCACAGTGTCGCATAGACTCGTGTAAACAGTGGCTACAGAGGTTGGGCGAGCTGCGCGACCGGGAGTTGCAGGTGGTGTGAGTGTGGCTGGCTCGTAGCTGGCATGCGCGGGCTGGCGAGCGAGGAAGAGGGTCTGCGCCGGCTAGTTTCGAGTGAGGAGAAGCTCGCGACAGAGCGCGCGGAGAGGGAGGTGAGGGCGCCTGCAGCTTGCGCGGAGGCTTGCAGGTGCTGGCAGTGGTGTGGGGAAGCGCTTGGCCGGCCGCTGCAGTGATGCGCAGTGGTCAGTTGCAGGTGGAAGAGAGAGCGTGACAGAGCGGGAGGCGGAGAGGCCTGCAGGTGCACGTGGAGGGCGAGGGCACCTGTAGGCGCATGCGGAAGGGGCTGGGGTTGCTGCTGCTGCTGCCGTCGAGCTTCGAGCTTCAGACCTTGAAGACTGCAGCCATGGCTGAAGGTGCTGGAGCGGAAAAAATGAGAGAAGAGCCACCACACCCACCAGCTCTTTGAAGAGCTGGGCGGTGGTGGTCTCACTATGGTGGGTGTTCACCACAGTGAGGGCTCCTGTAAGCTGGGTGTCTCTGAGGAGGAGGGCCGGCATGTGGAGGGAGAGGGAGGAGAGGATGGCCTAGAAAGAGATGGAGCTGCGGGTTCTTTTTTTTGAAGTGGGCCAGGCTCGCTTTGTAAGAAGGAGCCGCACCTATTTCTAAAGAAGAGGAGAGCATGCACAACCACGCCCTGGCTGTGCATGGCTCAAGGATGGCTCATGGCAGGGAGATCATGTATGTGGCTGGCAGGGAGAGGGATGGAGAGCAGGGAATGGCGAGAGGAGAAGTTGCTCCATGCAGCCGTGGGGAGAAAGATTTAAAAATAAAAAAGAAATAAAAATGGACATGGAAATATTACAAAGCAGCACTTGAAGAAAATGTGAATTGCGAGGCCAATTATTTCATTCTCCTCCCCTCTTAATTAAATGCATGCATGCGTGTATTTTTACAATGCAACTATGGAGACCTAATATGCATTGGTAATGCTAGGAAATAGCACAAGATGGCACAATTGCAGGCGTATTTTTGCGGTGCAATCATACCCCCATGCCTATCTTTTGCTAGTCCCTAGCAAAACATTTTTTTTTTGTAGTATTTAGAAATGATCTTCATGCTGAAGATTTTCTTCTGCAGCGACATAGGTGTGTTTATTGTTGGATATTGTGAGAACTAATTGTAGAGAAGACTACCAGTACTTTAAGTCTCACATGACATAGATCATCTCTCGACTAACCAGGACTCTTGATATTTAAACCTTAAGTACGATTTCCAGGATCCAGGAGGTTTTTGCCGTACTTGAGAGCTCAAGAGGTTATGGCTTGTGCTTAGTGAAGGATCAAGACTGACCAGATGAACATTAAGACTCAAGCCCAGGGTTTCACGAATCTCTAAGTACAGGTTGGTCCCAGTTTCAGCTCGTGTTTTCGGATTGACCCTTAAGAAGATGACGAAAAACTCAACTCCCATTTTCTGATTTTTGTGGTTCAAAGGAAAATAAGGTATTTGTAACCTGCCCTGAAGAACTTCTTGTAGGGAGAAGACTTTACAGACATTTGTGAGATATACTGACTTATGTGCAACTTCTCTATTTTTTTTTTTTTTTGAAACACATGCCAGTATATCTCTTACAACTTTATTTGGAGGAGCACACTTTTCTTTTTGGTGGGAGAGTTTCTTTTTGGTAGAAAGAGTTTCTTCTAAATACAAGACTAAAACCTG
Organism: Thalassia testudinum; assembly: GCA_037157565.1. Lineage (NCBI taxonomy): Eukaryota > Viridiplantae > Streptophyta > Magnoliopsida > Alismatales > Hydrocharitaceae > Thalassia > Thalassia testudinum. The sequence goes on from JAZHRO010000024.1 coordinate 217,805,196, forward strand.
GGATAAAAAGTCTACTAGCACGCACAGGTAAGGACTCCACCTTCCCTAATGAACACTAGGGTTGGATCTTATGTTCACCTGTTCTTTCCTGATATGTGTAGTGTGAACCAAGTTTACTTAAGCTCTCAAGTAAAAGCAAACCAACGGATCCTGTACTGGTGCCTCAGGTACAAGAATACGTTCTTAGTTAGGAGAGATTCCAATCTATTTTGTCAATGATCAAGTGAATTAAGCAGAGCCTGAGCGAATCAAGTTTCTGTGGCCTGAAAAGTCTTCAAAATAGAGGTTGAATATCCACAAACACTTATTGTATTTTTGTTTCAGCTTTCAGATCATTACTAAACACCATTTATTCATATATATATATATATATTTCCTTTTTCTTTTTCTTGCATATTTATAAATAGGTGGAAACTGCATGATACCATAAAATACCCAGATCCTATGGATGCCTATCCACCCCCCCATGCCAAACAATGCTATGTCCTCATATGCATGTAGGGAAAGGTAGAGAAAGGATGAAAGATCGGGTAACGAAAGCTGAGGTGCAGGGTATACAGCAGGGTGGTAGGGTGGGTGGGTGGTGGCTGGTGAAGTGAAAAGTGAAGTGATCGTGATAGTGGCATGAAAAGTGATGGTGGATGGTGAAAGGTATGGCATTCCATGGGACGAGAGTGTCCCAAGCGGATCAGAGCACTAGTTAGGAGGAAGAAATTGGCCCTCAGATTGTCTAAGAAGAGGGGCTCTTTGTATAGATGGATCCAAAAAGGAATAGCCCCAGTGAGTAGGATGTGGGCTCAAGGTCCCAGTGTGGAGTTGCAAATCCTCCTGATTTGGCGGGAAAGAAAGGGCAGTCTGGTCTTCAAGAGTATGGATCGGCGGTGAGCAACCCGGATATGACTCTGACCACGAGGTATGGGAAGCGGAGAAAACCTCGTCAGAAGTTTGGCCAGGAGAAGGTACGGGATAAGGGAGGGATGGGGGAACGTCACAGTATGTGTTGATCAGGCAGTCGTCAGGTAATCTGCAGTAGTCTGAAGAGGTCCCAATTAGTCCGATACACGCGCTGACGGTCATGTCCTCGTTAGACGTGTCATCCTCGATGCAATCTCAATCAAAGTTCTTGGCTGCCTTGAAGATATTAAGCTTGAGCTTTTCAGATCCAACAGCAATCTCAATACAGCCCGACTCGCAGTCGATAAGGGCGTGGGCTGTGGCCAAGAAAGGTCGACCAAGGATGATCGGACAATCAGAAAGTGAGCTAGGAACTTCCATATCTAAAATAAGAAAGTCAACAGGAAAACAGAGACTATTGACCCTAACCACCACGTCTTCCACACACCCTTCGAGATTTTGACAGAATGATCTGCCAATTGTAACGTGACAAGGGTGGGTTTCAGATTTCCCAAGGAAAATTTTTCGAGCATGATGGTCGATATAAGATTTATGGAAGTTCCTAGATCAAGCAGGGCACGGTTAAAACTGTAGCCTTGGATGCTACAGGAAATAAGCGGTGTGCCCGGATCTTTCTGCTTTGGTGGTAGGTTTGACAGTATAGCACAACTCCCATGAGGTGAGAGAACCACCGGATTTTTAGTTTTCTTTGACTGTCGCCTGGGTGTTGTGTAATCTTTGAAAAATAGGGCAACAGTAGGTATGTGATCGATAGCCTCGAGTAGGGGTACCTTGATTTCTACATCCCTGAACAAATTACGTAGGTTATCAAAGGCCTGCGTGTCTTTCGTCTTGCCTTTTGGCTCCCTCAGTAGAGCCTCAGGGAATGGGACTGATTCTGGCAACAATTTGGGTCTATTGTCCTCTCGCGAATTTAGATCATATCTTTTGGGTTCCCATGTTATCATTTACTCAGATCACACTGCTATGAGGCATCTCCTTGTGAATAAGGACATGAAACCTCGACTAATCCGGTGGATCTTGATGTTGAAAGAATTTGACCTCGAGATTCACGACAAGGCGGGGAAACAGAATGTGGTAGCTGATCACTTATCCTGCCTTCATTCTTATATTATCAACCCTTCCTGACCCATCACTGAACATTTCCTCGATGCGCACCTCCTGACTATCAGTACAGGACTTCCATAGTTTGTTGATATAGTAAACCTTTACCCAACAACCTTAGGTATGTCTTCCTAGGACCTGATCAGACTTTCCTTGTGATTATCAATGCACACCTAACTAGGGACCAAGAACTTAAGTTGACTACTACCCTTTCTGAACATCCAGCAGCTATTCGGTGGACAATTTCTGACTTAAGGGGAATTAGCCCTACTTATTTCACTCACAAGATCTATTTGTAAGATGGGGCTTGACCTTCTCCCCATATTCAAATGCGATTGAACCTAAATATGCAAGAGGTCATTAAAAAGGAAATAATCAAGTGGCTTGATGCAGAAATCACCTAACCAATTTTCGATAGCCCCTGGGTGAGCCCTACTCAAGTAGTATCAAAGAAGACCGGTCTCACTATGGTCACAAATGACCAAGGTGAATCCATCCCCACCTGCACCACAACCGTGTGGCGGGTGTGCATTGATTATAGGAAGCTTAATGAGGCCACTATAAAGGACCACTTTCCCCTGCCATTCATTGACCAAATTCTCGAATGACTGGCAGGGCAAAAATATTTTTGCTTTCGGGATGGATATTCAAGATATAACCAGGTTGCTATTAAACCATAGGACCAAGGGAAGACCACATTCACTTGCCCATATGGCACATTTGCATTCCGCCATATGCCATTCGGGTTATGTAATGCACCTGCTACCTTTCAGTGTTGCATGTTACCCATCTTTTCAGAGATGGTAGGTGAATATTTGGAGGTCTTTATGGATGATTTCTCCGTGTTTGGAGACTCATTTGACCATTATCTTAGCAACCTAGAAAAAAACATGAAGCTGTGTATCGAGGTCAACCTAGTTTTAAGCTGGGAAAAGAGCCATTTTATGGTTCAAGAAGGGATTGTCCTCGATCATATCATCTCGCATAGGGGCATTGAAGTTGATTGAGCTATGGTTGATTTAATTTCCAAACTTCCACTTCCTAGTTAGGTCAAGCAAATCCAATCTTTCCCAAGGACATGTTGGCTTCTATAGAAGGTTCATTAAGGATTTTTCCAAACTTTCCAAGCCTTTGACTGACCTTCTAGCCAACGACGTACTTTTTGACATGACACCTGATTGCATCAATTCCTACAACACCCTTAGGGATATAGTCTCAACTGCACCTATTTTACAACACCCACACTGGTCCCAGGACTTTGAGATAATGTGCGATGCATCAGATTTTGCTATTGGAGCAGTCTTAGGACAAATAAGAGAGAAAAAACCTGTGGTGATCTACTATGCGAGCAAAACTTTGGATGAGGCTCAATGAAATTATACTGTCACGAAAAAAGAATTGCTCGCTATAGTTTTTGGATTAGAAAAGTTCATATCATAACTTCTAGGATCCCACGTGATTATTTACACTGACCACTCAGCTATTCGGCATTTGTTAGCCAAAAAGGTTGCTAAACCTAGGCTAATCAGATGAATCCTGCTCTTGTAGGAATTTGACTTGGAAATACGCAACAAAGTCAGGTCCAACAACATTGTAGCCGACCACTTATCCAGACTTCACCCGGAACACATTGAACCCTCATTACCCTTAACCAACACATTCCCTAATGAACAACTTCTTACCGTGCATGGAAGAAGTCTACCCTATTATGTGGACTAGTCAACTATTTAGTGGTAGGGCAAACTCCGCATGGCTGGTCTAGACAACAGCAGGATAAGTTCTTGTTAAGGCCAAGCATTATTTTTGGCATAATCCTTTGCTGTTTAGACTTTGTGCTGACCAAATCATTAGGATGTGTATTCTTGAAGAGGAAGTTCAAAGTGTGCTATCCTTCTATCATGACCAAGCCTGTAGTGGCCACTTCTCTGGGAAGCAGATGGTTGCAAAAGTTTTGCAGTCCAGTTTTTACTGGCCATCACTTTTCAAGGATGCGCATAACATTGCAAAGACTTGCACTAGATGCAGATCTTAGGGACTATAACTAGGAAAGATATGATGCCTTTACAACCCATCTTGATCATCAAAATTTTTGATGTCTGGGGCATCTATTTTTTGGGTTCCTTCCTACCATCAAACAGTTTCGAGTATATACTAGTCTTAGTGGACTACGTCTCGAAATGGATTGAAGTCGTACCTACCAGAAAATGTGACCATACGGCTGTCATGGACTTTGTTAAGAAAATACCTTTTCCCGATTTGGGATACTAAAAGCCATGATCAACGATGGTGGGAGTCACTTCATTAATGCCCAATTTCATGCCCTACTTAAGAAATACGGGGTCACTCACCACATTGCCACCCCATATCACCCGCAAATGAATGGGCAAACTGAGGTCATAAATAGGTAGATTAAAAATATTCTACAAAAGACTGTGAGACCTGATCGGAAGGATTGGTCCACATGATTGGACGATGCCTTTTGGGCATACAGAATCACCTCTATGACCCTGATAGGCATGTCGCCTTATCAATTGGTCTTTGGGAAAGCTTGCCGCCTTTTAGTCTAGTTGGAGCACTAGGCATACTAAGCTGTTAAGCACTGCAATATGGATTCCCAGATAGTCGAAACTCAAAGGAAGCTCCAACTCTTCGAGCTCGAGGAAATATGTTGGGACGCTTATGAGAACAATAGACCTTATAAGGAGAAGATGAAAGCCATCCATGATGAACACATTAATAGAAAAACCTTCGAGCCAAATAAGCAAGACTAGTTATTTGATGCAAGACTTAAACTCTTCCCCGAGAAACTGAGATCTAAGTGGATGGGACCATATCAACTAGTCAGACCTTATCCCAACGGGGCAGGTGAAATTGCCAATCCTAAGATTGGGCAAACCTTCACTGTTAATGGTCAACAACTAAAACACTTTCTTGCCCAGATTCCCCCGAAGGAAGTTGTGACCCTCATTGAGGGTTAAACTGGAACTACGCTCAGTTGGAGGCACAAAACTCAGCGCTTCCTAGGAGGCAACCTAGAGGTTTGAAGCTGACCAGATTCATGATTACAACTCAGGTGATTTCTTTCCCTACTCCCTTGCATACATTTATTTTTCCAATGAGGACATTATCCATCTTAGGCATGGGGGGGTGGTAGTTCATAGGATCTAAGTTCAAAATTATCAGCTTGAACTAATTTTATTTCTTTTTATAAAAAAAAAAGTTAATTAGGAAAAGAAAACTTAGGTATTAGAAGCTTGTCGACTTTAGGAACCTAATCACTGAAACCTTTCAGGCCTTCGAACTTAATCATTCTGGGTGTCCACTAAAATGTGGACTTGGTCTCGAGTCCACGCCACCTTAATTTATTTTAAACTGGTCAATAAAGTAGGGTGATAAGTATATGACTTACCAACCTGCCCTCTGATTTGGAGGGATCTTTAGTCTAAGCATCTACATACATTTTGCATTAACTCACTCATCGGCGGTTCTAACGGAAATTGGGTAGCTAATGAACCTTCTAAGGTGGTATGGCTGGCAAGTTGTCATGGGTAACAACCTGATGATAGGTTGTCCAGAGCCCAGCCATAGGACCATTCTCTTTCACTACTGCCTTTAGGTAAATCCTAGATCAGGAAAGCCACCTACTTAAAAGAAAAAAGAAAATAAAAAGGAGGAAAGAAAAAAAAGAAATAAGCCACACTTCACAGCATGAGTATGTGATGGGAATGCCATCATGAGCCATAAACTAGCTCAATTTGATCTAATTAAGCCAGTAAATGCTCCTACATAACTACCATAGAGACATAATTCACTACAAATCTATTCTGAGAAAGAGACAAGAAACCAGGGTTAAAACTATAATTTTACCATCATAACTTGAATACAGTACAACCATGGGTTTTCTCAGGGGTTAATTGAGGTTTAAATGGTCTTAAAAGGATAACAAGTGGGCTGGAACAGACAGAAAAGGGCTTTCGCGTGTTTTGAGAATTACATGACATTTGAAACCCTAAAAATAGACCCGCTAAATTAACTGAGGTTCTGGTCAAGATAAAATTCACCTAAACCCTCTAAAATTCATAGAAAAATATCCTCTAGGGTTTAGAACCTTCAAATTGACCATCAAAACCTGTTTTGACCCAAAATAGAGTTTCAGATAACCATTTACCCTAATTTGGGTTTTTGCATAAATTACCTAGTCAAACGTGGTCAAAACCAAAATCCAACTTCATCATTGGATTCCTTAGGTCAAAATTATGTTTGTACCAAAATTTGGACCCAAGCTGAAATTGTCTTCACCTAGTTTGAAACCTGGTCCTGTCTGATTACATTTATACCCTTAACTTTGAAAATCTTCACAAAAAGACCCCTAACTTTGTCATCATTTTCACAAATAGGTCCCTACCACCATTAATCCTATTCTTACAAGCACTGACGACCTAAAATTGGTAAGAACTCCTTGATTCCTTGACGAATCCCTTTCAAATTTGAAAGGGAAGTTTGTCAAGGAATTCCCTTCCTTTTGAACCAAATCCCACGCCCCAAAATCTTCCCAATCTCTCATGCTAATGCATGAGAGATTTGAGTATCAAAAAATTCATAACTTTGGTGAAGCTTTCCAAGCTTGGGAAGCCTACTTCCCAAGACCAAAACCTCCTCTAAAGGCCTACAAATGACCTCTAGATCAAATCGTTCTGCTCACGCTCGAATTCGACTGGAGTAACCCCCAGTTCTTCTCTCCACCTCCGGCCGAAGTGCTCTTCGAGCTTTGGCGACTCTCCTTGCCTCTCCTCATCATCTGACCACAATACCAGTAGTAGATCCTCCTTCCTTGCCTTCTTCCGTGTCAAGCAGCACCAGCCAACGTCCCTATCCCCTTTATCCTCGCCATCCAACCCTTACCCGAGCCAGCTTCATCTCTGGCACCGACCATACCACAACTGGTGCCATCTCCGCCCCCCATCATTCATTACATACCTCAATCGACTCCGTAGCTTTTCTACATCACGCTAGTACTTCTGACACTCCACTTCGACATCTCCGATGCCCTCCACGACTCCATCTTCCATCTCGCCGACATACCTCCAGGTAGCGCTAGCGGCCACCACAGATCACCTACGCCACCACTTCCATGCTCCACACCTCCACCTCGACCTTAGGAGCAAAAGCCCTAACTTCATCAAACCAATTACTTTTCCCAACCCTCTGCCGAGCTCACGCTTCTCCGGCCACCCTCTGTGAGGTCGACAGGCCTCTTCACACACGCTAACTGCACACCACTACCACCGTCACACTCACCATGCTTTGGCGATCGTTCTTGAGCCTTTTGATGCGGCTGAAAGGCCTTATTTGTGATTTCAAGTACCAGCCCCCCTCCGCCATTAAAGTTGAACTTCAAGCAAGATTCAAGCTCGCTCCAGGGCACCTTCACTCTAGGCTTTGGCTCCAGACCGCGCGGATTCATACACTCACACACCCAGATCTCTAATTGAGGGAGATAGCCTCAGCAGCTGACCCAATTGAGGAAGAGTTCCCTGCTGCTACGACGTGCAAAGGAAAGGTGGGACTTTAGTCCCACCTCGAAAGCTGAAGAGTTAGTGCTATCACATAAATTGAATTTGTGATAAAGGATTATCGCCTCAGACACAAGGGGTGTGGTCCCTCACACCCCTTACGTACCTCATCCGCGACCTCTCCTCCGCAAACCTAGTACACTCGACCCACCTAAGCCCACACCTCGGCTATCACCCATGCTGGTTGCCCTGGTCCCTGGTACACTCTTGCCCGAATTCGACTACCCGATACTATGTGTGCCCTTAGGAAGGAGAGAAAGAGGAGAGCCCAGAGAGAAAGGAAAGAGAGTGTGGGGTTGGGGGGTTTTGCTACAAAGAATAACGGCTGACACTTAGCTGTTTGAAGGATCCGCCTCTATGTGTGAAGAAGAGAAAAAGCGAAAGAAAGGAAAAGAGAAGTCAAGGCAGAAGAAGAAGAGGCACGTAGAGCTAAGGAGAAGAGACAGAAACCAAAGAAGAAGGGGAGAAAGGTAGAAGAAGAAGAAAGGAGGAAAGAAGGAAAGAAGAGGACCTGCACAAACAGAGAAGCAGAGAAAGAAGAGAAGAGGGAGAATTTAAGAAGAAAGAGATTTCTTTAGATTGTTAATTGATATTGTGTCTGATTTAACCTTCTTAATTAATATTGTGCATCTCTTAGATATCATTGTGTGGAGTAATTGGTGATTCAAATCACCATTTTACTCCATTCTTTTTATAGTATTGACATTAGCTTTCATTGATATATCATTATTGCTTAAAGTTTCATTATAAATTTCTCATACTGTGCTTAAATTGCAATTTTGAGATTGAATTCCATATTGCTCCATGTGTTCAACCTTGGACTTCAAATTCGAGTAATAAATATATTTATTTTCAAAGCGATTTTCGCTATACTACAACGTAGTTTTTAAAACCTCGATTTCACTCGTAAACATTTTGGTATCATTTTCGGGGAAAAACATGCAATTCAGATCTCTTGATTGCAATATTAGGTTGGATTCTAGCTTGCTACATCTCTTTTGATTGTGAACTGTTTCAAGGACTCACTAAAGGAAGATCAGCCGTGCATCAACCACTCTAGGGACAGGTAAACTCCATTCCAATTCTTCTAAAACCTTTGAATCTAAAAAAGCTACAAAAGGAAAAATCAATCAGGGCTACTTGCATTCTATTCTTAAACAAATCATCAAGTGCTTAATTTGATACATTCTATGAAGACAACATCCAAACCCTAATCTGTACACCCATTTGAAGCTAAGGTATCTAGGGCTATCACATTCTTGTTTGAGCCCTAACTACCATAGTTTGACAAATTAAATTGGACCAAATCAGAGCCAATTAAGGATTCCAGGTTAGGGTTTTAGAGACACACTTGCTTAATCAAGAATTGATCTTTCCAAACAATGTGTGCCTAAGCCTTGATTGAATTGACCTATTCAAGCAAATCCTAAAACAGTCTCTTAATTCATTTGAACACTAAAAGAGGGACCTAAATTTCTCAAAAGGACAATACAGGTGAAGTTAACCCACCTTGTTGGGTTAACCAATCTTCAAATGAGGTTACTTTTCACAAAAACATCTTAAAAGTTCAAGTAAAATCATAAGCACCCTTGCTCTTAATTAAAACTAGTAGACTTAAGAGGTCAAGTCCCCATTCTAGTCTACTTGGATCATCAGTGACAAGTGAGGTCAGGTGGGGGAAACCCTGTACTTTGTGGGGGTGCTCTACCATGTAGGGGTCTTTGTAGGACTCTCCCTCTCTACCTGCTTAGGTAATTCTCAGGTGGATGGCTTTCTGACTAAGGGGTATCATCCACCCCGAGCCTCTATAGTCATCCAAAATTTTTGGGTGTCTTGATTGGGTCCATCACATTCTGCCTCTCGTCTACTCCATCAATGCATGTTTAGGAGGAGGTCTCTAAGACCATCCTTGAGGCCTCCTTTGGCTACTCATTCCTGTTGAGGCCAAGCCTCGACCTACTTGTTTGTGCAACAACCCAATCCAATCGACATCTCTTCTAATTCATCTAAACCTAATTCTCCTTCATCCATCATCATGGCACAACCAGCAGAAGAAAATAATCTTGAAAATCAACGTCAGTGCCTCAATGATCTATTCCAAGCCTTTGTGAACCCACCACAGCGTTCAATGATGTGAGATCACTACAATCCCACTGAGGTGGCAATCGAACCTCGAGTACATATCCTCGTTGGAGGTCCTAACACTGAACTCAAGCCCAACATGATTCATGCCATTCCCAAATTCCATGAGGGTAATTTCGAAGATCCTCTCTAGCATATCAAGCAACACCTGAGTGGAACTTCAATTTGAGTTTTGAGAAAGTTCTTCCCTGTTGGCCGGACAAACACTTTACGGCACCAGATCACTCATTTCACACAAGTAGGAGAACCGCTTCACGAGGCATGGGATCATTTTGCTGATCTCATGCGAAAGTGCCCCCACCACGAAGTTCCTAAATGGGAACAAGTCCAGTCTTTTTACCAAGGACTCTGTGAGGATATTCGATTATTCGTTAGTGCGACCTGCGGAGGAAAATCATGGGTCAACATGAAGACACCATGTGGAAGATTCTCGAGAATATGTGTGAGAACTTCATCAATAATGAATCCATGGACATGTTCAACTAGATGAATGCCCATGCACTGATAAATCCAAAGGGAGCACATGAGACACGGGGCCTATCCTCTTCCATCAACTTAGAACTGATGGCCAGTCATCTGAACAAGGTCTCTATTATTGAGAAGAAGGTCGATGAGCTAACTCGACACTTGCAACGAGCCACCTCTACGCAAAACCCATTCGCACAACCGCCCTCTGGCAGGGAGGTTGTGCACAACATCTATCATCGATCTTCTCAGGGGATGGACCCGTATCCACCCCCGTCTGATTCTAGTTACGGAGGAAACTCTAGACCCACCTACTCTAGTTGGTGGAACTCTGAACCCTCGAATTGAGACTTTTCCGAGGCTCCTCAGACCTGCAAGTACCTCAACGGCATTCAGAATGATCCATTCTCAAACACCTACAACCCTGGATGGCGTAATCATCCTAATTTCACCTGGTCAGGAAGTAATCAAAATCAGAGACCTCAATATCAATCTTGACCACAAGTTCCTCGTCCGTATCAGCCGCCTCAGCCTCGGCCTAACCCAACTTATCAACTTGGGCCGACTCATATAGATCAAATGACTCTTATCCTTCAGACTCTGGCTGACATTCAGAAGATGAATGCGGCTATGCAAAAATAGCACAAAGATGATATCATAGAGGTTCGCAATCAACTCACCCAAATGGCAAATCCCCACCAACCTGGTGCACTTCCTTCACAACCTCTGCCTAATCCAAATAACATGACTAACCAGAGGCGCATTTTGAACCTAAATCAGGGCCAAGCTCACTTTGTTTATCAGGCCCCTTCTACTCCATCACCCGACAGGATGGAGGCTTCGACATCATATGCAGGTTACCAGTAGTAAGAACCTCTTTTACCCACACCAAACCAGAACGAGGCGGGATTGAATTCTGTTACTACCCGTAGTGGTAAAACAACGCAGGACCCACCTCATCCAAGCCACTCCCAGCCTGGTAATACAAACCCTAACCCTAGGATAATCATCCAAGATACCTCTATCCCAGATGAAGAGCCTGAACCCATTCTAGAGGAACAGCCAAACCCATGGCCTTAACCAAAGGAAAAAGGACAGCCAAACCCATGGCACCTGAGGAGGACCTGCTTAAGCTCTTTAAGTAGGTCCATATAAACATCACCTTGATGGATGCAATATGCCACGTACCGGCTTACGCATGATTTTTGAAAGATGTATGTACACTTAAGCATAAGCCGTGAACCAAAGGTGGGAATCCTATCGTACTGTCAGAGCAAGCCAGCTCCATCATTTTGAGTAAACTCTTGCCTAAAGCAAAAGACCCAGGCACCCCTCTGATCTCCTATGCAATCGGTTATGTAATATTCGACCAAGCTTTATTGGACTTACGAGCCTCCATAAATTTGATACCTACATCCATACTGGACTACTTTGAGGAATTTGAGCTTAAACTGACAGAAATGACTTTACAGCTAGCCAACCGATCAATTAAGTCAGCAAAAAGAATTCTCGAGGATGTCATAGTTAGGGTACATGATTTCTATTTTCCAATGAATTTTATTATCTTAGACATGGATGCTCCTGAGAATGTAAAGAATACACCGATCATACTAGGGAGACCCTTTCTGGCCACTGCTAGGGCTAATATCAATTGCGAGGAGGGCCACATTGAATTAAAATTTGGGAGAAAGACACTAAAAATTGACATCTTCAAGGCCCAACAAGGAATTAATTGCAGAGTTATAGGACAAATTTGCGATATCGAGTTGTGGTAGATGACCTATGTATCGAGGAAAACCCGACTACTCCTGATCAACCACAAGAGGATCAAAACCTGCAATTAGAGTTTGAACCCAACCTAGACACACCTATAGCTCCGTCCTTTGCACAAACTCTAAACCACCCACTGCTGCTGACAACCTGATTATGGAATTAAAGCCTCTTCCCAATCATCTCAAATACATCTTTTTGGGTTCCAATTATACATTTACTGCGATTATCAACTCCTGACTCACACCTGACTAGGAAACATGCCTACTTTCTATTCTCTAGCAGCATTGGAGAGCCATTGATGGACTCGCGATGATCTGACTGGTATCAACCCTTCATATTGCACACATCACATCTACACTGAAGAGGGTTCAGGACCATCCCGTGAAATGCAGAGACTCCTAAATCCAAATCTGAAGGATGTTGTGAAAAGGTAGATCATCAAGTGGTTAGATGCAGGGATCATCTACCCGATCTTCGACAGTCGGTGGGTAAGCCTAATCCAAGTTGTGCCTAAGAATGCAGGGCTCCCGTCATCACGACTGAAATCGGAGAAACCATACCAACCTGTATAGGAAACTCATGGAGAGTCTACATTGATTATAGAAGACTCAATTCCTCCATGAAGAAGGATCATTTCCCACTAACGTTCATTGATCAGATTCTCGAGAAACTAGTGGGAAATCAATTCTTCTGCTTTTTGGATGGGTACTCTGGTTATAATCAGGTCGCAATCCATCCAGAGAACCTAGAGAAGACCACCTTCACCTGCCCCTTCGGTACATATGCATTCCGAAGGATGCCATTCGATCTCTATAATGCACCTGCTCCAAAGAAACCATACCAACCCGTATAGGAAACTCATGGAGAGTCTACATTGCTTATAGAAGACTCAATTCCTCCACGAAGAAGGATCATTTCCTACTACCATACATTGATCAGATTCTCGAGAAACTAGTGGGAAATCAATTCTTCTACCTTTTGGATAGGTACTCCAGTTATAATCAGGTCGCAATCCATCCTGAAGACCAAGAGAAGACCACCTTCACCTGCCCCTTCGGTACATATGCATTTTGAAGGATGCCATTCGATCTCCATAATGCACCCGCTACTTTTTAGCAGTGCATGCTTGCCATATTCTCCGATATGGTAGTTGAATACCTTGAAGTTTTCATGGATGACTTCTCGATATTTGGTGAATCATTTGATGATTGCCTCCTGCACTTGGTCCAAATCCTCAAGCGGTGCATCGATGTGAACTTGGTTCTTTCCTAGGAAAAGAGCCACTTCATGGTACCTGAGGGAATTATCCTGGGACATCTTATCTCTGAAAAGGCATCTAGGTTATTCAAGCCAAGGTGAATCTGATTTCCAAACTCCCTATGCCTAGCTCGGTCAAAGACATCCGATCCTTTCTGGGGCATGTCGATTTTTACTGTCGATTCATTCCTGATTTCTCAAAAATTGTGTGCCTCCTGACTAATCATCTATCTGAGGATGTCCCTTTTGAAATCTCCAAGGAGTGCACTCCGGCATTTGAAATCCTGCGAGATCGAGTTACCCAAGCACCTATCCTACAGTCCCCTGGTTAGTCTTAACCCTTTGAGATCATGTGCGATACATCTGATTATGCTGTAGGGGTAGTACTTGGGCAAAAAATATATGGAAAACCCGTGGTCATCTAATACGCTAGCAAGACACTTGACAAGGCTCATCGTAACTATACAGTTATTGAGAAAGAGCTGCTAGCCGTAGTATTTGCCCTGGAAAAATTCAGATCATATCTTCTGGATTCCTATGTTATCATATACTCAGATCACACTACAGTGAGGCACCTCCCTATGAAAAAGGATGCAAAACCTCGACTAATCCACTGGATCTTGCTGTTGCAAGAATTTGACCTCGAGATTCACGATAAAGCGAGAAAGCAGAACGTGGTAGCTGACCACTTATCCCACCTTCCTTCTGACAGTATTGACCCTTCCAGACCCATCACAGAACATTTTCCCGATGAGCACCTCCTAACTATTAGTACAGAATTTCCTTGGTTTGCTGATTTAGTAAACTACTTGGCATCACATCAGATCTCGTCCAGTTGGTCGAAGGCCAAGAAAGATAAATTGCTTTCCGATGCCAAGTACTACATATGGGAAGATCCGTACCTCTTCTACATTGGTGCTAATCAGATCATTAGACGATGCATCCCGGAAGAGGAAATTCAGGACATTTTGTCCTGCCATGACTAGGCTTGCGGTAGACACTTTTCTAGACATAAAATGCAGTAAAAATCCTCCAGTGTGGCTTTTATTGGCTCACAATTTTCAAAGACGCATACGATCACTGTAAGGCATGCACTCGTTGCCAGACCTTGGGCAACATAAGCCACCGTGATATGATGCCTTTACAGCCGATTCTTGTATGCGAAATCTTCAACATCTAGGGGATTGATTTCTTGGGACCCTTCCCTATTTCAGACGGCTTCAAATACATTCTTCTCATTATTGACTACGTGTCCAAATGGATTGAAGCCATTCCGACCAGAACCAACGATCATAAGGTGGTAATCAAATTCATTCATCAGAACATGTTTTCTCGATTTGGAATTCCACATGCCATTATCTCTGATGGAGGGACCCATTTCACAAATGCTCAGTTCAGATCACTGATGACCAAATACGAGGTGTCACACTGAATCTTTACTCCTTATCACCCCTAAACCAACGGTCAAGCTGAGCTATCGAATCGGGAGATCAAGAAAATCCTTTAGGTCACTGTCCAACCTGACAGGAAGGATTGGTCGTCCAAACTTCCGAAAGCCTTGTGGGCCTATAGGATTGCCCACAAAACCCAATTGGGCATGTCTCCTTTCAAATTGGTGTACGAGAAGGCATGTCACCTCCCCGTCAAGTTGGAGCACAAAGCCTATTGGGATGTACGAAAGTGTAATCTAGATCTTTCTACGGTAAAAACCCACAGAAAGCTTCAAATGAGCGAGATCGATGAATTACACAATGATGCGTATGAGAACTCGTAAATTTACAAAGAGTGGGTTAAGGCCTTTCATGACAAGCACATATCTAGAAATATCTTTCACCTTGGTCAGAAAGTCCTACTCTTTGATGCCAAACTCAAACTATTCCCAGGAAAACTCAGATCAAAATGGATTGGACCATATCTTATCCAACCCACAGAAAACTACTCTTTGGAAATGGAGCTATAGAAATCAGCCAACCCAACCTTGCTTTAGAACCCTTTATCGTGAACGGTCAGCGACTTAAGTCGTTCTTTGAACTCACTGATATGAACATGCCTAAGGTATCTTGTGATCTCCATTCTCCCTAAGCTTATTGCACCCTGCTGATGGCGCTAAACTCAACGCTTAACTGGAGGCAACCCGTCATCTTTTTGAAAAAGAACCCGAAACCCTTCTTGACACATCTTATGTTGAACTCATATTGCACTTTAGGGTTCATCCATTAGAATAGCCGACTCCACCTCTGGTACCTGTACCCAAGCTTGAAATCGTCTGCAACAATCACCCCAACCCATCCACCGACCCAAAACTTGCTCTAATGTGCTATCTAAGCTGAACTCAAACCCACCTAACTTACAATAAGGACATTGCAAATTGTAGGCATGGGAGGGTATTAAAGTGTAAAACACTGTGAGAATCACTTCACAAGAAAGGGTTTCATCAAAAAAATCACATATTCAAAAAAGCAAAAAAATAAAAAAATTGAAAAAGAATAAAATTAGAAGGGAGGAAATTTTGAGTGAATTGATTGCATATCATTCTTGAGGAGAAACGGGGATGTGATAAAAATGTCAAAAAGGAGCACAATTTGAAAAGAAAGAAGATAGTCATTAGTAAAAGATTAAGGAATTGACTTAGTTCTAGATCAAATCAAAAGGAAAGAAAATGAAAGATAAAAAGTGCTAAGAGACAAAAGATATTAGTATGAACGCTGATCTTAGGCCTCTTGGGTTGCGATCCTAGGCTTAAAAATTCAAGTATCCGCTAAGATCTGGATAGTCCTCAAGAGGTTGGGGAAAATGCGAAGCTTAAGTATTAGGTCTAAGGCTTAGGGATTATTTGGCCTCGTTAACTAACCTCTAGTTTGCGGGACTCGATAACCTAAGCACCCTAATCCACACACAGTCTGGTTCAGTGCGCTTAAGTATCAAAATCATGCAAATGCGTTAAATTTGTTTTAAAAATGTTACCTAGATTAGGAGAGGCTGATCAACACAAGTTGATTTGGACAAGTTCCCAGTGCGGAGAGGCGAGAAGTTTCCCTCGAAGATGTGCAATAACATATCGTCACCTCGGTGCTTGTCCCCTAGGATATCTAAATACCCTACCGGGGTCATGTAAGCACCTTGTGCTGGTTCAGATGCCATGGGAAGCGTTATCATGAAATGTCGATTGCCAGGGTCTGGTTTAGCTACAAAATGTCATGGACGGGATTATCTTGAAATCTCGAAAGCCAAGGTTCTGGGGTTTGCCATGGGTGGTGCTATCTCGAAGCATCGGTTGCCAGGGAACTTGCGAGGATTGATGGTAGGAACTAGGAATCTGATACAGACCTTATTGTAAAGCTAATCCAAGGCTAGAATAAAAAGAAAATAGAGAGAAAACTCTCCATAAACAAAGAAAAACTCTCCTGTCTCTCTCATGCAAAAATGCGCTGTAAACTGAACTTGGGCTAAAACATGTTACAAGCACAGGTGCTTTAACCGTGGAGTTCAACGAACCTTATGTTAGTTCCTGTGGGCCTTAGAAACCTTTGCGACAGACTGAGACTAGAGCTGGTCAAGTCCGGATCTTGGTTGGTACATGAGTACCTCTAGGCCTACCATCAGCTTCTGACCTAATCTACAATAGAAAGCACATATCAAAGTTCTAAGCATACAAAGGAAAATGGTCTAGAATTAAAGATAATTCCATGAGATTTCACTAAGGGACTAGCAAAAGCTAGGCATGGGGGTATGATGGGAACACCATCATGAGTCATAAACTAGCTCAATTTGATCTAATTAAGCTAGTAAATGCTCCCACATAATTGCTAGAGAGCCATAATTCACTCCAAATCTATTCTGAGGGAGCGGCAAGAAATCAGGGTTAAAACTATAATTTTACCATCATAACTTGAATATAGTACAACCACGGGTTTTCTCAGGGGTTAATTAAGGGTCAAATGGTCTTAAAAGGATAACAAGTGGGTTGGAACAGACAGAAAAGGGCTTTTGCATGTTTTGAGAATTAAATGACTTTTGAAACCCTAAAAATAGACTCGCCAAATTAACTGAGGTTATGATCAAGATAAAATTCACATAAACCCTCTACAATTCATATAAAAATATCCTCTAGGGTTTGGAACCTTCAAATTGACCATCAGAACCCATTTTGACTCAAAATAGAGTCTCAGACAACCATTTACCCTAATTTGGGTTCTTACATAAATTACCCAATCAAACGTGGTCAAAACCAAAATCCAACTTCACCATTGGATTCCTTAGGCCCAAATTAGGTTTTTACCAAAATTAGGACTCAAGCTGAGATTGTCTTGACCTAGTTTGAAACTTGGTCCTATCTGATTACATTTATACCCTTAACTTTCACAAAAAGACCCCCAACTTTGTCATCATTTTCACAAATAGGTCCCTACTGCTATTAATCCTATTCTTACAAGCACCGATGACCTAAAATTGGCAATAACTTCTTGATTCCTTGACGAATCCCTTTCAAATTTGAAAGGGAAGTTCATCAAGGAATCCCCTTCCTTTTGAATCAAATCCCATGCCCCAAAACCTTCCCAATCTCTCATGCGAATGCATGAGAGATTTGGGTATCAAAAAAGTTCCAACTCCGGTGAAGCTTTCCAAGCTTGGGAAACCTACTTCCCAAACCCAAAACCTCCTCTAAATGCCTATAAAAGACCTCTAGATCAAATCGTTCTGCTCACACTCGAATTTGACCAGAGGAACCCCCAATTCTTCCCTCGTCCTCCAGCTAAAGTGCTCTTCGAGCTCCAGTGACTCTCCTTGCCTCTCCTCATCGTCTGACTGCAATACCAACAGTAGATCTTCCTTCCTTGTTTTCTTCCGTCTCGAGCAACACCAACCGGAGTCCCTATCCCCTTCATCCTCGCCGTCCAACCCTTATCAGAGCCAGCTTCGTCTCCGACGCTGGCCATACCACAACTGGTGCCATCTCCGCCCCCCATCGTATGCTACATACCTCAATCGACTCCTTAGCTTTTCTACATCATGCCAGTACCTCCAACACTCCACTTCAACATCTCCGATGCCCTCCACGACTCCGTCTTCCACCTTGCTGGCGTACCTTCGGCGAGCGCTAGCGGCCACCACAGATCACCTACACCATCGCTTCCACGTGCCACACCTTAGCCCTGACCTCAGGATCAAAAGTCCTAACTTCATTAGTCCAATTGCTCCTCCAAACCCTTTGCCGAACTCACGCTTCTCCAGCCACCCTCTACAAGGTCGACAGGCCTCTTCACACATGCTCACTGCACACCACTTCCACTGTTGCACTCGTCCTGCCCCGGTGATCATTCTTAAGCCTTTTGACATGGCCGAAAGGCCTTATTTGTGATTTCAGGTTCCATTCCCCCTCTGCCATTAAAGCCGACCTTCAAGCAAGCTTCAAGCTCGCTCCAGGGCACCTTCACTCCAACCTTTGGCTCCAGACCGCGCGGAGTCGTCATAGGTGCACGCCAAGGTCTCCAATTGAGGGAGATACCCTCAACAGCTGACCCAATTGAGGAAGAGTTCCCTGCTGCTCTGACTCGCAAAGGAAAGGTGGGACTTTAGTCCCACCTCGAAACCTGAAGAGTGCGTGCTATCACATAAATTGAATTTGTGAGAGGCTTGTCACCTCAGACACAAGGGGTGAGGTCCCTCACACCCCTCACGTGCCTCGTCCATGACCTCTCCTCCGCGGACCTAGTACACCCGACCCGCTTAAGCCCACACCTCGGCTACCACCCACACTGGTAGCCTTGGTTCGGAGTATGCTCTTGCCTGAATCCGACTACCCGATACTGTTTGTGGCCCTGGGAAGGCGAGAAAGAGAAGAGAGAGAAAGCAAAGTGAGTGCGGGTTTGAGGGGTTTTGCTATAGAGAATAACGGCTGACACTTAGCCGTTTCAAGAAGGATCCCCCTCCATGTGTGAAGAAGAGAAGAGAAATCAAGGCAGAAGAAGAAGAGACACGTAGTGCTAAGGAGAAGAGACAGAAGCCAAAGAAGTAGAAGGGGAGCTACATAGGAAGAAAGGTAGAAGAAGAAGAAGAGTAAAAGAAGAAGAAAGGTAGAGAAGCAGAAGAAGAAAGAAGGAGGAAAGAAGGAAAGAAGAGGACCTGCACAAACAGAGAAGCAAAGAAAGAAGAGTAGAGGAAGAGTTTAAGAAGAAGAAAGAGATTTCTTTAGATTGCTAATTGTGTTCTAATTTCAGCTTCTTAACTAATATTGTGCATCTCTTAACTATCGTTGTGCGAAGTAATTGGTGATTCAAATCACCATTTTACTCCATTCCTTTTACAATATTGACATTAGCTTTCATTGATATATCATTATTGCTTGAAGTTTCATTATAACTTGCTCATAATGTGCTTAAATTGCAATTTTGAGATTGAATTCCGTATTGCTCCCAGTGTTCGACCTCGGACTTCAAATTCGAGTAATAAATATTATTTGTTTTCAAAGCGATTTCGGCTATACTACAACACAGTTTTTAAAACCTCAATTTCACTTGTAGATAGTATGGCTGGCAAGTTATCGTGGGTAATAGCTCATTGGTTGGTTTTCCAGATCCCAGCTCATAAAATGCACAAGAATTCCAAAACACTTAAGGAAGAAGTGGGGAAGTAGCATAATCTGGGGAGATATACACTGGGTTTGCCTTTGTGTTGACCCCACAAAAGTAAAAAGTAGGGAGAAAGCTATCGATTAGATATATACATCTTTAGGCAACATTTTTTCTTTCGGGTCACCTAGGGGCGTAGAAACCCAAAGTTCGTTTTAATTGGCGTTGAGTGAGTCTATCACTTTCACAATAAGAGGCTTAGTACTAAGAATCCTTTTCGAGTTTTGGGTGGATTGAGTAGCCATAAAAAGTTACCCCAAAATCCTCAGCACAAAAAATTAAAAAAAATAGAAAAGATGAAAAAGAAAAAAATATATGTATTTGCTTCTATATAGAATAAGGCGAAGACTCGGGCGGTTGGCATTTTGGCAGGTAGCCCAGGCACTATTGAGTCTTAGCGAGTTAGGTTCTTAGTAGAAATTTCCTCCTATTGACAAGCAACTTCTACCTAAGCAATCAATTCCTAATTTTAGTTGTAAATAGCGTTTAGGTCAAACCTTGCTAGGGACTAGCAAGGGGTGGGATGGGGGCATGATGACTCTACAATTACAACTGTTAATAACATCAATTAGAGTCAACTTCGAGGGTACTTGTGCGATAACGCCAGATTATAATGGGTTTGGGAGCATTGCATGCATATTGCATGATTTTTACATTATAATCTCTTAGAATCAATGTTTAATGACCGTGTGCACAAGTCCATTTTGAAACAAGTCTCAGATGAGCGATCGGACTGTACAGATGGATCCAGGTCGACGAACGGAGTCCAACGGACTCAGAATCATTTTAATCCAACCTCCATAGCTCCCACAACAAGCTCAAGAAATGCTGACCGTTGATCTGATGATCGACTCATGACATGACACGTGCAGCACTTGCGGCTCTCCACCGCATGCCAGCAGCACCTACAGCCTCATCATCATGCGAGATCCATCATTGGATTATCATCCAATGATCATCCCACACGTGCTCGTCGTGATGGCTTCACGACAATCCGCACTAGTAGCTCAACGATCAGACGTCTTCTCCACTTCAGCGGATGTAGCTTCGAATCCCACCGCACCTCAATTTCAAAATTGAGGCATGGTGCAACAAAAGCAGTGACAGTGCAAGCAAGCACATATTCGTGCAGGGCAGCAGCGTGCGTGAGCATGCGGAGACCTATGCAGTGCCAGCACATGCACCCGGCATGGTGCACGCGACATGGGTGTGTGAGGCGCGTGCCAGTGGGGTGCATTGGCGGGGGATACAGCAACACTTGCAGCGGGTCTTCAACGACGTCTTTGAATGTCGCTGTTGACCCGAGGATGAATTTAAGCCCTCTCTTCAACTATGAAAAGGGACCTATCCCTCCCATTTTCACCCATCATCTACCTAAGAAACTCCACCACTCTTAGAGCTCCCAAGCAAGGTTGTGAAGACGTCGAGCCACCAAAGGAAGCTCCTCCACCGCTGTGGCTGCCTTGGCACTTTCTTGTTCCTTGTTCTTAGTTTAATTTTATGTGATAGTGTAGTGCATTTCTTTCATTTAAGCCTTCCTTTATTTTTTTATGGATTACAACATTTGATAATTAATAGACTAGATCTTTTATATATTGTCTTCATATCTTATCATGGATTTCTAACCCTATCTCTCTTCTCTCTCTCTCTCTCTCTCCCTTTCTTTCTCGTTCTATCTGGTTTGCAAGTGAAACAAACAATGAATTTTTGTGACATAAAGTGAGTATTTGATCCGATTTCATTCCTCCCTATGTTCAACACTCAGACTCACCTTCGATTCTTTATTTAAAATTAAATTGCAAGCGCACTACAACAAATGGTTTTACGCAAACGCGTCCAGCAAACGTCAACTCACACACCCACCTAGTCACTCACACACACACACACACATAGTTGCCACCTCTATAGTTCTCTAGAGCCTTCTGAAGGTGGCACTACCTTGAAGACTAAAAATAGTCTTCAAGGAGTCCACAACTTACCTTCTTAGAAAGTGGACCTAAAAAGACCCACTCCCTACCACTCTAGTTGCCACCTAAGACTACTTCTAGAGAATTCTATAATTCTCTTGAGGGCTACTCCCTTGGCCATCCAAGAGTCTATAAAAAGACCCTCTTGGACGGCCATGCACCCCATCTAGCCATCTTAGCCTTAGCTCCATTCCATGTGCACCTCCATCTCCACGAGCTCCATCATCTCAACCCCTCCACCTCATGTCCAAGGCTAGAGAAGCTCTCCACCACCTCTCAAGAGGCTATCCTACCGACCATTGGTTGTTCCTCTCTTCCCTCCTACCACCTCAAGCCCCACAGGCCATTGGAGACCACATCCAACGTCCTAGTTTCTCCTAGTAGATAAGTTGTTCTTCGTAGTTTAATTTCCTCATTAATTTCCTACTTAGTAGTGTAGTTATCCTCTATTTGAATGATGCCTACATAATCTTTCACTAGATCTATGCATTCATCCATATTCTGTTAGCTAGAAATATTGTGATTAAGCTTTCATGTACAAGCATGTCTCTAGTTGTAATGACGATAATTCTTGATGATATAAAATCTCCATTTGTATTATCTCCCTTGTGATTATTAGATGCTTGATTTAATCTCCTATCATATTGCAACAAAATGTTGGTTCCTGAAAACATAAATGACCTTGCGATTGATGCATTTTCCGTTAACAACCATTGTGAAGTATGAATTATGCTCACAAGTACCCACACCTTCACTTTCATAGTTTATTTGATGCACGCACTTGTAGTATGGGTTAACAACACAACTGCGCAACTTTCATTTGCAAGCTTGAAACCGGCGTACGATTTTAAGCAAGTAGTAAAAAGATCAAAATCAATTTCGCCTTTCTAAATGCCTCCCTGAGATCAATCGAGACTCACCATCTTGTTACTTAATTTTTGTTGAGTCATATTTCACAACTATACTACAACACTATTTTTATCAAAACCATGATTTACGAATCAAACAAACCCCTCTCCAGTTGTTGTTTTTGAAATCAAGCTTAGATCTTGATTTCTTAAGCCCCTAATCCCAATTCTATGACCTAGGAAACCTAAATTAAGGTGCCCTAAGCCTAGTACACTACCCTAAGACCCTCTTAAGAACCTAATTAGATTCTCACTAAGCCCAATTGACTTGGATCTAAGTCAATTACACTTCATCTATAGAGTCCAATTGAGCTAAAATCTCAACCAACACAAGTCTAATTAGACTTAGTAAGAGTCCAATTGACTCAAGCCCAACCTAATTGGGAACTCTGTCTTCTAATTACACACACATTGACTCAATTAAACTTGGTTAATTTTAATTGGATCAATCACTTAGTAATAGGTTACACATACAACTAATTTTAGACATCTTAAACCAACCAACCTAGAAGTGGACCAAGTGGTCCACTTTACCACTTAGGGGATGCACACACACACACACCCATACACATTCACACACACACACACACACACACACGCACACACACTTGGCACCACCTAGGTTGCCAAAAATAGTAAACCAACCTAGTCATTCTTAGATCCACAATTGGTGGATCTAAGAGGACCCATTCTTTACTAGGTTGGATAGCCACCTAAGGGTCTCTCTAGAGTCTTCTATAGTTCTCTAGAGAAACCATTTGAAAGCCACCGCTTTGTCCATTTAAAGACCCCCATGGATAGCCATGCACCCTTCTCTTGGATGCCATCTCCACCACCACCTCCATTGGACTCCATTCTCATCATCCACAAGCTCCATCACCACTTCCACTCTCCACGTCCAAAAGCTGGAGCACCAACTCCACCAACTTCTCAAGAGGCCAGCCTACACACCATGGTCATCACTCTATCCCCTCCCACTACCTCCAACCACATAGCCATTGGAGACCACCTCAAATGTCCTGATTTCTAGTAGCATAGAATTATTATTTTTCTTAGTTTAATTTTAGCATTAATTTTTTGCTTAGTAGAGTAGTATTCCTGCCTTCTACAGTGCACGCAAAAACTCTTCATGGGTTCCATGTGTGCACCTCTATTATGTTAGCATAGCTATTGTCGTTTTCAATTTCTTTGTACAAGCATTCCTCTAAACTTGATTGTAATGACATTATTCTTGAGGAAATAAAAATCATCAATTGCCTACTTAATATATATATATTGCAATACACATGTCGGTTCCTAAGGATATTAATGATTTGGTGATAGATTCATTTTCTGCTAGTCACCATCGCATAATTAAAATCATGCAGACCGAAACACACACATTCAAAATTGTGATTTATCTGACTCATGCACATGTTTATCGTGTCAACAACATGACTGATGCATCTTTTACTCACACTCTTGAAACTAGAATCCAATTTTAAGTAAGTAAAGAAAGAAAATTCAAAATCAATTTTTCTATTACCTGCCTCCCTGAGATCAACTAGGACTTATCGTCTCATTATTATTTTTTTTTGAGTCGTGATTTGCACTATACTCAACATGTTTTCTTAACAAATCCACATTTTACGACATTCAACATTCTCCTACTAATGCAAGTGATCTTCGATTCGGGTGACGATCCAAACATCCCCAAATATATCCTCAAGCACATGGCCAAGATCCGGAAAGATTGGAGATTAGATATGAAGAGTAAGGTAAAAGAAAATTTTAACTGAATATATTTCATTTTTTATCCTAATTGCATTACTTGTAACATTAAAGATATATATTTTAGTTTTATAAGAACATGACGCATGATGAAGCATTGCATCATAGGCCTCCTGTGATACAGTCAAACATTTGGAAGGAAGAGTGCTAGCATTGGCATAATCTTGTTACACAGGTAAAAGTATATATCATAATTTAATTAATTGAAAGTTAATAAATTCTACCTTTCTTTGAGGAGAAAGCACAAAAGAATAAAGAGAATAGGGCTAAAGATCTACCGAAGACCCATGTCTTGGGTAGGAGCATAGATGGGATGAAATCCTGATATGTTTGTATTTCTAATATTTTCATTTTTTTACAACCTTATAAGATTCATAATTTGTTTTAAATAACTCTTCTAAATTGTAGTCCTATATGCATCAAGGTGCCCAGCTTGA
Source organism: Thalassia testudinum (assembly GCA_037157565.1). Lineage (NCBI taxonomy): Eukaryota > Viridiplantae > Streptophyta > Magnoliopsida > Alismatales > Hydrocharitaceae > Thalassia > Thalassia testudinum. Next base: position 217,830,136 of record JAZHRO010000024.1, read on the forward strand.
TCGGGTAAGTGTATATGAGGCCACTCATAGCAAGATAAGTCATGAGGAAAATGGAGAGTGGCTTCATGACATAAACTAATAGAGACAAGTATAATTACAAAAAAGTTATATTGCATTTATTAATTAAATTTACATGATATTACTTAAATTAATTTTATTTTTCAAGATAATATAGTCAAGTTAATGCATCCTCCTGAAGATGCCAACTCTGGTATAGTTCAGCAACTGATGCCAGCAGAGGAGGCATTCTGGACCATTATGCCACCCGAGCATAGAAGACTCATGCGTAGTGTAGGGAGGAGCGGGACCATCTCCAACTAGTGATGATAATGTCATAATCAGCCATATCTAGCTTTAATTAGTCACAATCAAGGAATAAATGCTCCTACATAACTGCCAGAAGAGCCTTAATTCATTACAAATCCATTATGAGAGAATAATAAGAAAATAGGGGTAAAACTACAATTTTAACATCATATCTCAATTGCAGAATAATAACAGGATTTCTCAAGGGTTAATTAAAATTCAAATGGTCTTAAATGTCTAACAAGTGGGTCCTTGCAGACAAAAATGGGTTTTTACGCGTTTTGAGAATTAAATGACATCTGAAACCCTAAAAATAGACCTGCTTACTTAACTGAGGTTCTGACCAGGATAAAGTTCACATAAACCCTCTAAAATTCATATAAAAATATTCTCTATGACTTGGTATGCTTGATTTGACCATCAGAACCCGTTGTGACCTAAAATAGAGTCTCAGACAGATAGTTGCCCTAATCTGGGTTTCTATGCAATTTATCCAGTCAAATTTGATAAAAAATTAAATTCAACTTCACCGTTAGATTCCTTGGGTCCAAATTAGGTGTTTACCAAAATTTCGGCCAAATCAGAGATCATCTTGACCTAGTTTGCAATTTGGTTATGTCCGACTCTTTTCTCTCACACACATGCCCCTAGGTTTCAAAATCCTTAAAAAAAGGGCCCTATCTTTGTTATCACACTTTGAAAATAGGTCCCTCCACCATTATCGCAGAGGAATCCTTCTCCGAAAACCTTTGGTTGAAGAGAACTCCTTTTCTGATCAACGAATTCCTTCCAAAATTGGAAGGGAGATTCCTTATGGAGTTCTTTTTCCAATGCACCAGACCTTGAATCCTATAACCTTCCCAATCTCTCATGCGAACGCATGAGAGATTCAGGTATCTCTTGGGTTTCCAACTTCGACAAACCTTCCAAGTTCAAGAGCTTGGTTTCCAAGTTTCAACCGCCCTCTAGAAGCCTATAAAAGGATCCCCAATGCACACTGATCCTTTGACACTCGAATTCGACCGGAATCACCCTCAATTCCTCCCTCCTCTCTGGTTGAATAGCTCCTTGACGTTCGGTGACCTCCTCCAACTCCATTCCTCATCTGTTCGCAGTACCGACGATGGATCTACCATCCTCAACTTCTTCCGCTCATGGCCATACCAGTAGGAGCCTCCTTCCCATCGTCATCGCCGCTTCTACCTCACCAGAGTAGTTCTCTTCCATGATGCTGGCCACACCATACCCGATGTCCTCCTTATCCATTTCGAACCTTAGAGAAGGTAGTTAGGTCTGTCTAGTTCTTTAGATTAACTTCCCTTATCAAAAACCCAAGCACAAGTCCTCGACACCGCCGTTCACCCCCGTCTTCTCCTGTCTGGCCACACCTCCAGTGAGGTGCTTCCATCGCTACACATCCACACGCCTAACCACCAGTCCCAAAACCTCCTCCATACTCCACCCATCAAAACCCCTCTCTCTATTTGCCTTCCCATTTGGTTGCGAAATACGCGTGATTTGTAAAAGCAGTTTTTTAACGTCGTTGTAACACGCGAATCCGCTTTCGCTTTTAAAATTTATATCCTAGATAGGGGAGTATCTAGGGTCGTCCAAGGAGGCAATATGGTTGCAAAATTGATTCTCTTGCTAGGAATATAAATCTCAACTTTCTTTTTGGTATTTTTCAATATATCATTTTTTTATTTTTAAACTAAGGCAACATGCGAACTGATGGCGGGAAAAGTGTTTACACTTCGAATTAAAATACTACTTTTATGTGACAAGCAGAACCTCTCCCTAAGCTCACTCTAGGCAAGTGGAGGCCTAGAATAATTAGGGAGAGGGAGTGAAGAATGGTGAAAGTAAGCTAATAGAAATGCAAAAAAAAAAAAAAAAATAATTTGCAAAGAAGGCAACTAGATAATTGATAAAGTGTTTTACAAAAGGCCTAGTAGAGGAAAGCTTGTACTACTAGAAAATTGCAAATAAGAAAATAAAACACAAATCCTCTAGATAGATGGTGAAGAAGAGGGCTTCTTGCTCCAAGGTTGGTGGCTCCCAAGCTTGAAAAGAATCCTTCAACTCCTTCCTTGCAGAACTCCGCCAAGGTGATGACCTCCAAGGCAAGCCCTAAGTGGGCGTGCCCTAAGTTTCTCTCCAAGGGTGGACGTCCACCCTAAGTCCTTCTCCCTTGCCTGGCCGTCCTCCTTGAAGTGGAAGAGTCCTCCTCCTTGGCATGGCCCAAGTTGAAGAGAGTGGGGAGAAGAAGGCACCAAAAGGGCTGATGGTGTGCCCCTTTAATCTCCTTCTCTACTCCTTCTCCTTGGGCGTAGGTATAGGTGGATGTAGGTAGAAAATACACTAAGGGAGGATGCCCAAAAATGGTGGTAGGTGGTGTCCTTTTATAGAATAGGAGGGGGGCTATGGTGACCTTTGAAATGGATGGCCAAGATGAGTTGATGGAGGTGGTTGGAGATCCCATGGCCAAGGAGAGTTGGCGCCACCTTAAAGGGCACCAAGGGGTAGTTATGGGTGTTGACACCCTTTGGTGTTGGCGCCAAAATGGGCATTCTAGAAGGTCATTAGGTGGCGCCACCTTAAGGTTCTAGAAGGGGGGTTATGTGGATGGCTAGGATGGCTTATGTGGGTAGGTGTAGGGTGCATTTAAGGGGCTGAAAGTGGCGCCAATATAGAGGTGGTTAGGGGTGGTTTTTGGCGCCAACTTGAAGTGTCTTTTGGTGGAGATAATGGGGTGAAGGGATGGCTAGGAGGTGGCGCCAACTTGAGTAGAGTAGCTAGCTTAGGTAGGCTTGAGTTGGTGGAGCTAGCTAGGGTTGATTTTGGAGGTAATGAATGGCCAAGGAGCTGGTTGTTAGCTATGCTAAGCTAAGCTAAGATAAGCTAAGCTAGCTTAGCTAAAGGTGGAGTGGAGGAGAAGGTGTTGGATCTAGGGTTTGGAGGAAGGAGCTGAGGAGGAGAGTCTGGAGCTGGAGCCGGAGCTGGCTGCTACTGAAGAGGCTGGCATGGGGCTACTCTAGCTGGCTTAGCTTGCTAGTTCTTTGCTAGCTACTAAGCCAAGCTAAAGTGAACTAGCTTCTACCAAAATGAGCTGAGGTGAGCTAGGTCTGGTGCTCCCGGGGAGAATCAAGCTGGTTGAGGCAGCTAAGGTAGCTTAGCTCAACTGAGTTGAGCTAAGCTGAGTCCCCGAGAGCTGGACTTGAGCTTCCTGAGCTGAGATGAATTCTTCTTCAGCTGGCTGGAGTTGAGTGGAGCTGAATGTAGCTGGATCTGAGCTGGGGTGAACTCCTGTCAACTCAGCTGAGCTAGCTAGAGCTCCCTGTGAACTAGTGGGAGCTGAGATGAGCTAGACTCAGCTAAGTTGAGCTGGATTTGAGCTGACTTGAGCTAGGGTGAGCTAAGATGAACTCTCTTGAGCTGCCATCCAGCTGAGATTAGCTGAATGGAGTTGGGATGAGCTAACCCTAGTTCAAGTAAGCTAGATTCCAGTTGCGGTGAGCTTGATCAAGCTGAGGTGAGTTGGATCAAGCTGAGGTGAGCTGGATTAGGCTGAGTTCCAGCTAGTCTGGGCTTCTCCTTCACCATTTGCCTTCTTGAGTGCTAGGGTTTTAGGGATCTGTGCATCTGTACATCCCTAACACTCACAAAAACACATTAAAACGACAATAAAAAATGCAATGCATGCCTATCCTAATTTATGCCTAAATGCAGCCCAAAAACCCGTTTGCGGAGTAAAATCCTAAGAGCTAGGTTAGTTTTAAAGCATAAAAATGATGATAAACTGGCGTTTATCACACCCCCATGCTTCTCTTTTGCTAGTCTCTTAGCAAAACATTAATTTTTTTGGAAAACGGAATTTTTGGGAAATCTAATTTTTTTTTACTTTTGAGGAGAAAAAGAGATTAAGGGACCTTGGTAGATTAAAACACAGGAGATACGGGATTTGTTGAAGATAAACATCAGGATTTGTTTTTGGATCCAACCATTAGATAGAACGGGATCAATATATCCTCAGAAAATTCACAAATTAACCCCTTGTTAATTCAGATGACTTGAAATGTTTGTTTTTAGGATTTTTCTAGCTCGTGAATCTGATTCGCAACTTGCAAATTCCTTTAAAACCTTGTGTCTGTGCTTGTGAAAAGCCAACCTTTATAAGGACGTGTTATTATTATTATTTTTATTTTATTTTATTTATTTTTTTTTTTTTTCCCCCATGCTTATTTTTAGCTTAGTCTTACAACAGATGTGTCGGTATCATCATTCCCGTTACCATTCCTCGAGGGGGCTCTGGCGCCAGTACTTCGGGATAGCACTGTCCATGACACCACCTAGGAGCTCACAACCCCAAAACACGATGCGGTGAAAAGGGGCGCTCCAAGCAAACTCAAGCTCTTGCTCCGACGCTATAGGTAGAGCACCGTCCAAGACACTTGAGCTGCTGAAATGCGCTTTAATGCTCCGTCTAAAGATATGAAATATAGATATAGAGCAGCACCGAGGCGGTAACATGTTGACATCGTGTCCTCAAAGAAGGTTTTTTTCTTCTTCTCGACGGTGGGAACTCAAACCAATGATCTGCTTCAGACTTTTACTAAATCCAAACAAGGGAGTTTTTTCGAATATTTTAGTTATTTTTAAGTGTTGGCTTGTGTGTGAAAATTGACACAAGAAGTTTCTCAAGAACCGCAGGTTTTTGAATCAAAAACTAAGTCAAATACTTTCCATATTACAAAATAGGATCAAGTCACCTGAACTATCATGAGTTCAGGTGGAATTTTAGAGAAGGATATCTGATCTAGTCTAAAATAGACCCTGGAATTCTAATGATCAGATCCATATCCTCATCCTTAGTTTGTTAAAGATTAAATCCCATTGTACCAGAAGTGAATTTTTCGACCTTAGTCTTGATTTCAAAATTTTTCCTCAAAAAGTTTTCAATATTTTTTTTTTTTGTTTTTTTTTTTTTTTTGTTTTTGGATATGCAAGCAGAAAAATGCATGTTTTTAGGTTTTAAACATCCTAAATCAATCGTAAAAATTTAAAAAACACCCCCCCATGCTTAAGATATGCCATGTCCTCATGCATTAGGAAGGAAAAGGAATCACCTTAGTGAAGAACGGTCATGTTTAGGATGAATAAAACCTGGAAAAGGAAGAAAAAAAAGGAAAGCAAGAAAATGATGGGTTACCTCCCATCCAGTGCTATCTTTTACGCCATTCAGCCGGGCGTGAAGGTATGCACAGAAGACGGAAAATCATGTAAATAATTGGACACTTGGATGCCCGCAAAAAAGGTGTCTTCGTCTAGATCCCTAGAAAATTGATTAGAAATAATATTGGGATCAAAGTGAGATGGAAATTGATAAGTGTGGCCCGAGTCTGGCCATGGTTTTAATTCAGGTTGGGTGCCAAACTCGGGCGGGGTTGGTGGCAGGTCCGTAAGAAAGGGGTCGGGGAAGGAATGGTGAGTTAGTGTGGAAAAATTAGGTGCGTGAATAGTGGGTGGGTCAGGGGGGGTATCAGGAACAAATTTGGAGTCAAGACAAGTTTCCGGATCACAGATCTCGCCGACCACTGAGTCTGAATCAGAGTCCTCAAAAAAACTGTGGTCAGTAAGGGTATCTATTAACATTGTCTTCTCCGCCATATTAGAAATTTCAATATCTGAGTCCTCAAAGAAGTTATCATCATGGAATCTCCTGGAGGATTTAAAAATATCTAAGGTGATAGTTTGGCCTGCACAGTTGATATCCATTTTGCCTGTGTGGCAATTGATATTTGCCTTTGCAGTAGCCAAAAAGGGGCGTCCAAGGATTATCGGGGAGTCCAGTAATGATTCGAGTGCCTCAATGTCAAGAACCAGAAAGTCTGCAGGGAAGACACAATTCTGGACCTTGACTAATACATCCTCAACAATCCCACGAGGTTTGATTGCAGATCGGTCGGCTAATTGCAGGGTAACCTCGACGGGTTTTAATTCACCGATCTGAAATTCTTCGAATAAACTTGTGGGAATAATATTTACAGAGGCACCAAGATCAAGGAGGGCGCGATTAAATGTAGTGTCATCAATAATTACAGAAATTAAAGGCGCCCCCGGATCTTTCATCTTAGGAGGCAGCTTACTCTGTATGACAGAGCTTACTGTCTCCGAAAGATGCACCTGTCCTAGATTTTTGGCCTGCCTTTTAGGAGTACAAATCTCCTTTAAAAATTTAGCATAGGCAGGTATATATTTAATGGCATCTAGGAGAGGGATATTGATATGAACTTGCCCAAATAGCTCCATGAGTTCTTCTGTAGTGGGCTCAGATTTCTTTCTTTTGTTGGTGGTAGGGTAGAGAGCTTGTGGGAAAGGGATAGGAATCTTGTCTTGAGATTTTTGTTGTTCTTTTTCTTCCTGATGGGGAGGTGGGGAGTCAACTTGCACATGTATCTTACCATGTTCGTGCGAAGGCTCGGGGTCAGTGGTGGTTTTCCCACTCCTCAAGGTAACTGCATGTGCAGTCGGATTATTATTTGGAGGAGGTGGGGGGCCTGTGATTGCAGGAACCTGGGCGGCTGCTGAGGTGGATTAGGAGGAGGCTGATTTGGATAATGTGGATTTCTGCCCATATAATGGTTCCCTTGGTGATTGGGATTGGGTATGGGTTGGGACGGAAGATGTCCTACAGGTCTTTGCGTGGGAGCAACCCCAATCTGATTGTTCAGATTTGTGATGTTGCAGGTTACTTCCGTCATTTTTGTTTGCATATCCTGCAGGGTCCGTAGCATCTGGGCATTGATATCTTGTTGGGATGGCCCAGGATGGAAATTTGGATTCGACCCATACCCATTAAAATGATATGGTTGGGAGGAAACTTGATTATTCCAGGAGTAGTTCGGGTAATTTTTCCAATTGGAAGAATTTTTAAAGGGCTCCTGGATGGCAGAAATATTTTGGGTGGGGTTAAGATCTGGATAATTGAAATTCCCCAGTGAATCATGGGCAACCTCAGAATAATCAGCAGGAGTGGTGTTGAGATTGTGCAAATTTTCTCTTCGTGGAAAGTTAGGTTGGGTTAGATGTGGTTGTGGAGCTTGAATTGATGTGGCGAGTCTTTCCTCAATTTTCTTCTGATTAATATGCATCTGGTCGAGTTTCTGAGCGATCATTTGAAGATCGTCTTGGGCGACTGGGATAGATTGAGCGCCTATTTCATGAACACCAAACTGCGGGTTTTGGGTTCTGCAAAATGTGTTCATGGAAGCTTGGTTAAATGAGTTTTCACTCATTTCTTCAAATAGATCATAAGCACTTTCAGCATCTTTATTTAAGAAGTTGCCGCCACACGAGGCGTCGACAAATTGTTGGATTTGATCTTCTAATCCATGATAGAAGATTTGCACGAGCTGCCACAAAGGAATCTCGTGGTGCGGGCAACTTCTTAAAAGGTCCTGAAATCTTTCCCAAGAATCATGGAAAGTTTCGCCAGATTTTTGGTGAAAGGTCGTAATAGATCTTCGTAAGGAATTGGTACGACCTATGGGAAAGAATTTCTTGAGGAAGGCACTCTTGAGTTGAGGCCATGTTGTAATGGGTCGGCCAATGGTCCTGAACCAATAAGCGGCCTTATCTTTAAGAGATAATGGAAAAAGCTGCATCAGCCATATGTCTTCTTGCACATTTCGGGAACGGGTTGTCTGTGCAAGAAGAGTTAGTTCTTCAAGGTGGCTGAAAGGGTCTTCCCTAGGAAGGCCATGAAAGTGTTTAATCAGGTTCAGGACGGCTGGCTTGATCTCAAAGTCCCCCTCCGGTATGACCACCCCTGGTCGTTCCTCATAATAAGACGGATCATAGAAATCTTTTAGAGGAACAACAGGCTGCTGACGGGGTGGTGGGTTTGGCCTTGGATTGGCTAGGTTTTGGATGTTCCTAGTCAATGTTTGTTGATTGGAATTTAATTTATTAATCTGATCGGCCATCAATTTTAAAAGATCAGGTAGGGGGTCTTGATGTTGTGTGTGGGGCAACTCAAGATTGGGGAGCTCCAAGTGTGGGAAGTTACTGGTGGTTGGGTTTTGGGTGGAAGGGTTAGAATTAGGGTTAGAGGTGGGGTTAGAGGTAGACGTGGAAGGGTCAGTGGACCTATTTTGTTGTGTTTCCATTTTTTCAGGAGAAGACAGAAAAAGTGGTCTTTTTACGTGGGGGGCGAAATCAAATGGTCCTTCCAAGTGCGGATTTTGAGACCGTCGCCCGTGCATAAAATGGAAGAATGGGGAGGGGAGGAGAAGAGAAAGAGATGAGAGAAAGTGTGCAATTCAAACAAACAAAAACTAGACCTAACTTAATTGTGACTCCCTAATAATAACCTAAGACTTGGTCTATATAGGAAATAAGTAGTCAATAGTGAATACCCGTTCTATCAACAAATCTAGCCAAGTTGCTTAAGGGGAGGTTTGGGCCCAAACGTTTCCCAGGGAAAACCCCAGGTGCTTGTACAAACCCGCGCCTGGTCGTTTGACACGGCCCCTCAGCCTGAACACCAGATATAGATGACAGAATTGGTACTAACTAAAGAAAACTTAAGACCTAAATAGCAAGCCTAAGTTGATAAAGCCTTAGGGGTCAAGTTGCTACAAATTTTAATTAGGTCTAGGATTCTATAGTGCACACGGAATGTGGAGGGCGTTTATTGGGTTGTTGCCCTGTTATTTGATTTTTTTGTGTGTGTGCAGGAATTGGAGAGTGGCTCCAATGAAAATCAAGTTGTCACACAATTTTTTTTATATTTTTGTCTTTTAGGATGTGATTTAATTAAATGAATTTTAGGGTTTTTCTCTTTAAGTTTTCAAACAAGTTTGAAAGTTCACAATCAAAGGAAAGACAAGTTGTATGTGTGATTGTATATTTCCTTTTAATTGAGTCTCTAAAGAGAAAGAAGAAACCCTAAACCAATTATCCCTGAGACAGAAATTTAACTACCAATGAATTATTTTTAGCTTTTAGAATTAAGTAGTGGTCCAAACAAGTCAAACAACACCACTACTTTGAATAAAATCAAACAAGGATTCCAGCAAAGATTTTTGTAAGATTTTAGGAATTTTTTTGATAAAAGTTTTGAATTTTTAATTGTACTGGTGTCAAAGTCCAGAAATAATACCCGTGGGTATTATAGACTTTTCAGTATTACCACCGACCTCAGAAAATTTTTATGATTTTATATGATATGTAAAATTTCACAGGGATTCCAACAAGATAAATTTCACAAAAATTGGATGAGTATAAAAATTCTGAAAATTCGCGGACAGTAGCAAAACAGGAAGATTAGAGGGTGTGACCCCTCTGTAATCCACGAATTTTTAAAAATTAAATACAAATCCAATTGATCTGAAATTTGGAACAGATGTTCCAAACTTAATTGGGAATCACTCTATGAAATTTTATGATTTTAGGAGGCCTGTGGTGTTAGGAATCGATTTTTCAAGTCCGGACAGAAATCTAGACCCGAAAAATAGAACACCAATACTTGCAATGGAATGGTGCTAAAGAAGCATACAAGCAAACAATGATTTTAAAATGCACCACTCCACTTAATTTAAGTGTTTAGGGTCCTGAAAGCCAAGTTTAATATATTTTTGGAAGTTTTAACTAATTATGTGATTAGAAAGAGGAACCAACCTGAATTTTCGCGGGAAGAAAAGGATCTTTAAGCTCTCGCTTCCAGATTCCCGCTTTCCCGCTGTAGTTCCTGCACACACAAAAGAAAGAAAGAGAAGGGGATGAGACCCACTTCAAGCAAGAGAAAATGAGTTAATGCAAAGCGGATTCGCGTGTTGCAACGGCGCCAAAAAGTGGTTGCGAAATACGCATGATTTGTAAAAGCAGTTTTTTAACGTCGTTGTAACACGCGAATCCGCTTTCGCTTTTAAAATTTATATCCTAGATAGGGGAGTATCTAGGGTCGTCCAAGGAGGCAATATGGTTGCAAAATTGATTCTCTTGCTAGGAATATAAATCTCAACTTTCTTTTTTGTATTTTTCAATATATCATTTTTTAATTTTTAAACTAAGACAACATGCGAACTGATGGCGGGAAAAGTGTTTACACTTCGAATTAAAATACTACTTTTATGTGACAAGCAGAACCTCTCCCTAAGCTCACTCTAGGCAAGTGGAGGCCTAGAATAATTAGGGAGAGGGAGTGAAGAATGGTGAAAGTAAGCTAATAGAAATGCAAACAAAAAAAAAAAAAAAAAATTTGCAAAGAAGGCAACTAGATAATTGATAAAGTGTTTTACAAAAGGCCTAGTAGAGGAAAGCTTGTACTACTAGAAAATTGCAAATAAGAAAATAAAACACAAATCCTCTAGATAGATGGTGAAGAAGAGGGCTTCTTGCTCCAAGGTTGGTGGCTCCCAAGCTTGAAAAGAATCCTTCAACTCCTTCCTTGCAGAACTCCGCCAAGGTGATGACCTCCAAGGCAAGCCCTAAGTGGGCGTGCCCTAAGTTTCTCTCCAAGGGTGGACGTCCACCCTAAGTCCTTCTCCCTTGCCTAGCCGTCCTCCTTTAAGTGGAAGAGTCCTCCTCCTTGGCGTGGCCCAAGTTGAAGAGAGTGGGGAGAAGAAGGCACCAAAAGGGCTGATGGTGTGCCCCTTTAATCTCCTTCTCTACTCCTTCTCCTTGGGGGTAGGTATAGGTGGATGTAGGTAGAAAATACACTAAGGGAGGATGCCCAAAAATGGTGGTAGGTGGTGGCCTTTTATAGAATAGGAGGGGGGCTATGGTGACCTTTGAAATGGATGGCCAAGATGAGTTGATGGAGGTGGTTGGAGATCCCATGGCCAAGGAGAGTTGGCGCCACCTTAAAGGGCACCAAGGGGTAGTTATGGGTGTTGACACCCTTTGGTGTTGGCGCCAAAATGGGCATTCTAGAAGGTCATTAGGTGGCGCCACCTTAAGGTTCTAGAAGGGGGGTTATGTGGATGGCTAGGATGGCTTATGTGGGTAGGTGTAGGGTGGATTTAAGGGGCTGAAAGTGGCGCCAATATAGAGGTGGTTAGGGGTGGTTTTTGGCACCAACTTGAAGTGTCTTTTGGTGGAGATAATGGGGTGAAGGGATGGCTAGGAGGTGGCGCCAACTTGAGTAGAGTAGCTAGCTTAGGTAGGCTTGAGTTGGTGGAGCTAGCTAGGGTTGATTTTGGAGGTAATGAATGGCCAAGGAGCTGGTTGTTAGCTATGCTAAGCTAAGCTAAGATAAGCTAAGCTAGCTTAGCTAAAAGTGGAGTGGAGGAGAAGGTGTTGGAGCTAGGGTTTGGAGGAAGGAGCTGAGGAGGAGAGTCTGGAGCTGGAGCCGGAGCTGGCTGCTACTGAAGAGGCTGGCATGGGGCTACTCTAGCTGGCTTAGCTTGCTAGTTCTTTGCTAGCTACTAAGCCAAGCTAAAGTGAACTAGCTTCTACCAAAATGAGCTGAGGTGAGCTAGGTCTGGTGCTCCCGGGGAGAATCAAGCTGGTTGAGGCAGCTAAGGTAGCTTAGCTCAACTGAGTTGAGCTAAGCTGAGTCCCCGGGAGCTGGACTTGAGCTTCCTGAGCTGAGATGAATTCTTCTTCAGCTGGCTGGAGTTGAGTGGAGCTGAATGTAGCTGGATCTGAGCTGGGGTGAACTCCTGTCAACTCAGTTGAGCTAGCTAGAGCTCCCTGTGAACTAGTGGGAGCTGAGATGAGCTAGACTCAGCTAAGTTGAGCTGGATCTGAGCTGACTTGAGCTAGGGTGAGCTAAGATGAACTCTCTTGAGCTGCCATCCAGCTGAGATTAGCTGAATGGAGCTGGGATGAGCTAACCCTAGTTCAAGTAAGCTAGATTCCAGTTGCGGTGAGCTTGATCAAGCTGAGGTGAGTTGGATCAAGCTGAGGTGAGCTGGATTAGGCTGAGTTCCAGCTAGTCTGGGCTTCTCCTTCACCATTTGCCTTCTTGAGTGCTAGGATTTTAGGGATCTGTGCATCTGTACATCCCTAACACTCACAAAAACACATTAAAACGACAATAAAAAATGCAATGCATGCCTATCCTAATTTATGCCTAAATGCAGCCCAAAAACCCGTTTGCGGAGTAAAATCCTAAGAGCTAGGTTAGTTTGAAAGCATAAAAATGATGATAAACTGGCGTTTATCACCATCCACCCAAAATACCCACCAAACAAACCCACTTCCCCCGACCATCTCTGCCTCCGTCAGGTCACCACATGCCTCGCCTTGCCATGAAACCACCACCACCACCTTCGTCATGCTTCGTTAAAGCTTTTGAGCCATCTAATTGGGGCGTTTATCCCATACTTTGTTGTTTCAGGTTTATGCCTTCGACCACCATGAACGAGCTTCTAGGTGTTCGCTCTAAGCGCTGTGGACTCATCCTAGGAAGCGACCCAGGCCTCCAATTGGGAGCATCGTGCGCTCCTTCAGCTTCAATTGGAAGACACTCTAGCAGTAGACACGCACGAAGAAGAGCGAGGGATTTAGTTCCACCTCGTGAAGAGAAGTGGAGTGCGGGCATAAGTTGAATTTCTGCATATGACTTATCACCTCGACACTTGGGGGTTGAGGTCTCCCATGCCCCTTCATGCCTCGCCTATAACACCTACATTCGGGCTTGGTTTGAACTCGATTAACCCCCTAAGTATCTCACACCTTGGCTGTGGCACTCACGCACACAGCCCTGGTCCTGGGTGCGTTCATACCCGATTACCCGAATACCCAGTTGTCCCTTGAGAAAGGGATAGAAGGAAGAGAGTGAGAGAGCGCGGGGTTAAGGGGGGTTTTGCTTTAGAAGGATCTTAACACTTGGCCAAATTTGAGTGCTGTTCACCCTATTGATGGGAACACCATCATGAGCCATAACTAGCTTAGTTTGATCTTATTAAGTGAATAAAAGCTCCTACATATCCATCAGAAGGTCTTAAGGGCACAAAACATTGATTTGAGAAAAAAAATAAGATTACAAGGTTATTTTTGCAAATTTACAAATCTATCACAAAAATAGAATAACCATGGGTTCTCTCAGAAGTGGAACAAAGGTCAAATGGTCTTAAGAGTCTAATAAGTGGGCTAGAACAGACAGAAAAGGACTTCCATGCAATACAAGAATTGATGGACATCGCCCTAATTTGGGTAATTATGCAATTTACCCAATCAAACTATGTCAAAACAAAAATCCAACTTCACCATTGGATTCCTTATGTCCAAATTAGGTTTGTGCCAAAATTTGGGCCCAATATGAGATTGTTTCAACCTAGTTTTCACTTTGATCCAAGTCTGATTTCCTTTATTCCACATGGGTCCTTAGCTTTGAATTTCTTACACAAAGGTTCCTATCTTTATCATCGTTTTCTTCAAAAAAAATCCCTGCCACCATGAATCCTAATCCAACAATTCCAACGACCTTAATATGGCATGTTCTCCTTGATTCCTTGACGAACCCCTCTCAGATTTGAAAGGGATGTTTGTCAAGGATTTTCGTTCCTTTTGAGCTAAATCCTGAGCCCTAAACCCTTCCCAATCTGTCATGCGAACGAATGAGAGATTCAGGTATATTTCCAATCATTCTCCAGTGAGCTTTCCTAGATTGGGAAGCAAGCTTCCCAAGCTCTTGCTTCCCAAGCTCAAAGCACCCTCCAGAGATCTATAAAAGACCCCTAGATCAGATCGAAGATCCCAAGCTCAATTTTGGCAGGAAACTCCCCATAATTCCTCCTTCCTCTTTCAACCGAAAGGCTCCTCGAGCTCCGGCGACCTCCTCCACCTTCATTCCTCGTCCATTCACAATACCGGCGATGGATTTGCCTCCCTCACCTTCCTCCGCGTCGCACGATACTGGCCGACATCCCTATCTCCTTAGTCCTCGCCATCCAACCCCCATTGGAGTCACCTTCGTGTATGGCACCAGCCATACCGCAACCAGTGCCAACTCTAATCCCCGTCGTCCGCTACCTATCTCTATCGAACCCTCAGCTTCTCCACGTCTCTACAGCACCTTCGACACATCATTTCAACCACCGTTATGCCTTTGACCACCTTCAACTTCTTCCACTCTGGCCACATCTCTAGCGAAGTGCCTCTACCGCTCCACACCTCCATCTGCTTCACCACTGACTCCGAAAGCTTTGTCGTGTCCCAGAGAGCAAAAGCCCTTTGGTTATTAAGGCTATTTGCCTCTCCTTAGTGCCACCAAACACCCCACCTTCTCACAGTTGTCTCCGTCACCATTCGGCCTCCACCCTCACTCGCACCACATGCTGCACCCACCACCGTACTCGCCACTCCATGACGAACCTACTGAGCTATCTGACGTGGCCGTAGGGCCCCTTTTCTTGAGTTTCAGGTCTCCAAGTACTGCACCATTACCGCACAGCTCCGAGCGAAGCATGAAGCATCCTCCAGCCACGTAAGTCCTAGGTGCTATGCCCAGGTTGTGCGGAGAGTCTCCAGGCAGATCTCCAGGCCTTCAATTGGCACCAACATCTGCTGCAGCTACTCTAATTTAGCGATAGAAACCCACTGCAGCTGTACACAAAAGAAGCCCAGTGAGGTAGTCCCACATCGGTTCCTAAAGAGCACCCATAGCCAAATAAATTGATTTTCTGCTCTACGCTTATCGCCTCAACTAACACAGGGGGTGAGGTCCCTGCTCACCGATCACCTGCGCCTAGCCCATGACCAGTCCCCTGCAGGCCTGCCATAGACCAGACCTGCCTAACCCGTGCACTCCTCGCTCACCACCCACTGCTGGTGAGCCTAGTTCTAGGTGCGCTCTACCTGAGTATTTGATAACCTGCTATGGCTTTGGGAAGGTGAGGAGGAGGATTCCAGAGAGAGAATGAAAGAGTGCGCGAGGGTAATGGGGTTTTGCTCTGAGGTTCAACGGCTGACACTTAGCCATTTAAGGAACCCTTCCCCTTGTGCGTAAAGAGAAAGAAGAGAAGAGCAGCTATAAAACAAAGAAAAGGAAGAAGGAGACGAAGCCACAGAGAAGAGGAATAAGAGAGAAGGCATAAAAGAAGAAGAAGAAGAATGGCTAAAGCAAACAAAAGAAGAAGACTCAGAGATTCAGCAGAAGTGCACTGTGCACTTATCCTATGTGGAATTTAAATTGCTTAGTACTATTGAGTTATGTGATATAATTGTGAAGGGTGATTAGCGATTCAAATCACCATTTTACGCCATTCTTTTTGCACTCTTTGACATACGCTTTCATCCATATATTCTTTTTGTTTGGAATTCTATTGCTTATATATTTGTGTTGAATTGCAATCTTGAGAATCATTTTTGCTAATTGCTCCCTATGTTTGACCTCGGACTACCATTCGAGTTATAAATTCTATTTATTTTCAAGCAATTTCAACCTATACTACAACTCAACTTTTATAACCTTGATTTCGCTTGTTAACATTTTGGCATCGTTGTCGAGGAGCAACATGCAACTTGGATCTCTTGATGTAATATTTGATTTGGTACTAACTTGCTCTATCTCTTTTGACTGATCTGTTTCAGGGATTCATTAGATGAAGATCAGCTGCACATTAAACATTCCAGGGGCCGGTAAACTCTATCCAATTTCCCTTAAGCCCCTTATTCTGAAAAGCTAAGGAAAAAAAAGGAAGAAATCAATTAGGGCTACTTGCATTCTATTCTTATATTAATCATCAGGTTTCCTAATTTTATACATTCTGATTAGAGAACACCCAACCTTGATTTGTGCACCTACGTAGAGTTTTAAGGTATCTAAGGCTATCACCTTCTTGCCTGAGCCCTAGGTGCCACATTTGGATGAATTAAATTGGACCAATCAGATCCAATTAGTGTTTGCAGTTTAGGGTTTTAGAGACACACTTGCTTAATTATGATTTAACCTTCCCAAATAGTGTGTGCCTAAGCCTTGATTGAATTGATCTATTCAAGCAGACCCTAAAATCATGATCTTAGTCTCATTTGAACACTAAAAGAAGGACCTAAATTTTTCAAAGGACAACCAGGTGAAGTTGACCCACCTTGTTGGGTTAACTAATATTCAAATTAGGTCACTTTGCATAAAAACATCTTAAAGTTAAAGTGAAATCATAAGCACCTTTGCTCTTAACTTAAAACTGGTAGACTTAAGAGGTCAAGTCCCCATTCTGGTCTACCTGGATCCTCAGTGACAAGAGAGGTCAAGTGGGGGAAACCCTGTAACTTGAGGGGGTGCTCTACCATATAGGGTTCTTCTCCAGAGTCTCCATCTCTGGCTACCTAGGTAATTCTCAGGTGGACGGCTTTTTGACTAAGGGGTATCATCTGCCCCGAACCTCTATAATCATCCAAAATTTTTGGGTGTCTTGATTGGGTCCGTCACCTGCTATCCCTCACCTTTTCCATCGGTGCAAGTTTGGGAGGAGGTCCTTAAGACCATCCTTGAGGCCTCCATTAGCTATTCACTCTTGTTGAGGTCGTGCCTCGACTTCTATGTTTGTGCAACAACTGGATCACATTGACATATCCTCTGATTCAGATCCTACTTCCCCTTCATCAGCTATGGATCACCAAGAAGAACAACCTAACCTTGAGCAACAATTCCATGATTTCCAAAATTGAATCAATGACATCATCAACACACCACCACATCCTCAAATGTAAGATCACTATAATCCTGCAGCGGTGGAGATCGAACCTCGAATCAACATTCCTGCAGGAGGACTCCAGGTGTATCTCAAGCCTAGCATGCTTCATATGATCCCAAACATTCATGGCTCGAACTCCAAGGATCCTTTCCAACACATCAAAAACCTAAAACATCTGGCCCACACTTTTGGGGCAGATGTGCAGAATCGGGATGGATTACTCTTGAAACTCTTCTCATTTTCTCTGGCGAACAAAGCTGCTCACTGGTTCCAAACTCAACCACACACGATCAACACATGACAAGAACTTCAAACCACCTTCCTGCAAAAATTCTACCCCATTGGTTGTACAAACACGATGAGACACCAAATCATGCACTTTTCCCAAGGAGCAGGAGAATGTCTAAACGAGGCATGGGATCATTTTTTGGATCTCATGTGTAAGTGCCCCCATCATTGAGTTATGAAGTGGGAACAAGTCCAATCCTTCTACCACGAACTCCGTGAAGACATCAAGCCCTTTGTCAATGCAACCTGTGGTGGTAGCATCATGGGTCAACATGAGGACACAATTTGGGAAATTCTCGAAAACATGTGCGAGAACTCCTTGAACAATGAGTTATTGGGTGCGTACGATCGGACGTCCACCCATGCATTAACAAATAATTAGGGGGTACACAAATCCCGAGGCCTTTCCGCATTCGTTGATCTAGAGTTGGTAACCAGTCAATTGGATAAGGTTTCCATTATCGAAAAGAAGGTGGACAACATCACTCGTCATCTACACAAATCCACCTCTACACCTCAAAGTACATACGCACACCTGCCCATGGGAAGTGAGGCTGTGCACAACATCTACCACTCCTCGAGGATGGATGCATATCCAACCCCGTCTAATTATGGCTTCAGAGGCAACTCTAGGTGAACCCACCTCAGTTGGGGGAACTCTGAACCCCCGTACCCTAATTATCTCGAAGCTCCTTAGACCTATGAGGATCTCCAGGTCATCCAAAATAATCCTTTCTCCAACACTTACAACCCTAGATGGCAGAATCATCCTAACTTTGCATGGTTGGGAAATAACCCGAATCTAAGATCCCAATTCCAACCCTGACCACAAAACCAGAGACCATATCAACCCACTCAACCAAGGCCTAATCAAAATTTCCAATCTGGACTACCTAAAAAGGATCAGACATCTTTGATTCTCCAGACCTTGGTTGACATGCAAAAACAACACAAAGATGAGATCTCTAAGTTAAGAATCAATTGGCCTAGCTGGTATGTACTCGTCAGCCTGGTGCATTTCCCTCTCAGCCTCTTCCAAACCCAAATAACATACTGAACTAGAGGCACATTTTGAACCTAAATCAAGGCCAACCTCACTTTGTTTATCAGCCCCCTTCTGCTCCATCACCTGACGGGATGGATGCTTCAACTTCATACATAGTATTTCAACAGTAAACACCTATTTTGCCCAACCCAAACCAAAATCAAGCAGGATTAAATTCTGTAACCACTCATACTGGCAAAGCAACACAAGACCCACCTTTCCCTAGCCAAGACATGCTTGTAGATCCTCAACCTAAAATGGTCATCTGAGACATGCCCATTCTTGATAAAAAGCCTGAGCCAATTCTACAGGAAACATCTGAGGTTCCATTTCCCGAGGCCTTGACCAAGGGGAAGAAGACAACCAAACCCGTGGCACCTGAGGAGGACCTGGTCAACCTTTTTGAGTAGGTCCATATAAACATCCCCTTGATGGATGCGATTCACCACGTATCAGCTTACGCATGATTCTTGAAAGATGTGTGCATACCCAAGTGTAAGCTGCGAACCAAAGGCAGGAACCCTATCGTACTATCGAAGCGAGCCAGTTCCATCATTTTGAGTAAACTCTATCCTAAGGCAAAAGATCCAGGCACCCCTCTGATCTCCTGTGCTATCGGTGATATACAATTTAACTAAGACTTATTGGACCTAGGAGCTTCCATTAATTTAATACCTACATCCCTACTAGACCACTTTGAGAAATCTGAACTTAAACCTACAGAGATAACTTTGCAGTTAGCAGATCGATCTATTAAGTCACCAAAAGGAATTCTCAAGGATGTCATAGTTAGGGTACACGATTTCTATTTTCCCATGGATTTCATCATCTTATACAGGGATGCTCCTGACAACTTTGAAAAATACACTGATCATATTAGGGAGACCCTTTCTAGCCACTACTAGGGCCAATATTAATTGTGAGGAGGGCCAAATTGAGTTAAAATTTTGGAGCAAGACACTGAAGATCAACATCTTTAAGGCCTAATAAGGAATTAATTGCGGAGTTATAGAACAAATTTGTGATATCAAGGCCATGGTTGATGACCTATGTATCGAGGAAAACCCGATTATTTTTTATCAACCACAAGAAGATCAAAACCCGCAAATAGAGGAGCTTGAACCTAACCTAAACACTTCCATAGCTCCTTCCTTTGCTCCTGACACTCACCTTGAACCACCTATTGCTGCTGATAGTCCTGTTATGGAATTGAAACCCCTCCTAACCATCTCAAATATGTCTTTTTGGGTCCCAATCAAATGTTTCCTGTGATTATCAACTCCCAACTCACATGTGATCAGGAAACAAGCTTGATTACTATCCTATAGCAGCATTAGAGAGCCATTGGATGGACTCTCGATGATCTAACTGGCATCAGCCCCTCATACTGCACATAGCATATCTATACTAAAGAGGGCTCACGACCATCCCGTGAAATGCAGAGACGCCTAAATCCAAATCTACAGGATGTCATAAAAAAGGAGATCGTCAAATGGTTAGTTGCTGGGATCATCTACCCGACCTTCAATAGTCGGTGGGTGAGTCCAATCCAAGTTGTGCCTAAGAAGCAAGACTCACCGTGATCACAACTAAAATCAGAGAAACCATACTGACTCGTATAGCGAACTTGTGGAGAGTCTGCATTGATTATAGAAGACTCAATTCCTCCACGAAGAAGAATCATTTCCCACTGCTGTTCATTGATCAGATACTCGAGAAACCAATGGGAACTCGATTCTTCTGCTTTTTGGACGGGTACTCTGGTTATAACCAGGTTGCAATCCATCCTGAAGACCAAGCGAAGACTACCTTCACCTGCCCCTTTGGGACATATGATAGTGAAAATGATTGTAAATGTTTGTTGGTAATAATTGTTGATCATGTCGTTGTAGTATAGGGTGTATAATATAACATTAAGGATGTCGTATAGTGGTGAGTATGGGTGAGTTCCAGTCATTACAACCATTATTATCATTTGCTTATTTATCTAATTTTTACTGGTTTTGTTCCAGGTCGTTCTCTGGGAGGCAATTTATTGAATTTATTTCGGTCACTCTTTGATTATCTCCAAAATTGTCTTCTTATTCAAAAAGAAACTTTACATTTAAAGAATGAATGAATGTTTTGTTTACCTAGTTACTAAGAAGTGCTTGCAAAAATGCTAACTATGAACAAGCATCAAACAATCTATTATTATACTCTAAACTATGTATTTACAAGTTATACTCTTAACACTAATATGTTAGTTCATACTACATTAGGATACCATAGTGTAAAAACTTAACTTACTAGTCATTTATTTATAGTGACATATATATCAGTTTTAGTGACAGATATAAACGTCGCTAAATCTCAGAAAACACTATATACAACCTAAAGAAGCAAACTGAGGTCTTTAGCGACATTTATAGTGTCGTTTTATTCTGTTAGTAATTATGTGGGTTTAATTTTACATATGTACAGAGTCTTTTCTGTTGTTATCTCGTGTTATCTCTTCTTTTTTTTTTTTAAGTCGTCTGTCCTTTCATTTTGTTCTGTGTAGTCTTTCAGAGGCTGTGGTGGAGAGTCCTTAGTGTAAAATGTGTTTAATTAGCGGGCGCGCTTTTCGAGGGATACACAGCACCCTTAGGGTGGGACCAGACCTCTACTAAGCGCGCCCTAATCTCAGATTAGGTGCTTATTTACGTTTTCGTATCAGCGCAGGGCCTCAGCCCAACGCCTTCAATAATCGCACACACTCGGGCTCCCAGCCCCACATAGGAATCACGCATTCAGTATTCAGCACATATCAGAATCGGGTTATCGGATCAGACGGAACAGGTGAAGTTTCGGGCACCCGGCACCATGACGACTAACTAAGCTATAGCATAAATTCTATTTATATAGCTGCGTTTCGTTTGCAGCCCACGATGTGGCGCTATTCCAGCGCCACATCGTTCGCTGGAAACCAGACGCAGCTGCGTCTGTGCGCGTTTTTGGCCCTCGATTTGGGGGCCATAAATTATTAAAAAAAATAAAATAAAATATGGTAAATAAAATATTTACATAATACTACATAATTGATTAATTAATTTTGAATTTTAAATATATTTACTATATAAATAAATTCGCTAAACTAGGCTGATTATACAGGTTGATTTAGGTGATTAAATAGTTAATTACTTATAAAATAATTAGTAAATGGTCTAATTGACCTTAAACAGTTTTAACTTACATACTTAAGTATTTAATACATATTTTTATTGTATTTTTACGAATTTATTTATGTTTTATTTAGGCTAAAATAGCAATTCTGTGTAGTTTATAATTAAAACTAAGTTACAGTAAGTTATACTAGGTATAATTATACTTTGACTAACTTAAATTACTTAATATATACATATATATATATATATATTCCCAAGTTTATAGATTTATTTACTTGATTATTGTTCTAACCTATTAACTTAGCTACTAAATCAGTAAATATAAATCTGTACATATATATATACATAGATCAGTAGATACATACATACTAGATTAGTATATATACATATTTTTTACATAGATTACATATGTATACGAATTTCTGTACAGGTTTTATACATATTTACAGTATAACTATGTATCTAACTGATATGCTATAGTTATAGTTATAATACTATGAATGGGTGTATTTACAGTTTTAAAATAAGTCTATGCCATTAGGTTTTTGTATAAAGTTAGGGAATTAGAGTTGATTGATTTTTTTTTATTTGAGTTTAGGCAGCAGCTTCAGCTACTGTCAGAGGAGATGGAGAAGAGAACAATGTGCTGTTTTAGTGTTATTTACAGTGGCAGTGGCTTAAGCCACTGTCAAATGGCTAACTACTGCTGCAGTTAGTCCACTTGAAGAGGGGGAAGTATTCTACAGAGAAGAGGGAAATTTAGAGAAGAAGGGAGTTTAGAGAAGAGGGGAATGTAGCTGCTATATGCGGCATGTTGCTGTATAACTAGGAGTAAGGTAAAATTCAAAACAAACTACAATTTACAGAGTTGAAATCCAAATCTGAAAGGGGTTTAAATCTCACGAAAATCTCGTGTAAATTCAGCTCAAACACTCATTAGAAAAAAAACTTAGCAGAAGCATCCTTTCAGATCAAAACAGCAAATGGCATTGAGTTAGTCTTCCTAATGCCATAGACAGCATGAAGGAAGACTTAGCTCAATCAATTAAAACCAAAGAAACACAATCCCAGTTTCTTGCAACCTGAAGGAGTATGGAAAACTCCTTAGGTTAGAGAATCACCATACAGAAATGATCATCAACACAAATAGTGCATGGCAGTTCTGAAATAGCAAAAAGAGACTAAGAATGCATTAAGGAAATTTAATGGAAGCTGGCGAATGCATTCAAAACAAGGTATAAACAGAATTATGAAAGGCTCTTTTGATTGGTTCTCTGTCACCAGAGAACTTCTCAGAATCCTTGCCTACAATGAAAACCAAAAATCCTTTCAATTTGTCAGATCTGTCAAAACATTTCAGAGAGTAAAAATCCTTTAAAATCCAGATCAAAAGTGCTCTGACAAACTGAGGCAATCCATTTAAAACAGAGGGGCTTTTATGAAACAAATGGAATGAGTGAGAAGCCCCAAATGGTGCTTGTGACGCCACTTTCAGATCTGAGGCAGTGCGCCATCAGATCTGAAATTGGGTCAGGATGTGTGGGTGATTGGTGAAAAATTCGTCGTTAAAAGGAAAAAAACAAGAATCAGAATCTGGATGATGGGAAAAACAAAACATGAAGAGGGAGATAAATTGAATAGTGAGCAGATGATTCTTCCCCTCTGATCTGGACTGATCAGAGGAGGTGAGGGAGGGGATCTAATACTAATTCTACTCCTAAGACTAATCTAACTACAGCTAACATTAAACACTAACAATTAAAACTAAATCTATTCTAAACTACTGCAAACTAAATCTAACACTACTTGTGCAGAATTAAAAACTAAACTAAAAGGAAGAATGGGACCTATGGGTCCTTAGCCGGCGGCTAAGGAGGAAGAAAGGAGGAGGGTGACTCCAGCGGAGGGAAGAGTCTGCTAGTGAGACTCCAGGGTCGTCCTCAGGTGCTACGAGGTCCTTAGCGACGAGGAGGGTCGAGAGCAGGCGATGATTCCACAGCCGGTGGCTGTGAAATCAGGGTCTAGATGAGGAGGAGAGACTGGATTGGAAGAATTGATCGCTGAGAGATGTAGGAGGGAGCGATCCCTTGCGCGCGACACCACTGAGGTGCTTAAATAGCAGCTCAGTGACTGAGATCACCGTAAGGGTGAGGTTAATCAGAATCAGGACGGCGGTGAGGATGAGATGGGTAGAGCGCGCGGCGAGTCAAGAGAGAGATCTGACCGTCAGATGAGATCTGGGAAGAGAGGTGAACGCACGCACCGAATTGCGCGAAGGTTCCATTTGATTCCAGCCGCAGATCGAGATCAAAAGTGCGATGGACGGTCGAGAATGGCTGTGTTCTTCGCGCGCTACAGTGCGCGTGAAGAACACAGGCTTCTCTCTGAAATGAGGGAAAACTTGCAGGAAGACCCTTAAACGAAGGGGTAGAAGAATAGCGTGCAGGTCCAAAAGTGAGAAGAACTATAACCGGAAGGGCCCTGCAGTCATACAGAAGGGTCCCTGCGGCTTACAAAAAGGTCCAAGAAGGAGTTTTGAAGGGTATAAATGTAATGCATGAAGGACCTAATTGTAATCTATTTATTTCTAAGCCTAAATGATGTCCAATTGCTTTCAAATTTTTACATGTGCTTAATTGAACATTTAAGACATTGATTTTACTTCTGATTTGTCTTTTCAAACTTGTTTATGTGTTCAATTGATGCATGGATCATCATTTGTTCTTTAGTTTTCAGAATATCTCATTTTTGTGACCTAATTAGGAGATTTTAACACACATTAAAAGTTTTAGGTCTTTTCTTTAATTCCCACACTTAACCCTTTTTATGTGTTAATTTGATATTGTTTTGCTTAGTATCTAGCTTAATTTCGGCCTTTTAGCTATGATGAGTAGCCACTCATCAACATACACGTTCTGGAGGATGCCCTTCGATCTCTGCAATGCACCCGCTACTTTTCAGCGGTGCATACTTGCCATATTCTCATATATGGCAGGTGAATACCTTGAAGTCTTCATGGATGACTTCTCAGTATTCGGAGAATCTTTTGATGATTGCCTCCTGCACTTGGTTCAAATCCTCAGGCGGTGCATCGATGTGAATTTGGTTCTTTCCTCGGAAGAGAGCCACTTCATAGTACATAAGGGAATTGTCCTGGGACATCGCATCTCTGAAAAAGGCATCCAAGTTGATCGAGCCAAGGTAAATCTAATTTCCAAACTCCCTACGCCTAGCTCGATCAAGGACATCCGATCATTTCTAGGACACGTCGGTTTTTACCGTCGATTCATTCCCGATTTCTCGAAAATCGCATGCCCGTGACTACTCTTCTCTCCAAGGATGTCCCCTTGGAAATTACCTAGGAGTGCACTCATGCAGTTGAGATCCTACGTGATCAAGTTACCTAAGCACCTATCCTACAGTCGCCTGGTTGGTCTCAATCCTTTGAGATCATGTGCGATGCATCTGATTATGCTGTGGGTGCAGTACTTGGGCAGAAAATAGACGGGAAACCTGTGGTCATCTACTACACTAACAAGACACTTGACGAGGCTCAGCGTAACTACACAGTTACTGAGAAAGAGCTACTAGCCGCAGTTTTTGACCTAGAGAAATTCAGATCATATCTTTCGGGTTCCCATGTTATCATATACTCGAATCACACTGCAGTGAAGCACCTCCTCATGAAGAAGGACGTGAAATCTCGACTAATTCATTGGATCTTGCTGTTGTAAGAATTCAATCTTGATATTTGCGACAAAGCGGGAAAGTAGAATGTGGTAGCTCACCACTTATCCTGCCTTCCTTCTGACATTATTGACCCTTTCGGACCCATCATTGAGCACTTTCTTAATGAGGCCCTCCTGCTATTAGTGCAGGACTACCTTGGTTTGCTAATTTGGTGAACTACTTGGCGTCACATTAGATCCCGTTCGATTAGCCGAAGGCCAAGAAAGGCAAATTGCTTTCTGATGCCAAGTACTACATCTGGGAAGATTTGTACCTCTTCTGCATTTGGTGCTGATTAGATCATCAAACGGTGCATCTTGGAAGTGGAAATTCAGGACATTTTATCCTTCTTCCATGACCAGGCCTACAACAGTCACTTTTCCGGACATAAAACTGTAGCAAAAGTCCTCTAGTGTGGCTTTTACTGGCCCACGATTTTCAAGGATGCGTGCAATCACTGTAAGCCATGCACTCGTTGCCAGACCTTGGGCAACATGAGTCACCGCAATATGATGCTCTTACAGCTAATTCTCATATGCAAAATCTTCGATATTTGAGGGATTGATTTCATAGGACCCTTCCCTATCTCGGACGGCTTCAAGTACATTCTTCTCATAGTTGAGTACATGTCCAAATGGATTGAAACCATCCCAACCCGAAGCAACGATCATAAGGTGGTAATCAAATTCATTCATCAGAATATCTTTTCTTGGTTCGGTATCCCACATTTCATTATCTCTGATGGAGGGACCCATTTCATGAATGCACACTTCAGATCACTAATGACCAATTACGGGGTGCCAAATCTCTACTCCTTATCACCCCCAAACCAACGGTCAAGCTGAGCTATCAAATCGAGAAATCAAGAAAATCCTTCAAATCACTGTTCGACCTGACAGGAAAGATTGGTTGTCCCGACTTCTAGAAGCCTTGTGGGATTATAGGACCGGCCACAAGACCCATTTGGGCATGTCTCCCTTCAGATTAGTGTATGATAAGGCATGTCACCTCCCCATCGAATCGAAGCACAAAGCCTATTGGGCTGTACGGAAGTGTAATCTAGATCTTTGAAAGGCAGGAACCCATAGAAAGCTTCAAATGAGCAAGATCGATGAACAATGCAATGATGCGTACGAGAACTCGTAAATTTACAAAGAGCGGGTTAAGGCCTTTCACGACAAGCACATATCCAGAAAGATCTTTCACCTTGGTTAGAAAGTCCTACTCTTTGATGCAAAACTAAAACTCTTCGCAGGCAAACTCAGATTAAAATGGATTGGACCATATCTTATCCGACGGATTTTTGGAAATGGAGCAGTTGAAATCAGTCAACCTAGCCTTGATTCCAAATGTTTTGTTGTGAATGGCCAGTTACATAAGCCGTTCATTGAACTCTCCAATAGAAACATGGCTAAGGTATCTTTTGATCTCCGTTCTCCCCTACTAATGGTGTTAAACTAAGTGCTTAATGGGAGGCAACCCGTTATCGTTTTGAAAAACTTGAAATCCTTCTTTAGACATCCTATGCTGAACTCATATTGCACTTTAGGGTTGTTTGTACGCTTTTGTGGGGTTTTAAAGAGATAACACGTTGTAATATAGCCGATAAAACGTTCAAACAAATATAGAGAATTTTATTACTCGAAAAACTAGAGTATCCGAGGTCGAACACAGGGAGCAATCTCAGTACTTTTAAAACCAAAGAATACAACTTTTAAATGAAAACAATTGATTCAAAGAGAGAGAGTTATAAAAAGAATTTCTAAAAGAGAGTAGAATTGGACGTCTGATTTCTTTATCAGACGTCTTAAAAGTAAGTCTTCTTTCTCTCTTCTGCCTTCTTCTTCTTCGTTGGCTCTTCTTCTTCTTTTCTTCTGATCCATAGGTCTTTTTCTTCCTTGAACTTCTTTCTCTTCTCTTCTCTGCGAAGGCTTCTTCTTCCTGCCTTTGTTTCTCTTCTGTCTTCTTCTTCCTTTTTGTCTACAGTCCTTCTTTCTTCCTTGTCTTCTCTTCTTCTACTTCTTCTTCCTTCTTCTACTTGCGGCTAAGTCTCCTCTATTCACCACCCAGCCTGCCTGCACACAGGGAAGCAAAACCTAACCCTTCCCCTCTACCCGAACGTCTCTCTCTCTCTGCAATTCGCTCAAGGACGCTCTCCCAGAGCCACGGGTATTCGGGTCGGATCTCGCACCCAGGACCAGGCGCACCAGCAGGTGGGTGATGCACGAGGAGTGCTCGGGTTAGGGTCGGGTCGGATCCTGCCAGATCCGCGAGGTGAAACAGTGGACGAGGCAGGCATGGGTCAGGTGAGGGACCTCACCCTGTGCGTTCGGAGGCGATAAGTAGATAACACAAAAACACTTTAAACCATACCTGCATGTTGCGTTTCGCCGATGTGGGACTATCTGGCCTGCACCAATTTCGCGCACCCACAAAGCTTCCTTTGTGCAATTGCCAAAGCTGCGGGCTTCGCAGCGCTACCAACTGGACCCGAGGGCTTCACACTGCTCGCACGAGTCTGCTGCGCCTGAAGCCTGGAAGACCTGATGCCTGGAGTTGCTGCGAAGCTGCTTGCTGCTTCAACCGTCAATGGCGACAGGAGCTGAAACACTGTCCAACATAGGCACGGCCTATTGGCCTAATCAGACCAGCTGGGCACCTTCGCCGTGACACAGCGAAGGTGATGAACGATGCTGCAGGCCGAGGGATGGCCTAGGCGTGCGTGCCTAGGTCAACCTGTGGCCGGAAGTGTGGGTGAGTTCGGGGGGCTATTGTGGAGGTTTGGAGTGGCAGTGGAGGGGCGGATATTGTTCCTTGTGGTGGGGCAGAGCTTTTGAGATGGTTGGCGAGCCGTGTTAAGGAGCGGAATGGTGGATGCGGCTCGCCGGAGGTCAGTCGGAGGCGTGGAAGATGGAGGTGGTCAGGCACTGTCGGGGGGCAATTAACTAAAATAATAGGGGGAAAAGAGAGAGGGAAAGAGAGAGAAGGTATCTGGAGTGTTCTGGAAGGGAGGGAGGCAGTGGAGTGGACGGTGCGTAGCTGCCGTCGTCGGAGAAGAAGAACCCTGAGGGAGGGAGCGACGACGAGGACGAGGTCAGGGGCACGCGCGCTTGGTACGACACGACGCGGGAGGAAGAGGCGAAGTTGACGCTGCTACTGGTATGGCAGCAGAGCAATGAGAAGGAGGGGAGGAGGTCGCCAGAGCTTGCGGGTCTCTTGGCCAGAGATGGAAGAGAGGAAAGTTTGGGGGAATCTCCGCCAATTCAAGTCTGAAGATCTGCGGCCGGGTCTGAAGATCCTTTTATAGGTGTTGGCCGAACCTTCTAGTGCGTGGATGGCGCGCAATCAGCTTCGCCGGCTCGCCGGAGAAGGAAAGAAGGTGGATACCCAAACCCCTCCTACGTTCGCACTAGAGATTGGGTTCACACCAGAGATCGTGATTGGTTTTAGATGGAAGGGAATTCCTCAGAAAATCTTCCTTCCATTTCTGGGAGGGAATCTCTGAGGAATCAGAGAGTAATCCCTCTCTAAACCTTGCCGGAGATCAGTTCTACCCTAACAATGGTGGTAGGACCTTATTGCAAAGGTGGCGAGGAACTTAGGGGGCTCTCTGCAATGATTTTCAAAAGATAGGGACTAAGTTGTGATTTGGGCGTACTAAATTGCAATGTAGGTCAAGATGACCTCTACATAGGCCCAAATTTTGGCATAAACCTAAGTTTGACCTAAGGAATCCAATGGTGAAGTTGGATTTTAGGTTTGAGCTCGTTTGACTGGACATTTTGCATAAAAACCCAAATTAGGTTAATTGAATGACTAGGACCCTAGTCTAGGTCAAACTAGGTTCCAAAGGCCACATTAAGTGTTTTAAGCCCTAAGGAGTATTTTTCCATGATTTTTAGAGGGTTTACTTGATTTTTATCCTGACCGGAACCTTGTTAATTTAAGCGAGTCAGTTTTAGTGTTACCAAATGTCATTTAATTCCTAAATTGCACATGAACCAATTTCTGATTAACTCAATCCACTTTTTATCTTCTTTAGACCATTTGACCTATGTTTTGCTTCTGAGAAATCCCTTTTATGTACTGCAATGGTAAAATTGCAGTTTTACCCTTTAATTCATGTTTTCTTCTCAGAGCACTTATTCCTTTATTTAGGCCTTCTTCTATGTTATGTAGGAGCTTTTATCTTGTTTATTGGGTCAAAATGAGCTAGTTATGGCTCATGATGAGGCTCTCATCATACCCCCATGCCTAGCTTTTGCTAGTCCCTTAGCAAAATTCCAAGGTTTTAACTTCCGTTCTAGACCCAGAGTGTCTGTCAACAATCATGATAAGTGCTTCTCCTTTTCTTTTGTGATTAGGTAGGAATGCCGACAATAGGCCTAGGGGTACTCAAGTACCAACCAAAATCCAAACCTGACCCGCTTTAGCATCAGTCCTCCGCAAAGGTTTCTACAACCCACAAAAAATAACCTAGGGTTTGTTGGACTCCACGATTAAAGCACCCGTGCTTGAGACATTTTTAGCCTATGTTTAGTTTGCAGTGCATTTTTTGTAAGAGAGAGATAGAAGATTTATTTGTTTGGAGAGCTTTTCTCTCTCTTTTCTTTTTATTTCTAGCTTCAAATTAGCTTCTCAACACGATCTGTATCGGATTCCTCGTCCCCATCATCAATCCTCAAGGGTCCCTGGCTTTCGAGATTTCGGGATAATCCCGCCCATGGCGTTCCATGGCCGAATTCAAACCCTGGCGATCGACATTTCGTGATAATGCCACCCATGGTATCTGAACCAGCAGAGTGCTTACATGCCCCCAGTAGGATATTTAAATATCCTAAGAGACAAGCACCGAGGAGACGATATGTTGTTACGCATCTTCGAGGGGAATTTCCCGCCTCTCCACGCCGGGAACTCATCCAAATCAATTTGTGTTGATTGGCCGCTCCTAATCTAGGTGACTTTTTTAGAACATTAAACACTTTTTGCGTGATTTGGATGTTTATGCGCATTGAACCAGACTGTGTGTGAATTTGGGGTGCTTAGCTTACCGAATCTTGCAAATCGGAGGTCAGTTAACGAGGCCAAATACTTCCTAAGCCTTAGACCTAATACTCAAGCTTCGCATTTTCCTCAACCTCTTGAGGATTATCCAGATTTTAATGGATACATGAATTTTTAGCTAACAAATCTAGCCCAAGAGGCCTAAGACCAGTGTTCCTGCTAATCTCTTGTTATGTCTCCTTAGCACTTTTTTTCTTTTTCTTGCTTTGGTCTAGAACTTCAGTTATCCCCTTAATCTTTTACTAATGACTATTTCTTTTCATTTTCCTTTTGTGCTCCTTTTTGTCATTTTTATTTTTTTTTCTCCTCTCATTTGTATGACCCTGAATTGTTCCTCCCCTCCATTAAGTCTTTTTTTTTTGTATTGAAACCCTTTCTTGATATCAATTTTCCTGACATTTTGCACTTTCATACCCCCCCATGCCTAAGATTTGCAATGTCCCCATTATAAATTAGGTGGGTTCGATTTCAGCTTAGTTCATGCATTAGGACAGGTGTGTGGTGAGTGAATGGGTCGAAGTGACTTGTTGCGAACGATTTCTAGTCTCGGGTAGGGATACCTGAGGTGAAGTTGGTTGTTCTAATGGATGAACCCTAAAGTGAAATATGAATTCCGCATAGAGATGTCAGAAAAGGTTTCAGGTTTTTCAAAGAATGATGGGTTGCCTCCCGTTAAGCGTTGAGTTTTACGCCATCGATTGGGCGCAATGAGCTCAAGAGGAATGGAGGGTAAAGGATGACTCAGCCAAATCTATATCGGTCATGTCAATGAACGGCTTGAGTCTCTGACCGTTCGTGACAAAGGGTTCAGAATCGTGGCTGAGTGGGCTAATTTCAATGGCTCCATTTCCGAAGATTTGTCGGACTAGGTAGGGTCCGACCCACTTGGATCTTAGCTTTCCTGGAAATAATTTGAGTCAGGCATCAAAGAGTAAAACTTTCTGACCAGGATGAAAGATCTTTCTAGAAATGTGTTTGTCGTGAAAAGCTTTAACCCGTTCATTATAAATTCGTGAGTTCTCATACACATCGTGGCGTAATTCATCGATCTCTCTCATTTGAAGTCTTCTGTGGGTTCCAACCTTAGAAAGATCTAGATTACAAGTCCGTACTGCCCAATAGGCTTTATGCTCCAACTCGACGAGGAGGTGACATGCCTTCCCGTACACTAGTCTGAAGGGAGACATTCCTAATTGGGTCTTGTGGGCGGTCCTATAGGCCCACAATGCTTCCGGAAGCCGAGAGGACCAATCTTTTCTATCAGGTTGAACAGTAACCTGAAGGATCTTCTTGATCTCTCAGTTAGATAGCTCAGCTAGACCATTTGTTTAGGGGTGGTAAGGAGTAGAGATTCGGTGTGACATCCCGTATTTGGTCATCAGTGACCTGAACTGAGCATTTGTAAAATGGGACCCTCCGTCGGAAATTACAGCACGTGAAATCCTGAACCTTGAGAAAATGTTTTGATGAAGGAATTTTATAACGACTTTATGATTGTTGGTTCGGGTCGGAATGGCTTCTATCCACTTGGAAACATAGTCAACTGCGAGTAAGATGTATTCGAAGCCATCCGCGATCGGGAAGGGTCCCATGAAATCAATCCCCCAAATATCAAAAGTTTCGCATACCAAGATCGGCTGTAGAGGCATCATGTCTCTATGGCTCATGTTGCCCAGAGTCTGGCAACGGGAACATGCCTTACAGTGATTGTATGCATCCTTGAAAATTGTGGGGCCAGTAAAAGCCACACTGGAGGACTTTTGATGTGATTTTATGTCCTGAGAAATGTCCACCGCATGCCTGGTCATGGTAGAATGAGGGTATGTCTTTGATTTCCACTTCCGCGACACACCATCGAATTATCTGATCAGCACCAATGCGGAATAGATACGGGTCTTCCCATAGGTAATACTTGGCATCGGAATGCAATTTGTCCTTTTTGGCCTTCGGCCAATCGGGTGGAATCTGATGTGATCCAGGTAATTAACTATATCAGTGAACCATGGAAGACTTGTACTGATAGTCAGGAGGTGCTCATCAGGAAAATGTTCTGTGATAGGTCCGGAAGGGTTAATTATTTCAGAAGGAAGGCGGGACAAGTGGTCAGCTACCACATTCTGCTTTCCCGCCTTGTCGCGAATCTCGAGGTCGAATTCTTGCAACAGCAAGATCCATCGGATTAATCGAGGTTTCGCATCCTTCTTTGCAAGGAGATGCCTCACAGCTGTGTGATCCGAGTATATGATAACATGGGAACCCAGAAGGTACGATCTGAATTTTTCCAGGGCAAATACTACGGCCAGCAGCTCCTTCTCAGTAACTGTATAGTTACGCTGAGCCTCATCCAGTGTTTTGCTGGCATAGTAAATGACCACAGGTTTCCCATCACTTTTCTACCCCAAAATCGCTCCTACAGCGAAGTCAGATGCATCACACATGATCTCAAAGGGTTGAGACCAATCAGGGGATTGGGGCTTGGGTGACTCGATCACGTAGGATCTCAAATGCTTGAGTGCATTCCTTGGAAATTTCGAAAGGCACATCCTTGGAGAGAAGATTGGTCAAGGGGCGCACGATTTTGGAGAAATCAGGGATAAATCAATGGTAGAAACCGACGTGCCCCAAAAAAGATCAGATGTCCTTAATCGAGCTAGGCATAGGGAGCTTGGAAATCAGGTTAACCTTAGCTCAATCCACTTGGATGCCTTTCTCCGAGATTAAATGTCCCAAGACAATTCCCTCAGGCACCATGAAATGGCTCTTTTCCCAGGAAAGAACCAAATTCACATCAATGCACCGCCTGAGTATTTGGACGAAGTGTTGGAGGCAATCATCAAAAGATTCTCCAAAAATTGAAAAGTCATCCATGAAGACTTCCAGATAATCACCTACCATATCTGAGAATATGGCAAGCATGCATCGCTGAAAAGTTGCAGGTGCATTGCAGAGACCGAATGGCATCCTTCGAAACGCGTACGTCCCGAAGGGGCAGGTGAATGTGGTCTTTTCTTGGTCTTCTGGATGGATTGCCACCTGATTGTAACTGGAGTACCCATCAAGAAAGCAGAAGAACCTATTTCTAGCTAGTTTTTCGAGGATCTGATCAATAAACGGTAGTGGGAAATGATCCTTCTTCGTGGAGGAATTGAGTCTTCTGTAATCAATGCAGACTCTCCACGAGTTAGCTATTCGGGTAGGATTGACTTCTCCAGCTTCAGTCGTGATAATGGTAAGTCCTGCCTTTTTAGGCACCACTTGTATTGGACTCACCCAACGACCATCGGAGATCGGGTAGATGATCCCTGCATCTAACCACTTTATGATCTCCTTTTTCACGACCTCCTCTAGGTTAAGGTTTAGGCGTCTTTGCATTTCTCTTGAAGGTCGTGCACCTTCTTCTGTTTATATTCGATGTGTGCAGTATGAAGGGCTTATGTCGGTCAAATCATCAAGAGTCCATCCAATGGCTCTATGATGTTGCTGGAAAAGAGAAATCAAATGGAGTTCCTGGTCAGGTGTGAGTCGAGAGTTGATAATCACAGGAAACGTCTGAATTGAATCAAAAACCACGTACTTCAGATGTTTGGGAAGGGACTTGAGTTCCATGACAGGATTTTCAGCAGCAGCGGGTGGTTTGGGGTTTGTATCAGGAGCAATGGTAGGAGTCATAGGTGTGTCTAGATCATGTTCGCACTCCTCTGTTAGTGGGTTTTGATTCTCTAGTGGTTGATCAGGGATAATCAGGTTGTCTTCTATATGCAATTCATCAACCACGGCTCTGACATCACATATTTCCTCTATAACCCCACAATTAATCCCTTGTTGGGCCTTAAAAATGTCAATCTTCAGGTTTTGGTTCCCAAATTTTAATTCTATCTGGCCCTCTTGGCAGTTTATGTTGGCCCTAGCAGTGGCCAAAAAGGGTCTCCCTAACATGATTGGTGTGTCCCTTGGGTTCTTAGGTGCATCCATGTCTAGTACTATGAAGTCCATCGGGAAATAGAAATCTCGTACCCTAACAATGACATCCTCGAGTATTCCTCTAGGTGACTTGATGGATCGATCGGCTAACTGCAATGTCACCTCAGTGGGTTTAAGTTCAGATTCTTCAAGGTGGTCAAGGAGGGATGTAGGTATTAAATTTATGGAGGCACCTAGGTCTAGTAAGGCTCTATCAAATTGGGTTTCACCAATTTTACAGGAAATCAAGGGAGTTCTTGGGTCTTTAGCCTTGGGTGGGAGTTTGCTCAAGATGATAGAGCTGGCTTGCTCTGACAGTACGATTGGATTCCCATCCTTGGTTCGCAGCTTACGTTTAGGGGTACATATGTCTTTCAAGAATCTTACGTAAGCCGGTATGTGGCAAATTGCATCCATCAATGGGATGTTTATCTGGACCTGTTCAAAGAGCTTGATCAGATCCTCCTCGGGAGCCACGGGTTTAGTTATCCTTTTTCCTTTGGTCAAGGCCTCAGGAAATGGGATCCTAGTTGGTTCCTCTAGGATAGGTCCAGGTTCTTGATCTGGAATAGTGGTATCTTGGATAACTATCCTAGGGTCTTGGCTATTATCAGGCTTGGAGTGGGTCAGATAATGTGGGTCTTGGGTTGTTCTACCACTACGTGTTGTTATAGAGTTCAATCCGGCCTGATTTTGGTTTGGGTTAGGTAGGAGGGGTGGCTGCTGTTGAAATCCCGCATAAGATGTTGAAGCTTCCATCCCATCTGGCGATGGAGTAGTAGGGGCCTGATAAATCACATGTGTTTGGCCTGAATTTGGATTCATAATGCGCTTCTGGGTTAACACGTTATTTGGGTTGGGCAGAGGTTGCGAGGGAAGGGTACCAGGTTGGCGGGAATTTGCCAT
The DNA here is from genome assembly GCA_037157565.1 of Thalassia testudinum. Lineage (NCBI taxonomy): Eukaryota > Viridiplantae > Streptophyta > Magnoliopsida > Alismatales > Hydrocharitaceae > Thalassia > Thalassia testudinum. The sequence goes on from JAZHRO010000024.1 coordinate 217,865,226, forward strand.
CTGGTCCAGTTGGTTGCGAACCTCTGTGATCTCATCCTTGTGCTATTTTTGCATTGCCACATTCGTCTTTTGAATGTCAGCCAGTGTTTGAAGGATAAGAGTCAGTTGATCCTGGTTTTGCTTGGATTGGTAGGTGGGATTGGACTGAGGCTGAGGCGGCTGATATGGACGAGGGGCTTGTGGATGGGGTTGATATGGTGGTCTTTGAGAATTTCCCTCCCACTGAAAGTTAGGATGATTTCGCCATCCAGGGTTGTAGGTATTGGAGAATGGGTCATTCTGGATGGCATTGAGGTCCTCGCAGTTTTGAGGAACCTCAGGAAAGTCAGAATACGAGGGTTCAGAGTTCCCCCAACTCGAGTAGAATGGATCGGAGGTCACTTCGATCCGAGAGGCAGACGGGGGTGGATATGGGTCCATCCCCTTGGCAGATTGGTGATATATGTTTTGCACAGTTTCCCTTGCCAGAGGAGGTCGTGCAAAAGAGTTTTGCGCAGAGGTGGCTTGCTGCAAATGTCGAGTTAGCTCATCCACCTTCTTTTCTATGATAGAAACCTTGTCAAACCGACTGGCCATCAGTTCCAAGTCGACAAAAGTGGACAGGTCCTGCATCTCATGTGTCCCTCTCAGATTCGTCGATGCGCGGGCATTCGTCCTGTCGAATAAGCCCATGGAGTCATTATTTATGGAGTTCTTACACATGTTTTCGAGAATCTCCCACACCGTGTCCTCATGTTGACCCATGATGTTTCCTCCGCACGTTGCATTGACGAATAAACGAATGTCTTCACGGAGTCCCAGGTAAAAAGACTGGACTTGTTCCCACTTAGGAACTCCGTGATGGGGGCACTTTCGCATGAGATCTAGGAATCGATCCCAAGCTTCGTGAAGAGGTTCTCCCAGTTGTTGAGTGAAATGAGTGATCTGGTGGCACAAGGCATTCGTCCGTCCAACGGGGAAGAATTTTTTCAAAAATTCAAACTGCAGTTCCTCCCATGTGTTGATCGGACGGGTCTAAGTTTGATACCAGTGTGCGGCCTTGTCCATGAGGGAGAATGAAAACATTTTCATGAGTAGGATATCCCGATTTTGTACATCTAACCCGAAGGTCTGGGCCAAATGCTTGAGTTGTTTAATATGTTGGAATGGATCCTTAGAGTTAAGCCCATGAAACTTCGGTATGGCATGAATCATATTGCGCTTCAGTTCAGAATCAGGTCCTCCAAGCAGGATTCGTACTCGAGGTTCGATTGCCACCGTAGCGGGATTATAGTGATCTCGCATCATAGGTCGCTGCGGTGGGTTTACAAAGTTCTGAAAGAGATCATTAAGGCGTTGAAGTTGGTGTTCAAGGTTATTCTCCTCTTCAATGGGTTGTGCCATGATGGGAGAAGGAGAATCAGGATCTGAATCAGATGAGCGATTTATGTAGTGGGCTTGGCCTCGACGAGAGTGAATTTCTAAAGGAGGTCTTAAGGGTGGCCTTAAGGACCTCCTACCGAACATGCACCGAAGGATGTGATGAGATTTAGAAGGTGCTGGACCCAATTAAGACACCCAAAAAATTGTTGGGTGACTATAGAGGTTCGGGGCGGATGGACCCCTTAGTCAGAAAGGTCGTCCACTTGAGAAATACCTAGGTAGCTAGAGAGGGAGAGTCCCGCAAAGACCCCTACACGGTAGAGCGTCCCCACAAGTTACAGGGTTTCCCCCACCCGACCTCTCTTGTCACTGCAGTTCCAGGTAGACCAGAATGGGGACCTTGACCTCTTAAGTCTACCTTTTTTACTTTAAGATCAAGGTGCTTAATGTTCCACTTGAACTTTTAGGTATTTTCAGTGAAAAAGTGACCTAATTTTAAGGTTGGTTGACCCAAGGGATCAACTTCACCTTTTCTTCCTTTAAGAGCTTTTAGGTCCTTTTCTTTTAAGGTTCAAATGGATTAAAAACCTGATTTGCTTAGGGTTCTTCTTGTGTAGATCTTTTCAAACAAGGTTTAGGCACACCTCTTTTGGAAAATTTATTTCTTTGTTTAAGATAAGGTGTGTCTCTAAAAACCCTAGCTTTGTAATCCTTAAGTTGGCTCTAGTGGGTCCAATTTAGTTGCCTCAGAATTTAGTACCTAGGGCTCAATCAAGAAAGTTTTAGCCCTAGTTACCTTAGTTGGATGAGCAGATAAAAATGTGTTGAAATGAAAATCAGGCAACTTGGTGAGTTACTAAATATGAAACAGGTAGCCCTAAGTTGATTGTTCTTTCTTTTTTTTTCCTTTCAGATTTTGAAAGAGTTAAGAGGGAGGGCTTATGGAAATTACCTGTTCCTTGGAGTGTCTATTGTATAGCGGCTCTTCTTTCCTTTTTGCTTTCCCTATTTTGAGCACAACAAAAGAGAGGAGTTAGGTCAAATATTGGATCAAAAAGTTGTAATCAAAAGCTTTAAAAGTGCCCGTTGCTACCTGGCAATGGCGCCAAAATGTTTGTACGCTTTTGTGGGGTGTTAAAGAGATAACACGTTGTAATATAGCCGACAAAACGTTCAAACAAATATAGAGAATTTTATTACTCGAAAAACTAGAGTATCTGAGGTCAAACATAGGGAGCAATCTCAGTACTTTTAAATGAAAACAATTGATTCAAAGAGAGAGAGTTATAAAAAGAATTTCTAAAAGAGAGTAGAATTGGACGTCTGATTTCTTTATCAGACGTCTTAAAAGTAAGTCTTCTTTCTCTCTTCTGCCTTCTTCTTCTTCGTTGGCTCTTCTTCTTCTTTTCTTCTGATCCACAGGTCTTTTTCTTCCTTGAACTTCTTTCTCTTCTCTTCTCTGCGAAGGCTTCTTCTTCCTGCCTTTGTTTCTCTTCTGTCTTCTTCTTCCTTTTTGTCTACAGTCCTTCTTTCTTCCTTGTCTTCTCTTCTTCTACTTCTTCTTCCTTCTTCTACTTGCGGCTAAGTCTCCTCTATTCACCACCCAGCCTGCCTGCACACAGGGAAGCAAAACCTAACCCTTCCCCTCTACCCGAACGTCTCTCTCTCTCTGCAATTCGCTCAAGGACGCTCTCCCAGAGCCACTGGTATTCGGGTCTGATCTCGCACCCAGGACCAGGCGCACCGGCAGGTGGGTGATGCGCGAGGAGTGCTCGGGTTAGGGTCAGGTCGGATCCCGCCAGATCCGCGAGGTGAAACTCCGGACGAGGCAGGCGTGGGTCAGGTGAGGGACCTCACCCTGTGCGTTCGGAGGCGATAAGCAGATAACACAAAAACACTTTAAACCATACCTGCGCATTGCGTTTCGCCGATGTGGGACTATCTGGCCTGCACCAATTTCGCGCGCCCGCAGAGCTTCCTTCGTGCAATTGCCAAAGCTGCGGGCTTCGCAGCGCTATCAACTGGACCCGAGGGCTTCGCACTGCTCGCACGAGTCTGCTGCGCCTGAAGCCTGGAAGACCTAACGCCAGGAGCTACTGCGAAGCTGCTTGCTGCTTCAACCGTCAATGGCAACAGGAGCTGAAACACTGTCCAACATAGGAACGGCCTATTAGCCTAATCAGACCAGCTAGGCACCTTCGCCGTGACACGGCGAAGGTGGTGAACGGTGCTGTAGGACGAGGGATGGCCTAGGCATGCGTGCCTAGGTCAACCTGTGGCCGGAAGTGTGGGTGAGTTCGGGGGGCTATTGTGGAGGTGTGGAGTGGTAGTGGAGGGGCGGATATTGTTCCTTGTGGTGGGGCGGAGCTTCTGAGATGGTTGGCGAGCCGTGTGGAGGGGCGGAATGGTGGATGCGGCTCGCCGGAGGTCGGTCGGAGGCGAGGAAGATGGAGGTGGTCAGGCACTGTCGGGGGGCAATTAACTAAAATAACAGGGGGAAAAGAGAGAAGGAAAGATAGAGAAGGTATCTGGAGTGTTCTGGAAGGGAGGGAGGCAGCGGAGCGGACGGCGCGTAGCTGCCGTCGTTAGAGAAGAAGAACCCTAAGGGAGGGAGCGGCGACGAGGACGAGGTCAGGGGCACGCATGCTTGGTACGGCGTGATGCGGGAGGAAGAGGCGAAGTTGACTTTGCTGCTGGTATGGCAGTAGAGCGACGAGAAGGAGGGGAGGAGGTCGCCGGAGCTTGCCGGTCTCTTGGCCGGAGATGGAAGAGAGTAAAGTTTGGGGGAATCTCCTCCAATTCAAGTCTGAAGATCTGCGGCTGGGTTTGAAGATCCTTTTAGAGGTGTTGGCCAAACCTTCTAGTGCGCGGAGGGTACGCAATCACCTCTGCTGGCTCGTCGGAGAAGGAAAGAAGGTGGATACCCAAATCCCTCGTGCGTTCGCACGAGAGATTGGGTTCACACCAGAGATCGTGATTGGCTTTGATGGAAGGGAATTCCTCAGAGAATCTCCCTTCCATTTCTGGGAGGGAATCTCTGAGGAATCAGAGAGTAGTCCCTCTCTAAACCTCGCCAGAGATCGGTTCTGCCCTAACAATTGCGGTAGGAACTGATTGCAAAGGTGACGAGGAACTTAGGGGGCTCTCTGCAATGATTTTCAAAAGATAGGGACCAAGTTCTGATTTGGGTGTACTAAATTGCAAAGTAGGTCAAGATGACCTCCAATTAGGTCCAAATTTTGGTATAAACCTAATTTGCACCTAAGGAATCTAATGGTGAAGTTGGATTTTAGGTTTGACCTCGTTTGACTGGACATTTTGCGTAAAAACCCAAATTAGGTTAATTGAATGGCTAGGACCCTAATCTAGGTCAAACTAGATTCCAAAGGCCACATTAAGTGTTCTAAACCCTAAGGAGTATTTTTCCATGATTTTTAGAGGGTTTACTTGATTTTTATCCTGATCGGAACCTTTTTAATTTAAGCGGGTCTGTTTTAGGGTTACCAAATGTCATTTAATTCCTAAATTGCACATGAACCCATTTTTGATTGACTCAACCCACTTTTTATCTTTTTTAGACCATTTGACATATGTTTTGCTTCTGAGAAATCCTGTTTATGTACTGCAATGGTAAAATTGCAGTTTTACCCTTTAATTCATGTTTTCTTCTCAGAGCACTTATTCCTTTATTTAGGCCTTCTTCTAGGTTATGTAGGAGTTTTTATCTTCTTTATTGGGTCAAAATGAGCTAGTTATGGCTCATGATGAGGCTCTCATCAAGGGTTTATCCATTAGAACCGCTGACGCCACCTCTGGTACCCGTACCTGAGCTTGAAATCGTCTGCAACAGGCATCCCAACCCGTCCACCCACACAAAACCTGTTCTAAATTTTGATCTAAGCTGAATTCAAACCCACCTAATTTACAATGAGGACATTGCAAATCGTAGGCATGGGGGATATTAAAGTGCAAAACACTGTGAGAATCACTTCACAATAAAAGGTTTTCATAAAAAAAATACATATTCCAAAAAAAAAATCAAAAAAATAAAAAATGAAAAAAAGAAAAAAAATGGTGAAGGGAGGAAATTTTGAAAGATCAATTTGCAAATCATTTCTGAGGAGGAAAAAGAGGAGGTGATATAAATGTAAAAGAGGAGTAACAATTTGAAATAAAAAGAGATAGTCATTAGTAAAAGATTAAGGAATCTACTTAGTTCTAGACTAAATCAAAAGAAAGAAATAAAAGATAAAAAGTGCCAAGAGACAAAAAGAGATTAGTATGAACATTGACCTTAGGCCTCTTGGGCTTGTGTTTAGGCTTAAAATTTCAAGTATTCGTGAAGATCTGGATAGTCCTCAAGAGGTTGGGGAAAATATGAAGCTTAAGTATTAAGTATAAGGCTTAGGGATTATTCAACCTCGTTAACTAACCTCTGGTTTGCGAAACTCGGTAACCTAAGCATCCCAATCCACACACAATCTGGTTAAGTGCGCTTAATTATCAAAATCACACAAATGCGTTAATTCTGTTCTAAAAAAGCTACCTAGCTTAGGAGCGGCTTATCAACATAAGTTGATTTGGAAGAGTTCCCAATGCAGAGAGGCCAGAAATTCCCCTCGAAGATGCACAATAACATACAGTCTCCTCGGTGCTTACCTCCTAGGATATCTAAATATCCTACTGAGGGTATGTAAGCACCTTGTGCTGGTTTAGATGCCATGGGCGACATTATCAAGAAATGTCGATTGCCAGGGTCTAGATTTAGCTACAGAACATCATGGGTGGGATTATCCCAAATTCTTGAAAGCCAGGGTTCTAGAGGATGTGCTACCTCAAAGCATCAATTGCTAGGGACCCTACGAGGATTGATGGTGGGGGCATGGGAGCTAGACCATGTTGTAAAGCCAATTCGAAGCTAGAAATAAAGAAAGGAAAGAGAGAGAAAACTCTCCAAAAATAAAAAAAAATCTTCTGTCTCTCTCTTATAAAAATGTACTGCAAATTGAACTGGGACTAAACATGTTTTAAGCACGGGTCCATGGAGTTCAACAAACCTTAGGTTAGTTCCTGTCGGCCTTAGGAACCTTTGTGGCAGACTGAGGCTATAACTGGTCAAGTTCGGATCTTGGTTGGTACTTGAGTACCTCTAGGCCTACTATTTGCATTCTAACCTAATCTACAAAGGAAAGCACACAGTAAAAATTTGAGCATAAAAATGCATGGTCTAGAATTTAAGTTAATTCCATGAGATTTTGCTAAGGGACTATCAAAAGCTAGGCATGGGAGTATGATGGGAACACCATCATGAACCATAACTAGCTCAGTTTGATCTGATTATGTCAATAAAAGCTCCTACAGATCCATCAGAAGGTCCTAAGGCATAAAACATTGATTTGAGAAGAAAATATGATTACAGGGTTATTTCTACAAATTTACCATTCTATCACAAAAATAGAATAACCACGGGTTCTCTCAGGAGTGGAACAAAGGTCAAATGGTCTTAAAAGTCTAATAAGTGGGCTAAAACAGACAGGAAAGTGTTTTCATGCGTTACAGGAATTAATGGATATCTAAAACCCTAAAAACATACCTGCTTAATCTATTGAGGTTCTGGTCAGGATAAAATTTACCTAAATCCTCTAAAAATTATAAAAAATAGTCCCTAGGGTTTCGTACCTTCAATTTGACCATTGGAATCCATCTTGACCTAAAATAGATTCTTGAAAAGACATTTGCCCTAATTTGGGTAATTATGGAAATTACCCAGACAACCTAGATCAAAACAAAAATCCAACTTCACCATTAGATTCCTTAGGTCCAAATTAGGTTTGTGCCAAAATTTAGGCTCAATTTGAGATTGTTTCAACCTAGTTTTCACTTTGGTCCAAGTCTAATTTCCTTTATTCCACATGGGTCCTTAGATTTTGAATTTCTTACATAGAGGTCCCTATCTTTCTCATCATTTTCTTCAAAAACGTCCCTACCGCCATGAATTCTAATCCTACAACTCCGACGACCTTAGTATCGCATGTTCTCCTTGATTCCTTGATGAATCCCTGTCAGATTTGAAAGGAAAGTTTGTCAAGGATTTCCCTTCCTTTTGAGCCAAATCCTAAGCCCTAAAACCTTCCTAGTCTGTCATGCGAATGCATGAGATTCAGGTATATTTCCAATTTCTATCTGTGGCGTGCTTTGATGGGAACACCATCATGAACCATTACTAGCTCAATTTGATTTGATTAAGTCATTAAATGCTCCTACATAACCACCAGAGAGACCCAATTCATTGCATAATCATTCTGAGAGAAAGACATGAAAAAAGGGGTAAAACTCTAATTTTCCCATTATATCTCAATTGCAATACAATCACAAGTTTTCTCAGGGGTTGAATAAATGACAAATGGTCTTAAAAGTCTAATAAGTAGGTTAGAACAGATAGAAAAGGATTTTCATATGTTATAGGAATTAATGGACATCTGAAACCCTAAAAATAAACTCGCTTAATCTCCCAAGATTCTGGTCAGGATGAAATTCACCTAAACCCTCTAAAATTCATATAAAAATATTATCTAGGATTTCATATGCTTGATTTGACCATCAGAACCTGTCATGACCTAAAATAGAGCCGTAGGCAGACTTTTGCCCTAATTTGGGTTTCTGCATAAATTTCTTAGTCAAACTAGGTCAAAACCAAAATCCAACTTCACCATTTAATTCCTTAGGTCCAAATTAGGTTTGTTCCAAAATTTTGGCCTAATTTGAGACTATCTTGACTTAGTTTGCAATTTAGTCCTGTCAGACTCTTTTATCTCACACATATGCCCCTAAGTTTGAATTATTTGCATTTTAGTCCCTAACTTTATCATCTTCTTCACAAAATGGTCCCTACCACCAAGAAATCCTATTCCTACAAACTCCGATGACCTTTAAAGGGCAAGATCTTTGTGATTTCTTTACGAATCCCTCTCAAAATTGAAAGGGAAACTCGTCAAGTAATTGCCTTCCAAATGAGCCCATCTAGGGACCCTAAATCCCTCTAGAATCCTAATATGAAAGGTTTGATTGATTGGGTATCCTACGTCGGCAAGAAGCTCGGAGGTTCTAAGCTTGTTTTCCAAGCTTAGAACTCCGTCTAGAGCCCTATAAAAGGACCCCCATGGCCTTGCGCATTTCCTCAGCAAGTTTTGGTGCATCAACCCCCTCAGATTCTCCTTCTCAAGCCACCAAAACCCCTGCTCCGGTAGCCCTCTTCCATCCTCATCCTCCGGTCGTCCAATGACCAAATTGGTCAGCTTACCCAACTCCTCTCTTCCTCGTGACCCTCCCCAGTCAAAGGGAGGGCGTTTCTCCATCTGTTTCATCGTCGCCATCTTGCCGATCTTTCCTCCTCCAACGTCAATCGACCAAAATCGGCTGCCTCCACCTCTCTTTCACCTAGCTAAGTCCCCCTCTTGCTCTCTCTCTCTCCCTCACTCTATTTCTCTCTCTCACACTTATGACACATGCACGACCGCCAACCACTCCCCCCGCACTTCTTCATGGCCGGTGGAGCTCCGGTGAACCCATACCATTGCCACACAGCATCAAACTTCACACCACCACCTTCAAAACCTCTGCCACGACTCTAAAAGCAAAAGCCCTAACCTAATTAGGACTATTGCCCATGCATTTGTCTCCTCAAGCACACCCACCTCCATGCACCTTCTTTGACCTTGCCATGCACATTCAGACACACGCACGCCAAATCGACGCCACCATCACACTCGGTTGTCCTCGGAGATCCTCCTGAGCGCTTTTACTAGGGGGCTTATAGCCTATATTTCTATCTTAGGTATCTTCATTGGAGCTCTGTTGCTGCACAGTCTTCTCCACCTTCGGTTGCTGCCCTCCAGCTAAGTTCTTCCTCGCTTCCACGTCTAGGTGATGTGGAAGATTCCTAGGTTCATCTTCAGGTAGCCAAGTAGAGCCATCAACCATCCCTTCGACGCCAATTGCAAGCCCCAGCTACTGAAGAGTGCATGCGGAAGAAGCGGGCATCTTTAGTCCCACATCGGCAATTCCTGAAGTCCGCACAACGCATAAAGTGAAAAAGTGCCTCGGCCTCGTTGCCTCAGCATGCACAGGGGGTGAGGTCCCCGCATGCATGTGCATACGCATGCCCTCGCTCGTGCTCACACGTCGCGGGTCTAGGCTTGGTCCGTTTACCTAGATACCTGGGTCTATTCTAGTTTGCTAGTTCTGAGAGAGGAAGAAGAGAAAGGGAGAGGAGAGGGGGGTTTTTGCTCTGCCACCCTCCTGTCAACACTTGTGAAATCTTAAGGATGTCTCTGCCTCTGCTGGTGTGCTGAGCCCTGTGCTGTGCCTTCTCTAAAGCTTTAGGAGGAAGAAGAAGAGAGAAAGAGAAGAAAGAAGATAAGAGGAAGGGTGCACTTAGAGTTTCATTGGTTGATTTCTGAAGGGAGTGCACTGTGCACTCATCCTACATGGCATTTAATTGCTTAGTACTATTGAGTTATTTTATATAATTGTGAGGGGTAATTGGTGATTCAAATCACCATTTTACCGCATTCTTTTGCACTTTGGCATACGCTTTCATTCATATATCATATTGCCTGGAATTCTATTGCTTATATATTTGTGTTGAATTGCAATCTTGAGAATCATTTTTGCCAATTGCTCCCTGTGTTCGACCTTAGACTTCATTTCTGATATTCAAGTATAAATTTTATTTGTTTTTCGCACTATTCGAACTATACTGCAACGCATTGATTTTAAAACCCAATTCAAACCGGAAAACAAGCTTTCCTAGCTTGGGAAGCTTGCTTCCCAAAGCACCCTCCAGATCAGATCGAAGATCCCAAGCTCGATTTTGGTCAGAAACTCCCCATAATTCCTCCTTCGTCTTCTGGCCGAAAGGCTCCTTGAGCTCCGGCGACCTCCTCTGTCTTCATTCCTCGTTCGTTCGCAATACCAGCGATGGATTTGCCTCCCTCACCTTCCTCCACATCGTGCAATACTGGCCGACGTCCCTATCTCCTTTGTCCTCGCTATCCAACCCCCACCGAAGTCACCTTCATCTTCAGTGCCAGCCATACCGCAACCGGCACCAACTCTGATCCACGTCATCCGCTACCCATCACTATCGACCCCTCAGCTTCTCCACGTCACGACAACATCTTCGACACTTCATTTCAACCACCGCTACGCCTCCGACCACCATCACCTTCCTTTGCACTGGTCACATCTCCAACGAAGCACCTCCACCGCTCCACACCTCCATCCGCTTCGCCACCAACTCTAAAAGCTTGCTCGTGTCCTAGAGAGCAAAATCCCTCCAGTTATTAAGTCTATTGGCCTCTCCTCGGTGCCACTGAACACCCCACCTTCGCACGGTCGTCCCCGTCACCGTCAGTTCTCCACCCATACTCGCACCATACACTGCACCCACCACCGCACTCACCACTCCATGGTGAAGCTACTGAGCTATCTGACATGGCCGTGAGGCCCCTTTTCGTGAGTTTTAGGTCTCCAGGTATCGCTCCATTACCATGCAGCTTCGAGCAAAACTTGAAGCATCCTCTAGCCACGCAAGTCCCAAGTGCTATGCCCAAGTTGTGCGGAGAGTCTCTAGGTAGATCTCCAGGCCTTCAATTGGCACCAACATCTGCTACTGCTACTCCAATTCAATGAAGGAAACCCACTGCAACTGTACGCAGAAGAAGCCTGGTGGGATAGTCCCACATCGGTTGCGAAAGGGTGCCCACAGCTGAATAAATTGATTTTCTGCTCTACGCTTATCACCTCAACTGACACAGGGGGTGAGGTCCCCGCTCACCCATCACCTGCACCTCGCCCGTGACCTATCCCCCGCGAGCTTGGCGCAGACTCGAGCCGCCTAACCTACGCACTCCTCGCTCACCACCCACTGCCAGTGAGCTTGGTCTCGGGTGCACTCTACCCAAATATTTGATAACCTGCTATGGCCTAGGGAAGGCGAGGAGGGGCGTCCCACACGGGGGTAGGGGGTTTTGCTCTAAGGCTCAATGGCTGAAACTTAGCCATTTAAGGAACCCTTCCACTTGTGCATGAAGAGAAAGAAGAGAAGAGTAGCTACATAATAGAGAAAGGGAAGAAGGAGAGGAAGCCATAGAGAAGAGGAATAAGAGAGAAGGCATAGAAGATGAAGAAGGGCTGAAGCAAATAGAAGAAGAAGACTCTGAGATTCAATAGAAGTGCACTGTGCACTTATCCTATGTGGAATTTAAATTGCTTAGTACTATTGAGTTATTTGATATAATTGTGAAAGGTAATTGGTGATTCAGATCACCATTTTACCCCATTCTTTTTGCACCCTTTGAAATACGCTTTCATTCATATATCCTTACTATTTGAAATTCTATTACTTATATATTTGTGTTGAATTGAAATCTTGAGAATCATTTTTACTAATTGCTCCCTGTGTTTGACCTCGGACTTCCATTCGAGTTATAAATTCTATTTGTTTTCAAGCGATTTCGACCTATACTATGACACAACTTTTATAACCTTGATTTTGCTTATTAACACTTGTGCATCAATAGGACAAGGAAGAAAATAGACAAGGTAGAAGAAGAGGAGAACTGTAGAGGATGAAGAGAAAGAAAGAAGAAGAAGAGGAGTTGAGAAAGGAAGAAGAGAAGGAGAATCAAGGAAGACCAAGTGCTCGTGCACTGTAGCAATTGAATGTTTAAGTTGTCTAATTAAAGGTGCCAACATTTGATTGTGAACTATTGAAACATTTAAGTGGTTCGACACTGTGCATTTATTTAGATTATTAAGTAAATAGTATATATGTATCTAGACTAAATAATTGGTGATCTAAATCATCGTTCTTTTATTCTAGATCTCTTTTTGCTTTTTCAAACTGTTGAGATACTCATGTTCTGCATAGATGATCAATTTTGAGTAATTGTTATGCATTGCGATATCTTTCTTGGTTTAGTTATTGTGCTCATATATATATATTAATTGAGATTAGTACGTGAATTCCATATTTGCTCCCAGTGAACGACCTCGAACTTCATTTCTGACATTCTGAGCTTATAAATTTTATTCATTATTCGATTTATTGTAGATTTCAAATTATGACAACAATACTTTAATATATCGCTTCAATATTTTGCTCCGTTATCGAGGAGTAATGCACAATTCATTGCTATTCTCTTGCTATATTTTGATTTTATTTGAGCACTAACTTGCCCTGTTTGATTTCTTATGATTTTGCGAGGTATATCACAAGGCGATCATCCGTGCAAAACAGCCACTCCAGGGCAGGTAATTTTCTATTCTTCCGTAATCAACCTCTTAATATTGGGAAGATAAAAAAATAAAATAATCAATTAGGAATCATCTGCCCTATTTTTATAGTAATAATCATTTAAAAACGCAGGTTTCTGATTTGCGAACAAATTTCATATCTGATTGAAGCTTGAGGTGATTTTGTTAGAGATTCCCATCCTTAATTGCCTGTACCTATTAGGGATCATGCTTAATTTCCAAATCACTTTGAGCTCACACATCTTCTTGCTTGGATCCCAAGGTGAACAATTGGAGATCAACTGGACTTGGATTAGAGCTAATTAGGGTTTCAATTTTTGTGTTTTGGAGTGTTAGTTCACATTTTCTTGCATAAAGGGAACAAACCCACCCGCATTTGTGTGCCACCCAAACCCTATTTAAAAAAATCTAACCAACAAAAACCCTAAAAATCAGGCTCTAAATTCACTTGAGCCCTAAAACCCTTAGACTTAAGAATTTGAGAGTCAATTCAGGGTGATTTCTAGATCTTGACCTAGATTTTATTCTGCCATCTTTAGGGCAAGTCAGGTGAAGTTGACCTACATTGTGGGCCAACCAACATCCAAATTAGGTCACAAGTCAAATCAACTTCCAATCAAGTGAAACTCAAGGCACAAATTAAGACTTAAAATTGGTAGACCTAAGGTCTTAACTTCATACATTCTGGTCTACCTGGAACCACAATGATAAGGAAGGTCAGGTGGGGGAAACCCTGTAACCCGTGGGGGCACTTTACTGTGTAAGGGTCTTTGCAGGGCTCTCCCTTCTTGGCTACCCAGGTACTTCTCTAGTGTGCAAATTTCTGATTCAGGGGTATCACCTGCCTTGAAACTACCTTAGTCATCCAAAAATCTTTGGGTACCTTGATTGGGTCAAATTTCACTTCCAGTCCCTCATCTTTCCTATTAGAGCACACACATAGGAAGGTCCTTAGGTTTTTAACCTAAGAGACCTCTTTAGATCTTCTTGGGAATTTCTAATTTGATCTGATCAACTTCAAATCTAATCCTGAGTTTGATTCTATATCATGATACCACCACTTGATTCAGAAATGCAGCCTGGCTATATAGGAAGACTGTTTAAGAAACCTGAGTCCCAAATGAGCATGAAAGAAAAGATACTTGAGAATGCTTATAGACACCATAATGAATATTGTAAAAGGGACATTCAAGATAAATTGAAGAAAATAATGGACCACATTTTGAACCGTATGGAGATGATATGGATACAACTAAACCACAGTTCAAGTCGGGATGATCTCTTAGCAAGACACAAGGAATTGGTGAAATTACACAACAATGATTGTCTGCAATATCAGTCAAATCCTTCATATCTAGAAGAACTCCATAATTTTTTGGAAAAATGGGGTGAATTGATGAATAATTTTTATAGATCCATCGATCAAAAATACTCGTCATAAGTTAAGATGACATCTTGGAGTAATTCCAATAATCCATGTAATTTCCCAAATCTTGGGTTTGATGATCAAGCTTGTTATGGGCCCCCAACCCAAATGAAATCTCATTCAAATTACGAACAAATTGACATTCCTGATCTTGAAACGGGTTGGGAGGATCCGATTAGAGGTGTTCACAATTTTAAGCCAGCCTTAGAAAATCAAAAGCTTAGTTCACCAAGCTTAGATTTCCCAGACACCTGTGATAATAAGATTGAGTCAAAACCTCTTGAGTGTGTAAATTCTATCCCTTATTCTGATAATGTGATGCTCGAGAGCTATTCTAACATCCCTATAGAGACCAACCTAGATTCTGGTGATCCAACCCACACCCTTAACCTAGAATCTAGATTCAAGCCTATTTGGGATGATCATGAGGCCCAATATGATGAAATTCATATTTTGAATTTGGATTATGATTCTAGGTTTATATATGTTGAGTGCACCTCTCCAACCTCCTCATAGACAGATTGACTTTTCGGAAGTCACGCTAATCTATGATACAGAAATCGAGGAGTTGGAAGAGTTAGGAATCAATTGGGTCTACACTGCGAGTAAAGAACCTCAGCCTATGCCTACTAAGGACACCTTTTTGAGCTCGAAATATGAAAACAGGTTAGATCCAAGCCAGGTTGCTACTTCCCCACATCTTGATTTACTCAGTGGTGGACTAATGGGAACACCATCATGTGCCCTAACTAGCTCATTTTGATCCAATGTAGAGAATAAAAGCTCCTACATAACCAACTAAAGGTCCTAATTCACTGCATAACCTTTCTAAGAGTGAAACAAGAAACTAAGGGTAAAATTGTAATTTTACCAATGTAGTACAACAATGGGTTTTCTTAAGGGCTAAACAAAGGTCAAAGGATCTTAATAAGATAATAAGTGGGTTGAATCAGACAGAAAAGGGTTTGTGTGAGTTATGTGAATTAAATGACTTCTTGAACCCTTAAATAGACCCACTTGATTAACCAAGGTTCTGGTCAGGATAAACTTCACTTAAACACTCAAATCGTATAAAAATATTCTCTAGGGTATAAAACCTTCAATTTGGCCATTGGAACCCATCTTGACCTATAATTGGCTCTTAGATAGATATTTGCTCTAAATTGGGTTTTTCCATAAATTTCCTAGTCAAACATGGTCAAACCCAAAATCCAACTTCACCATTGAATTCCTTAGGTCCAAATTAGGTTTGTACAAAAATTTGGACCCAAGATAAATTTTCCTTGATCTAGTTTGCAAAACGGTCCAACTTAATCACATTTCTAACCTTATCTTTCAAAAACCCTTACAAGTAGCCCCCTAGCTTCTTCATCATTTTCGCAATTAGGTCCCTCCGCCATTATAGTGGAGGAATCCTACTTTGGAGAGCTTTGGAAGGAGAGTTCTCCTTGATTGCTCAAAGAATCTCTTCCAAACTTGGAAGGGAGATTCTATGAGAAAATCCCTCCAATCTGAACCCATCTTTAATCCCAGATTCTTTCCCAATCTCTCATGCAAACGCATGAGAGACATGGGTATCCTAACGGCTTCCAACTCCGGTGAGCTTTCCTTTCTTGGGAAGCTTGCTTCCCAAGCCCTAATCGACCTTCAGAGCTCTATTTAAAGAAGCCCAGACCCCTCCGATGATTCCACGCTCGAATTCGACTGCGAACACCCCTGATTCCTCTCTTTTCCTCACAGCTATTGGTTCCTCGACGTTCGGCGACCTCCCTTGCTCCTCCTCATCATCCAACCGCCATACTTGCGGTGGATTCTTCCTCCTTGACTTCATCTGTGCCTCACCGTACCCACAGGCGTCTCCCTCTCTTCGTCCTTGCCGATCTTCACTAACCGAAGCCACTCTTCATCTCCGGTGTTGGCCACACTAGACCCGATGCCTCTACTCGCCCCCGTCATCTCTTCACCTCCCAGATAAGCTTCCTCTCCCATCTACATTCTTCTCTAACATTTATTCTTCCAAACCGACCACTGTCGACCTCCGTCACCTCCATCCCTTCCATCTCTGACCACTATCTCCGGCGAGGCCGCTCCACCTCCATAGTGTTGGTGCAAGAGCACCGCGATCATTTATTTTGATGATAACAAAACATGTGTCATTTAACATTTTCACTTGAAGTCTTAGATTTCAGGTTAATTGCAAATGGAGACGTGGCTAGATGGAGTTCGAACTCGCATCCATGGCGGATTGGAGGAGCTTGACGGAGAATAGAGGAGCTTCGCAAGGAGCGATAGCTTGAAGAAGGAAGGACAAGAAGAATAGGATAGATTTCTATTTATCTTTTTTTATGTACATTTGTCTTTATTTCCTTGCTCTTTTTGTTTCTTAGAATATCTGTTAAAGAGCCTCAAAGAACCCTAACAGTAGTCCTAAGAACACTTGCACAACCCTAGGATACTTAGGTTTTCTGTAGAGAACTTAGAAAACCAAAATAGGGTTCAGACAGCCTTATCAGATGTATAATCTGAAAATCAAACATCTGATAACAACTTTTAAGATGTCAGACTATTGACTCAGACATCTGATAATATTTAGGCTGGACTTAGTTAGTTCTATCTGATGAAATCAGACGTCCAGACCTTAGTCCAGACGTCTTAGAAGATGTCTAATGCCTTTACCAGACGTCCAATTAGTAGACCATTGGCTTCCTTGACAACCACTGAGAAAATAACCATTAGCCTCATATCAGACGTCCGTAGAGGACCCCAGACGTCTGATACATGACCGTTTTGCCTCGGCTGACCCAAAATCTCTTCTCAGAGATTTTCTAGCCATTGCACTCCCTTGGGAATCCATTCCTGCAATAAAGTAGGTTTCCAGATGTCCAGACATCATGCCAAACATCCTGTGTGTCATCTGATGGACTTTCACTAGAACCCTGTTTCGATCTTATTCATGTCAGGAAGGAAATTCGCCTAAAATCAGACATCTAACTTTGTTCCCATACATCTTAAACAAGTCTTTCAGACGTCTGATAACCCTGTCAGAGTCATGATTAATCCTGATTTTGACTTGATTCTCTTGGAGGTTGTACCCAATGAGTATGGAAGCCTTCCAAGGCCTTCCAAAGCCTTCCTAGGGCCTCTTTAAATAGAGTAGAACCCTTGCCACTCAAAGATACACCTAGACACAACCAAGCAACATACTTTCCACTCCTTTATGTCAAGAAGAAGAAAATCAAATAGAAGAAAGCTCTTACTCTCCAAGCCTACTTCTGCATCTAGAGAGCATCGATCAATTTGCGCACCTGCTCTCCTGCCATAGTTCACGAGAGCGCCATTGCGCTATTGCGTGGTTCACGCACCCGTGTCACCGATTCGACGCACTTCTTGCAAAGGGAAGCATCCTAACTCCTATAGATGCTTAGTTTAAGAATATCTTTGTATCTCTATAGGATTACTCTTTGTATTTTACTTTGTTTTTTGGTTGGGTATTCACGTTGTAAATTCCCGTCTCCATCGAGGGACAAAATCCTTCTCGTGAAGAGAAGGGGTTGAGGAATGCTACCCTCGCACTTGTAGCGTGGTTGTAATTGAGGTTGAATCACCCTCATTTAAGTGATTCGTTTAGTGGATTTGATCAACTTGGTTGATCGGAAAATCCTAACTCGAGAGGGTTAAGTGGTGGTTTTCACCCAGCTTGGGTTTCCACCTAAAAATAATTGTGTACATTGTGTGATTTCTATTTTTGTGAGATTGTTATATTTTTATTCCGCACTTTATTGCATCACCACCTCCTACCAGGGAAACTACAGTTGGTATCAGAGCAGGTTCTTGTTAATCGGAGTAACACCCGGCAAGAGATCCAATGGAGGGAAGCAGTTCCACAATCTGGATCTCCGAGGGGTAGTCCATGACCTGTCCGCCGTTCTTCGACGGGAGCAACTACCCCTACTGGAAGCTGAGAATGAAGACTTGGCTTCAAGCCAATGACTTCATGATTTGGGCCAAGTGCGAGACGCCGTTTGACATCCCAAAGAAACCCATGGGAGGCTACTCACAACAACAAATTCATGATCTCTCTTTGAACACGAAGACCATGAATGCCCTTTACTGCGCGCTCAGCTCGGAGGAGTTTAACAGAATCTTGCAGTGCGCCACCGCATACGAGATTTGGCACACACTCGAGGTAACTCATGAAGGTACCTCTAAGGTAAAAACTTCTAAACTCAACTTACTTTCACAAGAATTTGAGTCTTTTTTCATGTAATCTAATCGATCTCTGAGTGAGATGAACACTAGGTTCACTCTCATTGTGAATAATCTTAAGGCTTTAGGAAAGACTTTCATCAAGGGGGAGCTTCAAGGGAAGCTTCTTCGTTCCCTTAGATCGGAATGGGAGTAGAAGGTCACCGCCATCAAGGAGGTGAACGAGATGGAGGAGCTCAACATGGAAGATCTAGGGAATCTAATGGCCTACGAGACAAAGCTGAATCAGAGGAAGAAGGATACACCGAAGCCAAAATCGAAGAAGGCCCTCGCATTCAGAGCCGCATCAGATAGCAAGGTAAGTTCCAACGATGAAGACTTTAAAATTTTACTCAAAAAGTTTTCCAAGTTTTGTAGGTTATCAAAGAAAGAAAAGAAGGAGAAGAAGGAAGGCCCAAGACATTGCTACCACTACAACGAGAAAGGGCATCTACGACCAGAGTGCCCTCTTCTCAAAAAGGAGAAGAATGAAAAGGAGAAGTCTAAGAAGAAAGAGTTCCAAGAAACTTGGGATGACTCGAGCTCAGAGGAAGAGGTAGAAGAAAAGTCTGAGAAGGATGAAACCGCTTGCTTTGGTTTCATGGCCTTAGGAGAAAGCGACAGTGAAAGTGGAAGCGACTCCGACAACGAGGCAAATTCTGATTTACAAAATGCCTTTAATGAGCTTTTTGAAGTTAGTAAATCACTTAAGGTAGAAAATAAAAATATTAAAAAGAACCTTAGTTTTCTTAAAAATGAAAATGAAAGGTTAAAAAAATAACTTAAAGATCTAGAAGCTAGTCCTAAAAATGATAACTTATTCGATAAAAATAATTAGTTGAGGAAAATGCTAGTCTAAAATTAGAAATTTTTGATCTAAAGACTAGGATGAACATTATAGAAAAAGAAATCACATGTCTTAGGGAAAACTCTAACAAACTAATCAACAAAGTAGATAATTTTTATATCCCTAAAATCGAGAAAGGATCTTCGTCAAGGAGACCCGCTAACAGATTCGGATCCAAGCTCACTTAGATATCGAAGAAAGATTTGAAATCTTGCTTTATAGGTTTCAAGGGTGACTACAACACAAAGGATTGGACCTACAAGCTTAAGGCTGGTCAACTCAAGTTGGGAGGACCAAGGAGCAGACCAAGGAGGAGAATGAAAAGACTGACAAGACGGCGAACAAATGATGGACCCACCACACATTGTCCGCCAGACTGGAGACCGGTGCCAATGCTCGGGCCTCCAAGCTACGAATGGGAGCCCCATCCGATATGGCCTCCACCACCTCCATGTGGCAATTTTATTGGCCATGGTAAGTGAGGTAAAACCCATTAACCCTATCCTTTTATCATTAAGCATATAGATACGGCGAGTTAAAACTATGAGCTATTTGTCATCATTAAGGGGGAGATCTTGTTAAATTAGCTATATTTCCCTTAGTAAGGGTGAGAAAAATAATAACTATCTTGTTGTTACAAAGAAAATATGGGAGAACATTGCTCTTGTTAAAAGAAATTCAATCCATTTATAGAAGAGCATGTTTTAAGGAGGAGTTATAGGAAATTTAAATTCAATTAAACCTCTTTGATAATGTCAAAAAGGGGGAGGATTTTGTGCATTATTGTTTATGATTTTTTCATCATCAAAAAGGGGGAGAATATTGGTGATAGAGCACCACGATTGTTTATTTTAATGATAACAAAACACGTGTTATTTAACATTTGCACTTGAAGTCTTAGATTTCAGGTTAATTGCAACTGGAGACGTGGTTAGACGGAGTTCGAGCTCGCATCCATGGTGGATTGGAGGAGCTTGACGGAGAACAAAGGAGCTTCGCGAGGAGCGATAGCTTGAAGAAGGAAGGATAAGAAGAATAGGATAGATTTCTGTTTAACTTTTTCTATGTACTTTTGTCTTTATTTCCTTGCTCTTTTTGTTTCTTAGAATATCTATTAAAGAGCCTCAAAGAACCCTAACAGTAGTCCTAGGAACACTTGCACAACCCTAGGATACTTAGGTTTTCTGTAGTGAACTTAGAAAATCAAAATAGGGTTCAGACAGCCTTATCAGACGTCTAATCTGAAAATCAGATGTCTGATAACGACTTTTAAGACGTCTGACTGTTGACTCAGACGTCTGATAATATTTAGGCTGGACTTAGTTAGTTCTGTCTAATGAAATTAGACGTCCAGACCTTCGTCCATACATCTTAGAAGATGTCTGATGCCTTTGCCAGACGTCCAATTAGTAGACCGTTGTCTTCCTTTACAACCATTGAGAAAATAACCGTTAGCCTCGTATCAGACCTCCGTAGAGGACCCTAAACATCTGATACATGACCGTTTTGCCTCGGCTGACCCAAAATCTCTTCTCAGAGATTTTCTAGCCATTGCACTCCCTTGGGAATCCATTTCCGCAAAAAAGCAGGTTTCCAGATGTCCAGACATCATGCGAGACGTCCTGTGTGTCGTCTGATGGACTTTCACTAGAACCTTGTTTCGATCTGATTCAAGTCAGGAAGGAAACCCGCCTAAAATCAGACATCTGACTTTGTTCCCAGACGTCTTAAACAAGCTTTCTAGACGTTTGATGCCAGTACTAGATGTCTGATAACCTTGTCAGAGACATGATTAATCCTGATTTCAACATGATTCTCTTGGAGGTTGTACCCAACGGCTGTAGAAACCTTCCAAGCCCTTCCAAAGCCTTCCTAGGGCCTCTATAAATAGAGGAGAACCCTTTCCACTCAAAGATGCACCTAGACACAACCAAGAAACATACTTTCCACTCTTTTGTGTCAAGAAGAAAATCAAATAGAAGAAAGCTCTTGCTCTCTAAGCCTACTTCTACATCTAGAGAGCATCGATCAATTTGCGCACCCGCCCCCTTGCCATAGTTCACAAGAACGCCATTGCACTGTTGCGTGGTTCATGCACCTGCGTCACCGATTCAACGCACTTCTTGTAAAGGAAAGCATCTTAACTCCTACAGAAGCTTAGTTTAAGAATATCTTTGTGGCTCTATAGGATTACTCTTTGTATTTTACTTTGTTATTTGGTTGGGTATTCGCGTTGCAAATTCCCGTCTACATTGAGGGACAAAATCCTTCTCATGAAGAGAAGGGGTTGAGGATCGCTACCCTCTCACTTGTAGCGTGGTTGTAATTGAGGTTGAATCACCCTTGTTTAAATGATTTGTTTAGTGGATTTGATCAACTTGATTGATCGGAAAATCCTAACTCGAGAGGGTTAGGTGGTGGTTTTCACCCGGTTTGGGTTTCCACCTAAAAATAATTGTGAACATTGTGTGATTTGTATTTTTGTGGGATTGTTATATTTTCATTCCGCACTTTATTGTGTCACCCCCTCCTACCAGGGAAACTACACACAGGCCATCCCAACCCTTGCCGATGAACCCATAAGCTTCCTTGCACTCCACAGAACACTTCCCCTCACTCCACTCACCGCGCCACTCACTCACGCCCCTCACCGAACACACCCACACCTTCGCACACGGTGTACCCTAGGCACACTCGCACAGGCACCCCCATGCCACGCCAACCACCCCAGCATCTTCGCCATGCTCCGACGACCCTTTCTGAACATTTTGATGTGGCTGCAAGGCCAATCATGTGGTTTCAGGTTCACCGCCCCTCCACCATTGTCGGGGGAGTTTGAAGCAAGCTTGCTGCAGGTCCAGGTGCTGCCAATCCCAGGAAGACATTCCCAGGAGGAGTGAAAGAATCTTGTATGTAATTCCAGGCCTTTGATTGTAGTCAAGAGCCTCTGCAGCCTTGGCAATTGGGAGCTCCATCTACTGTTGTGCATGCAAAATGAAGGTGGCACATTTAGTCCCACCTCGAAAGTGGAAAGCCAACTTCGTGTGCATAAGAGGAAAAAGTGTTTGAGGCTTATCGCCTCCAACAATGAGGATGAGGTCCTCCTCCCCCCCTCTCACTGGACTCGTCCACGACATAACCCGCGAACCTAGCCACAACCAAACTACCCGACCTGTTTACACCTCGCCCACTACCACACACTGATGGGCCTGGTCCTAGGTACGCACCTGACCCAATTACCCGATTATCTGTGTGGCTCTGGGAGAGAGTATCCTAAGAGAGAAAAGGGAGGAGAGTTGTGTGTGGGTAGGGGTAGGCTTTGCTACAGGTTCTATAGGCCAACTCTTAGCCGCAGCCAGAAGGAAGAAGAAGGCAGAAGGCTGAAGAAGAAGGAGAAGCCAAGGCAGATAAAGGAAAAGGCAGGAGCTGAAGAAGAGGAGGCCAGAAGAAGAAGGAGAAGTTAAGGCAGAAGGAAGGCAAAGGCAGACAAATAAGAGAAAGAGAAAGATCGTGAAGGCAAAAGCCAAAGAAGAAGGAGGAAGGAGAAGACAAAGAAGATAAAGAGAAAAAGAACTCAACATTTAAGTCATCTGATTAAGGAATCAGACGACAGATTCTAGCCTCCATTGCATATTTACATTGAATCATTTGGTGATATTGTAGGAGTATTTGGTGATCTACATCACCATTTTACTCCCATATTTTTGCACTCTGATATTGCTACTATTGCAATTTCTTTCAAGTTTAAATTGTGATCTTGATTTCTAAATACTAATTTTCTCCCTGTGTTCGACCTCGGAAATCTTTTTGAGTAATAAAATTATATTTGTTTTGAACACTATTTCGGCTGTACTACAATGTAATACTTTTAAATACTGATTCAACACGATGAACATGGACCCTCTGATCCCGAATCAGATTCAGAACACTATTCTCACAAGTTCTCTGATGATTTCAAATCTTACCCGAATTTCGAAGAACTATTGTTTCCTGACAAATCCAAACAAATTTATGACCTCAGGGACTACAACCCGTCCTTTGATTCTGACACTGAGGTCAATGATTTGAAAGAAACCACCTCTTCCACAGCATATACAGAGCCTTCCAAAACCCATTTCCAACCTCAACCCGCAACTGGACTCAGTTTCTACTCTAATTCTCCTCTCAATGAGCCGGTTGCATATGATTCTCCTCCACATTTCAATTGGGTTTCAAACTTTGATCAGACTGATAATCATGCCCTATCCTTCTTTGATCACTCCCGTAGGGTTCCTACATCCCCCACCGATCCATTTTCATTTAAGGATCCCTACTCTGACCAGGCTGACCAGATTCAGCCAAACCCTAGCTTTTCACTTCCACATCTATTTGAGTCACAGAATACCTGGTGGGCTCTACATCTATTGATTCACATCTATCAACCCACTAGATTGATTGGGTTTGGGCTGCATCATCAGCCTGTGGATCAGAACAAGTACCTAGTTGGACCAACTAGGATATTGATCAAGGTGCTTGTTCCATAAAATTTGTCTGATTTGACCACTCCTCCATATCATTTTCTGCTCGACTGAAGGCATTGAATTTAGCGCTTAATGTGAGGCAACCCATTATTCGAAAAAATCCAAGATCCTTCTGATTATCCTTTTGTACTTCACGTCTATTGTACTTTGAGTTCAGGTTTAGAACAGTCGACTCCACCTTTGGTACTCATACCAGAGCTTGAAATCATCCGCAACAATCATCTTGACCCATTTGCCCACCCAATTATCCTATTCTAATCCCTAAACACAAACTGATTTCATACCCTCCAGTTTACAATGAGGACATTACAAAGCGTAGGCATCGGGGGGTGTTAAAGTGCAAACACATAAAAATTCAAAGTTCTGAAGGGTTCTCACAAAAAATACATATTCCAAAAGACCAAAAAGTAAAATAGAAAATTGAAAAAGAACAAAAAAATTGAAGAAAGGGGAGGAAATTTTGAAAAAATTAATTGCATATCATTCCTGAGGAGGAAGAAAGGAGGTGATTTAAAATGTAAAAAAGGAGCAACAATTTGAAATAAAAAGAGTTAGTCATTAGTAAGAGATTATGGAATCTACTTAGTTCTAGACCAAATACAAAGAAAAGAATGAAAATGAAAACTGCTAGAGAAACACAAAGATTAGTATGAGTGCAGATCTTAAGCCTCTTCGGTTGTGTTTAGGCTTAAAAATTCATGTATCCATTAAGATCTGGATAGTACTCAAGAGGTTGAGGAAAATGCGAAGCATAACTATTAAGTCTAAGGCTTAGGGAGTATTCGGCCCCGTTAATTGACCTTCGATTTGCGAGACTCGGTAACCTAAGCACCCTGATCCACATAGTCTGGTTCAGTGCACTTAATATCAAAATCACGCAAATGCATTAATTCTATTCTGAAGAAAAAAAAGCTACCTAGATTAGGAGCAGCTTATCAACACAAGTTGATTTGAATTAGTTCCCAGCATGGAGAGGTGGAAAATTCCCCTCGAGGATGCAAAATAACATACTGTCTCCTCAATGATTGTCTCCTAGGATATCTAAATATCCTACCGGGGGCATGTAAACACCTTGTGCTGATTCAAGTGCCATGGGCGGGATTATCCCAAAATGTCTCTTACTAGGGCCTGAATTTAGCTACAGAATGCCGTGGGCAGCACTATCTCGAAGTGTTAAAAGCCAGGGTTCTAGGGGTTGCCATGGGCAGTGCTATCTCGAAGCATCGAAAGCTAGGAACCCTGCGAGCATTGATGGTGGGAGCTAGAATTCCGATACAGAATGTGTTTGTAGTCCAATCTGAAGTTAGAACTAAAGAAAAGAAAAAGAGAGAGAAAACTCTCCAAAAATGCAAAAATTCTTCTGTCTCTCTCTTACAAAAACACATGGCAAATTGAATCGAGACTAACCATGTTTTAAGCGTGGGTGCTTTAACCGCAGAGTTCAACGAACCTTATGTTAGTTCCCATAGGCCTTAGAAACCTTCGCGACAGACTGAGGTTAAAGTTGGTCATGTTTGGATCTTGATTGGTACTTAACTACCTCTAGGTCTGCGATTGGCATTCTAACCTAATCTCTATAGAGAAAGCACATAACAGAGTTCTGAGCATAAAAAGACATGGTCAAGAATTTGAGTTAATTCCATGAGATTTTGCTAAAGGACTAGCAAAAGTTAGGCATGGAGGTATGATGATAACATCATGATCAGCCATATCTAGCTTTAATTAGTCACAATCAAGGAATAAATGCTACTACATTACCGCCAGAAGAGCCCTAATTCACTGCAAATCCATTTTGAGAGAATAACAAGAAAATAGGGGTAAAACTGTAGTTTTAACATCATATCTCAATTGTAGAATAATCATGGGATTTCTTAGGAATTAATTAAAGTTCAAATGGTCTTAAATGTCTAACAAGTGGGTCCATGCAGACAGAAATAGGTTTTCACGCATTTCGAGAATTAAATGACATCTTAAATCCTAAAAATAGACCCGTTTAATTAACTGAGGTTCTGGATAGGATAAAATTCACATAAACACTCTAAAAATCATATAAAAATATTTTTTACGGTTTGGTATTCTTGATTTGACCATCAAAACCCGTTGTGACCTAAAATAGATTCTTAGATAGACAATTGCCCTATCAGGTTTTCTATGCAATTTTCCAATCAAAATTGGTCAAAATATAATTCAACTTCTCCATCAGATTTCTTGGGTCCAAGATTAGTTTCTACCAAAATTTGGGCCCAATCAGAGATCATCTTGACCTAGTTTGCAATTTGGTCTTGTTTGACTCTTTTTTATCATACACTTGCCCCTAACTTTCAAAATCCTTACAAAAATGCCCCTATCTTTGTCGTCACTCTTTTCAAATTGGTCCCTCTGCCATTATCGCGAAGGAATCCTTCTTCGGTGACCTTTGACTAAAGAGAATCCCTTCTCTAATCAACGAATCCCTTCCAAAATTGGAAGGGAAATTCCTTATGGAGTTCTCTTTCCAACGCACCCAACCTTGAATCCTATAACCTTCCTAATCTCTCATGCGAACACATGAGAGATTCAGGTATCTCTTAGGTTTCCAACTCTGCCAAGTCTTCCAAGTTCAAGGGCTTGGTTTCCAAGCTTCAACCGCCCTCTAAAAGCCTATAAAAGGATCCCCAATGCACACCGATCCTTTGACGCTCTAATTTGACCAGAATCACCCTCAATTCCTCCCTCCTCTCTGATCGAATAGCTCCTCGACGTCCGGTGTTGGGAATTGTATAGTGCATATTTGAACAAAATGCGTCGTATTATAGTTGCGAAATACGACCAACAAAAATAATTTATAAAGATAACGAGACTTGAATCCCGGTCGTTCGTCTCTAGGAGGCATTTATGGAAATGCAGACGTGAAGTCGATCTCACTCGCTCTACTTGTTTAAAATTGCACGCCGGTTTCCAATCGTCGGATCAATGTTCGGCCACTTTCATTATGAACCCTAATTACGTGCGCATGTGTTAGATAGATGACAAATGTGAAAGTGTGAGTTTCAGTATGCATGATTCTTGTTATGTGGTGGCTGTTTACAAAAAATGCATTAATAGTTAGACCCTCGATCTTTTCAAGTACCAACATGCTAGTTGCAACAGATAATAATTTATAGTAGGCAACTTTAATCACACAAAATATATTGCAACAAGCTCATGGTGATTCCCAACACATAGATATATATATATATAGAAAAAGATCTTTCATTGATTCATCATGGTGTTTGCAACATGGAACTCATTGAAAGCTTATAGAGGAATGCTTGGAAACACAAATCTAGCTAGCAGAAAATGATCGCATGCATGAATCTAAAGGGGGATTATGCACGCATCATTGGGGGAGAATATAGAGCTACACTACTAAGAAGTAAATAAAACATATAAACTATGAAGAACTAAGCTACTAATCTAGTAGAAATAAGGGCATTCAGAGGTGGGCTCCGATGGCCTTTGAGTTGGTTGAGAGGAGAAGGAGGGGAGGCCAATGGTGCTTAGGCTGGCCCTTAGAGAGAGGTTGAGGAGGTGATCCAACATCTTGGTGTGGAGATGATGGTGGCCATGGTGAAGCAACTCGTGATGGTGGAGTGAAGGTGGAATGTAGCTAAGCTAAGTGGAAGCCAAGAGTGAATGGGTGCAAATGTCCACCTCTTAAGTATTTTTATAGACCTAAGGGAGACTCTCTAGAGAAGTGTGGAACTCTCTAGAGAGAGCTCCAACAGTGGCCAGCCAAGGAGAGAGAAGGTGGTTTTTAGATCCACCATTTGTGGACCTACAATTTGAATGTCTCTTGGTTGCTAATTTTTGCAACCAGGAGTGGTGCCACCTTTGGAAGAACCTAGAACACTCTAAGTGGTGTGGGAGTGCGTGAATGGTTGTGGTGTGTGTGTGTGTGTGTGTGTGTGGCCGTGCCCTATGTGGCTAAGTGGTCTAGGTTAGGTCCTAAGGGGTTTGGGTTAGTGTAGGTTTTAAATTAGGGTTGCAAACCCTAATTGCTAAGGGGGGAATGCAATTAAACTTAACAAAAGTTTAATTGAATGATTGTGAACCTAATTGAGAGTGAAATAACTCAATTAGGTTTGGCTTAGGTCAATTAGACTCTCACTGAGTCCAATTGGACAGTGTGTGCTGAGATCAGGGCTCAATTGGACTCAATGAGTCCAATTGAATAGGCTGACGAAATTGACTACGAACCAAGTCAATTAGGCTTAATGAGAACCTAATTAGGTTCTTGGGAAGGTTTAAAGATGGTGTACTAGGGTTAGGGTACCTTAATTTGGGTTCCTAAGGGGTTGGAATTGAGTTTAGGGAGCTAAGAACTCAAGATCAAGGCTTGAATTCCAAAATAGGAACTGGAGAGTAGTTCCAGACGTCCAATAAAAGTGTCAGACGACTTATAGTGAAAAATCAGAAGTCCAGACTTCAAGTCTAGATGTCTAATCAGAGTCAGGAAGGTTTCTAGGTTCTACCTTGGGTATTCTGCAAAAATTGGACATCTGACCAAGTGTCTAGACATCCAATAACACTGCAGAAGTGGGTTTAAGGTGTGCAGGTGTTTGCTAAGGGTTCTTGGCATCCTATAACTCATCTGGACTTCCAGATAGAGGCTGGAATTAGGGTTTTAAGGTTTTCTAGGGTGTGGTGACCTAATCTAAGGGTGGCTAAGGCTTGTGGAAGCTTCTAGGTTGTCCTAGGGCTAGGATGGTCCTAAGTTCTTCACAATTTATTACTTTATTCCTACTTAATAGAATAACATACCTTAACTCCCTTACATTATTATTTACTACATCTAATTTGGTCTTCTACTCCAGCTCTGCTGCAACACCAGTTATTCTTTATTCTTTAGATCCAGCTTTAGATCTAGCTTCTGATCAGCTTATTACCTGCAATTGACATAATGCACCTAATTAGTACATTATAGCATTATTTTATGCATAGCTGAAAGAAAGCAGTAAAGATACAAATAATGCTTATGCATGCATGAACTACCCTAACTTATGCTAAGTCCAAGCATAATTTAGGTCAATTAAGACCTATGATTGCTGCGCAATCATCCAGCGACCTCCTCTGACTCCATTCCTCATCCGTTTGCACTACCAATGATAGATCTACCTTCCCCATCTTCTTCCGCTCTTGGCCGCACCAGCAGGAGCCTACTTCCCATCGTCGTCGCCTCTTCTACCTCACTAGAGCAGTTCTCTTCCACGACGTCGGCCACACCATACCTGGTATCCTCCTTGTTTTTTTCGACCCTTAGAGTAGGTAGTTAGGTCTCTCTAGTTCTTTAGATTAACTTCCCTTATCAAAAACCCAAACACATGTCATCGACACCGCCATTCACCCTCGTCTTCTCCACATCCGACTACACCTCCGACGAGGCACTTCCATCTCTACGCACATCCACACACCTCGCCACCACACCCATAACCTCCACCGTACTCCACCCATCAAACCCCTCTCTATTCGCCTTCCCATCAACCCAAAACACCCACTGAACAAACCCACTTCCTCCAGCCATCTCCACCTTCGCTAGGCTGCCACATGCCTCACCTTACCATGAAACCACCGCCACCACCTTCATCATGCTTTGGCAAAGCTTTTGATCCATCTGATTAGGACATTTAGCCTGTACTTTGTTGTTTCAGGTTTACGCATTCGGACGCCATGAACGGGCTGCTCCTAAGCAAGCTCAGAGCATGCTCTTGAGATCCTTGCCCCAGGTGTTCACTCTAGGTGCTACAGACTCATCCCAGAAAGTCACTCAAGCCTCCAATTGGCAGCATTGGGTGCTCCTTCAGCTTCAATTGGAAGCCACTCCAGCAGCAGATGTGCACAAAGAAGAGGGAGGGATTTAGTCCCACCTCATGAAGAGAAGAAGCGATGTGCGCGCATAAGTTGAATTTCTGCATACGGCTTATCGCCTCGACACTTGGGGGGTGAGGTCTCCTATGCCCCTTCACGCCAAGCATGTGACACCAGCACGCGAGCCTGGTCCAAACCCAATTACTTGCCTAAGCATCTCACACCTTGGCTATGACACTCACGCACAGCCCTGGTCTCAGGTGCGCTCTTACCTGAATACCCGGTTGTCCCTTGAGAAAGAGAAGGAAGGAAGAGAGCGAGAGAGTGTG
The DNA here is from genome assembly GCA_037157565.1 of Thalassia testudinum. Lineage (NCBI taxonomy): Eukaryota > Viridiplantae > Streptophyta > Magnoliopsida > Alismatales > Hydrocharitaceae > Thalassia > Thalassia testudinum. The sequence continues at coordinate 217,895,100 of JAZHRO010000024.1, forward strand.
AGGTTAAGGAGGGTTTTGCTTCAGAAGGATATTAACACATGGCCAAATTTGAGTGTTCTTCCCCATGTGCATCAAGAGGACAAGGAAGAAAAGAGGCAAGGTAGAAGAAGAGGAGGACCGTAGAGGAAGAAGAGAAAGAAAGAAGAAGAGGAGTTGAGAAAGGAAGAAGAGAAGGAGAATCAAGGAAGACCAAGTGCTCGTGCACTGTAGCAATTGAACGTTTAAGTTGTCTGATTCAAGGTGCCAACATCCGATTTTGCACTATTGAAATATTTAAGTGGTTCGGCACTATGCATTTATTTAGATTATTAAGTAAATAGTATATATGTATCTAGACTAAATAATTAGTGATCTAAATCACCATTCGTTTATTCTAGATCTCTTTTTGCTTTTTCAAATTGTTGAAATACTCATGTTCTGCATAGATGATCAATTTTGAGTAATTGTTATCATTGCAATATAATTATTGGCTTAGTTATTGTGCTCATATATATATTAATCGAGATTAGTGCGTGAATTCCATATTTGCTCCCAGCAAACGACCTCGGACTTCATTTCTGACATTCTGAGATTATAAATTTTATTTGTTATTCGATTTATTGTAGATTTCAAATTACGACAACAATTCTTTGATTTAAATCTCTGATAGATTGCTTCAAAAGCTAGTATGGGAGAAAGGGGGCATCGTTATCTTCAGCTGAGGTAGTTGAGATAAGGAAGGAGATTGTGGCATTATGCCATCGAGATGAGGAGGAGCAGCAGATCAAGGAGCTGACATGCAGGTTAAGGAGTCTGCTACGCATTTCAAGGAGTCAACTGTGTAGTTATAGTAGTCGACTCAGACTATTCAGGAGCTCCTGAAGATACTTCAGCGACGAGGTCTAAAACACCCCTCTTTTACTCAATTTAGAGATCATCGTGACGACAACGATGATTTAGATGGTGCTGGAGGCATTAGTGCCCCAGCTTAATTCCTACTTTTTGATATATTATTATTTATATGAAATTTTGATTTTGAATCTCATTTTCACATTTTGAATGAATTCCTTTGTTTTGGTTGTGTGATTCTTGTATAAAAGATTTCAAATTATTTAATGGTCTTCCAGATAGCTAGAACTTTTAATTAAACGAAAATATTATTTTGGATAATTATAGAACTGACGGCAATATCCTGGCATTGATGTCATCATTATTATCGACCATTATATAATCGAAGAGAATAACATTCTTGTCAGTTTTGCCAAAACAGTTGAAAATAATGATTTACTTGACTCATATACAAGTGATGAGCATGCACACATTCTCGTTAGTTGTAGATAAATTGACTAGAATGCGCACATCCTTGTCAGTTGTAATCACCATCGAGGTTAATGTTTACCTTAACGGTTGATGTGAAACGCTCAAGAAAAACCTTCCTCCACCATTTGAAAACGATAAGAAAAACACCCACATGTCGGATAAGGGGACACTTTTATCCAGTCGGTAACGTTGTAAACTAGTCGACAAAATGCAATCGCAACACAACATTCCTCGACCTTATTTTTCGATGGCAGAATCATCATTGCTGACAATTTTTAGTCATTGGAGACTTATCCAAGGGAGTACAAACTAGGTTATCACTTAATAACTTAGCACTTACAACCTTTGTCTCACAACTAGAACTAAAGAATTTAATGGATGCTTTTAGTGATGAATACTAGATTGTGGCTAGGCAAGATGAGTTAAATCAATTTGAAAGGAATGAGGTATGGGACCTAGTACCAAGACTTGAATCTCAAACCTTAATCAAGACAAAATGTCTTCAAGGATAAACTAAATGAATCAAGGGAAGTAGTTAGAAACAAGGCTAGACTTGTGGCCTAAGGTTATAACCAAGAGGAAAGAATAGATTTTGATGAGACATATGCACTTGTAGCCTGCTAGAATCCATTCGAATGATATTGGCCTTTGTCACCCATATGGGATTCAAACTATTCCCAATGGACAAGCGTGCATTCTTGAATGGATTCATAAAGGAAGAGGTTTATGTCAAACAAACTCCAGGCTTCAAGAGCAGCGACCACCCAGATTTTGTATACAAATTACATAAAGCCTTATATGAACTCAAACAAGCTCTAAAAGTTTGGTATGAAAGGCTAACAAACTATCTAATAGAAAATAGATTTAAAATTAGAAAAGTAGATCCAACTCTTTTCACTAAGCAAAAACAAAATGATCTCCTGCTAAGCCAAATCTATGTTGATGACATAATCTTCAGTGCTACTGATGATATACTATGCCAAGAGTTTGGAAAGGTTACGTAGGAATAATTCGAGATGAGCATGATGGGAGAACTAAAATTCTTTCTTGGTCTCTAAATAGACTAATTGAAGAATGCGATATTCATATCCCAAACCAAGTATACCACAAAGGTAGTAAATAAGTTTTCCGTGGACAAGCTGAAAGGAAAAGAGACACCCATGGTCACTTCAACACAACTCAAAATTGCCAAAACAAGTTAGTAGATCAGAAATTGCTAAGACATGATAGGCTCTCTATTTTAGTTAACTACAGGTAGACCTAATATTCTCCTTTGCACATATATATGTTCACAATTTCATATAGACCCTAAACAAACCCATCTAAATCTAGTAAAGAGAATATTTAGATACTTAGTTCACACTACAAACCTAAGACTTCTCTATCCCAAGTCAGCTACACTTATGCTCGTATTGTGTTACTGACTATGCAGGTAGTCGTACAGACTGTAAGAGCACCAACGGAACATGTCAATTTCTCAGAAATTCTCTGGTCTCTTGGTTCTCTAGAAAACAAAATTGTGTTTCATTATCAACCACTAAAGATGAATACATTGTTGAATCTTAAGTTGTTCACAACTTTTATGGATGAAGCAAACTTTAGAAAATTTTGGTTTAACTTACAAAAACAACAAGATCTTATGTGATAACACTAGTCCCATTAGTCTCTCTCAAAATCCTATACAACACTCTAGAACAAAACACATGGATGTTAGCCACTACTTTTTGAGAGATTATGTGCTAAAGAATGAGATTAACTTATAATTAGTACAAATTGAAAACTAATTAGCTGATATATTTACAAAACCTTTACCAAAAGATAAGTTTACTCATAATCGTCATGAATTAGGATTATCACAACTACAAAAACTAAGAGAGAATTCTTGAAAAACCTTATTCATCTCATTGATCGATTAAAACAATATTTTTGATCAATTAATTGATATTGATTGACTAATGCTAGATGATTAATCGATTAATATCTTGGTGGGAAAATTCCCTCCAAACTTTGAGTCAATTGATAGACCAATCAGAATTTTTGATCAATTGTTTCGGTGAGAAATTTCCTCCCAAATTTTTTGTCTTGACCGATCAACTTTTTTCTCTAATCGATCAATTGTTCTTTTGATCGATTAAAACTTATTTTTGATCGACCAATGTTGTGCAAAATATAATTTCTCATTCTTCGCTCTAAGCTCCTCAAATCTTGATCTTTCTTACCAAATCTGATTCCATCTTCTTAATACCTTCCTTTTCTAACTATTACCATGCTTAATCCTTTGAGTAAATATAAAAGCCCATGTTTTTACCTAATTTTTTTACCTCAACGATTACTTCTTCACCAATAAAACAACACTATGCCACACCATACCCCACCCCACCACCGACCACTCTCCTCTTCATCAACCAACATACTCAACCATCAACACCACTGATTAATGCTTACATCACTGACCATCTCCACTGACCAAAACCACCACCACTCACCATCACCTCCACAAGCCCTCTCCGCCGTCAACCATGCCCCAACCTCATCGCATCCTCCACTCACCTCACCTCAACATTGACAACTGCCCTCCCACTCCCTTTCAGCCGCTATCTTCCTCCTTCTTTAGGCCTCACCACTGGTGCCTCTCCTCAACGGCCACCTTCTCCCCTCTCCTCTAGATTGATCTACTCTAGATCGGTCTAGGTATAACCCGTACACCACTGGATCTATTTATGACTTCTCTTTTCTTGCTCTTAGAAATGTGTACTATTGTTTCTATGTGTAGTCTTTCCTTGTGTGTGCTCCTGATATGGTATTATGAACTTATTTGATCCATGGGGCACACTATTTTTTTGCCCAAATCTATTGCTCATCGATCAATTTTTCCTTATTGATCAATCAAAAGTCAATTTCCAATACCCCCTCTTGATGAGTTTTTATCGACCATTTGCTTTTCTAATCGATCAATCGCCTTTGATTTGATCTATCAATTACACTTTTTGATCGATGAAATGGCTCCAAAATGTGTGTGTGCTTCTTCGTCCAATTCTTGCAATGATAGGTTCGATCATTATTTTATCATCGAGGATGCACGTGACCGTTTCTCACTTTTAGCCAAGCTCTCACCACATTTTGGTCACCCCATTGATGTAAACACATTTATTGAGGGTAAAATGCCTATTCATGCATGTTCCTAGGCTTAGATTGACTTATCAACCTGCTTTCTGATTTGGGGGAAGTTTAAGCCTAAGCATCTACACACTTTTTTGCACTGACTCACTTTTTAGCAGTTTCTTTGGAAATTGGGTAGCTAATGAACTATCTAGGGTGATATGGCTAGCAAGTTGTCGCTGGTAATAGCTCATCGACAGGTTGTCCAGAGCCTAGTCAGATGACCATTTTCATTGTACTACCTTTAGGTAAATCTTAGATCAGGGAAGCCACCTAATTAAAAAAAAGAGAAAAAGAAAAAAAAAAAAATATATATAGAAAAAGGAGAGAAAAAGAAATAAAGAAAACCACACTTCACCGCACGAGTATGGCTGTAAGTTGCCGTGGGTAACAGCCCATTAGCTAGTTGTCTAGAACCCAACTCACAAAAAAAATGCACAATAATTCCCAAAAAACTTAGGGAAGAAGTGGGGAAGTAGAATAAATTGGGGAGATATACATTAGGTTCGCCCTTGTGTTGACCCCATAAATAAAAGTAGGGAGAAAGCTACCAATTGAAAAGATTAACCTTTAGGCAAGGTCACCTAGGGTCGTAAAACCCGAAGTCCATTAAAACGACCGCCTAGTGAGTCTTTCACTATTTTCACAAGATGCTTAGCACTTAGAGTCCTTTTCGAGTCTTGGGCGGGTCGGGTAGCAGTAAAAGGTTAATACGGAACTCTCAAACTCCAAAAGTACAAAAAAATTAGAAAAGAAGAAAAAAAAAATGTATCTTCCTTTTTCAAATAAGGTGAGGACTTGGGCGGTCTGCATTCTGGCAGACACTCGAGTATTGTTGAGTCTTCATAGTTTAGGACCTTAGTTGAAATTTTCTATTGTTAATAAATGATTTAGGCTTAAGTGATCTAATCATAATTCTGCTTTTATACATAGAATATAGTTTAATTTTGCTAGGGACTAGCAAAAGATAGGCATGGGAGTATGATGTAAATACATTTATTTAGGGTAAAATGCCTATTCATGCATATTACTAGGATTAGATTTGCATTTCATGTTATAAATATTGCATAGCTTGCATCATTCTACATTTAGAGTAGTATATAACTTAGGTTAATTGCATCCTTTTGTGGTCAAGAGAGAAGGATATTTATTTCGGAGCCTTTGATTGATGATCCAACCATATGGAACTGATCAAGATGATGATCAGAGTCCAAAGCCTCCGAAATCGCCTTGATCGGAGTCCCATAGCACCATATGCAATTCGAGGAAGATCAATGGCCAAGGGACTAGGTGACATAATTCGAAGCTTCAAATGACAAATCTAACCATGCGGATGGATTTGGGTCGATGATCGCAGCCTAACGGCATGAAAATCAACTCAATCCAACTTCTATAGTAGCTCCTACAACGAAAAGAAGATGGACAGCCCAGATTGCACCACGTAGCACAACTTAGGCCACCCATGTGCATGCACATGGCACCGTACACGCACAGCAACGTAGGTGGCAGACACGCCCCAACTTCCCAACTTGACTCCTATGAGACCGCGATACCACCCTTCCCCAAGAACCCCCCCTCCACCACCTCCTCCGCTCCCTCCTCCGCCCCCTGACCCTGATCCACCGGATCTGTTCGCTCAGGTTTTTAGGGGGTCTCCGGTTGTGGGATCCGTCTGCGATCGTGCTATGGATAGCTCCCTTCCAGTGGGGTTGTCGCCATATCTGAAAACGATGTAGCTGAGGCCTGCGCGCGGTGGGCAAATGCCCTCGTGACCCATTTGATTAACAGGATTGATCACTACTTTAGCAACTTTAGCGGCTTGGCCAGTGACTCGAGATTCACGATTGTTTGATTTCCTGATGTTAGCAATGTACAGCGGTCAAATCGGATCATTTTCCTCTCGAGACCTTTGACTTTTTTTCATTATGTGGGAATTCGAATGAATTCCTGTTTACTTACTTTGATTCCTGTGGGGAGGTAAAAAATGTCTGTACTCGGCTACCAAATTTCTTTTATACACTGCTGGCCCTTTTTCTCTTAATAGGAGTTTTGGGTATAGGTTTATATGGTTCTGACGGCCCAATATGGAATTGGGAAACATTAGCGAATCAATCCTATCCCATAGCCTTGGAGATTCTATTCTATTTTGGCTTTCTTATTGCTTATGCTGTCAAATCACCGATTATACCCCTACATACATGGTTACCAGATACCCACGGCGCACGCCAGCGCAACGGCAATGTGGGCGCGTGCTCGGTTGGCACCAGCCTATAGCAATGCATGAGCTGAATCTACAGCGACGCTTACAGCCGTCGCTAATTCTTCGCATGCCAGCAAAGCTAGCTATGGGCGTGAGTGCGTGTGAGTGGGTGTGAGCTGCCTACAGTGACTCTTCCAGCGGTAGCCTAAAGGTCACTAATGGTCCCATACCTATTTTTGCCTCTTCTCCTCCACTATAAAAGGACCTACACCCCCTCCCTTCCAAGCTATCTCTACCTACTCTATTCCCACCTACTCCTAAGCTCTAGCAAGCCTACCAATGCTCTATTAAAGCTTGCTTTCAAGCTCCCAATGCTCCTACTAGTGTAGCAAACCTCTACCTCACCAAATATTCATCCCTCTTCCCATCCCCATTCGTAGGTCACCTTGGAGCCATCCTCCCACCTCCATTTTAGTAGCAGATCATCTCCGCCTTCTCACCTCCATTCCGAAGCCACGTCGAAGCTTTCCTCTACCCGACGACCTCCTGCGTCTCACCTTCGTTGTCCTACTCCTCACCTCCTTCGTCTAAGCTTCCGCCAGGCACTATCGTCTCACCGAGTAGCTGATTCGAGAGATTTCTTCTCACCTCCCTCTCTTTTTATACTTTCATAGTTGATTGTAATTGACATTGAAGCAATATGTATATCATATTTGTTCCATATCTCTGGTGATTCATTCTGCTTATTTTCTTCTTACAAAAATGCAAAAAAAAGTAACAAAACCCTTAAATACCAGAAACAAATAAAACAAAGCACGATTTTCAATTAAAGTAAACGTCGCCTCTCTGTGTTTGACCTAGGACTCCCTTGGAGTTTCGGTATAAATTTTATTTGATCACGAGTTTTGCAACTACGACGATGGGTTACTTGTAGCCCTGATTTCAAACTTGCGAAACCCGTGCGATCATTTTGCCATCGTTGCTGGGGGGAGGCAACGAAATTTACTTTATTGTTTACTATGCTTCTTTGCATTTACATAGCACTAACCCCGCTTGTCTTTGATCTACTGTCTTGTAGGTACCCTAGCATGGAGATCCAAGTGCGGTAGACGAGATTAAAGTGCAGGTAGAGTACTATGTAAGTGTCCCCCACATCCCCCCCACTAGTTCATTTTGCCACACTCATAACCAAGACCTAATCTACTTAGGTGTTTGCATAAACCCTAGGATAGAATTGTTTGTCTTGTTTGCCACCTTCATCCACCTCACCCCCTCATTTAAAAAAAAAAACAAAAAAAATACTTTCTATGGGACGAATCAATATACACACTTCATACACCCACATTTGAGGCACATAATCAGACTTGATTTTCATCTAATCAACTGGGGCTCTGACTTGTAGACCCGGTACACGAATTCAACACATAAAAGAGTAGAAATAATATTTGGTTAATCACCTTTTTTGTGTGCCTTAATCGGTGGTGCATTTGAGCCGATTAATTGAATTATTTGGGCTGCACCACCTAATCTAAAAGAGGTTCATTTTGTAGCTGCCCCAAAGGATTCAGTAACTAGGTCAAGCCAGGAACTCCATATTTTTCTTGATTTCTAAAGAAAAATACTTGAACACGTGCTTTCAAAAATAAACTTGGATTGCCTCACAAAACTTGATTGAATATACCTAGTATTTGAATCCTAAAAGCTACTAAGCAAGATTCGAACCCTAAAACTCACCTCATCAATAATAATCTTGCTTGAAAACCTCTTGGTTGTGCACATTCACACATTCTCAAACCAATCATTATGGGCATAAACCATTAAGGGCCCATCACATTCCAGAAGCACCATTGTCCCAAGCCTAACTAAAATTGAGTAGACGTTAGCCTTAAGGACTGGTTAGCTCTACGAGATCCAGACTGAGATTATTCACGATTAACCTACTTCTACTAGTCAATCTGATGTCTAGCTAGGGGAGTAGCATCAAATGACAGCGGCTGGGGGGTACACTAGGAACTGGAGGTGAAAGCCAAAGGAAGAACCTTCTCCCCAGTCCCTCCTTAGAATTGGTTGGATTGCCTAAACATAAGTAGAGTAAATCGTTCATAGTCTTAGGACGGATTCTGAGAGTTTGTAGACCTTTAGGCTACCCAACCTAAGGATAGGCTTCTATTTTTGTGTTGTAAGATCCCTTCTCCTCCCTATCCTTCCGACTTCCTTCCAGTGTATGCTTGGAAGGAGGTCATTGAACCCTAGATTGGAAGGACTTTTAGACCATTCACGGAGGCGGAGGTTGAGGTTTAGCCAAGTAGATCCCATGGCTAATCAATAACCACCTCCCCTGCCTCCAAACCAGTTGGAGTTGATTCAAAGGTAGCTGGAAGAATTGCAGCTGATGCAGCAATGGTTCCAACGAATGAATGGTCAAGGCACTCGACCATTGAAGGATTTTTATGATCCTTCAAATTGTGATGGTCGTCCTGGTGATCGTGCGATTCCACTCAACTCAGTAATTAAGTTAATTTCACTTAATTAAGAGTAGAAGAAATCACTTAGGTTAACTCGAAGTTGTGTCGATTATGTAGTATTGGGTCGAATTAACCTAACATTTTAGAAATTTTTACTGGTTGAGTCCAAGTCATTCACTGGGAGGTATAATAATTTTCTCCAAATTCACCAATTTTCTTTTATTTCTCTATAATTTTAGGAGGTACAACTAAGTTGATTTTTAAAACATGAATTTTGTCAAAATATTTAAACAATAAAGAATATACAAATTCCATATGAAAAACATATTTACTCAAAATGTTGTACTTTATTAACAAGTAAACATGCTAGTTTTTTTTTTTCAATTCAATTTCATTCTAAGAAATTAAGGCAATTAAAAGTTATTCTATTAAAACATGCCTTTTTACAATTAAGAACAAAAAGATAATGATGCAAGAAAAATTCATTTATTTTCCAAAGTATTAATGCCTTTTTATTTTCCTCAGCCTCTTATCTTCTTCTTTCTTTCTTTTATTTTCTTCTCTCGAGCTCTCTTTCTTACCTTTCTTCTGTTGTTCCTGCCTTCTTCTCTTCCTGTCTCTTATTCTTTTTCCTTTAGTCTTCTCCTGCCTTCTCTTCTTCCCTTAGTTTACTTTTCTTTGACACTCCTTAGCGCTTGTTCTTTCTTTCCTTAGCTTTCAGCTTCAACACTTAGCTTGACAACCATCGGCTTCTCCTTTCCTTAAGTTCTTCAGTTGAACTGGGTTTTTTTTACTTTTTTAAACAAAAGTTATTTTATTTGTGGCGAGGTCCTTTCGGGGATACACAGCATGCTGAGACCAAGGTGGGACCAGACCCTACTTGGTCCTCACCTAATCTCAATTAGGTTCATTTTCGATTTATTTCTTATCGGTTCATAGTCTCAAGCCATTCAGCTCAACCTGGCCTCCCAAGCCTCTCTCGCCCTCCCAGGGCACATATTCTCTCACGCCCCCAAGGGCGCACACCCGCAGGCACAAGCCCACACACACACACACATGCTCATGTTGAGATCAGATGGGTAACCGGTGCGCCAAGCGCTGACGACTGCATAGCCAATGAAACAAATTATTTTTATTCCCAGGCGCACACTCGTGAACAAGCGATGTGGGACTAACCTACCCCTTCCAGACCCAACTTCAAATGATCATAACTTTCTACCCATTGCTCCAAATTGAGTGATTTCAAGTTTGGCAGAAAGCTTTAAGGGTAATCTACACAATTGTAGGGTTAATTTAATGTTTTGATGATGTTTTCCTCTTTAATTTAAAAGATGAAATCAGGGGTTCCGACGGGTTATTTTTACGCCTGGAAGTGGTTTTAACTTCACAGAGTCCTCAGATGGACTTCTCTCTTTTATTTAAAGGTCTATACATGTTATATAAGTAATTCTGCATCTGTTAGAATAGGTTTTAAGCTCTTAAGACCTTCAAAACCAGTAGAGAAGCTATTCACTTCTCTGAAAGTTTCAGAGTTCAAATCTTCAGACTTTAATATGTGCAACAGACACTTAAAAGTGTTTCTAATTGATCTAGATTAATTCTAAGGGTTATAATTAACTCATCTGGGTAGGATTCAAATTTAAATTTCATCAAAATGCTTCTCCTGTTCGTTTGGGTTCGAAAGCAACCCAAATTGACAGGAACTAAATTCTCACCAAATAAATCATCTGAACTCACTTTAATCACTTTCAGATCATCAAACAAGTTCCCAGAAATAATTTTCACTCCTCAATACCTCAATTCAAGCTTAAATCTCCATTAATAGACTCATGTTTGACTGTGGAACAACAAAAAATTGACTATCTGTTAAAAGCTCCCTCCCAAGAAATCAAAGCCTCAAATAGAGTCTCCTCAACATCCAGAACTTATTCAAATCTTCAAATAGGTGTTCTGACCTTAATTCCTAGGGTTTCAGGCTCGCCACCTGAACTTGAAAACATGTTTGTTCGACAGAATTGTTCAGAGGTTGTTACAGTGTTTTAAAGGTTTAAATAGCTTCAGTGCATTGCACTGAAGCTTCTGAGATCATTAAATGCTTCTCAAATCTCTTTAAGCAGACTTCTCCAACTCCGTCGGAGTTGGGGAAGATGAAGTTCATTCTACAAATCCAGTGGCTAAATCTTCAAACATATATCCTCAAATTAATCAGTGATCCATATAATATCATTCTAGAGCTACTCAACAAGTTCTAGAGGCTGAAACACAATTTTGGCTCATCGGAGCTCCGGTGAGTCCAGAAAATAGGAAAAGTGTGCACAGATTGATAAAACTAACCATTTTTTTTTTAGAAAAGATCCTAAGGTTACAAGGAACCTTAGTATCACTTTTAATTCTTCATTTATCTCTTAAAATTAAGATTTGACAGTGAAATCATTTTCTTTAAAAATTTGATTTGAATTAAGCTTAGGACTTGTTTAACCACTCGATTGAGAGGTTAAATCAAGTCAACAGATGTTAGCAGTTATAATTATATAGTTAATTAATAGTTTGAACTGTTCCTGAGCCACCATGGACACCGAGCTCAGGAGCTTATTTAAATTTTGGGTGTTTAATTTATATGTGATATTTATATGTATTATAGTGTCGATTAGGGTTCTAAAGTGGTGGATAGATGATGAAGAACCCAATGAAGGTGGAATTAGGTCGATTACTGTCATCATAGATAGTGTCAGTAGTCGATGAAGGTGAAATTTGAATTAGGCGATTAGGTGATTCAATTAGCGATTAACTGATTTAGAAATGAACATGGAAGATACAGAAAGGTGTACAGTGAATTAAAAAGATGAAATTAAAGCTCTGGTGAGCTCAAAGAACTTGCCGGAGTCGAAGAAGATGAAGCTAAAATCTAAAATTACTCTAATCTAACTAACTAAACTAACGAACTAAGCTAGCCTACTCCTACTCCTACTCTTAATCTACTGTTACCTGGAAGAAGGGGTCAATAGGGTTCCTCTGAAGGTTCATAGCGGACGACGAAATCAGAGGATGGAAGAAAGATCTCCGGCGGGTGGATTTGAGGTGGAGCGGAGGATTCCTTGGGTCGACGCCTGTGTCAGAGATGCGGAAGACCACGACGAATCTCCTTGGTTGATTAAGATGGATGGAGGAAGTCGGAAAATGGAATGAGAAGTCGCCGAAGTTTTGGACGAATAGTCTATTGGGTCAGCAGCAGTGTTAGAAGAGGGAAGGGAGCCAACTTGAATAAAATCAGAGGTGTGAGGGGGTATTTATAGCAGTTTGCGGCGAAGAGAGTGGCGGGGTCTAGCCGAAGAAGGAGCTTGAGGAGCTTAACCTCCGTTGTTGTCTCTGACGACGATGAGGTTATCTCCCACTGAAAAATAGGATTCCCGGTTAATCCAGACCGGTGGATGATGTGGAGGTGGTGAGCGCAAGCTGCAAGAGCTTGGACAAAGAAGGATGATGTCGGCAGGGCGGTAATCGCGCGATGGGGTGACTCTCTATCGCCAGCCGTTCATTCGGCTGGAGAAGAAGAAGATGAAGAGGGGCTTAAATGAAATAAAACTTAAGGACCTGTGTGAGAAGCAAGGACCCGACTGTAATGAAAAGTAAGGACTAAAATGTAAACCCAGGTTTTGAAGGTTTATTTTAACTTAGATCTTTTTCAACTTTTTATATATGTTAGTAAATAAGGTAAATATTATGTTTACACCTTGAATTTACATTTTTGACCTTTTTAGGTTAATTTATTAGATTAAGTAAAATCACTTAAGTTATTACATACTTAGGTATACATTATATTTAAGTTACTTATCTTATTAATTAAGGGAATGATTAATAGGATTTCGAGTCCAATTATTATCTAAATTATTAATAATGTTAATTGAATGATAAAATGTCATTTTAAACTTATTTTAAGGTCCTTTACTAAATATCCCTTATTCTATAATTAACCCCTATAAATTCATAACCTTAGCTAATTAACTAGGAGTTAATTAGGGGTAATTAGAGATCATGATGAGTGTCTCATCACCTGGCATTGTGATTCCCACCGGAGATGTTGAGATCAAGCCCCAGGTTTTGAGTCTAATTAAACACTTTCACGGGCTTGGCTCAGAGGACCCATTCCAACATTTGGACTACCTAATCACTCTGGTTTAGACCACCAAATCACGAAATGTGGATGAAGAACAGATGCTCATGAGGCTTTTCCCCATTCACTCAGGGATAAGGCCGCACATTGGTATCGTATCATTGGAAGACCGATCGCTACCTAGACAGCTTTGAAATCAGCCTTCCTGAAGAAATTCTTCACAATTGGGCGAACCAATGCATTGTGATAGGCAATTACCACTTTTGCCCAACAGCAGGGGGAACCATTTCATGAGGCCTGGGAGAGATTCCAGGATTTGTTGTGGAAGTGTCCACACCACAAGGTGCCTAAATGGCAACTTGTGCAAATTTTTTATCATGGTTTGAATGATCAACTCCGTAATCATGCGGATGCTTCTTGCGGAGGCAATTTCCTCAACAAAGATGCAGATAGCGCATATGATTTGTTTGAGGAAATGAGCAAAAATTCTTTAAACCATGCCTCCATGGAAACCTTCAACCGATCCCAACAAATAGATCAAATGCCAATGAGGTCCAAGATTTTCATACTTCTGATATGGAATTGATCTGCAATAGATTAGATAAGATGGATTGCTAAATGAATGGAAGAATGGATGTCCGATTCTAGATCCACTCAATCCCAAGGATCGGGATTCCATTCTTTGCAAGCTCCTACAGGATGGGAGTTTGTGAACCAACTGGAGCCAACTTGACCTTCGAGCCAACTCTTCTTGAAACCTTATGGGTTCTAAACTGGGGCCTTTGATCCCAATCTTTTTGATCCTTCTTCATCCTCATCTTATGAGAATGTTCATACGGTGCAAGAGAATGTTAGGTCTAACCCTTATTCAAATTCCTACAATTCTAGTTGGAAAAATCATCCTAACTTCTCTTGGAAAGATCAGGGGCAGCAGACCCAATATCGACCCAACAACTATGTACCGCAAAAACCAATGGATCAGGGTCATGTATATACTCAGTTGCCCCTGAATCAGGTTAATCAACCCATGTGGAATGCTCAACAACCCGCTGAGTAGGCAGACTTGAACCAGAAAATGGTAGAAATGCAAGGGTCAATGCTCCAGCTCATGCAACAGATGAAAACTTCACTGGACACCTTGCAATCCAAACTTAGTACAAACAACCAACAACTCGGATCTCTACCATCACAATCAATACCAAACCTACGGAATGTACAAAACCGAGGTTTTGGTAATGATGGGGAGTCACATGCTCAAGCTCATGCTATATATCTGGCTACCCCAATCCCTCCCGGAGCAAACTAAGTTCCTACGATAATGAACTAGGAGCCTCCTGTTTTTCCCAACCCTCCTCAAGGCACTAACCAATAGCATTTTGCCACGGCAAACACCATCACCTTGAGGAGTGTAGTAGACACAAGGGACCTACCCAACCCCATGTCAACCCCATTAGGCCCTGTAGCAAGAATTCCAAACTCCCAATTAAGAATGTGATCAACAAAACATCAGAGTCTGATTCGGGAGTATGTTGTTGCTGTATGGGCAAACAGAAAAAGTCAAAGGAGAAATTGGAGGAAAGGATGTGCTTACTTCAGGCATTCAAATTGACAATCATTTTACTCCTTGTGGCTATTGGATCAATCCCCACCTACGCCATAGGTTTACTGAATGCATATCAAGGCGTAGAGCGAAATCTAAAAATAATAAGAGAGTACTTTTGTCCGATAACAATAAGCACACTGATCCTAAACAAGCTACCTCCTAAGAAGCAGGACCCGAGAGCCTCACTGATTTCCTACATAATATGAAACATTACTTCTGACTGGGCCCTCCACGACTTGGGTGCTTCCATTAATGTGATCCCCACCTCACTGCATATGGAATTGGATCTAGGCTACCTAAAACACACTAACATAACCTTGCAGTTAGCCGATAGATCCATTACAAAACCAAGGGGTATTTCGGAGGATGTTTTAGTCAAGGTTAATGATTTGCATTATCTTGCTGATTTCATCATCCTGGATATGGAAACCCCAAAATAGCTCAATCACACCCCAATTATTTTGGGAAGACCTTTCCTGGCTACTACCAAGGCAAGGATTGATTGTGAATCGGGAAATATAGAAATGGCCTCAGGGGATAAGATAAATCGATTCAATATTTTCAAGGACTCAAAGAAGAATAAAATTAAGTGTGGTTCAATGGAGGAGCTTAGTAGAATAGAGGAAGTAATGGCCATACATACCTTAGACAACCTTTTAATGTCCAACTCAACCCAAACTCGGGAAGATCACATGGTTGCGGAAATAATTAAGGACAAAACAAAAATGCGACCAATTCTAGCAATGCAGGATGAGGAAGATATACATGAAATCAAAAATTTGTTGGATGATTCACATGATCAAGATAAAACCCAACAGCATCCTTATCCTAAATGCTTAGAGTTTGAGGTCTAACTTGTGGGTGGGAATTCTGAGGATCAAGATGGTTGGTTTAAGAACCTAGAGTGTTTGGCTGAAATTGAACATTAGGGAAGAACTCTTCAAACATTAGGCATTCTCGAGTACCCACAAATCCCCAACACATCACAAAACCCTCATCGTCCTTTTTCACCCAACCATTACACAAATTCTATACCCAACCACACTCCTCTATAATAAATCAACAAAACTCCTATTGGAGACCATTTGGGCTCTAGAAGGGGGATGAATAGTGTGGTAAACAAAAATTATGCAAGTATATCAAACCACAAAATATAACACCAGATGTATAATGGTTCCCCTCACTTAGGTACTCCACTACATAGGTCTCCCAACTAAGGATTTTTAACTCGATTCCCTCAACCCAGAGGGAATCAATTTACTATAAACGGAGGTAATTAATGGGTTACCTCAACTCAATTAAAAGATTGAATAAGAACAAAATGATACAAGTGTAAGAAAGCAACAATAAAGCTTACAATTAAGATCCTAAGTCTCCAACAAGAATTTCTTAATAAAATGAATATTTGCTAATCTAACTAAAGCACACTAAAGCAAAAAGGAGATTTTATGATAAAGAATGAAATTGCTTGAAATAAGTTTGTTGCACAGAGTATTTCCTTGAAGAATGCAACAAAACAATAATCTTAATTGTGAAATCTGGGAATTAGTAGCAAGGAGATAATTTTTGTTTGTGTTGTGTGCAAATGACACACACAAGGTGTTTATATAAGCCACTAAACACCTTCCCTACAGTTACTAGCCATTAAAAAGGGAAGATTAGAGATAGGATTAATTGCAAAATAGCTGTTCAGATTGGGCAAAACTTTTAGTTGGTACCAGTACTAAAGTTGTGGTACCGATACTAACTGCTCACAGATAACAAGTAGTCAGCCCAACAAAGTCTAGGTACTGGTACTCAGTGCTTACAGTTGAGTACCAACTAAGTCACTAGGTACCGGTACTCATGATGAGTACTGATACTTGTAAGGTCCAGGTACTTCTCAAGTCTTCAAACTGTGAGCACCTAGTACCAGTACTCATGATAAGTACCAATACTTATTAACAGTTTGGGACTAGAACCCAAACCTGTGCCAAGTACCTTGAATGAGCTTTGATCATCAATCTAAGTGAAGTATGAATGTAAATACATGATCAATATTGCAACGAAACGATATTAATTTCAAACAAATAGTATAATGGGAGTATGATTCCTAATTATCTCTAGTTTTATTTTAATTCCTAAGTCATTTATCTTGTTAGGAGTCATACATAATCTAGATTACAAGATGAAAAGAAATCTTCAATCTTCATGCCATCATTACTTCTTTCATACTTCCTTAAATCCTGTTATTTCCTAGAAATAGCACTTCATAAACTCATTAGATTTAAAGTGATTTTGTTAACACCAAAACATAAAAGAGAAGTGGAACTAGGTTCCAACAAAACAAAGTAACTACCACCACCCATGGCATCCCTTCAAGGGTGGCGCCAAACCTATACACCTCTTCACCATATAATCACCCTTAACCACCCTACAATTTGCGCTAAAATACACCTACACAACCCCCTATAGTTGGCACCAAAATGAAACCCTAGATCTACCCTTCATCCTTCCTAAAACCACATCTTCACCCTTTCTTTTGGCACCATATTCTAGAAACATAAGGTTGGCACCAACCCTTCCTAACCCAACCTTAACCACCACCCATACAACCCCTCAAGTGGCATCAACCCATCTCCACCTTCCAGCATTTAACCACCATTCCAAACACCATCCTAGCCTTCCATCACCTTCGACGCCACTTAACCCTACCACTACCATGGTTGGCACCAACCACCAACACCCTTAGCTTATATAATGACCCAAAATCGCCACCATAAACTAATCCTTGGCTACCTTATGTTCTACCTAAAATCCACTACATATTCAGGCATAGGAGGGAGAGAAGAGAAGACGATTAAGGAGGATCCCATGCCTCCTTAGTGCCTTCTTCTTCTTCCCTTCTTCCTTGGTCCAAGCCAAGGAGCTACCCTAAGGAGGACGACCACCTAAGGAGGATGCTAGAGAGAAGGAGCATCCAGAAGCATCTGAAGAAAGGAGATAAGGAGAAACCCTTTCCAAGTGTGGGAGTAGCCACATTTGGACTAAGGACCACCCAAAGCTTCAATTAGAGAATTTTCTATCTCGCTCTATTTCAACTTTTGTATTAGCTATTTTTATTTTTAGGAATCTTTCCTCTACAAGCATTCCTTTTTGTGACATTTTCAAGTAGCAATACAAGTTCAAGTGCCTTTCTTTCTTTTTGCTTTGTTATCTTATGTGCTTTCATACCAAGTAGCTAGTGAGATTCTTGTTGTACCCATTTCTACCCTTTAATTACCCCAAGTACACCTTTCTAGGGTGAGCTTAAAGGTGTAGATTTAATTAGTGTACCTAGGTGTAGTTTCACTTTACCTCGTTACCTTAATTATTTCAAAACCTTAAAAGCAACAAAACAAAAATACAAAAAAAAAGAAGATTCTAATTTTTGCAAGAGAGAAATTACTTTTGAGAACTAAAATTGCCTCCTTGGACGACCTTAGATACTTCCACTATCTAGGAATATAAATTTAAAAGTTGATTGGATTGGCATGTTACAACGACATAAAAACCCATTTTAACAAATCACACAAATTTTGTATCACTTTTTGGTGTTGTTGCCGGGGAGGCACGGCTGAGTTTTTTATTTGTATCTCTCTTGCTTCATTATGTCTTCACAAGTTTTGTTTTGATTTTGACTTAGGTATGAATCAGAGTAGGAGAGGGATTTGGAGTCACTTGGAGCAAAAGCTTTAAGTTATCTCATCTTCCCACGATTCCAAGTAGCCAAGCCAGAATCTCTTGGAATATCACAAAAATATCAAAAAAAAATCTTTTAAAATATCAAAACCTATAAAAACAAGAAAACTTTGGGGTGGTAGAGCCTTAAAATTGATTTGAGTGCTTGTTTGCTTCATTTTGCCACCACCTCTTTCTTTTTGATGTTGAATTTTTGAAAATCTAAACTTCGGTCTTCTTTTTCAAAAATTAAGTTTGGACATAAAGAGGCCTTTTAAAATATTCAAATTCTATCCAAGGAAGCTCCTTTAAGTCAGGAGCTTTACCTCTAAATTTCAGTAGATTTGGATAAATAGAAAAATTTTTAAATTCGTGGACTAAATAGGGGCCACACCCTAATTCCTTATTGTTTTCTTACTATCCGTGAATTTTCTAAATTATTTTACTTATCAGATTTAAATGAAATTTTTATTTATGGAATCCTTGAGAAAATGTCTATAACATATAAAGGTTTCAAAAAATTCAAAGATTGTTTGAAGTTTTTGCAAAATCAAATTTTTGAATCTATCTTTTCTGATTTTTGACAGCAGTAAAGAAACAAATTTGAAAAAAATACCAAACAACTTTCAAAAATCTTAAAAAAATTATTTTTAGATTCCTTGTTTGATTTCCTATCAGGTGGTGGTATTTTTTGCCTTGTTTGGATCACCACCTAAAAATATTTTTAAAAAAAGATATTCATTTTAGGAGTTGAATACATAGGATTTCTACCTTAGGGTTTGATTTTCTCTCTTAGTCACACAATCAATTATATGGATTGGCTTTCATCAATTACAAATTAAGTGCAATTATTGTGTGAAGCACTCTCAACCTTGTTTGAATACATTGAAAGAGAGAATCCTAAAATCTACAACATCTTTATCAAACCCTAAAAATCACTTCATTTAATTCTTGTTTACAAACCCTATTGTTTTGGCTTGGGCAGCACATTCCCACCCAATTCACACATATAAAAAAGAAATAATCAGGCATTACCCTAATCAACACCCTTCATTTTCCATGTACTTTAAGTTTCCTAAGCCTAATTAAAACTTGTAACTTGACCCTTAAGTACTTCATTCAATTTTAGGCTTGATATATGGATATTAAGTTATCTCTAATTATTCCTAATTCCCTTGATCAAACTTGGTGTAAGACTAGGAGGGAAGCCAAAGGACGGGTATGAGTTTATACATGCCCTTAGTGATTTTCCTGGGACATGCTTGGGCCTAAGCCACCTCTTTAGTCTAGCCTGGTTAATTTTGGGAAGCATGTTTAATTCTTGGTTTCTTAATTTTTAGGTTCCCAAGTCTTCAATTTAATTAAGGAGTCAACCTTAAGATTAGGCTTAGAATTTTGATTGCTTGGATTGCACACCATTTCTCTCATCTCTTCCCTTCTCTCCTCCTCCCATTATTCTGATAAATGTATGCATGAGAGACAATCCCAAAACCTACACTTGGAGGAACCACTTGATTCAGCCCCACACACCAAACGATTACTTTTTCTGCATTCTTCTTTTTATAAAATGGAAAACATACAAAATAGGTCATCTTTTGCATCCGCTTCCCATTCACAACCTGCCTCTAACCCTCCCATTCACAATCCACAATCTAACACCCCCATCCCTAACCTCCCTCACCTAGAAATACCTCAAAACCATGATTTGCCAAATGGTCAAGATGAAGGTCCCCCGCCCAAGCCCTTATTTATGATGGTTGAGCAATTGGCTCAACTTCAAGCAAATCAATAGTAGTTGGCTGGGACTTTCATGAACCTAGCCAACCAAGGGCAAATTCTGCCACCCCCTCATGAGCATGTCATTCCTTCAAATCATTTCTATGATCCTTCTAACTATGAGGAGAGACAAGGGGTGGTCATACCTAAAGGGGACTTCAAAATCAAGTCGGCTATCCTAAACCTTGTTAAACACTTTCATGGTCTTTCAAAGGAAGACCCATTTAGCCATTTAGAGAAGCTCACAGTCCTTGCACAAACCACCTGTTCTCGCAATGTGAGAAAGGACTTATGGCTAATGCAATTATTCCCTCTTTCTCTCAAGGACAAGGCTGCCTATTGGTTCAAGATAATCAGTAGACCCATCAACACTTGGCCCCAACTAAAAAGTGCATTTCTTAAAAAATTCTTTCCTATAGGTCGTATAAATGCCCTAAGAAGATCTATTATGTCCTTCCAACAAAAACACAGTGAATCACTTCACGAATCCTAGGAGCGATTTCAGGAATTACTTAGGAGTTGTCCACACCATGAGATTCCATTATGGCAGCTAGTGCTGATCTTCTATCATGAATTAAAAGATCAATTGAGACAATTTGTGGATGCCTCATGTGGTGTGAACTTCTTAAACAATGATGCTGAGAGTGCTTACCAACTTTTTGAAGAAATGAGTTAAAACTAATTTAATCACTCTTCCATGAATACTTTTGGTAGAAATACCAACTCACAATTAGGTATTCATGAGATTGGCACCCACAGCCAAACTATTTCTGTCACTCAGGATGTCCTCTAAATGATCGCCCAATGACTTGACCAAATGCAAATTCACCAAAAGAAAATTGAGAAAAGAATGAATTTCCACAAACTGACTCCACCCTCACCTAACTTGTTATAGAGAAAACACTTGCATCATGTCAATGTTGTCCCAGTTGAATATAATCATTTTCCTGAGGCTACACCTGACTGTACTGGGACATCTGCATATGGACAGTACCACAACACCTTGATTAACATGATTTTGTGAGAGAAAAATCAAGGTTTTGAAAACCAGTTGTCACAATCGCAAAAATCTTCTTATCAAATAATATTTATAATCAAAACTCAGGTGAGTCCCAAGTCGAACACGGGGAGGCAAATGCTTGATTTTATAAATAAATCCATAGTTTCTTTTCTTTTTTTGGTATTTTTGTTCCTTTCTAATCTTTTTGGAGTTTTTATAGAAAGAGATCAGGTCGAGAAATTATATTTAACTATTCTAATCTACTTGCAGAATATTAGAGAAAGAGAGAGCTAGAAAGAGAGAGAGAACAATTAATTGAATATAACAAAGCAATGTTCATTACATCTAGTTTTAGAAAATAAAACTATTCTAGTTGCTTGGGCGACGAGTCACGTTGACGGAGCACTCAAAAGAGGGTGGTGAGGAATTAAAGGTGGGAGGACGAAGCTGAAAGAATTGAGGATGAGGTAGGGTGGTGCTTCAACGGGATCTGTGTTGACAGTGGATTTCCATCATTTTAGAAAAGTACGCATCGTAGTATAGTCTATGAAAATCAAATCTACATTTAAATTTATAAGTGCTCAAAAAATGTAAGTTTCAAAGTCGTTCATAAGGAGCAAAAATAATCACAATTTTAACCACTAATCATGTATATAAAAATGAGCTCAAATAATTTGATTCACAAGAAATAATATGCAATGAACTTAATGAACAAAATAGATAAGAGATTCAAGTTTCCAATGACTCAAAAAGAAGTAAATATAAGGCTAAAAAATTGTTCCAACCCTTAAACACAAGCCTCTTCTCAACACTTAATCAAATCTCAAATCAATGCTTTAGCACTTAGCCAAATTTCAAAGTAAAACTTCAAACCAAATATCTATGGTGAGCCATAGATGCTTTAAGTTTCCAACTCAATGTCTCAAGAGCAAAAACCTGACCACTCTCTCATAGCAAGCCCTTCCTTTCTCTCTCTCTTTATTTAACTAGGGAAATAGATTCGGACCCAGACCCACATGCATGTGGGCACAAGCGAGGGTTGTACGTAATGGCATGTGTATGGGTAGGGACCTGACCCCAGTGACTTGAAGGCAAATAGCCTCCACGCACAAAAAATATGAATCAATTTCAATTTTATCTTCTTACGATGTGGGACTAAATCTACCTCCTTCTTCTTCGTGTGTTTGTTGTTGTGAAGCTCCAGCTAATTGTAGCCATTGCTATTGCTCCTTTTCCAATTCAACGCCCAAAGAGCTTTCTTGCTAGATTCTGCACCATTTGGAGGTGGGGCGAGGATGGAGGTTGGTAGACAGTGGTGAACGATGCTAGAGATGAAGTGTAATTCGGTAAACACCTGTGGAACAAATGCATGGTAAAAGCCCCAATTAAAAAGTTCACAAGGCTCGCCATGAAGCAAGGAGTACAGTGGTGGAGGTGATTTGGTGAATCGTGCATCAAAGGTGGTCGGACGGTGACTGTAATTGGTGGTGTGAGTGGGTATATCTGGCCGAGGGCTATGGAGATCAAATCTCTCAATAAATTGAGGGATTTTGATCTCTGAGGTATGAGGAGGGTTTTGGTGGTCGTGGTTTGGCGATTGGAGCAATGTAGCACAGGTGCAAGCTCACCGAAGTTTTGCCAGAGGCGAAGAAGAAGGGAGAACGGGGACGATAGTAGTTGAACCTAAATCCTAAAGGCCTAGAACTACTCTATAGAATAAGGGGAAGGGAAAGACCTAATTTACTAGATGAAACAGGGAAGAAACCCTCAGTGGCTTGCTTCGTAGGAGCCGAGGATGATGAATTCTCCGATAAGGGAGACAATGATGATGATAGCGATAGGAGGCCCCAACTGATGTGCACTAGAGTTGGAGGAAGGTAACGAAGAAGATGGCACTTCTAATTTGGTGGTTGGACGGCTGGAAGAAGGAGGGTGTGAGGGTTGTCAGAGCACAAGTTGGAGACGGTCGGAGAGAGTGGAGAAGATGGACTTTTGGCCTAAACTTCACTGAGGAATATGCTGGAGGATGGGAGAGCTTATATAGAGGATATTTTGGCCTCCAATTTCAACGAATTTGTGAGAGTGCTCACGGTTTTGGAAACTCATGGCTGTAGATTCGCAAGCTTGATGAAAGCTCCTTGCTCTAAATCAGAGCACAAGATCTAGTTCATTTGATTGGGAATCAACTCATTCAATCCCTCCAAATTTGGAGGGATTTGACCTTGAATTGAGGAAGAAATCTCCTTCCAAAGATTTGGCGTTTAGGTTTGTGTGCATTCAGTGTTGTGTTTACAAAACATGGAGAAGAAGGTCGATAGGAAGCTTTTTCCAATCTAAATCGAAAGCTAGGGGCAATTATGTAATAAATAGAAAGTCTTGGACTAAAATGCAAACTTGCTCAAGATGGACTCTGATTAGGCCCAAATTTTGGTGTTAACCTAATTTTGACCCAAACAATCTAATGGTGTACATAGATTTGGGTTTTGACCACATTTGATAGGGTAAATTACACAGAAGTCCAAAACAAGGTAAATTCCCATTTGAATCTTTATTTTTGGTCAAATGGGTTTCGATGGTTAGAGTGAAGGCATCAAACCTCTTAAAATATTTTTCAATAATTTTTAGGAAGTTTAGATTGAATTTATCTCTACGATAATCCTTTCAATTTGAGTAAGGCTGATAATTAGGGTTTTTTGTGCAATAATTTAATCCTCAGATTCATAAAATCCTGATTCAGTCAGCTCAGGCCCACTTCTTGGTCTTTTAAGTTCATTTAACCTTGGATTAACCCCTAATTAACCCCTTAGTTAATCTGCATTAGTGATTAGATGTTAAAATAGTAGAATTCATTCATTTTCCTATCTTCTTCTGAAATTCAACAGATAGAATTACGATCCTCAGACGATCATTAAGGAGCATTTAACACTTTATTTTGACTAATTTAAGTTAGTTATGATGAATGATGGTGTTACCATCAATCAACTTCATGAAGGGGGTGAGAAGACAGCCATGAGTGCTCCACGAATGGGGATGAGAAAGAGGGAATAAAATTATTTTTGGACTTTTATGCAGCATCCTGGGCTATGGACAAGCTCGTAGAGCTTTGGAGAGGGTGTGGAGAGACTAGGAAGAGATGAAGAAGAAGAATGGGGGTCATGGGGGTATATATAGGGCTTGAAGGCAAGTGGCAAATGATTTGGCCACATTATGGTATTAAATGCCCGCAAATCATGCTCTTTGTGCGTAACATGCAAGCGCATAGTCGTGCACAATGTAGCACCATGCACACAGGGCACTGGCATCACGCTGGCATGGCAAGGATCGCTCTTGTCCATCTGATCAATGATGAAGGGTCTAGCTTGCGCACATTCGCACCTTCAGATTGAATAAAGGGCATGTGTGATCATGTGTGATCATGTACGTATCTTGTGGATGCTCCAACTCGTACCATGTGGAAACTCTGTCACCGCCTGATCGAGATCCAACAGTGCCAATCGTGCTTCAAATCTACACTTATCCGCGCTTAAGCGATGTGGCTACATCAGGACCGCATGATCAAGATAGTGTGGTACAATTTTGATTGGGCGCTACGACATGGATTCTTCAGCGGGGCTCAAACTCGTAATGCCTCCTTGAGAGTGCCTTCTCCCACCATTCTTTCAAGGGCCCCTTTGTGACTAGAAGGAGACTTATGTGGAGGCGGCGAGGAGTTGATGTGGACCGTTGGATCTGGATCCAATGTTCCTATTACTCGATGGAAGCTCCCTTTGAGGATTGAGGGTTGCCGAGGAAGAAGCAACGTAGTGAGCTCTTGATTGTTGGATGAGGATCCAACGACTGAGATCACATCCCACATATGCCTTTGAGGCTGAGCAGGGCCTCTTGAGTTGCTCTAGGAGCTGGGATGGTGCCACGTGGCACCATCCTGAGCATCTGTTTTCTTTTCTCTATAAGGGGATGCCACAGATGTCCGATTGAGTTGATCTTCTCAATGATAGACTGTAATCATCAACTCAATTCCATCCATTTGGTCAGATCTATTGTTTGAGGTCCTGAATTGCATCACCTTGTGCCTTGGCTATTGATCTTCCTCTAACTGCATATGATGCAATGATGGTTCGATCACAGCAAGTTTGGAGGCATTGGACTCTGATCATTGCCTCGACCAAATCTGTTCGGTTTATCTAGTCTAAATGCAATATGATGCATGTTATGCAATTTTTTTAATGCTGAATGCTTCTATGAACCCAGAAACACACATAAATAGTCAATTTAGGCTAAATAGATGTGTGTACATCACACCCCTATCGCTATCTTTTGCTAGTCCATAGCAAAACTAAACTACATGCTATTTATAAAATAGAATTAAGATATGATTACTTAGGCAACAGTTATTTATCAACAATAGAAAGTTCCAACTAAGGATCTAAACTACTAAGACTCAACAGCATCTGGGTGCTTGTCGAAATGCAGATCGCCCAAGTCCTTGCTTTATTTTGAATACAAATGAGAGAGAATTTTTTTTTTCTTTTCTTTTCTTTTCTTTTTGAATTTTTGAGTTTAGAGTTTTAGGGTAGCTTTCTGCGGCTACCCAACTAACCTAAGACTCAAAAAGACTCTAAGCTCTAAGCATCTTATTGTGAAAATGTGATAGACTCACTAAATGACAATCAGAATCGACCTTAGGTTTCTATAACCCTAGGTGACCCTTAACGAAAAATTCTGCCTAAGGGTGTATCTATTTTACCAATAGCCTTCTCCCTACTTTTATTTTTATCGAGATAACACAAGGGTGAACCAAGTGTATATCGCCCCAGCTTATTCTACTTCCCGTTTCTACCTAAGTGTTTAGGAATTATTTGTAAATTTTTGTGGGCTAGGTTTTGGACAACTGATAATGGGAGGTTACCCACGGCAACTTGCCAATTACACCCATGTGATGAAATGTAGCTTTTTTTTCTCCTTTTTCTATTTTTCATTTTTTTTCTTTTCTTTTTCTAGGTATTTTTCTCTTTTTTTTTCTGTACAGGTGGCTTCCATGATCTAAGATTTACTTAAAGGCAACACCAAAGACAATGGGTCATGTGGCTGGGCTCTAGACACCTGGCTATGAGGGGTTACTCAGAGTAATGTGCCAGCCATACTACCATAGAAAGTTTATTAGCTACCTAATTTCCATTAAAATCGCCAAAGAAGTGAGTCAGTGCAAATAGTGTGCATATGCTTAGATTATATATCCCCTCAAATTAGTGGGTGAGTTGATAAGTAGCATACTTATCACCCCTATTTATTTAACCACTTAAAATAAATTTTAAGTTGGTGAGGACTCGAGAAACAGGTCCACATTTTAGTGGACACCTAGGCTAATTAAGCCTGTAGGCTTAAAGAGTCTAAGTGTTCAGGTCCTACTGTATTGTTTCCTAAAGTTGAAAAACACTTAATGCCTAAATTCTCATTTCCTAATTCTCAATATATTTTTTTAAATAAAGAGAAAATAAATAAAAATAATCTACAAAATTGACAAAATAATTCAGATATGAATATCCACCCCATATGCCTAGATGATGCAATGTCCTCATTGTAAAAATAAAAGCATGAAAAGGAGCGAAGTAGACAAGAAACCACCTGACTTGTGTGATGATTTAGTCACTTCTGAGATAGAAAGACTATACAAGTGCTGAGATTAGTGCCTTCAGCTAAGCATAATATATAAACAAAGGGAAAGAATAAATGAATTCGAGTGGTCGGTCGAGATATGAGGAAAAAGATTGAGCCTTAGACCCACCAGGAGAGTGTTTCCACAGATGTGGACTAGTTGTGATGCAAGCAAATGCCCCAAGGTCGAGTGAATCTAAGATTCTAAATAAAAATTACCCAAAATCAAAGATCTTTCTACTTGCTGGGCTAGGCTTGCGATTTGTGCCCGTGTAACCCAAGTCTAAAGTGTTGTACAATAGGTAGGTTTGGACCAATAGGTGAGGTTTTCCATTTAGCATTCAACTCAAAAAGATAATCCATTATTCTATACTTGGGATTACTATCCTCAAAACCAAAAATATCATAAGAGTCCTAGTAAAAGGTTGTTGGTTTTTGGCAAATAGGTACCCTTAGATCAACAGTTATGTTTACCCCGAAATTAACTTCCCAAATTTTCACTACCATATTCCTATCCTCCAAATTGTTATGCACCGCATCTAAAAGATCCAAGTCTAACAATTATGGCTGAGTCAAAATTAACTTGGGTGCAATGATTTCAAAAATAGAATTTTCAATTTGCTCTTCGAGGTCTGACTCACTAAGTTTTTCTTCAAAATCAGTTAATTCTAGTGAAACTTCTTTTATAGATCCTTCACCCTCAGCATCAAAGAAATCTTGATCCTCATTTTTATATGTCTCGAGATCATATGATATTCCATGGTCTATAGGGACATTTTTCTCAGTGTAGATACGATGTGTGCAATAGGAGGTACTGATACCAGTTAGATCATTGAGAGCCCATCCAATGGCTATCCGATGCTACTGGAGAACAGAAATCAACTTTGTTTCCTGATCAGATGTGAGTCAGAAATTGATGATCACAGGAAATGCTTGATTAGAACCCAAGAAGACATATTTTAGATGATTGGGAAGAGGTTTTAATTCCATAACTGGGTTATCAGCAGTGAAAGGAGGTTCGGGATGGGCCTCAGAAGATAAGGTAGGAGCTGTGGGTAAATCTAGATTAGCTCTAGGATCCTCTATTTGTGGGGCATGATCTGCTTGGGATTAAGGATCAAGGGTAATCAGGTTGTCATCTAGAAGTGGGTCCTCAATCACAGAACCGATGTTGCAAACTTACTCAATTTCCCCATAGTTAATTCCTTTCTGGGCCTTAAATATATCAATTTTCAATGTTTTGTCCCCAAATTTTAAGTCGATCTAGCCCTCCTCACAGTTTATATTAGCCCTAGCTGTGGCTAGGAATGGTCTTCCTAAAATAATTGGTCTATTCTTCAAATTCTTAGGAGTATCCATATCTAATACAATAAAGTCCACTGGGAAGTAGAAATCATGAATCCAAACCAGAACATCCTCGAGAATTCCTCTAGGTGACTTGATCAATTGGTCTGCTAACTGCAAAGTCACCTCTGTTGGTTTGAGCTCAGTTTCCTCAAAATGGTCTAGTAGGGATGAAGGTATCAAGTTTATGGAAGCTCCTAGATCCAATAATGCTTGATCGAACTCTAAATCACCAATTTTACAGGAGATCAAAGCGGTGCCAAGATCTTTTGCTTTTTGCTAGAGCTTGCTCAAAATGATTGACCTAACTTTCTTGGACAATACAATTGGACTCCCATCTTTGGTTCGCGACTTACGCTTAGCTGTACACAAATCCTTCAGAAATCTTGCGTATGCCGGTACGTGGCAGATTGCATCCATCAAGGGGATGTTTATCTATACTTTCTTAAAGAGCTTGACTAGATCTTCCTCAAGTTCCAAAGCTTTGGGTTTCCTCTTTCCTTTGGACAAAGCCTTAGGAAATGGAACCTCTATAGGTTCCTCTAGAATTGGTTCAAGTTCTGGATCTAGGATAGGGGTATCCTGGATAACCAATCTAAGGTTAGGTTTTGAACTACCAGGCTGAGAGTGGCTCGAATAAGGTTTATCCTCAGTTGTCTTGCCACTATAGGTGGTAATAGAATTTAGTCCTACCTATTTTTGGTTTGGAGTAGGTAGAAGTGGTGGTTGCTCCTGATGTCCAAAGTATGATGCTGAAGCCTCCATCCCATCAGGTGATGGAGCAAGAGGGGCCTAATAAGCATAATGTGCTTAGCCCTTATTCAGGTTCATAACGTGCCTCGGGTTTGGCACATTATTTGGATTCGGTAGAGGTTGTAAAGGAAGTGCACCAGGCTGGCAAGAATTTTCCATTTGTGTGAGCTGATTATGAACTTCTGTGATCTCATCCTTGTGCTATTTCTGCATAGTCGCATTTATTTTTTGAATGTCAGCCAGGGTTTGAAGGATTAGAGACATTTGATCTTCCAGTAGCGGCCCGATTTGGTAATTCGAATTGGGCCTAGGTTGAATATCAGTGTGGAGCTTGTGGTTGGGGTAGGAATTGAGATCTCAAATTTTGATTGTTCCCTGACCACGCGAAATGGTATGATTACACCATCCAGGGTTATAAGTGTTTGAGAATGGATCATTCTATATGGGTTGAGGTCCTCGTAGATTTGAGGAACCCCAGAAAAGTCAGAATATGAGGGTTCAGAGTTCCCCCAACTAGATTAGGTTGGTTCGATGTTTCCTTCGAAACTTGGGGAGAGTGATGATAGATGTTATGCACAGCCTCCCTACCATAGGGTGATTGCACAAACGGGTTTTGCTGTGCTGAGGTGGCTTTCTGCAAGTGTCGAGTCAATTCATCCACCTTCTTCTCAATAATCGAGACCATGTCCAAGCAATTGGCCACTAGTTCCTGATCGACGGGTGTAGACAGGCCTTGGGTTTCATGCGCCCCTCAGGTGTTCATCAATGCACGGGCAGTCATCCTGTCGAACATGCCCATGGATTCATTATTGATGGAGTTCTCGCACATATTCTCCAAGATCTCAAATATGGTGTCCTCATGTTAACCCATGATGTTGCCACCACAAGTTTCATTGATGAATAATCTGATAGCTTCACGGAGTCCCTGGTAAAAAGACTGGACCTATTCCCATTTAGGAACTCCGTGATGGGGACATTTCTGCATGAGATCCAGAAAGCGATCCCATGCCTCATGATGTGGTTCTGTCGCATTCTGAGTAAAGTGCATGATCTGGTGCCTCAAAGCATTTATCCGACCAATGGGAAAAAACTTCTTCAGAAATTCAAATTGAAGTTCAGCCCATGTGTTGATCGGACGAGTTAGGGTTTGCTACTAATGGGCAGCCTTGTCGATGAGGGAGAAGGAGAACATCTTCATGAGCAAGATGTCTCGATCTTGAGTAACTGTCCCAAACGTCTGGGCTAGATGCTTGAGATGTTTCATATACTGGAAGGGATCCTCAGAGTTCATGCCATGAAATTTAGGGATAGCATGAATCATGTTGGGCTTGAGTGTAGTATTAGGTCCTCCAGCAGGGATTTGAACTCTAGGTTCGATTGCTACTTGGTTGCTTAATTCCTCAACACAGTTAATTAAGTTATTTAGACTTAACTAATTGCATGAGAAAGTAACTTAGGTTAACTTGAATTAATATTAATTATGTAGTATAGGGTGGTGTAGACTCGGTTAGGTTGTGTTAATATGGTGATTTTATCATTGAAATGTGTATAGTGGTTAACCTAAATCGAGCCTAACCATCTCTTTACAAAATATTTTTTTTTTACCTGGCCTACATGATTTTATCTTGGTCACTTTTACGCCCAGGGTTGAACTCAGGGAAGTGGGGTTAGAAGTCAAGTTTTTACACCTTTCCTACAACGAATCTCTTCTGTTCGTTTATTGTGTTTTTGGTGTTTTTCTATTTAGATTTTTTTCTGATAATTCTTGTCCTTGAGGCACACCCTCAAAATTAGGTTCTTGGCTTTGAGCCAAATCAGGGTTCCAAAATGGGTCTTGCTATTCGCAAGACGAAGTACCTGCAAGTCAAGGATTATCTGTTCTCTTTTATATATATTTTTTTATCTTTTTACTAGCAAGAAAGGGAAAAGAAATAAGTTAAATATAGTATATATATATAGGTATATATTATATATGTATAAAGGGGTGGGGGTGGAGGCGGAGATGGAGTGTAGCATGCTGTCGAGTCAGTCGTCATCTAGAAAGACGCAACCCACAGGACGAGGTGCTGCGTGGAGTGTAAGGTGGATGGCGGAAGATGTGTGTGACCACGCTTTTTGTACGCGTGTATCAGGGAATATCAGCAACTGGTGCAGATATTCTCGAGATACTACGTATGGTAAGTAATGTGAAAATATATTTATATATATGTATACATGTAAATATATCTATATACATATATGGTTATGAATATATAGGTATATATGTACTTATATGTGTATATATATGTATAAATGTATATATATATATATGTATATATATATAGGTATGTAAATATATGTATAGATAGATATGTGTATAGATATATATATATATATGTATATTTGTATATATATATATATGTATAAGTAGGTGTGTATATATATATATATATGTATATAAATATATGTATATATGTAAGTATATATGTGTATATATATATATATATATAAGTATATAGATATATATATATGTATGTATGTATATAGACTAATACATAGTTATATAAGTACTGATATATGTATAGATATATGTATATATATATATGTATATAGGAATATAAATATATATATGTACGTATATAAATATATATATATATATATATATGTATGTATAAGTAGAGTATAGGTGTGTGTGTGTAAGAGAGTGTGAGTGTGTGTGTGTAAGTGTCGGCATAGAGAGAGGGAGAGAGTGCTGTGAGAGAGAGAGAGGGAGAGAGAGAGAGAGCGCCTGCAGAGGAAGGAAAGGCGGGTTAAGACATCTGTAGCAGTGGAGCATCGTCTAGTGTCCACGCTCGCGCGTAGGCGCGTAGGCACGTGGAGAGGCACACGCATGCAGGGGAGTGGGTGGGGAGGAAGGAACGCAGCGCACCGCGCTGCGCGAAGGGGCTGGAGCTGGTAGACGTAGGCACACACGGGCGAAGACGCAGGTAGGAGCGGGAGCTAGCAGAGGACCGCATGCAGACGCGTGGGGGGGCGCTGGAGCGGGACACGGGGCAGGACGCTCGTGCGGGTGAAGGCCGGATGCTGCGCGCCAGGTAACCAGATAAGTGAGAAACTTACCGGTCACCCCACTGTAGCCACAGTGTTCCGTTGAAATGCATGAACAGTGGCTACAATGGCCGGGCGAGCTGCGTAACCGCTTGCTGTAGGTGCTGTGAGTGCGGGCGGCTTGCGGCTGGCTGCGGGCTGAAGGAGCACGACAGGGCGTGCGGAGAGGGAGGCAAGGGCGCCTGCAGGCGCGCTCAGTGGCCTGCGTGTGTTGCTGTCGCCTTGCTGTTGCTGCTGTGGAGCTCGGCCGGCTGCTGCAGCGGCGTGCGTTGGCCGGTTGAGCTTAACATCTTGAAGCTTTGTGGTAATGGCTGAAGGGCTTCAAATGAAGAAACAAGAGAAGAACCACCACGCCCACCAGTTCTTTGATGAGCTGGGCGGTGGTGGACTCACGGTGGTGGTTGTGCACCACCGTGAGGTACTCCTGCCCGCAGA
Organism: Thalassia testudinum; assembly: GCA_037157565.1. Taxonomy (NCBI): domain Eukaryota; kingdom Viridiplantae; phylum Streptophyta; class Magnoliopsida; order Alismatales; family Hydrocharitaceae; genus Thalassia; species Thalassia testudinum. The sequence goes on from JAZHRO010000024.1 coordinate 217,927,686, forward strand.
GTGTCTCCTCAAAGGAGGAGGGCCTGCGTATGGAGGGAGAGGGGAGGAGGTGGCGGCCTGGAGAAGAAGCTGCATTGGGTTTCTTTCGTGGGGACCAGGCTCCCCTTTGTAAGAATGCAGCCATGCCCTTATAAAGAAGAAAGAGGCATGCACAGCCAAGCCCTGGCTGTGCATGGCTCAGCATGGCCAGTAAGGAGATCATGTGCATGCGGCTGCAGGGCTGGCAAGGAGAGGGGGAGCAGGACATAGCGCGAAGAAGAAGAGGTTGTTCCATGCAGCCACGGGAAGAGTTTCAAAGTCTAATAAAATTAAAATAAAAAGATGGTGAATTTTGCAAAGCAGCACTTGAGGAAAAATGTAATTTCACAGCCAATTTATTCACTCTCCTCCCCTCTCAATTAAATGCATGCATGCATGTATTTTTACAAATGTGCCTATGGAAACCTAATATGCACTGGTAATGCTAGGAAATAGCACAAGACGGCACAATTGCATGTGTATTTTTGCAGTGCAATCATACCCCCATGCCTATCTTTTGCTAGTCCCTAGCAAAACATTTTTTAATGCATTTAGAAATGATCTTTAAGCTAAAGATTTTCTTCTGAGGCAACATAGGTGTGTTTATTGTTGGATATTGTGAGAACCAATTGTAGAGAAGACTACCAGTACTTTAAGTCTCACATGACATAGATCATCTCTCGACTAACTAGGACTCTTGATATTTAAACCTTAAGTATGATTTCCAGGACCCAGGAGGTTTTTGCCGTACTCGAGAGCTCAAAAGGTTATGGCTTGTGCATAGTGAAGGATCAAGACTGACCAGATGAACATTAAGACTCAAGCCCAGGGTTTCATGAATTTTTAAGGTTGGTCCCAGTTTCAGCTCGTGTCTTCGGATTGACCCTTACAAAGATGAGAAAAAATTCAACTCCCATTTTCTGACATTTGTGGCTCAGGGTATTTGCCCTGAAGAACTTTTTTGTAGGAAGAAGACTTTACAGACATTTGTGAGATATATTGACTTATTTGTATCTTTTTTTCTTTTTTTTTTAAACTCGTGTCAGTATATCTCTTACAACATTATTTGGAGGAGCACACTTTTCTTTTTGGTGGGAGAGTTCTTTCTTGGTGGAAAGAATCGCTCCTAAACACAAGACTAAAGCCTGGGATAAAAAGTCTACCTGCGTGCACAAGTAAGGACTCCACCTTCCCTAATGAACACTAGGGTTGGATCTTATGTTCACCTGGTCTTTCTTGATATGTGCAGTGTGAACCAAGTTTACTTAAGCTCTCGAGTAGAAGCAAACCAACGAATCCTATACTGGTGTCTCAGGTACAAGAATACGTCCTTAGTTAGGAGAGATTCCGATCTATCTTGTCAATGCTCAAGTGAATTAAGCCGAGCCTGAGCGGATCAAGCTTCAGTGGCCTGGAAAGTCTTCAAAACAGAGGTTGAATATCCATAAACACTTATTGTATTTTTGTTTTAGCCTTCAGATCATTACTAAACACCATTTTTTTTTCTTTCTTTTTCTTACATATTTATAAATAGGTGGAAACGACATGATACCATAAAATATCCAGATCCTATGGATGCCTATCCACCCCCCCATGCCAAACGATGCTATGTCGTTATATGCATGCAGGGAAAGGTAGAGAAAGGACGAAAGATCAGGTAACGAGAGCTGAGGTGCAGGGTATACAGTAGGGTGGTAGGGTGGGTGGATGGTGGGTGGTGAAGTGAAAAGTGAAGTGATTGTGATAGTGGCATGAAAAGTGATGGTGGATGGTAAAAGGTTTGGCATTTCTTGGGATGAGAGTGTCCCAGGCGGATCAGAAAATAGGTCAGGAGGAAGAAGAGGGGTTTCTTGGATAGATGGATCCAAAAAGGAATAGCCCCAGTGAGAAGTATATGCGCTCAAGGTCCCAGTGTGGATTTGCAAATCCGCCTGATTTGGAGGGAAAGAAAGGGCAATCCGATCTTCGAGAGTGTGGACCGGCGGTGAGTAGCCTGGATATGACTTAGACCATGAGGTATGGGAAGCGGAGAAAACCTCATCAGAAGTCTAGTCAGGAGAAGGTACGGGACAAGGGAGGGATGGGGGAACGTCACAGTAAGTGTTGGTCAGGCAATCGTCAATATTTTCAGGTAATCCATAGCAGTCAGAATAGGTCCCAATTGGTCTGATACACGCGGTGACGGCCATGTCCTCGTCAGATGTGTCATCCTCGATGCAATTGCAATCAAAGTACTTGGCTGCCTTGAAGATGTTAAGCCTGAGCTTCTCAAATCCAATGGCAATCTCAATACAGCC